>CP106711.1:127388808-129888808 GCA_025503065.1 Gossypium bickii
GAATTCAACATAATGCTTACCATATTAAAGGAATATTAAATTAAATCACATATAAAAAATAAATTAAAAAGATAAAATATATATAAAGAAGAAGTTGAAGATAATGGTGTAGAGTAGCCTTCAAAATAGACAAAAAGACAGCGTAATTATCCAACCTTATTTTATGGAACTATAAGAAAGTAAAAAAGAAAAAGATTGAAGGTCATGTAGCGTATGATGATGGAGATAGGAGATAGGATATTGTATTGTTAAATATGTTATTCAACCTAAGACACAATATAAAAGTATAAACCCACTAATTAAACCAAACCAAATTAAAAGGGTAAGATTCTCTCAATTATTTTTATTTTATTTGGAGGGAATTATTTTTTATTTTTTATTTGATATATTTAGGGTGAAATTTTTCTATACAAATAACTTTAAAAACATTTATCTTTTTTTTTTTTTAAAACATCAATTAAGGAAATGTAACGATTTTTTAATTTTATTTGTGGAGTTAGAAAAATACTACTATTATCATATCTAGACCTATTTAAGGGCGAAGCCAGAAAATTTTTTGGAGAGGACCAGAATTAAATTGTATATATTTATCTTTATAATTTTTAAATAATTAAATCAATTTTTTATCATTTCGTGGGACAAAGTGCAATTTTATCATTACTAATTTAAAATTTTATAAATTATAAAGAGGTCTCAATGAAAATTTTCTATTTTCGGGGGGCTACTGGGTCGAGTAGCTTGTTTAGGCCAATAATTAGGGCGGGTTTACAAGAATTTTTGTGGGTCGGACCAACTATTCGAATTTAATTTAAAATATATTTAAAATAAAAAAATTTAATTATAAAATATATTTTTAATATTTTATTAATTTTTGAACAATAAAATGTACCTAGACTTTTAAAAAAAATTTAGAGCCAAACCTCAACCCGATCCAATTATAAACAACTCTAATTATATCAAATAATTAGTTTATAAACTCGCGCGATTATTGAATTTGATTGTATGTATCAATTAAAATATATTATGTATATTTATTATTGTTTTAAATGATTGAGAAAATAAAAATAATATAATATTAGTGTTTTATACTTGATAATAAAATAAAAATAATAATGAGTTCTCTCTGAAAACGCTGCCTTTGAAAATACTATCTCTGAAAAATCCATTATGGAGGAGTTGATTCCTAATAAGGTTCCATTTAGAGGGAAAGATGATGATACAAATAATGATATGATGATTGATCTGTCTCCAGAAAAAGTCTATCTTGTGGAGGGATAAGCTCGTCGGATAATCGTCAAAGGATACCTTCAATGGATTGGAAGGAAAAGAAGATCTTGATATCTTGGATGGAGACATTCAGAAATCAGTTGTGAATGGCGTGCCTTTTATTTATTTCTCGGATAGGATTCACAAAATCCTCATTCAAGTTATAGAGAACACCGTGATTTTAAAACTTCTTGGTCGTAATATTGGATTTTCGATTTTGCAGAATAAACTATACAACTTATGAAGACCCTCAGCGCCTTTACATATGATGGATATTGAAAATGGATATTTCCTAGTAAAATTTCAAAATAAGCTGGATTGTGAAAATACGTTGTCTGAAGGTCCTTGGATCATTTTTGGTCAATATTTGACTGTTCAACCTTGGACGTAAGCCTTTGATCCCACACAGGCTTACCCAAATGTTATGATGGCGTGGATCAGATTTCCTAGTTTACCTGCTACTTATACAATCATAAAATTATTATTGAGATAGGAGAAATGGTTGGAAAAGTCGTTAAATTGGATATGAACACGGATAGCAAGGCTAGGGGGCGATTCATTAGAATGGCTGTTTACGTTGACTTGGAAAAAAGCCTTTAGTGCCCCATATTTTGATTAATGGTCGTAAACAGACGTAGAATACGAATCTTTATCTACAATTTGTTTCCACTATGGGAGGTATGGGCATGTGGAAAACTCTTGTTCTTTTATAAATTCTAGAATCTCTAGTGAAAAGGAGAATGCCCCGTCTGAAATGTCATCGGAGATTCAAAACACGGTAGTGGATGGTTTGGAGAAGAAGGATGGAAATTTCGAGCCATGGATGATCATTGAAAGGAAACCAAGGCAGAAAATTAGAGAAAATGTGCAAATTTCCGTAGATAATCAAAATGGTGATAAGGAAGGATCATGGTTTAGAGTCTTTAATAATAGAGATTTGCACAGAGAGGATTATGAGGGAGATTTACCTGATTCTAGGCGTTCTAAAGGGAAAGAAATTATGCATGGCAATTTCTGGGGAAAGATTTTGCTTCCCAATGCAACGGTTGAATAGACAGGAAAAAAAAAACAATAAAGGTAATTTAAAAAGAGGTAGATTTGATTGAGATTGTTGGCTCGATTATTAGAGAGAAAATTAGGCTAAATTTGGAGCCCAGCTTGCCCATTAACAGCTTGAATGAAAACTTACATACCATTAAAGAGTCGGTCAATGGCTTGGGCCTTAGAGACAACCCATTTGGTCAGGCTCGGGGCTTACTGGATCAATCTGGTCTGGGCTCAGTAGCCCAACAATTTCCCGATGTTGTTGGAAGGTGCAATCGGTCTTCTGCAGTGGCAGGATTGGAAACAGACACTAGCGCTGTAACGCCCCAAATTCTGGGCCTAGAAATTTTGAGTTTTAAGTGTAGGGACAGTGGGGAGGTTGCACATATGTGTGTGGATGTGCAGTTTAGTGTCAGAATGGGCCTGCTAGTCTAATGGTTCGAGTCTTAGTGTGAACGTTTTGGTAGGTATTTTATTTTGTATTTAGTTAACAATTATAATTATTTATAATTATTAAATTATTAGTTTATAACTAAAGCTGTTTTTATTTTTCTCTTTTATTTTATTTTTAGATTTTCTGTTTTCACGTTCTCCTCTCCTCCCTTCTCTTCTGCTATCTAAATATTTCTCAAAACAGTTGATTGGTGGATTCGGGAATTTTGCGCCTCTGCCATCTTCTCCAATTGCAAACAGGTGTGGGATTCGAACTGTAACTACATTGTTTTTTAATTGCTTAATGGTTTTTGCAAACTTATGATTCGAGTTTTCTTGACTGAATGTTAAACCGAGGATTTTAAGTTTTAGTCGATGGAAGTGATGAGAAATCGCCACTTTCCTGTATACTTTGATAGGGAAAAGGTTAGGGACGGTTTTGGTGGCCATAACGGCAGTTTCGGGGCCGATATGGGGTGGTTTCGTGACCTCATGACAGTCACACGGCTCCGCACACTCCCGTGTGGAATTGGGAATTAGGGTTTTCGGCCAAATTTGAGTGCCACACGGTTGTGTGGCCAGTTGGGTATTTTGTCGAAATCCACACGGCCGTGTCCTTAGGACACACTGGTGTGTGGGTTTGGGAATTAGGAATTTCAAGGATTTGGGGTCACACGGCCTGGCCACACGGACGTGTGACTGATTTAGGCAAATAGGGATTCCATACAGGCATGTGTTTCGGGACACACGGCTGTGTCTGTCATGCACCCTATTTTAGCCAATTTGGATAATGTGTCACACGGCCTGGTTGCATGGCTGTGTCCCCTGCTTCACACAAGCATATGCCTCTGTCACATTGTCGTGTAACTTTCTCTACACGGCCTGGATTGCTCCATACGACCGGAGCACATGGGCGTGTGGCCCTAACTCGTCAATTTCTAATTTTAAGTCAAGTTAACTGCAATCGTGACTCTGTGTGTTTCAACCCTTGGCTAAGCTTTAGCAAGGGTAATTATGACTCTGTTCTAACTTCGATTTATGTGTGTTAATTTAGGTTGGTTGTGTGATAAGCTTGATACTGAACTTAAGTTGTGATTGTGCATATATTTGGTTCTCAGAATCGATGATTAGAAGTGAGTGTCCGCTTCGATTAAGCATCATCAGAATCGTATTATTCGATTGTGTTCATTTGACTGCATACATACATATGCATTCATATATTTGCATAAAATCATTTTGGGTGGATGTTGAAGAGAATGGAGATTTATGATTTGGTAGTTTTACTGCAATCTATCGGTATAGAGGATTACCACATTCACTGTACCGCATATACGTTAGCTACGCTACGTACCATTATCTGATCTGGCAGTTTTACTGCAATCTATTGGTATAGCAAATTACCACATTGCACTGTACCGCATGTACGTTAGCTACGTTACGTACCATTATCAAATCTGGCAGTTCATACTGAATGTCTGTAACGTGGTTTACCGCATTACACAGTACAGCTCATACGCTAGCATTGCATCGTAATATATGAGACTGGCAGTCTATCTGCACACTGATGGTCCCAATTCCCTAAGGGGTGAGGACAATGCTGATGATCATCGTTGCCGGGCAACCCGGGATAACATCCTACGGAGTATAATGTTAGATAGGATTTGCGAGGTCCTACTCGGAGTGAAGGGATGGGTGGATTGATTAAATCCCTACAGTAAGTATAGGGTTAGACGGAGATGGTGTGTTGGCTGGATGGGTGGGTTATTTTATAACTCATTTGCACTCATATGCATCTGAATGAATCTATGTGACTGAATGTGATAGTACTACTCGACTGAAATGTCTGATTGATCAGTTGACTGAATGTGATACTATGATTGAATGTGTTACTGGTCGACGGAAGGCACGTGTCCCTATGCGATTTCTGTAGACTTTCTCTATAAATGTCTAACTAAACTTTTATTGTGATAGTGTGACTGACTTGTGAACTGTTGCTATTGTATTTGAATAGCACGTGAGGTTAGGTGTGTCTAGTTGTTCCATATGACTGTAAGGTACATATGGCGTGATTCTGATTTTGGGAAAATTCACTCAACTGTTAGCCATCTGTAATTATTTTCTAGTTTTGAACTACTTCTAGTTCTCTGTTTCTGCTTCTGTAGTTTAGCGGGTTTGATCTCACACTGAGCTCGAGTAGCTCACCCCCTCTTCTATTTCCCTTTCAGGTACAGTTTTGGATTCTATAGTTAGGCTCAGTATGCGGAGGTCTTGGATAGGCTTGTGAACAGCAATTGAGCAGTTTATGTTTTCTAGTTTTTACTTTTGGTTTTGAACTGTAAAGATTTATAATACTATGGTGCCATTACTGTTTTAAACTTTGTTCGTACATTATGTTTTGTTACATTAGCGAACGGTATTTTTAAATGATTAAACGTTTTGGTTTGTTTTGAGATAAATATTTTCAGAATTGTAATTTCGAACGACTTGATTTGTAAAATCTTCTCACGATCACTTCGGTGATCAATGTGGCATTCTAGATTTGGTCTAGACTTCTAGGTCGGGTTTGGAGTGTTACAAGCGCTGGTATGGGTCTCCGATTCAAAGGTGAGGGCTCAACAATTCGGGAGGATTTGAAGGGTGCAAGGCAAGACAGAAGTGCTGTGCCACTGGATGTTGGAAGTCTTGATTCCAGCAAACACTCGGCGGTAGTCTTTCTTGAAAGCATTTATACCAAGGAAAACAACAATGCTCTTTCTTCAAATAATATGGGTTTTTCTCCGGCGATTTCCTCTGGTTCGGGTAAGGGCCTTAGAAACAGATGTAGAGGAACTGCTAAAAAACATGCCAAATTGTTTCATGGCAACATTACTCGCTTCAAAACCTTGAGAGTCCAGCGAATGCCTCTGAAGGAATCGATGGAGCATCTTGCTGAGAGCATTTCGGTTTTATCAAATTCTAATCTTGGTGCTCAAATAAGTATTAAATCTAGTAAGCAGAATGAGGGAGTAAATGTCCCTGGGCAGTAAGGATATTTTATTATAGTTTTTATTCGATTTGTTATTTTTTGATATATTTTTATCTTAAAATTGGGGGTTTGGTTTATTTAATCTTTCTTTATTTTAAATTAATTTATTTTTATTATGACTTTAGATCTAAAATTTTTTACATAGAACTGTTAAGGGTGCGCTAGCAGGAATTTTTTACGAGCTTTTTGGGAATACAATGCGGAGCACAGGCATGATATTATTTGTTTGGTGGAACCGAGAGTGTGTGGTAAAAAGACTATTTTTATTATTGAAAAATTGGGTTTTAACTATTCATATCGGGTTGAAGCCTTTGGTTTTTCCTGCGGTATTTGGGTTGGATGGAAGGATTTTATCCAAATCCAAATTATTCGAAACCATTCGCAATTTATTTTCTTACGTGTTGGTAATCTTATTCCCAATAATTCTTTCATTATTTCTTTTGTTTATAGCAGTCTAGATAGGTCTAAACAAAAGCTTCTTTGTGAGGGCTTAAGATCTGTTATCCCTAATCAATCTTTTCATTGGTTAATTATGGGGGATTTTAATGCTACTTTATCTCCTTCAAATAAAAAGAGCCTTTCCTCCGTAGGTAAGCGTTGTGACTTATTTGGTAATTTTGTTGAGTCTTGTGAGTTGCAGGATTTGGGGTATAGTGGACCCTCATTCACTTGGAAAAGAGGTGGTACCTTTGTCAGACTTGATCTGGCTTTAGCTAATGACGCGTGGATGTCTGTTTTTTCGTAGTACTTAGTCCACTATCTCACTCGCATTAAGTCTGACCATAGGCCTGTCTTACTATCTAATAGATCGGATCGTAACATACCTCAAGGCAAACCTTTCAGATTTTTAGCAGGATGGACAAAGCACAATGATTTCCCCAACTTTGTCAGAGAAAGGTGGAATTTTGCAAGTAATATGGTTGAACCTTTAAATAATTTTACTTTTTTTGCAAATGATTGGAACAGGAATATTTATGGCTTTCTGGGTACTCGTAAGCTGAATCTCATGAGATCGTTCAACAATATTCAAAAAGCCTTAGATCACTCTACCTCTATTCACTTATCTAGAAAAGAATTGGAAGTTCGGGATAAGTTGGAAAATGTTCTTGATCACGAAGATTTACTTTGGAGACAAAAGGCTCGATGCGATTGGCTTCAATTAGAGAACTTGAATATAAATTTTTTTCATAGTCGTACGTTGAGGAGAAGGAAATTCAATCGTATCACAACCTTACGAATTGATAATGGGGAATGGTGTTCAAATCATGACATCCTACAATCTACGGCGGTGGAATTTCTTAAAGGACTTTATGGAGAGGCTCCCTCTATCTTGAGGGATATTCTAAATGTTGGTTTCCCTAGTTTTCATTCTTCTAAGATTACTTTTTTGGAGGCTGCTATCACTAATGAAGAGATTAAAAGGGAGTTGTTTGATATGGCTCCATTGAAAGCTCCTGTAAGTGACTGTTTCCATGCTCATTTCTTCCAAAGTCAGTGGGATATCCTTGGGAATAATGTGTGTCAGTGGGTTAAAGATGTCTTTGCTGGTAGATCAACTGAGCCAGAATTGAATAATACGTTGATTGTGCTCATGCCTAAAAAAGAGAGTCCTGAGGACTTTAGTCATTTTAGGCCCATTAGTTTATGTTCTGTTCTTTAAAAGTTGGTGATGAAAGTGATTGCAAATCGGTTCAATGTGATTTTTCCTAAGCTGATCTCTCAGGAACAAGCTGGTTTCATAGCTCGGTGAAACATTTCTGATAACATTATTTCAGAACAATAAGTCATCTATTCTATACGATACAATCGGAAAGGGAGGAAGTGGATGGCTATTAAGCTGGATTTGGAGAAAGCCTATGACAGAGTTAGTTGGAAATTTATAAGTGCTTCTTTGATTGCGGCTAGGATCCCTGTCTTCTTACAAAACGTGATTATGTTAGTTATTTCTTCCTCTTCTATGCAAATTCTATGGAACAGAGTGCTTACTCAAAAGTTCAAACCTAATAAGGGAATTCGTTAGGGATATCCTCTATCGCCTTATCTTTTTGTGCTTTGCATAGAATGGTTGAGTCATTTTATTCTGACAGAAATAAAAACTGGTATCTGGGCTCCAATTCGTCTTTCTCGTACTTGTTCTTCAGTTTCTGATGCGATCGTTGAGAGCACCAAAAATATCATATCCCTATAAAATAATGAAAAAGAATAGTATAAGGGAAGTAGGGTCAAATCCTCAGGGACTGGATTTGCACAAGTGCTTGTTCCTCGAAATTTCGGACAGAGTCGTGCCTAATAAAACCTGCGTACCTGGAAAAAAATAAAAAAAAACAGAATTAAAAGTTTGGACTGAATTGAAATTACAAAAATTAAAATCAAAATAGTAAAGATAAATAGAGTTGAGGAAAAAGAGTTCTTATGGAGAGATTTCAGCCTCCGGTTGTCTCGATCCGCCTTGGGTTCGATCCTTAGCTCTTAGGTGACCCTTCTCAAACAGAATAAGCTAGTTATAGTGGAAGAGGACACCTACGACCACCAGCTCCAGGATTTTAGACTTACGATCTAGAGGAACCTGACTCTAGCCAATAATCACTTTTATGGGACCATCTTATCCTAGATAATCATTTCTCAATGCCGAATGTCACGCCATTTTTTCTCTTGGGCTCGCCAACCTCTGACGTAGTAAGCTAATGAACCGACTGTGCAACCTTCCCAAAGTATACAAAGCGTCGTTCCTTGCACAAGTTGAAAAGATCACCTTTTAAGGGATATGGACGGAAGCGTCAGCTCCGTAATGCGGAGAAATGATGATTACTCATTGAGAAGGCTAAGCGCAGATTCTAAGCCTCATGAACCCTTTTTGGGGAATTACGACAACTTCAGCTAGATAAATTTAGTGGCTCATTCTTTTTGGGAAAAAAGAAATAAATAAAATGAAAATGGAATTTTATTGAATAATATGAAAAAAACAAAAGGTTAAACTTTTTGGGAGAGGGAGTATTTACAGAAAAAAGATGTATCCAATTTGTGTCACTCCATCCCTATTTATAGTACTAGAAAACTTAGTCCATTCTTAATTAAACTTTAAAAGATAAAAAAGATAAATAAAAGATAAATAAAGATAAATGCTAAAATTAAATCTAAATAATAATCCTTAATAATTATCCTAATATAATTGGAATTAAAATAAAGTCTTGTGCTATAAAATCTATTCTTTTGCACTTTTGCCCCAAATCTTCCACAAATTGCATTTTCGTCACCACCTCTTGCATGCTGGCCCATTTTATCTTTTAAATTCGCGCTTTTTGCCCCTAAATTTCATTTTGCCTTCAATTTAGTCCCTGTAAGATAAAAAATTATAAATAGCTCAAATTAGTAGGACCATACTCAAAATAAATATGTAATTAACACATAAAAATATGCCATTCTAGAGTATTATCAAATCCCCCTACTTAGCCCATGCTTGCCCTCAAGTATGGTTCCTATCCACTGTGAAATTTAGATCTTGCAATGAAAGAAATACTACTCCAAAGTTTTATAAAAAGTAGACATAATGCATATGAAAAATAAAGAGAACCTTTAGCTTCCTTTAAGTAAAACTGAAAAAATATTTCAATTAATACACAAAAATAAAAACCGACTTGGATTATTTCATGAAAATTAGGTAATTTACAAACTTTCCAAGACACCTTATCTATTTCCACCTTTAGTCTTCAAATGCAATTTTCTTAGTACATCATTTCTTATTCTTTTTTTCTTATATATTTTTTATTTATTATTGCTTAAGAATACATTGAACCTTTTGACGCGAAGAAAGATGACAGCCAAGCACCCCACCCCGGTTACTCAGCCCAACATACTCCTAATTTATTATATTTTTCTTAAGAGCATATTGAACCTTTTGACGCGAAGAGAAATGACAGTCAAGCACCCCACCTCGGTTACTCAGCTCAACATATTCCTAAAAAAATTATTTAATTCCGGTTAGCGGAGTTACCTAACAAGTCACACAACCTTTTGACGCGAAATAAGATGACAACCCAAACACCCTACCCCATTACTCAGTCAGTCACGTTTTAAGCTGTACTCATAACCACGGAAGCATCACAATTTATTATAATGAAACAAAATTTTAATTTGGACAACTAGGAAAAAAATCAAGTGTCAAAAATAAGTTTCGGCAACTACCTAACAGTCATGAACAGAAATTCAGCATGTAATTTTTATTAAGTGTCCTCTTTACATTTAGACTTAATCAATTTTACTATAAACAAGATAGGTTTAACTCTATTAATCATAATTATTTAACCTAAAAGAAATAAAACAGTGGAGATGAAATCAAACAAGCTAAATCATAACTAACTCAGTAGATAAGAATCATACTCGTAGGTCAAACTGTGGGCAAGTCCTGGTAAAAATATTGGGCATGAAAAGAGGCAGAATATTCTAAAAAAATAAATATGGGCAGAAACGAGCACAAGGCAGCAGCAACAATAACACAACAGTAAAAGTAGTAGATAAAACGGTGGAAATAATGAGGAATGCCTCCCCCTACTTAAAACACGTTGTCCTTGATATGAAAGAAAAGGAAAAAAGAAAAATAGGTGAAAGTAGAAGGGTTTAGAAAAACTCCCCATGTAGTCATTGTCGTTCACGCATAACTGCAAGGAGGGGAAGGTTTGGCGTCGCGTAGAGAAGAGGAGGGTGATGACGTGGGCGAGTCGCGTAATGGGGATGGAGATGGAGACGACGTGAGCGAGTCCTTACCATGGTGCTTGAAAAAATCGGTGGTGGGGGTTGAAGAAGAAGGTGCGGCGGCTAGTGGGGGTTTGGGTAAAAAATGGGATAAATTTTTAGGGTTTGAGGGTGTATACGTAGAGTGTTTGCCTGAAGGGTGGGGTGTTTGGGTGTAGGTTTTGGTTGGTATAAAGTAGGGACAGCTATTCCTACTTGGAATAGGGATAGAATAAGGGATGTTTGTGAAAGTATGCCAATTCTTGAGTTTTTTCCTCGCCGGTTTACCTAGATAGAAGAAGAGAAATTTATTAATATCCAAAAAAATAAAGTAATAAATAAATAATAAAATAAAATAAATATAAAATAAAATAATAAATAATAAATAATAAAATAAAAATAAAAATTGGGTTGCCTCCCAACAAGCGCTTGTTTAACGTTACTAGCTTGACTCCTTGGAGCTGTTTCAGCTGAATTCTTTTATTCGTATGGGCTTGGAAATTCTCATTTTTTTACCACATCCACCATATTTGGGTTCAATTGTCCTTGCGCCTCTTTCTTTGGTTTCGTATTTTCCTCCAAGAAAATCTTATTTGTGTATGTCAAGGAGTTGACCCTTTTGAAGTCAGCAATGGTCTCATCATTCTCCAAAAATGTGCATTTGAGATGCTCATGCAGTGGTTTTAATTCCAGATCTGGTGCCTGCATAATAGAAGGTAGAAGTTTAGTATTCATAGGAGCCAATAATTTATTAACAGATTCAAAATCATCAAACATCATTTTAGATTTATCTCCATAAGGTAACTCAAAAGTTTCTTCTACTAATGAGTCAATTATGTCGACACTGTTTACGTTCAAGATTTCACTCAGGTGACTAATAGCGTCATAAACGTTAAACTTCACGATCTCCCCATCAAACTCCATTGTGAGAGTTTCGCTACGCACGTCAATTTTAATATTTGCAGTACTAAGGAAAGGTCGCCCCAACAAGATGTTTGAAGACCTAAGAGCTTTATCCTCTTCCATTTTTATCACATATAAGTCTGCAGGAAAGATAAGACCATTGACTTTCACTAATACGTTCTCAAAGACTCCCTAGGGATGCACAATAGACCTGTTTGTTAACTGAATGATCGCACATGTTTTTGTCAAAAAACTCGCGTTTAGTGATTCATAAGTAGAAAAATCATAAGTAGAAAAAGGCATTATATTTAATGAGGCCCTTAAACCACACATACCTTCTTCTTTTTTTAATTCCTAAGTGGCCCATTTTGCATGGTATTATGAACATGCCCTTATCTTTGCATTTTGCTGGCATCTTCCACTGTAGCACTGCGGATACATTCTCACCAACGCTTACCCTTTCATTACCAGTTAATTTTCGCTTGTTGGTGCAGAGTTCTTTGAGGAACTTGGCATAAAGCGAAATTTTTTTATGGCATACAACGGTGGTATGTTAATTTCGACATTTCTGAATGTTTCGAGGATTTCCTTGTCCTCTTTACCTTTTCGACATTGGTTCAATCGTCCTGGGAATTGAGGTTGAATTATGGGAAATGGAGGTTTCATTCGGACCTGTTCATCGTTCTTGTGTTTTTCTTGGGTAGAATCTTGGCCAAAATTTTTGCCAGGAATTTGTTACAGTTCTCTTCCACTTCGTAACGTCACTACATTTGCACGTTGTCTTGGATTAGGTTCCGTTTTTGACGACAGCTTCCCCTGTGAGTTCATTTTCTCAATTGATATGGTCAATTCTCTCATAGACGCCTCAATTTTCTGTTGAAAATCCTTTGTTTCCTTTTGGAAATCAAGAGTTTTCCGTAGAATTTGATGTTGGAAATCAACAGTTTGCCGTTGTATCTACTGTTAGAAATCAAGCATATTAGCAACTAATTTATTGACCAAGGTTTCTATAGAGGTACTTAAATTTTGCGTTTATTGTGAAAACCAGTTTCGGTATGGCTGGTTATACTGCAAGTTTGTGTAACACCCCTTACCCGTATCCTATGCCGGGATCGGGTACGAGGCATTACCAGACTTAACAATACATTTGGTCAAATTACTTAACACATTTACAAAATGACTTAGTCAAGTCCCTATACATGCCATAACTTAAATCATTTATAAATAAAGATACCCATAGATAACTTGATAGTGTGAAGCGATCTCCGACGACCTCTAACCCAAGCTTGTTTAATAGGACTCTGTAACATGGGAAAGAAAAGAGGGGTAAGCTTATAAAGCTTAGTAAGTTCACATGTAAAAATAATAAGCATTAGCAATGAATTTAGCTTACTACTAAGCCGTTATAACTTGCATAAATAATGCTAAGTTCTTACTTTCCCAACTTATTTGTAGCCTTATCAAGGCCTCAACATGACAAATCCTCACAACAAGATCTCAAGATAATGCAATCATAATTACACATAGTTCCACCATTTTCTCATGTTCATCTTAAGCTGTCTACTTGAGTCATAGTCACTAAATCATTTATATCTCGAGCTACAAAACTCCAAATTAAGATCCGTTAATTTTATTAGAAACTATACTCAGATATCTTCATACCATAAAATTTCTAGAATTTTTGGCTTAGCCAATTAGTACAGTTTATTCATTAAAATTTCCCACGTTTCACTATTTGACTATTCTGATCACTTTTCACTACGAATCAATTTTCTCCTTGTACAGAATTCAAATGATGTTATGATTTATATCATTTGAAACTAAGGATTTCAAGCATATAACTTTTATCCCATAATTATTTTTGTACAATTTTCTTATGATTTTTTCCAAGTCAGAACAAGGGATCACGTACTCATTCTGAACCAATCTCACAAGAATTTAAATATCTTGAAATATAAAAATCCTTTGTTTTCTCTGTTTTTTTTTATATAAAAATAGACTCAATAATATTTAAATAACCATCTCATCCAACTTATAATTCAATTTCTACTATTTTTGGTGATTTTTTTCAAATTCACGTCATTTGTGGTCATCCAAAGCGATTCTATTGTAAACTTTTGCTCTCTTTCATTTTAGTTGTGTTCATCACTTGCTTATACTAATCTTTCAAATTTCCGATTACATATTGAACATATTGTTCATACGTACATTTGCCACATTTCTCAATTGGTCACATTTATACTTGCACTTATTCATAACATGATTGTATTTAATTACACTTAGTCATCACACAATCACATGTATTTTCTATTAGTCAATTTCCGTTGAATTCATCGTAATGATAATGAGATAAATGGTGGCCTACACATGGTACCACCCTTGTAGCGAAGCTATCCGGTACACATAGTAGCTTGCACTTAGTACTATACATGTGACCAAAACTATTTTGTAACTCTCTTGTACACATAGTTGAGCTCAACGTTAACAATCATTCAATCTCTTTCATTTGATTCACTCCTTTTGTATTACTTATTATCAAATTAGGAAGCGTCTTACAAATTTGAGTACGTCGTTGCTCGATTGCCACGCTTCACAACTCAAGTATGGTTTTCCTCATTGAAATACCATACCTACATTTCACAACTTGGTATGGAAACACCATACCTACATTTCTTAACTCGGTATGGTTAATACCATACCTACATTTCTCACAACTCGGTATGGATGATACCATACCTACATTTCATATCTCAAGTATGGATGATACCATACCTACATTTGAACTCGGTATGGATGATACTATACCTACATTTCATATCTCAGTATGGATGATACCATACCTACATTTCATATCTCAGTATGGATGATACCATACCTACATTTCAGAACTCAGTATGGATGATACCATACCTACATTTCATATCTCAGTATGTATGGTATACATTTCATATCTCAGTATGGATGATACCATACCTACATTTCACACTTTGCCATGGATTAACCATGGTCTTATCCGTCAATTCATTACATGTCGAAATTCGATCATACTCCGCCCTGCATTTCTCTTAATTTGATATTTCAATTCAATTTTGTAATTTTTTTTATTATTCATGATCCAATAATAACATACAAAATAACACATGGTATCAGTTAAACAATTAAACATATTAAATTTAATGCTTATTAACATACGAACTTACCTCGAATGCCAAAACGACCATTTTACCAACTTTCTCGATTTTCGATTTTCCTCCAGTTCTACATCCAAATCTCATTTTCCGGGATCCATAAGCTAAGAAGCTTGGCCGAATGCTTGAAGCTTTCATGGCTGTTTATCTTTCTCATTTTCGGTGGAAGATGATGAATAGAAAGATAAAATTTGGTTTTATTATATTTTATTATCATTATTTTCCTTTTTACTAAATTAACCTTTAAAAATAATCAAATTTACACAAATGCCAAACCAAATATCAGCCACTAACTTGCAATTGGATTAATAATCATATAAGGACCTTTCCTTTATTGTTCTATAGCTATTTGGCACTTTTCACTTATAGAACCCAACTTTTACGCTTTACGCAATTTAATCCTTTTTACCGAATTAACCACTTAAACGATAAAACTTCCTTACGAAAATTTCACACAACCCTAATATCGTGTTGTAAATATTAAAATAATAATAAAATAAAATTTTTAATGTCGAATTGTGGTCCCGAAACCGCTGTTCCGACTAAGCCCAAAATCCGGTTGTTACAACTCTCCCCCCCTTAGGGATTTTCGTCCTCGAAAATCTCACCAGTTAATGGATTTAGGTTTAATTTCACAAGTCACTTTCAGCTTCTCATATAGTCTCGGCATCTTCAACATCTTACTTCTTAAACTAAGATTCAGAACTATACTCTCTTATCATGAACATAAAAATCATATTACCGATCTTCTTAAATTCTGACTGAAAATCCCAATAATAAGCAATTGGCCTTATTCTATCAATAATCTCATACTCTTCGATGAACCAAAACTCACCTATCTTTACTTATCCAGATGAAAATTCTTTGTTAATGAAATACTTTCAGAAACACTTGACACTCATCTAAGTTCAATACTCTTACCTTTCGATTCTGTACGCAATTTTTGATAATTTATAATTGATTTCTTGATACACAAACTCTGTCTCGAAACAACAAATAAATAATGGAATAAGCATCATTATTTTTTAATAATAATCACTGTCTAATTCACATCATAAGATTCTTTTCATGCAGTATTAACTAAGTGCAAGCATAAGCTACCATTTTCACGTTTTTGTATCAAGATACACTTCAAACCAATAAACTATCCAGACTAAATAATTGAATTGGTCTTGGCTGTTTCACAGTACCATTCTAAAGGAACTATTTTCATCCGGTTGCCATGATAACTCAAGCATGTATCCTATTACAATTCTTTCCGGTTACGAATCAATGATCCTTAGATCAACTATACAGTTTCAATGATATATAACAATCTCGTTTTAACTCATTGAGATATATAAAATTACTCAGAAATAACAATCATAGTGCAGATTCCAGCTTGATCCTTCACTGTTTACTCTTTTATCAATGCTGATTTCTTTTCCGAAATCTAAAGATAGATCACATCTAATAAAATTCATTTTACTATTACCTCTCAAAATACTGAACCACATTTGGAATTACATCTCTCTGACAATTAAAATCGTAGTGCCATTTCAAGGCTAACTTCTCAGTCACATCGATAAACAATACTTTTAGTCTTTACACATCTAACAATAATAACACTGTATGTTCACTATCAAACTAGATTTCATAATCACATAAGTATGATTACTTCCAGTAAAGGAATATCTCTTGCACAATTCATAAAATAAAGGCAATAAGAAATCTGAGATAAGGAAATCCAAGATTTGATACCGTACTAGAAGTCCGAGAATATAGCTCATAAGAGAAATAATACCGACTTCGACTAATTCTCAGAAAATTTCCAGAAGGAAGATGATACTTATAAGCACTGAAGGATAACAGAAGCAACATAGTTTTCATATACACATTTCACAGAATAACAATTAGTGGAAACTGAATTTCAACATCATATGAATGTTACTGTTACTTTTTTTTCTATCAATTCATTTTAATAGAATACGTAAAAGAAGAGAGTAAATCGATCACGACCTGGACATATTAACCTTTCGCTTTCATCTATCATTGAAATCAACTAGCATTCTCATATGATAAGAACCCGAACGAGTCGATTAGTCAATATTAACTTTTTCCTTAACTGTAACATTGCGAAACCCGGATGATTTTCATAAAATTTCATCACAACACTGAAGTTATTTTAGGTCATTTAACACATATTCACGGTATTCATCCGTATCCTTTGTCTCTTTCAAAGGTTCATCCGGAAATTTCCTCACTTTCCATCATTTTAATAAATATCAATAATATTCACTCATATTTCATATGATACATTAATATGTAAAAACATAAGTAAAAAGGACGTATCATTTACATATAAACTTACTCATTTCAAGCCTTACCACATTCCAAATGCATATCATAAACATTGCTCACATTTACATGCACTTATACCCTACATTTGTCATCACATAGTCACACGTAATTTTCACTTTGTTAAAGTTTCCCGATGATCACTTTAGAATAATATCGAATACACAGTGGTTTTGTACACGGCCCACCAGTAATAATAGATACGATAGTATCGTACACAACCTACCAATAATAATAAATACGGTGGTATCGCACACAGCCTACAAATAATAATAAATACTGTGGTATCGCACAAAGCCCACCAATAATGACATATTCACATGCTGCCATAATAAGACTAACTTCTCAACTACTTTAGTAGATAATGCCTCAGCTGAAAACAAAACATCTCGATCATCAGAGAAATTTAAACACAAATTTCTATAACAAACAATATTAAGGCACAATCTTTATACCTCTGGTAACTGTATCAAAGAACTCTCACCATTAAGTCAAAAATTATAATCATTCTAAGCATTTTAATAATAAGAAGAAACCATTTTCATCAATAGAACATTTCCAACTGATATCTCATGGTTGATACTTTGAACAATAATTTATTAAGGAAACAAAAATGACAGAATCTCGAACATGGAGTCACATGAGAAAATACTCATAACATTCACTTAATTTCACAAGTTATACTCATAGCATCATACAAATGCAAATCAACATGAACACTTATCATAGTGTAAACTTTCATTTCGTCTCATTTTTTCATATTTCAGAAGAATTTTTTTTTATCCACAATTTATTCATCATCACATAAACATCATAAACTATTACTCTTACTTTTTATGGGTCTCAACTCATCATAAACATATTGTTTGCACTATCAAATTTAGTTCGGTTGAAGTGCGCATCTATCTAATAAAATAATTTACATTAGGGTCGGAAGTCGTCACACTATCACAGTTCATTATGGCATGTATAGCTAGACTCTCACACTCACTATGGTAGTCCGAGAATCGACTAAACCATAGCTCTGATACCAATAAATGTAACACCCCTTACCCGTATCCTATTCCGGGACCGAGTACGAGGCATTACCAGACTTAACAATACATTTGGTCAAATTACTTAACACATTTACAAAATGACTTAGTCAAGTCCCTATACATGCCATAACTTAAATCATTTATAAATAAAGATACCCATAGATAACTTGATAGTGTGAAGCGATCTCCGACGATCTCTAACCCAAGCTTGTTTAATAGGACTCTGTAACATGGGAAAGAAAAGAGGGGTAAGCTTATAAAGCTTTGTAAGTTCACATGTAAAAATAATAAGCATTAGCAATGAATTTAGCTTACTACTAAGCCGTTATAACTTGAATAAATAATGCTAAGTTCTTACTTTCCCAACTTATTTGTAGCCTTATCAAGGCCTCAACATGACAAATCCTCACAACAAGATCTCAAGATAATGCAATCATAATTACACATAGTTCCACCATTTTCTCATGTTCATCTTAAGCTGTCTACTTGAGTCATAGTCACTAAATCATTTATATCTTGAGCTACAAAACTCCAAATTAAGATCCGTTAATTTTATTAGAAACTATACTCACATATCTTCATACCATAAAATTTCCAGAATTTTTGGCTCAGCCAATTAGTATAGTTTATTCATTAAAATTTCTCCCGTTTCACTATTTGACTATTTTGATCACTTTTCACTACGAATCAATTTTCTCCTTGTACAGAATTCAAATGATGTTATAATTTATATCATTTGAAACTAGACTCATTAAGGATTTCAAGCATATAACTTTTATCCCATAATTATTTTTGTACAATTTTTTTATGATTTTTTCCAAGTCAGAACAAGGGATTACGTACTCATTCTGAACCAATCTCACAAGAATTTAAATATCTTGAAATATAAAAATCCTTTGTTTTCTCTATTTTTTTTATATAAAAATAGACTCAATAATATTTAAATAAACATCTCATCCAACTTATAATTCAATTTCTACTATTTTTGGTGATTTTTTTCAAATTCACGTCATTGGGTGGTTTAAAAAGCAGATTCTATTGTAAACTTTTGCTCTCTTTCATTTTAGTTGTGTTCATCACTTGCTTATACTAATCTTTCAAATTTCCGATTACATATTGAACATTTTGTTCATACGTACACTTGCCACATTTCTCAATTGGTCACATTTATACTTGCACTTATTCATAACATGATTGTATTTAATTACACTTAGTCATCACACAATCACATGTATTTTCTATTAGTCAATTTCCCGTTGAATTCATCGTAATGATAACAGATAAACGATGGCCTACACATGGTACCACCCTTGTAGCCGAAGCTATCTGGTACACATAGTAGCTTGCACTTAGTACTATACATGTGACCAAAACCATTTTGTAACTCTCTTGTACACATAGTTGAGCTCAACATTAACAATCATTCAATCTCTTTCATTTGATTCACTCCTTTTGTATTACTTATTATCAAATTAGGAAACGTCTTACGAATTTGAGTACGTCGTTACTCAGTGCCACGTTTCACAACTCAGTATGGTTTTCCTCATTGAAATACCATACCTACATTTCACAACTTGGTATGGAAACACCATACCTACATTTCTTAACTCAGTATGGTTAATACCATACCTACATTTCACAACTCAGTATGGATGATACCATACCTACATTTCATATCTCAGTATGGATGATACCATACCTACATTTCATATCTCAGTATGGATGATACCATACCTACATTTCAGAACTCAGTATGGATGATACCATACCTACATTTCATATCTCAGTATGGATGATACCATACCTACATTTCATATCTCAGTATGTATGGTATACATTTCATATCTCAGTATGGATGATACCATACCTACATTTCACACTTTGCCATGGATTAACCATGGTCTTATCCGTCAATTCATTACATGTCGAAATTCGATCATACTCCACCCTGCATTTCTCCTAATTTGATATTTCAATTCAATTTTGTAATTTTTTTTATTATTCATGATCCAATAATAACATACAAAATAACACATGGTATCAGTTAAACAATTAAACATATTAAATTTAATGCTTATTAACATACGAACTTACCTCGAATGCCAAAACGACCATTTTACCAACTTTCTCGATTTTCGATTTTCCTCCAGTTCTACATCCAAATCTCATTTTCCGGGATCCATAAGCTAAGAAGCTTGGCCGAATGCTTGAAGCTTTCATGGCTGTTTATCTTTCTCATTTTCGGTGGAAGATGATGAATAGAAAGATAAAATTTGGTTTTATTATATTTTATTATCATTATTTGCCTTTTTACTAAATTAACCTTTAAAAATAATCAAATTTACACAAATGCCAAACCAAATATCAGCCACTAACTTGCAATTGGATTAATTATCATATAAGGACCTTTCCTTTATTGTTCTATATCTATTTGGCACTTTTCACTTATAGAACCCAACTTTTACGCTTTACGCAATTTAATCCTTTTTACCGAATTAACCACTTAAACGATAAAACTTCCTTATGAAAATTTCACACAACTCTAATATTGTGTTGTAAATATTAAAATAATAATAAAATAAAATTTTCAATGTCGAATTGTGGTCCCGAAACCACTGTTCCTACTAAGCCCAAAATCGGGTTGTTACAGTTTGCCACATAATTCAAGTTAGGATGGTCTTTCCATCCTGGGTTATATACATTTGCATAGGGGTCATATCACCTTTGTAATGGCCTAGGAAAGTTCCCTACAGTATCTAAATGGGCCATAGTATCGTCACACAAACTAGGGCATACATCAGTTGTATGTTCGGATGTTGCACAAATTCCGCACAATTGGGCTGGTCCTATTTTTACTGCAAAAAGAGAATTCACGATATTAGTAAGTCTATCAACTTTATCTTCTAAAGTTGAATTACTTAGTTGGTGAACCCTTCTAATGGGTTCAAGATTGGCTCAAAATTGCTGAGTATTTGTAGCCTTCGTGGATATCAAGTCCCTTACTTGTTGGGGAGTCATGTTGACCAACACTCTTCCACTGGCAGCGTCCATCATATTCATCTCTATGGGTTTCAAGCCTTCATAAAAGTATTAGAGTAGAGACTATTCTGTTATACCATGTTGTGGGCAACTTGCACACAACTTCTTAAATCGCTTCCAATAGCCGTAAAGAGACTCTACTTCTTTTTACCTTATTCCAATGATCTCCCTTCTTAACTCAGCTGCACGTGATGCTGAAAAAAACCTGTTAAAAAACAAATGAGAAATATCAGCCCAAGTTGTAAAAGACCTAGGGGGTAGATAAAATAACCACTCCCTAGCAGAGTCTGCAAGGGAAAAAGGGAAAGCACGCAATTTGTTTTAATCCTCAGTTATCTCCTGAGGTTTCATGCTAAGACAAACTATATGAAACTCCTTCAAATGTTTATGGGGATTTTCGTTTTGCAACCCACGAAAAGTTGGCAGTAACTGGATTAAACCTGACTTCAGTTCAAAATCAGTATCCATAGTAGGATATGAGATGCACAATGGCGGTTATCCTGCTAGAGCTTCGGCCAGTTGCCGAGTCGTTTGAGCAATAGGTTGATGTGCTAGATTTGGGTTTTCATTAACCCTAGCGTTAAACACTTCTTCTGGTGAATCGACTTCTACTTTTTCGCTTTCAAGCGTTCGAGTAAGGTTTTCGTTCACCCTAGACTCAACTTTGTCGTCGACTTCGATTTCTGGTGGTGGGTTACTCTGAGTCCCAACCACTCTTAACTATTTTTTCCGTAACTTTGTCTCCTTGCTATTAGCCTTCGCAGTCTTCTCTACTTCTAAATCAAACGCAATAATACTTGGAGCAGATCTGGTCATAAGAAACCAAGAAACAATATTAGTACGTTACTAGTCCCCGACAACGGCGCCAAAATTTGATGCGATCGTTGAGAGCACCAAAAATATCCTATCCCTATAAAATAATGAAAAAAATAGTATAAGGGAAGTAGGGTCAAATCCTCAGGGATTGGATTTGCACAAGTGCTTATTCCTCGAAATCCCGGACAGAGTCGTGCCCAAGAAAACCTACGTACCTGGAAAAAAATAAAAAAAACAGAATTAAAAGTTTGGATTTAATTGAAATTACGAAAATTAAAATCAAAATAGTAGAGATAAATAGAGTTAAGGAAAATGAGTTCTTATGGAGAGATTCCAGCCTCCAGTTGTCTCGATCCACCTTGGGTTCTATCATCGGCTCTTAGGTGACCCTTCTTAAATAAAATAAGCTAGTTATAGTGGAAGAGGACGCCTACAACCACTAGCTCCAATATTTTAGACTTACGATTTAGAGGAACCTGACTCTAGCCAACAATCGCTTTTGTGGGACCATCTTATGCTAGATCATCATTTCTCAATGGCGAATGTCACGCCATTTTGTTTTTTGTCTCACCAACCTCTGACGCAGTAAGCTAACGAATCGACTGTGCAACCTTCCCAAAATATACAAAGCGTCGTTCCTTGCACAAGTTGAAAACATCACCTTTTAAGGGACATGGACGAAAATGTCGACCCCATAATGTGGAGAAATGATGAATACTCATTGAGAAGGCTAAGTGTGGATTCTAAGCCTCATGAACCCTTTTGGGGGAATTTTGACAACCTTTAGTTAGATAAATTTAATGGCTCATGCTTTTGGGGAAAAAGAAATAAATGGAATGATAATAGAATTTTTATTGAATAATATGAAAAGAACAAAAGGCTAAACTTTTTAGGAGAGGGAGTGTTTACAGAAAAAAAGATGTATCCAATTTATGTCACTCCATCCCCTATTTATAGTACTAGAAAACTTAGTTTATTCCTAATTAAGATAAATAAAAGATAAATAAGGATAAATAAAGATAAATGCTAAAATTAAATCTAAATAATAATCCTTAATAATTATCCTAATATAATTGGAATTAAAATAGAGTCTTGTGCTATAAAATTTCTTCTTTTGCACTTTTGCCCCAAATCTTCCACAAATTACATTTTCAGCACCACCTCTTGCATGTTGGCCCATTTTATCTTTTAAATTCGCACTTTTTGCCTCTAAATTTCCTTTTACCTTCAATTTAGTCCCTGTAAGATAAAAAAAACCATAAATAGCTCAAATTAGTAGGATCATACTCAAAATAAATATGTAATTAATACATAAAAATATGTCATTCTAGAGTATTATCAGTTTCCCAATTGTTCTTTGCTGATGACTTGGTGATCTTCTGCAAAGCTCAGCTTGACCAAGTACGATTACTGGATAGTATACTACCTCAGTTTTGTGAGATCTCGGGTCAAAATCAATGTTAGAAAAAGCAACATCTTCTTTTCCAAGAATACTGAAGTTGATGTCTGTAATCAAATCATTCAGCTTTTCGGATCCCAGGAAGTCCAGAATCTTGGCACTTATTTAGGTGTTCCTCTTCTACACGATAGTTACCAAGAGTACTCTGAGTTTTATTGTGGATAAGGTGAGGAAGAAATTGCAAAGTTGGGATGCCAGGAAGTTATCTTTTGCAGAAAGAATCACCTTGGCTTAATCAGTACTCCTTTCTATACCTAATTACTTCATGCAGTCCTTGATGATTTCGAAAGGTGTTAGTGCTGATATCGAAAGATTGGTTAGACAGTTTATTTGGGTCTGTATGGAGGATGGAATTCTATTTGTCAACTGAGGGCTCGGGGAGGTCTTGGTTTCAGACATTTGGAAGACCAAAATTATTCTTTCCTTATGAAGATTGGCTTTAGCCTTGTGTCTAAAAGCAATGCGCTTTGGGTCCGCGTTCTTCGTGCCAAATATAGTTGGAAAGATCAGTTCCCAGATTCTATTAGTAGGAATCAGTGTTCTCATTTATAGAGGGCACTTTCCAAGATATGGCCGCTTCTTCGTGAGAACTTAGCTTGGTCTATTGGAGATGGCGCCGGTGCTCAATGTTGGAAAGATCCTTGGATTCCAGGTATGGGCCCTTTAATTTCAAAAATTCATTCTTCTGCTAACCTTGATTTGGATTGTTGTGTTAGAGAGATAGTCAACTTAGATGGTAGTTGGAACTTGGAATTGTTTCGTTTCTGGGTGATTGAAGATATAATCAATTGAATTATTAGCATTCCTTCTCCACACCCAGACTCTGGTTCGGATAGAGTGACATGGGCCCGGTCAACGCCAGGAGTCTTCCTAGTTCGCAGTGCTTATTAGTCCTTAAAAGAGGATTCTTGGAACTCTCAGGAGGAACATTGGAAGATTACCTAGAAATATCCGGGAGTCTTTCTTTAGCTAGCTTTCAAGCAAAAACTTCTTACTAATTCGAAATGGGCTAGACAAGAAATTAGTCACAGCAACTCTTGTACTCTATATGGACATGACTTTGAGGACTTGGCGCATGTTCTTCGGGACTGTCCTTCCGCGAAAGATGTGTAGATGCTTGTGGCTCCTGATAAGGTAAAACAAAGGTTTTTCTCTGTCTCTTTTCAGGATTGGCTTACTCTTAACCTTTGTTTTCATGAAAGATTACAGGACAGTGGTATTGGTCCTGCCTGTTTGGATTAATTGCTTGGCGTATATGGAAGAATAGAAATTTATTTATTTTCCAGCACATTTTATGGACAGCATCTGAAGTGGTGAAAGTCTCTAGTTGTTGGGCCCATCAATATGATTCTCATCTTGGTGATCACAATAATAATAATCAAAGTTCTAATTCCACAATCAACTCAGATGGCACTTGGGTGTATCTATCCACTGATGGGGCTGTGGCCAAAGATTCTGGTTATGCTGCAACAGGAGGTGTAGCTCATGATTAAGATGGAAATTGGATAGTAGGGTTCAATCGTTTCTTAAGTGTATGCTCTCCGTTTGAGGCTGAAAATTGGGGCATTCTAGAGGGGATCCTTATTCTGCTTAATAAGGGTTATGGAAGAAACATTATCATGACAGATAATCATGAAGTCGCCCAGAATTTGACTGATGTGGATTTGGAAGATAGGGATTACTGTGCTTCGAAGAACTCAACGCACCATGCAGTCAGAATGGGAGTGGAGGGTTAAGCATATCCCAAGAAATCAGAATTTGGTAGCGGATCATCTTGCTAAACTCAGTTTGAGCTGGAAATCAAGCTTACAAGTCATTAATGAGGCTCCTAAGGATATTTTAGATTTACTTCAAGTTGATGAATGGTTGTTTTTATGTAGTTGATGTATTTTAATATTTCATTTCACCAAAAAAAAAAATCAAACGATTTATTAAATGATTGCATTAAATTTTGAAATGTGTGTGCCTTTTTAAACCATTATTTAAGTACGGGCAAAGCTAGAATAATTTTTTAGTGGCCGAATGAAATTTTAATTTTTTATAGTCTATATCTTTGTAATTTTTAAAGGATTAAATCAAATTTTTATAATTTTAGGGGGCCAAAGTACAATTTTACCTCTACTAATTTAAATTTTTTTAAAAAAATTTAATGGCCTAAATAGTAATTTTCCATTTTAGGGGGGCCGGGGCCCTACTAGCCCCCCAAGATTCGCTTTTATATTAAAGCAAAATAATTGTATTTAATGTTTGGGATAAATTTTAAAATTATACATGAACTATAGTTTAATGTGCAATTATATACATGAATTCTAATTTTGTGTCATTTTATATATGAAATTTTGATTTGATCCAATTCTTATAAAATATTAACACAATTATTGATATAACATCATTTTATTTTTATATATGGCATACATAAATAATTATATTTATCCAATATAAAAATAAATTGATATATTTATTTCTTTAAATATGCATGATTAAATCAAAATTAAAGTTTTAAGTATACATTTTATCACAATTAGAGTTTCACGTGTATAATTACACCAACTTAAAGTTTATATATAATTTTGAGATTTATCTCTTAATATTTAAAGATTAACTTTAAAATTGTTACATTTATAAGTATCAAATAATTAGTCATTAATCCAGACAACCTACCAAATAGTGTGTTATAAATATTAATTAATAATAGTGGTATTTCTAATTTTTAGCTTTTATATTTAATCGTTTTGAAAATATTTTATGCAATTTTACAAGTAAATTTAATAATTGATAATTTTAAAAAATATTTAATAATTTAATTGATATAGTTTTAATTTTTAAAATATTTTCACCATCGAAAAATAATTAATTGATATACTTTTAATCAAAAATAGAACCTGGAATGGGTGAGAAATCTCTTAAAAGTAAAATTATAAACATATACAATATCTTCTGTGTAGTATTTTTTTTTCTTTAGTTTTTTTTATTAATGTTAATATTTTGAATATTTTCAGTTAAATAGATAGTGATGTCACGGCAAGAAGCTTCCTGACGTTGCGTCGATGGGCGACATCGTGATGTCACGAATGGGGATGTTGCGATGTGTTTTCACATAAATCGGGTTTCTTCTCCCAATTAAACTTTGATTATTCCAAGGTTATTTTTATATGATTAGAACTCTAATCTAAGGCTATTTAAAGGGACCATTGTAACCCTGTTTTGATATGCCAATTAGCATGGGCTTTTCTTGAGGGGGCAAGATGTAGCCGCATATGAGTTTTTGTAAGAGTTTCGTGGTAACTATGTAGAGAATTTTGTTCCCGAGTTAGGGTTTTATTTTCAAGGTTTGGTATTGTAGGTTTAGTACATTTAAGATTATTTTCTCCATATTATACTCTCCTTTGTTTACTCATTTAGTGAAAAGCCGAAGCCTCTTTTATCCGTAATTTTTATCCTCTTCAAAATAGTTCCATACAATATATCAAAAATGGGTTATCATATATAATTATCTTTATTTTGATACATTACTAACCCTCTTAGAAAAAGATGAATCATAAACCCTTAAAAAAATATTTATTCCATGGGAAATTGATTAAGTTAGGTACATATGAAACTATTGAAATTTGATAGGCATCTAGGAAGAAAGGTGGAAATGAAATGATGAAGATCATGTATAAACATTTTTTACATCATGTGGAAGTTCTTACTTTTTTCTAGGAAAGAAAAAAGATGGCCACTTCATCATTTCCTCAAATGGCCTAACTTTCAACCTTTAAATTAATAATTACTCAACATTCAACAAATATTGAGTAAAGGGCTTGACATAATTAATTTACCAATCTAGTTAGTGTGGTCCAATCTTTTTTCCCTTTCCCCCTCTCTTTTAATGATTTAATGTACTATGACATAAAGGATTACCTATGCCATGCATATAAAAATTAATGATAGAGGTAATAGTATTTTAAAGGATTTTATATCAAGAGTCCAACTGTATTTCATTGTCTTTATTAAAAAATAGTTATTGTATGTTAGATTAAAGAATAAATTGATCATTTATATAAACTATTTCATTCATTTTACATGTAACATGAACTAATTTTTAACAACAAAAATTGATGTAATTTTTCATAAAAGGACCAACTTGCTCTTTAATCTAATGATCAGGGATCTATTTATCCATTTTTTAGTAGAGAATGTAAAATGCAATCTAGCTCCTAATACAAAAACTTTTATAGTACTTTTACCATTGATAGACGTATTATTTTTTATTGGTATTGATGCGAATTGGTATCAATGTCGTTGTTTTCTAAAAATATTTAATATTTATAAAAATTAAATAAATTGTAAATATAAAATATTAATTAATTATATAAAAAATATTTTACATCATTAATATATATATTAATATTAATTTTATTCGATGTACATGTTTTAAATAAATTCAATATATATCTATATATATCTTAAAGTAAAATATGCTACCTAATTTATTACCAAAATTATAAATTAGCAACTGTGTATATTAAATGAACTCATCTTTTAGGTTTCGAAAAATATATATTTTTCATGCATATTGTATTTCACACAATATGAGTGAAATTTATAAGTTTTTTATGAATACCTATAATATTTCATAGTCCCTTCCTAACCCATGAATAAGAGAGTAATGCACTTTAATGCACTCAAACTCGTATCCTCCTGTATCAATAACAATATTTATACCAATCGAGTTAAGATTCATTTAGTTATATCAAAATAAATTTTAAATACATTTTGTTTCAGTTTACAAATATTTTGACTGATATAAATAATATCGGCATGAAATTAACGTACATGAGAAAATAAATATCCATTTTTAATTGTGTCCTTGTTATCTCTCTTCCTTTGATTTTTCCTTTTTCTTCTTTTTGTGTGTGTGTTTGTGCGGCTAGGAATTTGATGCTTTAAGCCATTTGTTTTGTCACAGGAATGGATGAATAAGGCATGTGAAAAATTTAGTTCGATTTGAAGAATTGAAAATGAATTTGAATTTTGAATTTTGAGTTTTTCGATTTTTTTGAGTCAACTTAAATAAGTAATTCGAGTCTCAAGTTCAAGTTGAGTTGAATTTTATAATTAAAATTACTCAAATAATTCGAATAACAGATTGGTGTAAATACCTTTTTAATTCTTATCAATTTTGAAAATGAACAAATTAGTCTATTTCAATAAAAATTAAAAAAATTAAAATATTTATAAAAATTCCAAAATTTACATTTTTTACAAATTATAAAAACAAAAAATCCTAAAAAATATATAGAGAAAGTTAAAAAATTAATAATTTTCTAAATTAATAATTTTAGGACGTAAATAATTTCATTAACTATTCAATTTTATCATATTAATTTTTTTTTCTTATTTTGCTTTGAAAAAGTATTCAAATATACATGGTTTCAAATTTATGTGCTTTAACATGAAATTAGTTATATTCTAACAAGATCTTTGTAACACCCCTTACCGAGACCGTTGCCGGAGTCGAGCACGAGGCATTACTAGACTTAACTTACTAGTTCTGGGCATAAAAATTTAAACTGTCCGTCTGCGTCATGTTCACTAAATTGACTATAACTCGAGTTACGAAACTCGAAATTAAGATCCGTAAATTTTCTATGAAACTAGACTCATATATCTTCTTACCATAATTTTTCCAGAATTTTTGGTGTGGCCAATTAGTACAGTTTATTAGTTAAAGTCTCCCCTGTTACACAGTTTGACAGTTCTGACCTCTCTTCACTAAAAATCAATTATCTCATAATATACAACTCTTTTTCCTACACCGTTTCTTTCATATAAAAATAGACTCAATAAGATTTAATTCTATATCTCATGCACAACCTAATTCCATTTCTACTATTTTTGGTGATTTTTTCAAAATCACGTCACTGCTGCTGTACAAACTATTCCCCTGCATATACTTACATAATTTCTTTCTAATAATTACCAACTAGGCATTACATAATATCCAAAACATACTCTTCATTAGCCATTTTAATAGCTAATCATTACCATACATTTACAAGCCAATAATAAGCCATATCATAAGGTCACACACATAAAATGGCTAAGTCCCTATACATGCCATAACTTAAACGCGTTCAAGTCACAAAATACCAATATAATCCTTTGATAGTGTGTAACGATCTCCGACGTCCTTTCGATCCCCAAGTTGGCTTGTAATACTAAAAAAAATAAAGAATAGGTGTAAGCATAAAGCTTAGTAAGTTTACATGTAAATAGATAACAATATTCTTAATGAATTACCTTATGTTTTTCTTATCAAGATCACTTAAGCTTTTAACTCAATATACTTAAAACTTGTATACTTGCCTTACCTTTTAGCATGAATTTATCTTACCTTACCTTTTTAGCTTGAACTTGTCTTACCTTTACTTTGGAATACTCCTTGAATTTTCCCGTTGAACCACTTGGAATACTAAGGATACTCGGGTACCTTTCCTTATGAAACTTAACCATTGCCATGTCTTGACATGGTCTTACGTGGTATCCTTGCCTTATGAACTCACCAATGCCATGCCTTGGCATGGTCTTACATGGGACCTTTGCCTTATAGTAACATATCAATGCCATGTCTTGACATGGTCTTACATGACTCCTTAACCCTAATGTCATGACATTTGTATCCTACACATTCCTAAGGTTCAACCGGAACTTTCTGAGATTGCTTCTCCATCAATTCATAATTGAGTCTTTAAATAATAAATTTACAGAATAAATATGTAAATGCTGAAATTTAACAACATTAAATGTAAAGTAATAGAATATTGCATTTATTTACTGCAAACTTACCTCGAAACAAAATACGATCAACTATATCGTTTTAATCCTCTATCTTTTTCTTTCCTCGATCTAACTCTGGATTTCGTTCTTCTTGATCTATAATAGCAAATTTAGCTTATTTAATGCTCACATTCATCAAAACAGTCCTTAATTCTTAACTTTAGCAAAATTACAATTTTGCCCCTAAACTTTTACATATTTACACATTTGCCCCAAAGCTCGGAAATTAAACTTTATCCCTTATTCTTATGTTTTATGGCATGCTGATCATTTTTCCCTTCTATGGCAACATCAAATTCTCACTCTAACTTGTACTTATGAACATTAGGTATTTTTACCGATTAAGCCGTTTTACTCGTTTTCACTTAAAATCACTTAGCAAAAGTTGTTTAACATACTTTCAGACTTCATATTCTATCATAAAACATCAAAATAAACACATTTCACCTATGGGTATTTTTCCAAATATGAACCCTAGCATAAATTATTAATAGAATAAGCTAAATCAAGTTCTGGGACTCCAAAAACGTAAAGAACATTAAAAACGGGGCTTGGATGCACTTACTATGAGCTTGAGAAGTTGAATAAACCCTAGATATGGTGTTTCCTTGAAAAATTCGGCCTAGTTGAAGAAGATGAGCAAAAATTGGCTTTTAATTTTGTTTTTAACTCATTTTAATCACTAAATGACCAAAATGCCCTTAACTTAAAAATATTCTATTTCACCTATTTGATGTCCATTTTTTTTTTCCAGCAAGTTAACCAATGGTCTAGTTACCTTTTAAGGACCTCCAATTTAAAATTTCATAGCAATTAGATACCTCTAGCTTCTAGAACTCAAGTTTTGCACTTTTTACAATTTAGTCCTTTTGACTAAATTGAGTGCTCAAACACCAAAATTTTCGAACGAAATTTTTACGAAATCATTTCATAAAGTTGTAGATCATAAAAATATAAGAATACTAATTTTTAAAATTTTTTTTTCTCATCGGATTTGTGGTCCCGAAACCACTATTCCGACTAGGCTCAAAATCGGGCTGTTACAACTCTCCCTCCTTTAGGGATTTTCGTCCCCGAAAATCTTACCAGAAAAGAGGTTTGGGTACTGTTTTCTCATGGCTTCCTCTGGTTCCCACGTAGCCTCTTCTACTCCATGTCTTTGCCACAACACTTTCACTAAAGCTATACTTTTATTTCTTAACTGTTTAATCTCTCGAGCCAAAATCTTAATCGGTTCCTCATCATATGTCATATCCGGTTGAATCTCAATCTCTGTCGGAGAAATCACATGTGAAGGATCAGAACGATAGCGTCGCAACATTGACACATGAAACACATTATGAATTCTTTCTAACTCTGTTGGTAAAGCTAGCCGATATGCCACTGGTCCAATCCTTTCGATAACCTCATACTACCCAATGAAACGAGGACTTAATTTGCTTTTCTTGCCAAATCTGAGAACTTTTTCCAAGGGATACTTTCAAGAATACCTGTCACCAACTTGAAATTCAATTTCTTTTCTTTTAAATCTGATAGGATTTTTGCTCTATCTCAAGTCGCTTTCAAGCAATCTCTCGATGACTTTTACTTTTCTTACTGTTTCTTTGACTAGATCAACCCTCAGAATCTGATTTTCCTTAAGCTCTGTCCAATACAAAGGTGTGCGACATTTACGTCCATACAAAGCTTCATAAGGTGCCATCTTGGACTCGATTGATAACTATTATTGTAGGCAAACTCTATTAACGGCAAATATTTCTCCCAACTACCTTGAAATTCCAATACGCAACATCCGAGCATATCTTCAAGTACCTGAATAACTATTTCTGATTGACCATCACCGAGGATGAAAAGTCTGTACTAAAACTCAACTTTGTACCTAAAGCTTCCTGTAATTTCTTCCAAAACCGTGAAGTAAATCTCGAATCTCTATCTGAGATAATCGATAATGGTACTCCATATAGTCTAACTATCTCTGAAATATACAACTCACCAACTTGTCAAGTGAATAATCCATACGAATGGAATAAAATGAGTGACTTCGTTAGCTTATCAATCACAACCCATCTTGCATCTTTTTTCTCGAGTGTCAAAGGCAATCCCGTCACAAAATCCATAGTAACTCGGTCCCATTTCCACTCGGGAACTAATACAGTATGCAATAAACTGAAGGTACACGATGTTCACTTTTACTGTTGACAGATCAAGCATCTAGAAAAAATTCTAAAATATCTCTTTTCATTCCTCTCCACCAATACATTTTCTTCAAATCATTATACATCTTTGTACTACCTGGGTGAATAGACAAAGAACTGCTATGTGCTTCCTGTAAGATATTCCGAATAAGCTCATCATTCTTTGGTACACATACTCTGTCTCTGAACATCAAACAACCGTCGAACCGACCGAAAATCGGACTCTACACGACTCTGACTTGAACTCTTTTGGCTTGCAACTCACTGTCATCCTTCTGAGCTTCACAAATTTCTTTAAGAAACGTCGGTTTAGCTCTCAACTCAGCTAAAATAGAACCATCATCTGATAAGGCCAAACTAGTATGTAAAGCTCTCAATGCAAATAACGATTTTCTACTCAAAGCATCAGCAACAACGTTTGCCTTACCCGGGTGATAATCGGTCACTAGCTCATAATCTTTAATCAACTCTAGCCATCTTCTTTGCCTCAAGTTTAGATCTTTCTGAGTCATCAAGTATTTCAAACTTTTATGATCAGTGAATATTCGGCATTTCTCACCATACAAGTGATATCTCTAAATTTTTAATGCAAATACAATAGCAGCTAACTCTATATCATGTGTCGGATAATTTTTCTCATGTGGTTTTAGCTGTCTCAGAGGCATAAGCAATTACCCTTCCTTCTTGCATAAGTACGGCCTAGTCCATGTAAGGATGCATCATTTGTAAATCACAAACTCTTTACAGTTACGGTTGTACTAAGACAGAGCTTTAGTCAACAATGCCTTTAACTTGTCGAAACTCTGCGACACTTCTCAGTCCATTCAAACTTGACATCTTTTGTAGCAATCTTGTTAATGGAGTAGCTATCATGGAAAATCCTCTACAAATCGTCTATAATAACAAGGCAAGACCAAGAAAACTTTCGACCTCGATACATTCTGGGAGGCTTCCAATCAACAATATTTGAAATCTTATTCGGATCAACTTTAATACCTTCACCGAGACAACATGTCCAAGAAAACAAAGTTCCCTGTAACCAGAACTCACTTTTGCTAAATTTGGCATAAAGTCGATTATCTCTCAAAATCAGAAAGCGTTTCTCAAATGATCTCGCATGCTCGGTCTCATCATGAGAATAAATCAAGATGTCATCAATGAACACAACTACAAACTTGTCCAAGTAAGGTCTGAAAATTCGGTTCATTAAATCCATGAAAAATGGGAGCATTAGTTAAGCCAAATGGCATCACAAGAAACTCATAGTGACCATACCTAGTTCGAAAAAGCGGTTTTGGAACATCGACTCTTTAACTCAGAATCGATAGTATCCGGATCTCAAATCTATCTTAGAAAACACAGTGGCTCCTTTCAATTGATCAAACAAGTCATCTATTCTAGGCAATGGATATTTGTTCTTTATGGTAACCTTGTTAAGCTGCCGATAGTCTATGCACAATCTCATTGAACCGTCCTTCTTTTTTACGAATAATACTGGTGCACCCCATGGTGAATAACTAGGTCTTACAAAGCCTTTATCAGTTAATTCCTGTAGCTGAGCTTTAAATTCTTTTAATTCTATTGAAGCCATTCTATAAGGAGCAATAGAAATAGGTGTGGTACCTGGAATCAATTCAATACCAAACTCAACTTCTCTGATAGGAGGCAAACCTGGTAGTTCTTCAGGGAACACATCAGAAAACTCATTTACCACAGTAATCGATTCAATTTTCAACTCGGATCTTTAGTATTCAACACAAAAGCAAGATAAGCTTCACACCCTTTCTCAAACATTTACGAGTGGACATAATCGAAATCATGGTAATTGCACTATCGACTCATCCGAATTAACTCGAAGGATTTCACCATTTTCACATTTCAACTCAATGGATTTCTTTCCACAATTCACTATCGCATCATGTGCAGTTAACCAATCCATACCAAGAATCACATCAAACTCATCAAATGGCAATAGCATGAGATCAGTAGGAAAAAGCGATAACCTCTAATCATCAAAGGGCATTTTTACATACTTTGTTTACTAACACATTGACCAAATGGATTCGATACTTTAATCACAAATTTAAGTAAACTCTATAGGCATGTTCATACTAGGCATTAATTTCATACAAACATAGGAATGTGTTGAACCCGGATCAATCAAAGCAATAACATTAACATCATGAAGAGAAAATGTACCCGTAATTACATCGGGGGAGGATGCCTCTTCACGATTACGGAGAGCATAAGTCCTTGCGGTGCTTTAACATCCGATCTCGTTCTTTGTATCTCTAAATGCAGCTCTACCGCCTACTACCCGGGTTTCTCGATATCGCCTCTAACGGGGCATTACACGATCTTGCACTCGGTATTACTTCTCTTTTAACCATTTGGGACACTCCCGAATGAAATGATTCGGTGCACCACATCGGAAACAACCAATCTCAGTTGCTCGACATTGACCTGGATGACGTCGACCACATTGAGGACACTCGGGTCTATCAGGTTGAATACTGCCAACACTCGCAATCGAAGTGGTTTGAGCTTTTGAATCCATAAATCTTCCACCTGCATTCGGCTAGAATACCCGGTGAAAAATTAGATCTCGTAGAAAACTCTCTCTAGGCCTCTTGGATGTAGTGAAATGACTTGCTCATCTGTCTTTTCTTGAGTCTTGCATCTCAATTTCAGATTTGCCCTTTCTTTTTAATAACTCTCGCGCTTACAGGCTCGTTCAACTAAAGCAACAAACTCTTTTATCTCTAGAACACCAACCGACGATCGGATATCATCATTGAGCCCATCTTCAAATCTTTTGCACATGATAGCCTCTGCCAGACACACACTCTCGAGCATAATTCTTTGAGTCGAACAAATTCATGTTCATAGTCGGTCACGATCATCTTACCTTGTTTTAACTCAAGAAACTCTTTTCTTTTCTCGGTCAATAAACCTCGATGATATACTTCTTACGGAACTCCTCTGAAAGAAATCCCAAGTAACTCTTTCTTTTTGGTACTACTGATACAAGTGTCTTCCACCACTTTGGTAGGTGAATCTCTAAGAAGTGACACTACACATTTAATACACTCTTAGGTGTGCGGGATAACTCGTCAAAAACTCTAATAGTATTTTCGAGCCAAAATTCAGCTTTTTCTGCATCGTCATCTTTGGTAGCCGAAACTCTTCAGCCCCTTGTTTTACGATCTTGTCAACGGGTGGCTTCTCTCTTCTCGATGTATCTGTGGATTGGGAAGCTACATGGGTGGTCTGTGGATCATGAGGGGTGGAGGTCTAACGGCGGGTTCGCATGCGAACGAACTCAAAGAAACCATTCATTCAAAGCTTGGAAGAAGGCTTCTCGAGCCCTCCTCCACGACTACCGTAACGGGCCTTTCACGACTATCTTGTGGCACCGTCCCTTCAGCGGGAGTGGGTGCACTACTCTCTACATCATCATCTGCACTCACTCGTTCGGGATCCATAACTATAAAAAAAATTTAAATCGTCAAGAGTCGTCACACTATCAAAATATAAGTATGGCATGTATATATAGACTCCTACTCATACTAAATATTCTGAGAACCGACTAAACCTTGCTCTGATACCAACAAATGTAACACCCTTACCGAGAGACCGTTCTTAGGAGTCGAGCACGAGGCATTACTAGACTTAACTTACTAGTTACGGGCATAAAAATTTAAACTGTCCGTCTGCGTCATGTTCACTAAATTGACTATAACTCGAGTTACGGAACTCAAAATTAAGATCCGTAAATTTTCTATGAAACTAGACTCATATATCTTCTTACCATAATTTTTCCAGAATTTTTGGTGTGGCCAATTAGTACAGTTTATTAGTTAAAGTCTCCCCTGTTACACAGTTTGACAGTTCTGACCTCTCTTCACTAAAAATCAATTATCTCATAATATACAACTCTTTTTCCTACACCGTTTCTTTCATATAAAAATAGACTCAATAAGATTTAATTCTATATCTCATGCACAACCTAATTCCATTTCTACTATTTTTGGTGATTTTTTTCAAAATCACGTCACTGCTTCTTTGTACAAACTATTCCCTGCATATACTTACATAATTTCTTTCTAATAATTACCAACTAGGCATTACATAATATCCAAAATATACTCTTCATTAGCCATTTTAATAGCTAATCATTACCATACATTTACAAGCCAATAATAAGCCATATCATAAGGTCACACACATAAAATGGCTAAGTCCCTATACATGCCATAACTTAAAACGTTCAAGTCACAAAATACCAATATAATCCTTTGATAGTGTGTAACGATCTCCAACGTCCTTTCGATCCCCAAGTTGGCTTGTAATACTAAAAAAAATAAAGAATAGGTGTAAGCATAAAGCTTAGTAAGTTTACATGTAAATAGATAACAATATTCTTAATGAATTACCTTATGTTTTTCTTATCAAGATCACTTAAGCTTTTAACTCAATATACTTACTTGCCTTACCTTTTAACATGAATTTATCTTACCTTACCTTTTTAGCTTGAACTTGTCTTACCTTTACTTTGGAATACTCCTTGAATTTTCCCGTTGAACCACTTGGAATACTAAGGATACTCGGGTACCTTTCCTTATGAAACTTAACCATTGCCATGTCTTGACATGGTCTTACGTGGTATCCTTGCCTTATGAACTCACCAATGCCATGCCTTGGCATGGTCTTACATGGGACCTTTGCCTTATAGTAACATATCAATGCCATGTCTTGACATGGTCTTACATGATTTCCTTAACCCTAATGTCATGACATTTGTATCCTACACATTCCTAAGGTTCAACCGGAACTTTCTGAGATTGCTTCTCCATCAATTCATAATTGAGTCTTTAAATAATAAATTTACAGAATAAATATGTAAATGCTGAAATTTAACAACATTAAATGTAAAGTAATAGAATATTGCATTTATTTACTGCAAACTTACCTCGAAACAAAATACGATCAACTATATCGTTTTAATCCTCTATCTTTTTCTTTCCTCGATCTAACTCTGGATTTCGTTCTTCTTGATCTATAATAGAAAATTTAGCTTATTTAATGCTCACATTCATCAAAACAGTCCTTAATTCTTAACTTTAGCAAAATTACAATTTTGCCCCTAAACTTTTACATATTTACACATTTGCCCCAAAGCTCGGAAATTAAACTTTATCCCTTATTCTTATGTTTTATGGCATGCTGATCATTTTTCCTTCTATGGCAACATCAAATTCTCACTCTAACTTGTACTTATGAACATTAGGTATTTTTACCGATTAAGTAGTTTTACTCGTTTTCACTTAAAATCACTTAGCAAAAGTTGTTTAACATACTTTCAGACTTCATATTCTATCATAAAACATCAAAATAAACACATTTCACCTATGGGTATTTTTCCAAATATGAACCCTAGCATAAATTATTAATAGAATAAGCTAAATCAAGTTCTGGGGGACTCCAAAAACGTAAAGAACATTAAAAAGCGGGGCTTGGATGCACTTACTATGAGCTTGAGAAGTTGAATAAACCCTAGATATGGTGTTTCCTTGAAAAATTCGGCCTAGTTGAAGAAGATGAGCAAAAATTGGCTTTTAATTTTGTTTTTAACTCATTTTAATCACTAAATGACCAAAATGCCCTTAGCTTAAAAATATTCTATTTCACCTATTTGATGTCCATTTTTTTTCCAGCAAGTTAACCAATGGTCTAGTTACCTTTTAAGGACCTCCAATTTAAAATTTCATAGCAATTAGATACCTCTAGCTTCTAGAACTCAAGTTTTGCACTTTTTACAATTTAGTCCTTTTGACTAAATTGAGTGCTCAAACACCAAAATTTTCGAACGAAATTTTTACGAAATCATTTCATAAAGTTGTAGATCATAAAAATATAAGAATACTAATTTTTTAAATTTTTTTTTTCTCATCGGATTTGTGGTCCCGAAACCACTATTCCGACTAGGCTCAAAATCGGGCTGTTACAATCTTAATTTGACATGCTTAATTTTTTTAATTTAAATCGAACAATTTTATTAGATTTGACTCGACTTGAATTTCATTTCACTCGACTTGATACGAAAAATTTTTAAATCGAATTAGGATGATAAAATAATACTCCTCAACTCAATTAATTCAAACTTTTTTACTCAATTCGATCGAATACTCATCTTTACACGACATTGATATTTTATCACATCCAATATTAAAAGCCTTTTGTTAGGCCCCCAATTTCTTTGTACCTTCCCTTCACTCCACGCCGATTCTTCCCCCAAACCCAACCCTTTTGGCAGCCAAATCCTAATGGCCAATAGGAGTTCGATTTTATCACATGTAAGAAACTGAAAGATGTAGATTCAATCTTAATTTATTTGCCATTATTGCTATTGTAATAAGCACGTTTAAACGTATCTTTTGCTGAAAATGGTGGGGGAATACACCTATGATTACCTTAATTTTCATCACCTTTTTCTAAAAAAATTAAAATTGTACATGCATTTTATACAATCCTTAGTTTTTGTTATTTTTCAGGATGTAAAGCAAATTTTACAAATACTCTCTTCAATCTCCTTTTCGAACTATGAGAATAAAAAATTTTGTACGGTCACTCAGATGATAAGATATTTCATTATTTTTCCTATTATTTTTCAACACTACTAAATAATGCATAGAATGAAAATGTTGATTTTTTAATTTTTTTTACGAAAAAAATTATATTTTCCGACCGACCAAAACCGACAAAACTTAAGTATTGGACGGTCACCCTTCGACATTTGATAAACACTTAATTCTATCCCAAGACTATAATGGTGATCTTAGGCCAAGTGATGATACTTTTGATAATGCTTCCTTTGGGTGAGGGTTTATGGGATGCCGCTGAAATGGCTGACAAAAGATATGCACATCGGAGTTTTTGAGATATCTATGGGTGGCTAAAGGAGGTTAGTTGGGGGAGGATGTTGCGCATACAAGTGGAAATTTAAGTCCCCAAACTGCTACTTTGGTGAAGGGGACGATCAAATACCAGCATCTCCCGATCTTTTGTTATTGTTGTGGAATACTCGGACATGCAGAAACGAAGGGCTAGTTCTTGTTGACAAGATAATACTACATACTTTTAAAATGTCTGGTCGAAAAGTGTTAGAAAAAAAAGTGTGATTTATTAATTTTTAGTGTTTGTTGTTGCAAAAATTTGTGGTTTAAGATTAAAAAATCTTGTTTGGACAGGACAATGAAAAGTAAAAAAAATAAAGTAAGTTGTCGATTAAGTCTTAACTCGATTGGTACTAGCATTCTTGCCAGTGTAGGAAAATGTGAATTTGAGTGCACTGAAACGCATTATTCTCCTATTTAAGGGTTGGGAAAGGGTTATGGATAATTCTAACCATTGTATCAAAAGAGTAGAAATGTTAAAAACTTATAATGAGATTAATGTTCAAAAAAATAATTAAGTTATATGATATTTAAATAATTTAATTTAATGGTACATAAATTATAAGCTTTAAATACCTTTGAAGTAATTAATATAAATTATTTGTAAAATTAATTATATATATTTTAAAAAACTTAAAAATAATAATAAATGATATTTAAATAATTTAATATAATGATACAAAAATATAACTTAATCTAATTCTTTTATACCTTTTAAATAGTTAATATAAATAAAGGTATTTTGACAATTTTTTACTTCCAAACACAAAAGTAAAAAACACTTAAACTCGATTTTTGCGTTTAGGTGGAAAAACACTTTTGAAACCTAAATGTAATGAAAAACAATGCCAAAATATGATAATTGAGTGGCAACCCGATGATGAATTTCAAAATGAAATTTTTCAATATTTATTTTTTGTAAAATATGTTTAGTAATCTTATTAAATTTTAATCGATACAAATTTTTTAATAAAAAAGTGTTGAATAAGATAAATATGTAAATAATTATTTACAAGTTATAAGGTTGAAAATGTTAAGTTTATAATTTCTTTTAAATGTTAAAAAGTGAAATATCCAAATTACTAATTTATTATATTTAATTTTTATGAAAATTAGTAATATTAATAATAAAATAATATATTTATATGATTAAATTGAAGAAATAAATAATTTTGAAAAATAAAAATAATTTTATCAAATAACATAAATATAATTTGTATGTTAAACAATTTTTAATATAAATTTAATATTTGTAACCAATTGAGATTTAGCTCGTTTGATATAGATATTATTGTCTATACAAGAGGACGTGAGTTCAAATGTACTAGATCACATTATATTACTATTATTTAAGGGTTAGGATGGGCCATTAGTAATTTTAGCGGTTATAATAGAAACATCAAATAAAGAAATTAATGTTCGTAATTTAAAACCGAACCAATTTACTTATATAAAAAAATTAACAAATTACCTCTTTAATTATACATTTTCGAATTTAATGACTTCATATTTGATTTATTATACAATTAATATTTCAATAAATTAAAAATCATCTTTTCTTTAATCATTTCGTTTTATACCGAAAAGATAATATATATATATAAATTTATTAAAATTCAACCAAAAAAACCATTAAACGAAATTTTATTTTAAAAAAAAAACCGAAGAACTATGGGCTAGATACAAGTAGGAATGTCTTTCTCTTTCTCTTTCTCTTTTTCTCTCTATTTTCAATATTTTTTCTCTTTGTTTTAAATAATTTTCAATCCTTTTCAGATCTCTCGATCTCATTTCCTCTTCTTTTCCCTAATTTCGCATCAATTAGTTTGGTCTTTCTTTATTTTTCATGAGATTTTAGAGGTTAATCTTTGAATCCTTCGATATACATTGTCTGGATTCTGATTAATCCGTTTCCAAGTAACAGGAAAAAAAAAAGTTCACCTTTTTTCTTTGGGTTTTTTCAGGTTGAGAAGCAGGTGTTCTCTTTGTTTCTGGGCTGTGATTTTGTTTATGAATATAAGGTACGGCTGAGATAAAAATGAAACCAAACCATTTTTTTTTCATTTCCCGTGCTTTGAATTTGCATGCCTTGATAATTGTTCTATAAATAATGGGTATTTGACAATTTTGATGAAACTAAGATATACTTTTGAAAAATTATTTTCTTTTCAAACTTATTTTTTGTGGTTTCTAACCAAGCTTCATTTGTGTTGGATTCTTTAGGATTGAGGATAATTAGGAATAAAAAGTTGAAATCCTTTTTGTTTTTTTTTTTTTTTTTTTTGCAATTAAATCAGCATATTTAGTATAGTATTACTGCTGGATATTGGAAATTCCCCCCATTGATGTAAGCTTGATATATTCAATTCTGTTGAAGTTTTTAATGATGGGTTTGCCAGTAAAGATGGTTCTTTTAGCTTCTTCTTTTTTCCGAGGGAAAATTAAAGGTTAAATGATGTTTATGGTGTCTTATTGTATGGTTGATGATAAAATAGGAGATGAATGACAGTATCATATTTATGGGGAATATTAACCTTTAGAAATTTAGAATTGAGATGATCTTAGAAAGAAACTGATAACATGATTTATAATTTTGAAGAAGGGATAAATTGCAACTACAATTTATTGAAACACCATGGGCCAAAGAAATATGCTATGCCCTAGCCAAATGATTGATTTAGAAATGGATCAGCAAGGCCATGGCTATCTCTGTCACGAGCCTTGCACCTTTTTGGGCAATATCACGAACTACCCGCCACCTGATATCCCGATGACAGTGATAGCTCCTGGAAACACAACTAGTCTTGATGCTCATCCCTTGCCCGAGCATTATGAAAATGGTATGTTCTATGGGATGCCCCAGTACCCTGTCCCTGGTGTTCAACATCGTCATCATCCTCCAAACCTTGATCTTGGTATCGGAAATGCTTCCAACTTTTATATTCCCTATGTGGCTACCCCTTCTTCCGGTGTTCCTATGAATCATGGACCTTTAGATCAGATGCCATCTTCTCGCAATTACGGTCCCCTTGGAGTTTCTGCTGATGAATATGCTAGGAATTTCCACTTCATGAATAATATTAGAGGCTCGTATAAGAGAAAGACTTCTGGAGGAATTCCAGGAAACTTTCAGCATTTTAATGCCTCATCAAGCTCGAGTTCCTCAGTTACACAGCTAAATACCAGGCATCCTGATGGGGTTGTCCCAGTTGATCCTGCATCCTTCACCATTGCTCAGTATAGGGGGAACGACCCTCCACCAATTAGAGATGCAGGGTCTCAAAGAAGTGTGAGGAACAGATTAGGTGCGACCGCCGTGGATCCTGTTTTGATGCATGGTGCTAACCATTTCTTGCAAGGAAATTACATGGCTCAGCCCTTTCAGCCAGCAATAACAGATGGAGGTGCCTCAGCTTGGACTCAAGCTCCTGGTGTTCCTTATATGCATGGTAGTTTCTCAAACCTAATATTTCCTCCAAGGTTATTATATATTTTATTAATTTTTTGTTTGTCGTGGATTTCTATTTTCCATTTTTTGCGGCTTCCTTGTACTTGAGGTCTTTTGAGTCTGTTCTTACCTTGAAGCTCATTGCCATGGACACGTTATTAACTTGTATTTATCCAGGTGGTAACATTGGTGGACCTATCGAGACTAGGTATAGAAGTTCCACAAACTTTTCACTTTCTTCTTCTCTTGACGTTCGGAACCATCACCACCATCACCCTGCACCACCTATTGAGGGTGTAAGAAGCCACGGATTTAATCTTCACCCACAAGTAGCAGCAGCTCCTTATCGCTTTCCAGCAAATTATGCCTCACAGAGCACCATGAATCCGTCACAAGATAATTTGGAGATGGGGCGTAGGAATTGTCGGCCTGTTCCACCTACTGGCTTTATGACATATCATTCTCACCGAGAAGGTGGGGCTGTACCTGAGACAAGTTTGAGATACCACAATCTTCCTCATTTGAGAGTTATTCCACCAGATGTAAGTACCAAATTTTCATTTATTAAATGTTATTTCTCATTGTTTTCTGTTTATTTTCACTTCTGAAACTATAGTGATATCTTTTGGTCAATTTGATACAGGGTGTTGCTATGCTGGAGTTCCCAGAATTTTATGACCAACGTGGGAATTTGATCGATCATCATAGGGATATGCGGTTGGATATAGAAGACATGTCTTATGAGGTAAGTCGAAGTTGATTAATGTCATTCTTTCTGCATGGTTTGGTTTTATTTTTACCAACCGTTTTCTGGAAAATTTTCTAAATGGCCACAGGAGCTACTTGCTCTGGGAGAGCGGATTGGCAAAGTTAACACCGGATTATCAGAGGAAACCATTAGAAGTAAATTGAAAACAAGAACTTATTCTACATTTGTAACCAACATTAATCTGGAAGAGGTGACACCCATCGATCAAGAACCAGATTCTTGCATTATTTGCCAGGTAATTCAGTGTGCTTATAGCTACCATACTATTCTTTTGTTCTTCAAGTTCGAAGCACACATTTTCATCACACATCACCATTCGCTCCTAACATGTCATTTGCCATTTCTCATGGAATTTGCAGGAGGATTACAAGAACAAAGAGAAAATCGGTATTCTAGATTGTGGTCACGAGTATCATGCAGGTTGCTTAAGTAAGTGGCTGTTTGTGAAGAACGTTTGCCCCATCTGCAAATCGGAGGCATTAACCACCAAGTCCAAGGATGTCTAAAAGTAATAAATTACATAAAAAGGGTTGATGGCGGAGAAAACTTTCCCGGAAGTCTTATGACTAATCTGTTTGCAGTGAACCAGATTGATAATTTGTCCAAGTATTTTGTACATGAACTTGCAGATATCTAACAGTCAAATCATTTATTTGTTGGCTCTGTAATTATCAAATAATTGTACAGACTCAAATTTTATGCAGTCTTATGTAATATTAACTTCCAGGGCTATATATTGGGTTTTCATTGTTTCTTCCTGTCTTTAATTTTTCCTAATGCAGTCTCATTATGTAATAGGGATATATGGTTTAGGTTCAAGGTTCTTTTTTGTAAGTAAGTTTGGCTTCAAGGTTCAAATGCACCTCGACACCCGAATCTCCGATCCAACACCACCTTGAACAAGTAATCGTAGTCGTCATACGCTCCATAAGCCCTCATTTTGGCTCGGTTCTTTTATCGACAAAGATCAGTGGCATTAGAGGAAGATTTTGAATTGTGAATTGTGAATTGTGAATTGTGAAAAGGAAAATGAAAAATGGGAGAAATGGGGGTTAGATTAAGGTGGGTATAAGGGGTTCGCACCCAATTATGAGTAGAGCTGATAATGGGATAGAGTCAATTGTATACGTTCTGAATTCCGTCCAAAAAATGGATTTAATAAAAATAATATCCGTTATTTACATAGGTCGATTATCAAGTAGAATTATTTGATGTATTATATTTTTAAATTTTATTTTTATATAAAAAATTTATTAGTTACATCCGAATTTAATGTTTTTAATATAAACTGAGCTTAAACAAAATTTTAAATTTATTTTTTAAATTGGACCTAGAAAATGAATTTAAAATTCTGTATTATTTCTGTTTGAACTAAGCCCGACCCAATTATAATTAGGTCTAATTATGGGTTGGTTGGCCAATTCGATAAAAAATACTAATAGTTAAATAAATAGTTGGCTACAAAGATTAATTAAGGAAATTCAAACAAAATGTAGATTTGGAACACTATAACATGCAACATTTGAATAAAAAAAACATGACTCAAAATCAAAGTAATTTCAACTTATATGAATTTTAATAAATTATATAATACAAATTATTAATTATTAATTATTAAATTTTATATAAATGTTTGTACCAAAAAATTTATATAAATATTAATTATTAATTATTTTTCCAACACCCGATTCATGACAAAAATTGCTAAGCACTTTCTGAATGGGCTCAACTATCTTCTTTACTTAGTAAAGAGAATAATGTCATTCGCAAAGAGAAGATGGGTCAAGTTAGAGCTTCTTTTGGATATCTTAATCGGTTTTCATTTCTTATTATCACAAGCTCTCTCAAAGTGAGATATTGCATATTGTCGAGTGTTTTAGTATGTGTTTAAAAGGAGTTGGTTTCTCTATAAGACACCGTTTCTAAATGATATGACGTTGTAGGTAGATTTCTTTGCATGTCAACATATATCCTATTCTAGAATTAACACGTGTTTTTTACGTGTGAGTTCAAGTGTATGGTAGTTCGAACCCACCCCATGTGAGCTCATAAAAGGACGTGAACACCTCACGTGTGAATCTTATATGATACGGTTCTTGAATGATGTGACGCCGTAGGTAAGTTCCTATGCATGACAAGACATATCATATTTTAGGACTAACATGTGTTTTTTACTTATGGGTTCACGTACATAGTGGTGCGAACCCACCTCGTGCGAGCTCATTAAAAGATGCGAACCCTAAATGCCAACCATACAGATTAGGTTGGGACTCAATTGAGTAACCGGATAATGAATCGGTGATGACAACCATCATAACACATACAAAGAATGAAAATATACTATAGGGTGAAAGAAAAAAATACCATCCATAATAAAAGTAATCCAATTAATCGGGAACCCAAAATAAGCAAGCACTTTCTGAATGAAACCTCAACATTATTATATGCCATTCTCATATCAAGTTTAATAACCATAGAATCATCTTCCTGTACAATCACAAGTTATCTGCTGGCCATGCACAAATCTACCCTAGCAAAGGGGAAATGAGCTTCTGAGAGGCCATATTCTCTGGACCATGATTTTGGTGATGCCCTTATAGTTGGTGTTTCATAAGTTGATAGGAAGCATGGTTATTTTAATATTAAATAATTGAACAATTAATTAATTTAATATTACATTGAATAAAAGAGTTTTTTTTTTATATAGAAAAAGTTAGTATTAAATTGAATATATGTTTTTTTAAAATATTTATTTATTATTTAAAAATTATTGATTCGACCTTTAATCTAGATATTTTATCTTTAACATATACATACATAGAATGGCAAAAATGTACCTCAAAAAATACCCTATTTTATTAACCCAAAATTGGCTTTATTTTCCTCATCAAAACAAATATGCCCACAATGGCAAACTTCATTTCCTCCTCCACCACCAGCACCATGATGAAAGACTCTAACCATCAAAACCACCATCAGCCGTCATGGGCCGACGAGTTCCTCGACTTCTCCTCGATGCGTCGCGGAGCCCAGCGCCGTTCTATGAGCGACTTCATAGCATTCCTTGACCAACCATTGGAGGAAGAAAATAGGGCCGGTAATGCCATGATGATGGAACCGAACATGTTTGACCGCCTAGACGACGAGCAGCTCAAGTCAATGTTCTCCGACGATGTCTCCTTGACAATGCCGGCTGCGACAATGGGTTCTTCGTCATCGACGCCGCTGATGTCTGATCAAAATAGCAACAATGACGAGAAGCCAACACCAGGAGAGGTGGAAAGCTCATATAAATTACATGAAACACAAGCTTCGGAGCCTCCATCAACCTCCAACGGCGGCGATCCTGTCACTGATCCAAAGAGGGTAAAAAGGTAAAAAATTAAAACCCATTATAATTAAACAGCTTAAATATTAATCTTTCAACAAATGAATTGTTTAATCTGCAGGCATTAGTTAAAAATTCTTTGATTATGTTAATAATAAAATAAATAAATAATTTATTTTGAGTGATAAATCAGAATTCTGGCAAACCGGCAATCAGCTCAAAGATCAAGAGTGAGAAAGCTGCAATATATTTCAGAGCTTGAAAGAAGCGTCACAACATTACAGGTATATTTACGTATTAATCAATAAAAAGAGCTGTAATTTTTATTTTTATTTTTCTCCAATTTTTTCTGTTAATTTTTTTTATTGGTGTCCGGAGACCAAAATTTTTATCGAAAATGTAAAACTCATAAAATATTTTTGACTGGACCAGCCCATCAATTGGACCAAAAAACCACTTATATATCCGTCTAACCGTCTAAATAAAAGGATTAAACCGATAGTGAACAAATCTCTTGAAATCAAAAAAAAAAAAAAAAAATGAATGCTACAATAATTTACCAACGATTAAATCAATTGAATCGAAAATTGATAGTTTGACAAATTAAACTACCCACCAACTTATTAAAACATATTTTTTCCGTGAAAAATAAAATTTTCATTAAGACAAATTTTTATTATTTAAAACACTTATGTAATCCCTAGAAAATTAGAAATTTTGGGTTTATTTTAAAAAATAAATTTCAATATCAATTGTATTATTCCCGATATGATTAAAATAATAAGTTAATTGAGTCTTCACTCAATTGGCATGGACATTGTCCCTAATATAGGAGGACGTGGGTTTGAGTGCGCTGAAGTGTATTATCTTCCTATTTACGAGTTAAGAAGTAACTATGGGTAGTTTCAGCCGTTCTGACAAAAAGAATAGATATGATCAGAACTTATAATGAGATTGGTCAAAATAATAATAATAATAATAATAATAATAGTAATAATAATAATAAATTAAAAGTTTTGATAACATTAATAATACATAATTAATTATATAAATTATACTAATTACAATTTTGCGTACATAGTTTATTTACAGCCATTTTTTGTTGTTTTAATTTTAAATTGCTTGTTTTTGTTGGGAAAATGGAGACTGAAGTATCAACATTATCACCAAGAGTTGCATTTCTGGATCATCAAAGAGTGGTTCTTACTGTTGAAAATAGTGCTTTAAAGCAAAGGATTGCAGCTCTGGCTCAAGACAAGATTTTTAAAGATGGTACCACTCCTCCTTCCTTAATTATTCTTTATTATTATTATTATTATTAATTGATGGGTAAATTTCGTATTTACTCCTTATTCTAATTTGGTCAATTTTAATTTATTCTACTTTAAAAAATTTGAAAACTATGTTTGTTAAATGAAAATAAAAATATAGAAATACATCTATTATATAATTTCTCATAAATAAAGACATAATAAATAAAATAATTTTTACATTTATATGGACTTCAACCTAGACTAGTGATTTAATATTTAAAAGTTGTTGAAAATAATATATTTGTGTTTATAAGAATTTCAACCAATCAATTTATCAATTAAATTTAAAACTAAAAGTCTTCTTTTTTTATAACTTTTCTAATTTTGTAAAATATTTTTAGCAAAAATAATGAATCCTTTATTTTCTATTTTAACATATTTTATTTTTCAAAAATCAATTTTTAATTTTCCTAGCAAACATTTTTTTCTAGAAAGAGAATGTAAATAAAAAGGTGAAAATACTTAAAGATATCTTTCTGTTATAGGGACTGTATCAAATTAGTCTCTGTATTATTAAAAAAATCAAATAAGACCAAATTGGAAAAAGTTAATATTTATTTTTTTAAATATATTCATTTATTGTTTAATAGAGTTAATTTTTTAAAATTTTTATGATTTTGTAAATGAATTTTTTTTTAAATTGAATTGCATTCGAAAAAGAAAATCAAATTTTAACTCCGTTACAATTTCAACATATTATTTTTTTTAATAGTATAGGGACTAAATTAATATATTTAATGATAGATAGATTAATTTTGACTAAGTTTTTATTTCTCTTATACATGGAATGCATGTAAACTCCATTATGAAAAAAATGTTTAAAACCTTGATCAGCTCACCAAGAAGCATTGAAGAAGGAAATTGAGAGGCTAACACAAGTTTATCAACAACAACAAAGCCTCAAGAATATGAACGACAACTATCTTCCACCACCACCGCAGCAGCAGCAACCACTGCTGCCACCGCCACCGAACGAAGGACAACTTATAAGTTGATTCAAAGAAAGGAGGAGCGAGATCAAAGGAAACAGCAATGAAAAGTAGTGGCTAAGAAAAACAATGGAAATTTGAAATGCTTTGGATTTTATTTTATTTTTTGAAAAAAATTGAAAAATTAACATTTTTGGGTGTGGTTTAATTTTTTTCCTAAGATAATAAAGATCTTTTTGAATTTTGCTATTTTATTTTTGTAATATATTTTGTATAAATTTTATTAGGAAATATTAATATAATTGGGTTTAAGATATTCTTTCATATAAATTTAATGGCTTTATATAAGATTTGAATCCTGAATTTGACACTTTTTTTCTAATTTGATGCCTAAATTTTTTTATTGACCCAATTCGGTACCAGAAGTTGATAGTTTTTCCTAATTTAGTATCTAAATTTTTTGGGGCTCAATTTAATACATGAAGTTGACATTTTTTTTCCTAATTTGTTACCTAAGCTTTTTTTAGGTTCAATTTGGTACCTAAATTTAATGTTAAAAAAAAATTGTTATGCTACAAAAATATTGTCAATATTAAAAGAAATTCATGTTAAAAAAATAGGTATTGAGCTATTCTTAATGAATTAATATTAAATAAGAATTTTTTTAAATCCCAATTTAAAAAAATCATTATTTTCAATTAATTAAATAAATAAAATTAAAACTAATTGAACTTATAAAATAAAATAAATCATATTATTTGTCACATGCCGGTCATGATACATTGATTATTTTTGCTACTTCATAAAAAATAAAATTATTAATATATTAGAGTAATTTGTAAAACGTTTAACAAGTACCAAATCGAATAAGATACCCTTATTGTCAATATATTTATTTATTCAATAAATTACGAGATTCGGATCATATAAACTCTAACAAAAAAAATTTAATCTAAGGATTAATATATATAGCTTTTGCTCCTTACAAGCTTTGTCTGTGTTTGTGTGTTCTAATGTTACCACTTTTCTAATTTTCAACAATTTGATATTGTCGAAACCATCCCTTTTTGAAAAGGCGGGAATCGGACTTGGGTTTTGAAAATAAAAATGGGAGTCGCCACCGATCTTTTATTAGGTGCGATCGGGCCACCTATAAATTATTTTGGTCTGCGGGTTTTGAGAAAATGGGCTCGGGAGTCGGTTACGTGCGAGGAAGGGTTAGCGCCCTCGTCACGCCCAAAATTGGTACCAAATTGATCAATTAATGTCCTTATGTCAAAAGTTGAAAATTGTGAAGATGGATTTTTCAAATATGATCCTTTTTAAAAACACAAAAAAAAAATTCCTTGGATTAAATATGAAAACTTCTTGTTCCGAAGAAATAAAACATCACATCCAACACTTTAGGACATGATAATCCAAATCTTCGGATCCGAGATGAATATCGTCTTATTTAGAAAATCTTATCTCGGAATAACGAAATGCCACATCCAGTAAGTTAGGACACGGCCTATCGAATTCTCGAAAATAAACTTTTATTTTATTCAAAAATTGTTTTAAAAGATATTTCGCAATTTAGATTAAACGAGTAAAATCGAAACCTAGTAAGTTAAGGCACGATCTTCTCGAATTTCTAAATACGAAATGTTGCTTTGTTTTGAAAATAAATCAATTTTGCCTTGGATGAAACGGAGCACGAATTGGTGACCAAATGTAGGAAATGGGGTACAATGCTAGCAAGCCTACAGAACGCATGTGTTAAATACAACGATGATGATAAGGCGAAAATAGAAATACGATGAGCAAAACTGATATACTAAAAGGGATAATAAACAAATAATAGTAATATGTATATACAAGCAATAGTACTATAATAGTAATATAGGAAGAATAATAACATAATAGTATAATAATAAAATAATAGTATAGTAATGATAAATATAGTAAGTATATACATGCGACTAATAATAATAATAATAATAATAATAATAATAATAATAATAGTAATAATAAACAATAATAATATAGTAATAAATAATAGTGATGTAAAATATATATAATAATAATCTGAAGAATAATAGTAAAGTAATAATACTGCCAAAATATGTACCATATAATAATACTATGAGTATAGTAATAATAGCAATAATGATAATAGTATAGTAAAAGGTAAAAAAGGTAAAGTAAAAGAAAATAATAATGATAGTGACGAAATATATACAATAATATCGATATCATAATAATAATAATAATAATACTAAATGAGTAAATAATAATGATAGTTTTAAAATACTAAAAAGGATCGAATTGGATTAAAAATATGATTTTGGGGTTGATTTGGAATAAAATAAAGATGGAAAGGGCTAAACCGTGACGCGCGCGTGAGTTCAAGGGACTTAAATTGAAAATAAACCGATTGACTAAAACGGTGACGTTCGCATGTAGACTAAATTGAAGCGAAAAACAAATTTTTGGGGTAAAGTCACGAATAATAAAAGCGATTGTGATGCTAAAAAAGGGGAGGGCTAAATGTGCAATTAGCCCTCCATAAAGAAAAACACGCGGATCCCGTCGGGTCGGGTTGTCCATGCGCTGGTCGGAGGTGAAACGACGTCGTTTTGGGCATTAATGGCTGGCCTCAAAACGACGTCGTTTTGATGGGTTATAAAAGGGCCAAAATCTTGAAAAAATCATTCGTGCTTTGTTCTTCAAAAAAAAATTTCTAAGCCTCTCCTTTCTCTCTGCGGTGTGCGTGGGGACGACTTTTCGCCGTGAGACCGTCCGTCGCCGCCATACGCACGCGGTGGTAAATTCACCAAAAGGTGAGTTTTTTTTTTTTATATATAATATATATGTATATGTGTTTTTTTAAATATAATAATAAGTAAAAATGGGTTAACGTATATGGTTAGAAAATAAAAATAAAAGAATAAACCTTCAAACTCTGTTTGTCGATCTTCTTTGATTCGCTGTTATAAACTTGTATTGATCTCTGTTTATAGACGTTTGCAATTGTTTTCTTGGTTGAAAATACTTTTTGTGTTCTGTTTATTGATGTTGAAAAAAAAACCAAAAAGGGTCCCCTATACATTCATTTTTGTTGGCTTTTATAGCCGAATAGAAATAAAAGGAAAAATACATTGCCCATTCGCTGTCATGGCTTGTTTGCTGTCCTCGTTTGTCTTTTCCGCAGGTATGGGCGCGGTAATGGAGAAGGCGTGACCGGCACTAGTGGTGGTGGCAGACAACGGTAGCGATGCGCGTGGAAGTTGGATCACGCGGGGGTGGTGGCTGGCACATGGGGGGCTTGCGGCGCTAGGGTTCTGAAAACCCTAGCCATCTGAAAAAATTTTTAGATTTTGGGACTTTTGGGCCGCCTAAAAATCAGGCCCTTTTTATTATATTTTTTTTTAATTTATTTTGTAATTTGGGCCCGAGTATTTAGGGGTTGTAAATTTGCTAGGCTCTGGGTTTGGTTTAATGGGCCCGGACCAAATTTGGGTATTACAGCTGCCCCTCTTTGCTCATTGTCGTGTAACGAGAATAGAGTAAAGATAAAGAAGACCCAAATTTGTCGGGAGCCACTAGGTCTTGACTTCTTAATGCTCTTTGTCCCCGATAGTCTCATTCTGACCCACCGCAACTGCTTCGACACAACTTCAGTGAGTTTTATTCTGATCCACTCTACTGCAACTTCGATCTGTTTCGTATTGCCAAATTTGCTTCCTGTAAAGCTCAGGAATGCCAACTCCTCTGTCTTCAATCTGCTTCCTGCAAAGCTCAGGAATGCCAGATCCTCTGTCTTCAATCTGCTTCCTGCAAAGCTCAGGAATGCCAGATTCTCTGTTTTCAATCTGCTTCCCTGCAAAGCTCAGGAATGCCAGATTTGTTGTCTTCAATCTGCTTCTTGTAAAGCTCAAGAATGCCAGATCTTCTGTCTTCAATCTGCTTCCCGCAAAGCTCAGGAACGCCAGATCCTTTGTCTTCAATCTGCTTCTTGTAAAGCTCAAGAATGCCAGATCTTCTGTCTTCAATCTGCTTCCCGCAAAGCTCAGGAATGCCAGATCCTTTGTTTTCAATCTGCTTCCTTTCGTCTTCAATCTGCTTCCTGCAAAGCTCGGGAATGTCAGATCCTCTGTCTTCAATCTGCTCCTGCGTGCCAGGAATGCCAGACTTGTTATCTTCGATCTGTTCCTGCCTGCCAGGAATGCTAAACCTGCCATCTTCAATCGCTTCCCGCGTGCGAGAATGCCGAGCTTGTTATCTTTAATCGCTGCTCTGCGTGCTAGGAATGCGGACTGCTATCTTCAATGCGCTCTGCGTGCGGGAATGCCAGACTTGTTATCTTCAATCTGCTCCTGCGTGCCAGGAATGCCAGACTTGTTATCTTCGATTTGCTCCTGCGTGTCAGGAATGCTAGACCTGTTATCTTCGACCGCGCTCTCGCGCGTGCTAGGGATGCGGATCGCTATCTTCAATCGCTTCTGCGCAAAACTCGGGAATGCGGATCTTACGTCTTCAATCTGCCTCCTGCAAAGCTCAAGAGTACCAGATTTGCTATCTTCAATCTGCTTCCTGCAAAGCTCAGGAATGCCAGATTTACTGTCTTCAATCTGCCTTCTGCAAGGCTCAGGAGTGCCAGATTTGCTATCTTCAATCTGCCTCCTGCAAAGCTCAGGAGTGCCAGATTTGCTATCTTCAATCTGCTTCCTGCAAAGCTCAGGAATGCCAGGCTTGTTATCTTTAATCTGCTCCTGCGTGCTAGGAATGCCAGACCTGCTATCTTCAATCTGCTCCTGCGTGCCAGGAATGCCAGACTTGTTATCTTCAATCTGCTCCTGCGTGCCAGGAATGCCAGACTTGTTATCTTCGATCTGCTCCTGCGTGCTAGGGATGCCAGATCTGCTATCTTCAATCTGCTTCCTGCAAAACTCAGGAATGCCAGATCTTCTGTCTTCAATCTGCCTCCTGCAAAGCTCAAGAGTACCAGATTTGCTATCTTCAATCTGCTTCCTGCAAAGCTCAGGAATGCCAGATTTACTGTCTTCAATCTGCCTTCTGCAAAGCTCAGGAGTGCCAGATTTGCTATCTTCAATCTGCCTCCTGCAAAGCTCAGGAGTGCCAGATTTGCTATCTTCAATCTGCTTCCTGCAAAGCTCAGGAATGCCAGATTTACTGTCTTCAATCTGCTTCCTGCAAAGCTCAGGAATGCCAGATTTACTGTCTTCAATCTGCCTTCTGCAAAGCTCAGGAGTGCCAGATCTGCTATCTTCAATCTGCTTCCTACCAAGCTCAGGAAGCCAGATCTTCTTTCTTCTTTGCTTCTTTACTATCTTTAGTAAGACTTCAATCTTCAGTCTGCCCCACCATCGTCTCTAGGGAACAAAATCTAAACTTTTCCATTTGCTTCCTTACTATTTTCTGGAAGACTTCAATCTTCAGTCTGCTCCACTATCATCTCTAGGGAACAACATCTGAACTTTTCAATTTGCTTCCTTACTATCTTCAGGAAGATTTCAATCTTCAGTCTGCCCCACTATCATCTCTAGGGAACAAAATCTGAACTTTTTTAAATTTGCTTCCTTATTATCTTCAGGAAGATTTCAATCTTCAGTCTGCCCCACCATCGTCTCTAGGGAACAAAATCTGAACCTTTAAAATTTGCTTCCTTACTATTTTCAGGAAGACTTCAATCTTCAGTCTGCTCCACTATCATCTCTAGGGAACAAGATCTGAACTTGCTACATGATTATTTTTTGAGGAACCTGTCCTGCAGAATGTACTTATGTTTGAACAAATGATGAGGATGCTATGATCGGAATGACTCAAATGTTCCTAACTACATGTGCCATGGGTGACATTTACCTGAATGCAGAAAGTCCTGAGAATGATAAACTTTTCACAGTGATTAAGATGCAATGATCGTAATGGATAGAATGATATTATGGAGGACATTCGCATGCATGCAGAACGTCATGAGAATGATGATTTTTCAATGACTGAGTTGTAATGACCTAAATGAATCGAATGCTTCCCAGCTAAATGTGTTTTGCATGAATGTAGAATTTCATGAGAATGATCTCCTTTTAACAGTGTAAGGTGGTCATCACTCATTATTTGTCGAGCTAGATGTATTATGTTGCAATCTTGTTCATTGGTATTCATAATGAAAACCCGGGAAAACAAATATCTTGTTTAGCAAATTTGCGCCGCTGTAACTTCAAGGTTCATCTCATTGTGACCTAGGGGTATAATATCTGAATTCTTTCGTGCGTCCTACTGTGACTCCAAAATGTAGGATCAATTTGATCGGTTACACTATTTCTTTGGGTATAATGACCGGATGTATGTGCCACGATGCTAAGTATCATTTTTCCTTCCCGAGAATGATCTCCGTGTGTGTACAGGTTGGCATTACTCGTCGAGATTGTATCATCGATGAAGCGGCTCGTCCTTTGTTCGACCAAATAAATATTTAAAGGGATGGTCATCTTTCTCCAATATTTCCATATCTTAGACTGAATGAGTTCGAACCATAATCTGTTTGAGTCCTTGTATTATTGAAGCTTTCAGAGTAATATGCAAAACTTTTATGAAAGTATTATTAGTCCACAAGTCATTATTTCAATGCAAAATGCTTGTGAAACAAAAATTTTATCGGAGCATAGCTCGAGACAAACAAGTTAAGCGGAGTTTAGCAAATGCAAAATGAAATTTTATTTAGAGTGTATTTTGAAAAGATAAAGATAGCAAACTAGAAATGGGTAAGATGGAAGGTAGGTGCCCCAGATATCATGACTTGAGCTTTCTGTTCAAACTTCTTAAGGACCATTTTAAGCTCAATATGTGTTTTAGAAGTGCTGAGTACTTTGTCGATGCCAGAGACATAACATACCTTTTCATTGTTGCTTCTAGCATAGCGAGCTCTTTGTTTGCCCCATTTCTATCAAAAATTTGAGCCGCCCTTCTCGGGTTTTCAACTCAAACCCTCCTTTGGTCCTAGGGCGCCTTTGCGGGTTTTTCGCCTTTGGCCTCTCCTTTTTCTTATGTTCTGTGAAGATTTCTTTTTTTTTTTTTTTTTTTTTGAACTCCCGGATTGGGCAAATCCCTGCCATCCATTTTGGTCATTTATTCATGCTTTCCTGGGGCAGGCCTTCTTTGCCGTATAAGGTCCTTTCTGGTTTGGCCTCCGCTTTCTTCTGAGGTCTCCTTTGCGTGAGAGAATTTTTCTTTTAAAGCCCTATCATGGGATTTTCTACGGTGATTCGCATTATCTGATCGTGACAGATAACTCTCAATATTTTCTCCTCACTCGATCATATTGGAATTGGATCCATTCCGCCTTATCCAATTTCGGCTCGGCCCATGCCTAGAGAACAGAGGATTTCGACTTCACTAGGTGAGTTCTAACAGGGAAGGGGTTGCCCCAGCGGAGGTCTTGCCCGATGTTTTATTGAGCATAAAGGGTAATCATAACTTCTATATGCCAATATTCACAAGTTTAGATCATCGACCCCCTTTTTTTTTTTTTTTTTTTTGGCACTATGACACGGCACTTGATCTTTGAAAAGACCGTAAACTTTGACATTGTGCCGGTTAAATATGATCTTTTTGCCATTTTTCCTCTCCCTTTTTTTTTTTTTTTTTTGGGGTCTAACGACTATCGACTTTGTAACATTGGCATACGAAGTGACCCTCACCCTCTTGATGAAGAGATCGACATCCACGAAGATGAATTGATGCGGACCAGAAGCTTTCTAGGAGATTGGCTTGATAACGTCCATGCCTTATGCGTAGAAAGAATAGAAGAGGCACATAAGTTCTGTCCTCGATTTGGCATTTGATGCAAAAATTTTTGGGTAGACCAATGGCTCGAACCTCTTGATTGGCTCATGGATTTCTTTTGTGGCTTCCTTAGCTTTAGCAGTCCCGGTATGAAAATATCTTTGAACTCCTGGGGATAACTCAATGATTCCTTGCCTTGTCCTGCGACAAGTTAAACTTCTATCTTCATCTCCCTTGTAGTGTGTATTGACACCTCGTAAGGTACGATCCACCATTCTTAACGATAAGTCGTGGCCTCTGCCATCTCCGCGGTCCTCCAATCCCTTAAGACACATATCTCGTTAAAAAGAGAGTCGGTAACAGTGTCGTTCAGGTCCTTGATATTTGGGGGACCCATTGTGGGTGTGAAGGTGGAATATTTAAAGTATGATATGAAAATGTAAAGTATGAAATGCGAAGAGTGAAAATAAAGATGCATTTTATTGAAATAACGATTTCGGGAACAAGCCTATTTCACAAAAGGACTCTTGTTGCCTCTAGGCTTAAAGCAACAAGCATGTTTTAAACATTACTCCAGTTTAGTCATAATACATGGATCCCTTCGCAGTCTCATTGTTCAAAACAAACCCGGGTGGATGGGGGCGTATTATTGAAACTTCTTCGATTGCATCATCCCTTTTTGTCGCTGCACTCACGTTCCCTTCAAGGTAGTTAGGGCGCAGACTTCCTACCGTACTGCCAGTACCACCAAATCGTAAAACCCCTACATCAATAAGCCTTTGAACCTTTCTCTTAAAGGCTAGGCAATTATCTGTGGAATGCCGTCAGTTTCCCGCATGGTACATGCAGCTAGCATTGGGATCGTACCATTTAGGGTATGGAGGTTTCAATGGTGTTATGTAATACGGTGCTATTAACTGTTTTTCCAACAATTTCAGGCACAGTTCTCCGTATGAGACAGGGATAGGGGTGAGTCGAGGTTTTTTGGGTCTCGCCGGTCTTTGTTCATTTTTTAGCTTATTAGGTGGGAACACGATGAATGGTGTTTGGTCATCCCTACTCGCAACACCCATTTCCTTTTCCTTTCTCTTAGGGGTCTTCCATGTCCACTCTCTCCTTTCTTTTGCCTCTGTTTGGACTATCGGTTTAGTCTGACCTTCTTCGTGACGTGAGCCCGTCGAGAAATTCAGCGGGGTCAAGTTATTAGCCTGATATTGGGGTCCGATAATGATGGGTGCCCCTTGTGACTGTGTATCTGGTTGAATCAAGATATTCATTGAGGAATAAGCGATTTTTTCATCATCCTCCGCACTGTTGACCCCTTGGCCACAAGTTTTTTCAAATCCTTCAGCTATTAACCAGGTTAGCTGACCCATCATATTCCTTTGCAATTCTTGCATTTGCTCCCGCATCTCTTGTTGAATGTTGGTCAATTGCTCTTGCATCCGTACTTGCGTTTTCTCGATTCTTTCCAACCTTTGTTCCATGTCTCCTAGCTAATTGAAATAACTTAACTTCATTAGGGTCTTTCTGCAACTTTAGTGCACATGATACGATGTAATGCAATGCAATGCAAATGCATGAAATACAATGCAAATGCATGGAATGAATGCAAAAAGAAAGGGAAGTGTTGATCATGAATTCAATTCCATTAAAGGAACTTTTCTAGAGAATACGTCTCTTTACATAAAACGGATTGTATATACGGCCATGTCCTCATGGTCCAAGTGAAAACATCGATCCTCTTCTTCACGTTTGGATGTTATGATTGTGTCCCGTGAACTTCCTCAATAGACGCCTTTTCTAACTCATTGTCGCTTGGTCCAGTTCATACCTCGTCACTCACTCATATTCCGTGATACTTGTAACCTTCTAATGGCTTCCGAACAATCCTTGTCAGCTTAAATCTTCAAGTGATGTCTTGTCTCTTTGTTTACCTAGACCATGTTTGGACGACCGTATTATAATCCACTTTATCAAGTGACACATTCCCTTATGACAAAACTCCTCTATCAACACCTCCTTTTCAGATGGTGTGATGCAATGCAATCAAGACAGGGGATACCACGTTAGCACAATAAACAATCTCAAAAGAGAACACGTTAGTACAAGAAACATAAATAAACACAAAACACCTATCTGTGTGACTGCTAGGGGTTTGGAGTGGCTCTTCCTAAAGGTGGGCTCCTAGGTCTCTATATGTGGTTCGGTTCTAAAGTAAAGGTACCCGAACCAGCAGATTCCTCGATCCTCACCCATTATAGGCTCATACGGACCAAGTTCGGTTCAGGGGAACACATTTCCCTATGGCCATGCGGAAGTGAAAACTTCACGAAGACATAGGTACGGATGTATCCCGAAAGCAGTCCACTAGCCCATGCGGAGGTGAAAACCTCACGAAAGCATAGCTTCTCGCTCCCACTTAAAGGTGTGACCGCAATGGTCATGCAAATATGAATGCAGAAATATCAACATTATCACAACCTTAGCACCCATAGAATTGAAAATGGAGAAAAACGGTCATCTCGAAGTATCGGGATGCCATATCCATTAAGTTAGGACGTAGCACGCCAAATTCTTGAGAGTAAGATGGGATACGATTCGGATCATTGGTATTTTGAAAATTCTTACCTCGAAGTAACGAGATGTCACACCCAGTGAGTTAGGGCGCAACACTTCGTACTCTCGAGGATAAGTTTTTTTTTTTTATTTTAGATTAAGAGAAGAATAATTTTTGAGAACGATATTCCAAATTTTTGACAAAAGGACAAAAAGTAATCAATTTTATGGCCTGACTCTCTTATATAGTCCCCAGTGGAGTCGCCAAGCTGTCGAAACCATCCCTTTTTGAAAAGGCGGGAATCGGACTTGGGTTTTGAAAATAAAAATGGGAGTCGCCACCGATCTTTTATTAGGTGCGATCGGGCCACCTATAAATTATTTTGGTCTGCGGGTTTTGAGAAAATGGGCTCGGGAGTCGGTTACGTGCGAGGAAGGGTTAGCGCCCTCGTCACGCCCAAAATTGGTACCAAATTGATCAATTAATGTCCTTATGTCAAAAGTTGAAAATTGTGAAGATGGATTTTTCAAATATGATCCTTTTTAAAAACACAAAAAAAAAAAACTCCTTGGATTAAATATGAAAACTTCTTGTTCCGAAGAAATAAAACATCACATCCAACACTTTAGGACATGATAATCCAAATCTTCGGATCCGAGATGAATATCGTCTTATTTAGAAAATCTTATCTCGGAATAACGAAATGCCACATCCAAAGTAAGTTAGGACACGGCCTATCGAATTCTCGAAAATAAACTTTTATTTTATTCAAAAATTGTTTTAAAAGATATTTCGCAATTTAGATTAAACGAGTAAAATCGAAACCTAGTAAGTTAAGGCACGATCTTCTCGAATTTCTAAATACGAAATGTTGCTTTGTTTTGAAAATAAATCAATTTTGCCTTGGATGAAACGAATACCAATTGGTGACCAAATGTAGGAAATGGGGTACAATGCTAGCAAGCCTACAGAACGCATGTGTTAAATACAACGATGATGATAAGGCGAAAATAGAAATACGATGAGCAAAACTGATATACTAAAAGGGATAATAAACAAATAATAGTAATATGTATATACAAGCAATAGTACTATAATAGTAATATAGGAAGAATAATAACATAATAGTATAATAATAAAATAATAGTATAGTAATGATAAATATAGTAAGTATATACATGCGACTAATAATAATAATAATAATAATAATAATAATAATAATAATAATAATAATAATAATAGTAATAATAAACAATAATAATATAGTAATAAATAATAGTGATGTAAAATATATATAATAATAATACAGTAATAATAGTAAAGTAATAATACACTGCCAAAATATGTACCATATAATAATACTATGAGTATAGTAATAATAGCAATAATGATAATAGTATAGTAAAAGGTAAAAAAGGTAAAGTAAAAGAAAATAATAATGATAGTTACGAAATATATACAATATACTGATATCATAATAATAATAATAATAATACTAAATGAGTAAATAATAATGATAGTTTTAAAATACTAAAAAGGATCGAATTGGATTAAAAATATGATTTTGGGGTTGATTTGGAATAAAATAAAGATGGAAAGGGCTAAACCGTGTGTGTAGCGTGAGTTCAAGGGACTTAAATTGAAAATAAACCGATTGACTAAAACGGTGACGTTCGCATGTAGACTAAATTGAAGCGAAAAACAAATTTTTGGGGTAAAGTCACGAATAATAAAAGCGATTGTGATGCTAAAAAAGGGGAGGGGCTAAATGTGCAATTAGCCCTCCATAAAGAAAAAACACGCGGATCCCGTCGGGTCGGGTTGTCCATGCGCTGGTCGGAGGTGAAAGCGACGTCGTTTTGGGCATTAATGGTGGCCTCAAAACGACGTCGTTTTGATGGGTTATAAAAGGGCCAAAATCTTGAAAAAAATCATTCGTAGCTTTGTTCTTCAAAAAAATTTCTAAGCCTCTCTTTCTTTCTCTCGCGGTGTGCGTGGGGACGACTTTCGGCCGCCGTGAGACACACCGTCGAAATACCGCCACTACGCGGTGGTGGAATTCACCAAAAGGTGAGTTTTTTTTTTTTTTTTTATATATAATATATATGTATATGTGTTTTTTTAAATATAATAATAAGTAAAAATGGGTTAACGATATGGTTCGAAAATAAAAAATAAAAAGAATAAACCTTCAAACTCTGTTTGTCGATCTTCTTTGATTCGCTGTTATAAACTTGTATTGATCTCTGTTTATAGACGTTTGCAATTGTTTTCTTGGTTGAAAATACTTTTTGTGTTCTGTTTATTGATGTTGGAAAAAAAACCAAAAAGGGTCCCCTATACATTCATTTTTGTTGGCTTTTATAGCCGAATAGAAATAAAAGGAAAAATACATTGCCCATTCGCTGTCATGGCTTGTTTGCTGTCCTCGTTTGTCTTTTCCGCAGGTATGGGCGCGGTAATGGAGAAGGCGTGACCGGCACTAGTGGTGGTGGCAGACAACGGTAGCGATGCGCGTGGAAGTTGGATCACGCGGGGGTGGTGGCTGGCACATGGGGGGCTTGCGGCGCTAGGGTTCTGAAAACCCTAGCCATCTGAAAAAAATTTTAGATTTTGGGACTTTTGGGCCGCCTAAAAATCAGGCCCTTTTTATTATATTTTTTTTTAATTTATTTTGTAATTTGGGCCCGAGTATTTAGGGGTTGTAAATTTGCTAGGCTCTGGGTTTGGTTTAATGGGCCCGGACCAAATTTGGGTATTACAGATATTAGAGTGAGGTTTTTTTTTTAAAAACTGTGATTGTACATTTGTAAAACTTTTGTTGTCGACATAATGATGAACCTACAATCTATCGACTGAATGAAAAAGCTCAACTACTACTAATACTATGTGCTCAAAATGATGTCTTACATGCAAAGACAATCTATGCCAGATAGTCAACGGTAGCGAGGTGACGCAATCGAAAGCAGAAGATACAATAATACGTTGCGAAAGTGGAAGATAAAAGCAGGAAGGCAATTTTTTTTTTTTTGAAGTCGACGGTTGAAGAGGATGTGCTAGAGCACATTCGAGATGCCACAACCCCGAAGAAGGCATGGGACACACTCACCATGCTATTTTTGAACAAGAATGTTTCAAATCGTGTATTCCGACATGAGAGTCCTCGGTGGCAAACCTTGAGATTAAATTTTGAAAGTCTTTAAGAATTTAATGAATTTTTGTTAAAGAAAAGAGTCTAATTAATTCCTTTTTTTTAAATTTTTTGGTTAGATTAATGAGATTTTAATAAAAAAATTAAGATTAATGAGAATTTATAAAAAAATTTAAGAGCGCTTAATTAAAAATTTAATAAAAATATAATGAGAATTTTTAAAAAAATTTGGGCCTTAATAAATATTTTCTAAAAACTTCAAGAAAGAAATGAAAATTTTCAGAACTTTTTAGGGGGCAAGACCCTCTTATACCCCTTCTTCATCCGCGGCATCATACTTCAATAAATGTTAAAAAAGTTTTTGTAAAATAATTAAAAAAATCAATTACACTCATTTGTCATGTCACGCTTAACAAACCATTAAGGCTTGAATGAAAAAAAAAATAATTTAAAAGACTTAGTTAATTGCAAACTTTTTATTAAGACCCTAATTGAGTATAATTTTTATGAGGATTTTTTTTTACATTTTAACATAATTTTTTAATTATTATTATATATATGTGATGGGCCGCGGATCAAAGTTCATGACTAATGCGCAAAAAATCACCCACCGAGTTCAGATGATTAAATTGGGCTCAGAACTAGGCCGATTCGTGGAATAAAGAAAGAAACTCATTTACTTGAAGCATTGGTTGTTTTGTGTAAATATTTTAGTAATTTAAAGTTATCATGATGAATATTTGCAATCCTAATGGGTAAGATTATATAGTGTTTAAATCCCTTAAAACTGTCCTTTTTAGATAGGTTCGTCGATATGATTTAAATGGTATTGGATTTAGGGAACTCAACTATAAATAAAGACATTCCTCTCATTTGTAATTATTCAATTGTACATTTCATTCAAAGTAATTTAATACTTTTTAGAGCATTTACCCGAATACTTTGTGTGCATTGCTTTCTTGTGATATTTTCTATCATTCATCCGTCTCTTCTTCGCTTGAGAGTTTATTTCCATTAAGCTTCAGTATAACTAACTTAGGTGGATTTGAAGCAACGTAATCACTTAAGACAACGCAATTTATATGAATAAAATTCTAACCCCATAACATATACACATTAAAATATAATACAAGTGATCATTTTTTATTTCAAACTCAATATCAGTATTACTTATAAATTTAGACACATATTTCGCCATTAATTTAATTTTACCATTACAATAAATAATCTCTAACACCATTATTTTTAATTTTATTATCAGATCCTTCAACGTCAAGAAACCTTCATGGATGTGGAATATGGATGAACGGTCCCTTCTACTATTTGCTTACTCCTTTTCTTGTATATATTTCTTATTGAAGGAAACAGAGTCTAATTTGCTTCAAACAGTTAAAATCCCTCCCGTGGAAGTCAATCTTCATGTTTACTCTTTTTTATATAATGCTTAAAATTACTGATAGTCTCGCTCCAACCCTTAAATAAGAGGATAATGCGCTTCAGCACACTCGAACTCATGTCCTCCTGCACTAACAACAATACTAATGTCAATCAAACTAAGACTCAATTGACAATCTTCATAACATTTTATTTGTTGGCCTAAAATATTCTTTATTGTAATTTTCATAACACCTCACGTAGTATTATTCTTTGGTAAATTATCAATGAAAAATTATATTTATTCTACAGCCAAGTTTATTATAAGATAAATCAATCTTAATAAAAAATATTACCATTGAATTTTATTTATTTTTATTATGAAATTTCATAATATATAAGATAATCACCAAACCTTGTACTAATGATTTATAATAATTAAAACATTGAATTTTAGATGTTAACATTTTAGGTGAATCTAATTGAGAGGTCTCTTTATTATTAAATAAATTAATTTAGTCTATATACTATTAAGAAGAATCAAATAAGACCAAATTAAAATAGAATTAATATTTATTGTTTAAAAAAATCATTTATTACTTAACAAAATTAATATTTTTAAAGATGTTTCTGTAAATAAAATCGAACTAAAATTAAAAAAAAATCAAAATATTTTTTACACAATAAATATTATTTTTAATAATATAAAGATTATCATTTAATAATAGAAGGATCAATTTTATATGTTAACCCAATGTTATGTTATTATGGAGTATAAATTCACACAAACTTCAACTTGAGAGCTACACTATTTTTAATTCTTCAATTTAGCCCAAAAAAATGAGAATTTCGCGAAAACTATTACTTTTCTTGGTAACCAAAAAAAATGAAGAAATTGAAGAAAAATTAGGGAAAGAAGTTACCTGCCATTAACGTAATTGGGAAAGAAGTGGTGTGGCCACATATAATGATGCGACACGTCAGAACAAATAATTATTTTTTAAAATTTTTTATAATTAAAAATTGACATAAGAAAATATCATGTGGTGCCATGTGTCAAAAATATTTATTTTTATTTTATAATTTTAAAATAAAATACACGTGGTAAGCTTTTATAATGCCATGCGACATTTTGTATGATGCCATATTTCAATTAAAATAATTATTTAAAAAGAACAAGTGACATCATTAAATGATGCCATGTGTATGGTGCCGTATTTCAAATAAAAAATAATTAGTTTGATATCATAATTTTTTTTTTTAAAGTTTGACACATGGCACCACAAATGATGACATGTATCAATTATGGTGCCACAAATTCTATTACTTTAAAAAAAAAAAAAACTGAAAGTGATGTGTTAATGATGACATGTGTTACTCTTTAAATAAGTGTTAATAATAGGTAGATGAAATGATATTTAAGATATCAAAATAAACATTTTTAAAGAATATATATTATATTGAAAGATGTGCTATTGTTTAGGGTTCATTCGTGATATTACCCCTATTTAGAATAAATTCAGATATGATCATATATAGATAAGGTGGTGTAGATATCTGACGTTAATTTTTTTTTTAAAAAAAGATAATTATAGATCAAGTACGAACAAACATTAGAATCATAAATCAAATTTTGACCATCATTCTTTATTTGATCAGCAATTCTTGAAAGTAAGCCCTGAAAAATGTGGGAGCCAAAAGCGAAATCTTTCGTCAATCCAGCCAAAGTGTGAGCAACAGTATTTGCCTCCCTCGACACTTACTGAATTCTCACCTTCCAATTTTTCCTACAAAGTTTTTTTTAATTCTCGTAACTAAATTCCTATTCATCTGTGGTTCGAGCCTATCATTAAGAGCTTCAATAGTTAGAGCATAATCAATTTCAACAATTATATTAGATATTGTATTTATTATTGAAATAGGTTATTGGAAATAAGTTATCGAAACTTTTTTTTGAAATCGACTTTTATTTTGAAAAAAAAAAGAAAACGGGAGTCGCCACCAATCCTTTTTTTTATGAGGTGTGACCGGGTCACCTCATAATATGATCGTTTTAATAGACGGTTTGATTTACTAAAATAAAGATTTTTGGTCTACGAAAGTCAGGAAACGGGTTTGGGAGTCGGTTACGCACGAGGAAGGATTAGCACCCTCATGACGCCCAAAGTTGGTACCTGGTTAATTAATTTAAGTCTTAATGTCGAAAATTAAAAACCCGAAGAGAATTTAAAAATACGATCTCTCTTTGTGTGTATATATATATGTTTTTTTTTTGCTTAAAAAATGCTTGAATCAATTGAAACGTATGTTAAAGACTATCTCATCTCGCAGTAACAAAATGTCACATCTTGTAAGTTAGGACACAATACTTCGAATCCTTGAGAATAAGTTTGTATTTTTATTTTGAAATCTCATGTATTCTAATTTTGAAAGGTATTCGGTTATTTAGGTCCAACTAGAAAAATCGAAACCCAGTAAGTTAGGGTACGACTTCTCGAATTTCCAAATACAGAATATTGCCTTATTTTTTAAGTTTCATCTTTTTTTTTTTAAAATAAGAATATTGATGCATGGTGTAAAATAAATAAAATAATAAAAATAAAAAATAGAATGTTAGATGCCTCATGATATCTATAAATAATGTGAGAATAATAAAAGAAATGACAAAATAGTAAAAATAATATAATGACAATAATGTAATAATAATAATAATAATAAATAAGAAAAAATGTACAAATAGAAAAAAATGTAATGATCTTGTTTTTAAATATATATATATAAAGGTAGATAAATAAATGGATAAATAGATAAATAATAGTAATAAGAATAATGATAAAAATAAAATAACACGGGCAACAAGTGCAAAAATAAAGAAAATGTAAACATTATAAACTTTAAATGTATAAAATGGTAAAAATAAATAATAAGAAAATTAATACATATAAAATTCATAAAGGGTCGAAATTAAACAACCAATGATTAAATCAAAAAAAAAAGAAATTAAAAGTGAAAATTATGATAAAATAAATAAATGAAGACTAAAATGTAAGGTGCGGAAACTAGCAAGGACCAAATGAGAAAATAACCCAATCCTCTAGACACGCGTCCCTTCTCTCAGCTAGCCAGGGACTAAATTGAAACACGCGAAAGAATTCTGTGGCCAAATCTATAAAATAAAAAAATAAAAAAGGACTAAACTGAAGAACGCTGCAAAAGCGAAAGGACCATTCGCACAAATATACCCTTAAATAAAAATCCGCAGATCTTCTGGGCCGATTGGGTCAACGCGCGGGTCAAGGGTGAAACGATGTCGTTTTTGGACTATTGAAGTTAGCCCTAAAACGGCGTCGTTTTAGGGGTCTATTTAAGTTAAAATTTTCACAAAAAATCATTTGATACCCCAAAATAAAAAAAATAAAAAAAAACTCTCAAAAGCTCTTCCCTTTTCTCTCTCAGTCTCCAAGTCCGGCCTAGACTCCGGTCGTGGGTCCATCGTGGCGGTCGCCTGCGATGGCGACAATGCCGCCATCCAGGGTGATTGGGGGAGGGGGGGAAGCTATTATATATATTTTTATCCCAAAATTGCCATCTTTTATCAGAGATGGTGGCCTTCTTCCCCTCACGACGGCGCAAATGCGAAAAAGGTAAGATTCCGGCCCCCTTTTTTTATTTTTGTTTATTTCTTTTTAAAAAAAAGTAAAAAAGGATAAAATAACAAGATATCAAATAAAAAAAACACCTTCTTTAGATTTTTTTTCGATTTGCCTTTTCTCCTTTTTTGTATTTGAATCGCTATTTTTTTAATTACTTTCGTATATTTTTTCATCTCTGTTATTTTTATTTTCAAAAAAAATCCCCCATTGCAATCTATTTTTAGACTTTTTATAGCCGTTTTACAATATTTTTATTGTTCTACTATTTCAACTGCTCCTTCTTGCGTGTTCTTGTTGTCCTTGTAACAGCCCAATTACGACCCTAGTCGAAACAGTGGTTTCGGGACCACGAATCCGAGTTAAAAAAGTATTTTAATTGTTTATTTGATATTTATGTTATGTGGTCAAGTATATGTTATAATATTATGTATAAATTATTGTGTTTGGGTGACTAATTTAGTTGAAAGGATTAAAGTGCATAATTAGTGAAATAGCTAATCTCTATAAAGGAGTGATTAAATTGAATTGCTTCTTGGATCAAGGGACTTGCATGTCAAATTTCCCTAAGTCAATGTGAGTGGACGGCAAACATGATGAGAATCATCAATGTTTGATTATTTTATAATTTATTTAGTTAGTGAATGTTAAATAAATAAAATAATCATGGAGCATAGTTTATACGATTAGAAACCTTAATGAGTCTATTTTTATTAGAATAAACAAGAACATTATTGAAATTGCATACAATGAGATAAGCGAGTTTTTGTAAAGATAGGTCAGAACCATCAAACAAGTGAAATAGGGAAACTTTGATGAATAAACTGTACTAATTGGCCATATGAAAAATTCTAGAAAAATTATGGTAAGAAGATATATGAGTCTAGTTTCAAGGAAAATTTACGGATCCAAATTTCGAGTTTTGTAACTCGAGTTATGGTCAATTTAGTCAGCATGATGCAGTAGGACAGTTTTAAATTTTTATGCCCCGAATTAGTAGTCAAGTCTAGTAATGCCACATACTCGACTCCGGCAAAGGTCTCGGGTAAGGGGTGTTACATTTTATTGGTATTAGAGCTTACGGTTTAGTCGATTCTAGGACTACCGTAGTGCGTATGAGTCTAGCTATACATGCCTTAAATTATAATGCGATAGTGTGATGACTTCTGACATCTGGATTGTGTTTTTATATAGTAAATGGATCCCGATAAAGTCGTATGCAGAGATGATATCGAGAGCGTAGCGCCTAATCCCCACGCTGGGACAATGACAAGTGAGAATCTCGACCTATCTCGAGTAACCATGAGGGGGAGGCTAAGCAAGCCTTCTATCAGATGATGAACGAATGGTTTACTCAATATATCCGGAATAATCCGGCTGTGCAACAACCTCCACCCCCGAATAATCCACCTCCGATACCCATGGTACCTCAGATGATAGAACCGATGAGATTTAGTAGATAGAACCGATGAGATTTAGTAGACCTCATGTAGATAAAATCAGGAAACATGGGCCCGAAGAGTTTAAAGCTAATGATGATGATGATGCGAACGAGTGAGTGTGGCTTGATAATACTATCCGTGTGTTTGACGAGTTATTATTACGTACTCGGATGAATGCTTAAAATGTGCTATATCATCATTTACGGGACAATCGTATATCACCGATGGAATACACTAGTATCGGTGGTTCCGAAAGAGAAAGTGACACTGGGAATTCTTCCAGACTGAGTTCCGTAAGAAATATATCAGTCAAAGATTCAACGATCAAAAATGTAAAGAATTTTTAAAATTGAAACAGGGTCGCATGACCATGACTAAGTATGAACGGAAATTCGTAAGATTGAGCCGATATACTCATGGGCTGAGGATGGTGCGATCATTGCCGAGTTGAGGGTAAGACCACTATTTGAACAACAGATTCGGGAAGCCCAAGAATTCGATGATGATTTAAAAACAAAGAAAAGTAATTGTGGCTCGTGTGCGGATTCAGAATTTCAGATAAATGCTGAAGGATGCTTACGATTCAAGAATCGAATCTGTGTACCGAAGAACCCTGAATTAAGTAGAAAGATTTGTAATGAAGCTCATAGTAGTAGATTGTCAATTCATCCGGGTAGCACGAAAATGTATAACGACCTGAAACAGTATTACTGGTGGTATGGCATGAAACGAGACATCTCAGAATATGTGTCGAAATGTTTAATATGTCAACAAGTGAAAGTCGAAAGCACAGTGTCATCGGGACTACTTCAACCGATTATGATACCGAATGGAAGTGAGATCAAATCACTATGGATTTTCAGATCGAATTTGCCTTTGACGCCAAGTAAGAAAGATTCAATTTGGGTTATCGTAGATAGATTGACTAAATCGGCTCATTTTATCCCAAAGGCGTCACGGATTTATCACTTGATAAACTAATTTGAGTTGTACATATCACGATTTATGCGATTGCACGGAGTACCTGTCTCTATTGTTTCGGATAGAGATCCAAGATTCACATCGCGGTTTGGAAGAAACTACATGATGCTTTGGGTACCAAGTTACACTTCAGTACGGCTTTTCACCCTCAAACGGATGGTCAATCCGAACGTATTATTCAAATACTTGAGGATATGTTGAGATGTTGTGTTCTTGAGTTTGAGGGTACATGGGAACGATATTTGCCTTTGATTGAATTTGCCTATAATAACAGCTTTCAATCAAGTATTAAAATGGCACCCTATGAAGCGTTGTATGGTCGAAAATGTCGTACACCATTATATTGGACCGAATTAAGTGAAGGCAAGATACACGGGGTTGATTTGATCAAAGAGATAGAGCAGAAGTTAAAATAATTCGAGAAAGTCTGAAAGCCGCATCAGATCATCAGAAATCGTACGCGGATTTAAAACGGAAGGATATAGAGTTTCAAGTGGGTGATCTAGTGTTCTTGAAAGTACCACTTTGAAAAAAAAAAGATACTTAGATTTTGTAGCAAGGGAAACTGAGTCCGAGGTTTATTGGGCCATATGAGGTTATTGAACGTATTGGGCCGGTTGCGTATAGATTGAGGCTGCCATCTGAGTTAGACAAAATTCAAAATGTTTTTCACGTGTCGATGCTTCGACGGTACAGATCCGACCCTTTTCATGTGATCAGTCCATTCGAAATTGAAATTCAGCCTGACTTGACTTATGGGGAAGAACCGATTCGCATCCTAGCTCGTGAAGTGAAGGAGCTGCGAAATAAGAAAATAACATTGGTTAAAGTAATGTGGCATAAGCATGGGGTTGAGGAAGCAACCTGGGAAACCAAAGAATCAAAGAAGGAGCGTTATCCACATTTATTCGTCGGTAAGATTTTCGGGGACGAAAATTCCTTAAAGAGGGGGAGAGTTGTAATAGCCCAATTACGACCCTAGTCGAAACAGTGGTTTCGGGACCACGAATCTGAGTTAAAAAAGTATTTTAATTGTTTATTTGATATTTATGTTATGTGGTCAAGTATATGTTATAATATTATGTATAAATTATTGTGTTTGGGTGACTAATTTAGTTGAAAGGATTAAAGTGCATAATTAGTGAAATAGCTAATCTCTATAAAAGAGTGATTAAATTGAATTGCTTCTTGGATCAAGGGACTTGCATGTCAAATTTCCCTAAGTCAATGTGAGTGGACGGCAAACATGATGAGAATCATCAATGTTTGATTATTTTATAATTTATTTAGTTAGTGAATGTTAAATAAATAAAATAATCATGGAGCATAGTTTATACGATTAGAAACCTTAATGAGTCTATTTTTTATTAGAATAAACAAGAACATTATTGAAATTTTGTACAATGAGATAACTGAGTTTTTGTAAAGATAGGTCAGAACCATCAAACAGTGAAATAGGGGAAACTTTGATGAATAAACTGTACTAATTGGCCATATGAAAAATTCTGGAAAAATTATGGTAAGAAGATATATGAGTCTAGTTTCAAGGAAAATTTACGGATCTAAATTTCGAGTTTTGTAACTCGAGTTATGGTCAATTTAGTCAGCATGACGCAGTAGGACAGTTTTAAATTTTTATGCCCCGAATTAGTAGTCAAGTCTAGTAATGCCACATAATCGACTCCGGCAAAGGTCTCGGGTAAGGGGTGTTCTGATCCCTGCAGTAGCGGTTGTCGCTGATGGTGGCGATTGGTGGTGGCGAGCTAAAAAGTGCGTGCAACTAGGGTTTTCTGCCTTTTTTTTCTGAAAATAGTTAAGGTCGTGAGCTTGTGTATTGGGTTTTAGGATTAGGTTAATTTTGGATTATTGAGTTTTAGGTCTGTTATTTTGTTTTGTAATTTTGATTGTTTTATATAGACTTTTAATGTTATTATTTTGGTTTTGTATTTTTGGTTTTCTGGTGGGCCGGGCAAAAATAGGTCATTACACAAGTGATAAAGATGGGGATAATTGCATATGAGAACAAGACAGTCCCTTTAAATCCAAATCAGATAGTTGCCAAAGTAATTGAAGATCTTGACACAAGTGGAGACGACTTCATCAATGGGATTTCAAAGTGGCTTAAAACATCTCAAAAAGAAATTCAGCCTCAACATGATTTCTACCAAGTAAAAGTCCTCAATTTCCTTTTTAGTGAGGACTTTCGGTCTTTTTCTAGGTCTAATTTTCTTTCCAAACAAACATAATTTCTCATACTGAGTAACTAAATTCAAGATTTTACTTTCTAAGTCCAACCAAACCTTTATCTGAAGAAAATTAACAGAGTCGAAATCATAACATAGATTTACAACCCCTACTACTTAAGGGTTGAATATACAAAAATTGAAAATTATAAATGAGCGAGGACAAAAAAGTTATATTTTCTTTTTTTTATATATCAGTATAATTATATATTAGTCTAAAAAATGATTGTATGAAACTGTAATTCCACATTATTCCTATCACTTCCCAATAGAGAATGACAAATCAAATTTTCCCTTCTGATTTTTAGCATTTTTAGTTGAATTTGAATTTTTTTCAGAAAAGCTGAAAATCAAGAGTAAAAATTTGATTTATCATTCTCCTATTGGAAAGGGATAAGGATGACGTCGAATCATAGTTCCATATAATCCCTTCTCATATTAGTCCTCGTTCACTTATTAATAAAATATTAAAAATATACATTTATATTAGTATATAGTAATTAAATTCAAATTAAAAATATTTGGTTAAAATGTGTTGTTAATCCTTATATTTTAACAAAATTTTGATTAGGCTATCTTCATATGATGTAACATATGATTGGCAGAAAATAAATATGTTAAATTAATAAATTTTGACAGATATTATCAACGACGATAATAGTTGAGCTAGGATTTTTAAATTGGAGAAGTAAGAGGATTTATTTTTTAATTGTTAAAGTATATAGACTAAATCTCAAATTCCATATAAGTTCAAGGACTAACAATACATTTTAACCAAAATATTTTTATTATTTGAATCGAATTTAGGCCAAGCCAGCCGAAGACTAACTAGAATCCTTTGTTCAAGCTCGAATCGAACCTATCGGACCAAATTGATCACCCTATTCATGGACAGACAGATCTATATCTAAATACTAGCATAGATAACTTAGTTTCTTTTGACTTGACTAATTAAATGCTTATAATTACTTTATGAAATGCTAGAGAACTTGAGAGGAAACAGATAAGTTGGTGGAAGAAGAGAGTACTACCAATGGGGTTGGTGAGAATGGATCAAAACTGGCATGGATTAAAGCTATAGCGTATATGGTGATTGGGATAATTCTATTGGGAGTATTGGCAGAGCCATTGATATACAGTGTTCAAACCTTCTCAAAGGCAGCAAACATACCATCCTTCTTTATATCATTCATTGTGGTGCCATTGACCACCAATGCTAGGGTTGCGTCTTCAGCTATCTCTGCTGCTTGCCATAAGAAGCCTAGAACTACTTCCTTGACTTTTTCTGAGGTCTGTTTTTCACTTTTTCCGACTCATTTTTTAATGATATTTTAATCTATTCCTAGGATTTTTCTAGTCATCTTGAGAATTAGAGAGAGGTTTTGACCTTGTTAAGGAAACAGAAGTTATTTTCTAAGAAACGTAAATGTTCTTTTAGGGCCACAATAGTTGAGTATCCGAAGTATATCATCTCTAAAGGTAGTGTGGCAATGGATCAGTCAAAGGTTCAGTCTATGTTGCATTGGCCTACTCTCCAATCTGTCAAAGATTTAAGAGCTTCCTTGGGGTTATCGAGGTATTGCAGACGTTTTGTGAAGCACTATGGGTTATTAGCCAAACCGCTAATTGACCTTTTGAAGAAGAATCATTGGCAATGGTCTGATTCTGCCGGAGCAGCTTTTCAACAGTTGAAGCAGGCCTTATGTTCAGCCCCTATTCTGTCTTTACTAGATTTCACTCAAGACTTTGAGGTGGAAGTTGATGTTTCTGGTCTAGGGGTGAGTGTTGTGCTGCAACAATGGGGCAGGCCATTGGCCTACTTCAGTAAGGCACCAAGCCTTATCCATATGATAAGGAGGTGCTAGTTGTGTTGTTTGTTGTGAAGAAATGGAGTCCCTATTTAGTAGGAAAACATTTTAAAATCTACACTGATCATCAGAGTTTGAGATTTCTCACTGCTAATCAGGCTGCAACCCCTTTTCAACAACAGCGGGTTGGTAAAATGCTGGGTTTTGACTTTGAGATTTGCTACATGAAAGGTGCTACCAATATGGTGGCTAGTGCATTGTCCAGAAGGCCTATTAAGGGTAAGGCTATCTTATCTTCTTTGGTTGTAGTATGTAGCTTCTGACTTGGTGCCTCAAATACAAGCTTTTCAGGACACTGATGATAAGCTGAAGAAACTCATTGAAGGGCCTATTAGGAATCCTAGAAGCCATGCTAAATATACATCGGATGGTCGTTTTTTTGAGGAGAAAGAGGAAGTTTAGTTGTTGGGGCAAATGTGGATTTCAAGAGGGCATTGTTTCATTTGTTTGGTCATTTTCATAGCAGTGCTTTAGGGGGACATTCTAGGGTTCATGCCACAAATAAGAGGTGGTCAAGCCTTGTTTGTGCCCCTTTATATTCACCTAAAGAAATGAATTTCATGGGAAATTTAATTTGCACAGTTCTTGACATCAATAAATGTCAAGATAATCTTAAAAGACACATCTCTTTTAATAAATAAGTTTAAGCAATTTTTATAATATTTTAGTAAAAAACCCACAATATTGAGAAAATAGTAAATTTAAAAGGATTTTTTTTATAGATTTTCGATAAAAACAAAAGAAAATAAGTGAAGTATTTAAAGTGGGGGACTTCCCTAGTATTATATTAGTTGAACCTATTGCCTATTAGGGTCAAGGTTTTGTTATTGTATTTTATTGATACTTCTCTTGATAAATAAAAAAGAAAGCAATCAAATTTCTTTAATCAATCAGCTTATTATAAAAATATTTTTAATTTTATCGTCTAATAATAATTTGGATTCAGGAAATTCAATAATTCTTAAATTAACATTAGTACAAAACAATTTCTAGCTAGCCAATTAACTATCATATTACCTTCTCTTGGTGCATATTGGAATTTAACTATATGAAGTTGCTTTCTTGCTTCATCAATCTTTTAAATGAGGGCCATAGAAGGAACGTTCATGGAGATGTCCTTGATCAACTCTCCAGCAGTCAAGCAATCGCTTTCAACAATTACTTCGCTAAAATTTATTCCCCTTACCTTTTTTAGACATCGCCCACAATTCAATGTTAATTGTAGAACTCCTCCGAATAAATCTTCTGAACCCTATTATTCAATTCCCATAAAAGTCCCGCATAACACCTCCTATCGTAAACCAATACCCAATCCTACTTGAGGCACCATCAATATTAACTTTAACCATTTAATTTGCACATCTCATCTACTCTTGTGGGAACAAATCTCTATTATTATATCGCGGATTTTGAAATTTATAAATACAAAAATAATCTTAAAAACTATTTTTCTTTTTCAAAAAATATATTTTAAAAAATAAACTTAAATATTTTTTTATAAATATTGTAATAAAAAATCCACAATGATGGTCCTCATCTAATGAGAGTAATGAATGAGATTTGAGTTTGGTGGCGAAAATTCCCAAAATTTGATGAAATAAAAATCATAGTCGTGATAATAACGTGTCGCTGCGCGTAACATCATTTAGCTAAAAAGCCACGTAATATCCACACAAATAAACTTAGACCACCAGAAATAAAATATTCTAAAATCGAGGAATAAATGGAATTTAATTATTTTTTTATGATGCTTGTCATATAATAATTATTAGTTTGTGTCCTACATGAGGGGTTTTTTTGGTCTATTTTTATTTTTTATTAAATAAATTTACCCTTTACATAATTATTTTATAAAATATCTATCCCTTCAAGTTACATTTTTGTTAGTCATTGTAGTAATTATTTTTCATTATAATTATACCAACAATTTTAAGAATTAAATAATTTAATTAAATTAATATTTCAATTCAAAATAATTAAAAAGAATTCACATAATCAGTATTACCAACACAATCGAAGTGTCCATCTTCAATTTTTATGGCTTTTACCTTTTTTTTTTTTTCTTGTGGCAAGTTTATGGGCAATTTCTTTAGCAACTCTTCCACTTTTTCTTATTTCATTACATGCCCTTTGAAAACTAAAATAGTTTATTACTGGTACGGTTCCTCACTTCGTGTTGAACTGATTATTCATTTGTGTTAAATTATAAAGAAAAAATTTAAGGTTAAAATATGTTCTTTTAAGTCTCTATACGTACATCTAGAATTTAGTCTCCTACTTCTATTTTCAAGAATTTAATCATTTGCCTGTCGAATTTAAAAATTTATATTCAATTGTTATCTCTATTAAAATTATTCTATTAAATTTACTAAAGTAACATTTTAAAATTAAAAATAGATATTCACTCGGTAATCATATAACTATAAAAATAATGTTGAAAATATTGATCAGTGTTTTTTCCTAAAAACACCCGTTCATATTTATCATAATAATTTTTTTTTCTGTAGTAGTGTTTTAAAGAAAAATAGGTTTCAATGTTGTGATTGAAATAATTAACAATATTAAATATTTAGACTAATTAATGATATTATAAAGTAGAGGGACCAAATTATATAAAAAAAAATTAAAGTATATAGATTAACTCTCAAGTTTCAACATAACATAGGAGCCAAAACTAAAATTTGACCATCATCTTAAGTTAAAAATTAAAACATAGAGATTAAATTGTAAATTAAGACATAATAGAAAGGCCAAAACTAAAATTTGGCCATGAATCTATAACAAAAGTAACACCACAGCATGAGGTGCCATGTGCCAACAGAGGGAAGGTCTTTTAGATCTTTTTTATAAGTAATTAGTAAATGGAAACTTTTGGGGTAGTTTTTTTTTTTTTTAATGGGATTAGGTTTATTACCATTTAATCATGTTTGCCATAATTGAAAAAAATGATTAATAATTATAACATTTGTGGGTAAATATATGTTGAAATTTTAATTTTACTTTTAATGATCAAAATTTAATTTACAATAATTTTAAATAGTAAAAAAATTCTAAAAATAAATTTTAAAGACTCACTTATAGAATTCCAAGAAAGTAACTTTTTTTTCTTAAAAATAGTGAAAATAAATAAACAAATGGAAGTTGTAATAAATTATCATAGAAGGTATTTAAAAGTTATTAAATTTAATATATATATATAACAAATATATTTAATAAAAATTGATCGAATAAATAAATAAATTTTAGTTAAAATCATAAAGTTGAGATACTGAAAATCATGTTAAGTTCAAATTCTATCATGTAATTATTTTTTTTAGATTTTATATAAAATATAAATAGACATAAACACCCTCATACTTATACTTTTTACTTTGTAAAAAGAATACATTTTTAGTAATTTCACAAATAACTTAAACTTAAATAATGAATGACATCAATTCAATCGAACACTTATCATTACAAATTTGAAATAAGTGATATAAACTCTGAAATTTGGTGTCCGCATTCAATATTTTTTAAATATTTCATAAATATCTATATTTTTAAAATTTTTAAATTTAATCTCTATATTTTTATTTTCAAGGATTTAATTTTATTGGCACTATTATTTTTTTTGTTAAATCCATTATTTATTGAATTACATATCTATAAAGTGAATACTTCTTCTATTTCAAAGTGCCACATTGGCAGACTTAACAAAAAAAAATTAACAATGTTGAAAATTGGACCCAAATTTTAAAATATGAAAAAGTAGAGAGATTGATTTCTGAAAATAAAAGAAAATATAAAGACTAAATTTCAAAATTTTGAAAAAAAGGGACTTATGGCACAATTTTAACCTTTTAAAAAGTACATTTTCAAAGATTTCTTACAGATGGAGAATCTTGATGGACTAAAAGGTAATAATAATAATAATAATAATAAATTGTGAAGCAACCTAATAAATAAAAACATCAGATCTGGATTTAGTTACCAAAACTATATAAAATAATAAATATATTTCCTTTTCTGTTCCCTCTACCCTTTAATTTCACACTCTCTACATGATTTAGCTTTTGTTAATTTTGAAAAGAAAAATATTACCTCAAATTAAAATTAAATTTACATTAATTATGATGTAAATAAACATAATATGTTAAAATTTATATAAAAATAAATTATTAAGGGAGAGATTCATGAGAATAAAACTAAAATAATTTTATAATATTTTGGATTTATCAAGTCAATTTCAGTTTTTTTTATATAAACAAATACAATTATCTATTTATACTTTCCTAGTATGTTTAATTAAGTTGGGATCTCAATTAAGAAAATTATTTAAAATTTGGTTTTTAATAAAATAATTAATATTACCGATTAGGTCTTAGCTTGATTAGTATCAGTATTATTGTCAATGTAGGAAAAAGTGGGTTTGAGTGCGCTGAAGCACATTATCCTTCTATTTAAGAGTAGAGGAGGAGAGTATGGGTAGTTATAAACATTATATAAAAAAAAAATAGATATTTCTAAAGTATGTTTTGATTAGGGGTGAACAGAGAACTCGATTCAATTCGAAAAATATTCCGAATGTTAAGTTGATCAAATCGAGTTATTCAAGTCAACTAGAATAAATAATTCGAGTTTCGAATTTGATTCGAGTTGAAATTTACAATTCAAATAATTTGAATAACATATTGGTATAAATATCCTTTTGGCCTCTATCAATTTTGAAAATGAGCAAATTAATCTCTCTTAACAAAAATTACAAAAAAAAAATTCAAAATGATTTTCAAAAATTCAAAATGTTTATTAAAAAATTTCCAAAATTTATATTTTAAAAAAATGAATTTTTTTAAAAAAATCTAAAAAAATTTATAAAAAAGTTAAAATAGTAAAATAATAATTTCGACTATAAATTAATAAATGATTCAAGTTTATTATACTAAAGTATCTTAAATTTTTATTTTATTTTGTTTTGATAAAGTTTTCAAATATATATAGTTTCAAAATTATGTGCTTTAACACGCAATTACTTATACTATAACAATATTTTAATTTAACATGTTTAATTTTTTAATTTAATTCAAATAATTTCACTCAATTCAAAAAAATTTCAAATCGAGTTAGTATTAAAATAAGACTTATTAACCCGATTAACTCAAAAAAAATTTACTCAATTTGGCGTAACTCGATTAGACACTCACCCCTATTTTTGATAATACAATATAATTATAAAAATATCATCATAACATCTAATCAATTTAATATATTACATTTAACCCGAAGTTGGACCTTTGTCAACGGTGTTAAGTAATAGTATTGGCAATAAGATTGTAACGGTGCCAAGTTTCGCAAGTGTGTATACATAGATAAATGCTTCAGTCTTCCCCTTAAAAGTCTCAAATCATTTCTCCCATGTCCTAGAATTCCCTCAGAAAGCCATGGCACCACAGCGTTTATTGCTCCTTTTCATCTTCCTCTTTTGTTTCTCTTCTTTCCCATCTACTGCCCGTTTTATCACCGGTCCTTCATCCCCTACCGATCTCGTTTCCGATGGAATCTCCACCGTCAAAAACCCACCTTTCCTCTCACTCAAGCCCCTGTTTTCAGCAGAGGAATCGTGTGAACAAACCTATGGGTTCTTACCCTGTACCACCACAGTTCTCGGCAACTTGTTTTTGATCATTGTTTATGGATACCTTATGTTTTTAGCTGCTACTTACTTGTCTAATGGAAGTGAGCTTTTGCTTGAGATCCTCGGTCCTGGTATTGTCGGAGGATTGTTCTTGCCTATTCTTGGAGCTCTTCCCGATGCAATGCTTATTCTTGGTAAGTTTGAAGTCTTTTTGTTCTTTTGTTTGATTTGTGTTTTATTATATTTGTTTGGTTGATGAGAAAATAGGTGTTACTGCTCTGTATCTTTAGTTTTCATTGGTTGATTGATCAGAAAATGGATCAGGAAAGTCGAAAAATTTTAGATCTTGTCTTTTCCCTAGGGAGAATCTTTGAAGACCCCAGATCTTAAATATTCAGATTTTAAGATTCCTGGAACATTAGCAAATTTTGGGTTGAATTTTCTGTGTACTTGTAATCCTCTTTCCTTCCTTCCTTTTTTTTTTTTTTTTACTTGAAGGGTTATTATTCTAGAAAATTTTATTCTTAGTGTTAAGTTTTTTTATATAAAATTATGCTTTTGGATCATATGTTTAAACATATTCATATGATTCAGAGTGCACAGAATAATTTATTGCTGCCATTGCCAAATGTCTCTTTTCAATAGACCTTTTAGCAACCCCTTTTTGACTCTTTCAAGAATTGGATTTTATCCCCACAATAATAAATAAAAATGGGTATTTGAAGTGAAAGTAAACTCTATCCAGATTATTTTTTTTCTTTTTCCAGCAAGATTTTAGTCTTACAGAATGAAATATAATTAATAAGCTAATGATATATTATATATAAATATTTTTGTTACAAAGAAAAAGAAATTATTTGAAGGGAGGAAAATAATTTTGTTTTACTTTCCTTTTCCCTTATCAAGCATGCCATTACTACTCACTAAAATGAGCTACAACATACTAACAATCACACTACTAATTTCTATATAAAAACAGTTAAATAAATAAATAAAAATGAAATTAAGAGATAAAAACTCAATGAGGTCCAAAGCATGTTGCTTATATTACTAGTAATTGATTCATAGAGGCAATTAGTTTTAAATGATTATCAGGCCATCATTTGGCCTCACTTAGTAGTTTTACATCTAGTGTGGTTTTAATTTGGTTTGTTCTTGCCAGTATCTGGACTTTCTGGAACAGCAGAAACAGCTCAAGATCAGGTCTCAGTAGGAATGGGGTTGCTAGCAGGGTCAACTGTCATGCTTCTCACTGTGATATGGGGTTCCTGTGTTGTTGTTGGTCGCTGTGATCTTCGTGACTCGGTTGCGGTTGATGGAACTATTACTAAACGATTTCACCTAACAGGTGCACAACTCTGCTATACATCATTCTTAGATAGTTTACTATGACTGGTTGCCAAGTTATTATCTTCTATACTTGGACTCAGGACTACTTTAGGGAATCCTACTCCTATACCCCATATTTGAATATGTCAAATACAAGTGGCAGACATGAGTACTTTAGAGAAAAAATGAGTTGAAGCAACATAGACTGTTATAGCAAGCATTATACAGTTACCAAATCTGTTTGACTGAGTTCTATATTACTGACTTGAGTGCAAGTGTTAGGTACGAGTAAATGTCAAATATGAGTATGCCATATCGGTATAGACATGTCTTTATATGTGTCAAATACAAGTAGTTCAAGAAAAAATGAAAAATCGAAGTAACATCAAGTCAAAATAACTTCAGAAAATGGGCTGGAAAACTAGGTCCGACTCTAATCTTCAATGGCAGAATATTTGCTAATCTAAAGTGTGTACAATATTGCAGAGACTGGTGTGAGTACCGATATTTGGACTTGCTATGCTGCAAGTATAATGGCTATATCAGTTATCCCCTTTGTTGTTGTTCAACTACCCCAAGTTCTCAATTCAACTTCAGGAAGACACCTAGCAGTTTTGATTGCACTGATCATATCAGTATCAATGTTGGTTTCTTATTGTGTTTATCAGGTAATAAAATTTTTCAAGAAGGAATTCCATCATTACATGTTTCAATATCTTATTTCGGGTATGCATTAGACATGGGTATTAAATATGAGTGCTTAAAAAAAAAAATGAAGAGTTAGAGCGACTTACCTTCATGACACTTCTACTCTTCTAATAGTTGTATCTTATGATATATGTAATTTGCAGGTATTTCAGCCATGGATCCAGAGAAGACGACTAGCTTTTGTGAAGCACAAACATGTTATATCGGGAATCTTAAGACACTTGAAAAAGCAAGCTTTTGGAAAGCTTCTTACCGAGGATGGTGAACCTAATACAGAGATCATAAAAAAGTTAGTTTTGAACCTTTAACATTAAAGCAAAAACTTCCAATTTCTCCCGGTACTTCCTTCCGGTTACTCTTAACATGTACAAACTTTCTAAACAACATTGGACAGGTTGTTCGAGACAATCGATGAGAACCGTGACGGTCATCTTTCACCTTCCGAATTGAAAGCATTGATTATAGGAATCAGATTTGAAGAGATAGACTTCGACAGGGATGATGCTGTGATGAAAGTAATGGCAGATTTTGATACCTCCCTCGACTCTTATATTCAAGAAGGAGAGTTTGTAAAAGGAATCACAAAGTGGATTAATGAAGCAAAGCAAACTGGGGGTGCTTATCTCGAACCTAATGCCGGAACGTTTAAGTTTATCGACCAATTTCACCAGGTAAGTCGACCATTGACAACTTCTCTAGAGATTATAATTAACACAAACTGAATTCTTCGAATTTTCATGCAAATCTGCAGCAAACCAAGAGAGAACATGCTTTGTTGGGGTCAGAGGAACAAAGTGATGAGGTTGTTGAACATGTTGAAAACCCAAGGTGGATCTCCTTCAAAGCAGTTCTAATGCTACTACTAGGTACCTTGATTGCAGCTGCATTTGCTGATCCACTCGTAGATGCCGTCGATAACTTTTCAACCGCAACAAGTATTCCATCGTTCTTCATCTCATTTATTGCATTGCCATTGGCTACCAACTCAAGTGAAGCCGTATCAGCCATTATCTTCGCTACCCGCAAAAAGCAGAGAACTGCATCATTAACATTTTCTGAGGTTAGTTTCTTGTTACCTCACTTGTCTGATCATCAAGCTACCGTATAAATAAATCCTAATCTTCAAGTTCCTCAATGCAGCTGTACGGAGCAGTAACCATGAATAACGTTCTCTGCCTGTCGGTTTTCTTGGCACTCGTTTACGTCCGGGGATTGACATGGGACTTCTCATCCGAAGTGCTGGTGATTCTCATTGTTTGCATCGTGATGGGCGCTTTCGCTAGTTTCCGAACTACTTTCCCTCTTTGGACATGTTCAATCGCTTACATCCTTTATCCTTTTTCGTTGGCGCTCGTTTATGTTCTCGATTACGTCTTCGGCTGGTCGTAGGTTCAATGAATAGAGATGGTAGTTTAGGAGGGTAAAGCCATTTGTTTGTGAGCCTTGGTCTTTCCCAATGTATGAACTTGTCAAGCTCTTTTCAGAGAAGACAATTACGGATTTGTTGTTATGGTGCTTGTAATTTGGAGCAGTATATACCTCAGTTTATATTAGCTCCATTTATGTCAGTCTTCTGTTTTCCTTTTTAAGCAACAATAAAAAAAAAAAAAAAAAAAACTTTTATGATACTCCCAACTGTCCATTTCCATCTTCTTTAAAGCAGTCATAGCTATTCGAAAAATGAATAATTTTTAAATGTTTAAAGGGAGTTTTAGATCCAACCCATCTTAAAGAAGCAAGGTAAAATGAAAACTAAACCCAACCCAGTCTTCCAAATAGAGCAGCAATGACGGATTTCAGTTGAAAAAGAGAACATTACCTGGAACATCAATATTGAGATGCTAAGACAGTCGAATTGAAGGCAGCCTCGGCCTGCATGTGATGTAACAAGAAAGAAATTGCAGTCAGAATCTGAGACAATTGATGTGATGTCGAAAAAGAAGAGCATGAAGTTTTCTGTCAAAAGCTCATACACATATGGGAAGCAAAAGGGGAGTTGATAAAGGTAGCTTAGGCCTAGGGAGTTGAAATGAATTGCAGAGAAGCTGCTGCAGCCGGCAGTGGAAAACATCTGGCTTAGTTATCATCTTAAAGAAGACAATATAATGTTGACTTGACTTAAAAAATGCTAGTCTTTGTTTAATCAAACCGTTTGGTATCTGATGTAATTAACTATAAATGACTTTCAGAGCCGGCCCTGGGCCAGGGCAGGTGGGGCAACTGCCCAGGGCCCCTACCTAGGACCCACTATACTATTTAATACACAACTTAAAAAACCCAATCCTTAAATCTAATCTAAACCCAACTCAACCCAATCCAACCCAATTCTACACCAAAACTAATAATAAAATTAAACCCAACTCTAACTAAGTTAGTAAATAGTAAGTAACAGACCTCACGACAGAAAAAAATATTCACAACATTCTTCAAGACTTCAACTTCAAATCCCTAATAGAAAACTCTCAAAATTTTTGACAGTATTTTTATAATTATACGAGATTCCATTTTGTATTCTCCAGATCGACAACAAGCTAGCTAGATATTGGAGTTTAACTTCTGCTCTTAAGGAAGCTAATGAGAAGAACTGAAGAAACAAAGTCTTCAAGACAAACTCCAATCACTAATTCATGTAATGCTTTTTTTTCTAATTAAAATTAGGTTATCTTTGAGTTTAAAAATTATGTTATTTTAGCAAACTAACCAATTTTGGGTTTTTGAATATAGGCTGAATTTGGGTAGAGAAGAAAAAAAGGGGGTTTGAAGTGAAAGGGAAACTGGGAATATATTTATTAATTGGGGGTAGTGGCTTGAGTGAGTGAAAAGGTGAAAGGGATATTGCTGAAATTTTAGAAACTTGGAGTAATAATCCAGTTTATATAGGCAAACCGATGATGTGTTAACTTTGTCAAGTTATTTTCTTTTTGAATTTGGTGTTTAAAGGTTAATGAAGCAGCTCATGTACATAAAATAAAAGATGTATATGTTATTCATTGTGTGTGTATTTTTATTCTTAACGCCATAAATTATATTTATGCTTATGCAAACAATTTACCTAGTTATATCAATAAACAGTTTAATGTTTAATGTCTAATAAAATAATATCATTTTGGTCTTACCACTAGGATGATTTTTATATGTGGGTTTATTTAGAAAATGAAGTGCGAGGTTATTCTTAGTGGTAATTATGTATTATTATTAGGTAAATTGGTAATAGAATTTAAAAATTTCATAAGCAAAAGCTTGTTTAATTAGTCAATTTTATTGGCAGGAACCTTGGCTCATCATTGCAAATTAAGAACGATAAGGATTAAGCTTATTATTTGTTCAATTCTACAGCCCTACAGTTGCCATTGTTCTAACCTATATTAGTTTTATTAGCTAATAGTTATATTGCTAAATAATGTTGCCTAAATATTTGTCTGGAAGTGAGAAAAGAATGAAACGAAAACAAAGAGATGAGTTAGTAGAATCACAAAGGGGATCTCTTGATAGATTTTTTAAGAAAAAAAAATAGGAGAGACTTCTGAAGGAGTGGAAGTAGACAATGTGGATCAATCTAATGAAAATTTAAATGATAATGCTCTTAATTTGGATGATCTGAATTATGACTATGACCGTGCCAATGTGGTTGAACTTGATCCAAATGAACATGATAATTCTCCAAATCATATCAATGAGGAATTTGCTACTGTGAATGACCCTAATGATGTACAAAATGAGTCAAATGTTGAAGATGTTAGGGATGATCCGCATTTTATTCCTCCTTTAGACATTTACGATCCTAGAAATTGGGGTATCCTTGATAACAAGTCTAGAGATATTTTAGTTGAAAGGGGGCCTTTAAGGGAATTGAATCTTAAATTTCCCTTAGATGGTAACTCTAGGCATTTCTCGTATGCTTATTTTTCTAGAAAGTTGATTAATGGAGAGACTAGCGATAGAAAATGGTTAGTTTACTCTAAACATGTTGATAAAGTTTTTTGTTTTTGTTGTAAGTTATTCACAAAACTAAATAGAAAGAGTTACTTGGCCACTGATGGTGTGAATGATTGGAAACACTTGAGTGAAAAACTCAAAGAACATGAGAATAGTTTTGACCATATTACTAACATGAATGTTTGGGTGAATTAAGAGTGAGATTGAAGACTAATTAGACTCTTGATAAAGACTTGCAACAAGGAATCTCAAAAGAGAGAGAACGTTTGAGACATGTTTTCTTGAGAATACTTCTTTGTAGTTACATGTCTTGGTAAGAATAATTTAGCTTTTCGAGGATCAAATGAGAAACTTTATGAGTAGAATAATGGTAATTTTTTGAGCCTAATTGAAATGATTCTTTGAATTTGATTTGTCAATGCAAGACCATATTAGACGCATTCAAAATGAAGAAATGCATTATGATTATCTTGGTCACAAAATTCAAAATGAGCTAATTTCTATATTGGCCCATAGTGTTAGAAGTTCTATTTTAAAAATCATTCAAGAGGCAAAATATTTCTCTGTTATTCTTGATTGTACCTCGATGTGAGCCATCAAGAACAAATGACTTTAATAATACGACGCGTTAATATGTCAAGTGACAAAGTAAAAATAGAAGAATACTTTTTAGAGTTCTTGAAAATGGATGATACATCTGGGATGGGGCTTTATAATGAGTTATTAAATGCACTAAAATCTCTTGAGCTTAATGTTGATAATGTGAGAGGCCAAGGATATGATAATGGTTCTAATATGAAAGGAAAACATCAAGGTGTTCAAAGGAGACTACTTGAATTAAATCCAAGAGCTTTGTATATGTCGTGTGCTTGCCATAGTCTTAATTCACTCTTTCTGATATGGCACATTCTTGTACAAAAGCTATTTCATTTTTCGGTATTGTGCAACGTATATATACATTGTTCGCAAGTTCTACCAAGCGGTGGACAATTTTGCGTGATAATGTTTTGTAAGCTGTCAGAAATCTCTATCGAATACTCGATGGGAAAGTCGAATTAAAAGTGTTAAAGCTATTAGATTTCATGCTTCCAAGATAATATTAGCTTTGTCAAAATTATACAAATCTTCAGGTAATGATGCTAAGGTGAAAAGTGAAGCAGAAAGTTTGGTTAATGCACTTCAAAATTTTGAATTTTTACTTGGAATTGTTATTTGGTATGATATCTTGTTTTCAATTAACAAGGTGAGTAAAAAGTTACAATTCAAGACAATGTGCATTGATACTACGATGAAAGAAGTGGAAGGTATAATATTATATTTTGAAAATTATAGAAAAGAAGGGTTTGAACCTACCATTAGTGTTGCCAAAGATCTTGCATTTAGGATGGATATAGATCCAAAATTTTCAACTAAACGTCCTGTTTTTAGAAAAAAAACAATTTGGTGAGGATGGTCATGATGAAGATTTGCAATCACCTGAGGAATCTTTTAGAGTTAACTACTTTTTGGTGATTGTGGATATGGCAATTACTTATTTGAAAGAAAGATTTAATCAATTAAAGATTTTTGAAAATGTTTTTGGATTTTTAATTGACTCAACAAGGTTGAAGTCTTTAGAAAGCAATAGATTAAGAGATTGTTGCAATAACTATAAAGATACATTTTCTCATAATAATTTGTCAGATGTTGATGCTTATGACCTTTATTCTGAAATGAAAGTGTTACGAATGACTTTACCAAATGAGTCAATGACAGCAATTGATATTCTTGAATTTTTCAAAAATGCAGATTGTTATCCTAATGTTTCCGTTGCATATCGGATCCTATTGACGATGCCTGTGACAGTAGCTTCCGCGGAAATAAGTTTTTCGAAGTTGAAATTATTGAAAAATTACTTGAGATCGACAATGTCGCAGGAGAGATTAAATGGTTTAGCAATGTTATCTATTGAGAGAAATATGTTAGAGAAAATTGATGTAGATATGATTATAAATGACTTTGCATTAAGAAATGCTCGAAGGAAATGCTTTTTATAAGTATAATATGTATCTTTCATATACATTTTTTAAATTTATATGGGATGTAACGAATTTTTATATTCTTTTATATGAATTAATGTTTCAAAGAAAAAGTGCGTTAGGGGCCCATTTTTTTTAGTTCGCCCCGGGCCAAAGAAAATTCAGGAACGGCCCTGTGACTTTGCACCCACTTTCTTCCATCCATTTTATGTCACTTCTCCAGCTGCAGTGTTTGGTACCTAGGTTCCCTAAAGATTTATCCGAGATGGGTTGGGCAGCCAACTCGGTCTGCTGTCATCTCAGCCCGTTTTATTGCTTAAAAATAATTAAAAAATTGTTTTAGAGTAATATTAATATATTTTTTTATAAGTAAATTTAAATACAAATATTTTTATTAATTTGGGAGGATTTTGGACAAAAATATTATACCTGAAAAATGGGTTAAGGCAAAAATTAGACCCAAAAGATGGACTTAAATAAAAAATTAGGCCAGTTTAAAATATGAAACAGGATCGGACTTGAATATTCAAGGCCCAAGCCTAACACAATCCATTTTTAAGTTTGTAATACTTTATATTATGTTATTTTTATATATCATGTAATTTATAACACATTAAAAAAAATAAACATTTACTAAATATACAATACTACTCTAATGTAAATATTAAAATAATTATATAAAAAGTTTTAACAAATAAAAATATATATTAAATTAATATAATATAAATATTTTTAAAAAAATAAAAATAATATGAGGACACCTAAAATGAATTTAGAATGGTCTTTTGCAAATATGAGTAAGCTCGGGTAATATTTTAAGCACATATTTTGAGTCGAGCTTAGATAAACATAAAATATATTAGTATCATACTTAAACTTAACTCAAACTCAACCCGACTCATAAACATATATAATAAATATTAGCTAAAACATAACGATTTTTGTTACAGGTAAGGGAACTTATTTTATTATTACTTAATTTTTCTTAGAGAGATTCTTTTTAAGAAAAATGAGTCCTTTTTGAGAGCAACCTGACCTTCTTTTAAGAATCCCTTTTAAGAGGGACCAATCTTTATTTTTAAGAAGAATCAATCTTTTTGAGTAAAAATAAGGTGGGATTGGGATTTTTTTTTTAACTTTTTTTTTTCCTTGTTTTTCAATTTATTTTTTATTTCAAATTTTATTTTTAATAACAAAAAATTACATGATAAATTTTAAGAAGCCTCAAGTAGCAACATCCTATATTAACCAGACCCGAATGAAAGCATAGTTAAAAGTGAGTTATCGAACTCATGACCAAGTCCAATTGATTCATACAATCACTCTTAAAAGAAGGTATTTAGCAAGCTCAGGTTCAAATCTCGTACACAATAACCATTCCCTCATCCCAACCTATGGCCTTTTTGTCTCAAAAAGAGAGATCTCAAAGATTAATTATGAAGAAAAACCGGCTCCTGCCCTCTGAATATACATATAAGAAACATATATACCATCAAGAGTTGAAATGTTGAGCCACATATGGTAAGGTAAACTACTTGATGTACAAGACAGATTGATTAAACATGCTTATTCACAGAAGGTGAAACTTTTGAACATGATTATTCACACTGAAACTCATTCTAATGGCACAAGCGAGTTTCTTTACTTAGAGGAGTTCCCACTCGGAATCACTTACAACTTCTGTTTGTATATTTTTGCACTCTGAGGTCGCGATTGTGCAAGATGGCCGTAGGGTTTGTAAACATTTGTGGTTTAATCCCGTGTCCGTGTCGCCGAACCAAATCGCTAGCTGCTCGTACTCCTTTGCCAACCTCTTTTGTGAAGTTAAAGCATCCTGGATCCTTTTCTATTGAAAGAGAACAACAAAGTAAGCAACTCGAATTAGCAAGATCAATGTTGCTCAGACTCGAGATGTTTATCATTTATCAAAGACAACTGTCCGACAGAACGACGCAACAAAGTAGTAGGCAACTTGAGTACTTGAAGTACTGTGTCTGCACCCATGTTAGACGTATACCTATATTAAACATAGCCATATCCTAGATTTCCACCCGAGTCCAACTAACTGTTGTGCATGTGTGAGAGTGAGAGAGAGAGAGAGAGAGAGAGAGTGGGAGAGAAACCTTGTATGATCTGTGCTTTCTTATTACAAGAGAGGCGGCATAAAGTGCAGTGCTGTCAACGATTACACAGCTATCCTCAAGCTTCATCTCATCACGTAATTGAATGGTATCCATCGAAGATATACTGACATCATCAATGGAATCATCAATTGATCCTGTTTATGGTTTTCAAAATTAGAGAGAAGGTAATTAACTAGATAAAGCTTTCAAGTCAAAAGTTCTTTCATTCACTCCAACAAAAAATATCAAAAGCTACCGTAAATTAGAACATTTTATTGGATGGTTCAAATCAAGTCCTTAAAAAATGTATAACATTAAAGGAAACCATTTATCTTTGGCAAAGATTAGTGACATCAGCTTCTGCCAAATTAATAATGAGATGAAAACCAATTATATAAAGAAACAAAATAAATCTTTATCATTACATAAGAACAGGACACCAACCAAGTGATTCCATGGACAGTTCATTGCTAGACACAATGGATAATGCCCCGGTCAACTTTTTCTCCTTCGATAAAAGTGGGGTCAACAAGGAAGATGACGCACCCATGGAGTCATGATAAAGATGTTTGTATGCAGGTAAGTTTTCTGGTGGATTCTGAGGCAAACAGAAGTCCTTAATTCTTGAAGCACAAGAAGAACCAACTCTAACCTCGGCCATATTTTCCTGACAATGTATGGCTGAAGAAGACATTTGCAAAGAAGTAATACCAGCTGAAGCATCCATGACACAGTCAGAGTCATTTGCAAGGTCATTCTTAACCGTTCTTCTGTTTTGGTCATCGTGAACTGAAGTTGCACAACAAACATCAGTGCAAACCACACATGCACTTTTATCATTACAGTCAACAAACTCATGAACCATCAATGCTCCAAAAGATGCTTCCTCGCTAGGAGAGATCAACTCCAAAACATCAGATGCATAGGGCTTTCTAGCATTATGAACTGTAGTAGCAGGAGACACCTTAGCTTCAACTTGCCATGGTTCTTTATCATTACAAACAATGAATTCACTCAACAATGAAGCACCACAGAATTCCTTGTCAACAGGAGAGATCAACTCCGACACCACAGATGCTGAAGACTTTTCCATTGTGGCAGCTTCCATATTCAGTTCAGGTTTTGTATCTTTCAAAACATCGACTCGTTTTGAAGTTCCGTGTTCTTTCCCCAAAAGGGAACCCACAGAATTAGAATTACCTGGTTGGTCTACAAGGCAAAGCTCATCAAAAGCACAACAAAGCTGTTTTTGGACCACATCGACTGCGATGCTACCATTAACTGTTCCCTCTTCTTCAGGGGTTAGAAACTCCGTATCATGCACTGAAATAGTATGAAAAACTTCACCCACAATCGCACATGTATTTTTTTCTTTACAATCAATACATTCATTCACCAATGAAGCTCCAAAGGATTCTTCCTCACTAGGAGATATTAACTCTACAACATCAGACCCAGATGTTTTTTCCATTAGGCCATTTTTTTCTATGTTTACATCAGAACATCTATTCTCCATACCATCGCTAGTTTGTCCTGGCATCATGTCTGACTCTGCCCCATCAATAAATGCCGGAGTACAGAGTTGATCTGAAAGGCAAAGTTCATTAGAAGCATGACCAAGCTGCATTTCAATGGGATCTACTGCAACAGCCTTAACATGTGATAGCTTATCAACAGCGTATATGTGATCCTCCTCAATAGCCGCTGTGGATTTAACATGGGTATCGATTGAGGCACTTCTTTTTAAAGCCGCCCTTTCTTTTCCGTGTTTTAAAGGAGGCAATATATCATGTATGACATCAGAATAAAATCTCTTCATGCTTTTACCCACACTCTGTGCCTGATTTTCAACATATTTGACAGTGTCCTGCAGATAAATTATTTACGAAATTATTAAAGAATTTCAAACCAAGCAATGCAAATTCTTAGGTCATAAAACACTACCTATCACCCATGATTTCATTCAGCCAAGTCATAACAGCAAGTGTGATGAAGATGGAAGGGAAAGGGGGGAAGCAGTTCCCTGGTCAAAGAATTAATACCTGATTCACAATATTATCCACCTCATGGCACAGCGTTTCAAACGTCTGATAAACGTCCCCTACCCAGCCCATACCTTTAAATTTAAAATCCATCACTGAGATATATCAAACTGGCAAAGCCAATATCACATAAATCTCAGTTATAGTAAAAAGGTATATCCCATTATTCATGCTTCGAAATCTTTAGTTTAGCCTGAAAAGTTCACAAAAATTATAGTGATCACTCAGAGAAATTGAAGAAAAGCTTCATAGGAGGCAAGCTCAATGCCAATTAAGAAGTGCAAATAGATTGTAAGTAATGAAAATAGCATTTCATCACTTATTCTTCAAATTGAGAGTTCAAATTGTAGCATTCAAATAATAACACCCTACATGGCTAACAAAACTAATAATTTTTTATTTTTTATTTTTTATTTTTTTGGTTATGTACTCAATTTTAATGAGTTTTTACTTCCCAAAAAACTGTTTCCACATATTTAGCTATCCACAAACATCATCACTCCAAAACCAACAACAACAAAGAGAAAATTGTTTCCCCTTTTATATTGCTTTCAAACATTTCAAAAAAGAAGTAATTTTTCATTTTACTACTTTTACTTTCCAATGGGAAAGGGAGTGATAATGTACATCACTTTTTCACATACATGCATGTATCATGCATATACATAGAATAAACAGTATGAAAATCATCCAAAAACTGAATTTTTTACAGAATTCTCAACTCTTCTTTTTTTTATAAATAAGATTTGACTTTACATCAATATATAGGCATAAAAACATAGATAAGCATAGGAAGAGAACCCAAATTCATGAAAAATAACGATCTTTAGATGAATTTTTACTCATGAAAGACAAAAAGACTGAGGAATATAAGAAAAACCCAGATAGTGAACAGAAGACAAAGAAGGTACGGTGACATACGGGTGGCCGGAGCAGGTGGTGGACTGCAGATGCCATTGGTTTTCTTTGGCCAACAGAGTTTGGAGTGAGAGAGAGAGAGAAGTGGTTTTATGAGAAAAAGCGCAAGGGTTTTAGTAGTAATTTATTACTTTAAAATGAGTAAAACGGCACCGTTCTTTTCCGTCTTTTATTTCTAATTCTAATTTAGGGATAAATATCAAAATTATACATGAACTTTGATTCAATGTGCAATTTGATACATTAACTTTAATTTGGTGCATTTATACTCATAAAACTTTGATTGTAGTTCAAACATATATATGAAAACTTAATTTTGATTCAATCAAGCATATTTAAAGAAATAAATACATCAATTTATTTTTATATGGAATTAATCTAATGATTTCTGGATGCAATATACAAATATAAAATGACATAATATCTACAATAGTGTTAATAATTTGTAAGAATTGAATCTAATAAAAAATTTATGTATATAATTACACATTAAACTAAAATTTGTGTATAATTTTGATATTTATCCCTTTAATTTATCACTTATCAACAAAAAATTTGTGTATAATCAAAAAAATTTATTGTCTTTTTGGTATTATACAATAATGTTTTAGCAGAGTTATTTATACTGAATCATTTGCACAATACATCTTTGGCTTAATTATCAGTGCTCCACCAGATTCCTTGTTTTATCTCTGGTGCTGCTTTTACCCTCCCTCTCTGAGTGTTCCACATCAATTGTCCAAAAAGAAAAAGAGAAGATACCATTGAAAGTTAAGCTTAAAAACAGAGCATCTATTCCACCCACCACCATCACAAACATGTCACACTTTCAACTTTCCTACGCACCAAGATTTTATATGTGTGTGTGTATATATATATTCCATTTAACATCTAAGAGAAGACATTTAAGATTAACAAAAGAATCATATGGTAAAAGGGTTTCTAAACAATAAATTAAAACCATCATTTGCAACAAGAAACTTCTTTTGGAGGGGTTCTGCCAAAAGGACTTGGACAGGTGCAGATGTCGAAATTGGCGACCGAGCATGTCACGCGTTGAACCTATCAAGGCAGGCACCTAAGTTACAATGCATGCAGACCGTACGATCCGTTATTCCACCTTGCACGACAATTATCGACTAACAAAGACAGTCACCAAAGATGGGGAAAGCTACTCGTTTCATGTGGTGCCAATGAAACGGTAAGAGATCACAGCAAGGGCTCATTTTGGGCATTATGAACATCAACACTCAACAACTGGCACCACCACATCAAGAAGCAACCGACCAATCATGGGCACACTAAACGAAATAGTTGCTGCTCCTATACATTGTATTATGTTGCACGAAACTACTCAAAAAAATCCTCTCTTATGTAGGCATCCACCAAGTTTATACACATTAAGGAAACCGGATATACCTCCACTGTGAACAAAAGAACATTATATTGTATCAGAAGAATACTGGTAAAACTCCTGCCAACGCAACTACTTTAACACATAATAATGCCAGGTACAGCAACAGTTGTAACACGAATGCTATAAATAACATCAGATGGAACAAACGAAGCTTGAAAAGAAGAAAAAGTTTCACGCAATCAGACAAAGAAACAATATCAACAATAAAGCACACAAGCAAGCATAAACACATTCCACCATGTGGAACTCTTGCTAAAGGGGATGCCCCAGCCCCTTGGTGATGCTGACCAGGAAAAGCAGCTGAAGAATACATGCTATAATGAGTACTCTCCGGATACCCCATCAGATGGCATCCTGACAGAAGCTGCAACCTATGCAGCACCAGCACCAGTCAACCCACTATCTACACCAGCACCACTCACCCTACCATATCGAGTTGAACCTTGTCCACCATATGGACCACCAAGTCCAGAACCATGCCCACCAGCAGGGGCGAAGCCAAAATAATTTTTTGAGGGACGGATAAAATTTTAATTTTTTATAGTTTATATATTTATAATTTGTAAATGATTAAATTGAATTTTTATAATTTTAGGGGGGTAAAGTGTAATTTTACCTTTACTAATTTAAAATTTTTAAAAAATTCTAAAGGACTAAATAGCAATTTTATATTTTAGGGGGGCCGGGGCACATGCCACACCCCCGCCTTCGCCCCTGCCCACCAGCACCCCCTACATTGCCACCCAAAACACCCACCCCAACTGATGAATTCAAGGGATGAGGGTGACTCATTTATAGGAATATCATTTTGTTTTCATTTTCTTTAAGATATTCATATAAAATATTTATATTTGACGCACAAGACATGAAAAAACATTGATCAGTATTGGTATAAGATGAGTCAAAGTAGTTAAAACATGAAAAATTTACCAAAGCATTTTTATTCACATGAAGTAACCAAGTATAGCAATGCAATCAGGCTTTGCAGTACATTTTTCTAACTCTTACTACAACTTAAGTGGGTTCACAAAAAAAAAAAAAAAAATCAAAATTTTAGGGTTCAATTGATTACAATTTACATAAATTTCCGGCATTGCTAATCGAAGAAACCGAAAGGGCGAACAAGGTATGCTTTGGCCAATGATTTCCGGAGGCCTGGACTTTTACTAAGAAAAAAAACTACCAAGAAAAAGAAAATCAGAACACTAGCCAAAGAATACCAAAAGATTAATCACGCCAAACCTAATTGCTTCGATCGTATATCGAGTTGAATGTCATTGTAGCGAAAGACATGGTAACATTTTCCGTTGATGAAGATAAAATCCCTTCTTTGCTTCTGCCTTCTGAAGTCAGGTCGGACTGCTCTTTTTGAGCTCTTAAATTCATGAATTCCGAAAGTAGGCGAGGTCTTGATATATTCTGTTCATCCGCTGGTTCCTCACCAGCTAGCATCTTCACCACTTTGGACATGGATGGTCTTTGCTTTGGCATGTCTTGGGTGCAAAGTAAGCTGATCTTTAGGAACTTATGAGCTTCTTCATTGTTATAGTCTCCACCCATTGACACATCAATTAATTCCGCAAGTTGTTTTTGGTCATGCAAGTCCCATGCCTGCAGTTATAAATCGACTTAGCAACCAAGAAACTGAATTCAAACCTACGAAGCTCAAAAATACACAAAAACACAACACACATTTGGGTTAATGAAGCAAGTGTTGGATACGGGTTTTACAAGTTTTTCCATATTTGAATGATCATACCGGATACTTGTGTCCACATATGTGTCGGACATAGGCAATGGTCTCGGATACTTCAAGGAAAATGAAGCAGAGTAACATAAGGAGACACTTCCACATTACACAAGTTATCCACACACAAATGTTTCAATGTTTGTTTAAGCCAAAAACTGTAAGATCAATGGAGATTGAATACAAAAGCTCAAAGTGAGAAATTCATATGTTTCTGCATTTAAAGATTGCTCGAGCTATGTGTAATGCAGACAATATATTAAGACTCGAATGACACTAGCAAGGAAGGCTACAACGATGAGAACATATGGGAAATTCATACCCTTTCGAGTAGATATTGATCTGACAGAGGTAATCTCCTATTCGTGTTGCATCTACCACTCACAATCTCCAATAGCAAAACACCAAAACTGTAAATATCGGCTTTTCTCGTTAGCTGACCTCGTATTGCATACTCGGGTGCTAGATAACCTCTATATAAACCACAAAAAAGATAAAACCAAATTAATAATGCTGAATGGAAGTCCTAGATTAGAGGTACTGATGCATCTAATCTATGTTACTCATAACTCAAATCTAAGCATGAGAGATAGAATAGACAAGCATAGACAGCAATTTAAGAACTTACGTTGTTCCGGCAACACGTGTACTAATATGAGTCAAGTTGTCAGGGAAAAGCTTAGCCAGACCAAAATCCGAAATTTTGGGCATGAGGTTTTTATCAAGGAGGATATTGCTGGCTTTGATGTCCCTGTGAACAATATAAGGTCGAACTTCCTCGTGAAGAAAAGCAAGCCCCTTCGCAACACCGAGGCAAATGTTACGCCTCATAGACCAGCTGAACTGCATACTGCTATTGCTTCCACCTAAAACGAGAAAAAAATGCCTTAGCTTACTATTGTTCGAGCGGTTAACAAAGACAAATCTGGAATAGAAGAAATTACCAAGAAGAGTTTGTGCAAGGCTGTTATTCTCGAGATAGCCATATACCAAAATTCTGTGGTTTCCTTCCACGCAACAACCATGCAGCTTAACCAGATTTTCGTGCTCTATGTTGGCGATCACATTTATTTCAGTCAAGAATTCTCGCACCCCTTGCCTTGAGTCTGCTGACAGAGCTTTTATAGCAGCCACAGTACCATCTCTAAAAGCTCCCTATTCAAACAAAAACGATTGCTAAGAAGTTAGCATTGGATGTTAAAATAATAAAATTTATTTAAGAATTTATTAAAGCCTTCATTCGAAAAAAAAAAGGAAAAAAAAGGAACTTTGCAATCACCTTGTAGACAACACCGAAACCTCCCTCTCCGATTTTATTGGAGTAATGAAAATTTCCAGTTGCCACTTTCAGCTCCTTGTAAGGAAAGAGTTTAGTGTTTTGAATACCTGAAACCTCTGTAAAATGTGTATGAATTAGGAACATTTGCAGGCAAATAATACACATGGAAGGAACTTGGAAGCATTTTCCGGGACGGGAGGCGGGTTTCATCTAGCTTGGGGCCCAATAATTCTAAAAGAAGTCAAAACCTAATGTGTCGAATTCACTTAAACTTCAGTGAGTTCAGTATCCTCAGCCAATCCAGATTTTATAATCAAGACATTATAAAAGGTTAGCAGCATACCATCATCAATTTCTGTTGTATGTTCAGCTGAGCAAGCTGTCTTCCTTCGTGAAAATAAGAATGAGCAACAAGTCATCACCAGCTGCTGTTCAGCCTGAATGCCTAAACACAAATGGGAACTCTACCGAGCCACTGTAAAGCACCAAACAAGAGTCATCATCCTCTATGTCCATTATAAAGAGTATATAATCACCTTATCATATACTAAATAACCGTTAAACCGTTCCTATAGGAAAAGAAAAACAATAAATAAAATGGTCAATATCTCTGCGAGTAATGTATGATGATGATCAACATCCTTTTAATATAAGCTCTGTGTTAAGATCAAATATAACTTTTTTTCCATAGATTACACTCGTAGAAGCATCGGGGAAGACAATTTATGCATGTGATACGACTTTTTAAGTATTTTAAGCAATAAAAAGGAAAAACTACCTCTTAAAGAACTCGTAAACAGAGACAATAGCAAGAGTACAACATTAGCAAGACTTTGGCGACGGGTGAAAAGTTCGATACAAGACTTGTAAGAGTTCTTCACAATAATATGATCATTGAACAATTTCGAGATAGTATTACAAATGTGTACATCATTAGTATACGAAAGAAAATATGATGGAACTGAATGAAGGATCAAGTAGTAAAGGTGCTAATTTAAGTTCAAACAAAAGGAAATCAAAAGAAATCCTAAATAACTCAACGAATAAACCGATAAAAAATCCTACTCGAAAATCGATTCAGGCGAATCTAAAGAGGATTTTGAGCACAATTACATTAACAAAATGACTAATTGAATTATTTTAGAGACATACCAAATTTGCTTGAAAGTTGAAAGGTATATAAGACCTAAAAGAGACTCCAGGAAAGCCCCCCTGTGAGATCAAAATCCAAAAACAGGTCAAATTTTGAGCTAAACAAGAAATTATAACCTGATCTAAAATCATTATAACTACAAATAAAAACATATTCTGAAAAGGCATAAAAAAGATGGCTAACCATTGTAAAATCTTCCATTACACAAACTTGAAGAACTTGTAAAAGTCCTTTTCACCAGAATTCAAAGCTAAAAACACTATAACATTAGCCCAAAATAACAAAAAAAGAAAACCAACATTCATTTTTTTTTTTTTTTTTTTTTGTGTTTTGTTAAGAACATACAGAAAAATTGAATCTTGAATTTCTGCTTTTGAGTAACAAAGAATCCAAGAAAGGAAAACAAAAACAAACACCCATAAAGACCAAGCATCAGAATTTTGCCAAGTAAGCTACTTTTTTTAGCATAATCAAGTAAGCCAACCAAAGATGAAGAGAATTAAACTCTTAAAAATGACATTTTTTTTAGGATAAATGATTGTAAGAAGCATAAGCATAACCCAGATTTTCTTGGCTACCAAACAAAACCAGAAAGGAAACTCACCTTAGATACTCTTGCAAAAGCTACACCAATGATTTAGACAAGCTTAGGATCATGTAATAAACTAAACAATATAGTTTGCAGTCAATGCTGGCCCTTTTCTCAAGTTGGCATTAATGAATAAAATTGGACGAGGCACATGATATAAGTACGAGCGCAAAATTCTGAGACATCCCCAAAAGTTTTACATAAAAACCCAATTTCGTCCCTGAAACTTCTTGGAAACAATCAATTTTAATGATTTACGACGCCGTTTTATATGATTTGTAGAAATAAAAAATTTTAAGAAAAGTAAGTTACAATCTCCATGTGAAAATCTTTATCGTGTCCAAGAAATTCTGATTTTGAAAAGTCAAATCCGCCTTATCTCTCCTTTGATAAGACTCGCTTGTAAAGATGATTTGTTACTTTATATATAAATACTTTTTTGAATGATTTGAGTACATTATACAAAATTTCACGAATACTAATAATATATGGTATCTGTAATTAATTATATATTTCTTGACGTAATCATAAATATCTGTCTATAATCTATAAAGTGTTCACTAATCACTATCCCTTATCTTTCCCTTCTTCTTCTTCTTCTATTTTTTTTTTTTTCAATTATAAGAAAGTGGTAAATTTTAGTTTTGTTCCATTTATTATGATTAAATTTAAAATTTAATATTTAATATTATGATTTGTAAAAATTTTGGTGTCAATGTAATCGCAGTTTGGGCTTTAACGATAGTTTATTTGAACGGATTGTAAAATAAAATCATTCCTTAAGTGAAACTTCGCAAAATAGGACTAGTAAATCTAAATTACGTTAACAAATATTAAGTGCTATTTTCCTCGTTACTTTTGCTCATTGCTTTATTTTGCATTTAATTTGTTACAGAGGCAAAACTAGAAAATTTTTATAGGGGGTCCAAATTAAATTGTATTTTTTACGATAGTAGATAGCCTATATATTTATAATTTTTAAAGTATTAAATCAAAGTTTTATCAATTTTAGGGGGCTAAAGTGTAATTTTACCTTGATAATTTTAATTTTTTAAATTTTTTAAAAGGCCTAAATAGAAATTTTTTTTATTTTAGGGGGGCCGAGGCCCCTGCCAGCCCTTCTAGCTATGCCCCTAATCTGTTATGTTTGATTCTATTATAACAGATGTTAGAATGGAAGTTTTTTTCAATTGTAAACCAAGTTATTTGTTTCAATAATATTTCAATTATCAGAGTTGGAACGAAGTGCAAATCAAAGCTTTTTTTAGAGTTGAGAAGGTGAAATGGGTTCGAAACCTCTCAAATTCTTGCAATATGAAGGTGAACTTAAGGGGCATTATTTGATGCTTAAGTTAGCAAGCAATGTATATCATGAATAGTGCAAAGAGCTTGGGCTAGTAAAGAATATGAAGGTAATGAAAGAGTCTCTCGTGACACGATAATACCTATGAATATATCTTTGGTCCAACGATTACCCTCTTTTTTTTTTGGTGTCTGACAAAATAGATTGATTTTGTATCAGAGGTCGATATCTCCTTTTAATATAATAAAAATACTAAGGCCCGGTTTGATAAAATGTTAAAAAATCAATTAATTGAAAATTAATATTTTCAACAACTTAATTTTTTAAACGCGTTGGATAACCCAAAATGAAAACTACTAGATAGAATTTTTTTCAACAAAAAAAAATTGTAAAAATTATAAGTAGATAGAAACCTACTTATCACTTAATAGAGAGTAAATTCAATTATTTTTATTTTATTTTATTTCATTTCATTTAATATTATATTATCATTTATCAAACAATTTAATTATGTTCACTATTTAATTTTAAATAATATATCAAACATATTTTATAACTTAATTTATAATACTTAATTTTTTATTTTTTTTCTATACTTAATTTTAACACATTGCCAAGATTCATTAATATACTATTTAGAGCAAACCCCAAGTGTTGACCTGAAGGTTAGGGTGTTCAACACTTTAGGTATGGTCTGGATTCGAGTTGCGCTAATCGCATTACTGTTATGGCTTTATCCTCCTCTTATAATTCACTAAAAATATCCTATTTAGATTAAACATATTCATCATTTGTAATAATATTGGGTGATATTATAATCTAATAAGTAACCTTAAAATAATCCTTTTGAAGTACATGTTAACAATATTTTTTTAGTCAATCCTCAAAAATAAAAAATTAATCAAATTACAATTCTATCCTCCTTAGATTTTTTTTTTTCTTTTGAACTGAAACCTAACTTTTTGGATTGTCATAGATTTAATTTAATTATTTATTTTGTAAGAATGACTTTTTCCATAAATGTTTTGTCATCAAATATTAAACAAGAAGAATGATGATGAAATTGACTTTTAAGTTGTAATTCACTATTACAATATTATCAACAAGATTTATTAAATACAAACTCACCAAGATACTGTTAAGTAGTCAAATAATAATTAAAGTCATGGTCAATTTAAAAAAAAAAATTGAAGGACAAAAGTTAGAATTAATCCTTGATTCTTCTCTAAATTTTAATATTAGTACTTCATATGTTTTTCTTATTGCAGTCAATTAAAACCTTAATTGATAAATATTACATCCTGGGGCAGAAAAGAAGTGACAAAATTATTATCATTGGAATTTATTATGTGTTAAATAAAAATATAAGTATAAATAAAAATGTAATTCTCCAAAATTTTTCATTCGAATGAAGTTTAACATACATAGATAACATACAAATATTCGATCAACAATTTCGGTTAAATAAGAGAATAAATATGTTTCAACACGCTTAATCTCCCATTTTCCTTACCAATTGAGCTAATACTCGATCGATTTAATTTGATTAATATTTTCATTAAACTAATAATATATTTGGATAGTATGAGTATAAATAAAAATACAATAGCTTATATAATAAATTTGATTATATTATTATTCCTATTCTAAAATATATAATGTTCGGCTTAGCTGTGACATTATGCCCTACACGTTTATTGTTGCCGTATCATTTATTAATCGGCTTAGGGATTGGGCATCAATGACTTTGAAATTTCTAGTCAACATTATAAAAAGCAAATTATTCATTTAAAATTCAAATATTAATTAATGTTTTTATAAAATAAAAAGGACAACATCATGCTCACAGTCCGTTAGTCTTAAAGACCCACTCGCATTTTTTCCTTCCTTTTTTCTATTTTGTTTAACATAATGGTGATATATTTTCATTATTTAAGAGGGTGTTTTTCGAGTAATAAAAGTGAAAAGACGTCCCGTAGGGTGTGTGTTCACTGAAAACGAATTTTACAAGGTGTATTTTCAATCACGTTAGCTGAAAATTCGCCCTATAATATGTTTTTTTCATTGAAATTTGACAATATAGTTCTTTGGATTAGATGGTTAAATATTAGTATTTTTGTCTAACTTTGAGTTAAAAATTTGATTTCTCTTATACTCACATTTTTTTTATTTTACATTATTTTAAGTTTTTTTTATTTTTAATTATTATTTTTAATACATTAGTGTTTTTTGTCAGATGATTAGATAATTGTGATTTCATATTTGAGTTTTAAATTCAATTCCTCTTACAAACATTTTAATATATATTTTTTATTTCACGTTGTTTTAATTTTTTTATTTTTAATTCATCTTTTTTAATTAATAACCCTTTTATTTACAAAATCAAATAATTATTGTAAATATCATTATTTTTAGTAAATATAATTTTTATATATGTAATATTTATATTTCAATCCATATTAGAAATCACCAGACTTGTAACACCCCATACCCGTATCCGTTGCCGGAATAAAGTACAAGGAATTATCGAGTACGAAGCACTTACAGGCAATTCAAACCATTTATCGCTCAAATACCGAAATTGATTATAAAAGTTTCTTTAACGGACCCTCGAGGTCCAAATCATGTATTAGGATCTGATCGGAACTAAATCAGAATCGTTTGAAATTTTTTCGCAAAATCATAAAATTTATTTCATTTACAAGGGTCCCAGGCCCGTGTGACTGGGGACACTCCCGTGTGGCATGGCAATGTGGCTCACGTTGTAACACCCCTAACCCCGAACCATCGCCGGAACAGGGTTACGAGGCATTACCGAACATATCAGACAATTTGCAAATATAAATTTTGTTTAATATAAATTTCGGCAGCATTTCTGCTTATTATTATATAAAACCCCCTGTAAATTAAACCGTATTCATTTCAATCATAACCAATTCAACCAATTCATTTCATATATTCATTTTCTATTCTAAATACCTTCTAATCAAACTCAATCAATATAATATCAACTTAAATTTATCAAAATATTAGTTAGATTAAAATAAATATACTTCTTTTGTTATAATTTTTAAACTTGTAATACTAACATTTTTAACCATTTACATTCAAAACATAATAACATTTATACACAACCTACGTACATGCCACATCATCAAAAGGAAATATACATCACCAAAAGTTTGCTGAAGTCGGGTCTGGCTTCGGATGATGGTTCAGTATTTGACTTCTACAACCTGCACACGGAAACAACCGTACGCTGAGTATACATATACTCAGTGGTATTACCATAATTCAAATTATAAACATAATAATCATATCATTAATTCATATAACTTTAATTTTACTAAACCAATTCAAACATAACTTTCATATAAGTTTGTCTTTCTCAATATATTCATACAATTCAATTTTAGCTATTCAACAATTGAAATAATACACAATCATGTTGAGCCATTATCCATTTCTTGAACCAATGGTTCGTACTTTCTATTCTCATACTCATATTCCAATCACATTTTTCAGTTCATGTTTTATTTTCGCATTTCTTCCAATGGCTCGACCATTTCATTTTATTCAATTTAACCTTTTTCTTATTTATCCCTATTAACAGACTCGGACTTTAACGGATACACGGATTCCAACCCAAACACACCAGTACGGCACAATGTGCCTTAACGGTACACAGTATATGACACACAAAGTGTCGAATCGGTAACAGTAACAATATCAGTATTCAACACACAAAGTGTTGAACCTGTAACGGTAACAGTAGCAGTATACGACACACAAAGTGTCGAATCGGTAATAATGAATAAGAATGTGAGTCGCACGTAAGTGCTCGATCGATAAGTTTCGACAAAAACCCGTACTCTTCCATATCCTATGGCATGCCAATTATATCCGACTCAGCCCGACTAGTTAATAGGGTTTCCAATCCTCAATTCAAGTTTACTTTCATTTAAAAATTCATTTTCAATATCAACTTCACTTTTCCATTCACTAATCAAAATACAATTCAATACTAACATATATTTCTCACTCAATTCACTTTTCTAAATTCAATTCAATAAAGTTACTTACCTCAATATTTACTTACTATAAAATAAATAAATATAAAATTAGTATTTAATAATAAATAACTTGAATTATAGTAATACAAACCAGAATTCTCTTTGGATTTATTCCTCACCGATCTTCTCCTTTCCTTTGTGGGTTGATGTCTCGAGTTCCTTGTTAGCTACGAAAATAATAATAATAATTTACATTATTAATTACAACATTAAATTACAATAAATTATTAAATTTAATTCAATTCCTACTCTTCCTCTTCATTACACATTCTATATACACAATTCTAATATTTACTTATAAGTTCTTTCAAGGCTGTCTACCTGAGTCATTGTCACTAAATTATCTATATCTTGAGTTACAGAATTCCAAATTAAGATCCGTAAATTTTATATGAAACTAAACTCACATATATTCTTGCCATAAAATTTTCAGAATTTTTGGTTTAGCCAATAAGTACAGTTTATTCTTTGAAATCACCCCTATTCTGTTGTCTGACAGTTCCGACCACTCTTTGCTAAAATTTAATTATTTTTTTATACAGAATTCAAATGATGTTCTAGTTTGTTTCTTATAAAAATAGACTCATTAAGAAATCTAACCATATAAATTATGTTCCAAAATTATTTTTATACAATTTTTAATGATTTTTCCAAGTCAGAACAGGGGATCTCAAAATTACTCTGAACCAGTCTCACCAAAATCTAAATATCTCAAATTACAGAATTTCTTTGCTTTCTCTGTTTCTTTCATATGAAAATAGACTCAATAAGATTTAATTTCATACCTCACTCAACTTCTACTTCTATTTTTAAAATTTTTGGTGATTTTTCAAAGCTACTCTTCTGCTGCTGTCCTAAATCCGTTTTCTTATGACTTATTTTGCAATTAAATCCTAGTTAAGTTTACTTATTTTCTTAACTTAATTCATGCTTTGATTCTACTTAAATTCCTTCCATATTCAACTTGATTATATAATTTTCATAATAAAACCCTAATTTATAATTTCTTCCAAATTAATCCCCATAGTAGAAAACTTATAGCTTACCTTACAATTTAATCCTTTTACTAATTCTAACTTAGATTTCATTTGATTTAATCCATAATTCATCTTTTTCTTCAACATAAATTATATTTAAAAACCTAAAAACTCTCAAAATACCAACTTAGTTTCATCAAAATCTTGCTTTAAAGCTTCTAAAACATCAAAATTAAGAGAATAGGACTTGATTGACTTACCAATTTAAACTTCAAGCTTTAAATCCCTAGTTTTCCCTTTTTCTTTTCTTTCCTTCCTTTCCCCTGTTTCGTATGCTTTCTGTTTCTTTTTTTTTTTTTTCTGTTCTTTGCTTTGTTTCTTTTCTTATTTCTTTTATTTTATTTACTTTATTATATAATATAATATTATATTAATATAGTTATCTAATAATAATAATATATTTTAACACATAAAAATCTCAGATTTTATGCTTATGCCGCCTCAAATATACTAAATGGTCTATTTGCCATTTTAGCCCTTTTTATTTTCTTTTAATCTTCAATTCAACTTTTACCCTTTATTCACTTTAGTCCTTTTTCCTAATTACTTTAAATAAAGCTAAATTCACTAAAAAAAATCTAATTAAACACACTATTAGACTCATAATTACTCCTAATAATTATTTACTAACTCGATTTACTAAGACGGAGGCCCGATAACACATTTTTTTTTTCTGGTGCCCACGGATTTTGGGTCGTTACACACGTGGCCGTGTCTCTGAGGCGTGTAACTCTCTAACTTGCATCTATGAAGGAACTCGGGTCACACGGCCTTAGTACACGCCCGTGTTGCTAGATCGTGTGGTAAAGTTAATTTTCACAAATAAGACTATTTTTCAAACCATATTTCTCACTTATTTGATCCTTATTCTTCACCCACATTTAATACTTACAAAAACCAATTTAAGATATTCAATCGAGCCTTATGCTTAATACTATTTGTTAGTCACACACTTTATATAATTAACAAGAAACGTATATGGGCTCAATTCTCATTAAATTTCTCTTGTACTTATATGTTTTCACATTATATATTCAAATAACATAAACAATACATACCAATGTATTTCAAATACGTTTTCATAATATTTCATTTAGAATTCAGATTATTTCATATTAGAACTCTTCTCATTAACTCATTTAGAATACCAATTCATACGGATAATACACTCAAGGGTGTACAAATATATAATCACAAATGAACTCATTCATCAACCAAGTTCTATGTTCATGTCTCATCAACTCGTATTTCCATATATCACATTATATATACCATGATTGATGAGCTCATCAATACTATGATTTCTATTCCTTTATTATTTTTCCATATTTATCCCGTTGAATTTCTCGAAATTTCGATGGATTTTCAGGGGTACACTTTAGTATACAAATCTGGGTCCGTCAGTTCATATTCATGTGCGCACATTTCCATTTCAGAGAGCACACTCCTGTGAATCTCATCCTTACAGCGGGATTACTAGTCCAGGCTAAATCCCCTACAACGGCAATTACTCTAATGAGCTTAGATCTGAATTACCAGTCCAGGCTAAATTCAGACCCCAATTCGGATTACCCGACCGGGCTAAATACATTTTCCACATATTCTTCAGGAGGGCTATATCAGGATAGGATCACCCGTCCGGACTAGATCCTTTTTACCGTCAATTCCTTTTTAGAGATCCATCGAATTTTCCTTTCATTCAACCAGGATTTCTTCCCCTTTTTTATCAAATATATCAATGTTTCATCAATTTTCATACAATGAACATTCAAATCATATTCACATCAATAACATACATTTCAAGCATTTAAGAATATAATTCAAGTTACAAGAACTTACCATTCGATTTTTATACCATAACGATAGTCTTAGTTTCATAATAAATATTTGAAATAAAACATTATATCATTTCTAATTCAACGTTTATCAATTATAATCGGGCATGTGATCAATTTATACACAAGTCATTCATATATTTTCATCCTCCTCATCTTCATTCCATATCCTTAGTATAAATAACACATTTGTAAGTAACATTATCTATAATTTTTTACTATTTATTTATGTGAATATTCAAGCTGTTCATCCATGTCATAGTCACTAAATTATTTTTATCTTGAGCTACAGAACTCCAAATTAAGATCTGCTAATTTTCCCTGAAACAATACTCACATATCTTCTTTCCATAAAATTTTCAGAATTTTTAGTTTAGCCAATAAGTACATTTTATTCTTTAAAGTCACCCCTGTTCCGCTGTCCGATAGTTTTGACCCCTCTTCACTAAAAATTAATTATCTCATTATACATAATTTGGATAATGTTACCGTTTGTTTCTTTTGAAAATAGACTCATTAAGAATTTTAAGCATATAAATTATAACTCATTATTATTTTCCTATAATTTTTTATGATTTTCCAAAGTCAGAACAGGGGAACCCGAAATCATTCTAAACTTGTCTCACAAAACCTATTATATCTCAATTTCATTGCTTACATCATTTCTTCTATAAGAAACTAGACTCAATAAGCTTTAATTCCATATGTTATTCATCCTCTAATTTTATTTCTAAAAGTTTTGGTGATTTTTCAAAGTTAGACTACTGCTGCTGAAACACCCCACACCCGGCCCACGAGCCTGAACCGGATCTGGTATGTTCCTTAAGAAAATCGGCTTCAAATTCTTTTGTTACTTAGAAAATTTTTGTGAATTTTTAGAAAGATATTGGTTTTGGGTTGGGCTTAGGTTGGAAACCCATTTATTTAATTTAGAAAACATTTAATTTTGGTGAATAAACAATTTAGGGTTCATTTTTAAAATAAATTTAATTAAACTTAGTCAAAAATAATTCATAACATAACAACTGAAAATAAAAGCAGGGAAATAAAACCATCCAACTTGGGCCTTATGGCCTTATTACATCATTCAAACCCAAAGATAAAATTGAAAATACTAAAATTGAGTAAAGTCCAAATTCTAATAAATTCTTCAAGTGATGCATGGCCACCTTTAGCTCCCGCCGAGGCTGGCCCATTATCGCTCATTTCTGAAAAATAGTCCCACAAAGGGGTGAGTCATGCAGACTCAATGTGTACACAAACTAACAATCAACATTCCAGGCATACATATTCATATCAAAGCATATTCAAATCAAATAATGATGCAACCCAACCCAAGCCTATTTGTCCATCCGCTACACACCACCCGTACCTGCCAATTACACCGTGGGGACTACTAAGTCAACCCTCCATCCGCTACACACCATCGGCGCATGTCGCTGCGATCGACGTGCTCATCGCCACTTACGTTGTGTCATTAGACACTATATTCAAATAATGTAACCGGTTACCATATTCACGCAATGGGGCCGTAGCCACCATATTTCGTTGGTGAGGCCGAAACCAACACCTTCGTTGGTGAGACCGAAGTCAACACCTTCGTTGGTGAGACCGAAGTCAACACCTTCACTTTCTTCCTTCACATATATCCCAAATGCCCCAATTATTTTATAACATATTCCACATACTTAATTTTCATTCATGTTACTAATCACATGTTCAAAGTATATCACATTCATAATCCTATCAAAAGTAGGAAACATACCTGGGTACTCCTTACCACATTTGTGGTACTTAACCGCATTCACATACGGTACATATTCATATATTTAATAATTACCACGTAATTTATTGAAGGTTAGTAAGGGTACACACTGATTTGCTTAATGATTCCTTGAAATCCAGAAGAATGATCTACAGATTTAGATCTCAAGTTCCTACATTTTATTAATCACTTACTATTTTAATAAAAACCATTCGGCCATAAATCCAAATCCTAGTAGGATTAGTATACTTAAAACTTACCTTGAAATTCTCAAATCCCGAAATCCTTGTATCCCTCTCAATAAATCCCTATAACTACTGTTAGATCAATTTCTAACATTTATTCACAACAATTAACCCTTAGCCGAATGTTAAATATGACTTACCTTAGATTCTTAAATCCAAATTCACCGAATAACTAGGGAACACGCGCCTATGGTGTACCTTCGGAAAAGAACTTCTCCTTCCTTGTAGTCGACACTTAGTAAATCCGGAAGATCTCTTGACAATGAGATATTAAGGGTATTAGAATCTTAATTTCGATAAAATTTCAAAAGAAATAGAATGAGAATCTAACCTAATCTTACCCTTACTTGAAGAAATCGATTGCATCTTCACTTCAACCTTAAGAGATTCGGCTATGGCATTGATCTTAGCAAGCTTTGACTTTTGGAATATTGAGAGGAGAAGAATGAAGAAGAAAAGAAAAGAGAAAAAGAGAATAATGGTAGAGAAAATTTAGCGAGAAAGAATAGGAGAAATTTTAGAGAATTTCTAGAGAGTTTTCTTGAAGAGAAAAGAATGAATGAAGAATAGCCTTACTCTTCCTTTTATAGCCGAATTACTAGCTAGAGTCCTTTACTTGGCCACCACTCTTCTATTTTGATAACTTTATCCTTTAATAAATAAAAGAGTTTAATCCAATATTTATCTCTTCTAAATAATCCAATTTAAAAATCATTTATTTATCACCTTTTTAATCGAATATTTATGAAAATAAAACACCTCTCTTTTTAAACACATGTGCCGTCCACTCACCTTTTCTCTGGAAGCAAAATTAAAACCTTCATTTAATTGCTTCCCTTGTGACTTGAACCTGCACTCCATGCCTCTTGCACATGGCGCCATTTCCATAGGCCCTAAGTGCCATCTTCAGGCCACTTTTCCTAACCCGTTTGTGTGTCAAATCTTAACATCTTTTTCTTTTAAGGCCCCTTAGCCTTAATCTCCTATTTAAAACTTTAAAACTTGACATTTTTAAGTCATTTCTAAGTTTCCTAAAATTTTCGATCGGCTCTGTAAACTTGCCATTTTCATACATTTCACACATTTCACACATTTCCATACACTTCCATACATTTCCATATATTTCCTTACATTTCCATACATTTCCTTACATTTCTTACATTTTCATACTGTACATTTCTCACATTTCTTACATTTCCTTACATTTCCATACATTTCCATACATTTCCATACATTTCCTTACATTTCCTTACATTTCCTACATTGCCTTACATTTCCATACATTTCACACATTTCACACATTTCCATACACTTCCATACATTTCCATATATTTCCTTACATTTCCATACATTTCCTTACATTTCTTACATTTCCATACATTTCCTTACATTTCCTCACATTTCCATACGTTTTCGACATTTCCTTACATTTCCATATTTCTTACATTTCCATACATTTCATTATTTCTAGAATTCACATAACACATTCATAATTCATAAAACATGCCATTTTACCACATGGTTCCTTGTCTCATGCTTCACACGGAGTTTCTTTTAAAGCCTCATTTACCTAACTCCGCTTTTTACTTAAAAACCAATAATTTTCCAAAGCTTTCTTCTTCCATCCTAGAAGTCTAAAAACCCTTAATACACTTCCAAACACTGCCAAAACCTACTAACTCATGAATTATGCACAAACGCATAACCCCTAATCTAGGATGTTACAGCTGCAGTCCAAAACTGTTTTAGTGCAAAGCGTTGATTACCATTTTGCCTCAAATTTCACAATTCATACAATTCAGTCCTTGTCCAATTAACCCCTCAATTGGGATAATTTTTCTCAATTAATACCTTATTCTATCATTTTAAACTATTTCCTAACCCTTGAAAATCAGAACTTTAGCATTAAACCTTAAATAAAAACTCTTTACAATTAGGTCCTAAAACCAATTTTCATCGATTTTACTTGATAAAATCATCATATATCAAAATTAAAGCTTAAATTCTATATTTATTCATCATATGCTTTCACCACTCATCCATATCAACTTTAAAAATTAGCCATAGAATCAAAAACTAATGACATAGTAAGTTGGACCCAATTGTAAAAGTCCAAAAACGTAGAAATTGCAAGTAGAAAGCAAGAACTAAACTTACATGAAGCTAGAGTATGAAAACCAGTTTGAACCCTCTTCAATGGCTGTTTTTCAGCTGATGAAAATGAAGAGAATTCTAGATATTCCAATTTGGTCCCATTTTTATTTAGCTAATTTTGGCAATTTTCCAATTTTATCCTTATTTCACCCATTTCCTTATTTTTCTCAGCTATTGCCGCCAAAATATCTCCTTTGGGCTTATTTTCACTTTAGGTCCTTCCTCATTTGACAATTAAGCTATTTAATCTTTCTAGCAACTTTTACACCTTTTTCAATTTAGTTCTTTTTATTTAATTAACCACCCAAACGTCAAAATTTTCTAACGAAATTTTAATACTACCTTATTGACATTCCTTAAATATTTATAAAAATATTTATGACTCAGTTTATAACACCGAGATATCGACACCTGTTTTCTTGACCAAATAAATTTTTATAAAACACAATTTACTATTTCAAAAATCTTTTAAAAGCTACATTTGACTCGTAAATATTAAATAATATAATCTACGAGTTCAATTGTTGAATTTGATGGTCTCGAACTACTATTTTCGACATCGCTGAAATCCAGGCTATTACAATACTCATAATATAGGCGGAGAAATTAAAATTTTGACATATAAATATTATAATATATATATAAGAATTTGTTGATGTTTTTAAAAAAAATTACATATTTGTTATTTAATTTTATAAATAAAAGAGTTATTAATTAAAAATAAAATAAAGTAACTTGAAAATAATATATTTATTAATTATAAACATTAATTAAAAATTTTTGAAACAATATTAAATAAAAAATACATATTAAAAAGCTTATAAGAGGAACTGAACTTGAGACTTAAAAGATGACATCGCAATTATCTAACCATCTAACCAAAAAAACTAATGTGTTAAAAATATTAATTAAAAAAATAATAATAAGCTTGAAACAACATGAAATAAAAAAATACAAATGTGAATAGGAGAAGGATCGAACCCGGAACCCAAAGACAAAAACATTATTATTTAACCATCTAGCAAAAAAAAATAATTAATTTTTAGTAAAAACACATTCTATAGTGCACATTTTTAGTTGACATCTTCACTTTCTCTATCCAAAAGCGGCATATACTAATAAATTTAAAAAAAAACAACAACTTAATTTCTTAAATTTTATAAAACAAATTAAGGGCATATTTCTTTAATTTACACTTGTTTTTTTCACTTATAAGTTACATATTTTATTATTAAGTTTTAAACCTTATGTTCTAAACCTCTAGATCTTAAACCAAAATCATAAATTTATATATTTAAAGAATTTATAAAAAAATATTAAAAAAATGAAGGGTCAAGATTTATCCGAGTCAAAAAGGGACTCATGGACTACGAGTTAACCTTTTTTCCAAGAAAAAAAGAAATGAAATTATTTAAAAATCAAAGTCAAAATTAAGAAGCTCTTTCTACTTCATTAATTCCTTAAATTAACCTTTAAATTGATATTATTATATTACTGGATGAAAGCTTCAAACATTTATTTTTCATCCATTGAAGTTTTTTGTGGGTAGAAATTAGTCAAATGTGCAATTTTTGTCATATCAAGCGTACAAAGTTCAATTTAGTGAAATCATAAGTTTTGAAGGTTTCATCAAGTGCGATCAAATAAGGATAATTTGAATGAAATTTTGCTCTCTTTTTTTATATTTATTTAGAATATCATCTATTTTGCGCAATTGGATAAAATTAATTTGTTTTATTTGAGAAGAAGAATTTTGTGAGTAAATAACAAACTTAAAAGATAAATAGATTAAATTAAAATTAATATTATATTTCAAATTTAAATTATGAAGATTTATCAATATCCATTTGAATGGAAAGATGCTAATTAAATTGTATTTTATTGACTAATAATAGATATTTCTATAAGAAAAGTAAAAGTCCAATCTATACTAATTTACTCATAACAGTAAATAGTTGAATACAATAGTAAAAATTTTATATTTTTGAAAAAAATGTAAATTTAAATTTTAAAAATAAAAGAAATTTACGCCCAATCATCGAGGTTGGGAAAAAAGACCACAATTGATGGATCACTTGTACTAGCAATTCATGCCTTATTTGAGGTTGACTAGGTAGATAACAAAGCAGAGTGTCATGGTTCATCCCTTCACTGAAACGGAATACTAACTTCGTTGCTTCCATTGTTACTGAGCTGTGTTGGATCAATAATCTCTTATGGGAACTTTTAGTCTTCCTTTGTGAGTTTCGGTCATTTATTGTAACTCCATCATTTACTATGATAGTTTTCGTGCAACTTGCCTTTATGTCGATCCTTACTTTCATTTTTGCATCATATAATTTTTCTTATAAAATTATTGAACCTCTTACAATATTGTTGAATTTATATAACATTGTAAAGTTTTAGTAAATTATTGAATTTCTTACAACATAAATTACTAAAATTATTACAAAATTATTAAATTTCTTACATATTTGTAATGCTTACCTTGTAAGTCACTAAATTTCTTATAGCATTGTAATGTTTTTGGTAAATGATTGAATTCCTTACTATATATATTATTGGAACTCTTACAAATTACTGCACATCTTAAAAATTACTGAATCACTTACAAAATTACTGAATTTCTTTCAAAATTACTGATGTTTACCTAGTTTGTTATAACATTGTAAATTTTGAATCTCTTACAAAAGTATTGATTTTCTTATAAAATTACCAATGCTTACTTAATTTCTTATATTTTTGTAAATTATCGAATCTCTTACCAAATTACTGAAAATTTTACATCTTTGTAATGTTTATCTAACTTCTTACAACTTTGTAAATAATTGAATTTCTTACAAAATTATTAAAAAATCTTTCATATAATTATTGAATATTCACAAAATTACTATGTTTACTTCGTAAATTACTAAATCTCAAAATTACCAATTTTTTTACAAAGTTACTAAACTTTTTATCTTTGAAATGTTTAACTAACTTCTATAACTTTGTAATTTATTATTTTCTTTAACAAAATTATTATCTCTTATAAAGAAACTAATTTTTAATGAGTTAACCATTAAAGCAGGTTTTTTGGTGGGGCATTGATATTATTAGATTTTGAATATCCAGATTTGAGTGTAATTATAGGATATATTCCGATTATCAGTCAAGTAGTCAGTCAGTCCATTCGTTCGTGCTTTTAATGAGGCATTGACATTGTTGCAAAGGTTAAGGTATCGAGATTTTGAGTATCTAAGTTTGAGCTCACCATGCACATTTATACGTGTATGAGTTCTCAATCTAAATTTTATTTTGAATTTAAATGCCACTACATGTAAATCATATCCAAATTTTATATTTTAATTACAAGTTAGATAGTCCATCCGCTTGTACTTTTTAATAGTTCGATTCTAATTGTAATCATATAATATAATATATCAGGTTTTCTATCATATTATATTGTGTTTAAAATTTGTAATAGTAATTTTCTTTCATTTTGTCATAATTGGAAAAACTAAACCAATTTTATTACTTTAATAAAAAGGGATTGAATTTTAGTTTTCAACCAATAGAAAAGTACTTCTAGAAAAGTTGTATTGTTTTTTGGTAAACAAAATTAAAGAAAAAAAATATAATCTCCAAATTTTACTAACCACACAAATTTAAAAAAGAGACTCAATCGACAAAATACATAATTTTTAAGTATTAATAAAATAGTGTTATTATACACTCATTTATATAATATATCTTTTTTAAATTATTGTAACTTTAAGGTAGTTTAAATCAATTAAAACTTTTATAAAAGAAAAGCTTTTATAATGTTTTAATTTTTTTAGTTTTTATTTTAAATTTAATCATCAGCCATTTTTTAATTCTTTTAATTTTTAGGTAGTCAATTTTTTTTTCATTTTCTATTTTAAATTTATTTAATTTTTAATCAGATATTAAAATTTGATAACACCAGCAATGGTAGTTATAATTTTTCAATTTTCAATTTTTTGCTAAAGGTTTTTTTAGTTTTTTCTTAAATTCTTTTTAGTTGTTGATTTCAATTTCTTGCTTATGATTTTTACCAATTTTTTATTTTTAATTATTGATTCCAGTATTTTCAATTCTTAATTGTTTTGCTCATGATTTTTTCTTGCATATTAGTTTCAACGTGTCTGTCTTTTTATAATAAAAAATTAATTATTTTAAAATAATTTAACTAAAATTAAATTAAATTAAAAATATAAAATAAATGAATAATCATATTTATATATCTTTAAAATTGATGATATCCCACTATTTTATTGATGCTTAATAAAAATTATTCCATAAAACTAAAATATAAGTAATATATTTATATACAGCTAACTGAAAAGATCCTAAAATCCATTCTAACCTGGCAAGCCAGTTTGGTATTGACTTCAATTAATTTAATTTTAGAAGTTAAAAAGGATCGAGATGGATCTAAAATCATATATCCTTCCCAATAAAAAATGGTCAAAAGCAGTGGGGGAGCAGGCTGGGGCAGGTAATAAATTTTTCCATGGGTTTTGTTGGGTATTCACAAAATTTTAGGTATGTTTAATAAGTGTAGGTTCGGTTTGACTCAAAAATAAGTTTAAAGTCTTACCTAAATTTGATATGGATAAAAATGTTAAAATTTAGATCTGATTCGGTATGATTGTATTAAATTTATTTATATATATCTAATATATTAAAAATATTAAAATAAATATTTCTCAGCAAATTGAAAATAAATTTAAAAAAATCTTTATACTTAAATAACACTTAAAATATGTGCAACTTAACAAGCAAATGTCTCTAAAATAGTAGTAAAATTAGCAATAAAATAAAAATTATACGATATCCAAATAATAACAATAAAATAGTAGCTAGTGAAATGACAACAAAAACACTTAGAAAATAGAAAGAAAACAACATATTTTTTTTCTTTTTCTAAATTTGGGTCAAGCTGAGCCTGGTAAAAAAAGCTTTACCGAGGTCCAACCCGTTTTCTAAACGGGCATTATTTTTTTACTCAAACCTATTTTTCAAGCTTATATTTTTACCTAAACTCTTTCACTTTTCGGACAATCCGACCCATGAACAGGTCTAGTAGGTACCCAATTCCCCAAAAATAAAACGTTTTTCATCTAGGCTTATTTATAATTTATAAAATTTTAAATTAATAATAATAAAATTACATTTTGGCCCTTCTAAAATTGATAAAATATTGACTTTTTTTAAATGGTGAAATTATATTTATAATTTAATTCTAACTCCCAAAAAATTATGGTGTTTGGAATATTATTATTCATTATGGTTTGATTTATTAGGTAAAATTAGTTAATGCTTTATTAGGTAAAATTAGTTAATCTCGAGCAGTTAACCAATTAAGTATTTATTTTTGTACTAAAAAAAGTTTATTTTGGTAAATTTATCATTATATTAAAATTTAAATCTTTGAATTTTTTTTTAATTAAGATATCCTATATCTATATACCTATATATGAGGTCAAAGGACATTCCTTCTGCTGCCACGCCGCAAGCTCGTTGCCATTTTTTCTTTTTGCATTTAAAAAAAATGGTTAAATATCATATTTGGTCCCTCCAATATACTTAATTTTAAGATTTAATCTATATACTTTAATTTTTAACATTATTTGGTATCTATACATTTATAATGTTTTTAAGTAGTCTAATTAATCAATATCATTAACTCTTCGGTTAAAACATTACGTGGTTATATACAAATTGAATAATGTAAGAGTTCTAAAGATTGACACGTGACTTTCCATTTCTTTTAGATTTGTACCACTTTTTTTCTATATTATAAGACAATGGTCAAATTTCAATTTTAACCTTTAATGATGGTACAACTTGAGATTTAATCTTTATAATTTAATTTTTGACATAATTTTGTCCATATACTTTTATAATGTCATTAATTAGTCTGAATAATTAATATTGTTAACTATTTCAATCAAAATGTTGAGATCAATTTTTCTCAAGAACACTATTTTAATAGGAAAAAGTTATTTTATCATGACGATTTCAAATGAATGTTTTTAAGAAAAAATTATAATAAGTATTTTAAACAATAATTTTATTGTTATATGACTATCAAGTAAATATTTTAAAAAAAATTTAACAGTGAAAACAACTGCACTTTTTAAATTCGAAAAGTAGAAACTATATTTCTGAAATAAAAGTAATTAACTAAATTTCAAATATAAAAAATATATGAAAATTATAGTTTAACTTTTAAATTTTTACTTTATAATTTAACACAAATAAATAATCAACCAAAACTTAAGGTGTCAACCGAAAACCATACTAGTTTATATATATATATATATATATAATGTACATAATTGTTCTCCATCTGCCACGTGTCTTCCTTGGCTTTCTCTTTCTTTTTACAATATAAATAAATTGTTAAATTTAGTTTTGGTCCCCTGTAATGCTTAATTTTTACACTTTAATTTATAATATAATTTGATCTTTGTATTTTTATAATGTTATTAATTAGTCTAAATAATTAATATTATTAACTTTTTATTAAAATATATTACGTAATTATATACAATTTAAATGTGGCTTCCCATTAATCAAATTTCAAAATTCTGCCTCTAGATTATGCTGAAACTTGAGATTTGATCTAAATATTTCAACTTTTTCTTTTACATAAATTGGTCCCTCTACTTTTATAATGTCATTAGTAAGTCTAAATGGTTAATATTAGTAAATATTTCAATCAAAATGCTAACGTCTATTTTTTGAGAACAATATTTTAATAAAAAAAAAAGTTTATCATGCTGAGTTCAAATGAATACCTTTAAGAAAAATTCTAATAAGTATTTTCACACCAAAAAAATTAATAGAAGAATTTTAATAGTACAACAACAGGAATTGAACTTTTAAAATCCAAAAAATAGCGAGTCCATGTTGTTTTCTTCTTTTTCTTTGCATTATAGAAAAATAGTTAAATTTCAGTTTTGGTTTCTCTACTGTGCTTAAATTTGAGATATCATCATTGCACGTTAATTTCCAACATAAATTGGTTTTATATTTTATAATATTATTAATTAGTCTAAATAGTTAATAACATTAACTTTCCTATTAAAATGTTATGTAGTTATATATAATTTGAAAGCAGATTTTTAAATCCAAAAAGTAGAGGACTGATTTATTGAGAAAAAAAGTAAGGGACTAAGTTCAAGATGTAAGAAGTGTATAGAAATTTAGAGTGTACTCTTTTCTTTTGCCAAAAATTTAGAGTATACTTTAATCTTCAAATTTACCCTATAATTTGACACAAACAAATTATCAATCTATCAGGAAACATAGGTGAACCATACTAGTTTATATTAAATATATGTACATAGTGGACTGGTCTAAATATGAATAATTAATGTATCTTGTTGCAATCTTGGTTTGTATAGAGCGGTGGTTAAAATTCTTTCCAGACACTCATTTTATACGGATTCAAATCGTGTGACCCCAATAAAAAAAGTAACTTGTTACCATGGAGAGTGAGGATTTAGAAAGGATTCTTTTGTACTGATATGTTGTTTTTAGTCATGATAACGACTTGCCCGGGTTATTGGATGAATTACCATTGCTTTTAAGTGTGAACTTGAATTTGATTCAATGATTGTTGAGTCATGCTTGAGCTCAGGTAACAAACAAATCTAATTACGCTTTTCTATTTATAATAGGCTAAATGCTCAAATTGGATCAAACTTTTATAGATTACTCACTTAAAGACTAAACCTTTTAAATTAGTTTAAAAAAAAAAAGACCAAACATTTTTAAATGTGCTCAAATAAATGCTTTTCAAATGTTGTATATTAAATTCCAAATCATGTCTTCTTTTTTTCCTTTTCCTTAGGAGTAATATATGGCTCACTTGCTATACATTTTATTCTAAATAGTCTACATTCATCTATTTATGTGTTGCAAGCTAGGTTGAAGTGCATCTAAAACCTTTATTTAAGTCATTTAAAAAACCTTTATTTAAGTTAGGCTGAAGTGCATCTAAAACGTTTTTGGTCAAAATCAGAGTATTTACATCAATAGTAGTGATTAAATTCCTTGCCAAGGGAGCTCCTTAAAGAGGTAAACGGTTAGTCACGAAATATATTCTATTTCATGAGTAGTGATTGAACTTTTGACTATATGGTTAAAGGACGAGGTGAATAACTATTACGCCACACCTCATGTTTAAACATTTTTAAAATGTTTAATCTCAATTTGAGCATTTGACTTTTATATTGTATATTTTAATATGAAATCACAATTTTACTACAATATATACACATCCTTAAAAACACTTTCTTTATAATTGGATCCTATGGTATTAGTATGAAATAAAGAGTTGGTTTGGTTGACATGCGGATCGGTTGAATCTAGTAGCCAGACATTTTTTAAATAATTTATTCAACGAAATTAATTGGAATTAATAATTAATTATCTAACTGATTTAAGTTCTAATCTGATTATGAAAATCTTAAAACACCTAAAAATTACTTTTTAAATCTCTCCGCTCTTTTCTCAACTTTTTCTTTTTTACTATTTTTTGTTTATTGATGTTAGCAACATAATGGGTTATGGATAACTAAATTGCATTTTGAATTTTAAATTCAAATTAAATATCAAATATCAAATTTTGAATTAAATTCAAGCTCAGCTCGACTCGATTCATTGATGGTAATTGTTAAAGGGATGGGGGAATTGTCACCTTGCTTCCTGGCCCTTGTGGCAATGGATCTAGGTCTGCTTGCTGTGTTAGGCCCTTTATTTATGGATTGAATTTCTCTTCTTCAATCAATGATGTTTTTCTTACAATAAGAACACAATTGGAAAAAAAGTATTAAAGAAATAAATATAAATTTATGTTAATTATTTCATGTTTATTATAACTAATTCTTAGTACTACATGTGTTTATTGTGATTTTACTGTGTTTATTTTCTTAATTATTAAATAATATATTTTAATTTATATAATTGATATATTATTCGATTACTAATAAAAGTGTAGCCGAAACAAAACAAAACAATTTAAATTATAAAATGTAATTTAATATAAATATAAAAATAATAAAAAAAAATATATTATTTTTGTATGAATTTAATATTTTTTTGTCCAAATTGTAAAATAATAAAAGCTAGTTGTATTTCCGGAACTTTCATGACTTTTCTATCCTGCTGAAATCCTCATGCAAACAGCTGTTGCCTGTTAGCAAAATAATAATAAGGTTAAAATATGACATTAGTCCCTGTATTTCTACATAATTTGATATTTAGTCTTTACATTTTAAAAGTTAAACATTCAATCTTTTTACTTTTTCAATTTAAAAATTATAGTCCAATCATTTTCAGTTTTAGTAATTTCTGTCAGAATTTGTCGGCTTGATATGTTTGTTTTTGTCAGTCATATACATTGTTATATGTGAACAATAAGTGGCGAAACCAACAATTCATTATTAGGGGGACAAACAAAATTTTAAAAAATTGAAGGACCAAAATTTAAGAGTTATTTAAAGGGGTTTAAATTATATACTTTATAAATAAAAGAGACTAAAATGGATATCATATCTCTTAATTACGAGAGGCAAGACTAATGTTGGCCTTCTCTAACTGCAACCCTGATGATAATCTAATTCATATGTCGTATTAACAAAATTAAAAAGAAAATGACAAAAATGATGATTAAATTAAAAAAATTAATAACTTTTAAAATACAAAAATTAAATCTCAAAATTTATAGACTAATAATTGAATATTTGAGTAATAATAACTTGTCAAAGCATGTCCTTTTTTTTTTATTTATCAAAGCATGTCTTTTTTTTTTTAATCTTTTGATCCAAGAAACGATTATGTTTGGATACAAAGTGCATATTTTTATAATTAGATCTGTCATTTCCTTTTAAAAATTACTGTTTTTATTATCTTATTGAGGATTTTATTTAAGTGCTTTGAATTAAACAATACAGCTACAAGAAAAAAAAAAAAAAAAAAAGCAAGTGAGAAAATCAAAGTGGAGAGAGAGAGATGTACATAGACCATGACATATACAACACTCTCGTGGATCTGTTATACTGTGGAGCACTATTTGGGTTTTGTTAAAGCCTTTCAGTTTCAAAACTGCGGCTTTGGTTCTTTGTATCTTAAGCTGATGAAGGCAAAGCAAAAAGATAGAAGAAAAACCCTATTTTTCTGCCATTTTTGAAGCTTTATATTAAGATTCATCTATATTTTATTTTATTTTATTTTTGAGATGAACCCATTTCAATTTTTCAGCTCTTGAACCCTAAAGTAAAGTTTGTTCCTTGATCTACTTTTGCATGTTGATCAGAACATGCATTGTAAAGGTTAGCTCTTTTTTATTTTATGTTTTTGGATAAAGTTTTGAAAGTTTGGGTGTTTGGTATTGGATGGATGTATCGATTTTCTCTCTGATTTTGATTTCTGGGTTTTGATCTGCATCTGGTTTGGTGTTTTTTAGGTCCTAAAATATTTTGGGTTTTGGTTTCTTCTACCATTTCTAGTGAATTTTTTAGCTGAACTCTTTTTTTTCTTGAATTTTCAGGATTTTTCTTTGAATTCAGGTTACTGAAAGTTGAAACATGATAAATTGGTGATGAAAAGACCGTGAACTAAAAAAAAATTCAAGTTTACAACTACTGTTTCTTTAACTGGTGCATGATTGAGTTTTACAATTCCTGTTAATGGCATAATTATATATAAGTATATATTTCCATCTTTTGGGGATTGGGGTAAACCGGGAAGAGTTCAGTGTGTGGTTTGTAGGATAGATGGTTTTAGTTTTTAGTAAAAGGAAAGCATACTGAAGATGTGGACTTGAGAAAGACCTGGTTGTGCAGTTTCTAGTGTGCAAGTGCAGTTCTATATTGATTGTGCTCCGAATTTGGATCTTTGTTGCGTTTAGAGTACCAGTTTTTCTATTTTCTTTGCTCTCTATTTTTTTTTGTGAAGTACAACAGCTTTTTTCTTTTTGCATGAGCAGAAAGTAGGTTAGTTGTTGAGTTGTTTCTTTTGAAATATAGTCTAATATACTAATTTCACAGCTCCAGCCATAGTAATGGCAACAAGGATTCGACATATCTGTTTTACCTTTCTAGCAAAAGTGTACTAGAGGAAAAGACATCTAAGTAAAAGGTTTGCAATTGATCTTTTCGTATCAATGGAATTACTGGGCATTTTTGGCAGCAACATTGTCTTTAAAAGAAGTATTGTCACTTTAGCACTGTTTTTTATCCGACTTTGTGAGAAGAAAGAAAAAGGGATGCATGTTAATATTAGGTTAATATGCAGTTACTTTTTTGGAAGTCTTTATGCATGACAGTAGATTATTAATAGAACATGTATGATTCAGGAAAGAAGTTTAAGAATCCTTCTATAGAATGATTTGCGTATTTTAAGATGTTATTTAATGGTCGTACCAGATATTTGTCCTATATAACATGGAGCATGTGATGCTAGGCATTTGGAGATGTATATTGACAAACAAAGGTGTTGCTACATGGCGTATTGGAGAAAAAGTTAATTATAGGAAATTAAATACAGTGGTATTGTTTAAGTGTTACCATCATTTGTACAAACCAACTATAGTGCCGCATCGGTTAGGTTTTTTCTTTCTTTTCATTTGTATAAACCAACTATAATGCCCTGCTGAAGTGAGTTAAAGATGCGGGTTTTGTGTTTCTCCTCTTTTTCTCCCAAATTCATAATGAGTGCTTTAATTGATTTTTGGTAACCGTATTTGGATATTTTGTCTTCTTACTTCCATTTTTGCTTCTTGGTTCCTTTGTTTCTTGTATGCATTAAATGGGAAACTGTTGCTGTTTTGTTATAACTGAACTATATCTGTGATGAAATTTCCTTCTACCAATTAAATTGATTGATGTTAATCCAGTTAGTTTCTTGATTTTACGGTGTTATATCATGTGCATGTTAGTTGCGTATCTTGCATGTAATGTAACTTAGGGTGGTACGAGTCATTGCTGTCATAAAGTTAATTCAGGCTTAAGGTTTATAGTTAAATAATAATTAATTATGTATCGATTGTCTTCTTTATAGATCTTCTTTTTTACTCTTTCGCTATCAATTAATAGATGGTTTGAATCTAAAGCATTTATTATGGAGGGATATGTCTAACATCTTTTCTTATTGGTGGCATATAGATTGTGCAAAGCGGGTTTGCCTTTAGCAGAGATGTCGTTTAGTGCAGATACGGAAGATCTGCATGATGATGGTTTTGAGGGGTCACATGATGAGCATGGCATTTTTACGAAGGTTTTATTTGAAAATGGTGGTGGCAGCACAAGTAAAAGATGTCCTGTTGCTGGTGTAGATAATTTTGAATGTGAGCATAGCAAGAAATTAGATACATCATTGTGTTCAAATAGTGCAAATTCAGCTGTAACAAGCTGGTCTTGCTCGAAAAATTTATGCCAGGAGGATACTAATGCAGTAATTGAGAGTTATGGTGGAGTTTGTGCATCAGGTAGCTTTCTTGACAGAAATGCTCTGGCTGAGAGAGATGACCGGGATGCAAGTGTCAAGCGAATTAAGTTTTCTGCAGCTGAAGTTTCTAGGGATAAAGCGGAAAGGAGAATGGTTTTGCATGCACCATTGCAGCAGAATGAAATTGTTAGTGGCTTGTACTCGAAACCTCTGGGTTCTGTTTATCAGAAAGTTACATCTAGTGGCCATCCGTTGAAGCAGTATGTGAAAGGGGGCAGAGGTACTAAAATGAAAGATAAGGATATCACTAAGTCTAGGATACAAGACTTAGATGCAAATGATAGAAAAGAAGCAGTGATAGGTAAAGCAATAGCTTCACCAGTTTCACAGGAGAGCTTTGCATCAAAGCTTGTGGTTTCTAGTCCTGCCGCTGTTGTAGAGAGGTTCGAGTCCCCTTTTAGTATGGAGGAACAACTTAGTGGATTTCAATCATCTGGAGTGGGCAGTTCTGATATATCTGGGGTAATAGACTCTAAGAAGGATCCTCGTCCTCTTCTTCAGACCCATGTTTTTCGCATACTTAGAAGTGCAGGCTGGTCTATTGAGAGACGTAAACGATCCTGTAGGACTTATGTGGAAACAGTTTATAGATCACCTGAGGGGAGGCTATTTCGTGAATTCCCTAATGTTTGGAGGTATTTTGGGCAGGTTTTGTTTTCTGATAGCTGCAACTTCGTGCTGGATAATGATGGTAAGAAATGGACTGATATGAGCCAGTTCTGGTCTGATCTATTAGATACGTTGACGAATATTGAGAAAGAAGTTAACCAACCTAATGTTTCTTATACGTTGGCTCATTATTGGGCTATATTAGATCCCTTTGTGAATGTTATATTCGTTAATAGGAAGATTGGTTCATTAAGAAAGGGAGCTGAGGTTAAAGCAGGGAGCAGTTTAGCTACTCAAATTAACAAGAAAAATGGTGTTGTTTTAGCACGGAGAAAAAATGTTACCAAGGAAAAGTTCTGTTCTCAGGGACATATGTCAACTCAGCTTCGTGATTCTTCTCTGGCTGCTGAAAGCTCGTTGACAGCTTCTGAGAGGAGTTACAATACCTGTAATGGCCTATCCGGCAATGGAAGTTTGTCAAGGGCAGTGAGACGTCTGAAAGGTGTACGTGTTCCTCAGGCAGACCAAGTAAGTATGTGTTTGGAAGATACTGCCAACAGGCCAGAAACTTTTGATTGCAAGGTCAAAGGTCAGCGTATTGCTTCATCATATGCTTGTGGGTCAGATAGCACCCATGGCCAGCTAGGCAATTTTAAGTATATTGATTGTGTTGCATCTGGGGATGTTTCCGACATACTTCAGGGTTCTGTATCTGCTGCCCTTTACCAATATAGCAACATAAGTTCTCCAAGTTCTAACAAACAAAGATCTGAATGTAACGTAAAAACTCCTTCTGAATTTGCAGGAGATTTATCATTTGAGTCTCTGGAGGAAAATGATAAATCATCTGGAGCTCAAGATACTGGCAAGGTTGGAAAGCTTCCACAGCATTTACTGGATGACCATCCAAGTTACCTTAGTGACGGCCTTCTGCAGTTTGGGTGTGATGAGTACCAGTTTGATAAGCTCACTGATGCTCTGACGTTTGAAACAAAGGATGAAGGTTCTGCCCTGGGTGTTATTTTGAAAAAGAAGGCTTGCAGGAGATCTAGAAAGATATCTGAAATTAGATTAACCGCATTAAACCAAAGTGGTTTTTTATGGTCTTATCCTCCAGGTATGAATGATCATCGTGATACTGACGTATGCCAGGCTGAGTTAAATTCAAAAGAGGCCCAAGAATCCTTTGTAACCAAAGGAAACCTACGGAAGTCGTCATCTCTTGGCTCTTGCCTACATCAAGTGAAGAAAAAAGGTTCAAAGTTTAAGAGGAGTTTTGGCACTTGTGATGGTTCTAAGAACAGACAAAAGAAATCAAATGAATGCCAAATTCAAGACGATGACCTGTTGGTTTCTGCAATAATAAGAAACAAAGACTTAGGCTTGGGTGCTACCAGGTCTAAATTGAAGGGCCCCAAGAAAAGACCTCGGACCAAGTTCAAGAGCAAGAAGAGCCGCTGCAAGTTGCTTCCTCGAAGCATTGGTAAAGGAGGGAAACATATTACTGAAATTAAATTGTATAATATTGGATCCAGGACTGTGCTCTCGTGGTTGATCTTAGCTGGGGTTATTTCTCTGAATGATGTCATTCAATATCGGGACCCTGAGGATGATTCTATCGTGAAAGATGGTCTTGTTTCCTGGGATGGAATAGTGTGCAATTGTTGCAATAGGGTGCTATCAGTTTCTGAGTTTAAGACTCATGCTGGATTCAAGTTCAATCGTCCCTGCATGAATCTTTTCATGGAATCTGGTAAACCTTTCACTTTATGTCAGCTGCAGGCATGGTCTGCTGAATACAAGACCAGGAAAAATGGGATCCAGAAGGTGGAAGCTGATGACAATGATCAAAATGATGATTCTTGTGGTCTATGTGGGGATGTTGGTGAACTGATTTGTTGTGACAACTGCCCTTCTACTTTTCATCTGTCTTGCCTGTTTATGAAGGTTTGTTCTTTACTCGCTCTTGCCCTTTTTTTGCATTGACCTGCATGTTGTTCTCACAACTGATATTTATTCTTAATTATTCTCCTTATTTCTTTTCCTTTTTGTTGCAGCTTCACTAATTTTACTTATGCTGAATATATTTGGCCTAATCTCACTTATTAATCTTGCAAGTTCCTTTTGCAGTTACCAAAAGCTATTCTTGGTAAAATTTCATTTTTGGTTGCAAATGTTCCATATGGTAAATTAGCTTCTGAGCTTGTAATAAGACAAATAGCATAAGTAGGGATCATTAATTTGCTTCAATGACCAAAAACCTGTGAGACTTTAAACTATGTGTGCTTTTCCATTTGCATGGTTATATATCTGCAAATGAATGCTGAGCTTAGTAACAATTAAATATTATTTCTTGTAGACACCAACATAATGAGCTTTAAAAGTGTCAAGATAGACATGTTAGAATCATGTAGGTGGTGTGCATTCTATGTAATAGATTTCATTGATGATTTTTTAACGGAGCTTAAGTTAAGGAGTCCAGTAGCAGGTGCCTTGTATTTGTACTAAGATTGAGACCAACAAAAAGAGCCACAACTTTGATGCTTATACATTGTGCATAAAACATATCAGTTGAGTTTCTCTCCCCTATATACTTAACTTTGTTTTATATATGTCACCGAAAAAGTGTATTTATATGTACATGTCTCTTGACTGCTCTGATTCAAGTCAAACCATTTGAGATGGTCTTCTTTTCCTCTGTATACTTTTATCTTGTAAATGTTGGTAAAAACTTTCTTGTCTTCTTTGTTTTCATTTTCTATCTAAAATGTTTTGTTTGGTTTTAAAAACATATTTTAACTACTAGTGAACAATGATTTTTCTCCCTTCCATTTTTGTCCAAAATTTTCCTCTATATATATGACTTGGTTCTACTTCTGTGTTCTATGGTGCATGGAAATTACTCTAATTTCTTTCCTTTTCAAGTGCGTGGCTTTACTATTTTCGTCCTTTTTATTTAATTACTAATGACTTCATGTGCTTTACTTTGTTGCTTCCAGGAACTACCGGAGGGCAATTGGTATTGCTCAAATTGCTCTTGTCCGATATGTGGCAACTTTGTTAATGATAAAGATGCTTCGAGCTCATTTGATTCATTCAAATGCTCACAGTGCGAGCACAAATGTAATTAGTCCCCCTCGGCATGACATTTCTCTGAAAAATTTATATTATTTATTAGGACAGCATTGAGTTTCTTGAAATATGGTTTGGACCAATAATCTTTAGTTTAATGTAGGATAGCCTACTAGTTACCGTTTTAAAGAACATTTTTCTTTTATTTGTTTCTTGATTTAGCTTTCTCAGAGAGGAAAAAGAAAGAAGATGGAATTGTTATATCTATTGTAGAGCATAACATTGAAAATCTTCGAAAAGCCTTTCTCTTAGCATATTTTCTTTTAAGAAATTGAGATTTTAATTCAGCATCCGGAATCAGTTGTGTTGTGCTACATGAAGAAAGGTAGGCTAAAAGTATGAAAATAGAGAATATGATACAATAAACTACCCAATTGTGCTCATTTGAATGTTCTTGGTTTTCTTTAGGCTTTTTGTTGAAATTACTCTTTTACCATTATAATATGAGTATTTCATGATACTTCTCTGTGATTTGTGTTTCTAATTTTTTAGCTTATCCACTGTTTGTAAACAGATCATAAGGCATGCCTGAATGATAAAAGTGAGCTTGAAGAAAAGGTTTCTGATACTTTGTTTTGTGGACGAAGCTGCAAGGAGGTACTTTTGTGATTCAAACTTCTTGAATCTTATTATGCTGCAAAGAATCTGTTGGATTTACCATATTAAATAGTTTTGTATTCCGGCCATAAGTTCAAGTCTTTGCCTTCGTAATTTTATTTAGCTACATGCCTTGCCTTCTGCAACTTGGTATATTCCACATTATCCGCTTTCTATATTCCACGTTATCCGCTTTCTATGTTCTGATGCAAGTTTCAATGGTATTTGCAGCTGCACTTGGGTCTTAGTTCTCGTCTCGGGATGATTAATCACATCTGTAATGGCTTTTCTTGGACACTTCTTAGATGTATTCATGAAGATCAGAAAATTCATTCTGCTCAAAGGCTGGCCCTGAAGGCAGAATGCAACTCAAAACTGGCAGTTGCTCTGTCTATCATGGAAGAATGCTTTCTGTCTATGGTTGATCCGAGAACAGGTGTTGACATGAGGCCCCATCTCATGTACAATTGGGGGTGAGACACCTGTTCTTTTTTTATTTTATTTATTTATTAATTCCCTATTTGTCATTATCTTCAATGTTCTGGGTCTGGCTTTTACATGTAGAGACAAATATTTTCTCATTCTCATTGAATATTAATTATTTTTGATCGCTTCATGCTCTGTTATTATGATCATATATTTTGTAGAAAAATAGTAATTTGGGTTAATTTCTTTTCAATGTCATCTAGTTCTTGATCTGTTTCTTGCTCATAAATCTTTCCATTTTCTGATTTGAAGACTGCTTATGATTCACATGCTTCTGTTTTTAAAATGATCAGGTCAGAATTTGCACGCTTGAATTTTTCCGGATTTTACTCTCTTGTCTTGGAGAAGGAAGATGTGGTTGTATGTGTGGCATCAATCAGGTAGTATAGTAGGCATATCATATTAGATCATTTTATACCAGATTTTCCATTGTTTCTTTCTGAATGTAATAAGATCAAGTTTTAACAATAATGTTTCTTTTTTTAAGTATGAGATATGATCGAGTTCTTTTCATGTTTATCAGTTCATTCCATACCATACCAAATAGGAAGATGGCTATATATACATTCTCATTACGAGAAGGGGTCATTCGAGCATATCTAAATAAATACTATGTTTACTTAAGGCACCTATGTCCTTGCATTCCATTTACGGAAGGGATGGGAGTACTTGGGCCTTCATATAAAACTTACGGGAATTATTCATCTTTGTCATGTTCAGTATAAAGATATCAATTTGCCACATGTATAGTATTATCAACATCTAATATGTTTTGCTTATCGTCAATTTAGAAGTGTATAGTATTATTCGACATTTCCTTTACTTCCTCCTAGTTAATTAAGCAAATATGTCTTAGACTTTCCGATTTATAATGATGTTCTAAGCCATTCATTTTGATTTACTTTTGGTTTTTTTGTGTTATTTTGTGTAGGATACATGGTGTAACAGTTGCAGAGATGCCTCTTATTGCAACTTGCAGCAAGTACCGTCGTCAAGGAATGTGTCGATCTCTTGTAAACGTCATTGAAGAGGTATGTTCTCTTCTCCATAATCGATATGCTTTGATACACACTTTGTAGCACTAGTTCAAATATTGTATGCACAAGTTGTTTATCATAGGAATTTAACATTGTAAAATCCTCACAGTTGATAGATACTATTGCTTACTTTTTTTATTTTTTTGCATCTGTTGTGTTTGAAACTTAATTTTCTTTGTTTTATTCACCCTTGTGGATCGATGTTTCCTCTATAGCTGCTGATCTCATTCAAGGTGGAAAAGCTTGTGATAATTGCCATTCCGAATGTTGTGGAAACATGGACCAAGGGTTTCGGTTTCAAGCTGGTGGAGGAAGAGGAAAGAAAAGCACTTAATAAGATCAACTTGATGGTGTTTCCAGGAACAGTATTGCTGTCGAAGCCCTTATATCAATCCCAAAAAACAGATGGACAATCAGGTAACTTTCACCCACTTTTTAAAGTTCATAGTTCTTCAAGTTCAAAGAAACAAAAAATTTGATCTTCGTGGTTATACAGAAACCGGCAATACATCATGTTTGCAACAAGATAACTCAATTGAACATTTGAGACGCGAAGAATTAACCAACATAGGCATTCAAGCTGTAGGAGATCAATTAGCCAATTCATTAGAGCATACCATTTATGCAAAAGAAGCTTGTGCAAAAATAGTAACCGAGTTTGTTGGAGACAAGACTCTGCAAGAATCGGAAATCAATGGTACAAAGGAAATAGCCAATGCTGGTGGAGAGGAGCTGTGTGATAACTCGGCCTCAGTAGTTATAGAAGAAACTACTAGACTAGTTATCTGTACAAAGGGAAAGTCGGCGGACGAATCTGTAAAATGCGCTGATTGTAATTTTTTGTCTGAAGAAGTTAGGATCAAGCTGGAGGAGCGGCCTAATGTCAGGAGTTGTCAAGAATCTCCTGTTGGAGAAACCAACTCCGTGTCCCAAACTGATGGTTGCTGTGGAGACAATGAAGCTGACACTGTAATGAAAGTGGAGTCTGTGCAGCAGTCGGATCCTGCTTGTGTCGATAACGATAGTGCTAAAATCGATGAAGGGGTAGTTGTGACGCCAGAACAGTTTTTGGAGGTGTCCTGTGAAGAACAAAAAATGGCATTAGCTTCTTCTAGTGTTAAGGAATCATGTATTTGTAATGGAACACAGGTCTCTGTAGGGGAAACAGCTGCTGAAAGACTGTGAATTGGATGTATAAGTAACAATGTAACTGTAAATTTTAGAAAATCCCTTTTCTTGTGCTTTTTTCCCCTGTTTTGGGTACAATTATATATTGTCATAAATGATCTATCTTTCTGAAGTGATTTGTTTTTTATTTAAATCAAGTATATATATTTAAATATAATAAAAATAATACTTATAAATTAGATTTTAATTTGTTATAATTTATATCTTGTAAATTATAATTATCATTGGCTTTATTGATAACAACTATGTAATTTCAACTTAAATCATATAATAGCAAAAATCTCATTGGTTTCTGCTTAACTCACAAATTTTAAATTAAATTATGTTATTAAGGAAATAGAAATATAAAAATTTAAATTAAATAAATGTTTTTAAAAAGAAAGATTTAATTAATTAATGAAATTTTAAAAAAATATAGCGAATTATCATGAAAATAAACATCTTACACATTTTTTTAAAACAAGTTTATAACCAATACAATAGATCAACAATAACGCGAACGCGAAATTCACCCAATACAAATTATTGTGAATGAAGAAATGAATAAAGTCAAACCCATTAAAAAAAAAAAGACAAAATTTAAATAAAATATACACACATAATAAGAGCTAAATTCACAAAACTCGAACTTAATCCCAAACATTAAAATTTTTGCCTTAACCAATAACCTAAGTACTCATTAGCATCTTACCCATCTAATCTTATTGTCCTCTCTAGAGGAAAGTAGTTTATTAACAACAATTTTTATTAATTGTTAATTTCATAAATATTAAATAAATTACAATTTTTATCATAATTTTATAGATTTTAAAATAATGTTCATTGCAGTCATTTTCTCTCTTCACTATAATTCAACTCATAGTTATTGTTGCGATTGAATTCAAACATATTTTAATTTCACTATTACAATATCCAATCTCACTACATCGATTTTCACTGCCACTGTTATTGGAGGCAATATCACAAGGGTGCCTGGATTACCAAAACAAACTTTGCCCAATTGATGGATCCACATATAACATTTTATTTAATTGATTAAATAATAATATTTAACAAGCCAAAGACATTCAGTCAGGATGGCCGAGTGGTCTAAGGCGCCAGACTCAAGTTCTGGTCCTCGTGTGAGGGCGTGGGTTCAAATCCCACTTCTGACATTTAAGATATTATATTTTTTTATTTTTGATAATTTTATTTTTCATCCCATCCTATTTTACTTTTATATCAACCATTTTCTCCATTTTTATAACCATTTCTCTATTTTATTTCATATTGTTTTCTCTATTTTATTTTTCATATTTTCCCCTCGGATTAACCAATATTTATCCCCTCAGATAAACATAGGCATTAGGTTCTACTCTTCATATATGCATCTGAAATAAAATACTTAAAACAAATATTGAAACCTAAGTTTGAAAAAGAAAATAATGAAAAGAACAAAGCTTTTCCATATCAAGTTTTAGAATGATGAACTTCTATATAAACCTATCATATTTTCACATGTAATCTCAACAATGAGAAAAAAGGGTATACCATTCAAATACCAATCCCTAATTTTTTGTATACAATGAAATATATATAGTTTGGTGTATATAAATAATTAGCTTGGTAATCCCAAATATATATACACTTGCTTTGTAATATTGAGATGAGTGCATGTAAACAGCTGGCATAACATGAGGCAATGGCTAAATAAAATGACTCGCCATTTTTTTTATGATAAGGAGAAACAAATGCAGATGTTGAGCTACTAGATGGGTGTGAACTTATGCCGAAAGATCAAATCTCGGTTTTGTTCATAATATTCACTATCAACTAATACTTGAGCCTACTCTTAAGACCACTCAATTTCTGAAGTTTCTGCTCAGATGATTGGTTAAAAACAAATGTAAGGTCCTCTAACGTAATTTCACAATTCATTCAAAAAATTAAAGGATGCAAGTTCAACTAGACGCAACTAAGTAGACTCAATACGACCGATGACTAATCGGCAATGCCAAGGATCATTCTAAAATCAATAACCATAAGTTCAAGTAACTACTTGAATTGAATTGCATCTAATGATCCAAAGACAAATTAAGGATATAAGTAGGCACCAGTAAGCAAATACAACCAATGACTAATCAGCAATACCAAGGATCATTCTATAATGAATAATCATATAGTCAAGTCACTATTTGAATTGAATGACATCTACCAACATTAAGGATCAGCATACCAAAAAAAAAAAAAAAAAAGGAGAAAAAAAAATCCAAATTCAATTCAAGGATACAAGTAAACACTAGTAAGTCACTACTAGAATTGAATGAATTTCCCAACATTAAGGATCAACACATAATAGAAAATCCAAAAGCAATTTAAGGATACAAGTAGACAGTAGTAAGGAAATTCAGTAGCAATACCAAGGATCGTTCTAAGATCAACAATCATAGATTCAACACAACTAGAATTGAATGAGACCTATCAAGATTAAGGATCAAGTGATCAAACATACAAAAACATTCCAAAAGTTACCCATATAGAAAGAATTGCCATTGTAAAAAGCTTAATCATCCATTCACTAATATGAAAGGACAGACTCTTGTCAAATAAACCATACAATTAGAACTTGAAATTCCATTTCAAAGGTCTGAAGTTCAAATCTTTGGAATAAAGGACTATCCAAATTGTGTAAGCTAACACTCCATTGGTTCCAATATGTATGAAAATTTATTCTAGTCTCTGATGAACCTATTTCCATCATCCATAAAACAATGACATTTAGTATAAAAAGTTTTTGAATTTCGTTCAATTTATAAAAATTGACTAAGTTAAAACCCTCAATTATGCCCAAAACTCACTAACCATCTGATTTCTTCTGCAAATCCTTGGAATCTTCCTGAGCACCCAAACTCTCCTCTTCCTTTTCTTTCTCCAATTCAATAATTGCCTGTTCCTCCGCCTTCTTCTCGGCTCGCAAAATGGGTTCATAGTAATCAGCGTGGGCTTCCATACACTTCTTCAAAACTGACATTGCTTCAAAGCATTTTTCCGCAATATCTTCCTTGTTTTCTTCAGCTTCTTGGATGCAATTTTCCCACCGAACAAAGCTTTCTTTGCATCCTCCTGCTTTCATGAACAAGCAAAACCCACACTCACCTTCTTCTTCCTCCTCTTCTCCTTCTACTTCTACTTTGGGCTCTTGATTTGAGGGTTCTTCCGAGGGTTGCTTGGATTCTGGGTCTTTCAGGGTGTTGGGATCAGGGGATTGTTCGGGTTCTGGGTTCTGAGAAGACATTTCTTTGGGAGGTTGGGGCGAGCTGGAATCGGTGAGTCAGAGAGCTTGGTCAAGGCTTCTACAGGTGTTTGCGGAGTTGGCTGACGACAAGTACAAAACTTTCCTCCGTTGCTGGCTTGCCCTGCTTAAAACCTCCTAAAACCCCCCATTGCTTTTTCTTCAAAATTTAATATTTTTTCTCTAACAATCTTATTGGGCTGAAAATTTGACATCAAAGACCTTTTTTCTTGTAGGCCTCGGCCTATTCTTTAGGTTTCTTGGAGGCCCTTTTTCTAATTTTTTTTCTTCTAATTATTTTATTGGGCTTAAAATCAATATAATAGCATTATCATCTATCTTAATTAATTTTTAATTATTTAGTATTGAAATTATTATATAACATAAATATTATTTTAATAAATTTTGATTATTTATTAATTTCATAAATATAAAAAATTTATAATTTTTAATATTCGTTTTAGATTTTAAAATAATATTCATTATGGTCATTTTCTCTCCTCAATATAATGCAACTCATCGTCATCGTTATGATTGAATCTGAATATATATATTAATTTTATGGCTACATTATTCAATTTCACCATTACAATAACTAATCTCATTGTCATCGTTACTTTTAATCTCACTAGTGATCTAAAGGGAGCCTAAACAAAAGGGATTAGATTATCCAAAACCAACTTGCCCAATTAATTAATACACATGTAACATTTGAGTTAATTAATTAAAAAAGTTCACATGCAGTCAGGATGGCCGAGTGGTCTAAGGCGCCAGACTCAAGTTCTGGTCCTCGTGAGAGGGCGTGGGTTCAAATCCCACTTCTGACATTTCTCTATTTTATTTATTTTAGATAATTTTGTTTTCCAAATCAACCATATCTCTATTTTAATTTTCAAATCAACCATTTTTCTTCTTTCTCCCCTATTTTATTTTCCATATCAACCATTTCTCTATTTTATTTTTCATATTTTTCCCTACTTTATTTTTCATATTGTTTTTTCCCGTATTTTATTTTCCATATCAGCCGTTTCTCTATTTTATTTTCCGCATTCTTTGAAACATAAATCTATTTTATTTTTAACAATTTCTAAATATTTTTAATATGCGCAATATTTTATTTAGTTAAAAAAATATTTTCTAATATTGTTTGAAACATATTTAGTTATAAATATAAAAAATATGAATTTTCAAATATATGAAAATATATATATAAAAAAAAAAAGAGTATACTAGTATTGGATTAACCGGTATTTATCCCCTGAGATAAACATAGGCATTAGGTTCTACTCTTCATATATGTATGTGAAATAAAATACTTGAACAAATATTGAAACCTAAGTTTAAAAAAAGAAAAGAATGAAAAGAACTCTACAAAGACACCAAGACCAAGTTCTAAAATGATGAACTTCTATTAAAACCTATCATATTTTCACATGTAACCTCAACAATGAGAAAAATGGGTATTCCATTCAAATACCATCCCTGATTTTTGTAAACAATTAAATATATATAGTTTGGTGTATAAAAATAATTAGCTTGGTAATCCCAAATATATATACACTTGCTTTGTAATATTGAGATGAGTGCATGTAAAAAGCTCACATAACAGGAGGCAACGGAGAAAAAAAATGATCCGACAGGTTCTTTTCATGATAAGGAGAAACAATTGCAGATGATATTCCAACCTCAAATCTACTAGATGCGACTACTAAAAAGGTTACGAGGTGTGAACTTGTGCCAAAACATCACATCTCGGTTTTGTTCACAATATTCACTATCAACTAATACTTGAGCCTTGACACAAGAAATTAGGTGCTAATGGTACCATTCATAGACATAGTCATGGACAAGAGGCTGTACATTGGCAAGCAAGAAATATAAAATGAACCAAAAACAAGAGGGACATAGTGCAAAATGCAAAAAACAACAATCAATTTGAGCCTAGATCTTTCAAAACTGGAAATTTACCATGCCTACTTCACCAATGTGACGGTCTCGTTGCAATCACAGCACAAACAATGCCCTCAGTCCAGCCATTCCGGTTAATTTTCGTAAGGTATGAAAGAACCAAGTAAACCAAGAAAGGTTGCAAATGTACGAGGATGCCGAGGAGTAATTGAAGAAGGTAAATGTACATTATGTGATTTAACTACTCATTCGAACAATTAAGGTTAAAAGATGAAGCAATAAGTGAACCAAAAACAACCAAGTTTTAACCAAGCAACCCAAAATGTGTTCTATATAATCGTGGATTCAAGTCACTACTTAAATGATATCCACTAATAATAAGGAAGCTATAAAAGTAGTTTAGAAGGCATAAAAATGCAATGAAAACAAGGGGATTCTGATCATTTATGACCTTTCTCTAGAATCCTATGAAGCAACACAGTACTTGACTACTTGATCATATTACTGTTAGCGTATCATGACACTTCATTTAAATAATACGAATATCTTAGCTTATTAATAGATAACATCATGTGGTTCATTGATGTTGTAGAGATTTATAAACTAATAGTACATCCAATGTGCATCCTTCATGATTTAGCCTTTTGAAGAATACTAAAGTGATCTTCACACTACAACAGTAGTAGTAATATGACCTAGTGTACCCAAACTCTTCATTTTCCATAAAGTACTGTTTTTGACACTATTGTCCAACGCGTTTTCAAACATATCCAAATAGAAGGAATAACTTGAAACTTCGTGCATATTCATATTGGATGCATACTTGTATCCAATTATCACCCTTGAAAGTACAACTCCTAGTAATAATTCTTTCCATACAAAGGAAAAAAATATGGTCATTTGCTGTGGACATCATAACACATTCGAAAGATAGGCTCTTTTGCTCAGGGGGCAGCCTACTCTAAGACCACTCAATTTCTAAAGTTTCAGCTGAGGTAATTGGTTAAAAACAAATTTAAGGTCCTCTTATGTGATTTCACAATTCATTCAAACAATTAAAGGATGCAAGCTCAACTAGACGCTACTAAGTAGACTCAATACAACAAATGACTAATCGGCAATGCCAAGGATCATTCTAAAATCAACAATCATAAATTCAAGTAACTACTTGAGTTGAATTGCATCTAATAATCCATAGACAAATTAAGGATACAAGTAGGCACTAGTAAGCAAATACAACCAATGACTAATTAGCAATACCAAGGATCATTCTATAATGAATAATCATATAGTCAAGTCACTAGTTGAATTGAATGACATCTTCCAACATTAAGGATCAGCATACCAAAAAAAAAGGAGAAAAAAAATCCAAAATCAAATCAAGGATACAAGTAGACACTAGGAAGTAAACTTGATAAAAATGACGACTAACCAGCAATGTCAAGGATCGTTCTAAGATGAATAATCATATAATCAAGTCACTTCTTGAATTGAATGAATCTCCCAACATTAAGGATCAACACACAAAAGAAAATCCAAAAGCAATTTAAGGATACAAGTAGACACTAGTAAGGAAATTCAGTAGCAATACCAAGGATGGTTCTAAGATCAACAGTCATAGATTCAACACTACTAGAATTGAATGACGCTTATCAAGATTAAGGACCAAGTGATTAAACATACAAAAGCAATCCAAAAGTTATCCATAAAGAAAGAATTGCCATTGTAAAAAGCTTAACATCCGTTCACTAATATGAAAGGAAAGACTCAGGTCAAATAAACCATACAGTTAGAACTTGAAATTCCAATTCAAGGTCTGAAGTTCAAATCTTTGGAAAAGAACTATAAAAAATGTGTAATCTAACACTCCATTGGTTCCAATATGTATGAAAAATTTATTCTAGTCTCTGATGATCATATTTCCATCACCAATAAAACAATAACATTTAGTATTAAAAATATTTCAATTTCGTTGAATTTCTAAAAATTCACTAAGTTAAAACACTCAATTATGCCCAAAACTCACTAACCATCTGATTTCTTCTGCAAATCCTTGGAATCTTCCTGAGCACCCAAACCCTCCTCTTCCTTTTCTTTCTCCAACTCAATAATTGCCTGTTCCTCGGCCTTCTTCTCGGCTCGCAAAATGGGTTCATAGTAATCAGCGTGGGCTTCCATGCACTTCTTCAAAGCTGAGGTTGCTTCAAAGCATTTTTCCACGATATCTTCCTTGTTTTCTTCAGCTTCTCGGATGCAATTCTCCCACCCAACAAAGCTTTCTTTGCATCCTCCTGCTTTCATGAACAAGCAAAACCCACACTCACCTTCTTCTTCTTCTTCTTCCTCTTCTCCTTCTCCTTCTCCTTCTACTTTGGGTTCTTGATTTGGGGGTTCTTCCGAGGGTTGCTTGGGTTCTGGGTCTTTCAGGGTTTTGGGATCAGGGGATTGTTCTGGTTCTGGGTTTTGAGAAGACATTTCTTTGGGAGATTTGGGCGAGTTGAAATCGGTGGGTCAGAGAGCTGGGTCAAGGTTTCTATAGGTGTTTGCGGTGTTGGTTGACGACAAGTACAAAACTTTCCTCCATTGCCGGCATGCCCTGCCTAAAACCTCCTAAAACCCCCCATTTGCCTTTTTTTTTCTTAAAAATTATTTTTTCTAATTATTTTATTGGGCTGAAAATTTGACATCGAAGGCCTTTTTTCTTCTAGGCCTCAACCTATTCTTTTTTTTTCGGCTATGGCTCAACCTATTCAATGATTTAAAAAAATATATCATTTTATACCTAAGTTTGACAAATTTTTTTAACGTGGTACTTGTATTATTTTCTTATCCAATTTTATATATGTATTTAAAAAAAATTATATATTTTGGTGTCCAAAAGTAACAATACTAAATATTTAGTGTCTAATTCGAATTTTAGAATTGATTTGATGAAAATAATTTATTATTTATTATTAGGTCTGATTTATTTCATAATTTTGTTAATAGAATAAACTTAGTGTTGATTGTGAATTTGTTTAATTTTGTATTTAATTTTTCAAGTACAATCCAATGGATTACTTAATTTGTATTTTAGGATTGATTTGATGAAAGTTAATTGGTAATATTATTAACTAATTATTATTATTCATCAAATCAATTCTAAAACCCGAATTAAATACTAAAAAGTTAGAATTGTTACTTTTGGGTACCAAAACATTTAACTTGATTAAAAATAGGTACCAAATTGGGTAAAAAAAATAACACAGATATCTAGTACCAAATGTGTGATACTCAAAAAAAAAAAAAAAAAATGAATAACAGAATAATTTCATCATTTTTTATAATTGTTTATAATTTTCTTCCCTTTTAGATTTAAGTACATCTTATGTTATTCACATTTCATAACTAAATTAGTTTAGATTTGCTTTTTTAAATTTAATAGAGAATAATGAATAACAAAAACAATTTAAAAAAAAAAGTCTTTAAATCTTATTGATCTATTGTAAAATTAGAGTTATAAAATCTGTATTATTAACTTTGAAAATATCATTTCCACACCTATACTACCAGAATATATTGGTGAACTTAGCATAATATTAAAACAAGTTAAAAATGTTATAGGTTTCAACGGTCCAAGAACAATACAGAACCCTAAGCCTCAAAATTTAATCAATCCATTCTTTCATTTCCAGTTGATAGATTCATTACACACACACATATAACCAGAATCTGAAATCACCATATTAGAGAATAATCCCATAGTTGAAGCCTTTGGGGGTTTTAGAGAACCATGTGTATTATCATACAAGCTTAGAGATTGCTTCCGACCGAATTACTGTTAAAAGGGTAGCACCTGGAAGCTTTTTTTTTTTTTTTTTTTTTTTTTTTTTTTTTTGCAAATATCAAACTCTTTCAAATTGTCATTCGTCCAGATTTCCATACGAAATTGACATTGAATAGCTTACATTGCATAAAAATGTTATTTTATGAGAGCAAATGGTTCTACCGGTCTTCATGCACCGCTTGCATATAAACGCGTCCATTCCTTTGCTGCAAATAGTCAATCAAGAACAGTTGATCAGTGAATCAATATCATCCTTGATTTTAGTAGAGACTTGAGCAATCTCGATGATCTATGATTGCAACTATGGATTTTACCTGTCTCAACAGCTTCAGCCTCGTTTGATTTCCAGTGCTTAGCAATATTCTCGGAGAGTGGATCATCTGGATTTGGAGCACTCAAGAGTGCCTGGATGCTGAAATAAAGATATTAATGTCAGTCTAGAATTGTACTACTCAAGATAATGCAGAAATAAGGATAAATGAGTCCATTTCCACAGTTTTAGTATAATTTTTAGTGCTAGAAATAGCAGAGAAGTCTTTCTAGCAAAACAAAAACTACGTAAATAGGCAGCAATGGAAACATTCAACTTCCTTTTCACTTATAATACCTAATTTTCCAGGAAAAAACAATATAATATAGCACTATGAGATATGTTTTTAAGGAATTTTTGCAGGCAATTGCAAGCCATACCAATTTACAACGATAGATTACATCTATATAAACTTATAATACCTTAAAAGTACAGTTCGGATCTGCAGAGCTGGACTCCATTTGTCCTTGAGAATATCGAGGCATATTCTCCCAAGCTGCAAGAATGCTCAACCCTTAAGAGCCCCCCAAAAAGAAAATAAATCTCTCACATCATATAATAAGGACAAAAGAAGGAACAGGTGCCAACCTTATCAATGTTAGGATGATATATCTTTGTAAGAAATCGAACCTGTTACATCAAAGTGGTTATGGTGGACAAAATTACAAAATATACCCAAAAAAGGATGATGTTAATGGTTGATAGAAAATTTTTGAGAATAGAGAACAATAGATTGATGCTGAATGGCCAACCAATACACTAAACTCATGAATCACAAGTGCAATAGAACCAAATAGAAAGTTCCAATTCGTTGAGTAAATATTTTAAATACGAAAACGGAGCAAAACATAACAAGCCAAAGGAGACCAACTATATTCCAGAATCACCAAGGGGGAGTGATGAAAACCAGAAGCACTAACAGTAAAAGATAAAACAAACTACATCATTCTAAATCATATTAAGGTCCCCATAAGTAACATTTTTTAGATGAAGCCAAGTATTACTGTATATCCAAGGATCAGCAATCCAACTTACAAACAACAGATACAAAAACAGGAAGGTCATGCTACTTTACAAATGACTCAAAGTCAAAGTCGTGTACCTTGGGAGCAGCCATGGGATATTCTTCGGGCAAAAATAGTTCCAACTTGAAAACCCCTCCTAAAATCTCAAATAAGAAAAGGCATATCATAACCCATACATAAGCGCAAAACTAATTACATAATGCAACAAAAAAAGGAGATATTACCAAAAACAATAATCAATAACCAGACTAAGCACGGCATAAGACCGAAAAAAGCTAATTTGACCAAAGTTTTGAAGAATGAGAACACCAGACTGATTTTCTCTTTAAAAAAGATGGAAAACCAACAAAAAATATTAAATAAACTAGAAACAGGGAAACCATTTTACCAAAAACTTTCCAAGTTTAACCATACAGAAATCAACATTGGTGACTGATGATTGGCAATGGTGCCCCTCTTTATGACTTAAATTAGCCCATCCTCAACCATTATACAATCAAATGTAAAATTTGCAGTTCTAACACAAAGCTATAATATTTGCAACAATTAGATGAAAAAATAACTACCTTCATATGGAGACTGTGTGGGACCAAGGATCATCACATTGAAATATCGCATATTATCCTCTGATGGTGAAGCACTAATTCCCGGAGCTATCATAATAAAAAGAAACAAAAACAATACTCTCTTATTAAAAAAACCCAAAAAAATCAAATTTGTTCAGCTAATATTTTTTTTTTAAAAAAAATAACAACACCGTTACCAACATGAATTTCTATAATTTTTTTTTAAAAAAAAAAAAGAAGAGAAAAATAAAAAGTGCTTACCAGGTTCACTGAGGAGACGCTGAGTTTCCTGCTTAGATCAAAGATAAAAAAAACAAAATTAAAGCATGAAAAATACACAATTCAAACAAAGAAGAAAAAGAGGTAATGCTTTCTTCAATATCAGAAGACGATCATAAAATAAATAGCTGAGGATTTTGATTCATCAAAGCCAGAAAAACTTAAGTTACTAAACTAAACTTTAGGAAAGAAGAAAATGAAAAAAAAAAGAGTAAAAGAACTAAGATTTTATTTAGGAATCTCAGGAAACAAACAAAGCGGGAAATTTGAGAAGGATCAGAGGAAGATCGAAAGAGGAACCTTGATGATTCTTCGAGGGAGATTACTGTTGGCCATTGGCAACCTTCGATTGCAGAATCAAAAAGGGAAATCAAAAAAATATAATTAGGGTTTTAAGAATTGGGAGATGAAGAGAGAATCCGAGTCTCCAAGAATAAGAAAAACGAGGAAAGAAGAAAGGTCCCTTTCCCTTAACTTGCTTTAGGTATATATTATTTTTAGGTCCTTATACTATACGTTTCTTTTTAGGCATAATGATTTATTTGGCCCTCTAACTTTATAAAAAAGTCATTTCCGCCCTTTATTTAATTTTTTCTCTTTTAGCCCTTAAACTTGCATTTATTGTCAAATCACCCCAACGGATGGAAAAATTAACATTTTTTTAACTTTACGGATCTGGCATACACGTGGATGAGATGCTAGCATTTAATTAATTTTTAAAATTTTAAAAATTCAAAAAAAATATATTTTTACTATTTTAAATTTTTTAAAAATTAATTAAATACTGACATATTATCCACTGTATGCCATGTCAGTAAAGTTATCAATCGTTAACTTTTTTATCCATTTTAGGATGATTTGACAAAAAAATGTTATTTTAAGGGCTAAAAGAGATGAAAATTAAATGGAAGGCTAAAATAACTTTTTTATAAAGTTGGAGGCCCAAAAAAGTTATTATGCCTTCTTTTTTATGGATTTTCTTATGGTATAATGATAAATTTAGCACTTGATGTTTACATTTTCTGTCAATTTGGCTCTTATTCTTTTTTTGGGGCTAAAATTGGCAAAATACTAACTAAAACATTACATTTTTAAACATGACAACATTATGGCAATCCCTGTGCATTTTATGCATTTTAAGATTTTTTTATATTTTATATTATATATGTTCTTAATTTTTTTGAATATTTTTATAATTTTTTATTTATTTGACGTTGTATATAAGACAAATAATGTCATGTCAGTATAAAGAATATGTAGACTATCACATGATTTGTTACACCGACATCATTAAATAATTAATGTTTTAGTAAGCATTTATGTTAAAAAAGTGATTTGACTTCTTTTAAAAGATTGAAGGTCAAATTTAGCTCAAAAAAGTATAAGGATCAAATTGAAAAGAATATAAACGTTGAGGGCTAAATTTATCATTATATATACTCAAAAAAAATTTTTTTAAAATTTTCAAAACATTGAATCTTAAAACGGTATCGATACTTTTGTAAAATGTACTGATACTTTGTTAAGGGTATTCGAGTTGGGTAAAAAAAGCTTACACAATGCCTGGTTTGTTTAGAAAACGAGCATTATTTTTTTGCCAAGTCCATTTTTCGAGCTTATATTTTTACTCAAACTCATCCACTTTTTGAGCTGGCCTTCGAGCTGGGTCAAGTGGAGAAATTTATAGACAAATCTAATCTAAGTGAAGTAACAAAATAATTTGAGAAGTGAGTTGATCTTTACAATATATTTGGTTTACAAGAGTGAAATAAAATAGGAACTGAATAGTTTATTTTGTGACGATGGAATAGAAATGTAATAGTATTATTGGAATAAAGTAATAATAGTATTATTTGGTTATATGAGATAATGTTATTGAATTGGAAAGTCGTAAAAGATTTTTTTAATCTTAGTATAAAATTATTATGTAAAAATTTAAAATTAATTTCTTAATATCATAAAACTATATTATTTAATATATTATTCATATTAAATGTTATATTATTTTAATTCATATACTTATAAATAAAATATTTGTTAATATTATATTTAAAATATTTATTGATTAAAATATAATAATTAACTATTTCAATATTGGCTTAAGGTGCAAAAAGTTTTCAAATTTTTTCAAAAAAAACAATTAAGCCATTGATTTTTTTTTGCGCTCATTTGGGTACTTAAATTTTTAAAATGTATTAAAAAAAAAGACTCTCAAACTTTTTCAACAAAAGAAGAAGCAATTAAGCCATTGTTTTTTTTTTCACTCATATGGATACTTAAACTTTCAAAATGCATTAAAAAGTACCCTCAAATCTTTTCAAAAAAGTATTTAAGCCATTGCCTTTTTTTTTGCATTCAATTAGGCAGAACTTTCAAAATGTATTAAAAAGACCCTCAAACTTAAAAAAAAAATAAAAAATTAAGCCATTGGTTTTTTTTTTTTTGCACTCATTTGGGTACTAAGACTTTTAAAATGTATAAAAAAGGCCCTCAAATCTTTAAAAAAAAAAAAAAGCATTTAAGCCCCTATCTTTTTTTGCACTCAATTGGGCACTTAATCTTTCAAAATTCATCAAAAAGACCCTTAAACTTAAAAAAGAAAAAGAAAAACAAATTAAGCCTTTTTTTTTTTGCAATCATTTGGGTACTTAAACATTCAAAATGCATCAAAAAGGCTTTCAAACCTTTTAAAAAAAAAAACATTTAAGCCTCTACTTCTTTTTGCACTCAATTAGACACTTGAACTTTCAAAATATATCAAAAAGACCCTCAAACTTTAAAAAAAAGCAATTAAGCCCATGCTTTTATTAAAAATTAAAGAAAAATTTATAAAAAATTAAAATTAATAAAATCTATAAATATTATTAAATTTTAATAAAAAATCAAATATTTAAAAAAATTAAAAATTAGAAAATATAAAAATATAAAAAAAAATATAAAAAAATTATAAAATTTTATAAATTCATAAGAAAATTATAGAAATTGTAAAGAAATATAATTTTCGTAAATTTTTTTATAAAAATTATCATACCAAAAGAAACATTTTATAATTTTTTATAACTTTTATTGATTTTTATTTTTATTTATCATTTTTCGCCACATGTCACGTTGTGTTGCGAAACATGATGATTTTAATTGAAAAAAACTAGAGGTCGTTAATTTTTTTTTATTTTTATAAAATTTTACATTTTTTTAATTTTTACTATTTTTATAAAAAAGTTCTAATTTTTAATAAATTTTAATTTTTTTATATTTTCATTAAAATTTAATAAAATTTCTAAAATTTATTATTTATTATTATTTATAATTTTTTTCTAATTTTTAACAAGAGCATGGCTTAATTGCTTTTTTTTAAATTGCTTTCTTCTCGTCACAACTCCACACTCCTACCTTGATTTCCTCCGTAGAAAAAGGCACCTCCAGTTTCAAAGCTTCTGCTTCTTTTAGCCTATTGAATTTCAATACCATATCCATTTTCCATTCCCTCGAAGCGCAGCTAAAGTGGTCTCTAAACAAATTGAACATCTTCTCTTTCAGCTCCTTAGATTCACTATACCAAGAATTTCCAATTTTCATCTCATACACAATTTTCCTCTTCGCTTTAATCTTTACTGCCCTATGAAAAATGCCGTGTTAGAGTCTCCGTCTTTCAACCATGTCATTCTTGATTTTTGCCTCCAAACCGATTCCTTAAATTTAATTGTTTCCCCAAGTTCTAGATTCAAACTTCTCATCTCCTCCATTTCCAACTCAGTTAGCTCTCGATTATCACTTTCATCATCCAGAATCTTAATCCTCTCTTCAATCTCATTTATTCTTTTTTCCAATTCATTTCCTGCATCACCATTCCATTTCCTAAGGGCTCCTTTTAACTTCCTCAATTTTCTCGATATTCTACCATTCGTGCTGTCCATTTGGACACTCCTTCTTGCTAAGCCACGCGTTTATAAACTTAAAAGGTTTCAGACCCCAATCCACTGCTCCGTTAGTTAACAAAATCGGAATATGATCCGATACTGATCTTTTTAGTCCCTGCTGTTGAAGATCTTCAAAATGTTCTAACCATTCTTCATCATGTCAATAATTTACTATAATATTATATATTATCAAAAGATAAATATAAATATTTACTAATATTAAACACAAATTTACTCAAAATTAAAATATTAAAACATTTTAAGCGTGAAATACATTTCAAATATAAAAAAATTCCATTAACTAATAAATCACTAAATAACTATATCCAATTTCTACATTCCTAGAATAGCAAAGATTAAAAGCCATCGTATTTGTATATTTGTTGGGTATTTCCAGCTCCATCGACAACCATGAGCCCATTTCCTTTATGCAAATTCCTCATGTGCATTGTAAAAGTTAAAATAAAATAATCAAAGACCATCAAGAATGTATAATTGAGCTTTTGCAGGCATTCTTTCATGCAGCTGCTCAATGCTTTTTCTAATACGAAAATCATCATCTGGTTTTGCCGAGATAGTGCACTTGGAAGGGTCACCTAAATAAGCTGTTGAAATCTCAATCTTTTCGAGTTCAATGGCAAAGTCGAAAACAACCATGATCAAGTCCACAACCAGCTTATTCCCATAAAAACCAGAAACCAAAACCTCCTTCAAATACTTGTGTGGAGATACAGCGATTCTTCTCAGTTCTGGATCTTGTAGAGGATATAGTTCAAACTGTGGCACAGATTTTAAAAAATAAATATAAGATAACAAATACATTTCGTGTATAATTAAGTTCAAAGAAATAGGAGTACTTACATGTAACTCTAGGCGATGCAAGAACGGTGATACCTTAACAAAGGATGCAACCATTTCATAGCAATCTAACATCCCGAATGGACCATGGGCAAAATTCAAACTTGACAATGATAGATGCCTTAGATTGTAGAGCAAAGGGCCATTGTCTAAAACTTTTGTTCTCTGTAAATAACCAAAACCAGTTATAAGAGAAAAAAAAAAGAAAAAAAATAAAAAGACTTCCTTACAAAATGAAAATGTCAAATCCTATAGAAGGTCCTTGTATTATACATATTTGACAGAGTAAGTCCCTCTTCTGTAATTTGATCAGTTTCAAAACATGTATTTTCAATCAATTTTGTCAAATTATTTGTCAATACTTACATGGCATGCCCCAAAAGAACTTAATTTAGACATTTTTCCACTTACCCCAAAAGAACTAGCATCCATCACCAAATGCTCTAGTTGAGGAAGGTATGCAGCAAATTGGCCAAAAACAAAATCTCCCCTTTGCATATTGGGCAAACTCAAAGAATTTGTTCTAGAAAACTCCCAAGTTTCCCAATTGGAACGCATGCATGCATGAACAAGCTGTTTAGCATCCTTTACACTAATGTTTATCTTAGGCCCTAAATACTTGAATGAAACAAGATTTGGAGCAAATATTTCCAATTTCTTCAACTGAAAACATCTATACATCTCCAAGGATTTCAACTTCATGTGAGGAACAGCATGCTTCACATTCACTAGCCTGCTACTGTAAAGCACATGTAGGCATTCAAGAAATGTGCAGCTTGATAAAATGGTTTCAAACTGTTCATCCGTAAGATCTACAGATTTCAAGAAGAGCTCTCTAAGACACTCGAAACCATTATCAACATTCAAAGGCGGTGCACAAACGGAGAAAACACGATTCAATTGTACCAAATAAGGCTCAATCCTCTTCGTTTTATCGAAGAGATCGAGCGGGAAGGAGTAATTCTTGAATGAACATACCCAAATTGGGACTTGATTGGTCGAAAAGTTCAATTCAAGCTTGGAAACCTTAAATGCAATTGCAAAAGCAACCCAAATATCAATAAGATCACCACAGCTTGCATCTAATGGATAATGAATGCCAAACTCATGCAGTTTTAGAGCTTTGTGAGATCTAAGCACTTGGTTAACCACTTGCATGAATCTTTCCATGTAATTAGCTCCATATATTTTACAGCCCCATTCATTATCTGTGTCATCGTCACTGCGATGCAAGATTTCTTCATATCTAAAGTTGAGCGTGTGGAGCGATGTCCATAAATATCGCCATCTTCGAGAGAGGATGCTGGTGGCAACTGCTTGTTTCAATGTCAAGTGTGATAAAATGGTTAACAGGATATCATCTGGCAATGCACTAATCTTATCTTCCAATGCCATTCTTTTACAGCCCTGATTATAAATATAAGTAGAAAATATTACTAATTAAAAGAAAAAAAAAAACTAGAGAGTACTGGTAGTAGACATGAAAATCAAATACACAATTGCAAAATAAAAACTTGAAATTAAAATTAAAATTGTTGAGAAATAAATACCGGATTAGCGACTGCAAGTAGTTTTAAACAATTGAAAGTTTAGTCCAAGAAATTTGCTCTTTCAACCGTGAAGCAAACCCTTATAGAAGCAAACTCTTTCTAAGTATTGTATGACTGACCGATTTAATTTCATATTATTTATACTATTAAATAGTAAAAATTTTATAGGGTAAATTATACTTAAGATAACTTTAAAAAGGGTTTTTTCGGTCCCTCTAAATTTTTTCTTAATTTAATTACTGTAATTAAGATAATTATTTAAATTAGTTACTGTTGTTAAAAATTTTACTAATCCACCAACGAATTGTTGATGTGGCATTTTTTTTTTTTTACTTTTGACTAAAGTTTAGAAAGCTCTTTTAATTTTCTCACTTAAAAAAATTGATTAAATCGGTCACTCACTGTTAATTGGTAATGAAGAGACTAACGATGTATTTTTATGAATTGCTTTGAAATGACCAAAATAGGAACCACTCTGTTTAGAGTGACTAACAAGTAGTTAATCCTAATTTTAGAGTAACTAAGGTGGAAATACGTACTCAACATTCCATTTCCATTTGACGGTGGAGTGACTAATCTGATCCACCTATTTTTTAGATGACCAAATTAACAAAAGAAATTTAAAGTGACCAAAATACCAACAACCCCTATTTAGAGTGACTAATGGGGTAATTTATCTAATAATTTACTATTAATTAAATGTTTATAAACTATGTTTTGTAGGTCTTTATTATTAAAATAATAGAGAAACAATGGTATCATACAATCCTTTCTCTAACATGATATTACAATTTATTATCATACAAAATAATAAATAATATTTCATTGTATTACATTTTACATTCATATTTCTAAACTTTACTTAGGAAGTCCAAAAATTTTTTAGAGATAATATATCAAATAATTTACAAAATTACTCAAGGATACATTAATATTAAAATATTTTAAAGTGCCAAAGACATTTAAAAAATAAAGATTTTATTTTCCATTAACTAATACATCCTTCTAATATTGCAACTCAAGAAACAAAGTAATCAAATGACTAATTTCCATTAATAAATTACATAAGATGCTAATTAAGGACCATAATCCAAATGATGTTTTGCTCTTCTACTGCAAGTATATCCAATTTCATCATAAAGAATGGTGTAATTTGAGCTGCTTACATTCCTACAATCGCAATATTTAAAGCCATCATATTTGTATATTTGTTGGGTATTTCCAACTCCATTGACAACCAAGTTATCCTTCACAACCATGAACCCATTTCCTTTCTGCAAATTCCTCCCTTTATCTTTAAACTTCTTTTCATTGAACCCCAATGTGACATTAGCTACAGTCAATGAAGTTCCATTTCCTTGATTGATATAGTCAGAGTATATGTTGAAAACAAACCTCTTCAATGATTTCTTTGGTTTGAGATTGAAGCCTGGCATCTTTGAATGAACCCTGTCATCAAAATGGATCTTCTGGTTCACAATCTGCAGATTTCCATCCTTGGCCATCACCATGGAGTTTCTATAACTTAAATCTTGGGTTGATTTTGTTGTGATTGTCCCTTAAATCTTGGGTTGATTTTGTTGTGATTGTCCCATAACTTGATTTGATCCAACCAGTTGAGGATATGGACGTGGTTGCTTTTGTAACAAATGTTCCATTTAAACCCTCAACATCTATCACAGAAGAAACACTTAAAGGAGCAATGCTATGGTGCAAAAGCTTCCCTTTAGCCTTTGAGCTCTTCCAATCTAACCATAGGTGCAAATTCGCATCAATATACCACACATTCAAGGCATTTGTGACATTAAAACTTAATTTGTGGGATTTTCCATCTAATAATTTCCCCAAAGCCCAAAAATGGGGTAATTTTAATTTCATAAGTAGGGAGATCAAATGAACCAATGGCACTAATGGGTCTCCACAACTGAGGAATAATTCCACCTGTGTAAACCACAGTAAAAGGCCAAATATCACCAACAAGTTCACCATCCAAAGTAACCAAAACTTCCCTAAATGGTCCATTTCCAGGCATTTGTAAGATTATTAGCAATAATATACTCACTTGGAGAATTTCCATACCAAAACTCGTCATTCTCATGAAAAGACACATAGACCTCTAACACAGCCTGATAAACATTCTGAGGAATTTCAAATTCCTTCACTTTAATATCAGTAGAATTCTCTATCTTATACCACAATCCATCATTCAATGGCAAATCCTTGGAAAAGGGTATGATTAAATCAGCCTTAGAACCAATCCCAGACCCTAAATTTGCTTTTTCTACTGCAGGGTAAAAATAAAGAGATACATTGACATGGTAAACACCAGTATAAGTTTGGTCAACAAGATTTCCCATATAAACAACAAAAGTTTGAGTCTTGTTCATCAAAAGCAAAGAGGAATATTGTGTTACATCCTTTTTGTCACTCCAAACAATCCCAGTAGCTTTAGGCTCAGCTGTGCAGCTCCTTAGAAGCTCCACTCCTGATAACCAAACTCCAAAGATCCGATCAAATTGCCTTCCTTTGCATGTTGCATTCCATTCCAGTACGATCTTGGAAAGTTCTTGAAATGGGCAATTAGATGGGAAGGTGTAGTTTGCAAAAACAGGAGGCTTACCATAGGTGTAGCCAAAGTCATGTTGTAAAACAGTGACGGAACATGGCTTTGTTTTGGGAACATTGATGGGTTTGGTGACTTCAAAAAACGGAGTTGGTGGAATGGTATCATTGGTTGATGATGGTTGGGAGAAAAGGGTTGATTTGAGGAAGGTTTTGGATTGATGGAGATTGGATTGGCCAAAGAGAGGGTAGAGAAATAAGTGGAGAAGAAAGAAGAGCAAAGGGAAGAAAAAAGAAGCCATGGATGGTAGCTGATAGGAGGATGAAACTATTGGTTTGAAGGGTTTTGAAGTTAAAAACCAATGTTTTTGACCGACGGATTTTGAAGGAAAAAAGGGAAATTAAGCTGACAAAGAAAAAAATCTGGGTCTAGCAGAAAGTGCAGCAATAAGATGAAATTACAGGGTGGCAGATATTTGTTCAAATGGTAAAATATATTATTCCTTTTATATATAAAATTAGCATGATTAATTCAATATATTAATGGTAATATCTTATATCACTAAACATTTATTAATACTTCGAATAATTTCCAAAAAGTAATGTACAAAAATAGTTACTTAAATTACTTTTTTTCACCTTGAGCACGTATTAATATCCAACACTTATTGTTAGCATATTTTACTTGAGCCTAAAAGTTGTGTATGGTTTAGTGTAAAGGCTTGTTTAAAAATGAATCGGCTTTACGTAAGATTTTTTGGCTCGATCCGATATTAAATTTTAAATAAAAAAATTCTGCTTTTTTTTTTGTTGTTTTTCTATGTTTTGATGTTGTTTTGTCACTTTTTGTCGCTCTTTTTGTTATCATTTATTATTACGTTGCTGTTATTTTGTTGTTAATATTTGGATTTATATAACACTTGTTTTATTGTTAATTTTGTTACTATTTTAGAAGCATTCGCTTATTAAATTGTACTTATTTAGTGTTATTTAAGTATAAAATTTTTTTAATTTATTTCCAATTTGTTGAGAAGTATTTATTTTAATATTTTTAGTGTATTTGATGTATTATACTTTTAATTTTTTTATGTAAAAAATAAAATTAGAAAAAATTAATACGAACTGATCTAGGCTAGGGCTTTAACATTTTTATCCAGATTAAATTTAAACAAAAATCTAAGTCCATTTTTAAGTCGAGCCTAAGCCTAGCAATCGGACTTAAAATTTTATTAGGGCCAAATCTGAAATCAGTACGACCAAAGTAAAACTCTACTTGGTGCCATATAACCATTTGTTACTAGTGTTATGGTTTGTCTAATTTGAGTCCTCTTGACCTAATAACTTTGCAAGGCCGAAATCACCCAAACGTGCAACCATATCTTCATCTAACACAACATTACTAGGCTTCAAATCGCAATGCGCTATTGGAATTGTCTGGCTATGATGAAGGTATTCTAGTGCAGATGCGGCGTCGATCATTGTGATCAACCTTTGTAAGATAACGAGAAAATAGTTGTGAGAATACAACCATTCCTCGAAACTTCCATCAGGCATGAACTCAAGTACCAAGGCCTTAAAATCAAGGTTACAACAACTACTGATGATTTTCACTAGATTTGGGTGGCTATGCTGCGCAAAACCTCACACTCGACCTCGAAGCTCTTGAATGCTCCTTCTAACTCTAAATTGAAGACTTTAATGGCAACATTCAATCCCTCTGAAAGAGTACCTTGATAAAGCGATCCAAAACACCCCGCACCAAGTAAATTGCTTACACAAAATCCATTAGTGGCTTGACGAAGCTCTTGGTATGAAATTTGTCTCCAATTTGCTAAAGCGTTTGAGTTCTGTCTACCCATAAGCATTGTAATTGGTAATGCATTTGAATCCAGATGGTAATAACTCGCTCATCCAGATGGTAATTTTGTCCATTAATCCATAGAAGCTTCGGCTGTGTCCATGATAATTTCCGCTTGACACATGAAGCTTCGTAATTGATAAAAATATTCTTCGTCTACATAACCAACTAATACCGAACAAGCTGGATTTTATCAGGTTTATTGCCCTGATGAGATGCATTCCTGGTGTAGTGACTGAGTTTGCAATGGAAATGTAGTCTCCCAAACAAAGAAAAGTTAGGCTCATGAAAGTTACCAGGATCAGGACCAGGAAGTGCAAAAGGGCCCAAATAACATTTTTCATTCTTTTAAAATAGCAAATTATCTGTAGCACATAAATGCTTCCCATTGTAGTTGAATATCAAACAATTTGGTGTCTCGCTGGTTTGTTGGAGAAACCTGATATCAAAGTTTTGTTTATAAATTTTAATGATAGCCTTAAAACCTTGATCATTTAAGGAAGATTTAGGCTGACGTGCTCTTATCATATTCTCCCTATTATAATTTTTAATGGATTATATTCTCCCCATTATAATTTTTAATGGATTATATCTTTATGTAGATTTCAAATGCATTATTTGTAATTTATGATTGGTGGGGAGAGATTGTAATTTATGATTGGTGGGGAGAGATAGACTCCTTTAGTAGAAGTTTTCAAAGCGTTATCCTCAAAGACGTCAATCTGATCCCTCAACAATGAAATGTATTGTCCTTCAAGGAAGGACTCCCGTGCTCTATTGAGAGCCAACATACTGTGAGTGCTGCCTTGAGAGCCTAATTCAAAGAGCTAAGAGTGCCTCAACTGTACGTGGACGTACGACCACTCACTAAGAAGTGACGTGAGCGCTTTGCTCTTGGTGAAATTCAAACCCCAGACCTATAGAATACAGAGGTTTAAATCCCATCAAGAATGAAACACTCATGTCACCTCTTAATATGTGGGCATACGTTGATGTATAACTGAGACGCTCCCGACTCTATGAACCAAACCCTCAAGATAGTAGCTCACAACATAAAGACAATACCTTCCGAAACTACACTTCAAATTTTTTTTCCCAAAGAGCCGATACCCACAACAGGTAAGAGATTTTTGCCACATTTTCCATTGAATTAATTGCTTTGGCTGTAAATTGCTGATTGAAAAAGGGGGAAATGGGGACCATGTTCCCCAATGATTTGGATAGAACTGCGTGTCAACATCATACCCTTGATTAGATTTATTTTTTTCTTTTCCGGAATCAATTTGTTTAAATATATAATAAATTATTAAATATGTAAAATAATCTAAACCCTAAATAAAACATGTATTATTTGTATATCACGAGTTCAAAATTTCACTATTTTTGGTCAAAAGATGATTAAAAGAAAGCCAGTCTTCTTCAACTTTTTGTTTCATTAAAAGACAAAGCAAAGTGCATCTTTCTGAAAATTAATTGACAATTCATGTATTCGTATTAATAAAGAAAGATTGAAAATAATGAAAATGGAAAGACATGGACTTGACAATAAAGCATGCCAACATGATCATGTCTAAGTTTTCACAAAGGGCAATGGTAAAAGTCCAACATATCCTAATTTTCATAAAAGGTTTGCTGGCCATTGGGAGAAACAGTACAATTGACTAGTCATTGTGGCATGTCTTCCAATGGCAAAAGCAACTCAAGACAAAGACATCAATCATACAATCATCATTTATCCTAATTTTTTTTCTATAGTATTTATGTTCCACACTCCAAAAATTAAGATTTAAACAAAGAGAGGGAAGGGCTGAACAAGATGCTAAGAAATCACCATTGAAAAACTGACTATATATTAGAGAAAAAAAATTATAAAATTAAATAAAAACTAATAATAAGATTCATGCTCACCCTGATCCCTTTTGTTCCCTTTTTTCAGAGAGTCAAATATGGAAACAAAGTTCATACAGATTGCTTTATATGCAAGGTATTGTAACACAAAGTAAAAACAGGAAGGGAAAAAAAAAAAGGAGTCAATGTTGGCCATCTATCTACTCAATAAGCTTAAAAACTCACCTAGTCCTGGAACTGCCAAGAGTGAGTTCTAGGTCATCCGATCCGCAATCTTCATGAATCCTCTCTCCTTCCCACGGTTTCACGAGTCCTGTTGCATTGCTTCCAAATGCGAACTCGTCTGATATAACTTCAGACATTGGAACATCAGCTGTATGATCTGATCCTGCGGCTATTGCAGGAGAGCATGTTCCGCTTTGCCCTGGAGTCCACATACGGGATCCTCCACCAGCTAAAACTTCCTCTTTGAATCCAAAGGGATTTGAGGAGACAAGGCTGAATGTGGGAGAAGTTGGCCCACTGAGAGGGATACGGAGCCCAGCAAACCACTCTGGGTCAGGAACGATCTGACGACCAGGGCTAGGTGGAGTTGAAGAGGGCAGGAAAGAGTGTTGTTGTGCACTCCAACCTGGACGGGCAGTCAGGTCCTCCCAATCAGTATTGGTTCGTGGAGTGCGCGCAGTTGGTGAGCTCAATGGAGGGGTGACAGGAGCACTGATGGAACCACTATGAATGTAGATATGAGGAAGCTTTGAAGACATCGGTGATGAGGAAGCAGATGAGAGGTTTTTGAGCCATGGGATAAGAGAACTCCCATCACCGTTGGAATTAACCACATACGAAGAGGAAGCGGGACTTGGAAAGGACGATGACATGGGACTTGGGTGGTAAGATGAACTGGGGCTCGCTGTTGCTGACCCACCTACTATATCCATGCGCTCCAAAGGCTTACAACCCTGTGGAAATTAGATAGTTATCAGTGCCATAAAATGCAGATGCAACATATCAAACACCATTACTGCAAGCCTATAGTATGCTCAATTATGGAAATAAGTAATTTAAATAAATAGCAGCTCTAATAACTCATTCCCGCAATTGATAAGGATCACAATTTCTGTTCTGATGAATGCCATTTATTCCAACAAACTAGGGCATCGTTATTCAACCCCTTCATTTTTCTTTATGATCTCAATAATCTGACATCTTAAATCATTTCAACAATGGATATCTTTAGTTGAATTCAGCTTAATACAGCATCATATAACACATTGTTATTCCATCTCTTCACATATCAGACTCACAATATCTCCCCCAAAACCACCATGATAATGACCTAAATTTCTCCCTTTAAACTGCAGTCCCAAAAATCACCCCCCTGATTCAAACTTCATTAGTAGGCCACACTTGTTAACTATATATATATAGCCTTTGCTTAGTTGAGTAATCAAGCTAGAAACATTAAAACAAGCTAAAACCTAAGAAGTGGTAATAAATTGGCTAAGAGGTGGCAATAAATACCTATGTTACTTGGATTTAAGGGTGCATGTGAGATACAGATATGTGCCCTATATGCATATATTCAAAATTTTTTCCTGAATTTTTCATATATTTAGAGGATTGTACTCGTGTTTCTATTTCTGAATATCCATAGAACATAGGTTTTAAACACAATTATTCAGGAAAAATAATGAGTTCAAGTAATATAAATAAATATAATCAATCAATACCAAAAAAGGAAAAAGGTGGCTGGACCACCTTACCAGCTAAATCACGTGTAAAACTGTAGCAAAGCACGTGAGTGCCTATATATCTTTCCCCTTTCCCTCTGGTCATAATATGGTTCAAGTCAAGATCTGATCTCAAATAAAATTTGATAATTCATAGTAAAAAGATAGCAACTAATTTCAACCAGAAACACACTGTAAACTTTATCACAAAAAACAACCTAAAATCTACCTACTGTTGCTACAGATCCACTAAATTGACCCATAAAACCATTAATGGATGTAATATGTTAACAGTCCAGTCAATTTTGTTATCTTGAATCATAAATGAACAACCAAAAAAAGGTGAAAATGACCTTTCTAGTGACTCAAAGTTACCCCTACAACTCTAATAATTGAACTCTAGTCCTATAAAATGAAAAGAAATACCAAAAATAAAATGAAAAAAAAAAAACCATCATGAACGACAAAAGATTGAAGTTGTCGCTAAAGTGGGAAGCTATGCAAAATCTTGAAAAAGGACATGGTTACCTAGCAATTTAAAAAAATCAGACCTCATTATAAAAATTCAGATGATGCCAAAGCTTCCACATAAATCATCCTTTTGAAAAGGTAGTTGGGCTTTTTCTAAAGATCTATGCCTATTCGCACTAGTGTTCGATTAACACGAATGTTATCCGAGCTTAAAATGAATACCAAATACGGGTATATGAAATGCCCAAACAATTATTTTTTTTAAAAAATAATCATATAACACAGATTAACATATCATCAACTAAACAGGAAAATTACACCAACATTCGATAATTCTTCAGTTTAAATTCCAAAGATATGTGATTCTTAATCTAATTTTGCAGACATCAAAAAAGGAATCTTTCTTTGGTGCTTCACGGCTAACGCGTTGGATAAAGTGAGGAGCAAAAAAACATGATAATAATAATTAAAAAGAGGGCTGACCAGATCAAACGTACGATTGATGAAGACTAAATGACACATGATCAGATGGTTCAGATCTAACGTACAAAAACACATACTCTATTACCCCAGAGAATAAAAACACATGAAAGGAATCTAAAACACGAACTGACGCTTCTAAAGTGCGCAGGTAGGAGCTGTGCATGTTAGCACGAGATCTTGTCGTTGGTCGGTTTTCAAAATTCGCTCGCCGGAATCGGCGTATGCTAGCTCAACGGGGACACTTCCGAAGACTAACATGCACCGCAAAAGGCGGCACAATTTAGAAAATAGAAATGAAAATCAATTTTCCAGTTGCTTCGGATCTTTTAAAAAAAATAAAATTGAACATGAAATAAAAGCAACTCTAAATGCAAGACTTAAGTGAACTTTCTTTATAACACTTCCATCTCCATCATTTTCATTATTTTTTACTCAGAATCAACGAAAAGAAAAAAAAAGAAAAGGTTAAGGTGAGAATAGTAATTACCTTACGATAAGTAGTGCCATCGGGTTCAACAGTCCAACCAGCCTCATTACAAAGAGCTTTGAGAACTTCATTGTTATCGCAGTGTTTTGGAAGCTTGTAGTTACCGTACATCCGAAGTCCAGCGAAGATCTTCGCAGCAATAGCTCTCCTTCGCCGTTCTCTCCGCTTGTTGTTCTCTCTCTCTTTCCATGTCGGCATCCTCGTCCCCGACGTCATTTCCAATCGAAGAAAAACAAACCAATACTAGATTTCTTGAATTTATAGAAAAATTAATTGTTTGGTTAAAAAGAATAGAATTTGAGTAAAGGCAACGAAAAGCAAAATGAAATAAAATGGGTAGGAAAAAAAGAAGAAGATGAGGTAAAGCTAAGGAATTTAAGCTGCAACGGCGCCGTTTCAACTGTGATCGGAGAAAGAATTTTCCAGTTTCCAACTTTTAGACCGTTGAGTGGAGAGATATTAGACGGCAGTGATTTTATGGCGGATGAACGGGTGGGAACGGGTAAAGGTGTGTTGATGAGATCTAGTTAAAGATGGATCTGGATTGGCGGATCAATGGCTGGACCGGAGCAGAAATCGACCGGGAAATATGGGTTTGGGTTTTGCAAAGAGTTGGAAAACCCGGGAAGAAAGAAAAATGAAAACGATGAATTGAGTTTGAAGGCTTGAAATGAAATTAGTGCTTCTCAATTAACACTGATTTGCGAGGTGGTCAGCTAATACTGCAGTGATTGGATATCTTTGCCCCTTGATCTCGTTTCTATTTACAATTTTGCCACTTATATATAATATTATTATTATAATTTAGCATAGTCAAAATTGATAAGTTGTTCAATTGTTGTTAAATGTTAAATACAGACTTAAATTATTGATTTTTATTAATTTATTAAATATAAATTATTAAAATGATAATATCTAACAATTATTTGTTTATAAATTATTGAATTATTGATTTCATGTTTATAATTTAACAGTGGTATTACTCGATTACATTAATTTCTTAATTTTTATAAGAATCAAAATGTGATAATTTAAAATTGAATAGTTAAATTCTTAATTAAAATATTTTGTAAACAACAACTCAATTAATTTGTTTAAAATATAAAAATTCAAAAAGAAATAAAAGAAATAAAAAGGAATTGTTCAATACAAATTTAACACCTTTCTTTATGTTTAGAAAAAAGCAATTTTTATTTTTTTAAAATAATCTTATTATTAAATACTGTCAATTTTATTGAAAAATTAGGAGTGTAAATATATAAAGATAATATGATTAATTGAAGTTAAAAAAGAGAGATAAAAAGGATGATATGAGGGACAAAATAAGAAAAATAAAGAGAAAATTTATGCGATAAACAATGCAAAGCAACACGTTAAGCGTTACTTTGATTGCTCTGCATGACCAACGTGTGACTTTAGCTCGCCACGTGGCCATTGCCTTCACTGTTGTTTCAGTAACCGTCCCCATCGATGACCGTCCAATAAGAACCGGACTGCAATACGACACGTTTCGCGATTTAGCGCACGTGCAAGATCCCTCTTTAACGACTCCAAATATATTATTGATCATTTATTTATGACTATTTTTTTATTCCGCAACAATTCTAAAAATTCTCTCTTTTTTTAAAATATTTTTAATATTCCTATCTATCAAATATTTTCCAGATAAAAATAATGTATATTCAAGTAGAGATGTTCAAATTATTGATTCGGTTAATCGAACCGAATTACTATTAATCTAATTATTCAAAATGTAAAAATCTTTAACCGTTAATTAATTGAAATCTTTTTCAAATACATTAATTGAATCAAAATATTTCGATTAATTTAATTAACCAACCGAATTAACCAAAATTTATATGTTTAATTAAAATAAGTATAAAACATATAAAAAGTACATTGTTAATGTTCATCTTTTTAATAGTTCAAAAAATTTATATTATATATAATGTATAATATTTTTTTCGATTAATATAAAAAATAATAGTTCAAAAAAATGCATTGCTAATATAAAAAAATATATTATTTATTTCGTTCAATTACTCGATTTCAAACCGAATTAACTGATAATCAAAATTTTAAAAAATCATTAACCGATTTCCAACTGAACTATAATCGACAAACCAATTAACCAAATTAAATCGGTTCAATTGATTGATTTGATTTTAACCGATCTATGAATACACTTATATTCAGGGCTCTTTCATTGCATTTTGCTATCATTTTGTTCGTCCAATTATAAAAAATTTGAATAAATATAAAAAAATTGATTTATTCAAATGGGTTAATATTCCAAGAAGTATTTTACATATTTAAAAATTTATATCTTTATATTCATGGTTGAATATGTGATAACTTCAGACAAAAGATTGAAACTATTAACATAGTCAAAGAGCCTTGGAGAGAATCCATGGAACAATCCTACAAGTTGACTTTGCCGATATTTATCATAAACAGTTGAACAGTTCCCATCAAAAGTCAAAAAGTATAAACTAATCAATGAAAAAGAAGAAGCTGTTCTTCTAACTTGTTACTTTGGATAAACCAAGTGCTTCACCTTTTGAATTCCATCTTCTAGATTTTGATTTCTAGATAACATACACAGATAAATCACAAGAATGTATAAGCAACATAAATATATTTAAAACGAAAAAAAGTCTCGGGTTTGATTAACGTGGTGCCTAACTGTTTACCAGTCGAACTGCTATCGAATGCTTGACCGACCGAAGGAAGGAAAACTCGACTAAAATGGCTTGAATGAATGATCTGATATGGTGGCTAGATTACTAAGAGCTTTGCAAGCAGTCAACAAAGGAAATGGGTCATTTCATAAATGTAAATTACATACCTACATCGGTCATCGGTATTCTGCTTCTAAAATTCATCTTTAGACACGCGCTTCTCTGCAAAGAACAATTTTCATGTCACCAGAAAAACCTATGCTCGTCTTTCTTGCAATCATATCGATAATCTGTAACATTATGAGTCAAACAAATCAAAGGGAAACAGCCAAAATGGATGATACTGACATAGTTACAGATGAATTTACCTGTCACTCTGAGTCTTGACGTTCATTTTCCCTTGAGTATTTATCCAGCACATATTCAGACATGGATATGGAGATATAATCCTACAAATATAGGGAAAATTACAAAAGTTAAACATATTCATATCTTACTTGAAGAGTCCGAGTAAGAGGAATTTACAATAAGTACCTGTAGGAACATTTTAGGAGTCTTGGCATGTGGGTTGACTTAACTTTATAACCACCTTCAACAATTGGTTGATTGAATCTTTTACCTCATCCGGAACGGTGAGTTTTGCAGGCACTAAATCTAAAGAATACAAAGTGATAACTTTCATTACATCAACCAGAAGCAAATTGTTGGTACCGATTCCCCATACACTCTTATTAGCATACTTGCATGAATCCTTTAACATGCATCGACTGCATACCTGAAGAGATCACTGATCAACAAAACAAACAACACATGAAGATTTGTACTCAGTATAGGAAACATTGGAATAATGGCTTACGGTGTTTTCTTGAATTTTAAAGAACTTGCGCAATCTCTTAGCAGCAAAGACATTACTTTTATCAAGGGAAGCGCAACCAAAGAGCACCACTTTTTTCAAGTGACTTCCCGGCAACCATCTGCAAATACCAAAATCGAAGGTTATTTTATTTACAAGAAGCAAAAGGACAGTCATTGAAGTAATGATTCCCCAAAACCATGACAAGGAGATGAGCTATATATAAAAGCATGATATATTAATATATAAACTGCATTGGTGTACATATAGTTGACCATATCATATCAAGTAAAAAATTATGCTACAATCATTGATTGATACTAAAAAAATAAATGAAAATCTGTCACACCTGATTTTTTGTCAAACACAGAGAAACCAAATTTGCACAATTTTAGTAGAACAACATATAGCTCTGACAAACATATGCTGCTATTATGTACTAAATTACTAATATTGATATTAAGGGAAAGTTAAGTGCATATCTGCCAGCTTTGCAATGCTTGAATCTAAGACCTTGCATTCTTACAGCATGCTATGGCTAAATCTCTTGACAAATTGACTGAACAATGCAGAAATTTTTTATAATACCTCTAAAGTTTATTTGTATAAGGGGAGGGTTTAGGGTTGTCCAAGGATTGAACCCAAGATTGGTATCAATTAAATACTTGATATCAAGTCTTTTGCCACTCCACCCATGGTTCGGTCGAAATGAATAGCTCTAATATAACTACATGAAAAAAGACATGCTTGACTATACACTTGTGTATACGAATACCAGTACTTTTTGCACATATGTATGCATCTATGCACTTAAATATGATTATCCCTGTTTCCCTAGTTTCTGAATTTCTTTTTTAAGTTTTCCTATATACCCTCATACACCATAACTATACAATATGGATAAGCTCAATTCTTGTTTATCTATCTATCTATCTATCTATATATTATATATCCTATATCCATGCTCGAACTCTAGTACTTAAGGAAAAATGAACAGTATATAACAATGAAGTAAGAAACTAATATTATCAATCCACCTAGTTATTATGAATTCCTTTGAAAAATGCAAAATTACCATAATCCTCAAACTCCATTTTCCCCTACAATGTTAAGAACAACCAAATGTAACATGAAGCACATCAATCAGCCAACATGAATACAAAACATTAACAATTGTCAAACAATGTCAAATCCAAATTAAAAAAGAAAAAAAAGGAGAAAACAAAAGTTCTTACTTTGCAATATCTTGATGATCTTTACCAAAATTGTAAGCAGCAAACTTGATAAAATCCCTGCCATAACTATTCTCAAAGTAACCAAAATTCAACTTGTTGTCTTCTACAAAACTAGCCTCCTTAAAATACCCTTTTGCATACAAATGCCTGATGAAAATCTCAGCTAACTGTGAAAGACCCTTCAAAGCTCTTACCTTTTCCCTTTCTCTCCTAGCTTTCATTGTCTTTTTCATCTTTTCTTCTTCGTTTTCATCCCCAATAAACTCAACCAAACACTTGAATTTCTTGGGTTTTTTCCCATCTAATTTCTCTGTTTCTTTCTTTTTTCCTTTTGGGTTTTCTTTGAAATTCCTAAATTCTTTCACCGGCTCATTGATTTCGCCTTTGCTCTGGGTTTCAGTTCCGGCGGGTTTTACTGTTAAAACAGTGTCTCGAAACAACAGAGAAAGTGGGGTTTTGGTTGGTATCTGGGAAGAGGAATTAAGGGTTCTTCTGATTATGAATGATGGTGAAGGACAAAGGGTTTTGTAAAGAGGATTGTGGATTTTGAGAAGAACTTTGGTACGTGTAGACAGAATGAAAGCTTTGAAGAGAGACATTTTGCAGCTGAAGGCTTTAAAGATTAAAAGGAGGGTCTTTTCTGCAGAGGATACCATTGAAGAGCTTAGAGATCTTAAATATACATCCATCTTTTTATTACTTAAAATATTAATTAATTATTAATATTAATAAATTTTTTAACTAAATTTAAATAAAATTTTATTAAATAAATGGCAATTTAAGCTAAAATGTTCAATAAAGCTAGGCGATTTCAAGTGTTATTATTTGAAGGTTTGATTCTTCAGAGTGATAATTTTCAAGTTAAAAAATCTTTGGGGGTTTGGCGATTTATGCTTAATGCCCACAAAATACCAATAAATTTTGCATAATTGAAAGCTTATTTCATTACTATGAAAAAACCAAAAACATTGGTAAGAAGTATTGAATCATTAAATTAAAAAAAAAATAATACAATACTTTTTACTGGATTTAAAAAAAAAAAAAGTCCCTAACTTTTGTTTTTTCTTCATTGATAAGGGGCTTATCCATTGAGATGGCAAAGCTAGCAACCTTTTGCCCAACTAAAATGAGGAAAAGAAGCACTCGGATTCTGGTGTTTCAGCTTGCATGTTTGATTCTGGCGATCGATAATGGTGTCAAAATACAAGTACAGGGAGTCCTTGTTGGATGGCAACCAAAGTTTTGGAGCCTGGAACTGGATACAACTTCAAGGCTCATATATGGTTTGTTTAGTTGGAGTTGGCTCATGGTCGTCCGCCCTTGTTGATATATCTGCCAACAAAGGCTCATGACTGAATTATGTTTGACATAGTTGAAGTTCTCGAAGCCATTTAAAGACATGGTTGCAATGTGGTGGGTGAAAGACCAAACCAAGAGGCCAACTGCAGATAAATTGTTGAAGCACTTGTTTCTCAAGCATGCAGAGCCTACTCAGCTTGCTTTAAAGAAGCTATTGGATACAAATAACTTGAGACTTCCAGGTGAGTGTCTACTTTAACATAAGCTTATTTTGCCACCAAAAGCAAAATTATCACAAAGAAAGTGAAACAAAAGTGGAAAAAAATTGACTGTATATTTCCATGTATTAAGAGTTCAAGATAACATAACAGAAACTTAAAGGTCTATTTCAATCAAGAGAAATAAGGTACGATAAATTGATCAAGAGTATCAAAAAGAATTATCAAGAGTAAAGGTGTATCAAGTATACAAAATACATGTTGGTAGAAAAAAGAATTATCAAGAGTAAAGCTCTACTTACAGTGGGGAAAGCCGTCCAAGAAAAAAACAGCTCCATGTTAGTAAGAAGCTTACAAAACTGGTGAAGAATGGAGCTCTTTTATATTCAAAAAGAAAAAAAAAAATATTGTATCAATAAATCTATCTGTTCAATGGCTCTAATTGTACTTCAATTACTCCAGAACTCTGTGAACCTTTTCGAGCAGAAGCGTCGTTCGGACTTAAAAGGTCAATGGAGTCCTCTTCTCCGGCATTGCTAAGAACCCAGTTGCTCCTTCCTTGTAATCTATCTCTCTGTTGTCTTTCACGATACTCCAGATAAATTACAGTCAATGCAGCAATCAAGAACCATATTATTAATACCCAGCTAAGATCGTGGACGTTTTCTACTCTATATCTTTCTCCTAAATGCTTCATTCCAGTGAAAAGTGCTGCAATTCCTACGACAATGGCACCTCTGCCAATAATTACATGGAAATACTCCCAAATTAATCTCTTTGTGGATGCATCCTCCCCATTAGCAGGTTTCTCCGGTCTGAGATATGCATTCATTGGTTGCACAGAGGCAAAAGCTATGGCAGCAATACCAAGCTTAACATGTAATGAGCTGACATAGAAACCCCGAAGTTCGGCAACTGCAAAAAGAACACCAAGTAGGATAATTGCTAATCCCGAATATTGTAGGTAAATATGAATTTGGTACCATCCATCACCCTTTACATGTTTTAGGTATCTAGCAGCTAATATTCCACCAGGAATCAAAATACCCCAGGCGAGGAACATCATAAACCCATGTACAGCTAAGACAGGTTGTAAACCTTGCTCAGCCTCGGAAGAACCACGGATAAGCAGCACTTGCACAGGCCTTTGACTCGTGACCGTATGCATGTTTTTCTCATTGAGATGTTCATCGGTCCACTTTGAACCCATTGCCCATATGACTTTAAGAGGAGTTGTAGGATCAACAATGTTCTTGCACTCTGGCTTATCATTTTGATTGCATGATGGTTTTAATGGACGTGTGAATTCCAAAGTAATGATGCCATCTTCTGACCTACACCTGACATGTGTCAGATTCTCATTTGTTGGATGGATGTTCGAGGGACGCTTTCCATCAATCCAATATGTATTCAAATGCCCTTTTCCAGTATCCCCAATCCAGCCCACATATGCATAGCTATTCACCATCCCATTACCAAAACCTATTGCAAGATAGCCACTCTTCTTCACACCACGGGCAGCAATAGTTATTGAGTCTTTCGATAACGTCCAAAAGAAAGTGACTTGTTGATCATCTAAAAGCACACTATTGTTATACATATCAGATAGGGCACCATCAACAACTTGAACTTTCCATCCCATCTTCTCCTGGTACAAGGACTGATAATACACTTGATCGGGGGTATTCCTATCAGGAACCCAAATCAATTCGTGATGATTTGCTACAACTCCTTCCGCTTCTGGCCCTCCAGAATAAATAGTCTCAGTTGCATTCCTTAATGTAGCATTCCCACCTAGAGAATCCGAAGTAATATACAATGTAACATCATGCCCTGCCTGCACCAAAAACTTAACTGGCACCCCTCTTTCCACTCTCAACACCGGTGCTTCCTTATTATTAATATACAAAACCTTGGACGGACTTGGCGGATTTGGATAATGCAACACATCCCCTGTTGTAACAACAAGGGGGACATCTGTATCAGCAATAATCAACTCTTGATCCTCATTATCATCAGCATCCAATGGCCCAAAACAATCATCTACCTTCTCTGAAACATTAAGCACTAAATGTCCATATGCAACCTTCTCTGGACCCCCATGAAATTGGGGCAAAAAATGAGACCGATTTTCATTTGGTGGTTTCATCAACCCTAATGCCCAAATAACCCTCATATCCTCATTAGGATACACAGGCAAATCATACTTCTTATCTGTCGAATTCAATGGTTCCCTAAACATAATTAAACCCCATCTCTCCTATGTCCATAAACCAACCTAGTATTATTCACCATCATGCCATTTTTCGAGTTCTCATAAACTACATCAGGGCAAACACCTATAGTTGTACGATCTTTAGAACTCAATTTACATTCACTATAAGCCGTAATGTAAAAATCATCAACAAAAGGCCTACCTTCCTCAGTAAAACTTGCCACCGTAACATCAGCTTCGGACATCAACTCCTTCGTCCTATTCGGATTCGCCCACCCAAATGCCATGTAATAGGTCGTCGGCGCTGCCGCTTCTAACCCGATCTCGATCCAATTTTCCTCCACATTCAAGTTCCACCGGACCATATAATTATCCGACAAGTTCTTGCAGTTATCAAACACTGTATGCACTGAGTCCGAAATTGAACCCGACCCGTTTTGAGGGAGGGTGACATTGCCGAAGTCCGAAGTTCTGGCGATGTCCCAGATTGAAAGAACATTGATTTGGTCCCAGGTTATGTCGGGGAGCAATTGGACTGAAAACGATGCGTTTTCGTAAGCTGTTTGATTGAGGCGTTGACTGGAAATTGGGAACCCGCTGGTGAGGTCAGAGAAGTTGAGGGAGACGGCGCCCCAGACAACGACGCCGGATGAGCCAGATAACATGTCGAATCCGGTGACCTGGAAAGAGCATCCATCGAGGATTTTGAGATGGCCACGGAGTTGGTGTCGGACCATTGTGAAGTTCGATTCGAACCCGACTAGGGAGCTGGTGTTGGAGCATTTTTGACCCGAATCCGCATTGGAAGAGGCGATGGAGTTGATTAGGAAGAGCGGGATTAGAAGGAAAATTTTGGAATTGTACATTCGAATCCGGTCGCGGGTGATTCTAGAATCCGAATTTGGTGATGGTTGAAAATGAACGTTTTAAAGAGAAGGAAGGAGCCAATGAGCGGCTGGTGGTAGTGAGTGGTGACTCGGTGTAGCCGAAGCGAGTCGTCAACTTGTCTTTATATTGTTCTATAATTTTATTTTTTTCCTACTTTTCTAAAGAAAGGAGACCAGAATCCCAACTATCTTCTCAACTACCAAAATTTTTTATTTTGTTCATTTAACTATCAATTCTTTTAATTTAGTAGTCCAACTAATAGAGATTTTTTTTTTTTGCCAATTTCCCTTAAAGTAGGTTAAATCTCTGATGAGAGGACATTATAGTTAAAAACCGATATAATAATTAAATTTAACCATTAAAATTTACAAATAATCTCAATTTGATCATCAACATTTATTTATTTTTTCTACTTCCTCCCTTGCCACTATCATCATTGCCTCCAATTCTGCCTTCTCCTCCACCTTTCTCCATAAAAAGAAAACTTCATTTTTTTTTCTTCAATCAAGTTCAAATTTAAGGTATTATAATTTATTTTTTGTTTAATCCAACATTTGTTAGATGAAGCCAAAGCAATTTAAATATATGGGCTACTATTTAGCAATAAATTAGGTTGAAACAGAATGAGGAAAGGAAAGTTTTTTTGGGGGGAGAAAGGTGGAGGTAATGATGGTAATGGCACGTGGGGAAACATAAGAGGAATGTGAATTTTGAGGATCAAATTGAGATTATTTATAAAATTTGAGGGTTAATTATTTTAAAATTTTGACTAAATCAATTTAAGATATAAAAGTTGAGAGCTAGATTTATAATTATACTAATTTTTTAATTACCACATTTCCCCCCATATGAGATTTAAAGAAATGGACAAAAAAAAAAAACTCAATTAGTTGGGTGATTAAATTAAAAAAATTGATAATTGAGTGACAAAAAAAAAGAGGGCGATAGTTGGGTGACATATGGTGTAGTTTACCCTAATAATAAAAGATAGTAAGGTAAACTATAGAATTAGTCACCCCACTATTAATGTGTTTCTGTTTTGGTCACCTAGCTATGAAAATTTTCAATTTAATCACTATCGTTTTAGATAATTTCTATTTTGGTCACTCACGTTTTAGATCGTTTTTATTTTACTCACTTTTTGTTAAATAGTTAACAAAAGTTATGATGTGACCTTTTTTCTAACTGGTATAAATAATACATTTAGTCTTCAATATTTATACATTCTATCAATTTGATCCTCGAACACATATAATTTAAATATAAAGTATATATAATGAAAATATACAAAATATAATTATTTATATATATTTATCTAAATAATATTATATGTGCTTATATTTAATTATAATTATAAGGTTCAAATATGCATTTAGTCCCTCGAATTTGACACCTTCTCCCATGTTGGTACTTATGATTTTTTTGTCCCAAGTTGGTACCTAAATTTTCATTCCATCAAAGGCTTTGACACTTTTTTTTTGTTACGATATTAAATATAGGACACATGACACTCTCAGGATGCCATAATTTATTTTTTATAAAAATATAATAAAAAGTTTTAAAAGAAACTATATTAAATTTATATATTTTTTAAATATAAAAGAAATTATAAATTATAAAAAATATATGTAACTAAAAAATTAAAAATATTTCCAGTTGGAAAAATAAAAAACTTAGAAAATTTACACATTTTTCTAAATAAATTGCAAACAAATTAGATGAAGACAAATTTTACAATAAATTTTATGCTTAGAGATGGGAGCAAATTATTACACGATTTTTCAAGTTAACAAGAATGCAAAAGATGATTTGAAAATGACTTACAAGAAGCTTTTTGTTTTCCTTTTTATAAAAATATCCAATAAAATATATAAAAATACATATCTATAATTTCACAAAAAGAAATACATTAATCCAAATCAAGTCATTTCTTTTTATAAATTCAATTCCAAATCTCCTGTAATAAAACAAAGAATGCATGTATTGTGCAATTAAAACCATGATCCATATTCTATTCTAAAGTATTGAACATATAATTTTGCATTATTTACCTCCCTTCATTCTTCACAATCTCTTTGGAATTAATTAACCATTCTTGGACCATCTATTCCTTATTTCAATTTTATTAAAAAGATAGGTTCCCATAATGACAGTCTTTACAAACCAGTGCACCTATCATAAACACATCAGGAACATTGCCATGAGAGAGGACCTAAGAAAACATAATACAAACTACATAACATACAATCAAGCACCTACACAAAATGTTTATTTAACAGCTACAGAAAAAGGCCTGCATACCACCAAGCAATGAAGTTTTCTGTTCTGTTTGCAACTTGTTGAACTCGCCGAAGTGTTGGCTTCTCTACCTTTTTGCAAATCTTTCTCGAACTCGCTTGACGATCCTAATCAACCACCATGGTTTTCCAGTCGTGAATACAATGTATGCCATGCTCATTCCCAGCACCAACCCACATCCATACCCCATCAATATTGAAAATTTCCAATTCAATTCATCACCATCATCATCACTATCAAATTTGGCTGGAGTTTCCTCATCAGTATCACAGCTTTTTGATAATGGCAAACCACAAAAATCCAAATTTCCCATGTAGGAATCATTAGCGAAAGTATCAAATTGTTTGCCTTGAGGAATGGGTCCCTTGAGATTATTTTGAGAAAGGTTTAACACCTCTAAGAATCCAAGATTTTTTAACTCTGTTGGAATTCTTCCTTCGAGCTTGTTTGACGAGAGATCTAATGATTCAAGCTCTGACAAATTACCTAAAGATGATGGGATAGGACCTACTAAACAGTTATGAGAGAGGTTTAAGACAATAAGTGAATGAAGCTCACCAAGTATTTTTGGAATTTCTCCCGAGAACTGATTACTAGAAAGGTTAATAACCGTCCAAATGGATAATAGTTCTTGAAACTCTGTTTCCAACCCTTTTATTGTAAAAGATAAACCAAAAGCATAATTCACTGTAGCCATACCAATTGCATCATCCATGTACTTTGGTTCAACTTTCTTTTCATACCCTTCTCTAATGGCATGCAAATGTTCAAACAAAAGGGTAGGTAAATAACCACTTAAGTTATTATGAGAAAGATCAATGATACGCAAATGAGTTAAGGAAATTGTAACATCAAAGCTATCCACTTGGCCGTAAAATCTATTTGACCTCAAGATAAGAACTTGTAACTGATCCAAATTTCCTAACCAATTTGGGAAAGTGTCATTCAAATTGTTGTTTCCAACATCAAGAAGGATTAAATCTTTGCAATTACTGAAAGATTGTGGTAGCGACCTTTGTAATTCATTGTTGTTGATGCGAAAACTTTTCAACATGCAACCTTTAGCAAAAATTTCTGGTATTTGGCCATGAAAATTATTGTAGTGTAGATCAAATTCTAAGAGAGAAGAACTCAAGTTTCTAAAACATTCTGGAATTGTTCCTTCCACATTGTTCTCAGATAGAACGAAACTCATAAGAGAAGTCAAATTGCATATTGAGGAAGGGATTTCTCCAATTAAGTTATTGTTTGACACTGTATACCATTGCAATGAAAGTGGTGGTGTTGGGATTCTCCCTAGGAGATAAAAATGGAATAGAGTTAGAATTAGGGGTTTGAAGATTCTTTGAAACAAAAATTGTAAAATAACTATATTTGTGATGTAATACATGCATGATGTGTATAAGCAATAAAAATAATTGGTTAATTTACTACACTACCTCTATCTATTTTTAGATGCATGAGAATAACTTTTAGGTTGTAGTCTATCCAAGGAAACTACTACTATCTTCTAAAGAAATTTTTATTTCGATTATTTTAACAATAAAAAGGGTTTGCATAAATGTATATATAAAAAAAATGAAACTATACCTAACAATTTGTTATAAAAGAGATAAACATAACATTTCACTGGAAACACATAATTAAATCTTTGTAACTTTAACTAATAATTTTCAAGTAACATTTACCTTTTTTTTTAGCACTATAAGCTTCTATTATATATATATATATATATATATATATTTCCTTTTAATTTGAGAACTATAAGCTTAATAATTTAAATAAAAAATATTTTTAAATAAATTTTCTTAATAAAAATACTTTTAGTGAAATTAGAAGTCTTACTTATAAATGATAAAATTGTATTAACAGTAAAAAGTTTTGCCATGGAAAAATAGAAAAATAGTCAAACTCAGAATCATTTTCATTAATTCAAGAGACTTTCCATGTTTGTTGTTTATATATATATATATATATATATTGTAGACACAAATAATTTTGTATATGCACGAGAATGACTGTAATTCGTTGTTACAGGGTTATAAAATTCTTACTTGAAAATATAAATTTAAAATAAAAAATATATAAATATATAAATTCTCTTGGGTCTTGACAATTTTATTATGAATTAACATTTTTGGAACCTAAATTATAACATAATAAATAGTTTTTTTATCATCATAAATTATGTTAAATTTTGTGGAGTGTAAAGTAGAGGTGCAAACGAGTTTAATATTCAAATTATCATATTTGATATACTAAATTTAAGTAATTTGTAATTCAAATTATTGATATTTTATTATACCAATGTTCCTACAATTTTCTAATTTCAAAGTAGTTAAAGGATCATATGCCTAATTAATTATTTTTTTATATTATAGTCAGAAGTTAAAAAATCGCAAGTAAAATATAGTAAAATTCTATTACAATTAAAAGGGATTGTATAACTGTAACAAAAAAAATGATATTATACCTGTTAAGAATTAAAAAGGATTAGATATTTAAGTAATTTAAGTAAACTGTAATTCAATTTATTGATATTTTTATTATACCAATGTTTCAACATTTTTCTTATTTCAAAGTATTTAAAGGATTAGATGTGTAAATAATTGTTCTCTAAGCAAAAAAGTATTATAGTCCTAAGTTAAAAGATAATAAAGCTAATTAGTAAAATATAGCAAAGTTCTATTATAAATTGCAAAATTGTAACAGCAAAAAGAAGAATGAAAATGATATTATACCTGTTAAGTAGTTACCATAAAGACCGAGGTACACGAGGGAAGTAAAATTTCCAATAAAAAGAATTTCACCTAAAACATATATATAATTAAAATCATCAAAAATTATTATTATTTTTAAAACTATCAACAGTGTTATTGATGAGGAGAAAATGAATGGAAATCCAAAAGAAGTGTCTAATTATCTCATGTTTTTCTAAGCCAAAAACAAAATATTTAGGAACTAAAAGTTTATAAAGCTAATTAATAATATATAATAAAATCTAATCGTAGTGTTAGGTGAGATGACAAGCTTTTCTTTTTACTTAATCAGTGGTTGAGGATTCGATCCTCTTCCTGAGTATGGACCAATTTTAAAACTCGTAGCCAATGTTTACCCTTTAATGAGTCTACAAAACACGAATGATTTGAACATTATGAATTTTTTTTTTGTTGTTGTCGTGAAATCTTCTAGTCTTGAAAATAGTTGGTTCACAATGACTTCTCAAACTAAAGATTATTATTGAAATTAATTTAGGGGTGGTATTTTGTTGGGTTGTTAACAATGATAGCAAGCCATGGGAATTGTGGAATATTTGTGATGAATTTGTTGTTTGGGGAAGATATATTGTTTTGTAATCAATTTTGATGGGGGGTAATGTCAAAAGCTAATGGTGATGGAACTTTATTTTTTTATTTTTTGTTTTTTTGATGTTTTACAATTTTGTTTATTGCATTTGGTAGGCAACTTAGGGTGTGTCAAAAGCTTCATGAATGATATGAAGCTACAATTTCTTCCTTGGAGAATTCTAAAGATTTGTCAAGTATTACTTGGCAAAGCTACTAACTACTTTTCATGCTTCAACTCATAAGGTAAGATAATTCTATAGGAGCTTTTCAAGTTGGCATACAGACAAATGGAAACAAAAAGAAGAACAAGAAGAACGTTAAAAAGCCTAGCAACTAATAACAACTAAAAAAACAAAACCTATTTGCCTTGTCCTCATTGTAAAAAAAAAAAAAACAAATCATACCCAACAAAAATGTTGGTGAAGACCAGATGTGAAATGCAACAAATGTTGTAAGTGAGGACATGTTTTGCAACATGCGGCAAACAATTCATTAGCAGCAGAAGGAAACTAGTATAGTGGCTGAGCAATACCAAGAGGAGCAACTGTTTGTTGCAACATGTTTTGCAAGCAAAAGCACATCTAAGAGTTGGGTAGTGGATAGTGGTTGTACAAACCACATGACAAATGATCAAGGTCTTTTTAGGGAATTTGATAAAATAATTTATCTCCGAAGTTAGAATTGGAAATGGTTAGTATATTCCAGTAAAAGGCAAAGGAACAATAGCCATATAAAACCAAACATGTTTAAAAACTCATTTTTTTATGTTTTATTTGCGTCTGATTTGATCAAAACTTGTTAAATGTTGGATAGCTGGTTGAGAAAGGGTTCAAAGTCTCTTTTGAAAACAAATTTTGCTTGATTAGATATGCTGAAGGCAGAGAGGTGTTCAACATAAATATTAAAGGAAAAAGTTTCGCCTTAAATACAGTGGAAGATGAGCAAGTTGTCGTTTCACAACAAGAGAGTGATACAGTGCTCTAGCACAAATGACTTAGGTATTTCCATCACAATGTTGTGCTCTATATGAAAAAGAACTATATTGTTGTTGGACTTCTTGACTTAGAAGAAGAGCTTTCTATATGTATAGCCCTCCAATATGGGAAGCAAACAAGACTCGATTTTCCAAAATAATCAACTTGGAAAGTAGCACAGAAATTACAATTGGTCTATATAGATATTAGTGAACCTTAAAAGACACCATCATTGGAGGGAGTAAGTACTACATTGCCTTTATTGATGATTTTACTATATTTTGATGGATTCATTTCTTTAATTATAAATATGAAGTTGTTGATGTGTTAGGGAGATATAAAGCTTTGGTTGGAAATCAAATTGAATGTAGGATTAAGGTTATAAGGTTCGACAATGGAACAAAGTACACATTTGAAAATTTTAACAAATTTTGTGAAGGTGTAGGTATTGATCATCAGCTCACTGTACCATACTCTCCATAGCATGAGAATGGGTTGTCCGAAAATTTCTAGGCTAAAGCTGCAAATTCAACAATATTTTTGCTAAATAAAATGCCAACAAAAGCATTGAAGAAGCAAACACCATTTGAAGCTTGGTTTGATTATAAACCGTTGCTAATGAGTTTAAAGACTTTTTGTTGATTTTGTTTCTCTTATGTTCTTTAGGTGAAAAGAGACAAGTTGGAGAAAAAGCCGGAATCAGGGGTATTTAATGGATATAGCAGCACTTCAAAAGTTTATAGGATTTACTTGCCACATACTAATAAAATTGTGGATAGCAGAGGTGTCAAGTTTTTGGAAACAGGAAAGTGGAGCTGAGATGAGTCATGTCAGTAGTATTTTCATAAAGACATTGACGATCTTCCACTTAGAGGCACAAGGACAACTTTTTGATATTTATTAGAGGTGTAACATAGTTGTTATTGATCCAGCCGGTTTTGTTGAAGTTGTTGAACTTGAAAAATGAAGGGTTGCAATGTAGGTGGAGCTGAATATGATTGAGAAAATGTCACTTGGGAGCTATTGGATAGACCTTCGCACAAGAAACCTATTGGGGTTAAATGGGTTTACAGAACCAAATTCCACCCTGACGGTTCGATGAACAAGTGTAAGGTGAGACTGGTCATCGAAGGATACATACAAATGTTTGGCATAGATTTTTCAGATACATTTGCACCAATAGCTCATTTGGATATTATAAGAATGTTGCTTGCTCTTTCAACCAAAAAAGGATGGAGGATTCATCAACAGGATGTCAAGTTATTCTCAAAAATACTGACTTTTATCCCTTGACTTATCTTTAGATTATGTTTACTGTTATTGCCTTATTCACTAATACTCATCTTTCTTGTTAAGGCAATCTCTAAGTTTTGAAATATATAAAACAAACAAGATATATGGATACTAAGAGTGCTACATGTTTGTATATATAGACACATCTTTTTGAGAATTGTACCATGCAATTGTAACTATTAATAAATGTTAAGTATGACTCCTATTTCAATCAAATTTGAGAAGTAATCTTCTAGTTAAACTCTGTTTATTTGTTTCAATCAAACACTGATTAGTTTAGATTATTTTATTATTATTTGACCTATGAATTTAGCCTATAAATGGTCTCTTTTACAACCTTAGAAAATACACCCATATTAGAACTCATAACACATTTAGAGAATTTTGTGTTTACGTTTTGAGGGTTCTTTGTTTTCAGGTTTTCGGGGTTTAGTTTTTAACTCCATCTTTTGTACTCTTCGTTCTTTTGCCATTATAGTAAAATTATCTTTGCCCATGGTTTTTTATCCTCTTTGGAGGAATTTTTCCACATTAAATTTGTGTGTTCATTTTCTAAATTTATTCCGCTATTTTTTTCTTGTTGCTTAATTGGGTCGATACTAACAATATACCATCCAAAATCTCAAAATCATCAAACGCAACAAATTATTACTTCAATAAAATAACTACTTGACCATTTTTTTAAAGGTATGATTATGTAACATAATAATTTGATGTAATATACTAACATGAAGTGATTTTTCGTATGTAATCCTTTTCTATTAATTATATTTGTGACAAACACACACAGATTATTCGTATAACCAATAAAATGATTAGTTAATTTATTTCATAACATCTTACATTTTCAAGATGCATAAAAATGACTCTAAGATTTTAATCTATTAAAAAGAAACTACTAAAATTAACTTTCAACCTAAACTTGAGGTAACTTCTATTTTGATTACGGAATGTATAAAGTTAATAGAAAAAGAAGAAGAGGAAAAGAAAGATGAAAGTATACCTGTTAATTTATTATCAGAAAGATAAAGTTTTTGGAGAAAAGTCAAATTTGCAATATGGGGAGGAATTTCACTTGAAACATATAATTAAATTAATCAAAATTTACAAATAAGTAAAATAAGTTTAATTGACATTTCTAGTACCATGATTTATACAAGATTTTAGTGCGGACAAAATAGTCCAAAAATTGCAAACAGCAGCACAAACTTAAAAAAGGAGAGGGAGTTAATTTTTTGGCATGAAGGTGAGATAATATTTTAATGGTAAGGAAAGGGTAAAAGAGAAATCATAAGGAAAGAAACAAGTGAGTTAATATTTTTGAAATGTTAGCTCAATATTCTTTAAATATTTGATTCTAAGGAAATCCCAAAATGCAAGCCTTAAATTTAATTTCATTTGTTCATCCATCCATTGGCAAGACAACAATGGCAGTGTTAAAAAAATTTAAATATTTCAAATGTGAATCTGGTTTCATTTAACATTCAAATTTAAATATTTGTTCATCCATCCATTGGCCTCTCGAAGAATCATTTGTCTCAAATCCGAATCCATGGGCATACAAACTCTTCCACGAAAACATAACACGCCATCCTTGTTCAATCCAAAGTCCCCTATAAAACCACTTCCAACTTGCCGTATTAAAGGACCCAACTTTTCATCCAATAACTGCTTTTCCTTGATTTGTTCTAACTACAATGGCTTCACCTGAAGTTCTGCTAATAGACTGCCATCCTCATACAAACTGAGATGAGCAAACATTGCTCTTAACTTCGACACTACCTTACGACTTAATGCGTCTGCCACCACGTTAGCCTTTCCAGGATGGTACTCGATTGAGAAGTCATAATCCTTTAACAACTCCATCCATCTCCGTTGTCTCAAGTTCAACTTCTTTTGGCTAAGGAGGTACTTAAGACTCTTATGGTCCGTATAAATGATCGACTTCTCACCGTAGAGATAGTGCCTCCAAATCTTTAAAGCAAACACCACCGCAACCAACTCCAAGTCATGAGTAGGATAGTTGACTTCATGCGGCCTCAACTGATGAGAAGCATATGCCACCATTTTCCCACTTTGTATCAACACACATCCTAAACCCCGTATGTGACGCATCACTGAAACACCCCACACCCGGCCCACGAGCCTGAACCGGATCTGGTATGTTCCTTAAGAAAATCGGCTTCAAATTCTTTTGTTACTTAGAAAATTTTTGTGAATTTTTAGAAAGATATTGGTTTTGGGTTGGGCTTAGGTTGGAAACCCATTTATTTAATTTAGAAAACATTTAATTTTGGTGACAAAACAATTTAGGGTTTATTTTTAAAATAAATTTAATTAAACTTAGTAAAAAATAATTCATAACATAACAACCGAAAATAAAAGCGAGGAAATAAAACCATCCAACTTGGGCCTTATGGCCTTATTACATCATTCAAACCCAAAGATAAAATTGAAAATACTAAAATTGAGTAAAGTCCAAATTCTAATAAATTCTTCAAGTGATGCATGGCCACCTTTAGCTCCCTGTAGGCCAGGTCCATTCTTGCTCATTTCTGAAAAATAGTCCCACAAAGGGTGAGTCAACAGACTCAATGTGTACACAAACTAACAATCAACATTCGAGGCATACATATTCATATCAAAGCATATTCAAATCAAATAATGATGCAACCCAACCCAAGCCTATTTGTCCATCCGCTACACACCACCGTGTACGCCAATTACAGTGGGGACTACTAAGTCAACCCTCCATCCGCTACACACCATCGAAGCGGCGCGATCAATGCGATCGACAAGCTCATCGCCCACTTACGTTGTGTCATTAGACACTATATTCAAATAATGTAACGAAGTTACCATATTCACGCAATGGGGCCGTAGCCACCATATTTCGTTGGTGGTAGAAACCAACACCTTCGTTGGTGAGACCGAAGTCAACACCTTCGTTGGTGAGACCAAGTCAACACCTTCACTTTCTTCCTTCACATATATCCCAAATGCCCCAATTATTTTATAACATATTCCACATACTTAATTTTCATTCATGTTACTAATCACATGTTCAAGGTATATCACATTCATAATCCTATCAAAAGTAGGAAACGTGCACAGGTACTTTTGCCACATTTGTGGTACATAGCCACATTCTCATTCTTATGCACATTCACATATTAAAACATAATTATTGCCATAACATATTGAAAGTTAGTGTGAGTACACACCTGATTTGCTTAATAGGCTCCTTGAGATCTCGAAAATCCCAATCTATAGTTTAGATCTCTTTGTTGCCTATATTCGGCCATTATAAAAGACACATTAATAACCTTATTTGGTTTGAAAACCAAATCCTAGTAGGATTTTGTATTACTAACCTTGTTGCCGAATTAGATGATCAAATCCCAAAAATTTGTTAGTATTCTTTTTTTTCTTGAAATCGGCTAACACTAGATCATGTAACCATGTGAGTTTTCGGTTTTTGAAATAATGGGAAATAATCCTAAATATTTAAAAAAACAAGCCTTGGCCGAATATCACTTACCTTACAAATTCCAAATCAAGAGGATTCCTTTATATGCTTGTCAAAATCCCTATAACTTTGTATTAGATTAAATCTAACTTTGAAAATATGAATCATAACCTTTAACCAAATATTCATTCCTCTTACCTTAGATCCTTGATCCTTCTATTCAATAATGAGGGAAACCCTTATGATGTTGTGGTTGATTGCTCCTTTACTTAGAATCAACAAGGATTTGGCTTTTGTGAGAAGAATCGAGAGAAGAAAATAGAAGAAGAGAAGAGAGGATTTTGCTTGAAGAAAAATTCGCAGAGAGGGGGAGAGAGCTAGGAAAATTTCGGCAAAGAGGAAGCAAAAGTGAATGAGTAGCCCTCCGCCTCTTTTTATAGCCAAAGTTATCAGCCTAGGAGTCCCTTACTTGGCCACCACTCCTCTTTTTGATAATATTATCTCTTTTATTTGAAAGATAAAACGCCTTTAATCCATCAATTATCTCCTCAATTATCTCCTTAGAAAATAATCCTTTATTTATCTCTTATTATTCACATATTTATGTGAATAAAACTCCTTTATTTATCTCTTATTATTCACATATTTATGCAAATAAAACTCTTCCTTTTCTAGAAACCCATGCCGTCCACTCTCTTCCAGGAAGCAAAAATTAAACTTATTTATTTGCTTCCCAAGTGACTCGAACCCAAGCCCAAATGACTCTTGCACATGGCGCCATTTCCATAGGCCCTAAGTGACACCTTCAGGCCATTTTTCCAAGCCTAATTGTGTGTCAAACTTCTCCAACTTTTTCTTTTAAGGCCTACAGCCTTTATTTCCTATTTTGAACTTTAAAATTTGACATTTCGGCATCATTTCTAAGTTTCCTAAAATTTTCGATCGGCTCTGTAACTTGCCATTTTTCTTACATTCCAAGATTCTAAAAATGTTCAGGTTTCCTAAAATGTTCAGTTTCCAAAATGTTCAGGTTTCCTAAAATGTTCGATTTCCAAAATGTTGATTTCCAAAATGTTGAGTTTCCTAAAATGTTGATTTCCAAATGTTGAGTTTCCAAAAATGTGTACTTTCCATTTTTGAACCATTTCCTTACATTTCTAGGTTTCCTAAAATGTTCACTTTCCTCTTTATTCCTTTACATTTCCATACATTTCCTCACATTTCCTTACATTTCCTTACATTTCCATACATTTCCATACATTTCCTTACATTTCCTTACATTTTCTTACATTTCCCTACATTGCCTTACATTTCCATACATTTCCACACATTTCCACACATTTCCATACACTTCCATACATTTCCATATATTTCCATACATTTCCTTATTTCTAGAATTCACATAACACATTCATAATTCATAAAACATGCCATTTTACCACATGGTTCCTTGTGTCATGCTTCACACGGAGTTTCTTTTAAAGCCTCATTTACCTAGCTCCTTTTTACTTAAAACCAATAATTTTCCAAAGCTTTCTTCTTCCATCCTAAAATTCTAAAAACCCTTAATACACTTCCAACACTTTGCCAAAACCTACTAACTCATGAATTATGCACAAACGCATAACCCCTAATCTAGGATGTTACGATTCTACCCTCCTTAAAAATAATTTCGTCCTCGAAATTACTTACTGCTGATCGTACCATCCTTCTCACCGCACTATGCTACGCAGCTGCGCACTCTGATCTTAATAGAACCATCATACTTTCTAGGCACAATCTCTAAGTTCACGTCCCCCTATTTAAGAGAATTTTATGAATTTGTCTTTATTCCACTTTGATTACATGAAGAAGTTTTATGGAAAGAATTTTAGGAGTGGTTCTTTCGTATTCATACATGCACACAGATCTTTACATTCATACATCCATCAATCAATTATGAAATTTCGTTCATTCAGAGAAATGTTGTAGTTTTCATTCTTTGTTGTTTTTCCACTACCAGGGTATTTTTCGTAATTTTGTCCTCTGAGGGCATTTTTGTAATTTTTCAAAAGAAAAAGTTCCTTGGTGATTTTGTCAAAAGTATTTTGGTAATTTCAAAGTCCCGGAGTAATTTGGAAAATTTTTGAAATCTGAGGTATTTTGGAAATTTTTGGCCTCGAGGGTATTTCGGTAATTTTTATGGCCCAGGGTAAATTTGTAAAAGTTAACAAATCAGGGATATTTTAGAAGTTGTAAAACTTTGAGGGTTCTTTTTGAGACTTTTATTTTCCAAAGCGGTGATGTTGCAAAAATTTTGGAAAACAGAGGTCATTTTGGTAATTTTGTAAGTTAAGGGCAATTTAAGTAATTTTCCAAAATCCAGATATTTTTGATAGTTTGCAATTTGAACATTTATAAAATAATGAAGTTTTAGCAAGACCGTTGAAAAGTTTGACATTTTGTAAATCAAGGGCATTTTGGTAATTTTACCACTAAGGGCATTTTTGTAATTTTCACAAATCGAGAATTTTTAGGAAATTTTGTAAAGATAGTTTTTACAAATTTAAAAGAAAGTTTTAAGAATTTTAAAACTAGGGTTTGTTGTTTTATTCTCCTTTTTTTTTTTTTTTTAAAACATGGCTAGTTCCTTCTCGGGTTTTAGTCATTATGTTTGGCCTATGACCGAGCCCTCTTTGGGTCGGGTGAACCAAAGCTACGCACCAGGTAGGATTCGAGTGGAGAGGAGGTGAGTCACGCGGATCTGCTTAAGTACCAAGCTCCCACCGAAACCATTCCTAGACATGCATGCATGTGAGGGTTACCACACCCTAGCTCGATGACTTAGCCATAGGTTTGTTTAGTGTATTAAGTCTTATGTGTTTTGTGTTTGAGCAGATCTAATCCTAGGGTTCAAGTTCCTATCATACTATTCTACGTTCCATGCTTTTTACCCTTCTAATGTTCATAACATAATTCACATAATCACCCAAATGGTTAGGGTGGTACTTACAGTGGATCATGGTCGGAGACTTAGGTGCCATGCCGGAGAATCATTTAATTTGAAAAAAAATCATTTGGCTCGCTTTGAAAAAGTTTTGGGCCTTAGCCCACAGGCCGAGAGAGTTTAAAAGCGGGCTCGATACCAAAATGAAACACCCCACACCCGCCCACGAGCACGAACAGGATCTCAGTATGTTCCTTAAGAAAATCGGCTTCAAATTCTTTTGTTACTTAGAAAATTTTTGTGAATTTTTAGAAAGATATTGGTTTTGGGTTGGGCTTAGGTTGGAAACCCATTTATTTAATTTAGAAAACATTTAATTTTGGTGACAAAACAATTTAGGGTTTATTTTTAAAATAAATTTAATTAAACTTAGTAAAAATAATTCATAACATAACAATGAAAATAAAAAGTGGAAATAAAACCATCCAACTTGGGCCTTATGGCCTTATTACATCATTCAAACCCAAAGATAAAATTGAAAATACTAAAATTGAGTAAAGTCCAAATTCTAATAAATTCTTCAAGTGATGCATGGCCACCTTTAGCTCCTGCCAGGCAGGTCCATTACTTGCTCATTTCTGAAAAATAGTCCCACAAAGGGTGAGTCAACAGACTCAATGTGTACACAAACTAACAATCAACATTCCAGCATACATATTCATATCAAAGCATATTCAAATCAAATAATGATGCAACCCAACCCAAGCCTATTTGTCCATCCGCTACACACCACCCGTACGCCGCCAATTACAGTGGGGACTACTAAGTCAACCCTCCATCCGCTTACACACCATCGAAGCGATCGGCTGCGATCGACAAGCTCATCGCCCACTTACGTTGTGTCATTAGACACTATATTCAAATAATGTAACCGAAGTTACCATATTCACGCAATGGGGCCGTAGCCACCATATTTCGTTGGTGAGGCCGAAACCAACACCTTCGTTGGTGAGACCGAAGTCAACACCTTCGTTGGTGAGACCGAAGTCAACACCTTCACTTTCTTCCTTCACATATATCCCAAATGCCCCAATTATTTTATAACATATTCCACATACTTAATTTTCATTCATGTTACTAATCACATGTTCAAGGTATATCACATTCATAATCCTATCAAAAGTAGGAAACGTACCTGGGTACTTTTGCCACATTTGTGGTACATAGCCACATTCTCATTCTTATGCACATTCACATATTAAAACATAATTATTGCCATAACATATTGAAAGTTAGTGTGAGTACACACCTGATTTGCTTAATAGGCTCCTTGAGATCTCGAAAATCCCAATCTATAGTTTAGATCTGCTGTTGCCTATATTCGGCCATTATAAAAGACACATTAATAACCTTATTTGGTTTGAAAACCAAATCCTAGTAGGATTTTGTATTACTAACCTTGTTGCCGAATTAGATGATCAAATCCCAAAAATTTGTTAGTATTCTTTTTTTTCTTGAAATCGGCTAACACTAGATCATGTAACCATGTGAGTTTTCGGTTTTTGAAATAATGGGAAATAATCCTAAATATTTAAAAAAACAAGCCTTGGCCGAATATCACTTACCTTACAAATTCCAAATCTGAAGAGGATTCCTTTATATGCTTGTCAAAATCCCTATAACTTTGTATTAGATTAAATCTAACTTTGAAAATATGAATCATAACCTTTAACCAAATATTCATTCCTCTTACCTTAGATCCTTGATCCTTCTATTCAATAATGAGGAAACCCTTATGATGTTGTGGTTGATTGCTCCTTTACTTAGAATCAACAAGGATTAGGCTTTGTGAGAAGAATCGAGAGAAGAAAATAGAAGAAGAGAAGAGAGGATTTTGCTTGAAGAAAAATTCGCGAGAGAGGGGAGAGAGCTAGGAAAATTTCGGCAAAGAGGAAGCAAAAGTGAATGAGTAGCCCTCTCCCGCCTCCTTTTATAGCCAAAGTTATCAGCCTAGGAGTCCCTTACTTGGCCACCACTCCTCTTTTGATAATATTATCTCTTTTATTTGAAAGATAAAAGCCTTTAATCCATCAATTATCTCTCAATTATCTCCTTAGAAAATAATCCTTTATTTATCTCTTATTATTCACATATTTATGTGAATAAAACTCCTTTATTTATCTCTTATTATTCACATATTTATGCAAATAAAACTCTTCCTTTTCTAGAAACCCATGCCGTCCACCTCAACCTTATGCAGGAAGCAAAAATTAAACTTATTTATTTGCTTCCCAAGTGACTCGAACCCAAGCCCAACAGCTCTTGCACATGGCGCCATTTCCATAGGCCCTAAGTGACACCTTGAGCCATTTTTCCAAGCCTAATTGTGTGTCAAACTTCTCCAACTTTTTCTTTTAAGGCCCTCTAGCCTTTATTTCCTATTTTGAACTTTAAAATTTGACATTTCGGCATCATTTCTAAGTTTCCTAAAATTTTCGATCGGCTCTGTAACTTGCCATTTTTCTTACATTCCAAGATTCAAAAATGTTGAGTTTCCTAAAATGTTGGGATTTCCAAAATGTTGAGTTTCCTAAAATGTTGATTTCCAAAATGTTGATTTCCAAAATGTTGAGTTTCCTAAAATGTTCAGTTTCCAAAATGTTCAGGTTTCCAAAAATGTGTACTTTCCATTTTTGAACCATTTCCTTACATTTCTAGGTTTCCTAAAATGTTCACTTTCCTCTTTATTCCTTTACATTTCCATACATTTCCTCACATTTCCTTACATTTCCTTACATTTCCATACATTTCCATACATTTCTTACATTTCCTTACATTTTCTTACATTTCCTACATTGCCTTACATTTCCATACATTTCCACACATTTCCACACATTTCCATACACTTCCATACATTTCCATATATTTCCATACATTTCCTTATTTCTAGAATTCACATAACACATTCATAATTCATAAAACATGCCATTTTACCACATGGTTCCTTGTGTCATGCTTCACACGGAGTTTCTTTTAAAGCCTCATTTACCTAGCTCCCCTTTTTACTTAAAAACCAATAATTTTCCAAAGCTTTCTTCTTCCATCCTAAAATTCTAAAAACCCTTAATACACTTCCAACACTGCCAAAACCTACTAACTCATGAATTATGCACAAACGCATAACCCCTAATCTAGGATGTTACAATCACAGTAAACGGTAAACTCTTTTCCAACCTCAGGTTGAATCAGTACTGGCGCTTTCGTCAAAATCTTCTTCAGGTTCTCGAAACTTTCTTGTTGTTTATCGGTCCACATATACGGTACTCCCTTTCGCAACAACTTAGTTAGGGGTGCAGCAATCCACAGAAACCCCTCAACAAAGCATCTATAGTAACCAGCCAATCCCAAGAAACTCCAAATCTCAGCCACTGACTTCGGTGGTTTCCAATCCAACACAGCCTCTACCTTCCGAAGATCAACTCTTATTCCTTCAGCTGACACCACATGCCCCAAGAAAGTCACTTCCTTCAACCAAAATTCGTACTTACTGAATTTGGCATAAAGTTGCTTATCTCACAAAATTTACAACACAAAGCGCAAATGTGAGTCATGCTCTTCCTCATTCCTCGAATATACCAAGATATCATCTATGAACACTACTACGAACTGGTCTAGATAGGGTTGAAAGACTCGGTTCATCATGTCCATAAATGCAGCTAGTGCATTAGTCAAACCAAACGGCATAACCAAGAACTCATAATGTCCATAGCGAGTTCAAAATGTCGTCTTATGAATGTCTGCCTCTTTCACCTTGGGTTGATGATAACCTGATCTCAAATCAATCTTGGTGAAAACTGAAGCTCCTCTCAATTGATCAAACAGGTCATCGATTCTCGGTAATGGATACCTATTCTTGATTGTCAATTCATTCAACTGCCTATAATCAATGCACATACACATCGACCCATCCTTATTCTTGACGAACAAAACCGATGCTCCCCACGGAGACACACTCGGCCGAATAAATCCCCAATCTAACAATTCTTGAATTTGAGCTTTAAGCTCTGCTAACTCCTTCGGCGCCATTCTGTAAGGAGCAATGGACACCGGAGCCGTTCCGGGCAAAAGCTCAATGCCAAATTTTACTTCCCGATCTGGAAGTAGACCCGAAAGTTCTTCGGAAAAGACATCTGGAAATTCCTTCACTGTTTTCACATCTTCCACCGATAATTCCTTGGCATCCAATGCACTAATGAAGGCTAGGAATGCTCCATACCCTTTCCGCACCAACTTTTCTGGCTTCAAAGCAGATACCACATTTGCCAAAAAGTTCCTTCGCTCGCCTATCATTGCTACCTTCTTATCATCCACAGTCCTTATTGACATTCGCTTTTCAGCACAATCCAACTATGCCCGGTGCTTCACCAACCAATCCATGCCCAAAATAAGATCGAACTCATCGAAAGGTAATTCCATCAAATCCGCTAAGAATATTTCTCTTTGGATTTCTAAGGGTATGTCTCTGAAAAATTTATTCACAATTACAGTATATCCTAAAGGACTAATTACTGTCATCTCTCTATCGGTAATTTCAGATCTAATATTCAAGTTTCCAGAAATGGCACTAGCAACCAACGAGTGGGTAGACCCGATATCTATCAAAGCAGTAACAGGTACATCAAAGATGAAGAACGTACCAGTTATCACATCAGGTGCATCGCCATCTTCCCGACGCCTAACCGCATAAACCAACCCCGGCTGTCTTGCCTCCGTGTTACCTCTAAAGCCATTACCTCGACCCGGTGAACCTTGACCACGTCTAACACCATTACCACCACGACCTGGTCTACGGCCTCTCGATGGCTGCTGAGTACCTCTAACTGACTGAGCATCAGGGTTATGAGCTTCTGGAGTTGTATCAGTCCGTCGAGGGCAGTTCTTATACTGGTGATCCTTGGAACCACATTTATAGCAGGCACCAATTTTCTTCCAACATTCCCCGGGGTGTCGCTTCCCACAGTCAACACAGTCTCAACTCTGATTGGTAGTCACGGGTGCTCTAGCTTGGGTTGGCTCATCATTCCTAGGCCTCTTCTGAAAACTTTTAGTGGAACCTGAATTCCTGAAGTCCCTCTTGCCTCTGCCTCTATCTCAATTCTGACGTGCCGAGTTTTTAGCTGCCTCAGCTATTTTGGCTTTCTCCACAAGCTTGGCCAAAGTCCTTACTTATTGTGGGGCTATCAGTACCCGCAGCTCATTATTCAACCCATCCTCAAAACGTACACAACGCTCATGATCGATTGGTACAATTGTCCGAGCATAACGGCTCAAGCGTAGAAATTCTGCCTCGTAAGCTGCCACCGACTTATTTTTTTGGACCAGATTCAGGAATTCTTTCCTCCGGGCATCCACATAACTTGCCCCGACATACTTTCTTGGGAATTCAGTCTTGAAGAAATCCCAAGTAACAACTTCAGCCTGAGTGCCTTCTCGAACAGTGAGCCACCATTGATACACCTCATCCCTCAACAAGGACACAGCGCCTCTTAGTTTCTGCTCGGTGGTGCACTCCAAATCATACATGATTCGCTCCACTGTCTCGAGCCAATACTCCGCTACATTCAAAGCTACACCAGAGACACCCCTAAAAACTTCGGCACCACTTGATTTAAGTCGTTCCGATATTGATCCACGAGCTGCTGGCCCAATTCTAGCCCCAGCAACCCTTTCTAGGACTTGTAACATTGCTTGGGTCAAGGCAATGTCCTCTCTCATATGGTCGTGTGATCCAGTCTCACTCTCGGGTGATGCAGGTGTGTCCATTTCTAGTATATGTCCCGACGCTTCAGACACAACCCTAGCACCTCGGCCTCTACCACGGCCACGTCTACCACGTCCATGGTCACGTCCTCTAGTGCTCATATTGGGTATTTTGGTTTAATCTGATTACAAGTTTTATGAATCAGTATACTTTTTTAGTATTTATTAACGATATTTTATGAGATATAAGAGATAGAATTGTTTTCATAAACGCGTCCTATAGTCTCAATCTCTATAGTTTCAACACCTAAAACTAAAAGTTCTAGAGTGTTCCTATAGTCATTTCGCAATAATAAGAATTATTCAATTCACATACACTTACTTGACTTGGTGCCGGATACTCGTGGTGTCATACTACCCTTTTTTAAAAAAAAAACATAAGTTCTATAATTCGAAACAGTTTTGTACCATAAATGTTTTTGAACACAAACCACAACCGAGTTTTGAACCAGGCTCTGATACCATTAAATGTAACACCCCAAACCCGGCCTAGAAGTTAGACCCGAATCTGGCATGCCACATGGAAGTGTTTTTCAAAACCATCTTTGCAATTGTAACAACTTGTTGGAGAATTTCAGCCTCTTTGTTAAAACCCAAAACACTTAAGCAATTGTGTCTACGTGAAAACATAATTAACTTTAATAACCCTTTTCGGTTGTGAAAGCATATTTGAAATAAATGATTTACGAAAATGTGACCTTTGAAATAGAGTTGCAAAAGCATTTTGAAACATTGGGGAAACGTAGATAAAATACAAGTATTTTGAGAGATTGATTGATGAATCACAAATCAAGGAATTGAACTTTAAATCCGTGACTTTTGAAAATGTCGTTAATAGTTTGAAAGAATGTTCGAGTTAAAACATATTTGTATAAGTTTATTTTGAAATCCATTTGTTAATCAATTTCGGAAAACCCTTATTTACGTTTTTAGAAAAAAAAATTCTCGTTTTAAACAATGTAAGAAAAATAATAAAAAAAATCCCAACCATAAAGCAAAAATAAAAAAAATAGTTCAGAGGCCTTATTACAACTTAAACCAAATTAGCAAAATAATAAAATAAACGGAAATAGAAATTTAAAGTTTAATAACATCATTTCTGAAGTATGGCCCCCACCGAGTCATCCATGGCCCAAGTCCACGTCACTGAGCATTACCTGAAAGGGTTAAGAGAAAGGGGGGTGAGTTACTAGAACTCAGTGTGTAACCCACTTACCGTTGTTCACTGGGCCAAAATCCATTAACCAAATATTTGGGCCTAAGCCCATTTACAATAATATGAATGTATCATATATATATAATATGCAAATGATATGCAATTCCCAAACCAAACCTAGTTTTCCATCCGCTACACACCACCCGTACCAACCAACACACCCGTGGGAGAGCTTTAGTCATCCCACCCCGCCAATACACCAAACGTAGGCATTAAGCCATATATCAAACTGGGCATTAAGCCGTATATCAATTTGTGGACAAGCCACCAGATTAACAGAATTTACATGGCATTGCCATTTTTTGATTTGTGGCGAGCCACGGATTTATGTAGTGAGCTACGTAACTTCTCTTCATCATCATCCCATCCCATGCAATTCAGTATATAATGCATAACAATTCATAATAATGCATTCAAATATTTCTTACAAACTTTCTGGCCCATTATAACAATTTATTAACTTGGCCCACTAAGCAGAATATTATCTTGGCCCATTTCACATATTTTTAGATCGGCCCATTTAGCAAATTATCAAATTGGCCCATATAGCAAATTATCAAATTGGCCCATATAACAAATTATCAAATTGGCCCATATAGCAAATTATCAAATTGGCCTATATAGCCAAAGTATCAGATTTGCCCATTTAGCAAAATATAACAAATTGGCCCATCATGCCATATATCAATTGGCCCATTAAGGCAATCTATCAAATCGGCCCATAAAGGCATTTTCACAATTCGATAATCCTAACCACTAAGGGTAATTTGGTAATCTCACAATCCAACGGTATTTCGGTAATTTACCCACCAAGGGTATTTTGGTAATTTTCGCAATCCAACTTAACTACTAATTTGGGCATAACATTTTAAAACTGTCCATCTGCGTCATACTGACTAAATTGACCATAAATTGAGTTAGAAAACTCGAAATCTAGATCCGTAAAAGTTCCTTGAAATTAGACTCATATATCTTCTTACTGTAATTTTTCCAGAATTTTTGGCCTAGCCATTTAGTACAGTTTATTCCTCAATATCTCCCCTTTTCTGCTGCTTGGAAATTCCAACCATTCTTTACTAAAATTTAATTATCTTTTTGTACAGAATTCAAATGATATTCTAGTTTCTTTCTTATAAAAATAGACTCATTAAGGAATCTAACCATATAAATTATGTGCCAAAATTAGTTTTTATCAATTTTTAATGATTTTTCCAAGTCAGAACAAGGGATCTCAAAATCACTCTGAACTAGTCTCACAAAAATCTAAAAATCTCAAAATATACTAATCCTTTTCTCTCTCTGTTTCTTTTATAAGAAAATAGACTCAATTATCTTCCAATCCATATCTTCTTCACTTTCTAATTCAATTTCCATTATTTTTGGTGATTTTTCAAATCCACGTCACTGCTGCTAACCAAAACTGTTTCATTGCAAAATACGATTACCACTTTGAACATGCGTACGTCGAGTGGTCAAAGATGCTGGTTTTTGGCTTTTTGGTCTTTCGAACGAATCACAGAACATTTTATGCAAACATTCAAAGAGGTGTGAGATTACACACCATTTTAAACATATATTTGGAAAGGTACGGGATTACACACCTGATTTCGATTTCCTAACGAACCACTCGTCGTTGACCTAGAACAATACCAACCAAAAGTTAGCCTAGGATTTCCAAAAGATTTTGTATCACTTACACTTGAATCACTTACCACTATGTCCGAAGGTAGAATATATCGAGTGTTAATATGAATGAGAAGAAGAAATAGAGAAGGGATGAAAGTTCGGTTATGGAGGGATAATGGGCACAATATTTGGCTATGGTGAAAGGATTAGAATAGAAGAGAAGCTTGAAGGATTTTTGCGAAAAAGAAAAGAAGGAAGAAGAAGAATGGTTCACTAGCTTGGTTTTTCTAGAAAGATGAAAGAACAAATTTTGGTCTCAATTGTTGGTCTACATTCGGCAACAAGAAGAAAGAAATAAGAGAATATGCACACTTGATGCTAATGGAAGTAGCACTAAAACTTTACCAAAACACTAACAAAATTCAGCTATGCCCCTTAAGCCCCAAAAACCGTCCACATACATAGCTAAAATGGCCAACAATTTGCCACCCATACTTTCCATAACATCTTCCATTAAAATTCCACTTGTTCCCTTTACTTTCCCCTTCATCCGTTTTTGGTTGTCCCCCATCTTGCTAATAAAAGAAATTGTTCAACAACCAACTCTTTCATTAGCAACGTGAGTGGTTGCCATCTAAAGGAGTCCCATGTTAATTTTTTTATTTCCTAATGCTTGATGAAGTATTGACATAATAAGGTAATGGTGGCACTTAAAATGAACAAAAGATGGTGGGATGGCATGGATAATCATGGAGTATTGATATAATGGGTAAGGTGGCCATTATTGAATTTGAATGGCAAGCATTGGAGGAAAGTGACTAAAAAGAAAAATTCTAGGATGTTACACTAACGTGCTGGATGTGATGTTTATATCCTTTCGAAACAAAGAAATCTCAGTTTTTTTTAAATCAAACATCTATATTTATTTTCTTAGTTTAACACTATCAAAGAAAAAAAATACATGAAACACCCCAAACCCGGCCCATGAGCCTTGACCGGATCTGGTATGTTCCTAGAAGAAAACTGGTTCAAAATTCTTTTGTTACTTAGGAAAAACTTGTGTGTTTTGAAAGAAAATTTGTTTTGGGTTGGGCTTGTGTTGAAAACCAATTTATCTTATTTTTAAATCCATTTATTTCAGGTAACAAAATACTTAGAGTTTATTTTTAAAATAAACTTTCTTAATTAACTTAAACTTTAACTGATAAAAATTCGTAGCGTAATAAATAAAAGGAAAAAAAATAAAGTAAAGAAATTCAACTATGGCCTTATGGCCTTATTACATCAAATAATCCCAAAAAATTAAATTAAAGTACTTGAAATAAAATAAGAAGCCAAATCGTAATTTCTTGCTGTGCATGGCCATCCCTAAGCTTTTGCCGAGCCCGGTCTATTACTGCTCGTCACCTGAAAATAGTCCCACAACGGGATGAGTCAACAGACTCAATGTGTACACAACACTAAGTCATAATAGAATCAGGCATGCATATGATACGCATTGAAATTATAGAATACATTTAATGATGCATTCCCAAACCCAAACCTAATTAGCCATCCGCTACACTCCCCCGTACCAACCTGTACACCGTGGGGACTACTAAGTCAACCCTCCATCCGCTACACTCCATATCGCGGTCTTAGGTCACCGCATTCGTGGTCTTAGGTCACCACATTCAGATATCACGGTCTTAGGTCACCGTGTTCGTGGTCTTAGGTCACCACATTCACTTCCCCTTTCATATAACCCATATGCCCCAAATCATACATATCCTGCACATTTATGCCTTAGTTCACATTCTTATCACTTTTCACATGTTACTTATAACATATATTCATAATCCTAGTAGGAGTAGGAAACGTACCTGAGTACTTTGTACCATAATATGGTACCTTAGCCACTTTCATATTCTTAAAATCATATATATTATTTAATCATACATAGCCATAAAACGTATTATGAAATAGTGTGAGGTACACACCTGATTCGCTTAGCAAACTTGAGATCCCGAAAAGCTTGATCTAATGCTTAGATCCTTAATCCTTACATTTGATTTATCACTTACTACTTTAATAAAAAGCCATTCGGCCATAAATCCAAATCCTAGCAGGATTAGTATTCTTAAACTTACCCTGTTGCCGATTGGGACACCAACAAATCCCGAAATTGATCCTTGCTTTCCTAGGAATGTCGAAATTCCTATAACCTTACGTTAGACTTAATCGAATCATTAAAACATAAAACATGGCCTTTGGCCAAATACACATATGTCTTACCTTAATCTTAGAAATCCCGAAACCTTCCTCATTGTAGAATCCCAAAGTTCTCCTTCAAAGTTTCGGCCAACATATCTATGGCATTAGAGACTTGACTTTCGATTTAAAGAAAAAGGAAGATAAAAGCAATAGATCCTTACCCTTACTTGAAGAAGTCGACACACCCTTGTTTGAAGTCCCACAAAAATTCGGCTATGGAGACTTAGACAGGGATAAAAGGTTTCGGCTTAGACAGTAGAAGCGAAAAGAAGAAAAGAAGAAAAGAAGAAAAGAAAGATTTTGGAGAGGAAAAGAATCAATGAAAGAGAATAAAAGAGAGGAGAACACTAAGAAATTCGGCAGAGAGGAGAGGAGGAAGAAAAATTGATGAGTAGCCCTATTTTCTTCCTTTTATAGCCGAAATTACTACTCAGAATCCCTTACTTGGCCACCACTCTTCTTGTTTGATAGCTTTATCCTTTTAATTATCACAAAATAAAAGAATTAAATCCCACAATTATCTCTTGAAAATAATCCAAATTAAATCCTTTATTTATCCCCTTATTAGCCGAATTTTAAAGAGAATAAAACTCCCCTTTTACAAGCCTTGTTGCCGTCCACCTCTGAGCTTCTGGAAGCAAAATAAAACTTCTTTTATTTGCTTCCCAAGTGACTTGAACTCAGGCCCAACATCCTTGCATGTGGCGCCATTTCCAGAGGCCCTAAGTGGCATCTTCAGGCCACTTTTCCAAGCCTACTGGTGTGTCAAATTTCACATACTTTTTCTCTTAAGGCCACCTTGCCTTAATTTTCTCTTTTAAACTTTAAAACTCGACATTTCTAGGTCATTTCTAAGTTTCCAAAAATTTTCGTTTGGCTCTTTAAACTTGACATTTCCTTACATTTCCAAGTTTCCAGAAATGTTCACTTTCCTCTTTTGAATCATTTCTAAATCATTTCCTTACATTTCCAGGACATTTCCCTACATTTCCAAGACAAGGCATTTCCTTACATCTCCAGGACATTTCCTCACATTTCCAAGACAAGACATTTCCTTACATTTCCTTACATTTCCATACATTTCCATACATGTCCATACGTTTCCATACATTTCCTTACATTTCCATACATTTCCATACATTTCCTTACATTTCCATACATTTCCTTACATCTTGGGGTTCCTAAAACTCCTCAGATCACATCCAACACACCCACTGAGCCCACTATCTCATGAATTACGCACGAACGCATAACCCCTAATCTAGGATGTTACAATACAGTTTGCAAAATTATTATACTTCATCCAAAGGTTTTTAAATAAGGCAATGTTTGTGTTTAGAAATTTAGAGAATAGTGCCCTAACGTGCTGGGTTGCGATTTTTCGTTTGACTAAATAACTAAATATCTTTTTAATAAATTTCGTAAATTATAAGATAACTTTGATTACGAGGATTTAAAATATCGCGTCCTAACGTGCTGGACGTGATGTTTGTATCCTCTCGGAACAAAGAAATCTCAAATTTTAGCCCGAACTATCCAAACATTTTCTAAAAGGATCCGTATTTTAAAGCCTTTTCAAACTTCTGACATTAAGACACTAATTAATCAATTTGGTACCAAGTTTGGGCATGACGAGGGTGCTAACCCTTCCTCGCACGTAACCGACTCCCTAACCCATTTTCTCAAAATTTCGTAGAGCAAAAACACCGTTTTAATAAATCAAAACATTCTATGAAAACAAAGGTGGTTCGATCTCACCAAATAAAGATCGGTGGCGACTCCATGTCTTTTTTGTTTTCAAAACCCTAGTCGATTCCCATCGTTTTTTGGTTACGACAGCTTGGCAACTCCACTGGGGACCTGAATAAGAGAGTTAAGCCACGAGCTGATTAATTTTTGTCTTTTTGTCAAAAATTGGAAATTTGGTTTTAATATACTATCCATTCATTTCATTTCATCTGTTTTGTGTTATGATCTTCATCATTTTATTCATATTTCTTTATTTGTTTTGATTTTTTGATATATCTCTGCACATTGCATTACATGATCGCTCGATTACACCCTCTAAGTGGGAGTGAGAAACTACTCCTTCGTGAAGTCTTCACCTCCGTGCAGGATAGTGGATCACTTTCGGGATACATACGTACCTATGTCTTCGTGGGATTTTCATCTCCGTACAGCAATAGGGAAATGTATTCCCCTGAACCGAACTCGGTTTGTATAAGCCTATAATGATTGAGGATCGAGGAATCTGTTGGTTCAGGTACCTTCACCCTAGAACCAAACCTCATGTAGTGACCTTAAAAGCCACCCCGGGTAGAACCTCACCAAAACCTGGGAGTTACCCGACCAGGTGCTTTAATTCTCTGCTTATTGTGCATGAAATGCTAATTTGCTTCATTTTATTTTGATTACATGACATATTCATCAAAAAGGTGTTGATTCACATTTGGTTGCTGTATAGATAACTTGTCATTGAAAAGGGGTTTCTTAATAAAGTGGAAGACAATGCGATCGTCCGGATATGGGTCGAGACAGTGCAGCAAGAAAAAGGCGATAGTCTTATAGAGGGGTACATATCGGAGTTATGGGATTTCACACGCGTCAGCGTTACCCAAAATAATCTGCAAGAGATAAGAGAAATATGGAGTCAATGGGACAATGGGATCAAGGAACTATTTTACTGTCATTATGGTGATTTGCTTTATCTGCTTGATATCAAGGTAGACCAACACTTATTCCAAGCTATAGCCCAGTTTTGGAACCCTACTTATAGTTGCTTTACTTTCGGGAAAGTGGATTTGGTACCTACTATAAAAAAATACACAACTTTGTGTCGTTGCCCAAAGATTCAAATTGATAAAGTTTATGCAAGACCTGTTAATGTCCCCACATTCTTAAAAAAGCTGACGAATATTACAGGGATGAGCGAGCAGTGGGTTACAACTCGGATAAAACAAAAGGGAGATTGTAAGTGTATCCCTTGGAAAAATTTAAGGGATTTGATCATAGCACATCCTGATGTGAAGAAAAGGGTTGATATTTTTGCTTTGAGCATTTATGGACTGATTATCTTCCCTAAAGCTCTAGGGCATGTAGACGAGGCGGTATTCGACTTATTTGACAGATTGGATAAAAGAGTCACACCCGTCCCTACAATTTTAGTCGAAACTTTTAGGTCCCTAAAAGCGTGCCGAAGAGCGGGTAAAGGAAGATTCACCGGTTGCGCACAACTCTTACTAGCATGGTTCCACAGTCATTTTTGGAAGGCAAGAAAGGTATCGTGTCGAATTTTCTCCGAGGACCATTCTCCGCTAAAAGAGTTAGCAGCCACGCCAAGACAAGACGATCTTATAGAAGAGAAATGGACTAAACCGTAGCTCTGATACCACTAAATGTAACACCCCTTACCCGTATTCGACGCCGGAATAGGGTATGAGGCATTACCAGAACACATACACTTGTAAACGTATTAAACTGAGTCACAAAATTTTATCCAAATTATCACTTTTCAATTTACATCATAAACATATAACTTAAATAATACTAGTCAACATCAATGACCTTATACAAAATGAACTACTAAATATTAATGGCCAACATTTTAGGCCAAACCAATTATGACATATACAAATGACTAAGTCCCCTATACATGCCATAAACTTAAGAGGTTTGTATTCACTTTTTACCCATGATGATAGCTTGACAGTGTGATTACATCTCCGATGATCTCCAACTTGAGCTAGCATACAACCCTATAAGATATGGGAAAGGAAGGAAAGTAAGCTACAAAGCTTAGTAAGTAAGTATGTAAATAATAAGTGATTTATTAACAGGCTTTCATAAACCTTCACAATATGTTCTCAAGATAATACAATCATAATTGCACATAGTTCCACTTTTTATTCATGTTCATCTCAAGCTATGTAAGTCACTGTCACTAAATTATTTATTTCTTGAGCTACAGAGCTCCGAATGAAGAACCGTAAATTTTATATGAAACTAGACTCAAATATATCCACACCATAAAATTTTCAGAATTTTTGGCTTAGCCAATTAGTACAGTTTATTCTTTAAAGTATCCCTTATTCTATTGTCTGACAGTTTCAACCTTTCTTCACTAAAAATTAATTATCTCATTGTACAGAACTCAAATGATATTACCGTTTATTTCTATTGATAATAGAATTCAGGGATATAAATTTTATCCCATGATTATTTTTGTACAATTTTTAATAAGTTTTCAAAGTTACAATAGGAGATTCCGAAATCATTCTGACCCTGTCTCACAAAAATTCAAATATCACAGAATATTAAATTCTTTTGTTCTTTTATGTCAAAATAGACTCATTCAGCTTTAATTTCATATCTTATTCAACCTCTAATTCAATTTCCACCAGTTTTGGTGATTTTTCAAAGACACATAACTGCTGCTGTCCAAAATTGTTTTATTTCTAAATTTACTCTTTCATAATTTCACTTACTCCATTTCTTCTTACCGAAAGTTCGCTCAAATATCAAGCACATTGCTCATAAATTTTCACACTTATACCTGCACTTATTCATCACATAATCATATTCAATTACACTTAGTCGTTATTTGATAATTAGCACACGAAGTGCCGTCTTCCGGTAATGTATCGCTCACATAGTGCCATTACCCGTTTCTCGCACACATAGTGCCATCTACCGGTAATGCATCGCACACATAGTGCCATTACCCATTTCTCGCACACATAGTGCCATCATCTGATAATGTATCGCACACATAGTGCCATTACCCATTTCTCACACACATAGTGCCATCTTCCGGTAATGTATCGCACATATAGTGTGATTACCCATTTCTGGCACACATAGTGCCATCTACCGGTAATGTATCGCACACATAGTGCCATTACCCATTTCTCACACACATAGTGCCATCTTCCGGTAATGTATCGCACACATAGTGCCATTACCCATTTCTTGCACACATAGTGTCATCTACCGATAATGTATCGCACACATAGTGCCATTACTCGTTTCTCGCATACATAGTGCTATCTTCCTTTCACAATTCATAATTTACATCAGGTAATTATTCCATATTCAACCATATCTCATATAATATAACAAAATATTAAAACATAAATAAAAACGATGTATTATGTACATACAAACTTACCTTAGATCCAAAAACGGCAATTTACCAACTTTCTTGATTTTTAATTTTCCTTCCGTTCTAGGTCCAAATCTCATTTTTCAGGATCTAAAACATCACATCTCACTTATTTAATTAATTTACTATTCAAAACAGTCCTTAACTCAACTTTAGCAAAATTACAATTTTGCCCCTAAACTTTTACATATTTACACTTTCACCCCAATACTCGAAAATTAAACTTCAGCCCTTATTCTTACGTTTTATAACATGCTGGTCATTTTTCCCTTCTATGGAAACATCAAATTCTCATTAATTCACACACTTATGACCAATATATAACATTTACAATTTAGTCCAAACTACTTAAATTCATCAAAAATCCAAAGATAAAACTTGTTAATCTAACACATATCTTTTATTTTCTACCATCAAACAACAAAAATCACAAGTTCTCATCAATGGCATAACTCAAAATATTCATCAAAATTCAAAATTCAAACATGGGTTTTGTAGCACTCGAAGCAACGATCTCAAAAACGTAAAAATTATCAAAAACCGAACTCAATTACTAACCTTAATATAGCATGCAATGGCCGAATGGTTTGAAGCTAAGTTTCTTCTTCTCTCTGTTTGTTTCGTGAAGATGATGATGAAAATGGGAAAATAAAACATGTTTCTTTTTTTTTATAATATTAATATATTTCATATCATTCCACTATCTTATAATAATATATATAATATACTTTAACCATAATTTAAGGTCTATGCCGTCCACTACTACTTATTTAAAGGCCAAATTGCAACTTCAATCCTATGCAAAAAAAGACCATTCAATTTGACCACTTAATTCCATAATGGCTATTTTTCCCACTTACTCAATTTAGTCCTTGCACTTAAATTAATCACCCAAACAAACAAATTAATCTACAATATTTTAACACATGCTCAAGCACATAACATAGATATCAAATTAATAATTAAAATATTTTTTCGACTTGAATTCGTGGTCCCGAAACCACCTTTCTGACTAAGGTTTAAATCGAGCTGTGACAAAGTAAGAGAGGAGAAGGGCACGGTTGAATGGAGAAGACGTCAAGTGGGAAACGATGACATTCCCCTACATATCCCATACCTTCGTATCGGGAGGAATAATCTACCCAGAGAAAGGATTATCTAGAGATGAACATCCTTACATCAATACCATACACGACGAGAAAACCAATCAAGGAAACCTGTTGGGAATTCGCCGGTATGAACTTGGAAGCGTTTTGGATAATTGGACTGCGGAGGAATTCCTTATAGTTTTTAGAGATTATGTAGAGTAATATTCAGAACACACTTATTGTTTTTTAAGCCTAGAAACAATAAGACTTCTTTTGTGAAATAGGCTCATGTTCGGATATTTTGTTTCAATGAAATACATCTTTAATTCTAGCAAACATTCTCTCATTTTTTTTGTTTTTTATTTTTTGTTCCCATTCATATCATGTGAATAGTTGTCCTCAAATTCATTTTTTCTTTGTACATCCTTTGGTGCCCATCATAGGTCCTTAGACATCAATGATATGAGCAACGATACTACAGATTCAGAGGTCCGTTTTGAGCAAGACATGTGTTTAGAGGAATTTCAGGATTTTGAAAGTGACGAAGATTGTGACTTGCCTCCAGATTTGTTAAGAATGGTAAAGCAAGAAGAGAAACAGAACCTACCTCACAAAGTGTCAATAGAAATAGTGAGCCTGGGAAAGGGACAAGAAGTGAAGATCGGAGCTTGTATCACGGTAGAGACCAAATGAGACCTCATCGAGCTACTCCAAGAATTCAAAGATGTATTCGTGTGGTTGTATCAAGATATGCTCAGGTTAAGCACTGATATCGTGGTACACCGGTTGCCTATAAAGAAAGAATACAAGCCAGGCCAACAGAAACTTCGAAGAATGAGGCCGGATGTTTTGTTGAAAATAAAAGAAGAGGTCAAGAAGCAGTTTAACGCGGGATTCTTGCAAGTGGTTAAGTACTCAGATTGGGTAGCCAATATCGTCCCTATCCCTAAGAAAGATGGGAAAGTGCGAATGTGTGTGGACTACAGGGATCTAAACAAGGCTAGCCCGAAAGACAATTTCCCGTTACCTCATATCGACACCTTAGTAAACAATATGGCGGGTAATTCGTTGTTCTCCTTCATGGATGGCTTCTCAAGATGCAACCAAATAAAGATGCATCCTGAAGACATGGATAAGACAACATTTGTAACCATGTGGGGAATGTTTTGCTATAAGGTGATGCCGTTTGGACTAAAAAATGTGAGAGCAACATATCAGAGAGCCATGGTAGCCCTATTCCACGACATGATGCACAGAGAAATTGAGGTTTATGTCGATGATATGATCGCCTAGTCCTGAACTGAAAAGAAGCATGTGCAAGTCTTGAGGAAATTATTCTTGAAGTTGAGGAAATTCCAGCTAAAGCTTAATCCAGCAAAGTGTACCTTCGGAGCCCGGCTTGGGAAGCTGCTAGGATTCATAGTCAGTGAAAAGGGGATCGAGGTTGACCCAGACAAGGTCAAAGCTATACAAGAATTGCCTCCACCGCATACCCAAAAAGAAGTTAGAGGTTTCTTAAGAAGATTAAATTAAATCGTTCAGTTCATTTCACAATTAACTGAGAGATGTGACCCCATATTTTGTCTTCTTAAGAAACACAATCTAGGCGCATGGGATGAGGAATGCCAGAAGACCTTTGACAAAGTGAAGCAATACCTGTCCAATGCCCCAGTATTGACATTGCCTCGTCCAGACAAGCTATTAATCCTTTATTTGATAGTGCTTGATAATTCAATGGGATGTGTGCTTGGTCAACATGTTGAGTTGGGAAAGAAAGAGAAGGCAATATGCTACCTTAGCAAAAAATTCACTGAATGTGAAACAAGGTACTCGCCAATCGAGAAACTATGTTGTGCCTTGATTTGGGCAACTCGAAGATTAAGGCAGTATATGTTGTATCATACGACTTGGCTTATCTCGAAGCTAGATCCTCTAAAATATATGATGGAGTCTACCGCTTTGAATGGAAGGATGGCCAGATGGCAGATGCTGCTTTCTAAATTTGTCATAGTTTATGTAAACCAAAAGGCGGTGAAAGGGAGTGCAATAGAGGATTTTCTAGCCAGTAGAGCCCTTGAAGATTATGAGCCTTTAGGCTTCGATTTCCCTAACGAATATTTAATGTATGTGGCAATCATCGAAGAGGGTACCTCAGAAGATCATCCTTGGAAACTGAATTTTGACGGGGCATCAAATACTGTGGGCAATGGAATTGGGGTAGTTCTGGTATCCCCAAACGGAGACCATTATCCATTTACTTGTAAATTGGATTTTGATTGCACTAATAATATGGCAGAATACGAAGCTTGTATCATGGGTATCCGTGCTACTATTGAACCTAAAATTAGGGTATTGGAGGTATATGGAGACTCTGATTTAGTAATCTATCAACTCAAAGGAGAATAGGAAACAAGAGATCCTAAGCTGGTTGACTACAAAAGATTGGCCCAAGAGTTGATTAAAGAGTTCGATGACATTACTTTTAGTTATTTGCCAAGAGACGAAAATCAGATGGCTGATGCTCTAGCCACCTTAGCTTTAATGGTCCGAATAAACAAAAATAAGGATATGAAACCTATATAAATGAGCATTTATCAAGTCCCAGCCCATTGCTACAATGTCGAAGAAGAGGAGAAAATTGATCACCCATGGTACCACGACATACTGCAATACGTGAAAAATCATGAGTACCCTGATCAAGTGACTGGTAATGACAAAAGGACGCTGAGAAGACTAGCCTGTGACTATGTCTTGGATGGAGAGGTCCTATACAAAAAAAAGGAAGAAAGGATCAAGTACTACTGAGGTGTGTGGACGCTGCCGAAGCTAAGCAAATCCTAGAAGAAGTCCATGAGGGTGTCTGTGGAACTCATGCCAATGGTTGCACAATGGCCAGACAGATAATGAGGTTTGGATATTATTGGTCCACCATGGAAGGAGATTGTATCAACTATGCCAAAATATGTCATAAATGCCAGATTTATGGAGACAAAGTTCATGTGCCTCCGTCACCTTTACATGTTATGACTTCCCCATGGCCATTTTCCATGTGGGGTATGGATGATATTGGACCAATCTCACCGAAAGCTTTGAATGGGCATCAGTTCATCTTTGTGGTCAATGACTACTTCACGAAATGGGTAGAGGCTGCTTCTTATGCTAACATCACTAAATCAGCAGTTAGTCGATTTTTAAAGAAGGAGATCATTTGTCGATATGGAATGCCTAAGAGGATCATATCAGACAACGCATTAAACTTAAACAACAACACGATAGCAGAAGTTTGTAGCCAATTCAACATCAAACACCACAACTCGTCTCCGTATCATCCAAAAATGAATGGGGCAGTGGAAGCGGCCAACAAAAACATCAAAAAGATAGTGGGGAAGATGACCGAGACTTATAGGGATTGGCATGAGAAATTACCGTTTGCACTCTATGCTTATTGAATGTCCGTCAGAACCTCTACTGGGGCAACACCTTTCTCGTTGGTCTATGGATGGAGGCAGTTCTACCTATTGAAGTGGAAATACCTTCTCTTTGAGTTTTGTTAGAAATAAAGCTGGATGAAGCTGGATGGACCCAGGCTCGATATGATCAATTGAACTTAATTGAAGAAAAGAGATTGAGGGCTATTCGTCATGGTCAGATGTACCAAAAACGAATGATGTGAGCTTATGACAAAAAAGTTCACCCAAAAGAATTTTCTGAGGGGGACCTTGTGCTGAAAAAGATCCTTCCCATACAAAAGGATTATAGAGGAAAATGGATGCCGAATTGGGATGGTGAAGAAAGCTTTCTCAGGAGGCGCACTGATTCTGACTGAAATGGACGGGAAAAGCTTACCCAATCCTGTAAACTCGGATTCAATAAAAAAAATACTTTGCTTGAAATGAAGAAGAGGCCAAGGTGAAAACCTGCAAAGGGCGCTTTGAGACTTCTAAAAAAAAGAGGAAAAGAAAGAAAAATAGAGAGGCCAAGACGAAAACCCGCAAAGGACGACTTGAGACCAAAGGGATTTTGAGTTGAAAACCTGAAAAAGATGGCTCAAATTTTGAACGAACGTGTAGCGATCTTGCTATGCTTGAATCAACAAGAAGGGAAATGAGTTGCATATTGGGGCATCGACAAAGTATTTGGAGTTTTCTAAACACATGTTAAGCTTAAAGTAGTCTTCATGAATTTTGTATGTACAAACCTAATTGGCGATGTCTAGGACATCTGATTTTTGTTTTGCTCATTTTACTATTGTTGGGTTCTTTTTCTCCGCAAGAAGGATATGTTCCCAATCAATTTCCTCGTATCATTGAGAATTCATTTTAACTCTCCTTAAATCAATTTATTGTTACCCATCATTTATAAACATGTTGCATTGAAATAATAATTGATGAACTAATAATTTCACAAAAGAAAGTTCTACATATTACTTTAGAAATTTCTAGATAAAACAAGAAACCGAAACAGGACTATTGTTTAGAATTTCCACGTACACAGATTAAATACACTTGATAAAGAAGAGTCTTAATGGAAACTATTTCTTCAAATTCTTTGTCCAATTAAGTAATTGTGACAAAGATAAACAATGTTACCTAGTCATCCGGAGAATGGTATGACAAACCAATTTTTGACAGGAAAAGATTCAGAAACCCTAAATTACTGTGGAATGATCGAAGTCGAAACAAGTCCAGTGTCCTTCGAGTTACGATAAATACGGATAGAGAAAGTTGTGATTCCTGGAGGGATGGTTGGAAGTCGATATATGCCCGTGTCCCGAGGTCTAAGAGGAATGATCCCTGAAATTTCTATAGGGGAAAATTGTTTAAGCAAGAAAATGATACTTCAAGGGGAACGAAGATGAAACCTTGACGGATAAATGAGTGATAACACCTTGAATAGGAATCATACTCATAACATTTTCACATTTATATATCATTACATGTCTAAATAGGAGCATTTGACTCAATTCGATCATCAGGTTATGTCCTCAAGAGGATAGTGTAGTAAAGTAGGTTAAAGAAACAAACCTTATCTCCCTGAAATTGCAGTGGAGTAGATTGAAGATACAAGTCTTATCTCCCTGAAGTTGCAGTGGAGCAAACTAAAGATAGCGGGTCTTATTTCCCTGAAGTTGCAGTGGAACAGATTGAAGATAAATTACAGATCTTATCCCTCTGAAGTTGCAGTAGAGCAGATGAAAACAAACCTTATCTCCTTGAAGTTGCAGTGGAGTAGGTTGAAGATACAAGTCTTATCTTCCTGAAGTTGCAGTGAAGCAGACTGAAGATAGCAAGTCTTATTTCCCTGAAGTTGCAGTGGAACAAATTGAAGCTAAATTATAGATCTTATCCCTCTGAAGTTGTAGTAGAGCAGATCAAAATAAGTCTTATTTCCCTGAAGTTGCAGTGGAACAGATTGAAGCTAAATTACAGATCTTATCCCTCTGAAGTTGCAGTAGAGCATATCAAAACAAACCTTATCTCCCTGAAGTTGCAGTGGGGCAGGTTGAAGTTACAAGTCTTATCTCCCTGAAGTTGCAGTGGAACAGACTAAAGATAGCAGATCTTATTTCCCTGAAGTTGCAGTGGAACATATTGAAGCTAAATTATAGATTTTATCTCTCTGAAGTTGCAGTAGAGCAGATCAAAACAAATCTCATCCCCTCGAAGTTGCAGCAGGAGCAAATTGAAGATACATGTCCTATCTCTCCGAAGTGGCGATGGAGTGGATCAAAGAAACAAGATGCAATAGATTAAAATGAGGCTACCTAAAGAAAAAGAGCATCAAAGAAGTTCAGCGAGACCGGGCAAAATTGGTCTTTCTTAAAAGTCTTTGCTCTATTCTCGTTACACGACAATTAGCAAAGAGGGGCAGCTATAAAACCCAATTATTGCCCGGGCCCAACCAACCCAATTAACCAAACTTACAAACCCAATTACCCCAGTCCATTTCTACAACCAACCCAATTAACCAAACTTACAAACCCAGAAGCCCAAACCCATTTCAGAAACAAAAATTGAAATGACAAAACCTAGGTGCGCCTCACCTAGGTCTTCTGACCGCCACTTGCCCCTGCACCGCAGTCTGGCACCACCGGCCACCGCCTTGTCACCTCAGCACCGCCCAAGCCACCTGCAGCATTAAAACAAGAAGTGACAGAAAGTTGTAAAATGAGGCTATAAAAGCCCATTCAAAATTCTTTGTAAGGTTCAGACATGATTTTAAATAAGAAGCAAAGAAATTCAATAGAAGTAATCAATACGAAAAACACTCGATTTCAAATACAACTACCAACAGAGCAGATTAAAAAATCGCATTAAGCTCCTTTCGACTCCTTTATTTTCTTATTTTCGGATCTGTTAATCCCAGTTTACTTCCATTCCTTTATCTTTTTTTTTTTAAAAAGAGGCATTTACATGTATATACACTAAGTACAACAAAAATGGGAAAGAAAAGGGAGATTTTACCTTTCCGGCCATCGTGTGCGGTGGTCGATGCGACGGAGAACGGCGGCCAGAGCGCTGAAAGCTCTATCAGAGAGCAGACCCCTACAGAGAAAAAGAAAGGTTAAGAATTTAAAAAAAAGTAGGCAGGTGAAAATGAGGTTTTTTTGGAAATATTTTGCCTTAAATAGGCCACCAAAACGACGTCGTTTTGGGGCTGGCCTTAAACACCCAAAACGACGTCGTTTCACCTCTGACCTGATTTTGACCCGACCCGGAGCCTAGGATCCGCGTGTTTTTGAAGGAAGGGCTAATTGCACTTTTAACCCTTTCGCTTTTTTATTGTTTTATAATCAGATTTTCCTTATTTTTAAATTTCGTCTGATAATTCATTTTGATTTTCATTTTGGTCCCTGTCAAGACACTGCGTTTTAGGAGGAAGGAACAATTTCCATTTTGGTCCCCCTGCTTTCACGCGGGTTTCAATAATGCCCTTCCCTCTTTTATTTATTTCAAATTTGCCCCAATATTCTGTTTTAATCCAATTTTAGCCCTTTTTTTTTGGCTATTTTCACTTATTTATTGTTAAATTAATTTTTTATACTATTATCACTTTACATTTAGCATTATATTTAATATTTTATTACGTATTTTTATTTATACTATTATTATTATTTATATGTTTATTATTATTACTATTATATCTCTTTTACTATCATTTGTTTATAATTGCTATCTATTATTATTATTACCATTATTGTTAACGTTATTTTCATTATCATATTACTAATATTATTTTTACTTATATTATTATTATTGCTTTATTCTTATTGTTATTATTAATGTATTATTTCCATTTTCATTTCATTATCACTTATATTATTATTCTCACCTTATTTCCATTATTTTATATTTTATTGTTTTATTATTTAATTATCAACACTGTTATTATTTTATTTTCATTATTATTGCTATTACTATTATTTGATATTTTCATTATTATCATTGTTATTATTGGTATTTTACCTATATTCATTTTCTTAGCCAAATATTATATCATTAAACCAAGTAATTTTCCAAAATTATTATACTTCATCCAAAGTTTTTTAAGGCAATGTTTGTGTTTAGAAATTCGGAGAATAGTGCCCTAACGTGCTAGGTTGCGATTTTCTGTTTGACTAAATAACTAAATATCCTTTTAATAAATTTCAAAAATCATGAGATAACTTTGATTATGAGAGATTAAAATGTTGTGTCCTAACGTGCTGGATGTGATGTTTATATCCTTTCAGAACAAAGAAATCTCAGTTTTTTTTAACTCAAACATCTATATTTATTTTCTTAGTTTAACACTATCAAACAAAAAAAATACAGTTTGCAGAATAATTATACATCATTCAAAGGTTTTTAAATAAGGCAATGTTTGTGTTTAGAAATTCGGAGAATAGTGCCCTAACGTGCTGGGTTGCGATTTTTCGTTTGACTAAATAACTAAATATCCTTTTAATAGATTTCGTAAATTATGAGATAACTTTGATTACGAGGATTTAAAATATCGCGTCCTAACATGCTGGGCATGATGTTTGTATCCTCTCGGAACAAAGAAATCTTAAATTTTAGCCCGAACTATCCAAACATTTTCTAAAAGGATCCGTATTTTAAAACATTTTCAAACTTCCGACATTAAGACACTAATTAATCAATTTGGTACCAAGTTTGGGCGTGACGAAGGTGCTAACCCTTCCTTGCATGTAACCGACTCCCGAACTAGTTTTCTCGAAATTTTGTAGACCAAAAACACCGTTTTAATAAATCAAAACATTCTATTAAAACAAAGGTTGTCTGATCTCACCAAATAAAGATCGGTGGCGACTCCTTGTCTTTTTCTTTTCAAAACCCTAGTCGATTCCCGTCGTTTTTTGGTTACGGCATTAAATATTTCAATTTTGAATCTGGTTTCATTTAACATTCAAATTATTTAGGTAATTTGGATCATTTAAGTCATGTAATTTTGTTTCATTTAACATTCCGTACCTGCAAAAAAAAAAAAAAAAAGACAAACAATTACAGCAGAGAAATAACAAAAATATATTGTATTCTTTTGTATTTTCGGCTATAAAAACCAAAGAAAACATTTGTATTTTTTTTCCTACACAAAAAAAAATCAAATACACAAAGCAAAGAACATTGAAATAGATTCAAAAATCAAAAGGTGTTCTTTTCATTTTATTCTTCTTATTTGTTTCTTTTGTTCTTAGAAATAAACACGAAATAAGAAAAAGAAAGGGACGAAATCTAACCTTTTTTTTTTTATTTTTGCGCAATCTTGGAGGGAGCTGAGGCCGTCATCTCCGATGAAAGATGGCATTTTTGGGTCGGGGAAGTCAAAAAGCCAAAAAAACGGTGACTTTTCGTTTTTCGGCCACCGTGGATGACCATGGAAAAGTAACTCAATGATAATCGTTTTTAGCAAACGACACGGTTTTCAAACACACTCTCATGCGACATCGTTAGATTCGGCCATAACGTCCAGGCCGGGTTTGGGGTGTTACAGTTACATAGAAATGATATGTATTAAAATTAATTGTTAAAAAATAAAAATTATAAAGTGAACAGCAATCATTAAGTATTTAACGGTTTTGAATTTAAAAAATTTAAAAAGATGAACCAAATAATTATTATGCAATTTTTTTTTAAAATTAGATAACTTAACAAGAATATTTTTAAAAGTAGCGTGACTATTTATGTAACCTATCCAAAAATATATCGTAATTTGAGATTGTTTGAAACGTGGTAATAAAATCATGATTGATCAAATTCAATGCAAAAGTTTTGTAGATTATAGTTTTGTGTTATTTTACCTCCCTCTATTTTTTACCTACTCTATCTTTGGAAGAAATTAACCTCTCTTGGAGTATCTATTTCCTATTGCAAATACAATTGTTTTTTTTAAAAAAATTCTAAGTAGCCACATCAATTTTGTTAAAAAGATGTGAAAGCACATAGAAGGCACCAATTAAGACAGTATTTATAATCTAGTGCATCACCAGAAACACCAGGAAAACATATTACAAACAACACAACATACAATAAAGTAGAAGGTCAACACAATTATAAAACTACTATAGAGAAATGCTTGCATACCACCAAGCAATGAAGTTTTCTACTCTGTCCTCAACTTATTTTGTAAAAGAAAAGAAAAAAAGCAGATAAAGAGTCCGCTTCTCTACCATTTTGCAAATCTTTGTTGAACTCTCTCGATGATCATAACCAACCACCATGGTTTTCCAGTTGTGAGTACAATGTATCCTAAGCTCACTCCAAGCACCAACCCGCATCCGTATCCCATCACTATAGAAAATCTCCAATCCAATTCTTCCTCATCATCTCCATCAAATCTGGCTAGAGTGTTCTCATCATTATCACATCTATTTGGTAATGGCAACCCACATAAACCCAAGTTTCCTATGTAGGAATCATTAGTGAAAGTACTAAATTGTTTTCCTTGAGGAACGGGTCCCATTAAATTATTTTGAGAAAGGTTTAACACCTCTAAGAATCCAAGATTTGTTAATTCCGTTGGAATTCTTCCATGAAGCTTGTTTGAGGAGAGATCCAGTGATTCAAGCTCTACCAAATCACCTAATGATGATGGGATAGGACCTGTTAAGCTATTATGAGAGAGGTTTAGGGTAATAAGTGAATGAAGTTCACCAAGTGTTTTAGGAATTTTTCCCAAGAATTTATTGTTCGAAAAGTCAATTACCATCCAGCTGGTTAATAGTGATTCAAACTTCATTTCTATACCTTTTGCCATGAAAGATAAACCTCCCACATAATAATACCTTGTTCCATTAACTTGTGAAACCATTATGTACTCCGGTTTACCTTTCTTGTCATTCCCTTTTCTAATGTCATGCAAATTCTCCAAAAACTTCATAGGTAAGTAGCCACTGAGATTATTGTGAGAAACATCAATGACATGCAAATGAGTGAAGGAAACAATAACATTAGTGCTAACCACTTGGCCATAGAATCTATTCGATCTTAAGATAAGAACTTGTAGATGATCCAAATTTCCTAACCAGCCTGGGAAAGTATCATTTAAATAGTTGTTCCCAACATCGAGAAGCACCAAATCTTTGCAATTAGCCAAAGATCGTGGTAGTGACCCTTCTAAATGGTTGTTGTTGATTTGAAAACTTTTTAACATGCAACCTTGAGCAAACTTCGGAATTGTTCCACGCAAACTATTCTTAAACAAAGAGAGAATTATAAGGGAACTCAAATTGTATATTGAGGAAGGGATTTCTCCAATTAAGTTATTCTCTGAAAGTAAACACCATTGCAATGAAGATGGCAGAGTTGGAATTCGTCCTTGGAGAAAATTTGGAATAGAATTAGAATTAGGAGTTTGAAGATTCATTGAAACAATAAATGTAAATGAACTGTATTTGTGGTGTAATACATGCTTTGTATAGCCAATAAAAATGATTGGTTAATTTACTATGCTACTTCTAACAATTTTGAGATGCACGAGGACGACTCTAAGATTATAATCTATGAAATGAAAACTACTACTATCTTCCAAACACATAGCTAAAGTAACTTGTTTGTTTATTGTTGAACACCTTCTTTACTAATACTAATCATCATCTTTCTTGTTAACTCAATTCTAAGTTTTGAAATATGTAAAACAAACAAGATATATGGATACTATTAGTGCTACATGTGCAAACAGCAGCACAAACTTAAAAAAGAAGAGGGAGGTAGTTTTTGACATAAAGTTGAGTTAATATTTTAATGGTAAGGAAAGGGTACAAGAAAAATCTTAAGGAAAGAAACAAATGAGTTAATATTTTTGGTAATGTTAGCTCAATATTCTTTAAATATTTGATTCTAAGGAAATCCCAAAATGCAAGACTTAAATCTAATTTCATTTGTTCATCCATCCATTGGCAAGACAACAATGCAGTCTTTTCTACAAGTAAAAGACGGTCATGGTCTCCCAAAAAACGGCAACAAGTGTGGAGGGCCAAAGGCAAAGTGGCAAACAAGACATTAATTACATACTTTTTTTACATAAATATCATTTTATATTAAAAAATTAAATATTAAATGTGAATCCAAACAAGTTTCGTTAGATCAAGTTAAAAAATTTTAAATATTTTAAATTTGAATCTGGTTTCATTTAACATTCAAATTATTTAGGTCTGGATCATTTAAGTCATGTCATTTGTTATTTAAATTATTAAATTTCTTTTTACCATTATTTCTTATATTTTTCTCACGTTCAAAATTGTTAAGTATCAAATGAGATTAATTCTTTTTCCTTTTCATCCAAAAGTATTATATTAAGAGATTAAAATATTGTAAGCTAATTAATAATATATTAGAAATTCTATTAATCTGTGTATATTTGTGAATGTTACCATTTTAGAACATAAACATGTCTTTAAAAATAATATAAATAACAACAAAAAGAGATTGAATAAATATAACAAGAAAAATGATATTATACCTATTAAATTGATACTAAAAACATCAATATTTTCGAAAGTAGTTAGGTCTTCAAATATATAGTCACGTTGATTAAAATAGATTGGTGGTAGAATTATGTTATCTTTGCATTTGGAATTTTAGAATTTAGGCACTTGGATTGGTCTGTAATCAGAGCAACAACTAATGTTCTATTTTTCTCTCGTATTCAATAATATGAACTTACGGCTGAGCAGAAATAATAAAACAAATAAAGTAAGGGTAAAAAATGTTAGGTACAACCCAAATTGCTCCCTAGTTGAGAATTTTATTTCATCTAAATGATTAATTCCTTATATTAACTGAAATTTTGGAAATGAATAAGGTAAGGGTAAAAAAAAAAGCTTGGTACAAGTTTAATATTAATTCATAAGACACTAACTTAGCTAATTTGTGATCTAAAGCAAATCTTAACATCTTTACTTGATCGCCTAAGATTTAATGTGAAATGCCCACAAACAGTTGAACTTTTGCAATTCAAATAGTTTGGAGGTTTTCAGAAAAAAAAATTGTAAAGTGAAGGTGAAATTTTATGATTTTCTTTCATGTACCAGTTTTAGTAGCTAGAATTTTACTATATTAAGAAACTAAAAGATTGAAAAGTTAAAATAAACTACAAGTAAAAAATAAAAAGTTGTGTGGTGACTTGTGATTAGCTCTTTTAGTTAATCACATTATAAGTATGACAAATAAGGTAGCTTACCATAAAGTTGATATCCAACCAAATCAAGATAAAATAATTGAGGAAGGCAATCAAACATATTTGGAAAGAGATGACCAGAGAGATTGTTGTTTCCCAATGCAATTACTTGCAATGAAGAAATGTTGAAGATTGAGTAAGGAATAAGACCTGCAATAAATAAGATAAATCATTTCTTGGCATAAAGGAAATATAAGGAAGGTATTAAACTATGCAAAATTCACATGCAATAAATGTGGAAGATTTACTGTTTCATGTCATCTGACCCAATTTGTTAAAAAAAATTAATTTTGCTCATGAGATAATTGCATGTTTTTATCCCTAAACCTTAGGTTATTTACAAGTTGGTCCATAGTGCTCAACTAAACCATTTCATCATTCAAAATATCTAAAAATTTGTCACTTTCTTCGTAAGACAATTTTTCTCTCTTCCCATTTGTAATTTTCAAATGCACTTTTGAGAGTGAAATATATTTAGTAGTGTCCGAGGACATAAGCATAATTTGCCGAACCTCATTAAAATTCTAGTGTTCTTTATTATTCCTTTTTGTTTCTTTCAATATTTTGTTTGGGTCTTTGAATTTAAGTAATCTGCAATTCAAATTATTATACCAATATTTCCTACATTGCTATAACGTTAAACTAGTTAAAATATCAAATGTATCAGTAGTTTTTTAACCCAGAAGTATTATATTAAGAAACTAAATTAGATTGTAAGTTAATTAATAAAATATAACAATTGAAAGGAGAAGTAGAATGATATTGCATATTTACCTCTTAAATTGTTATGATCAAGAACAAACCATTTAAGAAAAGTCATGTTTCCAATACTCATCGGAATTTCACCTGAAACATATAATTAAAATTATCAAAAATTTCCCACACAATTGTCAGCATTAATATATTATCTAAAATCTCAAAATCATCAAACACAAAAGAAAATTATCACTTCGATAACTACTGGATGTTTTTTTTAAGGGTAAAATTACGTAATATAATAATTTGATGTAATATGCTACCCAGAAATAATGGTTTCATACACAATCCTTTCTCATTAATTATATTTGCGACAAACATTCGGATTATCCATATAGTCATTAAAATAATTAGTTAAGTTTTTTCACAACATCTTGTATTTTCTAGATACATAAGAATAATTCTATGATTTTTATCTATTAAAAGGAAACTATAACAATTATGTACTTTACATCGTAAATTTGAGGTAACTTTTAATTTAATTATGGAATGCATAAATTTAATAAAAAAGAAGAAAAGAAAGATGAATTTGTACTTGTTAATTCGTTATTGGTAACATAAAGTGTTTGGAAAAAAGTCAAATTTTTAATAACAGAAGAATTTTACTTGAAACATATAATGAAATTAATTGAAATTTATAATAAGTAAACAAGTCTAATTGACGTTCCGTGAATCATGACTTATACGAGATTTTAGTGTTAAATCGTAAACAGCAGCACAAACATAAAAAGGGAGAAGAAGCTAGTTTTTGCCATAAAAGGGTTAATATTTTGATTCTAAGGAAAGGGTATAAGACAAACCACACGGGAAAAAAACAAGTGAGTTAATATTTTTCTAATGTTAGCTCTCAATATTCTTTAAATATTTTGAATCTAAGGAAATCTCAAAATCAAGACTACCTCTAATTTCAATTGCAAGCATAAGAAAAAGCAGTTTAATTGATTGTTAAAAAGTTTGGTACATTATAAATTATATGAGATATTAGTACTAAAAGGTTAAATTGATTAACCGTGATTGTTTACCTTTGAGGTAGTTGCTTTCAAGAATCAAACTTTCGAGCCAAGTCAAATTTCCAATTTCTGCAGGTATACTTCCCTCCAAGGAGTTGTTATACAACGATAAAAACTTCAATTCTTTGCACTTGAATAAACTAATTGGAATTCTACCGGAAATTTGATTTCCACTCAAGCGCAATCTTTCTAGTTTTGACAAATTTCCCAAAGTAGATGGGATAACACCATCAAAGTTGTTGTCGTACAGATATAATCCTTGAAGTTTAGCGAAGTAACCAAACCACGATGGGATTTCTCCATCGAAGTTGTTGCTATCAAAGCACAAATATTTCAGCCGATGCAAATATGCTAATTCAATGGATATAGAGCCATGGAAATTATTGTCACGAATGTCAAGCCAACCAAGGAAAGATAGATTTCCTAATTGAGATGGGATGGTGCCAGTGAGATCCATACTTGATAAATTCAGAGCAATGACTCTATGGTGCCTGGATCCGCAGGTGACACCAATCCAGTTACAAACAGAGGTAGAAGTAGACCAATTGGTTGCTAAGAGATTGTGAGGATCATGAGTTATATGAGATTTTAGTGCTAAAAGGGCCGATTGATCATTGGTGATATTGGAATATTTGGCAGACAAAATAACCCCAGAGGTTGCAAATAGCAGCGCAAACATAAAAGAAAGGAGGAAGCTTGGTTTTGCCATAAGGTTGGATATGGGTGTAAGGCAGATCATAAGGATGGAAACAACTGAGTTTAATAGTACTTTTCTAATGTTAGTTCAATATTGTTTAAATAATTTGATTCTAAGGATTTAGGCAAGGCATCCATTGACTCATAATTTGAGTAAGAAATACGTACAATTTTGTGGTTGCAACAAGAATCTAAGTATTAATAATTGAGAAATTAAAATTTTAAAAAATTAAATAAAAAAAGTTAAGTTCCAGAAAAAATTAGTGAATTAGCTGTAAAACTAGAAGCAGGACGTAGATTGGGCAGTCGGTGTTGGTTTTTACACTTTTGAATTTTTAATCGAATGGCCACCTTTTTTCAACCACTAATTTCAGACAAGCTTTCCACAAGATAAAGTATTGTAAGACTGCATTACTACGTTTGGGCCAAACAAAGAATTATTTTGTAGTATCCGAGTTGAAACATTTTCTCTTTAACCAGCCAAAGCAAATGTTGAATTGCTTGATTATTAAATTCTTGACTTCGTCCTTCAACTTAGACATGACTTATGAAGTTCAAGTTAAATATACGCTAACATTCTTTAATTATAAAATTGCTTTAAATAATTTTTTTAAAAAATATATTAATAAATAATTATAAAATTCAGATCTAGATAATCACAGTCATTATTTTGGGGCAAAAAACCAGAAAATACCAATTTTTAAAAAAATTTACAGAAAAGGGCCGAAAATTTCATTATTTACGAAAAAGGGGCTATTTTCCCACAAAACGTGTCCACGTCAGCGCGTTTTGTGGGGTTAAAATGCCACATCAGCCAAAAACGTGTCCTTGAGGGCGCGCTTTGCTGACGTGGAAAAAAGTTCCCCCAAGAATGCGTTTTATCCTGTGTTTTTTAAAAAAAAACTATTCTCGAAGTTTTTAAAAATTTACGAGAATAAACTTTCATAAAGGCTCAAAGTAACAACACCATTTTTTTTAAGGTGTCATCAATTAATAAGGAAATATAACTTACAAAGGAAATCTTTATATAGACCCAAAGTCTCATTTCCCTTGTTTTCTTGAGCAAAGTAGGATATGAGATATGTGTATATATAGACTTATGGATAGTTTTGCAGCTTGTTCCTAAATAATGTGAGATTTCTTACTCTTTTAACTAACAACATGAGATGAAATGCTACACTATATTTGATATTTTCACTTTGAGTTTAAATTTTTTTTACAAAAAGTTAACATTTGTTACATTATAAATAAATAAAACTTTTAAACTCTATAAGTAAAAAAAAATATAAAATATAAAATGAGTATGGTAAAATATTAAAAAATAAATATTTAAAAAATTACTAATAGTTGAGTGATCATTTTGTAAGTTTTTATAATTCGATAGCCAAAAAATATAGTTAAGTGACTACTAATGTAATTTAATCTAGATATAAAATATGAAAAATAATTATTATATTTTATATATATTATATATTTCTATAAAAAAACTTATTTAACATAATTATATACTATTTTAAATTCATTAGGTGATGAAAATTAAATTAAATTAGAATTAAAAAATTAATTAGTATAGTAAAATATTAAAAATAAATAAATATTTAAAAAGATATATCAATTTTTTAAAATTACAAAAAAAATACTATTTGAGTACCAAATACTCACCATTTATTTATTAATCAAACATTCATAATATAAAATAAAATAAATAATAAAAAAATTAAAAGTATAACTTCTAAATTTAAATAATGGAAAATTATTTTAAAAATTAGAATTGCATCGATATTAACTTCAAACATTTAAAATTGAATAGAAGATTATTGCATGTACAAGTTTCATATGTGTAATTTGTTCTCTTTTTTTTTTTAAAAGTTCTTTTGTATATGTTAACAATTCTAAAATGTAACAAGATTAAAGATCTCAAAAGATAATTTTATAATATAAGAAAATGTTAACAAAATAAAAAAAGAAATTCTTTTGTAAAAAAAATATCATATATAGTGTAGCCTTTAATCTCATGTTGTTAGTTAAAAGAGGAAGGAATCTCACATTGTTTAGGAACAAGTTGCAAAACTATTTATGAGTCTATATATACACATATCACATATCTCACTTTGCTCAAGAAAATAAGAGAAATGAGACTTTGGGTCTATATAGAGATTTCCTTTGTAAGTTATATTTCCTTATTAATTGATGACACCTTAAAAAAAATGGTGTTGTCACTTTGAGCCTTTATAAAGGTTTATTCTCGCAAATTTTTAAAAAATTAGAGAATAGTTTTTTTTAAAAAAAAACACGAGCTAAAATGCGTCATTGGGGAGTATTTTTGTCACGTCAACAAAACGCGCCCTCAAGGATGCGTTTTTGGCTGATGTGGCATTTTTTTTTATGAGAACTGATGTGGCATTTTATCCCCATAAAACGCACTGACGTGGACGCGTTTTGTGGGAAAATGACCCTTTTTCGTAAATAATAAAATTTTTAGCTCTTTTTCGTAAATTTTTTAAAAAATTGGTATTTTCTGATTTTTAGCCCCATTATTTTGTGTTTGTTTGTTTGTTTGCCATTTTGCCATTTTGCCATTTGATTTTTTCCATTTCGTCTCTTTTCTTTCTTATTCTTCTTATTTTCTTTTTGAAAAAGAAAATTTTGTGGCTTGTTACAAATTCCTTCTTATCTTATTATTTTTTATATTAAGATTTTTTTTGTTTGTTATATTTTGAATTTTATTTTAACCAAAACCATAGGGTAATTCTAAAAATAAATTAAGGTGAACTTAAAATTTTGAGTACAATTAAAAATTAAAGCCCGATTGACCATTAAGTCTTGTGATATTCTTCGCATTTGTGCGAACTTTCTTTGCTAAAATTGAAAAGAGATCATATAACAAATGTATAGATGTGTACATTCAGTCGGTTCGAATTTTTATATAAAAAATGTATAGAATTACCCATGAAAACCAAACCGACCTATGTAGTAAAATCAAATGAACTGAATAACTTTTTTTAATTCAATTCGGTTTAGTTTTTATTTTTATTTTTTTTGAGTTAGAAAAATTTCTACATGAAGTACTTATAATTTTATTTCCTTAAATTTTTTTCAATTAATTTTTTTTCAAATAGTTGTCTCCTTTCTTGAATTTAGTATATCATATTACTTTTGATTTTAATTTTATTTTAAATTCATTATAAAAATCGTAGAAATTAAATCTGTGAGGGTTGTATTACCCAAATCTCATTACTTGTTTAAAAAATAAAATACAGTGGCAAAATAAAGGGATCTGTGGGGGTGAAGGATCCCCATTAAGCATAAAACTGAATTGGGTTTGTGACCAGAGGTGCGAGGGCGAAGGCCCCACAGTACGAATCATGCCGTACAAGTAGAATTCATATAGAACTACACTTCTTTTATTTGACGCAAGATCAAATCGTGTGATCTCATTTTATATTTCAATGACAATTTGAATAATTAGTGAGTTTAATTTTAAAATTTTTTTATTTTTAATTAATACAAAAATTCTCAACTCAAATTTTAAATTAAAAATGAAAATTACTTTGTAAGTTTATACAAATTGTAAGTTTCATTTCATAAATTACAAGAAATTATTGTAATAATTTTAATTGAAAAAATATTTTTTAAACATATAGTTCAACACTTTTATTTTTTAAAAAATAGCATACTATTTTTAGATTATATGATAATTCAATTTAATTAATTAATTTAATTAAGCTTTATTATACTTTAATTAACTATTAATCACACTTACTTATTTTCATCATCATCATCATTCAGTATCTATTATTTATTATTGATTTATTGACCATTTTGGTCCTTGAGATAATTGCTATCTAGGTCCTCAAACTTTTTATTAATTAAAACTCAATAATAAATATATCGATGGAGCTTTGGGTTTAGTGGGCATGAAACGATGGAGCTTTACAGCTTTGAGGGAAAAAAAGACAGAAAAAGAATTTTAAAGACACAAATTAATAAATTAATTTTTTTAATTTACGTTATATCAAAACACACACACACAAAAATCACCCCATTTTCCCCGTTGCTTATTATTTACAGTTTTTCTTGCAATCCAAGTGAAAGATTATCACAAATTCCAATTCGCAATTGAATTTTCGAGAATAAGCTTTTTATTTAACCTAGATATTTTGGTTTAAAAAAATAATCGGTTCTTTAGACTCGATGAGAAAAAATTGAAACCCAGTAAGTTAGGGTACGATTTCTTTCAAATCTTAGAACACGAAATACTTTCTTATTTCAAAACAAAATTTTTTATGCATAGGATAAAATGTGAAATGATTTTATAATAAAATGTAAAATGAATTACAATGCAAATTTGTATAACTAAATAATGATGATGGCAATAAAATATAAATAACAATAATAAAGGTAAAAATAAAAAAACAATAAAAATAAAAGCTAAAGTGAACAATCTCCATAAAATAATAATTAAAAAATAGTAAATAAATAAACAAATAAAAGAAAATAAAATAATAAAAATAAAAGCTAATAATAAATTAATAAATAGGTAAATACTATATATAATGGTTTGAAGATAATAAAATAATAATAGCAATAATACAATAATAATAATACTAATAGTGTGAATAATAATAGAGAATATAATAATAGTAGTAATGATATTAAAAATAATAGTAATAAAAATAACAATAATAATAATAGCAATAATAAAAGTAATAATACTAATAATAATATTAATAATGATGATAATATTAAAATACACAAAATAAAATATTAACAAATAATAATAATAAAAATAAAGAATGTAAGTATATGTAATCAAAATGAAAATGCTACATACAAATAAAAATGATAATATTAAGACAATATTGTAACACCCCTAACTCGGCCTAGAAGTTAGGCCCAAATCTGGCGTGTCACATTTAAGAGTTTTTTTTTTTTTTTGAAAATCATGCTTTCATTAAAAACTCTTCTTAAAGAATTTAAAACTTTCTGCCGTGTAAAACCTCATATTTCACTTGCTTATCTTCAAAACGTATTTTATTAAAAGTAATCACTACAGCAATTTGGACTTTTAGCGGCGTTTTTTTAGGCCTTTAGCGGCGTTTTTAAGCGCCACTAATAGTATTTGCGGCGCATTTAGAAGCGCCGCAAAAAACGCCGCTAAAAGAGGCGCCGCAAAACTTAGCGGCGTTTATGAACAAAAAACGCCGCTAGAAGCTATGATTTTTAGCGGCGTTTTTTCTACAAACGCCGCTAAAAGCATGACTTTTAGCGCGCTTTTTCCACAAACGCCGCTTATAAACCAAGACTTTTAGCGCGCTTTTCCCAAAAACGCCGCTAAAAACCATAACTTTTAGCGGCGCTTTTCCTCAAACGCCGCTAAAAGCATGACTTTTTAGCGCGCTTTTACCACAAACGCCGCTAAAAACCATGACTTTTTAGCGCGCCATACAAACGCCGCTAAAAGTCATTAAAAATAAAATTAAAATATCATACTTTTAGCGGCGCTTTTTCCAAAAACGCCGCTAAAAGTCATGAAAATTAAAAAAATTAAAATATTATATAAAAAGCAACACTATTATCACAAAGACCCAAACAAGCTTTAATTGGATAACAAGTTTACATACAAATCCTTTCTTATCCCTGTACTCCACTTAAGCAAATCCTTTAGCATTACTTTAATAACGATCCCTATACAAATCAATTTATGTTCCAATGGCACAAATCTATTTAACAAGCAAATAGAAACTCAACCAATACACAAGAAATTTCATAAGTCTATATTATGCTATGAGTTTATCCAACTCACAAGAAAAATCGAGCTCCTACTATTGAAAATAGGTGGTGTCAAATCCAAAGACCAAAGACAATTAAACAATCACCAACGCCTTTGATGATGAAACATCCAAGTTGAGTCCAATGGCAGCAGCAATGCACAACAAAGGTTCAAGCATTTCTCTCGTGGGAGTTGGATGCGGCCCCAACCAAAAATTAATGTCGTGGAGGCAAGGGCAAGAGAAAAGTGCCAAACAACAAGCAGATGTCAATGTCAAAGAAATAGCCACAACACCGGAATTTTCCATTAATAAACTGGATTGTTGAAGAGATTACACGATGTATAATAGTGACAATTATCATCCGCTAATGCTAATTTTATGATTAAACACCATCTTGGACCAAGTGGTTCACATTAAAAATACTAACATGCAATCTTATTTATCCTATGATAAATAATTCTAGTGATATAAATTTACGCAAGATCATAAAGCTGGTTAGGATTTACTGGCATTTACAAAAATAAAATAATTTTTTGATGGGATAAACCTTATGGTTAAATAATAAGCACAAACCAGAACTAGACAAAGTGAATGAAAGAAGAGGTACAATAGAAATGCAAGTCCCACAAGAACATTATAGCAAAGAAGTACAGAAAAAACAAGTTTACCTTAGTAGCGAACAAGAAGGAAAACAATCACGATTTTTGTTTGGCAATCAAACATGGCAAAGCAAGCATGAATTCCTCAACCATTTGGTTTGCTTCTTGAATCGATACATGCCCGAATGAATAACTCGGATATCGGACAAAAATTGAGGCATGACCAAAAATGAAAAACATTCTTTTCGGATTTTGGGATCTCAAAACTATTTAATTTAATTAGTATTGTCTTGATTATAATTCTTAATTACTACTGGTCACCACTGGACAAATGAAGAAAAGGCCAAATTATAATAAAGTAATTAAAAAAATCTCCATATTGACGACCAAAAAAAAAAGTTAAAACAGAAAAAAACAATGAGGACTTACATCGAAGCATTGCTAATGAGCTCACGAAGAAAGATCTCCTTGTTCTTTGTAGAAAGTGTTGATAATTAAACTAAGAAAGTGTTAATCTCAGCTTGAAAAGCAAACATCTCTCGTACTAAAGTAATTAAACTAAGTTGCTGAAAACATATATACAAGCCAATAATAAATCGGAAGTTATACAACTAAAGGAAGGTAATCAATGTCCTCACGACATATAGCCTAAATAAATCACCATGTGAATCATGAACGCATACGGAAATCAATTATTTAAATAAATAAATAAAACTCACTTCGTTCATACCCAAGGTGGATACATTGAGGCTCCATTTGGTTTTATGCAAGTCTAGTTTGTCAGAACAAAAATAACAAAAAGTATACTTGATTTTTTTTAAAGGGGGACAGTATTTAAAAGGAAAAGATACATTAATTTTCTGTTACATATAACAATTATGTTTGATTAGTGGCCATCCATTTACTTCAAATGGCAAAACGAAAATCCATTAAAAAATAACAAATCAAAACCGAAATGAATAAATAAAATAATGATAACTCAATAATAAATTTCAATCTTTCTCTTGTATTACACAAATCTTTCAATCTTTATTAAGTATATCATATCCATCAACTGCTTACCAAAATGTTGATAGGTTCTATATCTTGGATCTGATTGTAATATAACCCAATTTGCCTTTTTATATCAACAAAAGGCGATTCCAAACTGAAACAATGAAAAAACATTCAAGCTCCAACTATCTTGAAGTAAATAAAGAACCAGATTGAAGTAGAAGTGGACACTTACCAGTAGAAGTGAAAGTAGAGCAGGAAAACAAGAAAAGAAGCAAAGCGGTGAAGCATATGAGCTTGGAAATGGATCTACTTGCTGCTGAAAAGATAGTCTCCACATGCACACACTCAAATCACCATCCTGCCCCTTTCTTTACTTCAATTATTTCCCATATATTATTAAATTAAAAATTACATTTAAATAATGTAATTTACTCTCTTAACCTCCATTGTGTAATTGTGACGAAACAAAATAGGGGTGGCAACGGTGGAATGGAACGGCTGAACATTTAAATATGGAAATCGGCATAAAAGCAAGTGGGATACATAAACTCATAAAAGAAAACAAAAAATTAGATTATTAATTGCATTTAAAATATTTAATATAATTATTATATATTATGTATTTTTTACACATCCTATCATGTGCCAAGAAATTGCGTACTAATATATATGCTTAGCAACTATTATACATTTTTCCAAAAACGATATTTTGGGTGCATTTACACAATATTGTATGTACTACTCAAAAGGTTATGTCGAAATGCATAACAGATAAGTTGTCCATATATAACAAATGAATCTTGCAACTAATCGTTCTATGTCTTGAAGCAATGCAACTCAAAATGTCCAGAAGCCTAGAACTTACTAAACCCATCAAACTTTAAGCACAAATATACTTCTCACATCCTAGGACATGGAATAAAAACAATACTTTTGGAAGGTATACCTTAAAGTTATCAAGGTAATCAATTCCTCAATATTAAGAAAAATGAAAAAAAAAAATTAAGAAATAAGAAATCGGGTCAAGTCAAGCCGGTCACCAACATTTGTTCTATCAACAATGACCATCGAGTGGCCCATACCACAAGCAACACTGCACGGATATACAAGAGAACTTGTCGGCATTTTCCGTCAGAGAAAATCAGAGCATATAGTATTATAAATGCATGAAGTAATTGTTAATTTATATCCACTTGATAACATGCATGCCCTCCGAATGTCTACCTTTTTGGGTATAGCGGAAGACCTAAAAAGAAGCAGCAAGATTAAGTAAATAGAATATAGGAAGACCTTAATCTAATACACTTTTAAGTGAAACTACATCACAAAATCAGTTCTTCCTACACAGTAACAAATTAATCTCTCTAATAAACAACTCAAAATGCTTCGATTTTGCATCAAACAAAGGTTCCAGTAAAGAACATATTTGTGCTTATTTAATACACACCCAACAATGAGAGATAAACATTCTTTTTATAAGCACTTAATCCAGCTTATTGTGATTGTGTCATCCTTCTTGATTGTAGGGATAAAGTAAGCTTATAAGAATTTCCAAAATACACAATATTAATTCCTTTACCATCTCGGTCAATCTCCTCAATTTACAAAAGAATACCACTCCCATTTTATCGATTCCTATATCTAGTTTCCATTTTTACAAACAGATCACCCAACTTTGTCGCTTAAAAGATAAAACTCGAGAAGGTCACAATTCAAAATTGGCAAAAATTAGAAAACTCGAAATACCCAAAATATTACATTGCAATGATGCAACATACAAGTGTCAATTTTTATTTTCAACAAACCGCACAAACATAAATTAATTAAAGTAACAATTTCAATTTGCTAATGAGTTCGAGATATGGTCCATTTCTCTACATGCTTAAGCAATACAGTGTTTATTGTTATATATACCAAGGGAAATCAATGGAAATAGGTCATTTCATTTCATCATTAAGAAACTATGATAACTACTAAATAGTTCCAATGTCCAATTACCTTCCTACGGTTCTGGTGGTTCCCACCTACACCGCTTTCGATTCTTATGTAGTAGATCATATAAAACCTTGACTTTCTACAATCCAAGATGCATAAGGCCTGCATAGCATATATTTATTTTTACCCAAACAATTCAGTTCTTATGAAGTAGATCATAGAAAACCTTCGACTTTCTATAGTCCGAGATGCACAAGGCCTGCATTGCATATACATATATATATTTACCCGAACAATAAATAAGAAATTAACTTCACTACAAAATAAAATTTAACTTCAAACCCAAAACAAACAAAAAAAGCCAAAAAAAATAAATAAAAAACTGACCAAAAACAGGGAAAGCCGAAATCAAGATAAGAATCCAAAGGGAAAACTGAAAATGAGAACAGATAAATGAATTAATCAGATATTATTGCTACAGAGGGACTAAAAAGGGGGGAAACGATGATTACCACGACGGAAGAGGATGATTACCAATGTTCCCGACTGAGGAGGATGATTACCACGACGGAAGAGGAAAAGCTGATGGAAATAGCTGATAAAACTTTGCCGGCGAACAGCTAAAGGAAAAGGGAAAGGGATGTTCGGCTTTCACGGGGGAGCTAAAGGAAAAGGGAAAGGGATGTTCGGCTTTCACGGGGAAACAGAGATGAGAATGGGAAGAGCAAAGAGATGAGAGAGCACTTAGGGATTTCGGGAAATCAAAAAATGGGGGAAGAAGGCGTTAATTAATTTTACGCTAACAATACGGCGCCGTTTTTAGCTAAAATAAAATGATTATTTGCGGCGTTTTTTTAAACGCGCCGCTATTTATTTCCTTTTGCGGCGTTTTTAGTTACAAACGCCGCTAATATTCATAATACTAATATATTTTTAAAGATTTAATCAAATTTTTTCTTTATTTTAAATTTTAACTAATATTTAAAACAATTAGATAAATTTTGAAATTTTTAAAATTTAAAGTTATTTAATATATAAATTAAAATACAATTACTCATCTACTTAAAAAAAATTAAAATATATTTTAAATAATAGTATTTTATTTTTTTCATTTTTAACATTTATTTTTTAATGTTATTGGTTCTAAATTTTTCTACATTACAAATAATAATAGATCGATTTCATATATAAATTTTTAATATTTTAAAAAGTAAATTACAAATAAATTTTATATTAATTAATCAATATAAAAAATTAGATAAATAATAATAGATCGAAGAGGATAAAAGAGTATTAATTGCATGAGTTTTCGAAAATAATCAACACTAGTTTGTTTACATCCAAACCCTAAGTCGGCCCCTAAACCCTTAAAACCTATAAAACCTTAAACACGTAACCCCAAAATATGAACCCTAAACTATAAACCTTTATAAACCCTAAACCTTAAACCATAAATTATAAACATTAACCCCTAAACCTTATGACGTAAACCCTAAACACTAAATGCTAAACCTTTAACACTAAGGCAAAAAATTAAACACTAAACTTACCCTAAACCCTAAACCATAAACTATAAACATTAACCCCTAAACCTTATGACCTAAACCCTAAACACTAAATGCTAAACCTTTAACACTAAGGCAAAAAATTAAACACTAAACTTACCCTAAACCCTAAAGCCCTAAAGCCCTAAAGCCCTAAAACCTTAAAACCCTAATACCATAAACCCTAAACCCTAAACCCTAAAACCCTAAATTGTAAACCCTAAACCCTAAACCCTAAACCCTAGGACAACCTTAAACCGCAAATCATAAACTATAATCCCTAAACATTAAAACAGTAACTATATGTTAAACCATAAACTATAATCCCTAAACATTAAAACCTTAAACTATATATGTTAAACCATAACCCCTAAATAATCATGAGAATTAATATTCAATATTTTAAAATTAATACTATCTCTTTTACGATTATATAAGAAATTATTTAATTTTTTTTCATTTTTAACAAATATTTTTCTCTTAAATAATTTAAACTAGAATCATAATTTTAATGTATTAAAATTAATGTTATCTCTTTTACAATTATATAAAAAATTATTTAATATATAAATTTAAAAACAATAAGTCATATATATCCAAAAAAAAACTTTAAAATTATTAGCGGCGTTTTTGGTAAAGCGCCGCTAATGACCAGACTTTTTGCGGCGTTTTTGGTAAAGCGCCGCTAATGACCAGACTTTTAGCGGCGTTTTTGGTAAAGCGCCGCTAATGACCACACTTTTAGCGGCGTTTTTGGTAAAGCGTCGCTAATGACCACACTTTTAGCGGCGTTTTTTGGGGAAGCGCCGCTAATGACCACACTTTTAGCGGCGTTTTTGGGGAAGCGCCGCTAATGACCTGACTTTTAGTGGCGTTTTTGGGAAAGCGACGCTAATGACCTGACTTTTAGCGGCGTTTGGTAAATAAGCGCCGCTAATGCCCATTTTTAGCGGCGTTACCAAATAAACGCCGCTATTGCCCATTTTTTAGCGGCGTTTTCATTCAAACGCCGCTAATGTATAAAATTTGCGGCGTTTTTTTTTAAAACGCCACTAAAAACGCCGCTAAAAGTCTGTTTTGGTGTAGTGAATTCTCTTGCAAATACATTATTGTTTTTAAAACCTTGTTTGTTGCGGAAGTTTGAATCAAACATTTGCATATACGTGATATTTTGTAAACAGTGGTTATAGTTTTGAAAGCCCGTGTTTAACAGACCAGGGGTTTGTAATTTAAAGAAATACCGAATTGAAAGTTAAAAGAAAATAAAATCCCAAAAGGCCTTATTATAACAGATTATCCCAAAATAAAATAAACCTGATTTTTATTAAAGTCCGAGGGAAATATCTCCAATATATGGCCACCTCCGAGTCCTCTGCGGCTCCAAATCCTCTATTGCTGGGGATTACTTGTGAGGTTAAAGAAAAGGGGTGAGTTACGAGAACTCAGCGTGTAATCCCCTAAATGACATTAACTGGGCCCAAACCTAGAAGACATCAATCTGGGCCTAAGCCCTATAATCATGATAATGGAAATGAAGTAGTGCAAACCCACTTAATCCAACCAACACACCCCCATACCATCCAATCACACCTGTGGGGATCAAGTCAACCCACCCTGCCAATCACACCAATCGCTGTAGTTAAGCTGCTTTTCACAATATTTGTGGCTGAGCCACCAGAGTCATAATTATGTATAAATATATATATATATATATATATATATATATATACACATATATACATATATATTGTGGCTATGCCACCAGGCTACACTGCTCTTCAATCATTATCCCACCCTATGCAACATGATAACATGCAATATATATATCAACATATACAAGTGTAAAGTAAACATATAATCGTTATATAACAACACTGAGGGTAAAACAGTCATTCGACCCATCGAGGGAATTTTAGTAATTTCGCAACCTAGGGGTATTTCGATAATTTACCATCCAAGGGTATTTTGGTAATTTTGCAACCCAGGGGTATTTCGATAATTTACCCTCCAAGGGTATTTTGGTAATTTTGCAACCTAAGGGTATTTCGGTAATTTACCCTCCAAGGGTATTTTGGTAATTTCGCAACCCAGGGGTATTTATATAATTTTACCCACTAAGGGTAATTCAGTAATTTTACCCACCAAGGGTAATTCAGTAATTTTACCTTTACTGTCCTTTCCAAAGGTCTACTGTCACCTTCAGCAACTCGGGACCCTATTTGGGTATTTACGAAACTATTGGGCCTAAAATTTATTTTTGGCCCAAACGGGCCCACACGCTCGTGTGGCCCATTTCTCATGATTTCGATTTTAGAATTCTCAATTTCACAACCGTACTTATCTTTTAGTAGTTTTCCAACAATATCGCCCAAATGGGCTGAAAAGCCCATTGGGCCCTTTAAGCCCGTTCGGCCCTGTTAGGCCCGTACAGTCTCTGTTTCGCGAGCATGCTCGCAACATTCTCCGTGACTTGTCTTTATTACTTATATTTCGATTTACCACTACAAGCGCTCGCACGGTAGAGTGGTCACAATTACCGACTTTTCGGCTTTTCGGCTTTTGGCCGTTTCACAGATCATCACAAATAACCATTGAAGTGAGTGTGAGATTTACACACCTGTTACAAGCGTTGCTTGAATCCCTAAAATTCGTACCTACGTTCCAATATATCCCAAAAAGTTGTTAAGCACTCTAATTTAACAAATCTAAGTTGAATTCGAATAGCCACTCACCTTACTTACCACAAAATAATCTCTTCCAAAAGTGTGACAATATTCGGCTTTGCCTCCCTCTTGGCTAGAGCAACCGATCACCTACACTTAGATTCGGCAACAGTAGCCCTTTTTTATCAAGAGGAGTGAAGAGAGGAGTATCACAACATGAGGGTTAGACAAGAAGAGATTCGGCAGTTGCTTCCTGGTAAAATCGGCCTTGCAAGAAGAATAGAAGTTTCGGCTTTAGAGAGAGGAGAAAAGGAAGAACCAATGGAAAAGAAATAGGAGAACAGATAGTACCTTGTGCTCACAACAAGATCGAATAGTCAAGGTAGATTTGGCAGTCAACAGTCCCCTAAGCTTCAGGTTACTCAACTTCGGCTATTAGTAAAAGAAAAGCACCAATTCAGATTGGAGAAAGGTAGAGGTTCAGTTAATGGAGAAAAAGTAGAGAAGCAAAGAAGAAATAAGGTTCGACTATGGTGAACACACAAGAGAGAAGCCGATTTAAAATGGGATAACAAGAGAGGTTCGGCTATTGAGTAGAAAAATGATTGAAAAGGATGGGAGGTTGAACAAAAGTTGTATGAGTGGTCAGTTTCCAAAAAGAGACAAGAAGAAAGAAAACTTATCCAGAGGAGAAAAGAAATGCCAAAAGAGAAGAAAACCGAAACAATAGAATAGAAAATACCAAAAATACAAAATGAGCAAAAGATTACTCTCCATATACCAATGGTCGAATATGCTCTCTAAACACACCTCCCAAATTTGGCTAACCACCACCACTCTCCACAATTCACTCTCCACCACTCCTCATGCCATGATTGTGTTTTCCCCCTTTTTTTTTGCACCACTCCTCATGCCATGATTGTGTTTTCCCCCTTTTTTTTCTCTACCACTCCTCATGCCATGATTGTGTTTTATTATCACAACACCCAAAATTTTTGGGATGTTACAATTTTACCCCCTTAAAAGAATTTCGGCCTCGAAATTTACCTGGTTAGAAGAGGTGAGGGTATTGCGTCAAATTGCCTCTTCTGGCTCCCACGTGGCTTCCTCAAACCTGTGATTTCACCATAACACCTTAACAAATGGAGCAGACTTTTTTCTCAACACTTTAACATCTCGATCCAAAATTCGTACGGGTTCCTCTTCAAATGTTAGGTCAGGTCTGGCTTCAATTTCTTCCACCGGCGCTACATGAGATGGGTCTGAATGGTAGTGTCTCAACATTGAAACATGGAATACATCATGTATCCAATTTAACTTTGGAGGCAACTCAAGCTGATAAGCGACCGGTCCCACACGTTTCACTATCCGATACGACCCGACAAACCTTGGGCTCAACTTGCCCTTTCGTCCAAATCTCAAAATCTTCGTCCAAGGTGAGACCTTCAATAAGACATATTCCCCTACTGAAAACTCTATCTCCTTACGCTTCAGATCCTCATACAACTTCTGTCTATCAGAAGCTTCTTTTAATCGGTCCCGGATCAACTTCACTTTCTCCTCAGTCTTCGAAATCAATTCTGGACCCATCAACCGTCGCTCACCCAATTCTGTCTAACAAGTAAGGGTACGACACCTACGACCATATAACGCTTCGTAGGGTGCCATCTGAATGCTGGACCAGTAGCTGTTGTTGTACGCAAATTCCGCTAAAGGCAAATAGTCTTCCCAATTGCCACTGAAATCAATTACACAGTCCCTTAACATGTCTTCTAAGATCTGGATTACCCTCTCCGACTGACCATCAGTCTGAGGATGAAACGCTGTGCTGAAATCCAATTTGGTACCCAGAGCTTGATGCAATGCCCTCCATAACCAAGATGTAAACCTTGGGTCCCTGTCTGATATGATAGACATTGGCACCCCATGTAGTCTCATAATCTCTGCCACATACAGCTTGGCCAACTTCTGAAGCGAGTAGTCAGTACGAACTGGTACGAAGTGAGCGGACTTAGTCAGTCGGTCAACAATTACCCATACTGAATCTTTCTTAGTAGGCGTCAGGGGTAGCCCACTAACAAAATCCATCGTAACCCTCTCCCACTTCCAAAGTAGAATCTTCACTGGTTGCAGCAATCCCAAAGACAGCTGATGTTCTGCCTTCACTTGCTGACAAGTTAAACACTTGCTCACGAAGTCGGTAAATTTCCGTTTCAACCCTGCCACCAGTACTGTTCCTGCAGGTTTCAGTACATCTTGTTTCCACTGGGATGCATAGCGTATGGGCTACTATGCGCATCTCGCAGAATCATTTGTCTCAACTCAAAATCCTTCAACATACAAACTTTTTCGCGAAAACATAGTACCTTCTCACTATTCAGCCCCAAATCCACTATCTTACCACTTTTTACCTGCTGAAATTGAGAACCCATCTATTCATCCAATAATTGCTTCTCCTTAATCTGATTAATCTAATACGGTTTCACCTGAAGTTCTGCCAATAAACTACCATCCTCATAAAGGCTAATACGAGCAAACATTGCTCTCAAATCAGATACCACCTTCTGACTTAGTGTATCTACCACCACGTTGGCTTTACCCGGGTGGTACTCAATCGAGCAGTCATAGTCTTTTAGCACTCTATCCATCTTCGTTGCCTTAAATTTAGCTCCTTCTGGGTAAGGAGATATTTTAGACTCTTATGGTCAGTATAGATGATCGACCTTTCTCCATACAGGTAATGTCTCCATATCTTTAGGGCGAACAACACTGCGGCTAATTCTAGGTCATGAGTAGGGTAGTTTACCTCATGTGGCCTTAGTTGACGAGACGTACACGCCACTACCTTTCCTTCTTGCATCAGCACACAACCTAAACCTGTGTGTGACACATCACAATAAATAACAAATTCTTTCCCCGCTTCAGGCTGAATCAGCATTGGTGCTTCAGTCAGAATCTTCTTCAGTTTTTCAAAACTCTCTTGCTGTTTATTCGCCTACACAAATGGTACCCCTTTACGCAGAACTTTAGTTAGAGGCACGGCAATTAAAGAAAACCCTCAACAAACCGCCTGTAATACCCAGCTAAACCCAGAAAATTTCGAATCTCAGATACTGACTTCGGCAGCTTCCAATCCAATATGGCCTCAACCTTCCGAAGATCAACCCTAATCCCCTCGGCAGACACCACATACCCCAAAAATGTCACTTCCTTTAGCCAAAACTCACACTTACTGAATTTGGCGTAAAGTTGCTTTTCTCTCAATATCTGCAGTACAACCCGAAGATGTGAATCATGCCCCTCCTCAGTTCTTGAATACACCAAAATGTCATCTATAAATACCATCACGAACCGGTCTAGATAGGGTTGGAAGACCCGGTTCATCATATCCATGAAAGTGGCTGGTGCATTCATTAATTCGAACGGCATAACCAAAAATTCGTAATGCCCATAATGAGTTTGGAATGCAGTCTTGTGAATATCTGCCTCCTTGATCCTTAGCTGATGGTACCCCGATCCTAAATCAATCTTCAAAAAGATCGAAGCTCCTCGCAGCTGATCGAATAGATCATCAATCCTTGGTAAAGGGTATTTGTTCTTAACAGTTAGCTTATTCAATTGACGATAGTCAATGCACATAAGCATCGACCCATCCTTCTTCTTCACGAATAATATCGACGCTCCCCATGGAGATACACTTGGTCTAATAAATCCTCGATCCAACAACTCTTGAACCTGAGCTTTTAATTCTACCAGCTCATTCGGTGCCATCCTATAAGGGGCGATAGATACTGGAGCAGTTCCCTGTAACAGCTCAATGCTAAATTTGACCTCACGATTCGGAGGCAACCCAGGAAGCTCTTCCGGAAATACATCCAGAAATTCCTTTACAGTTCTGACATTCTCAACCGACAAATTATCAGCATGAATCGTGTTGACATAAGCTATGAATACTTTACAACCTTTACGTACCATCTTCTCGGCCTTTAGTGCTGAAACCACATTGGACAGATAGTTCCTTCTTTCTCCTATCACAATCACTTCCTCTTCCTCTGGTGTCTTTAATACCATACGCTTAGCAGTGCAATCCAAGTTCGCACAATGCTTAACTAGCCAGTCCATGCCTAGTATAATATCAAACTCGCCGAACGGTAGTTCCATCAGATCTGCCGAGAATACAGTCCCTTTCACTTCTAAAGGCACACTCCTAAATACCTTGTTCACTACCACAGATTTTCTAAGGGACTAATTGCCGACATATTTCTATCAACAATTTCAAATTGTATACCAGAGTCCAGACACAGTACAGACAACATATGAATGGTTAGATCCAATATCAATTAAAGCTGTAAAAGGCACATCATATACAAGAAATGTACCGGTTATGACGCCTGGTGAGTCACCATCCTCTCGATGTCGAGCCGTATAAACCAGTCCTGGCTGTCTTGATACTGTGTTACTCGCACCTCTGCCCGGTGCTCTATTACCTCGTCTGGACCCATTTCCCCCACAAAAAGAACCACGACCCATCGGTGGCTGCTGACCACCTTTCCTAGGCTGCACAAATCTTTAACCTACTACCTGTGTCCAAACAGGCTCTCGAGGATAGTCCCTGAACCGATGATCCTTAGACTCGCATCTGAAACACCCACCAGTTCTTTTCCAGCACTCTCTCGAGTGAAATTTCCCACAGTCTACACAAGGTTGTAACTAATCGGTAGTATTTAGAACTCCCACTCGAGTTGGCTCATCAAACCTAGACCTCTTTTGAATACTTCCGAAAGGACCCGAAGACCCAAAACCCCTCCTATTCTATCCCTTTTCCTTATCACGATTCTGACGCTCAGAGCGTTTTACCTCCCTAGCAATCTTGGCCTTGTCCACCAACGCAGCAAAATCTCTCTCCCTTTGCGGGCTACTCTCTCCCACCAACCCATCTTCAAACCGTACACATCGCTCATAATCGGTCGAGATTATTCCCCGAGCGTATCGACTTAGACGCAAAAACTCTCTCTCGTATTCCACCACAGGTTTTTTCCATTGCACTAGATTCAAGAATTCTTTTCTCTGGGTGTCTATATAGCTAGCCCTAACATATTTCCCCTAGAATGCCGCTTTAAAGAAATCCCAGGTTAAACGATTTACATGTGTGCCTTCCCTCACAGTGAGCCACCACTGATATGCCTCATCTCTCAGTAGAGACACTGCTCCTTTTAGTTTTTGTTCAGCTGTGCAATCCAAATCATCCATAATTCGTTCCACAGCCTTAAGCCAACATTCTGTGATATTCGGGGCTACACTAGAGGTGCCCCTAAAAACTTCAACCCCGTTCGACCGGAGTCGCTCAGAAATAGACCCATAAGCTGTGGACCTTGTACTTGCTCCAGCAACCTGTTCTACATTGCCTGGGACAAAGCATCGTCCCCTTCAGTCCGGTCATGAGACCCTGTTTTCGCCACTGGCGATGCTGGTGCTTTCATTTCAGGCATATGCCCTACTGCGGAGGATCTAACCCTAGCATTTTGACCTCTACCACGGCCGCTTGTACCACGTCCACATCCTCTCGTACTCATACTGCTGAATCGTATTAATTTGATTAAGAATTTTATGAATCGGTCTATAATTCCACTATTTAGTAACAAATGTTTTATGGAAAAATAGAGATAAGAGTTATTCTTGCAGATCAAATTTCTTAATGTCTCAGTCTCTATAGTCTTAGCTCTTTTAGCTAACAGTTTTAGTGTACTACCACTAACTCTAGTAGTTTTCTCTCTTACAGTCATTTCATTATATATTCAAACATAAAATAAGAGGACTTACGGATTTGGTGCCAGAGACTCTGTGTGCCATACTTCCAATAACGATATATATTTTCTAAATCATATTTCAAATAAAATTTGAAAAACCATTTTCGAACCCATTCCACAGTCGAGTTTTACAAACTAAGCTTTGATACCACTAAATGTAACACCCTAAACCCGGCCTAGAAGTTAGGCCCAAATTTGGCATGTCACATTGAAGAGTTTTTTTTTTTTTTTTGAAAACCATTCTTTCATTAGAAACTCTTCTTAAAGAATTTAAAACTTTTTGCCGTGTAAAACTTGAGATTTCACTTGCTTATCTTCAAAACATATTTTATTAAAAGTAATTCTCTTGCAAATACATTATTGTTTTTAAAACGTTATTTGTTGCGGAAGTTTGAATCAAACATTTGCATATACGTGATATTTTGTAAACAGTGGTTATAGTTTTGAAAACCTCTGTTTAACAGACCAAGGGTTTGTAATTTAAAGAAATACCAAATTGAAAGTTAAAAGAAAATAAAATCCCAAAAGGCCTTATTACAACAGATTATCCCAAAATAAAATAAAACTGATTTTTATTAAAGTTCGAGGGAAATATCTCCAATGTATGGCCACCACCAAGTCCTCCGCGGCTTCAAATTCTCTATTGCTGAGGATTACCTGTGAGGTTAAAGAAAAGGGGTGACTTACGAGAGCTCAGTATGGAAACCCCTAAATGACATTAACTGGGCCCGAACCCAGAAGTCATCAATCTGGGCCTAAGCCCTATAATCATGATAATGCAAATGAAGTAGTGCAAACCCACCCAATCCAACCAACACACCCCCGTACCATCCAATCACACCTGTGGGGATCAAGTCAACCCACCCCGCCAATCACACCTGTAACATCCGGGATTTATGGCTTATGCATTTGTGCCTAAATTGTGTGAAATAGCATGTCTTATGTGTTATGAATGTATTATGTGAATTTTTAGAACCTTGGAATGTAGGGAAAGGCTTTAGAAAATGAATGTAGGGAAAGGCTTTAGAAAATATTCGATCATAATTTCAAAAGTGGAAGTTAGGCAGAGTGGCCTTAAGAGAAAATGTAGGGGAGATATGACACACAAATGGGCTTGGTTAAGTGGCTTGGAGGCGCCACTTAAGGCCTCTGTAAATGACGCTACAACAGGTGCAAATGGGCCAAGGTTCGAGTCGCATGGGAAGCTAAATAAAAGCTTTTATTTTCTAGCAACAAAGGGAAGTAATGGACGGCATGGGGAGTCTAGAGGAGGAGTTTAAGATGAGGTATTATCCTTTTAAATTTCAGCTAAGTAAGGGATAATTGATGATTTTTTTTTTTAATAAAGAGATAAAGAGAAAAACAAGGGATTTGATAGAGTTGGCCGAATAGGGGATTCTTGGTATAGTAATTTCGGCAGAGAGGGGAAAAGGGAGGTCAATCTTCATTCTTTCTTGTTCATCTGCCGAAATTCTCTAGCAAAATTTCTCTTCTCTTTTATTTTGCCAAAACCGAATACTCCTTACTCAAAATCCACCATTGCCGATCCTCTCTAAGTCCCAATACAACTTTCTTCTCTTCTCTTTTCCTTGTTAAAGCTGAATTTCATATGTTGGTGGCCATAGCCGAATGCTTCCCTAGCCTTTAGGAGCCGAATTTCTCTGCTTCAAGGAAGGATATTTGATAAAATTGATGAATTTTGGGGTTTCTAGTATAGCCGACTTCTAGGTGAGGTCTTCAGGATTTTAAAGATTCAAGGTAAGCCATATATGGTATTCGGCCAAGAGCCCCTTTTCATAGATTTTGTACAAAACGTTGACCCTGGTATGTATTATGTAGGATTTCGACATCTTCATAGTTAAGTGACTATTTTCGGGATTTGGAATCACAAGGTAAGTGAATGTGCATATTCGGCCATATTGGTTACTATGTTAGCCGAATCTAACTATGGGTATATAGAGGCAGTCGGCAGTGGTATACAAGGATTTCGGGATTTCAAATCGCAAGGTAAGTACATATGTACAATCGGCCAAGGCCATATTTGGTGTTGTAGATCTATTTCTTATGTATTCAAAAGCCGGAACTAACCAAGTTAAGTGATTTAGCATTGGCCGATTGGAGGAAGATCACAGATTTTCGGGATTTGATTAATAATCAAATCGGCAACAAGGAACTAGAATCTAAAGCATTAGATCGGATTTTCGGGATTTGAGTGAACTCACTAAGTATACCAGGTGTGTACCCCACACTATCTCTTAATAGATTTATGGCAGTTTAATATATTTGTTTATAATAATATGAAAGATATGGCTAAGGTACCATGCAATGGTACAAAGTACTCAGGTACGTTTTCCTACTCCTACTATGAGTATAATATGATCTGTAATGGCACCTATGTGAAACTATAAGAATGTAAATAAGGGATATGGCAGGACTTGTGCATGATTTGTATGACATGGGACATATGGGTAATTATGAACGGGGAAGTGAATGTGGTGACTTATGTCACGGTATCTGAATATGGTGACTTCGGTCACATTATCTGAATGTGGTGTCTCATGACACAAAATATTATCTGGTGGCTATGCCACAATATATAAGGGCGATGAGCACGTCGACTGCAGCGACTGCCTTCGATGATGTGTAGCGGATGGAGGGTTGACTTAGTAGTCCCCACGGTGTGCAGGTTGGTACGGGTGATGTGTAGCGGATGGCATCTAGGCTTGGGTTCGGGATTGCATCATTAATTATAAATTGCTACATGTATATGTATGATATGTTATATGCCTAAATCGTTTGGGACTTAGTGTTGGTTATACATACTGAGTCTGTTTGACTTACCCCGTTGTGGGAATATTTTTCAGGTGACGATCAGTGATGGACCGGGTCGGCAGGAGCTTAGTGGTGGCCATGCTCAATTCGGGATTTTATTAAATTTTGGACATGTTATAATTTAAATACTTTGGATTTATTTCGGGTTTTAATTTTGATGTAATAAGGCCATAGTATAAACTGAATATGCATGCATTTTTATTTATTTCCTTATGATACAATCTTTATCAATATAAAGTTTAAGTAACTTTTCTTAAAATAAATGTTACATGTTTTGACACCTAAACACAAATAATTTCCAATTTAAGGGTAAATTTTTTTTAAAACAATTTCGGCAAACCTTTTAATATAAAAACAAGGTTTTTAATAAATCCCTGATTTCTTAATTAACAACAGTTTTCAATTGAACCCAACACAAGCAAATCCTTCTTCAAAACCACACGAATTTTTCCTAAGTAACAAACACATTTTTAACCGTTTTACTCCAGGAACACACCGGATCCGGTCAAGGCTCGTGGGCCGGGTTTGGGATGTTTCAACACCAATCGTTGCAGTCAAGCTGCTTTTCACAATATTTGTGGCTGAGCCACCAGAGTCATAACAACACTGAGGGTAAAACAGTCATTCGACCCATCGAGGGTATTTTAGTAATTTCACAACCCAGGGGTATTTTGGTAATTTATCATCCAAGGGTATTTTGGTAATTTTACAACCCAGGGGTATTTTGGTAATTTCGCAACCCAAGGGTATTTCGATAATTTACCCTCCAAGGGTAATTCGGTAATTTTACCCACCAAGGGTAATTCGGTAATTTTACCTTTACTGTCATTTCCAAAGGTCTACTATCGCCTTGAGCAACTCGGGACCCTATTTGGGTCTTTACGAAACTATTGGGCCTAAAATCTATTTTTAGCCCAAACGGGCCCACACGCTCGTGTGGCCCATTTATCATGATTTCGGTCTTAGAGTTCTCGATTTCGCAACCGCACTTATCTTTTAGTAGTTTTCCAACAATATTGCCCAAATAGCCCGAAAAGCCTATTGGGCCCGTTAAGCCCATTGGGCCCGGTTAGGCCCGTACAGTCTCTGTTTTGCGAGAGTGCTCGCAACACTCTTGTGACTTGTATTCATTACTCATATTTCGATTTACCACTACAAGCGCTCGCATGCTCGAGTGGTCACAATTATCGGCTTCCGGCTTTTCGACTTTTGGCCGTTTCACAGATCATACAAACAACCATTGAAGTGAGTGTGAGATTTACACACCTGTTACAAGCGTTGCTTGAATCCCCGAAATTCGTACCTACGTTCCAATATATCCCAGACAGTTATTAAACATTCTGATTTAACAAATCTAAGTTGAATCCAAATAGCCACTCACCTTACTTACCACAAAATAATCTCTTCCAAAAGTGTGATAATATTTGGCTTTGCCTCCCTCTTGGCTAGAGCAACCGATCACCTACACTTAGATTCGGTAATAGTAGCCTTTTTTTTATCAAGAGGAGTGAAGAGAGGAGTATCACAACATGAGGGTTAGACAAGAAGAGATTCGGCAGTTGCTTCCTGGTAAAATCGGCCTTGCAAGAAGAATAGAAGTTTCGGCTTTAGAGAGAGGAGAAAAGGAAGAACCGATGGAAAAGAAATAGGAGAATAAATATTACCTTGTGCTCACAACAAGACCGAATAGTCAAGGTAGATTTGGCAGTCAACAGTCCCCTAAGCTTCAGGCTACTCAACTTCGGCTATTAGTAAAAGAAAAGAACCAATTCAGATTAGAGAAAGGTAGAGGTTCAATTAATGGAGAAAAAGTAGAGAAGCAAAGAAGAAATAAGGTTCGACTATGGTGAACACACAAGAGAGAAGCCGATTTAAAATGGGATAACAAGGGAGGTTGAACAAAAGTTGTATGAGTGGTCAATTTCCAAAAAGAGACAAGAAGAAAGAAAACTTATCCAGAGGAGAAAATAAATGCCAAAAGAGAAGAAAACCGAAACAATAGAATAGAAAATACCAAAAATGCAAAATGAGCAAAAGATCACTCTCCATATACCAATGGCCGAATATGCTCCCTAAACACACCTCCCAAATTTGGCCAACCACCACCACCCTCCACAATTCCCTCTCCACCACTCCTCATGCCATGATTGTGTTTTCCCCTTTTTTTTCTCCACCACTCCTCATGCCATGATTGTGTTTTCCCCCTTTTTTTCCTCCACCATTCCTCATGCCATGATTGTGTTTTGTTATCACAACACCCAAAATTTTTGGGATGTTACAAATATGAAAAAAATAAATAAAATAACATAAAGAAATAATCAAAGTAAAATAATGGGGATCAAATTGGGATTAAAGCAAAATTGCGAGGCTAAATTATAATAAATAAATAATTAAAAAATATTTAATTAAAATTTAATCAAAAATTTGGGTAAAAATCGAGAATAAAAATAAAGCAAAAGGCCTAATCGTAACACGCGAATAAAATGGAGGGATCAGATGGGGAAATATCCCCACCCTCCAAAACACGGTGCTTTATAAGGGACCCAGATAAAATCAGAATAAAGTTTAAGGGCCAAATTAAAAATAAAAGAAAAAAACGCGGAAGGACCAAAAGGGTAAATAACCCAAAAGTTGCCAAAAACACGGGGATCCCTTCGGGTCAGGTCAACTGCGCACGGATCTGAGCAAAACGGTGTCATTTTGGGGCTATTGGAGCCAGCCCTTAAACGACGCTGTTTTATGTGTTTATAAAAGCTAATTTTTTTAAGAAATCATTTACAGCATTAGAGAGAAAAAAAAATCAGGAGCTTCCTTCTTTGCTCCCCAGGCCTCCCCTTTTTGGCCCGAGTTCTAACCGGCTTCTACGTTGAGCGACGCCGTCTGCCGCCGTCAACGCCGCCGCATGCGGCGGTCGAACTCCCCTAGGTATTTTTTCTCTCTCTTTTTATATTATATATATTATCTAAATATATTTGTGTCGAAACCATTTTTATATTTTTGAAAAACGGGGTTGACTTTTGAAAACAAAAATGGAGTCACCACCAATCCTTTTTGCTTAGGTGTGATCGGATCACCTTTTAAAACATTTTATTTCGAAAACATTGATTTTAGTCTATAAAATTTAAGAACACAGATTCGGGAGTCGGTTACTTACGAGGAAGGATTAGCACCCTCGTAACGCCCAAAATTGGTACCGGATTGATTAATTATTGTCCTAATGTCAAAATTTCAAAAAGATTTGAAAACATGATTTCTCTAAAATCTTGAACAATTTGAGTTAAAATTTGAGACTTCTTTATTCTGAAAGCATACAAACATCACATCCAGCACGTTAGGATATGATGTTTTAAACCCTCGTAACCAAAATCATCTCATGATTTACAAAATTCATTAAAAGGGTATTTAGTTATTTAGTCAAACGAAAAATTAAAACCCAGCACGTTAGGGCACTATTTCCCGAATTTCTAAACACAAAACATTGCCTTATTTAAGAAATCATTATCTCGAGATAACAAAATGTCACATCCAGCACGTTAGGTGTAACACTCCTATCAGAATTAACGTAAGATAAACATAAACCACATTGTAATATCATTAAGTAAACATATATAATTATATATATATATATATCATCCTATATCCAATCATTGATTTGCATAACAAGACTAGCATCCTTAACAACAAGTAGAAACAAATTACGGTTAAGAGACAAAAACAATATTCCCTTGGTCGTTTAAAGGCATGAATCAAATAGGTACATGGTATTTAAAAAATATATAGTTCATTTGTAGAATCGTTACTAACTTTAGTCACACCTCTATTGTACGCATGCTTCACGCCAACTATGGTATTTCTCATCTCAACTACCATACATTTTAATAACCACAAGAGTGACTCATTAAACTCCATTTATTACTATATTCATCGATAATCTTATACACATGAATGTACAATCAATTCATAAATTCCATATTGTCAAATTGATTTCATTTCTGAGTTTTGTAACCAATTATACATGCCATCTGACTGTATACCTACCATACGCATATATAACATCAATAATATACATTTAATCTCATTATCACTCATTTCTCAAGTTTGAGGACAACTAATTATACTCATACCAACCTGCCAAACCTAACATTCACCATTTAAAAGTTATACAAGGTACTAGCTCGCATCAACATGATCCACATTTAATACCATCATCATAATCTACTTATAACACTTTAACCATAGCTGTATTCATGTAAAAACAAAATGACCTATCTTTAACCCTACTTAAAAGCTTGTGTATATATATATATATACATTTAATCCGAAATAAGACTCAAAAGAGAGATCAAGCTTATACATGCCATAACTTATAGAAATTTTGACTAACAAAAATACCAAAAGAGGGCGATAATGTGATTGACTATGACGGGATTCCCGAGTGTGAGCTTCAACTCTGAAGACAAAAATCTACAATTTCAAAGCAACCAAAAATAAAATAAGCTCTCCAAGCTTAGTAAGATTTAAGCAATTTACATACATTTATAAATACATATACACATATGCTTATTTGCAAATTTAGAATCAAGTTTATTTTATAAAGTCATGCCACGTATCCCAACCATTTAAAGGTTGAATCTGTACTTACATCACGAGTTCATACCAACTACCGTATACCATAATCATGTAAAAATTAACTAATACACATGTCACATACTTAATAAATTCTCTACTTATGAAACACCCCACACCCGGCCCACGAGCCCGGACCGGATCTGGTATGTTCCTTAAGTAAACCGGTTTTCAAGTTCTTTGTTACTTAGAGAAAATTTGTAAAATTTTCAAGAAGTGTTGTTTTGGATTGGGCTTAGGTTGGGAAACCCATTTAATTAATTTAAAAATCCAATTTTAGTAAGGTGACAAAATAATTTTCTTTAAGTTTATAAAAAAATATATATCACTTAAAATTTAATCCAACAATCGCTTGTAACAAAATAATTAAAAATAAAGCAGAAATAAAGAAAATCCACTGGGCCTTATGGCCTTATTACATTAAGTAAAACCCAATAATAAAATTAAATGTACTAAAAAGGAATAAAGTCCAAAATAAATAAAATCTTCAAATTGATGCATGGCCACCTCAAGGTCTACCGTCCCGATCTGTCACTGTTCATCACCTGAAAATAGTTCCCACAACGGGGTGAGTCAACAGACTCAATGTGCACACAGTACTAACATTCAACAAATCAGGCATACATGTTCATATCAAATTCATATTCATATAAAGATAAATGATGATGCAACCCAACCCAAGCCTAAAGGTCCATCCGCTACACACCACCCGTACCTGCCAATCACACCGTGGGGACTACTAAGTCGACCCTCCATCCGCTGCACACCACCATCGGCGATCGCTGCGCATCGACGTGCTCATCGCCATATATACGTTGTGTCATTAGACACTATATTCAAATAATGTAACCGAAGTTACCAAATTCAGATAATGTAACCGAAGTTACCATATTCAAATGTTGTGACCGTAGTCACCATATTCCGTTGGTGTGACCGAAGTCAACACCTTCTTCCCCTTTCACATAGATCCCGAATGCCCCATATATTTTATATCATGCATAACATACTTAATTCTCATTCATGCTACTATTCACATGTTCAAAATATTTCATATTTGCAATCCTATCAAAAGTAGGAAACGTACCTGGGTACTCTTTCATTTGTGGTACTTAACCACATTCACATTCTTATGCATATTCATACATTTAATAATTGCCATATAATTTATTGAAGGTTAGTATGGATACACACCTGATTGGCTTAATAGATTCCTTGAAATCCCGAAGAACGTTCTACCGATCTAGATCTTTATCTCCTATATTCGGCCAATTATTAAAACATATTAACAAACCTATTTGGCTTAAAAACCAAATCCTAGTAGGATTTGTATTACTTACCTTGTTGCCGAATTGGATGATTGTAAATCAAATCCCAAAATTGCTAGTACCCTTTTCCTTGAAATCGGCTAACACTAATTCATGTAACCATGTGAGTTTTTGGCTTTTGAAATAATGAAAAATAATTCCAAATACCAAAATTAAGCCTTTGCCGAATATCACTTACCATACAAATTCCAAATCTGAAGAGGATTCCTTGCCCTATATGTCTGTCGAAATCTTCATGTTAGATCTAATCTAACATATACATCATAACCTTTATTCAAATAAATTTATCTTACCTTAGATCCTTGATCCTTGTATTCGACAGTTGAAGAAACCCTTTTGATGTTGTAGTTGATTTCTCCTTTACTTAGAATCAACAAAGATTCGGCTTTGACAGTAGAAACAGAGAAGAAAATAGAAGAAGAAAAGATGGATTTTGCTTGAAGAAAAATTCGGCAGAGAGGGGGAGAGAGCTAGGAAAATTTCAGCAAAGAGGAAGCAAAAGTGAATGAGTAGCCCTCCTGCCCTCTTTTTATAGCCAAAGTTATCAGCCTAGGAGTCCCTTACTTGGCCACCACTCCTCTTTTTGATAATATTATCTCTTTTATTTAAAAGATAAAAGTCTTTAATCCATCAATTATCTCCTCAATTATCTCCTTAGAAAATAATCCTTATTTATCTCTTATTATTCACATATTTATGTGAATAAAACTCCTTTATTTATCTCTTATTATTCACATATTTATGTGAATAAAACTCCTTTATTTATCTCTTACTATTCACATATTTATGTGAATAAAACTCCTTTATTTATCTCTTATTATTCACATATTTATGCAAATAAAACTCCTTTATTTATCTCTTATTATTCACATATTTATGCAAATAAAACTCTTCCTTTTCTAGAAACCCATGCCGTCCACCTCAGCCTTCTGGAAGCAAAAATTAAACTTATTTATTTGTTTCCCAAGTGACTCGAACCCAGGCCCAACAGCTCTTGCTCATGGCGCCATTTCCATAGGCCCTAAGTTTCCAGAAATGTTTACTTTCCATTTTTGAATCATTTCCAAAAATGTTCAGGTTTCCAAAATGTTCAAGTTTCCAAAATGTTCACTTTCCTCTTTTAAACTTAACGTTTCCAAAGCATTTCCTTACATTGCCACACAGTTCCATACATTTCCATACGTTTCCAAAAGTATCAAAAATTTATTCATAGTACTTGAAACTTGTCATTTCATACAATTAATCTGGAAATGCATAGGCCCTTTTCAGGATGTTACAACTTACATCACAACCTACGATTTAAAATTTAAATTAATAAGGGTAGTACATATCTCAACCCTACTTACCTCTCTTAATACATAACTCAACCCTACTTACCTCTCTTAAGTTTACCATTATGCATGGCCTGATGATAGTATACTTGTACATTTTCGAATACTAAGTGATTCAGTAACGTATCGCTCACATAGAGTCGTTACTCGAGATTTCCCGTAACGTATCGCTCACATAGAGCCGTTACTCCATATTTCCCGTAACGTATCGCTCACATAGAGCCGTTACTCAATATTTCCCGTAACGTATCGCTCACATAGAGCCATTACTCAATATTTCCCGTAACGTATCGCTCACATAGAGCTGTTACTCAATATTTCCCGTAACGTATCGCTCACATAGAGCCGTTACTCGATATTTCCCGTATACACAGAACTAATTATAAGATTTCCATATACAGTAATTAGAATCGAATCGAAGTATACCTGCTTAATCACCACCATCATTTATTTCATAAATGTCACCCATGCATTCGGCCAAAACACTTAATTAATCTAAACTCTGTTACATTGGTATCATTTACCTACCTTTATACATGTCCCAACCATCTAAGGTATAACCATACATATAATACATAATCGTGGCTAATAAAAAAATTCGGTAACTATACTTATAATTACCATACCATCGTTGGCATTATTAAAATGTTCATACATTCACCATATCCGAATGTCCTATTCTTTTTTTTTTGTAAGTATGTAAATATCCATCCCTTACTACAACCTTGCATATTTGATCAACTCATTTATCATATAGTTATACTTATGTATATGCGCTTACCAACCCTATTCGATTGCCATATATGGTAGTAAATATGCCTCATATGACAAATTTAAAATAAAATTAAAATTGTCACTCAACAAATACATTGTAATGTAAAGATAATTCAAGTTAATCCTAATGCTTAAATCTTACCTCGGAAGTCGATAGGTTTGAAGTTCCCGATTATTCGTTTAGCCTAGCTTTGCCTCGATCCGTTTCCAACCCTTTCTTTCCTTGATCTAAACATAAATTCGAAAACATAACAATTTATATCTCTTGAGCTATAGCCGAATACTCTTCAATTTCATCTAAACCCCCTTGCTACACTAAAATTTATCGAAACAAATATAATTCACAACTTTATAAATTTACCCCTCTAATTTTACTTTCTTGCAAGTTAGTCCTCAAAATATAGAACACAAAAATTACATAGAATTTAAATAGATACCTTGAGGACCGAATCTTACTCATCTTAGTACAAATCCTTAGACAACATTTATTCTTGCAATTACATCCCCAACTCTTATTTTCATAATTTAAGCTACTAAGCATCCGTTTTTTCCAAGTTTCTACTCAAACATGTAACCACATAGCCTATACTTATCTTTCTTTTAAAACTAGCCACATGAAATCAACTATCTCATCCATGGCCGAAACTAAAGTAAGCATCAAATTCCAAATTTCTCACATAGAATTGATAGTATTCAAGAAAACTAGCATAAACATGCAAAAATCTATGAAAATTAAGCTTCTTTTCTCACCTCAAATAGACATGCAAAGCCGAATGGAGTTGAAGGTTTTTAGCTCCCCCTTACTTTGAATTTTCGGTGAAAGAGATGATGAAGAGGAAAGAGATGAAGGGAGAAAAAAAAATGTTTTCTTTTTTAATAATAATTATTTTGTTACTTAATAATCCACTATCCCATTTTTATAATAATAAAATTATATCCACTAACAATTCATTCCCATGCTTGCCGTCCAATATCATTAATAATAGGAAAAATTGCAACATTAAATTATAACCAAGGAAAACCATTCAATTTGGCCTAAATTTCTTTAATAGCTATTTTACCAATTTCCCCAAATTTTTATCCCTCATTTAATATAGTCACCCAAACATGAAATTAATCCTACGATATCATAACACATGCTCAAAACACATAATATAAATTAGGGTCGTAATCGGGCTGTTACATTAGGACACAACATCTTTGGATTCCCGAGAATAAGTTTTTTTTATTTAATTTTTAGAAAGAAAGTAATAGGTTCTTTAGACTCGAAGAGAGAAATCGAAACCCAGTAAGTTAGGGTACGATTTCTTTCGGACCTTAGAACACGGAATGTTTGCTTATTTTGAAAATTGAATAAAATGTAGTAATTATAATAAAATGGAAAATGAATTAAAAATAAAATGTAAGTCAATTTACAATGCTAGCTTGTGTATAAAGGTAGAAATAAAATACAATAAAGTAAAAGCAAGATAGATAATTAAAATATAATAAAAGAGAATAGTAACAAAAACAAAATAAAAAATATAGAATAATAATAATAAATGTGATAATAATAATAAAATATATTAATAAACAAAAATAGTAAAAATAAAAATAAAAATAAAATTAGTAATAATAATAAGAGTAATAATAATGAAAATAATAGTAATGATGTTGATAATAAAATAATAATAAATATAATAATATTAATAATATTAATTTAGTTATAATAATAGTAATAATATTAATATTAATAGTAAATGAAAATAATAATCAAAGTAATACTAGAAATAAAAAATATTATTAAAAATAAAATAATAGTAAATTTTGAGATTAATAATGATTAAATAATGGTAGTAAAAAAAAACACTAGCAATACTGAAAATAATAATAATAATATTTATAACAATAAAAAATAATAACAATAATAATAAATATAAACAATAATGAATATGGTAATAATAAAATAATAATATCTATATAGAAATAATAAAAAAATGTTAAAACCATGTCAAAATAACAAAAATAATTAAAGAAAATAAAGTAGGGACAAACTTAAACTTAAAAATGATACTTTGGGGCGAATTTTAAACGAAATAAGTGAATTAGGGCCCCTTAACTATGCGCGCAAAAAGTGGAGGACCAAAAGGGAAATATTTTCGTCCATCTAAATGTTGCGTTTTATAAGGGATAAAATCGAAATGGAAGGAAAATTATATGGTCAAATTAGAAAATAAAAAAACTTAATTATAAATTAATAAAAAAGTGGAAGGGCTAAAAGTGCAATTAGCCCTTCCATTGAAAACACACGGATCTTGAGGCGGGTCGGATCGCGAGTCGTAGGCTCAAAACGTCGTCGTTTTGGCCTCCGAAAATTGGTTCTCAAAACGGCACCTTTTCACAGGTATATAAATACCATTTTAGCCCCAAAAAAACTTCTTTTGTTTGTTCTTAAGAAAAAAAAAAGGTTCTCCTTTAGTTTTTTTCTCTGAAAAATTCCTAACGCCGTCCAAGTTCTGGCAGGGTCTCCGATCGATCGCCGCCGTGTCTCCGCCATCGTCGGCCACCGCGTACGGTGGCCGGAATCCTAAAAAAAGGCAAGTTTTTTTTTCTTTTTTCCTTATATTTTTAGAGATATATATACTATATATATGGTTTAAAAAATAAAACAAAATAAAGAATAATAGTTTTCGAAAATGAGAAGGAAAAGGAAAAACGAAAAAAACCTTTGTTGATTTTGTATTCCCTATGTATGTTTGTGTGTATATTTGCGTATATCCCCTGTTCTTTTACAAGTTTAGGGCTTTTATTGCCTCGAAATAAAAAAGGAATACAAATATTTTGATTGCATTTTCCATGTTTACTGCTATTCTTTCCCTTTTTTGTAGATCTGGAGCAAGAAGCCGGGAGTGTTGCGGGATTTGCGCGTGGATTGCGGCGCGACGAGGCGAAAGGCTGCGTGTAACATCCTAGATTAGGGGTTATGAGTTCGTGCGTAATTTATGAGATAGTGGGCTCAGTGGGTGTGTTGGATGTGTTCTGAGGAATTTTAGGAACCCTAAGATATGAGGAAATGTAAGGAAAGGTATGGAAATATAAGGAAATGTATGGAAATGTAAGGAAATGTAAGGAAATGTATGGAAATGTAAGGAAATGTATGGAAATGTAAGGAAATGTAAGGAAATGTGAGGAAACTAGGAAATGCAAGAAAATGATTCAGAAATGATTCAAAAGAGGAAAGTAAACATTTCGGGAAACTTGGAAATGTAAGGAAATGTTAAGTTTAAAGGAGGCAAACGAAAATTTTTGGAAACTTGGAAATGTAAAGAAATGTCAAGTTTTAAGGTTTAAAAAGAGGAAATTAAGGCAAGGTGGCCTTAAGAAAATTAATAGGAGGAATTTGACACACAAACAGGCTTGGAAAAGTGGCCTGAAGATATCACTTAAGGCCCAGGTAGGTGACGTCACCAGCTATGCAAGTGGGCCTAAGTTCGAGTCACTTGGGGAGCAAATAAAAGAAATTTTATTTTGCTACAAGGAGTAGAGAGATGGACGGCACAAGGCTATATTTTGGGAGTTTTATTCTCTTTAAAATTCGGCTAAAGAATGGATAAATGATGATTTATTTTAGATTATTTTTAAGAGATAAATGGTGGATAAATAAGGGATAAATAATGGATTTATATTAAGAGATAAGAGATAATTATTGGATTAAGTTTTATTAAAGTGATAATTAAAATGATAAAGCTATCAAACTAGAAGAGTGGTGGCCAAGTAAAGGACTCTAGCTAGTAATTTTGGCTATAAAAGGAAGAGTAAGGCTATTCTTCATTCATTCTTTTCTCTTCAAGAAAACTCTCACGAAATTCTCTAAAGTTTCTCCTCTCTCTCTGCCGAATTTTCTCTGCCATTATTCTCTTTTTCTCTTTTCTTTTCTTCTTCTATTATAAACACAATCAAAAGCCGAAGATACCAATAGCCCTAGTCGATTTCTCACTAAGCCTCAAGAGCCGAAATTGTTATATCAAAGCCATAGCCGAATACTGCTAAGGGTTCAAGCAAGAGTTCCATCAAATTCTTCGGTAAGGGTAAGATTAGGTTAGATTCTCATTCTATTTCTTTTAAGGCTGTCGAAATTAAGATTCTAATACCCTTAATATCTGTTTCCGAAGAGATCTTTCGGGATTTACTAAGTGTCGACTACAAGGAAGGAGAAGTTCTTTTCCCGAAGGTACACCATAAGCTGCGTGTTCCCTAGTTATTCGGTGAGTTTCGGGATTTAAAATCCACAAGGTAAGTGTCTATAGCATCCGGCGAAGGCCTATTTTAGTAGTTAGATCTATTATTATGTGTTTTAAGCCGAAAACTAACAGATTCAAGGGATCTAGTGAGTAGCCGATTTCAAAGGAGAAGAATACAAGTTTTCGGGATTTGACTATAGTCAATTCGACAACAAGGTAGGTTTTAAGAATACTAATCCTACTAGGATTTGGAATTATGGCCGAATGGCTTTTTATTAAAGTAATAAGTGATAAATCAAATGTAGGAATTAAGATCTAAGGCATTAGATCAAGCTTTTCGAGATTTGGATTGGAAACCTTAAGCGAATCAGGTGTGTACCCCACACTATTTCTTAATAAGTTTTATGGCAATGTTTAATAAATATATGTATGTGATATTAAGAATGTGAAAATAATGGGCTAAGGTACCATGTTATGGTACAAAGTACTCAGGTACGTTTCCTACTCCTACTAGGATTATGAAATATGTTATGTGTAACATGAGAATAATGATAAGAATGTGAAGGTGCCGATGTGAATGTGACTATGCCTGTGGAAATGTGATTGATTGCCTTAATAACATGTGCATGCATTTATTATTATGCCACTATTACATGTTGCATGTGCATGGGTTGGGATATGAAAGAAGGTACGGGTGTACTTCGAGTACGTGGTTTGATGTTAGCCTTGAGCTACATCGTGGATTGACGTTGACTGAGGTCACGTTGTGGATTTATTTGCGATTAAGTTCACGTGGCTTGATGAGTAGCTCTGTGCCTCATCGTGGTTGATATAAGCTTTGTGCTATATCGTGGTTGATGAGTGACTATGTGTCCCATTGTGGTTTTGGTGTTAGCTACGGCTACATCGTGGATTGGCGCTGACTGAGGTCGCGTTGTGGATTTTTGTGCTTAATTGCAAGTGGACGGCATTGATTGCCTTTGGAGTAAAAAGGAGAGGGTGATTTGTTAATCCCTTGGTGTGTGGTAGGCTGGATTCGGGGGTGTGTAGAGGATGGACCCTAGGTTGGGTTGGGTGCACTTTGCATATTATATCTAATATGAATATTTAATGTGGAAATAGGCCAAGCCCAGTTGATATGTGGATTATTAAGAAAAGGGCCAAGCCCAGTATATGAATGTGGATCAGTGTGGAAATGGGCTAAGCCCAGTATGTGGAAATTATGTGGTTAACTACCCTATTATAAGAATGTGATATGGTTATGGGCCAAGCCCAATAAGTGAGCACATGTGAATAAGTTGCACTACTATTTGTTATATGAATTATTATGTGAATATGATATGTAAGGTATGCCTAAATCTATTTGGACTTAGTGTTGGTTACACATTGAGTCCGTTTGACTCACCCCGTTGTGGGAACTATTTTCAGGTGACGATCAGTAATGGACCGGGTTCGGCAGAAGCTTAGGGATGGCCATGCACAGCAAGGAATTTAATTAATTTGGATTTTTATTTTATTAAGTACTTTAATTTAATTTTGGGATTATTTGATGTAATAAGGCCATAGTGAACTATTTTATTTTCTGTTTTATTTACTATGTTACGACATTTTTAATTATTAAAGATTAAGTCAATTTAAATTAAAATAAACTCTAAATATTTTGTCACCTAAAATAAATGGGTTTTCAATATAAAATCGAATTCGTTTTCAACTCAAGCCCAACCCAAAACAATATTTTTTTTTAAAAATCGCACAAGTTTTTCCTAAGAAGCAAAAGAATTTGAACCGGTTTTCTTGAGGAACATACCAAATCTGGTCAAAGCTCGTGGGCTGGGTTTGGGGTGTTTCACTGCGGGTGCTGTGCTGGGTGCATGTTGGTACTTGCGGCACCTAGGGTTTCAGAAACCTTAGGTGACTGAAACAGTTTTAGTTTTTGGGCCCCTTTGGGTCGTGTAAGCTTTGGGTTTGGGTGTACTTGGGTCATTATGTTTGGGCTATGGTGTAATTTGGGCCTTGGGTAATTTGTCTGAGTTTAAGGGCTATAAAAATGGACTGCTTAAAAAAACAGTGGACATTTATTTTTATTTGTTTTTGTTTTAGTGTGTTATAAGCCCGGGCATAAATGGGCTATTACAGCTGCCCCTCTTTGCTCATTGTCGTGTAACGAGAATAGAGCAAAGGCGATAAAAGGGCCCATTTTGCTCGGTCTTGTCAAATGGCTGTATCTTTAGGGAGATAGGCTAGTTTCTTCAATCTGCTTCACTGCAGCTTCAGGAAGACAAGATCTACTATCTTTAGTCTACTCCACTGCAAACTCAGAGAGGTAAGGCTAATGTCTGTGACCCGCTTCACTGCAACCTCAGGAAAGCCAGATCTGCTATTTTAGTCTGCTCCACTGCAACTCAAGGAGATTAGACTAGTCTTCGATCTGCTTGCTGCAACTTCAAGAATGCCAGATCTACTATTTTCTGATCTGCTCCACTGCCAACTCAGGGAGACAATGCTGATGGCTAAAATCTGCTCCCTTGCTTCCTCAGGAAGATAAGATTCACCAAATTTAATCTGCTCCACTACTACTTAGGGAGATAAGATGTACAATCTTCAGTCTGCCCCACTACTATCTCGAGGGGACAAAATCTGAACTTTTCAATTTGCTTTATTACTATTCTCTGGAAGACTTTAATCTTCAGTCTGCTCCACTACCATCTTGAGGGAACAAAACCTAAACTTTCCAATTTGCTTCCTTACTGTCTCAGGAAGACTTCAATCTTCAATTTGCTCCACTACTATCCCTAGGGAACAAAATCTGAACTTTTTGGTTTGCTTCCTTACTATCTCAGGAAGACTTCAATCTTCAGTTTACTCCACTACCATCTCTAAGGAACAAAATCTGAACTTTTTGATTTGCTTCCTTATTATCTCAGGAATACTTTAATCTTCAGTCGGCTCCACTAACATATCTAGGGAACAAAACTTGAACTTTCCAATTTTGTTTCCTTACTATCTTCAAGAAGACTTCAATCTTCAGTTTGTCCACTACCATTTCTAGGGAACAAAATCTAAACTTTTTGGTTTGCTTCCTTACTATTTCAGGAAGACTTCAATCTTCAGTTTGCTCCACTACTATCTCTAGGGAACAAAATTTGAACTTTTTGGTTTGCTTCCTGACTATCTCAGGAAGACTAAAATCTTCAGTTTGCTCCACTACCATCTCTAGGGAACAAAATCTGAACTTTCCAATTTGCTTCCTTACTATCTTCAAGAAGACTTCAATCTTCAGGCTGCTCCACTACCATCTCTAGGGAACAAAATCTGAACTTTTTAGTTTGCTTCCTTACTATCTTAGGAAGACTTCAATCTTCAGTCTGTTTCACTACCATTTCTAGGGAACAAAATCTGAACTTTCCAACTTGCTTTCTTACTATCTTCAGGAAGACTTAAATCTTCAGTTTGCTCCACTACCATATCTAGGGAATAAAATCTAAACTTTTTGGTTTGCTTCCTTACTATCTTCAGGAAGACTTCAATCTTCAGTTTGCTCCACTACCATCTCTAGGGAACAAAATCTGATCTTTTTGGTTTTGCTTCCTTACTATCTTCAGGAAGACTTCAATCTTTAGTCTGCTCCACTACCATCTCTAGGGAACAAAAGCTGAGCTTTTTGGTTTTGCTTCCTTACTATCTTCAGGAAGACTTAGATCTTCAGTCTGCTCCACTACCATCTCTAGGAACAAAATCTGAACTTTTTACTTTGCTTCCTTACTATCTTAGGAAGACTTCAATCTTCAGTCTGCTCCACTACCATATCTAAGGAACAAAATATGAACTTTCTGATGTTGCTACATCGTCCTCTGAGAGGCATGTCCTGTAGACTCGAATGTATTATTGATGACATTTACATGAATGCAGAATGTCATGAGAATGATCCCATTTTTTAAATGTATAATGATTAGGATGCAATGATTGGAATGAATCTAATGTTCCTAACTAAATGATATTAGAGATGACATTTGCATGAATGCAGAATGTCATGAGAATGAATTTTTTATGTGCAACGATTAGAATACAATGATCGGAATGAATCAACTGCTCCTAATTGGAAGTGTATGCATGAGAATAATCCCTTTTTGCGTTGTCACTACTCATAGTTCATCAAGGTTCTATCATTGATGCATTACCACGCTTTCTTGTTCAGCTGGTATCTTTGACAAAAAACCCAAAAAATGATCATATTCTGCTCAGCAAGCTTGCCCAGCTGTAATTCCAGAGTCCCTTCCACTGTACCTTCTGGGACATAAAGTTTGTACCTCCCACTGCAACCTCAGGGGAATAACATTTGGTTTTTTTTCATCCAATTTGTTATCAATTTGATCTACTACACCATCCCCTGGGCATAATAAGCATATGTATGTGCCTTTCAATATTTCCAAACCTTAGGCTTCGTGAGTTCTAAAAAATAGTCCTGTTTCAGGCTCCTATATTATTTAAAAACTTCCAGAGTAATGTACGAAACTCCTTTTATGAAAATATTATTAGTCCAATAATTGTTATTTCAATATAAAATGCTTGAAAAAGATTACAATAATGGATGAGAAAAAAATTAACCAGGAGCACAGCTCGAAAAAAATAAGTTAATCCAAGATAACCAATGCAATAAAAAAAATTATTTAGGTGTATCTTGAAAAGAATAAAGTAAGAAAAGATAGCAAAATCAAAAAATGGGTAAGATAGAAGCTAAGTGCCTCAGATATCGTAGCTTGAACTTCTCTATTCAAAATTTTTGAGGACCATTTTAAGCTCAATATGTGTTTAGGGGATCCGGAGTACTTTGTCAATGGCCCAGGACGTAACATACTTCCTCATTGTTAATTCAAGCATAGCAAGACTACTGTATGCCCTATCTTTGATCAAAATTTGAGCCGCCCTTTTGGGTTTTCAGCTCAAAACCCCTTTGGTCTCAAAGCGCCCTTTGCAGGTTTTCGCCTTGGCCTTTCAGCTTTTTTTTTTTGAAAGTGATCTCAAGGCGCCCTTTGCGGGTTTTCACCTTTGACTTTCCCCTTTCAGGTAAAGTACTTCTTATTTGAACCTGAATTCATCGGATTGGGCAAGTCTTCGCCATCCGCCTCAATCAATATCAGTGCTCCTCCAGAACAGACCCTATATAAGTCCTTCCCAGTTTGGCATTTTCTTTCCTCTGAAATCCTTTTGTATAGAAAGGATCTTCCTCAATATTAGGTCCCCATCATGAAATTCCTTTGGGTGGTCTATTTTCAATCAGCATCATCCATTTTTGGTACATTTGACTATAATGAATACTATCAAACCCTTTTCTTCAACCAAATTCACTGGAGACATTCTACTTCATCCAATTCTTGACTCAATCAAAACTTGGGGCAAAGGAATCTCGCTTTTCATGGATAAAACCATTTCTATTACATAAACCAATGGGAAAAGTATTACCCCAACGAAAGTCCTAGTCGACGTTTGATAAGCATAGAGAGTAAATAATAGCTTCTTATGCCAATCTTTACAAGTCTTGATCACCTTTCCCCTTTTTTTTTTTATTTTTTTTACATCCTTTGCTGCACTGTGATATGTTGCTTGATCTTTGAGTAAACTGTAATATTTGACATTGTACAGTTATGCATGATTCTTTCTGGCATTCTTCATTGGTAACTAATCTTTTTTTATTTTTTCGAGAATTTGATGACTATCGACTTTGTAACATTTGCATCTGAAGCTACTTCTACCCTCTTAGTGAAGCAAATGACGACCACGATAATGAATCGATGTCGACTAGAAGCTTTTGACGAGATCGGCCCTATAATATCTATTCCCCATGTATAGGAACTCTGTGAAGAAATAGATGAAGCACATAAGTCTTGTCTTCCTCAATTTGGCATTCGCAACATAAATGAAGGAATCTCCCTTTTATAGTGGACCAATAGTGTCCGATCCTCATGTTTAGCCCATGTCTTAGTAGCCTAGGCATATTCTGGTATGATTGTACAAAAACATCATTGAATTCTTGAAAATAATTCAATGATGTCTTACCTTATTTCTGTGGTGAGTTGGGTTACAATCTTCACCTATTTTCTGGGCTCATAATATCCACTGACCCTATGTAGAGTAATGTCTGTTTTTCATCTTGTTTCACCATTCTTAACAAATCAAAAGATAGGTTACAATCTTTGTTATCTTCAAAGTCCTTAGATCCCCTAGACTCATATCTCATTCAAAAAGGGAGTCAGTAACAACATTGCTCATGTCGTTGATATTTGGGTACCTAGGTACGAAGGCAAAAAATCCAAAGAATAAATGATTCTAAGGATGATTATTTGTATGGTATGGTCATGAATAAAGAATGAAAGAATATTCTAAAAACAAAAGAATGTACAGTATGAAATGGAAAGAATAAAAGAATATTTACTTAAAAGATGCATTTCACTGAAATAAAATTTCAGACACAAGCCTATTTCACAAAAGGGTTTTTATTGCCTCTAGGCTTAAGGCAACAAACATGTTTTGAACATTACTCTAGATCAGCTCTAAAAATATAGGGATCTCTCCCACAGTCCCATTATTCAAAACATTCCCAAATACGCAAGGGCTTGAAAACCTCATTCCCTAGTTTCCTCTTCATTCTTGATTTCTTTAAGGAGTCGCAACCTTCTTGTCTCCTCCTTCAATTATAGCATTTACTGTCTCGTCAAAGTGATCAGGTTTTGATGAATCATCGAACTTTACAATTCTCATTTTAATGAACCTTTCGACCAACTTTTTAAACGTAGTATAGTTTTCAATTGAGTGACCCATTATTCCCGCATGGTAGTCACATTGAGCGTTCGAGTCATACCATTTAGGATAAGAGGGCTGTAATGACTTTTGATAAAATGGGGACACCACATGTGCATCAAATAAACTTTGATATAGCTCCTTATACGTCATCGAGATTGGCATAAATTGGAGCTTTTTAGAGTTTTTCCTTGAGCCCGATTCCTGTCTTACTGACCCTTACTACCCAACAGTGATTACTTTTGGCTGGCTAACAGTAATTGCCTTCGAGTACCCTTTGTTGTATGTACTCGTATTATTCACCTCATTGTCCTTTCTCCTAAGAACAGACCTTTTAGTGGTTTCCTCTGCTTCAATCTTGCCACCCATTATGGCATTTTCAATCATTTCTCCTGCCATCATTATATCCGTAAAACTCTTAGTGGTGCTTCCTATCATGTGATTAATGAAGGGAGCCTTCAAGGTGTTGATAAAAAGCATGATGGTTTTCTTTTCTAGGAGAGGTGGTTGAACTTGCATGGCAACTTCCCTCCATCTTTGCGCGTACTGCCTGAAGCTTTCATTTGGCTTCTTCTCCATATTTTGCAAGGTAATTCTATTAGGCGTCATGTCTGTGACATGATTGTATTGCTTCATGAAGGCTTGGGCCAGATCTCTCCAGGAGCTAATCCTATCACGGCTGAGTTGATTGTACCACATGGACGCCACTGCCACCAAACTATCTTGGAAACAATGAATCAAAAGCTGATCATTGTTAACGTAGCCAGTCATCCGTCTACAAAACATAGTGATATGGGCTTCAGGGCAGCTGGTCCCATTGTACTTCTCAAGTTTTGGCATTTTGAACTTATGAGGAAGCACCAAATCTGGAACCAGAATTAAGTCTTTAGTATCAATTCTGTGGTGATTATCAGCAATTTCTAAAGCCTTGAACTTTTCTTCCAGCCATTTGCAACAATCTTCTAACTGCCTTGAAGATTCAGTTCTTATCTTCTCCCTCTCTGCTATATCTAAGTCAGGGATAACATGATTAGCAGGGTTATCTCCTAGGTTGGATCCTGTGCCAACCTAGAAGTTCATGGGTGGTCTAATATCAGCTTGTCCTGTTGAGGCCTAACCGTGACAGGTGGCCTATGGGGATACTCCTCAGGTTGTACATGCAGTGGGGTGAAACCCCGAGGAAAGTCCTTATTATCTTTAGTATTCATTATGAGACCCTTTTCTTTGTCTATCGCCCCATTCAACATCTGAGCCATTTGAACCATCATGTTCCTTTGAGCTTCTAGCATTTGGTCTCTCATTTCTTGTTGGAGCTTTGCCAACTGCTCTTGCATCTGGTCTTGCATGTCCTTCTGGAATTGTTCAAGTCTTTGATCCATTTTCTTTGTTTTTGCACGTGTACTGTAATGGTGTTCAGCTTCTAGATCTTCCTTCTCTCTCTTTCTCTCTCTCTCTCTCTCTCTCTCTCTCTTCTTCTGTGATAACTTCAACTAATTAGGCTCTCTCTATAGACTTAAATAGATATGATGTGATGTAATGTGAATGCATGAAATGCAATGCAAATGCATGGAATGAATGCAAAAGAAAGAGAGGCGTTGATTCTGAATTCAATTTCATTAGAAAAACTTTTCTAGAAAGCAAATTTCTTTACATAAAACGGATCACATATGTGGCCTTGCCCTCATATTCCAAGCAAAAACATCAATCCCCTTCTTCACAAAGGTCAAATCTTGCAAACTTCTAATAGACGCTTCCACTAGCTTCATTTTGCTTGATCTGGGCCGCAACTCATTACTCACTTATCCTCGCAATGCTTGTCAGAAAATCGAGACGTGACAGCTCTCGAACAATCTTCGTTAGCTTGAATACTTGGGTAATAAAGTCTTGTATTCCTTCACGGACTATCAGTCTTCTCTCGTTATGTTTGCTTGAAACATATTCGGACGATCGTATTATAATCCACTTTATCAAAAAATCCATTTTCTCATGACAAACTCTTCTATTTAGCAATCAAATTTGAATCAACACATCTTTTCTATGATGTGAATGCAATGCAATCAAAACAAAAAAAACACATTAGTACAAGAGAAATAAATAACAAAATAGGGCACCTATCTGGGTGACCTCTAGGGTTCAAAATAGCTTTATCTAAGGTTGGCTTTTAAGGATCATTATATGTGGCTTAGTTCTAAAGGAAGGGTACCTGAACCAGCAGATTCCTCAATCCTCACCCATTATAGGCTCATATGGATCGAGTTTAGCTCAGGGGAATACATTTCCCTATGGCCATGCGGAGGTGAAAACCTCATGAAGACATAGGTAGGATGTAACCCGAAAGCAATCCACTAGCCCATGCAGAGGTGAAAACCTCACGAAGGCATAGTTTCTCACTCCTATTTAAAAGGTATGACCATAACGGTCATGCAATGCAATGCAAAGATATTTTATAAAATTAGAACCACATGCAAATAAAAAGGATCATAATTTTTCAAATTGGATTTTCAAAGTTAAACAAAAGGACAAGAAATAATCAATTTTATGGCTTGGCTCTCTTATTGTCCCCAGCGGAGTCGCCAAGCTGTCGAAACCATTTTTAAAAGGTTTTATAAAAAAGAGGGATCGACTTTAAAATGAAAATGGAGTCGCTACTAATCCTTTTTGCTTAGGTATGATCGGATCACCTTTTAAAACATTTTATTTCAAAAACATTAATTTTAGTCTACGAAATTTAAGAAAATAGGTTCGAGAGTCGGTTACGTACGATGAAGGATTAGCACCCTCGTAACGTCCAAAATTGGTACCGGATTGATTAATTATTTTCCTAATGTCGAAAAATCAAAAAGATTTGAAAACATGATTTCTCTAAAAACTTGAACAATTTGAGTTAAAATTTGAGATTTCTTTGTTCTGAAAGCATACAAACATCACATCCAGCACGTTAGGACATGATGTTTTAAACCCTCGTAACCAAAATCATCTCATGATTTACAAAATTCATTAAAAGGGTATTTAGTTATTTAGTCAAACGGAAAATTGAAACCCGGCGTGTTAGGGCACTATTTCCCGAATTTCTAAACACAAAACATTGCCTTATTTAAGAAATTCTTATCTCGAGATAATAAAATGTCACATCCAGCGCGTTAGGACACAACATCTTTGGATTCTCGAGAATAAGTTTTTTTTATTTAATTTTTAGAAAGAAAGTACTAGGTTCTTTAGACTCGAAGAGAGAGAACGAAACCCAGAAAGTTAGGGTACGATTTCTTTCGGACCTTAGATAGCGGAGTGTTTGCTTATTTTGAAAATTGAATAAAATGTAGTAATTATAATAAAATGGAAAATGAATTAAAAATAAAATGTAAGTCAATTTACAATGCTAGCTTGTGTATAAAGGTAGAAATGAAATACAATAAAGTAAAAGCAAGATAGACAATTAAAATAAAATAAAAGAGAATAGTGACAAAAATAAAATAAAAATATAGAATAATAATAATAATAATGTGATAATAATAATAATAATAATAATAATAATAATAATAAGATATATTAATAAACTAAAATAGTAAAAAATAAAAATAAAAATAATATTAGTAATAATAATAAGAATAATAATAATGAAAATAATAGTAATGATGTTGATAATAAAATAATAATAAATATAATAATAATAATAATAATAAAGTTTAATTATAAATAAAATAATAATAAGAAAAAATAGTAGTGGTAATATAATAATAACATAATAATAATAATAATAATAATAATAATAATATTATTATTATTATTATTATTATTATTAAATTAGTTATAATAATAGTAATAATATTAATATTAATAGTAAATGAAAATAATAATAAAAGTAATACTAGAAATAAAAATATTATTAAAAATAAAATAATAGTAAATTTTGAGATTAATAATGATTAAATAATGGTAGTAAAAAAAACACTAGCAATACTGAAAAAAATAATAATAATAATATTTATAATAATAAAAAATAATAATAACAATAATAATAAATATAAAAAATAATGAATATGGTAATAATAAAATAATAATATCTATATCTATATAGAAATAATAAAAAAAATGTTAAAACCATGGCAAAATAACAAAAATAATAAAAGAAAATAAAGTAGGGACAAAATTAAACTTAAAAATGATACTTTGGGGCGAATTTTAAAAGAAATAAGTGAATTAGGGCCCCTTAGCTATGCGAGGAAAAAGTGGAGGACCAAAAGGGAAATATTCCCTCCCACCTAAACGCTGCGTTTTACAAGGGATTAAATCGAAATGGAAGGAAAATTATAGGGCCAAATTAGAAAATAAAAAAACTTAATTATAAATTAATAAAAAATTGGAAGGGTTAAAAGTGCAATTAGCGCTTCCATAGAAAACACGCGGATCCTAAGGCGAGTCAGGTCGGATCGCGGGTCGGAAGCTCAAAACGTCGTCATTTTGGCCTCCGAAAATTGGTTCTCAAAACGGCGCCGTTTCACATGTATATAAATACCATTTTAGCCTAAAAAAACTTCATTTGTTTGCTGTTGAGAAAAAAAAAAGGTTCTCCTTTAGTTTTTTTCTCTGAAAAATTCCTAAGGCCGTCCAGGTTCTGGCAGGGTCTTTGATCGATCGTCGCCGTGTCTTCGCCGCCACCGGCCACCGCGTACGGTGGCCGGAATCCCAAAAAAGGTAAGTTTTTTTCTTGTTTCTTTATATTTTTACAGATATATATATTATATGTAAAAACTCAAATTTGCCCGGGCCGTTAAAAAAATAAACCAATGTCTTTTAAAAAAACAGTCTATTTACAATAAAAGGGTTTAAAGCCCAAATTCAAATACCACCAGCTACCCAGTACACAAAACCTGTTACACACCCAAACCACCTTAGCCCAAATCACCAAACTAAACCAACCTCCTACCCAGACCTAACCAATAGACCCAAAACAAACAAACGGCCCAAAAGGCCCAAAACCAATCGAGCCTCAGAAACCTAGGGTTTTTGGAGAAACCCTAGGCACCGCAATAGCAGAAGTGTGATCGTCACGCCACAGTACACCAGTCTTCACGCCGCAGCTTCGTCCGGCCTTCGATCGTACCTGGATTCGCGCGTGGAGAACGCCTCATCGTCAAGCCGTGATTCGCGCGTAGATCTTGCCCTATCACCGCCGCTCTTTTCATCTCTTGATCTGCACAGACAAGGAAAAAGACGGAAACAAAAGCAAAGCAAAGATGGAAAAAGAATATTTCCTTTTTATTTTATTTTTTTAAGGCTATATAAAGCCCCAAAAACTTGTAAATAAAGGGGGGGAGGATAATAAAAGTAGGGAAACTCAATAGCAGAGGTTATTTTTCAAATTATTTCTTTTCATTTTTCTTTATTTTTTATTTTTTTAAATACTGTTACTTCCTTTTTTTATCTTTTTTAAAACTATAATATATATATATTAAAATATTAAAAAAAGGAAAATTTTACCATTTTTTGGAATTTTGGCCGTCGTGTACGACGGTCGGCGACGGCGACGAGCGGCGATAAACGGTGCCAAAGTATTGCCGGACTTATGGCCTGAAAATGGGGCTTGAGAGAAAAAGGGTTTTTTTTTTGAAGCAATGGCAGAAAATGAAAAAAAAGGGAAAAGATGCCTTTTATAAACAACAAAAACAGCCTGTTTCATAAGCTTCCCTAGACGCCAAAATGGCGTCGTTTTGGGGAGGCCAACCCGATTACCCGACCCGAATGGAATCAGATCCGTGTGTTTTATTATAATGGTTTTATTACTCTTTTAGTCCCTCCGTATTACTCCAGTTTTATAATTAAGTCCGCTTATTTTCTTTTATTTATAATTTAACCCCTTTATAATTATTTTTATTGTTATTTTATCCGAGTTTCTTTAATTTTTTAAATAATTATATGTATATTAATCTATTAGAAGTATAAATTTATATATATATTACTATTTTCATTTTACTTGTTTAATAATTTATATATATTATTATATATTATTTATTTATTATATTATATTTTGTTTGTTATATAGTATTATGTTACATTATATATTATTTTTAAAAATTTATTTTATATAAAATTTATTTATATTATCTAACCAATTTTATTTATATTGTTTATATTATGTATATAATTTTATAATTAATGTACTACATATATACATATATTTTCATTATTTATTATTTTTATTTAGCTCAAAAATTTTTCATCACATATTTTTTATATACTATGTTTTATGTTTTTTTATATATTACATAGTATTATATTATATCGTATATTATTTTCTAAAAATTTATTTTTATATAATGTTTATTTATATTTTATAACATGCTTCACATATATTATTTATATTATTTTTTTAAAAAATATCTTTATTCAAAATTATTATATATATATTATTATGTATTATTTTGTATATGTATTAAATTATATATTTATTATAATATTTATTTGGTATTTTTTTATTGTTTTACATATATTGTTTTATATATTTTATTTATCTATGTAATGCCCTTTTATTTATTTATTATTTTATGATTACCCTAGTTTAGTTATTTTAGTTGTATTTTATATTGTTTATATTAAATGTTAATGTATTATAATTGCTTTTAATATGTATGTCGATAGTATGTAAATGCAATGTTGTTACATGGTTATTAATTAAATAGAAAATCCATTTTTTTGCAAAACCATTATATTTTTTAAAAAGTTTTAAAAATAAGTCAATGTTTTGGTATTTAGAAATTCGGGAAATAGTGCCCTAACGTACTGGGTTGCGATTTTTCGTTTGGCTAAATAACTAAATACCCTTTTCAAGTTTTGTAAATCATGAGATGATTTTGATTACGAAGGTTCTTAAACATCGTGTCCTAACGTACTGGATGTGATGTTTATATTCCTTCGAAATAAGAAAGTCTCAAAATTTTAACCTAAATTGCTCGAAGTTTTTTTAAGAAATCATATTTTTGAATACTTTTAAACTTCAAACATTTGGACATGATTTTATCGATTAGGTATCAATTTTTGGGCGTTACGAGGGTGCTAATCCTTCCTTGTACGTAACAGACTCCCGAACCCATTTTCTTGTTTTTCGTAGACCAAAATCAAATGTTTTAAAATAAAACGTTTTATAAGGTGATCTAATCACACCTAGGTAAAAAAAGGATTGGTGGCGACTCCCACTTTGTTTTTAAAGTCGATCCCTATTTTTTAAAACCCGATTTTTAAAATGGTTTCGACAGCTTGGCGACTCCGCTGGGGACCAAGAGAGTCAGGCCGTAAAATTGATAATTTCATGTCCTTTTGTTCGAATTTAAAATTTCAATTTTAAAAATATGATCCTTTTATTGCATGTTGTTTTAAATATATTGCTCTGCATTGCACTGCATGACCGTCGTGATCACACCCTTAAGTGGGAGTGAGAAGCTACTCCTTCGTGAGGTTTTCACCTCCGTGTAGGATAGTGAATCGCTACATCCGTACCTATGTCTTCGTGAGGTTTTCACCTCCGTGCAGCCATAGGGAAATGTATTCCCCTGAACTGAACTCGATCCATATGAGCCTGTAATGGGTGAGGATCGAGGAATCTGTTGGTTCGGGTACCTCAACTTTAGAGCTAAACAACATGTAGAAAACCAAAGTTCTTACCCTATGTAGAACTATGCTAAACTTTAGTAGTCACCGAAAGAGGAGTTCTATGTTGTTTATTTCTTTTGTACTAACGTGTTTTCGTGTGTTTTGATTGCACTGCATCATAGAAAAGAGGTGTTGATTTCAAATTCGATTGCTAAATAGAAAAGTTGGTCATAAGAAAATGGATTTTTTGATAAAGTGGATTATAATACGGTCGTCCGAATATAGTCTAAGTGAACATAACGAGGGAAGATTGATAGTTCGTGAAGAAATATATGACCTTATCACCTAAAGACTCAAGTTGACGAAGGCTATTCGAGAATTACCATGTCTCAGCTTTCTTGAAGAGGCTAACAAGTGAACCGGAGTTGCGGTCCAGATCAAGCAAAAGAAGCTAGAAGAGACATCTATTAGAAGTTTGCAAAACTTGACTTTTTGCGAAGAAGGGGATTGATATTTTCATTTGGACTATGAGGACAAGGCCGTGTATGCGATCCGTTTTGTGTAAAGAAATTTATTTTCTAGTAAAGTTTTTCTAATGTAACTGAATTCAGAATCAACGCCTCTCTTTCTTTGCATTCATGCATTACATCACATCATATGCATTTAAGTTTATAGAAAGAGTCTAATTAGTTGAAAATATAACAGAGAGAGAGAGAGATAAGGGAAATCTGGAAGCTGAACACCCTTACGGTACACGGGCAAAGTCAAGGAAAATGGACCAAAGGATGGAACAATTCCAGAGAGAAATGCAAGACTAGATGCAAGAGCAGATGGCAAAACTCCAACAAGAGATGAGGGACCAGATGTTGGAGGCCCAAAAGAACATGATGGCTCAAATGGCCCAAACGATGAGTGGGATAATGAACAAAGCAAAAGGTCCTATAGTCAATACAGAAGACAACGAGGACTTTCTTAGGGGATTCACTCCACCACATGTGCAAACACAGCCTGAAGAGTATCCCCAGAGGCCATCTGTCACAATAAGGCCTCAACAAGGGCAAGCTGATATTATACCGCCCATGAACTTCCAAGTCGGCATGGGATCCAAACCAGGGGACAACCCTGTTAATCCTGTTGTCCCTGATTTAGACATAGCAGAAAAAGAGAGAAAAAGAATTGAATCTTCAAGGAAATTAGAGGATCGCTGCAAATGGTTGGAAAAAAAGTTCCAGGCTTTGAAAAATGCTGACTATCATCAGGGTATTGACGCTAAGGACTTAAGTTTGGTTCCAAATTTAGTGCTTTCTCATAAATTCAAGATGCCAGAGTTTGAGAAGTACAACGGGACTAGTTGCCCTGAAGCCCACATCACTATGTTTTGTAGACGGATGACTGGTTACGTGAACAATGATTAACTTCTGATTCATTGTTTCTAAGACAGTTTGGTGGAAGCAGCGTCTAGGTGGTACAATCAACTCAACCATGCTAACATTAGCTCCTAGAGAGACTTAGCTCAAGCCTTCATGAAGTAATACAACCATGTCACAGACATGACGCCTGACAGAATTACTTTGCAAAACATGGAGAACAAACTAAATGAAAGCTTCAGGCAGTATGCAAAAAGATGGAGAGAGGTTGCCATACAAGTTCAGCCACCACTCATAGAAAAGGAGATTACAATGCTCTTCATCAATACCATGAAGACTCCATTCATCACTCATATGATAGGAAGTACTATTAAGAGCTTTACAGATATAGTGATGGCAAGAGAGATGATTGAAAATGCCATAAAAAAGTGGAAAGATCGAGGCGGGAGAAAGTAACAAAAGAATGGCAACAAGGAAGAGAGAAAATGAAGTGGATAATACGAACATGGGGTGCTCAAAGTCGATTGCTGTGAAACAGCCAAAAACAGTGACTACTGGGTATCAAGGTTCATCAAGGAAAGAATCTAGCACAAGGAAAAGCAATGAGCAACTCCAGTTTACACCAATTCCAATGACATATAGGGAGTTGTATCAAAGTCTATTTGATGAACATGTAGTGGCTCCTCATTACATGGAATCAATACAACCCCCGTACCCCAAATGGTATGATTTGAATGCTCAATATGAGTATCACGCGGGAATAACGGGTCATTCATTTGATAACTGCATGGCATTTAAGAAATTGGTCGAAAGGCTTATTAAAATAGGGGTTGTATTCGATGAGTCGAACGGAGTAGTGATAATTGAAGGAGGTGGCAGAAGAGTTGTGATTCCTTAAAGAAGTCATCAGAAACCTAACAATCGGGGAATCAAAACACCAATGACATATCCGAAGAGAGAATCGAAAACACAGTTTCCAAGCTCTTACGTACTTGGAATGTTTTGAATAATGAGATTGTGGAAGAGATCTCTAAATTTTTAGAGCTGATCTATAGTAATGTGCAAAACATGCTTGTTGCCTTAAGCCTAGAGGCAATAAGAACCCCTTTTGTGAAATAGGCTTGTGTCCTAAATTTTTATTTCAATAAAATACATTTTTTACGCAAATATTCTTTTTTTCTTTCCATTTCATATTGTATATTCTTTTATCATATTCTTTCATTCTTTATTCATGACCATATCATACAAATACTCATCCTTAGAATCGTTTATTCTTTGGATTCGTTCGCCTTCGTACCTAGGTACCCAGATATCAATGACGTGGGCGACGTTGTTACTGACTCCCTTTTGGAATGAGATATGGGTCTAGGGGGTCTCAGGACTTTGAAGATGACAAAGATTGTGACATATCTTCTAACTTGTTAAAAAGGGTAGAACAAGATGAAAAAGGACCTTACTCTACAAAGGATCATTAGATATTGCGAGCCTAGGAAAAGGGGTAAAGATCGAAGCCCAGCTTGTCATAGAAATAATGCGAGACATCAAAAATGTTTTCGCACGATCATATCAAGACATGCCTGGGATACTAAGATGCGGGCTAAACATGAGAATCAAACACTGCCGATCTATATAGAAAGGGGTGATATCAGCTATGCTGAATATAATGAAACAAGATTCATATGCCTACTCCAGTTCTTCATAAATTTTTCATATGTGGGGCATGGATGTGATGGAGCCAATCTCGTCAAAAGCTTTTAACCAATATCGATTCATTGTCGTGGTCGTCGTTTACTTCCCTAAGAGGATGGAAGTAGCTTCATATGCCAATATTACGAGGTCGAGGTCATTAAAAAAAAGATCAGATGCTAGCAAAGAATGCACAACTGTACAAAGTCAAAGTTTACAGTTTGTCCAAAGATCAGGCAGCATATCACTGTATAGCAAAAGTTGCAAAAAAAAGAAGAAGAAGGTGACTTAGACTTGTAAGGATTAGCATAAGAAGCTACCTTTTATCTTCTGTCTCATTGAACGTCAGTCAGAACCTTCACTGGGGCAACATCTTGCCCATTATGGAATTGAAGCATTTTTGCCAATTGAACCTAATCGAAAAAGAGGTTAAAAGTTATTCATCACGGTCAGATGATGTGAGCTTACGACAAAAAGGTTCATCTAAGAGAATTCCACAAGGGGAACCTGATGTTGAAAAAGATTTTTCCTCTGCAAAATGATTTTAGAGGAAAGCATATGCCAAACTGGGAAGGACTTATGTAGGGCCTGTTTTAGAAGAGCATTGATATTGATCAAGATAGATGGCGAAGACTTGCCCAATCCGCTGAATTCAGGTTTGGTCAAGAAGTATTTTACCTGAAAGGGGAATGTCCAATGTGAAAACCCGAAAAGGGTGCCTTGAGTAAAAAAAAGAGAGAAAAGAAAAGAAAAAAGAAAAAGGAGAGGCCAAGGCGAAAACCCGCAAAGGGCGCTTTGAGACCAAAGAGGCTTTGAGTTGAAAACCCGAAAAGGACGGCTCAAATTTTGAAAAGTGGGGCATACAGTAGTCTTGTTACGTCTGAATTAACAATGAAGGAGTATGTTACGTCTTGGGGCATTGACAGAATATTCCGGATCCCCTAAGCACATATTGGGTTTAAAATGGTCTTCAAGAAGTTGGAACAAAGAAGCTCAGGCTGCGATATCTGGGGCACCTAACTTCTATCTTACCCATTTTTGACTTCCTGATTCCTTTATTCTTTTTTGAGATACACCCAAATCAATTTTCTTTTATTTCCTGGGTTATCTTTGATTAAATTATTTTCCTGAGCTATGCTCCTGACTAATTTCTTTCTCGTCCATTTTTGTGTTCTTTTTCAAGCATTTATATTGAAATAACGATTAATGGACTAATAACACTTTCATAAAAGGAGTTTCGCATATTACTCTAGAAGCTTCTAAATAATATGAGAATCTGAAACAGGACTATTGTTCAGAACTCACCAAACCTAAGGGACTGGAAACATTGGAAATTAATTATCTCTTCGGATTCTTATTGGGTAAGTCAATTCCGTTGATAATACCATATCGACAAATGACGAACAAGGTCAATCCAAGTGTAAAAGGGGGTCATTGTCGGGAAACCCTACATCTATGCAGACACACACATCTGGTCATTATACCCAGGAAATGGTGTAACAGATTGAAAATGATACAAGTTCTACCTCTAAGCGGTAGCAAAAATATGGAAGAAATCAAATGTCATTCCCCTGAAGTTGCAGTGGGAGATACCAACTTCATTCCCAAGCTGGTTGAGCAGAACATGATTGATGAACAAGAATGGAAAAACAAATGAGTGATAACACCTAGAATAGGAATCATACTCATAACATTCTTGTATCATAGCAAATTTCATTAGGAGCATTTGATTCATTTCAGTTATTGCATCCTAATCCTTCAAATAAGAATCATCTTCATAACATTTTCGTACATCATAACATGTCTAATTAGGAGCATTTGATACATTTCGATCAAGGCATCCTAATTATTAGACATAAGCATATACCCATTCTACAGGTTATGTAGCAAGGAAAAAGATAGCAGTCTGCCATTCCTGAGTTTGCAGGGATCAGATTGAAAATAGCAGATCTGAAAATCCTGAGGTTGTAGGAGCAGATCGGAGACATCAGTCCTATCTTCCTAACCAGCAGTTGGAATAGGTCAAAGATTGTAGATCTTGTCACCCTAAGCAGTAGGGAACCAAGATCGAACGGTAAGTCTTGTCTCCCTAAGCAGTAGTGGAACAGATTTAAGCCACCAGCCCTATCTCCCTGACTAACAGTGGAATAGGTCAAAGATTGTAGATCTTGTTACCCTAAGCAGCAGGAAACCAAGATCGAATGGCAAATCTTGTCTTCCTAAGCAGTAGTGGAACAGATCAAGCCACCGGCCCTATCTCCCTGACCAGCAGTGGAATAGGTCAAAAATTGTAGATCTTGTCACCCTAAGCAGTAGGGAACCAAGATCGAACGGCAAGTCTTGTCTCCCTAAGCAGTAGTGGAACAGATTTAAGCCAACAGCCCTATCTCATTGACCAGTAGTGGAATAGGTCAAAAATTGTAGATCTTGTCACCCTAAGCAGTAGGGAACCAAGATCGAACGGCAAGTCTTGTCTCCCTAAGCAGTAGTGGAACAGATTTAAGCCACCGCCCTATCTCCCTGACCAGCAGTGGAATAGGTCAAAGATTGTAGATCTTGTCACCCTAAGCAGTAGTGGACCAAGATCGAACGACAAATCTTGTCTCCCTAAGCAGTAGTGGAACAGATTTAAACCACCAGTCTGGCATCCCTGAGTTTGCAGTGGAACAGACCGAAGATAGCAGATCTGACATTCTTGAAGTTGCAAGAAGCAGGTCGAAGATACCAATCTGGCATTCCTGAGCTTTGCAGGAAGCAAATTGAAAATGACAGATCTGACGATTCCTGAGTTTGTAGGAAGTAGATCGAAGACATCAGTCTGGTGATCTCTGAGTTTGCAGGGATTAGATTGAAAATATCAGATCTAGTCTCCCTGAGTTTGCAGTAGAGCAGATCAAAAGATAGTGGATACTGCCTTCATGAAGTTGAAGCTATCAAACATATTGAAATCAATATGAAGTTCCAATACCGTTGAAATTGCAGTGGATTTGGAGTCATTTGAAGAAAACGAGGATCAAGAAGTCGAGGCTCGGCCAAGACAGGGCAAAATTGGTCCTTTATAGTCTTTGCTCTATTCTCGTTACACGACAACGAGCAAAGAGGGAAAGCTGTAAGAACTCAATTTTGACCGGGCCGTTAAAAAAATAAACCAATGTTTTTTAAAAAACAGTCCATTTACAATAAAAGGGTTTAAAGCCCAAATTCAAATACCACCAGCTACCCAATATACAAAACCTGTTACACACCCAAACCACCTTAGCCCAAATCACCAAACTAAACCAACCTCCTACCCGGACCTAACCAATAGACCCAAAACAAACAAACGGCCCAAAAGGCCCAAAACCAATCGAGCCTCAGAAACTTAGGGTTTCTGGAGAAACCCTAGGCGCCGCAATAGCAGAAGTGTGATTGTCACGCCATAGTACACCAGTCTTCGCGCCGCAGCTTCGTCCGGCCTTCGGTCGTGCCTGGATTCACGCGTGGAGAACGCCTCATCGTCAAGCCGTGATTCGCTCGTAGATCTTGCCCTATCACCGCCGCTCTTTTCATCTCTTGATCTGCATAGACAAGGAAAAAGACGGAAACAAAAGCAAAGTAAAGATGGCAAAAGAATATTTCCTTTTTATTTTATTTTTTTAAGGCTATATAAAGCCCCAAAAACTTGTAAATAAAGGGGGGGAGGATAATAAAAGCAGGGAAACTCAATAGCAGAGGTTATTTTTTAGATTATTTCTTTTCGTCTTTCTTTATTTTTTATTTTTTTAAATATTGTTACTTCCTTTTTTTATCTTTTCTAAAACTATAATATATATTAAAATATTAAAAAAAGGGAAAATTTACCTATTTTTTGGAATTTCAGACGTTGTGTACGACGGCTGATGACTGCAGAGAGCAGCGGTAAACGGCGCCGGAGTATTGCCGGACTTATGGCCTGAAAATGGGGCTTGAGAGAAAAAGGGATTTTTTTTGAAGCAATGGCAGAAAATGGAAAAAAAGGGAAAAGATGCCTTCATAAACAACAAAAACGGCGCCGTTTCATAGGCCTCCCCAGACGCCAAAACGACGTCGTTTTGGGGAGGCCAACCCGATTACCCGACCCGAATGGAATCAGATCCGCGTGTTTTGTTATAATGGTTTTATTACTCTTTTAGTCCCTCCGTATTACTCCAGTTTTATAATTAAGTCCGTTTATTTTCTTTTATTTATAATTTAACCCCCTTTATAATTATTTTTATTGTTATTTGATCCTAGTTTCTTTAATTTTTTTAAATAATTATATGTATATTAATCTATTAGTAGTATATATATATTTACTATTTTCATTTTACTTGTTTAATAATTTATATATATTATTATATATTGTTTATTTATTATATTATATTTTGTATGTTATATACTATTATGTTATATTATATATTATTTTTAAAAATTTATTTTATATAAAATTTATTTATATTATCTAACCTATTTTATTTATATTGTTTATATTATGTATATAATTTTATAATTAATGTACTACATATATACATATATTTTTGTTATTTATTATTTTTATTTAGCTCAAAATTATTTTCATCACATATTTTTTTATATACTATGTTATATGTTTTTTTATATATTACATAGTATTATATTATATCGTATATTGTTTTCTAAAAATTTTATTTTTATATAATGTTTATTTATATTTTATAACATGTTTCACATATATTATTTATATTTTTTTTAAAAAAAATATCTTTATTCAAAATTATATATATATTATGTATTATTTTATATATGTATTAAATTATATATTTATTATAATATTTATTTGGTATTTTTTTATTGTTTTACATATATTGTTTTATATATTTTATTTATCTATGACATTGAATCTATGTAATGCCATTTTATTTATTTATTATTTTATGATTACCCTAGTGTAGTTATTTTAGTTGTATTTTATATTGTTTATATTAAATGTTAATGTATTATAATTGCTTTTAATATGTATGTCGATAGTATGTAAATGCAATGTTGTTACATGGTTATTAATTAAATAGAAAATCCATTTTTTTGCAAAACCATTATATTTTTTAAAAAGTTTTAAAAATAAGGCAATGTTTTGGTATTTAGAAAATCGGGAAATAGTGCCCTAACGTAATGGGTTGCGATTTTTCGTTTGGCTAAATAACTAAATACCCTTTTCAAGTTTTGTAAATCATGAGATGATTTTGATTACGAAGGTTCTTAAACATCGTGTCCTAACGTATTGGATATGATGTTTATATTCCTTCGGAACAAGAAAGTCTCAAAATTTTAACCTAAATTGCTTGAAGTTTTTTTAAGAAATCATATTTTTGAATACTTTTAAACTTCAAACATTTGGACATGATTTTATCGATTAGGTACCAATTTTTGGGCGTTACGAGGGTGCTAATCCTTCCTTGTACGTAACCGACTCCCGAACCCGTTTTCTTATTTTTCGTAGACCAAAATCAAATGTTTTAAAATAAAACGTTTTATAAGGTGATCCAATCACACCTAGGTAAAAAAAAAAGATTGGTGACGACTCCCACTTTGTTTTTAAAGTCGATCCCCATTTTTTAAAACCCGATTTTTAAAATGGTTTCGACACTATATATAAGGTTCAAAAAATAAAACATAATAAAGAATAACAGTTTTCGAAAATGAGAAGGAAAAGGAAAAACAAAAAAAACCTTTGCTGATTTTGTATTCTCTGTGTATGTTTGCGTGTATATTTGCGTATATCCCTGGATTTTTTTCTCTCACAAGTATTATTTATTATTTATTAAAATATGAATTAAAATATTTTGTTCTAATAAGTTAGGACGCAACATCTTAAATTCACAAAGATAGGTTTTTTATTTGCAACTCATATATTTTAATTCTAAAAAGGGTATTTGATCATTTAGACTTAATGATAAAAATCGAAGTCCAGTAAGTTAGGGCACGATTCTCTCAAAACTCCAAATGTCAAATATTGCCTTATTTTAAGAAATAAACTTTTGGATAAAAAAGTGGCAATTAAAATAAATTTAAAATAATTAAAATAAATGAATAAATAATGATTAAGCAATTAAATGGATAAATAAAAAAGTTAAAAAAAAACGCATAAGTCAACCTAACGCCCGCAATATGAGGATTCGACGAAAGTCCTCCACCAAAAACTAACTCGAACGGAAGCAACTCAAAAAGAAACGAAGATGAGCGAAGAACAAAATAGGAACAAGCCACAGAAAATAAGAAAGCAAAAGAGAGAGAAATTTGAGTGAATGCTCTCAAGAATTTTTATTACTCAAAACTCAAGTGTCTACAATGAAGGGAGAGACCTCTATTTATAGTTGAGCCTCCCTAAATCCAACGGTACAGATCAATTACATCAACGGCTAAGATTAAAAGGTATCTAAAAATTAAATCTCTAAGATTACAAAATCATATATTTTAATATTGCATACCATAACTTCTAAGATTGCATATCATATCTAAGATTGCATACTATATCTTCTAAGATTGCATATCATATCTAAGATTACATACTATATCTTTTAGGATTGCATATCATTTCTAAGATTTGCATATCATATCTAAGATTGTATTTCCATATACGTCAAGCTTGTAGATGGACCTTTAATCTTTTCAAGTAATGGGCCATTTCGATCGGGCCAAATGATATATTTTGGACTGGACTTAAACTTTGTTTTATTATTTTGGGTTTATTATTTTTTGTCTGGGCCCGTGCTAAATTAGCCTATTACAAAAGCTTCTGAATTTTTTTTCAGAAAAAGAAAAAAAATCTCAAATTTAACAAAGTCTTGAATTTTATTACAATGTAGTAGAATAATTTCTTACATAGGTTAAAATTTTAAGTTGTTTGTGATGTATATACACTCCAGTAAATAATTATTATCACCTTTGGTTTCACGTAATTAATAAGTTTGTTATAATAATGTGATTTCAAATCAATTAAATAAATTTATAATTACTTGTGCTTTTATATTCAAATTGAATCTTTTTATTAATTTTAAATTAAAAAGGTGAAAATTTATCTAGGTGGTTTTTACAGATAAAACATGAACTATTCTTTTATAAAAACACATTTTATGGTGTGAAAAGGACAAAGTTTTCTAACAATAAATTATATAAGTGAATCTTTTATAATTCATAGTAATGCATTGATTAATGTGAACAAGGAATCTTTAATCCTAACTTTCAATCTTTGTCATCCTCTCATTTTCTTTTGATGTGATGGATTACACTATGTAGAATAACTAATAATTTCACCAATTTATTTATACTTTTTTTTACTTAGCTACTGTTCAAGCTAAATTGGGTTTGCACATTACTCTTGAGGTTCAAGTTTATACTGCACCAAAAATGATAAACATCACGAAAACCCCAAAAACACGTCATGAAAAGTGATTTATAGCTTTCATGACATTTTTGGCGAAAAGTAAGAAAATTTAATGTATAATTAAAAGTCTTGGGTGCTTAAAAAATGTAATAAAAATATATTTTTATATCGATATGATAGAAAAATTAAATTAATTCAAAAATTTAATATATGATAAGTATCTTTATATAGATAAATTTACTTATTTAATTATTAAAATATTAATAGTAAAGATTTTTAAAGTTGAACAGTAGCACCAATAATTCAGGCCCCAATAGTGATCTTTGAATGATCCAATGCTCCGTACTTTTAATTTGCAAGATAGTAATGCTGTCGTTGCTTTTACAAATTAAAGGTCATAGTTTCTCGCAAAGCAAATAAAATATTCATAAAATTCTATAAAAATTAAAATGCCGCCTAAAATTCCAAAAATACAAAAATAAAATTGATATTTTTCTATTAATTGCTCCAATTTGCTCCACAAGTTATTCCTGCCTGGGAATTGTTTGTAAACATCGGTTTACAATCTAAACTACACTTTGCATTATTAATTTAGCAAAAATATATATTTCATGCTTAAAATCTCATATGTAAGAAGGTCATAATATCATAACTAAGATTACTAAAATTTAAAAAAAAAATCATAAAATTCTTAAAAGTTTTTTTTTTTTTTTTTTTTGAAAAATGCCTAAAATCTCATCGTTAGGCGGGACGAATTTTTATTATATGATCCTTCTTTTCACTCGAGAATGAAGAAAGTAAATTCAAGCTCTTCTTTTCCGACATGAATGGCCACCTTTTCCAACAAGTAATTTAAAACTTTAGCGCATTCAAACAAAGCAAGGCTAACTTTTCAGTTTTCACAACATAGAGTTCTTTTAAGGCCGTATGTCTAGAACATTATTCCCATTGAATATATAAAAAAAAAAAATGGGTTGTAGAAGTAAATGTGCAAGAAATTATTAACTGTCAATTCTTGTAAAAGGATCACAACTCACACTAACAATTTTTTTGTATTACCAAAGCAATATTGAAATGGAATTTGAATAATTGGCAAAGCATATTTGAATTTGAATAATTGGCAAAGCATATTTTCTTTAATTCTACCGTACGTAAACCCTGCTTCTCTCAACACTGCCTTTTCAGTGAGCAACTATTTATTTATATTTTTAAGAGAAATTTATTAATTCATTTAATTAATAAGACTATACAATTCAGAAAAAAATAATAATAAACACCCGTTGTACGCGCTTAAGGATAAGTTCCATCAACACAACAAAAGCTTCAGCTTCGGTATTAATAAAATATTATGGCAGGGCTCTGTCACAACTCAAGCACAACATATCATGAGCGATTGCAAGCACTTAATACAATAAGGAAATAAACTCCGGATGGTCCAAACCGACAGGCATAAATTAGCAAAAGAACTGAGCATTCACCAAACTAGAGGGGACGGCAACAAAATCAACCCTAAAATTACTCGCAAAAGCAATACTAAAAAGCTTACTACAAGAGTAGACAAATACTTCTAAAAGTAAAGACTTATTAAATAATGTAAAAACAAACAAAAAAACATATTAAACTTAAGATAAAACAAGTCCAAATCGACTCATAAAATTATTTATTATTCTGAAACTCTCAAAATAGAAACAAATTAAGAAATCAATGAAGAGCTACCCACTTTTTAAAAGAAACTATCAGTGATCAATGGTGTTTCAACGATGATAGGCACCGTCATTTGTCCATCACAACTTGTGAATATAATAAAGATACTCACAAAATAAATCTGTAAACTAAAAAGAGAGAAGACGCATGGAGTGAATGAGAATAAGAAAGAAAAAGAAGGTTGATGGGCAGGAGAAAAAGGTGGGCGGTAGCTAACCTGGAGGTTAACACCGCCTCCATTAGACAAAAACAAAAAAAAAACGGAGAAAAAAATTAATTATTTCTAATAGTGAAGTCTTTAAATGTTAAGTTATTTGTCATCTTATACTCAAGTAAATAATTATTATGACTTTACTGCATGGTAAATTCCTTTAGTTTGATGTATATATAATAAGTTTGTTATAATAATGTTATTTCAAAACAACTAAATGAATTTATAATTACTTATGATATGTTGGTTTTAATTAGAAATGCAAAAATTTATATAGAATCACCCTTGCAAATAAAAGATAGCAGCAGACTATTCTTTGATAAAAAAGAGTTTTCTTAATGTATAGACTTGCTTGTATTCACTCACTTCTGTGAGGCGAAAAGAGGATGACTTGTGTAAAGCAATGTCTTTGCAATAAGATAGCAACAAGGAATCTTCAGCCCTCTCTTTTTCTATCTCTATCTTCTACAACCACAATACACAGTGGAAAAGAGAAGTCGAAAAAGTAAATGGTATGTAATACCTGTCATAGCCCAAATTTGCCCGGGCTAATAAGGCCTAATTACAAAGTCTGATAAAGCCCAAAACCCAAACAGATTACAACAGGCCCAAAACAAAATTTTTGAAGAAGCTAGGGTTTTGGAAACCCTAGCCTAGTAGCGCCACACTAGAGTGCACCACTATCGACCACTTCTCCCCTGCTTTTGGCCACCATTGTTTCCACTAGCGCCGCTCCATTACCCGCAAAAGGAAGACAACCACAAAGACAGAAAAAGACAAATAGATTGTATTTTATTTTTGAAAAAAATCGGTTATATAAACCGAGCATAGATCTGTAAAGAAGGACTTTTTCTTTTTTCTTTTTGGGAAGTCAATCAAAAAAGGGCACAAAAGAACAGATTCAAACAAAAATTTTTCAATAAAAAAACGCCAATCGATCCGAATATTCAAGGTATTATTCTTCTTTATTTCTTATTATTTTTTTAATATTTGAATCTTCTTTTATCCATAAAACAAATATACTTATATACATACATATAAGTATCAAATAATAAAAAAAAATAAGAGAAACCTTACATCGGCACAGACATACGGTGGTCGCCGGCGACGAACGGCGACGGAAGATCGCCGGAGTGCCTTCCCCTTTGCGCGCCTGCAGAGAGAGAGTTGAGAGAGAGTGAAAGAAATTTTTTAAAAGGGGTAGCAGAAATGAAAAAAAAAAGAGAAAAGGGGCTTATATAGGCGCTCCAAAACGACGTCGTTTTGGACAGCGCCCATAAGCCCCAAAACGGCGCCGTTTGGCGCGACCCGACCCGACCCAAAGCAGGATCCGCGTGTTTTTAAGCGGAAGGGCTAATTGCACTTTCAGCCCTTCCGCAATTTTATGGTTTTTTAATCAGGTTTTTATCGCTTTAAAATTTGGCCCGGAATTTTAGTTTGATTTGTAATTTGGTCCCCCTTGCTGTTGTGCGTTTTGGCGAGAAGGTTTTATTGCTCGCGAGGTCCCTCCCCTTTTTTCGCGCGTTTCAACCTGGTCCTTGCCCTTTATTTCATTTTCGAATTAACCCTTCTAATTTTATTTTGATGTGGATTTAACCCTTTCTTGGTTATTTTTGTAATTATCCTTTTGATGTCATTATTATTATTATTACTATATTATTATATTTATTATATTTTGTATTATTATTACCTTTTGTTATTATTATTATATTACTATTATTTTATTATTATTATCATACTATTAATATTCTAGTATTATTACTATACTATTATGATTAATTGTATATTATCACATTTATTCTATCTTATACCATCGCATATTATTATTATTATTATATTATTATTATTATTATTAGTATTATTTTATTATTATTACCATACTAATTATTATTACTACTGTATTTTGTTGTATATATTATTATTACTATAGTATTGTTAGTATTAATAATTATTATTATTAGTATTATAAGCTATGTATATATGTTCATCCTTATTATTATTATTACTAATTATTATTTCTATTATTACTATTATTTTATTACTTTATTTTATATTTTCAATTATACTATCTACTATTATTATTATTATACTTTTCAGTATACATAATTCATCATTCTCTTGTTTAATTAATTTCATTATTATTATTACTATTATATTTATATTATTATATTGTATATATTTCGTACTACTATTATCGTCATTATTATACTATTATCATTACTAATTATTATCATTATACCATTATGTGGTACATATTCCTATTGTTATTATTTTACTAGATTTAGTCACTTTTTTATTTGTATTAGTGTCATTGTATTATTATTTCATTATATATTTTTTTTCACCACTTTTATTATTATTATTATTATTATTATAATTATTATATTATTATTGCTACGTTTATATTAACATATTGTATATATATATTGCATGTTATTATTATCATTATTATACTTATATTATCATTTTGTATATATTTCATATTTTACTTGTACATACAAACTTTATCACTATACATATTATTACATTGTACGTATTTATTATTACTATATTATCCATATTTCGTATCTTTACTATTATTATTATTACTATTATTATACTTATATTATTATTTTGTGCATAATTCGTGTTACATCATTATTCATCGCATGACCCTATTCACGTTTTGAGTAACGTTCATTTAAAACCTAACTTAGTTTTTTTATTTTATCAATTTCACCCCAAAGAACAAATAATTTTATTTTTAAAATAAGGCAATATTCTGTGTTTGGAAATTCGAGGGACCGGGCCCTATGTGTTGGGTTTCGATTCTCTTGCTTGACCAAATAATTGAATAACCTTTTGTTATTTTAATAAATGAGTCTTAGGGATTAAGAGACGACCTTGGATTTGAGGATTGAAATTATCGTGTCCTACGTATTGGATGTGATATTTGGTCCCTTCGAAACAAGGAAATCTTAATATTCTAAGAAGACTCAAACATTCCAAAAAAAACCCAAATTTCTAAAATCGTTTTTAAATTTTCAAACTTTCGACATTGGGACATTAATTAATCAATTTGGTACCGATTTTTGGTAGCTGCGAGGGTGCTAATCCTTCCTCGCACGTGAATCGAGACTCGAACCTGTTTTCTCGAATACTCGTAGACCAAAAAAAAAAAAAACATTTGTTTTAGTAAATCGAAATGTTTTATTAAAACAAAGGTGATCCGATCACACCTGATAAAAGGTCGGTGGCGACTCCCATTTTACTCATTTTTAAAAACCCAAGTTCGATTTCCGTTTTTTATCAAAAAATGGTTACGACAGCTTGGCGACTCCGCTGGGGACCTCGAGAGTCAGGCCGTAAATTGATTGATTTTTGTCCCTTCGATTGAAAGTTGGAAAAATGTTTTGAAAAATCATGTTTCTCTTTGATGCATTCGTTTATGCTATACTGTCAAGTTTTGTGAAATATTTTGGCATTACATTGCATGACTGTGGTCGCACCCTTAAGTGGGAGTGGGAAGCTACTCTTTCGTGAGGTTTTTACCTCCGTGCAAGATAGTGGATCACTTTCGAGATACATCCGTACCTATGTCTTCGTGAGATTTTTATCTCCGTGCAGCCATAGGGAAATGTATTCCCCTGAACTGAACTCGGTCCATATGAGCCTATAATGGGTGAGGATTGAGGAATCTGCTGGTTCAGGTACCCTTACTTTAGAACCGAACCACATATAGAGAGACCTAAGAGCCCGTTGTAGGTAGAGCCGTGTAAAATCTAGTTGTTACCTTAAATAGGAGTTTGGTTATTTCTTGTTTATTTTTGACCTGCTACTAACTTGTTGTGCTTGGCTTTTATTGCATGGCATTTCATCATAAAAAGGTGTTGATCTACATTCAGTTACTAAACAGAAAAGCTTAACATGGAAAAGGGATTTCTCAATAGAGTGGAGGATAATGCGTGATTCGGTGTGGTCAGAAAGAATACAAATGAGAAAAGGGGATAGCTTGACAAAGAGGGGCACGAATCGAGTTATGGGATTTCACTCAGACGTCACGGCTCAAAATGATCTGCGAGAATTAAAGGAAATATGGAACTCATGGGGAAACGAGGATAAACAACTGCTCTACTATAACTACGGTGATCTGCCCTATCTGCTTGATATCAAGGTAGACGAGTACCTACTCCGAGCTATTACCCAGTTTTGGAACCCGGCCTATAGTTGCTTCACTTTTGGAGAGGTGGATTTGGTGCCTACCGTAGAGGAGTATACAGCTTTGTTTCGATGCCCGAGATTTCAAACTGATAAGGCATACTCAAGATTTGCTAACGTGCCGGCATTCTCAAAAAGGCTAATGAACATTACAGGAATGAGCGAGCAATGGACCTTGGCCCGGATCAAGCAAAAGGGAGATTGTAAATGCGTTCCTTGGAAACACTTGAGGGACTTAATTTTGACGCATCCTGATAAGAAGAAGAGGGTTGACGTCTTCGCTCTAAGCATCTATGGTTTGGTCATCTTTCCCAAGGCGTTAGGGCATGTAGAGGATGCGGTTTCAGACTTATTCGATAAACTTGATAAGGGAATTACACCCGTTCCCGCAGTTTTAGCCGAAACCTTCAGATCACTGAACGCTTGTCGAAGAGCGGGCGAAGGGAGGTTCGTGGGTTGTGCACAGTTATTGTTATCTTGGTTTCATTGCCATTTTTGGAAGAAAGAGAAGGCTTCATGCAAAGTCTTCTTCGAGAACTACTCTCCTCTAGAGGAATTAGCAAGTGTACTAAGGCGGGACGACATATCTGGAGAGAAGTGGATGGCGATTCTCCAAAATCTGTAAGTCGAAGATGTAATATGGAAAGCTCCGTGGATGATCGCTGATGAGATCTTATATCGGTGTGGAGGATTCGACTGGGTTCCTTTACTCGGAATATGGGGAGCTGTCGCATATGCCCCGTTACTAGTGATGAGGCAGTATCGATCGAGGCAGTTCATACCAAGCGACACATGGATTGGCCCAATGTGAATTTTCATACAAGGATGACAACTATAAGAAGAAAGTTCGCGAGATATCAGAAGCATGGACCCAAACCTGGAAAATGAAGAGACTCGCCATAGGGCCCATGGCGACCCCCAAATACGATCAATGGCGGGCCAAAAGAGTCAACGACAATATTCCAAGGCCAATCCAAGGAAATACTCGACCAATAGAAGAACAAATTGCAAGTGATCCCAACCGAATTAGAAATTATCAAGCAAGATTTCGAGAGAAAGAGCCGAGAATTGGGTAAGAAGATAGAGCAGCTAGAAGAAGAAAAGATGCAGCTAGGATTAGACGTTGACGTCCATAAGTTCGAGGCTGAAAAATTTAAAAAAGGGAAGAACAAAGCCGAAGAAGATTTGGATAGCTTAAAGACGGACTATAAGAAGCTGCGCATGTCTATCAGAACTGCGGGTCTAGGAAAGACATCGGAGCAATGGCAGCAAGAAATTGAAGAAGAAAAATCCAAGACCAATCAGTGGGAGAGGAAATTTCAAGAGGCTCGGGTACGAGAGGACGCTTTGAGAAAGAACTTGTTAGAAAGCCAAAGTGAAAAAGAGAGGTTGCACACCCAAGTAAAGAGAATTAAAAATCACTACGTTTGCACCAAGTCGAACTCGATCGCCGAATTAAGAGCCGGTCGAGAACAAAGTCGAGGAGATGAGAGGAAAGATAGGGAGCTCGAGATCGCATTACAAGATAGCAAAAATCGAGAAGAGCTCCTTAAAGCAAACAAATGAACATTGGAAGGAGCGGCTCCACCATTCCCAAGAACGATCGAGAAAACAGAGACTATGTAATGGGCGAAGCTGTGGCTCAAATCCGGGAGGTGGCCGATCATTTGCAAACCTTAGCAGTCCGAGCCGACACGTTAAGTCTGATGTACGAATCAGGATCGGAGCGAGGCCAAAATTTAGCTTGGCTCCTTAGGGAAGTTAGAGACTTAGGCATTAGAGCTAGGTCGTATATGTAATCGTCCGTTCTATGAAAGGAAATCTGTTTTCTGGAAAAGTTTATCTAATGGAATTGAATTAAATCAACACCTTTTCGCATTCATACCATGCATTTGCATTGCATTACATACATTAGCATTATATCACCATAATCATTTACTAAGACTGGAATCGTATAATCCGCAGTTACGATATTACGAACCTGGAATCACATCATCCCTATAGGACACGCTTAAAAACTAGAGCTATGGACGCCGAACTCAATGAGAGGATCGAAAGGATGGAAAAAACCGAAAGAGTTGCAAGAATAGTTAGCCAAGTCACAAAGAAGAAGAGGACTTGATGATGAAATCCCGCGAGGAATCACGAGGACATAAGGATCAAATGGATAGAATGTTGGAGATATTGACAGCCATGTCCAAAGGAAAAGGACTCGCGCAAAGTCCTGACATTACAGAGCCCCACTCGAGGGATAATCAAGATCCGCTCTATCCCTCAGGATTCACTCCGCCCCACGCTCATGCAACACAAAGAGGATATCCTCAAGGGAACCTTGTAGGCCTGGAACAACAACCCATCCCACCTGCCCATTTGGGGCAAGGTATATACGTATCAAACGCTGGAGATAATTCTGCTAATCCGATTGTTCCGGATTTAGATGATCCAGGGAAATAGCCAAGTTAAAGAGAGATGACCATGATGTCAAGAAAAATATAAGAGTCACAGAGGAGAGACTCAAGGCGGTGGAAGGTACTAGAGTTTTCTCCGCACTAAATGCCAAAGACCTTAGTTTAGTGCACGATCTAGTCCCGCCTCCGAAGTTTAAGACACGATTTGAAAAGTATGAGGAACGAGATGCCCGAAGGCCCATCTTATTATGTTCGTCGAAAAATGGTCGGATACTTGAATGAGGATAAGCTCCTAATACACTCAAGTTTCGGGATAGCTTGATCGGATCAGCCCTCAGATGGTATGATCAGCTTAGCACGGAGAAGATCCGGTCATGGAAAGACCTGGCAACTGCATTTTGTGAACAATATAAGCATGTTTCTGACATGGCTCCCGACCGGCTGACGCTACAAATGTTGGAAAAGAAGCCCACGGAGACCTTCAGACAAAGACGATTTCAGAGAGATGGAGGATCTCTCCGTCCAGGTCGATCCCCACTAACTAAAAGTGAGACAACGGTCCTTTTTATCAATACTTTGAGAGCGCCATTCTACGACAAGCTGGTGGGAAATGCCACAAAAGACTTCGCCGACCTCGTAATATCTGGGGAACTCATCGAAAACGGCATTAAAAGTGGAAGAATGGAGGGTACTGAAGGTTCAAAAAGGCCAGCACCTGTAAAAAAGAAAGAACCCGAAGCCCATATGGTGGGGACGGGGAGCCTCTATGCTCCTAACCCGTATCCGACCCAGCCACGACCTCAGTTTCGTCCGCCGCCGAATTTCTATTTTCCACCACCAAGCCCTTACTATCAAACACCTCCTCCTTACCCTGTTTATGCCGCCAATAATCAAAGACCATTCGCTATATTCCCATCAAATACCTAAATGCGCCTTGAGTCACCTAAAAGCGAACCAAGACCAGGTGAAACCCAATCTCGAAAGACCTCGGTTTACCCCTATCCCGTGTCATACGGAGAGTTATGCCCAAAATTATTGGAAAAATAATTAATCTCCCCACATTACATAGCACCACCAAGCCCCCGTTCCCAAAGTGGTACGATCCCAATGCTAATCTGTATGTATCACGCGGGAACCGGGGCATTCAACAGATAATTGTATAGCCTTCAAGAGGAGAGTTCAAGGTCTTATCGACGCAGGATTTTACGATTTGTGCATCGAGAATATGGTGGAAATTCACTCCCTAACCATACCTTGTAGGAACGTGAATATGATGACACGGGAGGACAAGTGGTTAGCCAAGCGTAGTGTCTCCAGAGATAAAAACACCCTTGGAGAAGGTCCAGGAAGTAATGATTGAGAAAGGCATGCTCGACAAGAATTTCAAGGAGGAAAACATGAAGAATTCAAGATTCTGCGTCTTTCATGGCATGGAGGGACACCACATTCAATCTTGCGAGAAGTTCAAAGAGAGGCGCCGGGGCATGATGGACAATAAGGAGGTAGAAATCTACAATAAGGTGGAAGAGAGCGACGAAAAGGATATATGTGCATCCGAGGGCCAATCATCGAGGCCCTCCCTACAGCCACTGATCGGCCTTTAGTGATCTATTACGAGGCAAAGAAGAAGAAGAGAGGAAGCCAAAATGATAATCCAAGTACCTTCCCCTTTCCCATATAAGGATAGTAAGGCGGTACCTTGGAAATATGACGCCAAAGATCACCACGCTGGAACCACGATCGGAAACATCGGTGAGGTGGGGCATTTTACCCGCAATGGGAGGTGTTATTCCCCCCAAGTGGTAGAGACAAAGAAGAAAGCCATTGGCACGAGTCGAAAGGGAAGGCACCAATACATGAAGTCGAGGTGAGATTGAAATACAATCGAACATGGAACTAAGGAGCCGGTGAAAGAGCATGAAGCATGGGAATTCTTAAAGTTCATTAAACACGGCCGAATCTGAAAGATCGTGGAGCGGTGAATAAACAACCAAGCAAAAATCTCGAAGATTATCCTCGTTGTTGAACTCGTGAGCCACATCGAAACGCCTCATCAAGGTGTTAAACCAAGCGTATGTACCAAGCGATGTACCCGTTGAAAAACTCGATAGGTGGGTGAACAATTTAAACGCGGATAATTTCATCTCCTCAAACGACGATGAAATACCGCCAAATGGTAGAGGGCTCTGTTAAAGCATTACACATCACAACAGAGTGCAAGGGATATATAATACCGCATGTGCTTATTGACAACGGGTCCGCACTCAACGTCATGCCGTTGGCTACACCTATCTAGGATGCCCGTCGACATGTCTTACCCGAGGCCTTGTCACTCTGCGGTAAGGGCATTTGATGGAACACTGCGCAGGAAGTTATGGGAAAAATCGAGATCCTCCGGAGGTGGGCCCGTACGCGTACAATATTGAATTTCGTGTCATGGATATTGCTCCTTCATATAATTGCCTCTTAGGAAGGCCCTGGATCCACTCATTTGGAGCGATCCTTCATCTCTCCATCAAAAATAAAATTTATTATGGGTGATCGCTTGATTATAGTCGATGGTGAAGAAGACATCGTCGCCTCACTCTCTACCGACGCACCCTATATCGAGGCAAACAAAGACGCGCCAGAATGCTCCTTCCGCTCCTTCGAATTTATCAACGCTATATTTGTCGCCGAAGGAGACAAGGCACCTACACCCAAACTGTCAAGAAGCACCAAGATGGGAATCAAGTTGACTGTAGGAAAAGACGCCCGGGCAGGGAAGGGTTTAGGAAAATATCAGCAAGGAATGGTCAGAGCGCTAAAACCGGTACCCCACAAGGCTCGATACGGCTTAGGATTTAAGCCCGACATGCAGCAAAGAAGGAAACAATTACAAAGGGAGCAAGAAAGAAGGATTGCAAGAGTCACAGGTCGAGAATTAGAGTGAGAGCCCATAACATATCCGTCTTTGTCAAAAACATTTACCTCGGCTGGAATCATATTCCCGGGAGAAGATGATCCACAGAGTATGATGTCGTGGATAGAAAAGGGTCTACAAGACTTCAGCATAAATGTCATTGGCAAAGGGAATAATGAGATTGGAAATGCTTCGATGATACGCCCTTGTCCTCCAGGATTCACTTTGAACAATTGGACTGCTGTGGATCTCCTTGTGGTTTCCAAATCCCCTCCGGAGTAATGCTCAGTATTAACTTTTTGTATGCCCCCCTAAGCTGTAGGGGAATCTGTTATGAGAGTTTATTTTGTCTATCTAGCTTTTAAGTGAAACATGAATAAAGATGCATTTTGTCACGATTTTTCATTCTCATCAGTTCCACATTCATTTCTTTCTTTACCTGTCCCTATATATCCCATATCATCATGTCACGTTATAGGATCCGATACCTTGATGCCCCTCTATAGTCTTTTTTTGTCTACTTTTCAGGTGCTCAGATATCAACGGCATGAACAATCCTGTTACAAGCCCTAAAATCGACTTTGAGAAAGCTATTTGTGTAGGGGAATTCGAGGCTGAAGAAGATGCCGAAGAATATGTCTCTTCCCTAGACCTACTGAGAATGGTAGAACAAGAGGATAAGCAGATTCTGCCCTATCAAGAATTGATCGAGACAGTGAATTTAGGAAATGAAGAAAAGAAGCAAGAGGTAAAAGTAGGGACTTCCATGTCTGAAGACACCAAACACGATCTGATCACCTTGCTTCACGAGTACAAAGACGTGTTCGCATGGTCATATCAAGATATGCCGGGCTTGAATGAAGATATAGTGGTCCATAGACTTCCGTTGAAACCAGAATGCAAGCCAATCCAACAGAAGTTAAGACGGATGAGGCCTGAAATGCTCTTAAAAATAAAAGAAGAAGTCAAGAAACAATTCGATGCTGGTTTCCTACAAATCTCTAGATATCCAGAATGGGTGGCTAATATAGTCCCGATCTTAGAAGAAAGATGGCAAAGTGCGAATGTGCGTAGATTACCGTGATCTGAATAGAGCAAGCCCTAAAGATAATTTTCCGTTGCCACACATTGATACATTGGTAGATAACACGGCAAAGAATTCATTTTTCTCCTTCATGGATGGATTTTCGGGCTATAATCAAATCAAGATGGCTCTCGAGGATATGGAGAAAACTACGTTCACGACGATGTGGGGGACCTTCTGCTACAAAGTAATGCCGTTCGGTCTAAAGAATGCCGGGGCCACATATCAAAGAGCCATGGTAACATTGTTCCACGACATGATGCACAAGGAAATAGAAGTCTATGTCGATGATATGATCGCTAAGTCTCGAGGAGAAAGAGAGCATGTGGAAAACCTCCGAAAACTGTTCGAAAGACTGAGAAAAATCCAACTAAAGCTTAACCCTGCCAAATGTACCTTCGGGGTTACCTCGGGAAAATTATTGGGATTTATCGTCAGCGAGAAAGGTATCGAAGTCGATCCGGATAAAATAAAGGCCATACAAGAATTACCACCCCCACGTACACAAAAGGAAGTCAGAGGATTTCTAGGAAGACTGAACTACATTGCTCGATTCATTGCTCAACTCACCAAGCAATGCGACCCTATTTTTCGACTCCTTCGAAAGCACAATCCCGGAGAATGGAATGAGGAATGTCAAGAGGCTTTTGACAAGATAAAGCAGTATTTATCTAGTCCCCCGGTGCTAGTACCACCAACTCCTGGAAGACCGCTAATACTATATCTGACTGTGTTCGAAAACTCAATGGGTTGTGTCCTGGGGCAACATGATGAGTCCAGAAAAAGGGAACAAGCGATCTATTATCTCAGCAAGAAATTCACAGAGTATGAAGCAAGGTATCCGTCAATTGAAAAATTTCATTTGTGCTCGTCCGTGCAGGCAACTCGAAGGCTCAGACAATATGTGCTGTATCACACAACATGGTTGATTTCAAAGCTGGACCCAATAAAATACATGATGGAATCACCTGCACTCTCGGGAAGAATGGCACGGTGGCAAATCCTATTATCGGAGTATGACATCGTATACGTGAGCCAAAAATCGATTAAAGGGAGCGCAATAGCTGATTTCTTAGCAACCCGGACAACAAAAGAATACGAGCCATTGAAATTTGACTTCCCAGACGAAGACTTGATATGCATTACGGAAGAAGAATGTGAATCGTCGAAAGAGAAATCATGGAAGATGAGTTTTGATGGTGCATCAAATGCATTGGGGCATGGGATCGGACAGTCTTAGTGTCACTAGAAGGGGATCATTATCCCTTTCTCGCGCGATTAAATTTCTTACGTACCAATAACATTGCAGAATATGAGGCTTGCATCATGGGGCTTCGCGCCGCTATCGAGCATAACGTCAAGGTCTTAGCGGTTTCCGGGGATTCAGCATTGGTGATTTACCAAATCCGTGGAGATTGGGAAGTAAGAGATTCGAAATTGGTCAAGTATCACGATCTCGTCGTAGAATTGGTCAAAGAATTTGAAGAAGTGACTTTTAATTACTTCCCAAGGGAAGAAAACCAATTGGTCGATACCGCAACCTTGGCTTCAATGTTCAAAGCAAACCGAGAAACAGAAATAATGCCTCTCCAGATGAGCATATATGAGGCTCCTGCGCATTGTTTTAGCATTGAAAACGAGGCTGATGGACAACCATGGTTCCATGATATCTTAGAATATGTCAAGAATCAAAGATATCCCGAGCAAGCAAACGAGAATGACAAAAGAACGATCAGAAGATTAGCAACGGGATTTGTTCTCGATAGGGACATCTTGTACAAAAGAGGAAAAGATCGGGTACTCTCGAGGTGCGTGGATCTTTATCGAAGCCAAAAGATACTCGAAGAGGTCCATGAAGGAGTTTGTGGAGCGACGCCAATGGTTTCACTATGGCCAGAAAATTATGAGACTCGGTTATTATTGGTTGACGATGGAAAGTGATCGCATTAGCTACGCACGAAAGTGTCACAAATGTCAAGTTTCTGGCGATAAAATTCATGCAACACCTCACCCCTTCATATCATGACTTTCCGTGGCCCTTTTCTATGTGGGGCATGGATGTTATAGAGCCAATCTCCCCAAAAGCTTCTAATGGACATCGATTCATTTTTGTGGTCATAGATTACTTCACAAAATGGATAGAAGCTCGCTTCGTTTGCAAACGTGACAAGGGCGGTGTGTAGATTCTTAAAAAGGAGATCATATGTCGATACGGTTTACTCGAGAGAGAATTATTTTAGATAATGCTTTAAATCTGAACAACAAGATGATGAAAGAAAGTGTGCAGAAAGAGTTTGAATAAAGCATCATAACTCATCACCCTATCGTCCAAAGATGAATGGAGGCGAGAGAAGCCGCTAACAAGAATATCAAGAGGATCATTGGGAAAATGATCGAGACATATAAAGATCGCACGAAGCTACCATTTGCCCTATACGCATATCGCTTGCGTGTGTGCGAACCTCCTGAGGGCAACTCCTTTCTCTCTAGTCTATGGAATGGAAGCTGTGTTGCCCATTGAGGTGGAAATCCCCTCCCTACGAATCCTAACGGAGTCAAAACTAGAAGAATCTGAATGGGTTCAGGCTCGATATGACCAACTGAATCTGATCGAAGAAAAACGCTTGAAAGCAATTTGTCACGGACAGATGTACCAAAGGAGAATGATCGCAGCCCATAACAAGAAGGTGCGTCCAAGAGAATTTCGTGAAGGAGAACTCGTGTTGAGGAAGATTCTCCCCATACAAAAGGACTTTCGAGGAAAATGGGCACCGAATTGGGAAGGACCATACGTCGTAAAGAGAGCTTTCTCAGGTGGAGCTTTGATCCTCACTGAAATGGATGGGAAAGAGTTACCGAATCCGGTGAACTCAGATGCCGTGAAGATATATTACGCCTAAAAAAAAAAAAAAAAAAAGGGGGCGTTCGGATGAACAAAGAAGGCTCAGGATGAAAACCCGGAAGGGCATCCTAAGGAAGCAAGTTTGGAATGGGTTAAACAGCAAGATCATAGTATTGAAGCAGACTCTGAAGCTCGAGAATCTTTTACACGAAAAGCTTGCTTGAAAAGATTCAGGATGAAGAAACATGGAGAAGTTCATGCGTCGGATATCTAGAGCACTTACTACAACTGAACCTGTTTTCCTTTTATAATGCTTTCTTAATCGAGTCATACCATGTCAATTTTCTTCGCTTGTTGCCTTTAAATAAGATACGAGGAACGCCTTTCATACCTACTCCACCATTTTCATGCATTTTATTTATGTTTCATTTTGGAGATAAATAGTGAAACTACACACTCTAAACAAAAAGAATATGGAGCATTACCTGGATAAGAATTGGGTGAGTACGGGAGCTTCAAAGCAAGGACAAAGTTCAACAGGGGCAAAAAAAAAAAAAAAGATTACTCGTAGAACCTATAGACGGGTACAAAGCCTGAGAAGAGTCAAGGAATGAAGCAGTGAATGCAGGTCATCATAAGAGTAGTAACAAGAAGAGATACATGAAAAAAACAAGCCCAAGACACATGGCATGATCATGTAGGCATTTAGGACAAACACATGTATATCATGACATCATCACGCATAATACATACAGGTCCATCAATGAAGCAAGAAATTCTGATGACAGTTGTACCAGACCGAGAAGGAAAAGACATTCGAGTTCCATCAGATGACGCGTTTTCAATCATTGTTTTTCAAGAAAAAATCAACTCATAATACTTGAAGTGAGTTGGGCCTCGGGACACGTCGAGGTATTTAATTTTTGTCTTTAAATTTCTGTTCAAAATCAACTCATAATACTTGAAATGAGTTGGGCCTCGGGACACGTCGAGGTATTTAATTTCTGTCCTTAAATTTCTGTCTTTAAATTTCTGTCCTTTAAATTTCTGTTCAAAATCAACTCATAATGCTTGAAATGAGTTGGGCCTCGGGACACGTCGAGGTATTTAATTTCTGTCCTTAAATTAAATTTCTGTCCTTAAATTTCTGTCTTTAAATTTCTGTCTTTAAATTTCTGTCCTTTAAATTTCTGTTCAAAATCAACTCATAACCCTTGAAATGAGTTGGGCCTCGGGACAAGTCGAGATATTTAATTTCTCTTTTTTATTTTTGTCTTTAAATTCCTGTCACCATGCGAGAGGTATGTCGAGCCTCGTCACACGCCAAGGTATTTAAATTTCCGTATCTTAATTACTGTTTCAAAAAAAAAAAAAAAAATCAACTCATATTCAGAGAGAGGTGAGTTGAGCCTCGGGTCACACCCTGAGGTGTCTTTTAATTTCTTTTCAAAATATCGACTCATATTCAGAGAGAGGTGAGTTGAGCCTCGGGTCACACTCTGAGGTGTCTTTTAATTTCTTTTCAAAACATCAACTCATATTGTGAGAGGTGAGTTGATGCATCGGGTCACACGCTGAGATGGAAGACTGAAGTCGCCTTGAGCAAATTGGACGAGGAAGTTCCAGTGGACAAAGAAGATTGATTAAGAGCAAAATGAAGCTACAGGCCATATCTCTCGGAAGTAGTATTGGATTAGACTGAAGACAGAAGATCTGGCACTCCCGATGTCGCGAGAGCAGATTGAAGATAGCAAGAAAGCAGTTCTTTGAAGTCCCAGTAGAAAAGATCAAAGCTCTGAAATCACATCGAAGCCGACCGAGGCGCTAGTTATGGTACCCTTGAAGAAGCAATCTCCCTAAAGATATAACGAAAATAATGAAGCGAATCAAAGCAACGAGTTACAGTGGAGTTCGAAGCTGTTTGGAGAATACAAGAACCAAAGAAGTCCAAACTCAGTGGACCCGGACAAATTCGGTCTTCTTTATGTCTTTGCTCTACTCTCGTTACACGACAATGAGCAAAGAGGGGCAGCTGTCATAGCCCAAATTTGCCCGGGCTAATAAGGCCTAATTACAAAGTCTGATAAAGCCCAAAACCCAAACAGATTACAACAGGCCCAAAACAAAATTTTTGAAGAAGCTAGGGTTTTGGAAACCCTAGCCTAGTAGCGCCACACTAGAGTGCACCACTATCGACCACTTCTCCCTGTTTTTGGCCACCATTGTTTCCACTAGCGCCGCTCCATTACCTGCAAAAGGAAGACAACCACAGCAGCAAAAAGACAAATAGATTGTATTTTATTTTCAGAAAAAATCGGTTATATAAACCGAGCATAGATCTGTAAAGAAGGACTTTTTTTCTTTTTTCTTTTTTCGGGAAGTCAATCAAAAAAAGGGCACAAAAGAACAGATTCAAACAAAAATTTTTCAATAAAAAAAAAAACGCCAATCAGATCTGAATATTCGAAGGTATTATTCTTCTTTATTTCTTATTATTTTTTTTAATATTTCGAATCTTCTTTTATCCATAAAACAAATATACTTATATACATACATATAAGTATCAAATAATAAAAAAAAAATAAGAGAAACCTTACATCGGCGCCGCCGTACACGGCGGTCGCCGGCGACGAACGGCGACGGAAGATCGCCGGAGTGCCTTCCCCTTTGCGCGCCTGCAGAGAGAGTTGAGAGAGAGTGAAAGAAATTTTTTTAAAAGGGGTAGCAGAAATTAAAAAAAAAAAGAGAAAAGGGGCTTATATAGGCGCTCCAAAACGACGTCGTTTTGGACAGCGCCCATAAGCCCCAAAACGGCGCCGTTTGGCGCGACCCGACCCGACCCAAAGCAGGATCCGCGTGTTTTTAAGCGGAAGGGCTAATTGCACTTTCAGCCCTTCCGCAATTTTATGGTTTTTAATCGTGTTTTTATCACTTTAAAATTTGGCCGGAATTTTAGTTTGATTTGTAATTTGGTCCCCCTTGCTGTTGTGCGTTTTGGCGAGAAGGTTTTATTGCTCGCGAGGTCCCTCCCCTTTTTTCGCGCGTTTCAACCTGGTCCTTGCCCTTTATTTCATTTTCGAATTAACCCTTCTAATTTTATTTTGATGTGGATTTAACCCTTTCTTGGTTATTTTTGTAATTACCCTTTTGATGTCATTATTATTATTATTACTATATTATTATATTTATTATATTTTGTATTATTATTACCTTTTGTTATTATTATTATATTACTATTATTTTATTATTATTATCATACTATTAATATTCTAGTATTATTACTATACTATTATGATTAATTGTATATTATCACATTTATTCTATCTTATACCATCGCATATTATTATTATTATTATATTATTATTATTATTATTAGTGTTATTTTATTATTATTACCATACTAATTATTATTACTACTGTATTTTGTTGTATATATTATTATTACTATAGTATTGTTAGTATTAATAATTATTATTATTAGTATTATAAGCTATGTATATATGTTCATCCTTATTATTATTATTACTAATTATTATTTCTATTATTACTATTATTTTATTACTTTATTTTATATTTTCAATTATACTATCTACTATTATTATTATTATACTTTTCTGTATACATAATTCATCATTCTCTTGTTTAATTAATTTCATTATTATTATTACTATTATATTTATATTATTATATTGTATATATTTTAGTACTACTATTATCGTCATTATTATACTATTATCATTACTAATTATTATCATTATACCATTATGTGGTACATATTCCTATTGTTATTATTTTACTAGATTTAGTCACTTTTTATTTGTATTAGTGTCATTGTATTATTATTTCATTATATATTTTTTTCACCACTTTTATTATTATTATTATTATTATTATTATAATTATTATATTATTATTACTACGTTTATATTAACATATTGTATATATATATTGCATGTTATTATTATCATTATTATACTTATATTATCATTTTGTATATATTTCATATTTTACTTGTACATACAAACTTTATCACTATACATATTATTACATTGTACGTATTTATTATTACTATATTATCCATATTTCGTATCTTTACTATTATTATTATTACTATTATTATACTTATATTATTATTTTGTGCATAATTCGTGTTACATCATTATTCATCGTGATGACCCTATTCACGTTTTGAGTAACGTTCATTTAAAACCTAACTTAGTTTTTTTTATTTTATCAATTTCACCCCAAAGAACAAATAATTTTATTTTTAAAATAAGGCAATATTCTGTGTTTGGAAATTCGAGGGACCGGGCCCTATGTGTTGGGTTTCGATTCTCTTGCTTGACCAAATAATTGAATAACCTTTTGTTATTTTAATAAATGAGTCTTAGGGATTAAGAGACGGCCTTGGATTTGAGGATTGAAATTATCGTGTCCTACGTATTGGATGTGATATTTGGTCCCTTCGAAACAAGGAAATCTTAATATTCTAAGAAGACTCAAACATTCCAAAAAAAACCCAAATTTCTAAAATCGTTTTTAAATTTTCAAACTTTCGACATTGGGACATTAATTAATCAATTTGGTACCGATTTTTGGGCGCTCGAGGGTGCTAATCCTTCCTCGCACGTAACCGACTCCCGAACCTGTTTTCTCGAATACTCGTAGACCAAAAAAAAAAAAAAAACATTTGTTTTAGTAAATCGAAATGTTTTATTAAAACAAAGGTGATCCGATCACACCTGATAAAAGGTCGGTGGCGACTCCCATTTTACTCATTTTTAAAAACCCAAGTTCGATTTCCGTTTTTTATCAAAAAATGGTTACGACAATACCCCTATACCCAGTTCAATCATACAGACCCGGTATGAGACTATTACATTTGGTGCCAAAACAGTTATGGCTAGATACTGTTTAATTAAAACATTTGTATATAATATTTTAACTTACCAACCATTTTTGCTAACATATTTACTGTTTATTAATTCATTCCATATATACCAAAATACTTCAAGTAACTGAAAATAGATAGAATTTCAAGAATCTACATTTTAGTCCCTATCACATGGGAACACCTTTGAACTGCATATGTACATGCCATTTTAATACAAAATACATTACCTACTTTTGAAACTCGTGAGGATGTGATGAGGTGAGAGATCTTCTAGTTGGACTCTATCTCTTCTAGTTTAATTGTACCTACGTGTTAAAATAAACGCGTTAAGCCTGTGAAGGCTTAGTAAGCACTACAAGAATAATTAAATAAGTAATCATAACAGAATATTTTAAACTCAATTAATTATTGCATATCTACTCACATATAAGTCTCTTCAACTATGCATTGCTTTAAATAAATTTAACTTATCTTTTGTAAGGTATTAAACGTACCTTAACACATTAGTGATTTACTTTTGTTCTCAATTCACATTCTTAGCCCAAAGTAGACTTTTTAGAACACACTGAATATACGGAACAGATACAGAGGTGTATTATGATGCACAAGTGAACAGAGAGCAACAATGTGCTAATACTCAGAGAGCACTGACGTGCTAATAATCAGAGAGCACCAACGTGCTAATAATCAGAGAGCACCAACGTGCTAATAATCAGAGAGCGCGCTAAAGTTCCTTAATTGCATGCCACTAATATCCTAGTAGTTCTAAATCCCGTCTACTTGGGCATTAAAGCTGAATCTCATACATTTAAATTCTTTATATAAATATTTCGAAAAAATAAATAAATAAAAATAATTTAAAATTCTTGTAGTACTTACAACAAATAGGTTGAAATGATATATGTTATTCTTCCTTCACTCCTTAACCTTCTCTTTTCCTTTTCCTTCAATACAGTCCTCTCCTTTCTTTTTCTTCAATTTCATATAAATATATAACATTTATATGTTAAAAAAATAATCAAATAAATTTCCTATACTATTTAATAAAAATAAACATGTATAATATAATAAATTCATCCTTTCTTACTTTTGCTCACATTTCAATTTAATCCTTTACTCATAAATTTATTCAAAGCTGTCCTTTTGTGTCATAGCCAATAAATTATTTATTTCCAGAGCTACAAAACTCCAAATGAAGAACCTTTAATTTTTCCTGAGACTAGACTCACATATATTCATACCATAAAATTTCCAGAATTTTTAGATTAGCCAATTAGTACAGTTTATTCATCAAAGTCACCCCTGTTCTGCTGTCTAGCAGTTCTGACCCTTCTTCACTAAAAATTAATTATCTCTTCATACAGATTCAAATAATGTTCCCGTTTATTTCTATTGAAAATAGACTCATTCAAGATTCTAAACATATAAATTTAAGCCCCTAATTATTTTTATCCATTTTTTTATGATTTTTTAAAGTTAGAACAGGGGAACCCGAATTCATTCTAACCTTGTCTCACAAAATTCATTATATCTCATGATTTACATATCTATTGCTTACAACGTTTCTTCTATGAGAAACTAGGCTCAATAATATTTAATTTTATATCTCATTTAACTTCTAATTCCACTTCTACGATTTTTAGTGATTTTTCAAAATTAGTCTACTGCTGCTGTCCAAACTGTTTTAGTGCAAACTGTTTATTACCACTTTTCCTCTAAACTTTCAATAAATGATAATTTAGTCCCTGCTCAATTAACTTCTCAGTTGAGCTGATTTTTCTCAATAAACACTTAGAATTATCACTTTAAACTATTTTATAATCTTTGGGAATCAGAATTTCAGTAATAGACTTTAATTCCAAACATTTTCATAATTTAGTTCTTAAAATCAATTTCTAACTAGATATTCCATCAATTAAACCCCTAATTCATCAATTTGATCCACATAACTCATGTTCAAAAATCTAAGAATTTCCAAAATTTCAACTTAACTCAACAAAACTTTGTTCTAAAACTTATAAAGCATCAAAATTAAAAGAGAAGGACTAAATTAACTTACCTATTAAATATCCAAGCTTTAAAAACTCTATTCTCCCTTTTTCTTTCTTTCTCCCCTGTTTCTTCTCTGTTTCGTCTGTACTCTCTCTCTTTCCTCTTTTTTTTTTTTTTTTTTTGTTTCTTTAGCTTACATATATATATATATATATATAATAATAACAATATAATATAACACATTATAATTAAAACATAAAATATCTTTATTATGTAATAATATAATAATATATATTAAACATAAAAATCTCTGATTTTTATACCTTAAAACGCCTCAACTAGACAAAATGGCTTAATTGCCATTTTGGTCCTTTATAATTTCTTTTAATCTATAATTCAACTTTTACTTCTATTTCAATATAGTCTTTTTCATTTAATTACCTACCCAAACGTTAAAATTTTCTAACGAAATTTTAATACCACATTGCTAACCTTTTATAAATATTTATAAAAATATTTCCTATCATATAAATATTCATACAAATATATTGAAATAAATTTCTCTTTAAATCAAATTTATGATTACAAAACCATTGTTCCGATAACTTTAAATTTAGGCCATTACATGGTAGCATGAATAATTGAGGACCCAGCTGAATTGGGGAAAAGTTTGTTTTCATTGAAAAGCAAATAGTTAAATACAGAAATAATTGATGTCGCTATTAGCATTGACGCCAAAGCCCAAGAGTCTTTGTTTGCATGCTAGCTATACAATTACACTAAGGGAACAAGGCAACCTCATTGTGTTCCCAAGTTAGTGAGTGCACTGAAAAAATAAATGTATTTCTATTTTCCATTTCTTTTTGCCCTTAAATTTAGTTTGAAAAATCACCAAAAAAATGCATAAAAAAATGTTAACTAATGTTAAATTTCCTAACTTAGTAATTCACATGCATGCCATGTCATCTGTTATTTTAACAAATAAAAAATATAAAAAACTAAAAGTACTTAACATTCAAATATATATAAATTATTAAAATTTTAAAAAGAATATATAAAATATAAAAAAATGGTAAAATGTAAACATATTATTATTGTTATGAATATTTTATTTAGTGGATATCTTTCAAGATCAAGATAAGTTTTGATGTACTTTAAATTCTAATAGTCAGTAGAATTAAATCTCTACTTCATTTACACTTCTTACGCCTACAAATATAGATTTCGGAGAAGCATTGTAAATATTCTAATTTGGTCAATAAAAATATGCTCTCTCTTTTGCTCTCCTATTTTCTTTGTTCTTTACTTTTTGTCTTTTTATGTGATCAGCACGATTCTCTTTTATTTTATAATGTGGTTACTCCAAATCTGCTACAAAAGTTGTTCCAATTGCCTTCTAGAGCTATTGAATTTCAGTCTTCAATTAACGCTTGCGCACCATAGGTAATCATTAGAGCCTTTAACCACTCAGATCTTCAAGTATATTTTACTATAATTTATTTATTTTATCATGTTTATTATAATTGGAGACTAATCATGATAACATGAATAAATGGATTTTGATTTGAAATCCACACATGTTTTGCGATGGTGATTATGAAATAAAGAATCTATTGGGACGTTTATAAGTTCGTCCTAGTAAATTTATTGTGTTCTCCGAAGTGAACGTAAGCATAAAAGAAAATAAAAACTAATATTATTCCAATATTTGATAGTATAAAATTAGTTGAAAGCTCTAGAAGAGCTAATATGTTAATATCTTGTGATGGTTAATCCATTGGTTTTAATATATATTAACAATGGATCTCATATTGAGATAGTAAATGAGGAAAATATTATATTTCATATTAATCACTATTGTTATAAATATCTATTTTGAAAGGATAAAAAAAGTTGGTGATTGGATTATTAATATATATTTATCACTCTTGTTATTAAATTAAATTGATTGTGATTAACTTTGTGATCTTCTTTTGTCATCATCCACATTATGGGGTTGAAAGCAAAATATTTGACTGTAAAATATCTATATATGAGCAATACAATATGGTAATTCTATCTAAAGCTCATTATGGTTGGATGCAGCTGAAGTTGTAAGTTTTTTTTTAAAAAAACTTTGAGTATAACTCTACAGTATTCAAATAAGTTCTCAATTAAAATTACGTGAAAAAATATTACTGATGAGAACTTGTAAGAGAGAACTTATGTACGAAAAGTTATTAGTTATGTACCTGTTGTGCACTCAGAAAATAAGATCCATTCATAAAGTTTGCTATTAATAGATTTTGATTGGATTCAAAGTTTACTATTTGAGTTTAATTTGCTTACTTCTTGATAAAATCGTCAAGACTCAACACACACACAAAAAAAAAGAAAAAAGATTTTGGCATATTCTCTGAAGCAAATATTGCATAAAATTGTTTGGAATTTATATTTATTTTGTTGACTTAGTGACATTATAGACTTCACATTGATTTAGACATTTCCAATAGTAAATGTCACAGTAGTACTCATATGTGGATACAAAGTAAAATGAATGACATTAAAATTATCAATTTGTCACAATTTATATTGACATTATTAGTATAATTGAAATGCATGTTAAAGTAAACTTGAAGTTTACTGATACAAATCCATTTACTACTTGATGTGACTAGTTAGACCATCTTGGATCATATATGATGCGAAAATTAATTGAGATTTTATATGGACATTCATTAAAGAACCAAAAGATTCTTTCATTTAAAGAATTCTCATTTGTTGCTTGTTCTCAATGAAAATTGCTTATTAGAAACTCACTAGACAAAGTTGAGATTTAATGATACAACTCCCTAAAAATCTTATCTCTGCTTTTGTAAAATTTGACACAAATATCTGTCTGCTTCAGTGGTTATTTGTTATAGATGTGTCTGAGAGGTCTTGGGTTCAAGCTTTACCTTTGGTAAATTTTGGTATTTTTCTGCTTAAGCCCAAACTTGCTCAGTGAGCTTTTATCAAATTATTTGTAAAACCATGTCAGAATGAGCTTGTTGGTTCAAGTGGTAAGGAAGTCTATGTGTTGGTCTGTTGTAGGTCTTAAGTTTGAATCCCTGAGTGAGCGTAGGTGATATTTTTGCTCGGATTAGTGTCAGTGTTTTGGTGGAACTAAAATACTGAGTAGTGGATTGTTAGTGGGTTAGTGGAGAAGATTTTGAGGAGATAGGGGTAGGGAGTTATTAGAATTTCTGCCTTGATTTTTCTTTTCCAAATTTTTGGTTTTCTCTCTTGCTAACAAATATTTTGATGTTGTTCCTATTTTTCCCCCTCTGTCGAAATTTTGACCTTCCTCACCCTCTCTTTTCATTTTCTTTTTCAAATTCATCTCTTTTGTGTGCAACATTTGGCTGCCTTCGATCGGTAAGTGTAGTTTTACTATGTTTTAGCTTTTTTTGGCTAAGTGATTAATGAAGGGATCCATTTCTGTTACTCTTATTTTAGAGGAGGAACAAGGATTGGCTGAGGTTCCTATAGCAAATTAAGTGTTGGGGTTTTCATTCAACATCGGTGAGTTCCACATGTATTAACAAATGGTATAAGGTTTCCAGTGTGAATCATTTTCGTGTTGAGTTCGTAATCACCTACTGCATTTAGGCATTTAATTGTCAACTTTTACGTTTTGTGAGGCTCGAGAGTGGTTTCGCTATGAAATAGTACCAGGTGTGCACTTGAAACGCAGAAAAATGAGACTCAATGGAAGCTAAAATTACAATTTGTCGATACCACACAGGCGTGTGGTCACCCGTGTGGTAGGCCGTGTGTGACAACATGGCCATGTGGTTGACGAAGGCATGGTCGTCTACAGCACATAGCGTGTGGTGGCTGGAGTGTGGCCATGTGGGCCACACGGGCTACACCAAACTAGGTATGTGGTCTAAACGAGCATGTGGGCCCACATGAGTGTGTCATACGGGCATGCAAACTTTTGGGCCAAGCCATGTGATCCACACGGGCAAGGCCAATTTGGGCATGTGGGCCTACATGAGCATGTGGGTCCATTTATCTGAAATTTTCCCTAGGGTTGCACGGGTAGTCCCGAACGACTGTGGGCCTACTGTAGGGTCGATAAGGCCAACATAAACCCTATTATGTATGATATGATAACCTAATAGATTGATATTCTATACTAAGCATGATAGTACATCTATGTCTAATTATTGTTCTGTATGCCTATATGTGCTCTGATTAATAGTACGTCGAGCATGTTAAATTGCATAATTATTCTTGTTTCTATTATTATTATTGGGGTGGGATGATGTATATTGGAGGAAGTGTTCTGAAAGGCAATTTACGCCTAATATCTAGCAGCATGGCTGCATTATATCTGTTATTGCAGCATCGATACAACATGGTATATAGGGCTGGGTGGGTGTTTTAAACCCCACATGGTATGTAGGGATGGTCAGAGATGGTGTGTAAAGGATGGAGGGTAGGATATTTGATTTCTGATTTCTGATTCTGATTTGCACATCTGTATCTATATCTAAGACGGGCATAGGCCCAAATCTGCATGTGTATCTGTAATGGGCTTAGGCCTGAACCTTTATTTTTCTGATTCTGCTTTTTTTATTATGTGCATGTTTAATTCTGTGGGGTTACACACTGAGTTTATGTAAACTCACTCTTTTTTTTTTTGTTTTGATCAAGTAATCCAAAGTTTTAGGAGGATTGGTGTAGCGGAGGACTCGATGGTGACCACTCGAACGTACCATTTTCTTTTAGCCATTCATGCTTAATTAAGGTTTTGGAATTTCTTTTGAGAGGGTTGTAATAATTTGGACTTTTGGACTGATTGGTTTAATTTTGGGTTTTGGTTTGGATTAATTATACATTTACGACGGTTTTACAAAAAAAAAAACGGTTTTCTTAAACAAAGGTTTTCTACAAATCAAACTATTTTTATTTTAAAACGACGGTTTTTGAAAGCTTGCGCAACATAACACGTGTAACACCCCAAAATTTTTAATTTTTGTTTTTGTGAATGTGTGACACAATTGTCTATCTGCTTCTATGGTTATGTGTTCTGGGTGTGTGTGAGGTCCCAAGTTCAAGCCATGACTTTGGCAAATTTTGGTATTTTTATGAATAAAGCCCTATCTCTGGTCAGTAGGCTTTTAATTAAAAGTTTGTAAGTAATTAACGGAATGGGCCTGCTGGTCTGGTGGATAAGTAGAGTGTTAATGTGATGGAGGTCCTGTGTTCGAATCTTTGTATGAGCATTATTTTTGCTTGTTCGTCCAGAAGAGTTTGTGTTGGACTAAAAATCTGAGTAGTGGGTGGTTGAGATAGGGTAGTAGATTTGAGTGAATCAGTTTTCCTAAAAATCTTTCCACAAAAAAAAAACTGACGATATTCCCTCATCTCGTTTCTTTTTCGATTCATTCTCCGTTATTATTTGGTGTGCAACTATGATTCCATTCGTTCGGTAAGTTTTGTGAGTATAGTTTTCGTGATAGATTGTTGAATCTTTGCTAATAGAGGTTGTTTTGTGTTTAAGGGTGAATTAAGAAGTCTGGGGTCTTCAATCAGTGCTGTGGAATGGTGAATTCGCCATTATTCGTTCAATGGTAAGGGTTGTCGGGATTGTCTATTAGTAATAGGTTATTTTGATTTCAGGTTAAGTAGCTGAAATGGAAGTTTTTCTTAATCAATTATAGGTGCTGGATTGTTCGGAATTGCTTTTGTTGTGAAAATGATACATGTGTGTACCCAAAAATGCAAAAAATGAGGTTCCGACGAAAGTTAAAAACCCCACTGTCTACGCCACACGGGCGTGTGGTCACCCGTGTGGTAGGCCATATGCCCTAACACAGGCGTTGGATCGACGAAGCCAAGCCATGCGCACAAGACACGAATGTGTGATGGTCAAGTAGGCCATTTATGACACACGAGCTAGACTAATTTGGGCTGTGTAGGCTACACGGGCGTGTGGCTCCACACAGTAGTCCATATGGGCATGGGCCAGGCCATGTGATCCATATGGCCAAGGCCAAATTGGGTCGTATGGGCTGCACGGGTAGACCACATGGGCTTGTAAGCACATTTAACTAAAATGTTTTCTAAGGTTGCATGGGTCGCCCAAGTCGACTGTGAACCTACAGTAGGGTCGGTAAGCACTAATTAGACCCTTAAATGTATGAACTGGTTGTATGATTTATGTACTGAGTATGTTAATATTATGCATGAATACTAATTTGAATATATGTATTGATAACCACATAATATCATGCTATTTATTGTATGTTGCATTGATGTTGATATTTGGAGGAAGTGTACTGAAAGGCTCTTAAGCCTAAAATCTAGCAGCTCAGCTGTGATTCACTGATTATACGCCGCTTTTGGTACTATTTGGAGTGTAGGGATGGGTGGGTGTTTAAAACCCCACATGGAGTGTAGGGAAGGACGTAGATGATGTGTAGAGGTTGGCTAGGTAGGACTCTGTTTATTGATTACTGATTATATAACTGTTACTGTGATGGGCTACGGCGATAATGCATATCTGATAATGGGCTAAGGCCCAATCTGCTACTGAAACTGATAGGGTCTTAGGCTCAGATTGCGTTTGACTGTGCACTGTGATTTACTATTGTTGTTTTCTGTGGGGATTACACACTAAATTTACGTAAACTCACCCCTTCTGTTTAATGTGCATAGGTAGTCCCCAGACCTAGATAGATCGGTGCGGCTGAGGACTCGACAGTGACCATGATTTTTGGACTTTTAAGATTCAAGATTTGTGATTTATGATTATAATTTTTATTGGGTTATTTTTTTATGTAATTTGGACTTATGGACTTTTGTTTTGATTTGATTTTTTTTTATTTTCTTTGCTTTATGGATTTATAACTGCAAGTCGTAGGAAAACTCGATTTTCAAAAAGTAAAAGATTTCTCTAAACAATCGATTAAATGAGTAAATGAATTTTGGAACTAATAAGAGATAAAAAGTAATTAAATGGAAATGGTTTTTGTCGCGATAACTTAGTTTTCCAACACCCTATCATGTGACAGCGCCAGATTCGGCCATCACGTCTAGGCCGGTTAGGGTGTTACAGCACATCTTAAGGCAAAGAGATTAGTTGAATAAGCATTTGTTAATGAATAAAAGCAAATAAGTGCTGAAATAACTAGTTTGGCTTTAACTCAACGTTATCGTTTTCAAAATCTCTTCCATGTAACATCGTATGATTTGGCCATAACGTCTAGGCCGGGTTTGGGGTGTTACAAATGACTTTCATTTTTTAAATGAATATGGGCCCATTCATCCACCATATGGATGATTTTGATATTATATGATCCTTGGTAGATTCATCTACAAAATAATCATATATGTGTTATCAACTTGCAGTATGTCGTTTGCAAGATTACTTGTTTAAATAATTAATTTCAGATTATGCAATTCAAACAATTCATATTGCTAAAGCTAATGAGTTTATATATCAGTCTTTTATTAATTGAGTTTGAAAAACTTTTGTAAAAGTTTGTTATTTATGCACATAATAGTCTAGAGAAATTATTGATTGAACGTCTCTGATTAATATCTAAACCATTACTTATGAGAACTAAACTTCTTTTTTCAACATGAGATTATATTGATTTACATGTTGTATTCATCAAACCAATAAGTCATAAATACTCCCCATTATAATTGGTTTTTGGTAAAAAGCTAAATATTTCTCATCTTTGAATTTTTGTATGTGCGTATATGTTTTAATTGCTCCACCACAACGCACAAAGATGAGTGAATCCTCAAAGAAAGTTAAGAATATATATTAATTATGAGTCTCATTGTATCATTAGATGTTTTGAATGTATTGGAGATTCATTTATGTCATGATTTGTGATAACAATTTTGATAGTTTTTCCGAAATTAGGGAGAGAGAAATAATAACTTGTGATGAGTTAGGGGGAATAATGTGAACTAAAAGTTCAATAAGGATAACTCATTACAACTTCCAAATATGAAAATTCTCATTAAAAAAACAATAAATCTAGATAGTCATATAGTAAAGGTGGGTGCTCTAGAAGAGACCCAAGACATATCAAATAACTAAAACTCGAGAAGAGATTTAGGTACCTGAAACTGGATATTAAAATAGTGAGAATAAGAGATCTTGATAAGTTATGTCAATTCAAGAAAATGTCGAACTGATAATAAAACTGGTCGACAATGGTTTTGCATGCAATATTATTGTTAACATAATGATATAAAAGGAGGATCTTCAATAATTTTATTGAAAAAAAAATATAGATATGGAATAAATTGGTCAAAATAGAGAGACGCAGCTCAAGTACAATTAAATTCATGGAGTTTTTTTTTTCAGTAGTCCAAATATCTAAAGGTGTAAAGCCAGTAAGGGTACAAATGAACGCAGCTCAAGTACAATTAAATTCGTGGAGTTTTTTTATTAGTAGTCCAAATATCTAAATGTATAAAGCCAGTAAGGGCATAAATGAAGTAATTTTGTAAAAACGGAATAATATATGAAGTTTTTCGCTAAGTTCTGATATTTATTTGAAAAGATATAATATTCTTTTCTGGTGGATGCAATGACCTTTAAATATATTATTAAACTGATAGTTCATAATTGATTTAACTTGCGTCTAATGGTTGTTGTTACAACCTTTTATAAATCACTAAATAGTAAAGTTTATATTAAAATCCTTGAAGGATTTAGAATGCCAAAAGCATATTGAAGTTATGATGAAATTATTCATTTATATGAATTGAAATAATTACACATATGTGATAAATTTGATTGATAGAAGATAATAAAATGATCCAAAAATAAATTAATTCAACTTTCAATAATCATAATATCAAATGCTTAAACTAATTTAGTTTATTTGCTCTGATATATATATATATATTTCCCATTTTTTCTCAATCAAGAAAGAATATTTGAATAATAAAAGCCCATAAGATTTGAATGATGTATATTTATTTTCAATTCGGATCGGTTCAGTTTTTAGACTCTTTTTTTTTTTTTTTGAGTTAGAAAAAATTTCTAATTGAGGTACTTATAATTTTATTTTCTTTAATTTTTTTTTTCAAACAATTGTCTCCTTTCTTCAATTTAATATATGGTATTACTTTTAATTTTATTTCAAAATTATTCTAAAATATTAAAAATTAACTTAAAAAGTATTTATTTTCTTATATGGCCAACAATCTAACAATTTTCGTGTCTTCTACTATTCTTAATGGGTATATATCAATTTGGGTTTTTTATATATTAAATGATAGATGAATATCATAAAAAAAATAAAAATCATACAATCAATTTGAGTTTTAGATATAAATGGGTATCAGGTTTTAAATTTTAATGGTTTGGGTTTTTAAGAGTATTAAGTGTAAATGGGTTTTTCAGTTTAAGGCTTAAATATTGGTTTGGGTATGTAAATGGGTTATAGGCTTATAAAATTATGGGTTATGGCTTAATCCATTTAAAATGTCAAAACTGGAAACTTACTTAATAAACCAATTAAACCAAACATGAAAATTGAATAAGCGAAAGAGTTCGATTTTTCAGTCCTGTTCACTTTGATTTTTTTTATTTAAAACTTTTTTTTGCACACCCCTAAGAATGCAACTTGTCAAATTGAAGGATTGACAATTTATTGAAACAAATTTTTGGGCTATCTTGATATTGTGGGATTGTCAAGTCCATCAATAAAAATCAATTCACTTGGAGAAGCATATCTTGAGAATCAGATCGATTATACCAAATCTTGTTGGATCAAGACAAAACTTGAGACTTATCTTCTGATAATTCACCTTACTTTGGTCATATTTCTTTTAATTTTAGTAGTTGCATCTTTCTTCTTCTTTTTTTTTTCCCCCTTTTAGATAGACCTGTTCATAGGTTGGGCTACTTACCCAAGCCTAAAGGTCTCAACAAAATATGAGAGGATTAGGAAAAACACATTAGACCCAAAAAATGTATTTGGGCAAAAGAACAGATCCATTTAAAATATGGGAAAGGCTTGGGCATAAACATTCAAGGCTCGGGTCTAAGCCAATTTTTTTTATATAATGTAATTTATGACACACAAAAAATTAAATCTATAGAAGTATTATAATGTAAACATTAAAAAAAAAGTTAAGATGACTATATATAAAATTTTTTATAAAAAATATATAATATTATTAATTATCAAATTGAAAATAATATAAATATATATTTTTAAAAAAAAAACTAATATGAGTGAAGCTAAAATGGGCTTCAATTAGCTATTTATAAATCTGAGCGAGTTTGGGATAAATTTTAGACTCATATTTCGAGTTGACCCAAGCTTAAGCAAAAATAAAGAATATTCATATCATGTCTAGGCCCAGCCCGAACTTGACATGGCCTGGCCCATAAACATTTTTAGTTTTGGATTTGTTAGTAGATGTTGGAAACTTCGGCCTTATCTAGCCTAGGTTTGGGCCTGCCTGACAAATGGGCTCTCTTCTGCTTTTGTTCTTCATATCAAACAACAATTAATACGGGGAAATCAATTATCCAGTTTTTTTTTTTCCTACTATCAAATCCCTTCTTCAGTTTGCATTTTTAATTCCGCTGAAGATCTGGCTTTTTCTAACAACGATTTTGGCTATTCTCTTTTACACTTGAACCTTTATATGAATAGCTTCCACGGAAAGTTTCCATTAAATTTGTTTCCTGAAAGCTGTTGGTTGAGAGGTTTTCGGAGGAACAAACAACAATAGTTTTGAAGGGACAATACCACAATCTTTTGCTAAGCAAGGAGTTGAAATTTTGGGAAACAATTACTTAAATGATACATTCCCGAATTGGTTAGGAAATTTGAAGAATTTGCAAATTCTTGTGTTGAGATCGAATAGATTTCATGATCATATTGGCAATCCTGAAATGAAATCTTCAATCTCTAGTTTGCGGATCGTTGATCTTTCCCATAATGGTTTCCATGGCGGCTTGCCATAAAAAAATTCCGAAAGTTTACAGGCTATAAGCAATGGGTCTGAATCAAAGGTGAAACAGCCAATTTCATGAGATATGAACATGGTGAGATTAATGTGTATTATTTGGAATCTCCAGGTGTTTCAACAAAAGAGTTGGAGTCAGAGTTGATGAGGATCTTTAACAACTTCAACAGTCATCGATCTTTCACATAATCAATTCATCGAAGCAGTCCCAGCTATATTTGGACAACTCAGGTTCGCTTATAGTTCTCAGCTTTTCGCAGAATAGTCTAAACTGCTCCAATACTATCATCTTTTAATAACTTGTTAAAGCTTAAATCATTACATCTCTCATTGAAAAAACTCAACGGAAGGATTCTGAAACAATTAGTGAATCTAGAATTCTTAAAGCTCAATCAGTTATACATTGTTTTGTGTTTTGTGTAATGCAGTGATTCCACTACTTAACGCAATGTATGTAATGTGGCCCTTGTTGCGTCATGATGCCTCAACAAGCAGTGGTTCGAGAACCAAATACAAAATGGCAACCGACATAAACCTAAGTTTCCTATGTAGGAATCATTAGTGAAAGTATCAATGGGTTCCTTGAGATTATTATGAGAAAGGTTTACTACCTCTAAAAATCCAAGATTTTTTAACTCCATTGGAATTCCTCCTTAAAGCTTGTTTGATAAGATATCTAATGATTCAAGCTCTGACAAATCACCTAATAATGATGGGATAGGACCTGTTAAATAATTATGAGAGAGGTTTAGGACAATAAGTGAGTGAAGCTCGCCAAGTATTTTAGGAACTTCTCCTACAAATTGATTATTTGAAAAGTCAATAGCCGTCCAAAGGGTTAATAGTGACCGAAGCTCCGTTTCCAACCCTTTAGCTGTAAAAGATAAACCTTGCATGTAATAATACACCGTTCCATCATCTGTTGCATCTATCATGTACACTGGTTCAACTTTCCTTTCATACATTTCTTTGATGGCATGCAAATTTTCAAAAATTTTGGTTGGTAAGTACCTAATGAAGTCTTTGTCAAAAAAATCAATAATACGCAAACGAGTGAAGGAAACTGTACCATCCGAGTTATCCACTTGACGAATGAATCAATATGATCTTAAGATAAGAACAAGTAAATGATCCAAATTTCCTAACCAGTTTGGAATGTGTCATTTAAATAGTTGTTCCCAATATCAAGAAGGTTCAAATCTTTGTAATTACCCAAAGATCATGGTAATGGCTCTTCTAGTTGATTGTTGTTGATGCAAAAACTTTTCAATCTGCAACCTTTAGCAAAAGTTTTAGGTGTTCTACCGTGAAAATTATTATCCAGTAGTTCACTGTGCAAAAGAGAGGAACTCATGTTTCGAGCGCACTTTGAAATTGTTCCGTCTAAACTATTCCAAGATAATTTGAGAGCTATAACAGAACTCAAATTGCATAATGAAGAAGGATTTTTCCAACTAAATTATTCTCTAAAACATCGTACCAATGCAATGAAGGTGGTGGGTTTAGAATTCGCCCTTGGAGAAAATTTGGAATAGAGTTACAATTAGTAGTTTGATTTTTTATTTGTTTTTTGAAACAAAAATAAAAAGAAATTATATCTGTGATCATGTAGATAGTCAATAAATGTAATTGGTTAATTCATTTCATAATATCTAGTCACTTTTGGATGACTGAAAATATTTCAGAGATAGTAATCTTTCAAAAGGAAATACCTTTCAAGCATATAATTAAAGTAATTTTTATTTTGATTACTTAAATGAGATTGCATAAATAAAACAACAAAAGGTAAAAGGACAGAGAAATGATATTATACCTTTAAAGTTGTTACAACAAAGACAAAGGCTCTCTAAAGAAGTCAAGCTTCCAATAAGAGGAGGAATTTCACCTGTATAATATTATTAAATGCATCAAAATTTATTAATATTTTCTGGTAGACCCTTAATTTATTGAGCATTATAGGAGTCTGTTATATATATATATATATATATATTCAATTTTTTCGTATTTTCATGTATTTAGGAATTTCATTCTGTGGCACACATTTTGGATAAAAAATACTTGTAAATCACCCAACTCTAGGAGCATAAGCGGGGCAGGTACAGTTCTTGACCCCTTAAAAGGCTAAATAAAAATTTGACTTTTATCTTTTCAAAAAAAAAATTGACTTTTAACCCCTCTTAAAACATTAAAACAATCAATTTAAGACTTTTCATCCTCTGATTAAATGTAAAATTGCAGTTTTGACCCTTTAAAAAATAATAATTCAATTTAAGCCTTTAACACAAAACTTTCCTGTTTGTGTCCCCTTCAAAATTTTATAGTTTTATATTAGCCCCGTTAGCAAAATTCTTGGCTTCGCTGCTATCCAATTGCAAGACAACAATGTATTTTAAGGTAAATTATGCACAGTTGTTTGACTCATGCCTTGTCTGCCAACACGAGAAACCACAGCCTCTGTATATCTTAAGTATAGAGTCTGTTACTTAGCAAATTTTGACGTTGAAATTATCTTTACGATATATGTATGTATGTATGTGTTTTATAAGAAACAAAAAATTTAAGGATTTTATCTATAACAAGCAGGAGACTTCTCCCTATCACATAAAGAATATCAATAACCTTTGAAGAGTTCCCATTGAAGAGTTCTAGTTCTCGCACGGCTCTTGAAGATCAAGATAAACATTAAGATCAAGCTTTCAAATTTTAAATAGCTCTTATCTCACTTTATACGGAGATGCATAATTTAGAGGTTAAAGGAATCTACATCAAAGCCTATTTAAGGAGATCTACTTTCATAGGAAAGTGATGGTTTTGAGAGAGTACACTTGTTCTGAATTGCATAAACAACTTTTTATATTTATCTTTCATGTGTCTTTCATTTACTTTTGTTTGTGTCTAACTATATCTTAAATCATGTGACCACTTTGCCACAACATGCACCAGACTGCCTTTTCGCTGGTTTACAAGTCGGTTTCACTGATTTACAATCTGTACTTGTTATACCTACTGTAAAAGAAAAAAAAGAAAAAGAAAAAGCTTTCCAAATGGGTCTCATTTAATTGAAAATGAGTTAGGTTGGGCAGAGTATTTTGTTCTTGGTTAAATGAAAATAACTTCGGCCTGGATTTGGGCATTGGGTTTAAGGTAACTTATATAAAGGCTCTAGTATGCTGATTTATTTGATTTGTATGGTTTGGAAACTCAAAATTGAAACCGATCAAATCGAGTCTCAACTAAATAAAGTGAAAAGTTTACTAAATGGAATTGGAGTTAAATCGATTCAGTTAACCAAAATTTCACATACTCATAACCATGGTGATTCGTTCATTGAGAGATTTCAGCATAGTTGAGAGGAAAATATGCGGAGTAATAAAATGAAGTAATACAACTAATGCTCTTAGAGTAAGGTGAGATTCGACAATTTATGCATATTTGTTGGTCTAATCATTTTATTATTTATATATTAATTTATTAGTTCATGTATTATTATTGTATTCATATTACATTTTAATCATTATTCTCAGACTATATTCTTATGTAATAAAATTGTGTCATAAAGTACTTGATCTCGTTTTCCTAACAAAGGAATTGTTGTTTTAGCCTTAAATCTAACAAATATATTATTATTATAATTGTTGTATTATCCATACTAATCATCCGTGAAAGTATCAACTGACTGGCGAGATAATTATGAAAAAGGTTTTAGTACCTCCAAGAATAATAGCTTCTTTTGTTTCACAATAATTCTTCCTTCAAGCTTGTTGAAATAACGATCTAATGACTTGATCTTTGACAAGGCGCCTAACGATGATGGGAAAAGGCCTGTCAAACAAATTTGAGAGAAGTTGAGTGCTATAAGACAATGGCTTACTGGTCAAAAACGCCTTCAACGAAAAAGAAAAATTAAGTCATCATGAGAAAATTGTACTTAATTCAGCCTTTAAAGTTGAGAAATTTATCAATCAAACCCCCGTTAAGGATGACCAAGTTTGATTAAGTTTAGTTGACATGTTTGACGGAGCAATAGTATGACACGTGCACCTCATTATAAATAAAATCGATTTTAATGAGGGTTAGTATTTAATATATTGACATTGTACTTTTTTTATTTCAGAAACAACCTTAAAAAATTATCATTGTCTCTTTTGTGAAAAATATAAATGTCGGTAATGATAATATATATAGCAAAAAAAAGAGAAATAAAATAAAGAACACGGATTTTACGTGGAAAAGCTTTCGGGAAAAAAACCACAGGCAGAGGAGAAGAAAAATTCACTATGTCGAATTCGAACGATTTACAAGAGGAGTTTTGACTACATCTATTTATAGGTTGAAAAAACCTAATTCTAATCAAAGTAAAAATATATTATTCTAATAAATGCTAAATATATTATACTCATAAATACTAAATCTTCTGGAAAGAAGATATATTTTGTTTAATTTGACTTGCAAGTAAAATCTTAGAATTTGGGTCACACAACTCTAACAATCTCCACATTGACACGAATTCTCAACGAACAAATTTTCACCTCTTCCATAAAACCCCTTAAGGGTTTAACTTCAACAATGAACACCAACCAAGTCTAAGCAATGCTCAAACTTGGTTATAGGGTGACTTAGTCATCATATCTGCAGGATTTTTATGAGTACTAATTTTACTCACAACAATATCACCACGAGCAATAATATCATGAACAAAATGATACCGAACATCAATGTGCTTTGTTCTCTCATGAGTAAAACCCTCTGGTTGTTGCATGTAAATAGCTTCCTCAAGTTCTCCATGCAAAAATACAGTTTTTACATCTAACTGCTCAAGCTCCAAATCATGCATGGCCACAATACCAAGCAAAGCTCGAATCGAACTATGCTTCACAACTGGGGAGAACACATCTATGAAGTACACTCCTGTAATTTGACTGTAACCCTTTGCAACAAGCCTTACTTTATATCTGGGTTCTTCAACTCCTGGAGTCCCTTCTTTCTTTTTAAACACCCATTTACAGCGAACAGCCTTTTTACCTTTAGGAAGTTTCATAATATCCCATGTTCTGTTTTTGTGGAGTGATTTCATCTCCTCTTGCATAGCAAACATCCAATTTTCTGAGTCTTCACAGCTAACCGCTTCAGAATAATTAGACGGCTCTTGGTTTGCATCTATACCTTCTGCCACATTTAAAGCATAAGCAACTAGATCAGCCTCAGCATACTTCTTTGGAGGCTTAATTTCTCTTCTAGTTCTATTTTTGGCGATAGAGTATTGTGGTGAAGAAGCAACTCTATTCTCAATTTTTGTACTGGCTTGAGGAGTCGACTCTGTATTAATATGATGCTCCACCTGCTTTTGATTTTCTTCATGCATCAAATTGTTTACTTTGAGGAATGGTTCCCTTAAGATTATTATGAGAAACGTTTAGCATCTCTAAGAATCCTAGATTCGTTAATTCTATTAGAATTCTTCCTTGGAGCTTGTTTGATGAGAGATCTAATGATTCAAGCTCTATCAAATCACTTAATGATGATGGGATATGACTTGTTAAGTAATTATGAGAGAGGTCTAGGGCAATAAGTGATTGAAGCTCACCAAGCGTTTTAGGAATTTCTCCCAAGAATTGATTGTTAGAGAAGTCAATTACCATCCATGTAACACCCCTTAACCTCAAACCGTCGCCGGAATAGGGTTACGAGGCATTACCAGACATATCAGACTATTTACAAATAATTCACAAATAAAATAACATTCATAGTATAATTATTAAATAAGTCCCTATAATAGACTTTCAAAGCCCAAAACATTTATTAAAAGTAGAACGAGACTTATTCGAATTTTCTAGATTTTTTTTTAAATCCTATAAAAATTTCGGCAGCATTTCTACTTATTTTTACCTAAATCCCCCTGCAAATTCAAACCAAAACAACCAATACCAAATTTATCATTTTATAACTTCATATCATTTTCCTCATCCAAAACATTATAATCATTTATATACAACCAAAATCATTTAACTTTATGTATATTTATAATTCATATAACTATCTAGTACATGCCACTTAACAAAAAGGAAGAAATTCATCACCAAAATCTTCTTGTTGGAGTCGGGTTTGTTTTGGATGCTGGATCGGATCCGAAACTCTAATGACCTGCGCACGGAAACAACCGTACGCTGAGTATTTCATACTCAGTGGTATTACTATAAATCAAAATTACTTAACATTAATAAATTACAAACATCACCATAAACTTTATAAATTATTAGAACTAATTATACATAATTATATATATATCACTTCATAAATTTTAAAGTCACATTTCATTTAACACATACTAATTCAATTCATAATTTAACACGTACATTCTTTCACATACCTTTCAATAGAGCCAAATCAATCCATCTCATTTTCAAAGTTCCATTTCAATTACTTACCCTATTAACAATGCTCGGACTCTGACAGATACGTGGATTCCACCCAAGCACACCAAAATATCCAACCCAATCACACCCGGAATAATATAAATCCTCTATAAAACACCAGTATAATATAACCTCCAAAACACACCAATATATTATATCCTCCCAAACACACCAATAAGGCATTAAATGCCTCTTCGGATAAACCGAAGCATATAATAACAGAATCATCTTCTCGGCCGAGCTACAAATCTCCTGATCACATCACAAATCCAATGGCATGCCATTTGTATCAAATCTAGTCCGACAAGTTAATAGGGTATTCAAATCATTTCTCAATTCAATTTTTAATTCAATTCAAAACACACCTTTCATTTTAATACATTTTCCACTTTCTAATTACTAAACAATTTAAATACTCAACCATATTCACACTTCATCTCAGTCTCATTCATGTCAATAATAATACTTACCTTATAAATTACTTACCATGCATATGAATTTAAATATAACATTAACTAAATAGTAGTTTGAATTATAGTAATACAAACCCGAAATACAAGTTTACTCCTCCACGATCTTTTCTTTTCCCTTGGATGCCGATGCCTCGTTTTCCTTGTTAGCTATGAAAATAATAATAATAATTTACATTATTAATTACAGCATTAAATTACAATAAATAATGAATTTTATTCAATTTCTACTCTTCCTCTTCATTCTACATTCTTTATACACAATTCTATTATTTACTTATAAGTTCTTTCAAAGCTGTCTACCTGAGTCATTGTCACTAAATTATCTATATCTCGAGTTACAGAATTCCAAATTAAGATCCGTAAATTTTATATGAAACTAGACTCATATATCTACTTTCCATAAAATTTTAAGAATTTTTAAGTTAGCCAATAAGTATATTTTATTCTTTGAAATCACCCCTATTCTGTTGTCTGACAGTTCCGACCACTCTTTGCTAAAATTTAATTATCTTTTTGTGCAGAATTCAAATGATGTTCTAGTTTGTTTCTTCTAAAACTAGACTCATTAAGGAATCTAAACATATAAATTATGTCCCACAATTATTTTTGTACAATTTTTAATGATTTTTACAAGTCAGAACAGGGGATCTCGAAATCACTCTGAACCAGTCTCACAAAAATATAAATATCTCAAAATACAGAATTTCTTTGCTTTCTCTGTTTCTCTCATATGAAAATAGACTCATTAAGGTTTAATTCCATATCTCATTCAACTTCTACTTCCATTTCTACTATTTTTGGTGATTTTTCAAAGTTACTCTTCTGCTGCTGTCCTAAAACTGTTTTCTTATAACTCAATTTACAATTTAATCCTAATTAAGTTTACTTATTTTCTTAACTTATTTCATGCTTTGATTCTACTTAAATTCCTTCCATAATCAACTTGACTATCTAATTCATAATAAAACCCTAATTTATAATTTCTTCCAAATTAAGCCCTATAGTAGAAAACTTATAGTTTACTTTACAATTTAATCCTTTTACTAATTCTACGTAGATTTCATTTAATATAATCCTTAATTCATCTTTTTCTTCAACATCAACTATACTTAAAAACCTAAAAACTCTTAGAATATCTACTTAGTTTCATCAAAATCTTGCTTTAAAGCTTCTAAAACATCAAAAATTAAGAAAATAGGACTTGATTGACTTACCTATTTAAACTTCAAGCTTTAAAATCCCTATTTCCCCCTTGTTATTTTCTTTTCTTCTTTCTCTTCTCTGTGTCGAGAGCCTTTCTGTTACTACTTCTTCTTCTTTTTTTTTTTTTTAAGCTTTTGCTTTTACCCCTTTTTAGTCCTTATCTACTTATTATATTATAATAATATAATATATATATCTAATATAAAATTATATACTAATGATAAACATTATAATTTAATATAATAAAACAATAAAAATCTTAGATTTTTATCATCATCTGCCGCCCAACTTATTCCAAATGGCTTAATTGCCATTTTAGCCCTTTTGCTTTCTTTTAATCTATATTTAGACTTTCACTCTTTATTCAATTTGATCCTTTTTCCTAATTACTTTAAATTAAGCTAAATTCACTAAATAAAAATCTAATTAATCACACTATTAGACTCATAATTACTCCTAATAATTATTTGCTAACTTGATTTACTAAAACGGAGGCCTGATAATACACTTTTTTTGGTGCCCACAGATTTTGGGTCATTACAATCCAGCTGGTTAATAGTGATTAAAACTTCAATCCCAACCCTTTTACCGTAAAATACAAACCTTTCAACTGATAATACTACGTTCCATTAGCCAGTGCGTTTATCATATACTCCGGTTTACCTTTCTTTTCATACCTTTTTTTAATGGCATGCAAATTCTCAAAAAACCTGATAGGTAAGTAGACATTGAAGTTATTGTGACAAAGATCAATGACATGCAAATGAGTGAAGGAAACAATAACATTAGAGTTAACCGCATGGCCATAGAATCTATTTGATCTCAAGATAAGAACTTGTAGATGATCCAAATTTCCTAACCAGTCCGGGAAAGTATCATTTATATAGTTGTTCCCAACATCGAGAAGCTTCAAATCTTTTCCATTAGCCAAAGATCGTGGTAGTGACTCTTCTAATTGGTTGTTGTTGACCTGAAAAATTTGTAACGTGCAACCTTGAGCAAATTTTTTCGGTATTTTACCATGAAAATAATTATTCAAAAGAGAATGGTGCTTGTGAGATCCATGTTTGACAAATTCAGAGCAGTGACTCCGTGGTGTCTAGATTCACACATGTGACACCAATCCAGTTGCAAACGGAGGTAGAAGTGGACCAATTGCTTGCCAAGAAGTTGTGAGGATCACGTATTATATGAGATTTTAGTGCTAGAAGAGCAAATAGATCAACGATGATGCTAGAATATTTTGCAGACAAAATAACCCCAAAGGTTGCAAATAGTAGCCCAAACATAAACGGAGGGAGGAAGCTTGGTTTTTCCATAAGGTTGGATATGGGTGTAAGACACATCACAAGGAGAGAAACAACTGAGTTTAACACTGTCGAAACCATTTTTTTGTAAAAGGGATTGACTTTGGTTTTGAAAATGAAAACAAACATGGGAGTCACCACTGATATTTTTTAATGAGATGTGATCGGACCACCTCGTAATTGGTCTTTTTAATGATAGATTTGGTTTATTAAAACAACAGTTTTGGTCTACGAAATTCAGAAAAATGGGTTCGGGAGTCGATTACGCACGAGGAAGGATTAGCACCCTCGTGACACTCAAAATTGGTACCTAATTGATTATTTGATGTCTTTATGTCGAAAGTTTAAAAAACTCATAAAGAATTTAAAATACGATCCCCTTTTTGCATAATGTATATTTTGTTTTGGAATGCTCAAATAAGTCAAAAATATATAAAAGACCTTCTTATCTCAAGGCAATGAAACGTCACATCCCGTAAGTTAGGACATGACATTTCGAATCTTGGAGAATAATTTGGTCTTTGATTTTTTTTTTTTTTGAAATCTTACGCGTTCTAATTTTTAAGAGGATATTCAATTATTCGAATTGAACGAGAAGAATCGAAACCCCGTAAGTTAGGGCACGATTTTTATCGAGTCATTTGAATATTGAACATTGCCTATTTTTTGAGAATTTTGTTGATGTATTTAGGTAAAATTTAATGATATTTGAAATAGTACATATTTAGGTTTAAAAAAATACGTAAATATGTTTAAACATGGTTCACGATGTAGTTACGAAAAAATGAAATTACTAACGTTAACAACTCAAAATATCTAAAATGTTGATAATAACAAAAAAACCAAATGAGTATACAAAATAAGTAATGAAAATAATAATAATAATAATAATAATAATAATAATAATAATAATAATAAGAACGATAAGTATAAAAAAAGAAAACATATACGATATAAATTTGTTATGTATAATAAAAGGGTAATAAATAAATAAACGAATGTGTGATAATAAAATAATAATAAATAAATAGTTAGTAAAAATAATGGAGGTATAAATAAATTAGATGGAGAAAATAAAAAGAAAGCATAACGAACAACTATATATGAGGATAAAAAATAAAATATAAAAAACAAGTGAATAAATAAATGAACAATATGTGAATGGCAAAATAAACAAATAAATAAATGAACAAAAGAATAATAATTAGCTAAACAAGTAAATAAATGAATAAATACAAGAAATAAAAAAAATAAAATGGACTTGATTGACATTAAAGGAAAATTAAAAGATATAAATTGCAAATAAAAAAGAAACTGACAAGGGCTGGAGTGTAATGCGCTAAAACTAGGAAGGACTACATGGGGAAATACTCTTTGTGCACTGCATTTCAGCAAGCAAGGCCGTGGACTAAATTAAAAATAAAACAAAACAAAAGGGGCAAATTTAAAACAAAATTTACGGCCAAACCAAGAGGCACGTAAAGGCGAGAGGACTAAATGAGAAATTATCTCTGTCCTTTGAAACACTCGGTATTAGTAAGGACCAAATTGAAATCAAAATAAAATCTACGAGGCAAATTTAAAAGAAAAGAAAAGACTAGATTGTAACAAAATAAAAATTGCGGAAGGATCAAAAGGGAAATAAACCCCAAAAGCCAAAAAACACGCGGATCTTCCGCTCTTGGGTAAGGTCGGCCCGTTGTGCGTCGAAATGACGTTGTTTAATGCCTGGGCCATGGTGCAAAAATGACGCCGTTTAGTAGGTATATAAATACCATTTTTAACCCAAAAAAATTCATTTGTTCTGCTATTTAAAAAAAAATCTTCTCTTTTCATTTTTTTCTCTGAAAGGCTCCTAAGGCCAGCCAGGGGGGTCCGGTGGTCCTCCGCCATGACCTTGCCATGGCATCCGCCGTATACGGCAATTAGAGGTGCCCAAGAACAGGTTTTTCAACCCCTTTTAAACCAAATTAGGGTATCTTTCGAAACCGAAATGAAAATAATAGAAAAGAGAGAAGAAAAAAAAAGAGGAAAAAAGTAGGAAATAAAGAAGGGTTTCATCCTCGTAGTTGCCCATTTTGGACCCTCATCAAAAACCCAACGGGTTTTGAGGTGTCCAGGGGTCGAAGATGGCCCTCAACGGCGGCCCGAAGGCGAAACGATAGGTTTTTTATTTTTATTTTATTTTTTTATTTTTTATTTTCAAAATAAAGGGTAAAATAAAACACCTCGATTAGTTTCACAACTTCTTCTCTTTTGTATTTCGAATTTTTTCTGTGTCCCAAAAAACATTCATGTTGTTGCTGGGCTTATATAGCTGAAAAATACATGTTTATTATTAGTGCTATTGCTTTTACTGTTTCCTACTCTGTTGGCTGCCCATTTCATGTTCTGTTTGTAGGTTCATAGAGAGTCAACGGAGAAAAGGTTTCCATTTTGGTGTAAGGGACACCACCTCGGGCGTTGTGCGTGCTGAGACCGGCACATAGAGGTTGCGGTGCCAAGGAGACTCAGAAACCCTAAGGTTCCTGAGTCAGTTTAGTTTTGGGGCCTACTGGGCCAGTAGGAATTGGGCTAATGTATCTGGACTGGACTTTATTTATTTGTTTTTATTTATTTTATTTGGTTGGTTTTCTTATTCTGATTTGGGCCCTGGGCGAATTGGGCCTTTTACAAACACTTTTCTAATGATAGTTCAGTATTCTTTAAATAGTTTGATTCTAAGGATTTAGGTAAGGCATCCATTGACTCATAATTTGAGTAAGAAATAAGTACAATCTTGTGGGTCCAACCATGTTATAGGGAAAAAAGGGAAAGCCTAAAATAGAAGACTTGGTCTGAAGTTGAAGAGTAGCACTAATAATTCAATCGCATTAAAAAAGGTCATCGTTTGGATATATTAACCAAATCCAAACTCGCAATTATACCTACATATATGAAGGATTCAATTGAAGACAAGTATAACTTGTTAAAATATAAAATTTCATCATTGGTTTTGTACTATAAATAGGGGAATGAGTGAGACAAATTTCATATCATCTTTTTCGTAAACACTCCCTCTCCCAATAAGCTTAGCCTTTATTCCTTTCTTTATTCAATAAAATTTCTATTTTCATTACATTTATTTTTTTCTTCCCCAAAAACACGAGCCACTAAATTTATCTAGCTAAAGGTTACCAAAATTCTCCAAAAGAAGGTTCGCGAGGCTTAGAATCCGTGCTTAGCCTTCTCAATAAGTATTTATCGCTTCTTTGCATTATAGGGCTGACGCTTTCGTCTATGTCCCTTCAAAAGTGATCTTTTCAACTTGTGAAAGGAATGATCGCTTTGTATATTTTGGGAAGGTTGCACAGCCGGTTCGTTAGCTTACTGCGTCCGTGGTTGTCGAGCCTAAGAGACAAAATAGAGTGGCATTCGCCATTGAGAAGTGATGATCTAGTGTAAGACAGTCTCACAAAAGTGACGGTTAGCTAGAGTCAAGTTCCTCTAAATCGTAAGTTTAAAACCTGAGTGGAGTTGGTGGTCATAGGCATCCTCTTTCACTGTAACTGGCTTATTCTGTTCGAGAAGGATTACCTAAAAGCCGAGAATTGAACCCAAGGAGAATCGAGACAACCGGAGGCTGAGATCTCTATAAGAAATCTCTTTTCCCAACTATTCTATCCGGGATCTCGTGAAACAAGACATTGGGTAAATCTAGTCCCTGAAGATTTGACCCTACTTCCCTTGTACTATTCTTTTCATTATTTTATAGAGATATGATATATTTAGTGCTCTCAACGATGTATCAACTCCCAATTTCTTTCTAACATGAATTCAAAGGATGGACACTTTTTCCAACATCTATTTTGAGAAGTCATCCCCTTCAGACAAATCAAACCTAACTTTCCATAAGATAGACTTGTTTTAAGACTGCATGTGAGGGCCAATTTGTAGGATTCAACTAAAAATGAGATGATATTTCAACTCTCCATTGATTAGAGCAACATCGTTTTCATCATAAATAATAAAAAAGTGGATTCTGTATTGGCATTGACACCAAAGTCCAAGTCAAGAGAGAGTCTATTTTTATCATGAATAATAAATAAGTGGAGTCTCTATTGCAAAGAGTTCAGCCGCATCATTAATTATATGTTAACCAAATCCACACCCGCAATTATTATACCAAAATATCATATATGAAACTTGGTACAAGAATTGATTGATTTAGAAGCATTCACTTTTCTCTTAATTCAAACCTTTTCTTATTAACCAACCAATCAACACAAACGCTAAATTGTTTAATTATTAACTTCTTGACTTTGTCCCTTGGCTTACACAAAGTTCAGGTTTTGTTGGATATACACTAATTTTGTTTAATTATTAAAACTATTTATTAACTCTAAGAGAAATAATATATTCAATAATATAAATTCATAGTCCGATTTCAATAACAAAAATCAAGATTCCAGTCACTTGAAACACAATTAAATAGGTTAAAGTTTAGCAGATACTATTTCTTTGTTGAACACTATAAGCGTCTGTTTTATGTTTTTTTCTACTTTTTTGAACATGTAAATTTCTTTCAATTTGATTGTCTTATGAAAAAACTGTTGGAACTTTGGTCAACAATCAGCAGTAATCGGGTGAAGCTTGAGCTTCAAGTCTCGAGACTTGTAGCAGAAGAAAGAAAGAAAACTGGTAGCAATTTGCTAGCAGAAAAGAATCGAGAAGCAAAGCAACTAAAATGGAGCTTAAGTTGTATGAAATCAGTTGTATTTCATTACAAAACATCATTGGCTTACAGCCATTACTTATACCAACAAATGACAATTCAAATTTTAGCATATCATCACCTAATGTTTACCTAATACTACTAAGATTTCATGGAAACTTGAAAACTTAGCTTGCACTCATTGTATAGCTGATATAATCAGCTCAATCAACATCAAATCTACATAAAATATCAACCTAACCTAGTTTGAAAGTAACTAAATTACATTACATCAACTAGGGATTACAAAATGAACAAAATAAAAGCTTGTTGCACATTAAATAATGGCTACTGCATGGCCACCTTAGTGCTTCACGTGCTGCATTGTTAGCCCTACATGAGTTGCATGAAAGACCACTTTCTAACACTCCTCCTTAGTCTCCATGCTACATACTCCTAGCTCATTTCTAAGTTTAATGAACCTTGTTGGATTGAGGGCCTTTGTGAAGATATCAGCAATCTGCTCCTCAGAATTGTAATGAATCAGCTCCACCTCTCGAGCTTGCTCCATCTCCCTCACCATATGCAGCTTGATGCTGAAGTGTTTGGTTCTACCATGAAAGACGGGGTTCTTTGTAATTGCAACAACAGACTTGTTATCACATAGGATCTCTGTTGCTCTCTCTTGTTGTAGGTTCAAATCAGCTAGTATTTTTCTCAGCCATATGGCTTGATTTACAGTAGCAGTAGCAGTAGCAACATATTTAGCTTCTGCTGTTGATTGTGCCACCAACCTTTGCTTTTTCGAGCACCAGCAAAACATTACCGAACCAAGTGTAAATGCATAGCCAGAGGTGCTCTTCATATCATCCTTCGATCCAACCAAGTTACTATTTGTATAGCCCACTAGCTTCATGTTTTCAGCTTTGCTGAACTTTAAACCATAGCTCAAGGTGCCTTTGATGCACCTGAGCATTCTTTTTGCTGCTTGAAGATGTTGCCTGTTGCAGCAATGCATGAACCTCGATAGCATGCTCACAGCAAACATAATGCCTGGCCTGCATGCTGTCAAATACAATAGACATCCCATTAAACTTCTATAGGCAGAATCATCCACTTGATCATAGTCACCTTGGCTTGACAGTTTCATTCCAACAACCATGGGTGTGCTTGTTGGCTTACTATTCTCCATAAAGAATTTTCTTAGGATCTTTATGGCAAAAGTTTGCTGGCTCTAGAAGATTTCTCCTCCTACTTGATACACTTCCATTCCTAGGAAATAGGTCATGTGGCCCAAGTCTGACATCTCGAACACCTTCTTCATTTTGACTTTAAAGTCATTTAAAACATTGTTGTCTCCTCTTGTCACCAATAGAACATCTACATATAGGGACATTATGAGCTGTGTTTCACCTTCATTCTTCATGACATATAATGTAGGTTCACTAGCACTTCTTTCAAATCCCAAACTGATCAGATAGTTGTCAATTCGAGCATACCAAGCTCTAGGAGCTTATTTTAGGCCATATAGGGCCTTTTTGAGCCTGTACACCATGTGTTCTTTACCTTGTACAACAAAGCCTTGAGGTTGATCAATATAAATCTCCTCTTCAATAAGGCCATTAAGGAAAGCAGATTTCACATCAAGTTGGTGTATGCTCCATTGCTTTTGTGCTGCCAAAGCAACTAGCAATCTTATGGTGTCAAGCCCGGTTACTGGTGCTGAAGCCTTTGACAACAAGCCTAGCTTTCAACTTATTTAAGCTACTATCAGCATTATGCTTGGCTCGATAGACCTATTTGACACCTATGACCTTTCTGTTTGTAGGCCTTTCAACCAGCTCCCATGTTTGGTTCTTCTTGATCATTTGAATTTCATCAACCATGGCTTGCTGCCAGCCTTAGTATGCTTCTGCCTCTTCAAAACATGTTGGCTCTAATATGGCCATTTGTGCCCTTTCATAGATTTCTGCCAAGGGCCTTGTTCCTCTGACCGGTTCATCATCAAGGTCCATCTCTGGACCAACATGATCATTTTTAGCCTGACTTCTTATCAACTCTTCAGAAGGAGCCTCTGGTTCATTCTTCTTCCAGTTTCAGCTTCCCTTTTCATTAAACACCATATCTCAATTCACTAAAACCTTATTTGTCAAGGGAATCAGAATTCTATAGCCTTTTTTGTTTGGACTATAGCCTACCAGTATGCCTGCTTGAGCTCTTTCATCCGGCTTACTTCTTTTATCAGTTGGAACCTGTGCATAACATAAACAACCAAGGGTTCTAAGGTGAGCCAGTGATGGCTTGAACCCAAACCAAGCTTCAAATGGAGTTTTGTGAGCTAAAGCCTTGGTTGGGAGCCTTTTTTGCAAATAAATAGCAGTGTTCATAGCTTCTGGCCACAAGGTTTTTGGCATATTCTTCTCAAACAATAGGCACCTAGCCATATCTAACAAGCTTCTATTTTTCCTTTCACTCACACAATTCTGTTGGGGAGTATAAACATTGGTCAGTTGATGTTTGATGCCAGCTTTAGTGCAACTAGCTTGGAACTGAGTTGAGATATACTCAACTCCATTATCTAACCTAATAGACTTAAGTTTGAAACCTGTTTCTGTCTCAGCTTGAGCTTTAAACTTCATAAACACTTGAGCTACCTCAGACTGTGTTTCATAAAATAAATCCAGCAATATCTGGTACAGTCATCAATGAAAAGAATGAAGTACCTATTTCCACTGAGTGATTCAGTCTTCATAGGACCACACACATCAGTATGCACAAGCTGGAGCTTCTCTGATACTCTCTAGGCTTGATTCGAGGGAAAAGGAAATCTTGCTTGTTTCTCAAGCTGACATATCTCACAAACATCACCCTGCTTCATTGAGTTGGTGAAGTTTTCAACCAGATCTTCATTAATCATCCTGGCCATTGCTTTGAAGTTTGCATGCCCGAGTCTTTGATGCCAAAGCTTGGACTCATCAGTTGAGGTTATGTAGGCTAAATTCGAGCCACTTGACCAGTTGACTTTAAAACACTAGTCAGTCATAGTAACTGTCATGAAGCTCGATCCTTTTAGATCAGCTATTTGGCACTCATTGCCCTTGAACACCACTGAGTAACCCTTATCAAGCAGCTGAGCTATGCTGAGCAAGTTTATGTCAATTTCAAGCACAAGCAACACATTTGAAATGAGCTTGTTACCTGTGGGAGTGCATATCAACACATCCCCTTTGCCTTCAGCCTCGATAAACTGGCCATTGCCAACTTTAACCTTAGTTTGGCAGCTCTTATCTAAGGTTTTGAAGGTGCTTGCATCTGGTGACATGTGGTTGGTACAACCACTGTCAAGGAGCCATCCTTTTGAGCCATTCTTCTGTCCATCTGAGCATGACACAGCAAAGACTTGCTCCTCATGATGACTGCCTTCTTCAGTTATTCGGACCTCAGCCTTTGGCTGTTGATGTTGAGCCTGCCTTGGTTTGCCCTTGTTCTTGCAAACCTTCTCAACATGGCCCTTCTTTTTGCAATGCTGGCATATTGCATATGGCCTAAACCAGCATTTGTCCTCGGGATGACCTGGTTTTTTTTTGCAAAATTTGCAAAGTTGCTCACCACCCCTTGCAGCATCAAGCTTAGGCCTTTTTTCCAAATCTTTTTGCCTTTGTAGGCAGTATTGATCGAGGCTAACTTTGATTTGGCTTGAAAGGCACCTTCTTAGTGTTCTTCTTGTCTACTGGCTCTCCTTTGCTCTTGAGCATACAAAGTATTGATAAGTTCAGTCAAGGAGACGGTGGCCAAGTTTCTCGAATCCTCAAGGGATGAGATTTTTGTTTCATATCTCTCAGTCAGTGTTGAGAGTACCTTCTCCACGATTCTTACCTCACTGAACTCTTCTCCTAGCAACCTTATGCTATTAACCACAACCATAATCCTGTTTGAATACTGCTTAACAGTTTCTTCCTCCTTCATCTTCAAATTTTCGAAGTCCCTTCTCAAGTTCAAGAGCTGTTGTTACCTAGTTCTTTCAGTGCCTTGGAACTCCTCCTTGAGTTTGTCCCAAGCTTGCTTGGGTGTCTGACAGGCCATGATCCTAGTAAAAATAACATCAGACACAATTTTAAATACATGACATAGCCTTGTGCCTTTTGGTCCTTTCTTCAGTATGCTGCCTCATCTGAGCCACTATTGGATTGGCTCAAAGAGGTGCTGGCTCAGCATCTAAGGTCACAACTTCCCACAGATCGAAAGCCTGCAGGTAAGTCCTCATCTTGACCTGCCATATGTGAAAGCCTTCTCCATTGAAGACTGGTGGTGTAGCTGGTGAGAAACCTGATGAGGCCATTTGATTCTGAGCAATAGGCCCTCTAAGACTATAGCTTTAGATACCAATTGTTGGAACTTTGGTCAACAAGCAGCAGTAATCAGCTGAAGCTTGAGCTTCAAGTCTCGAGACTTGCAGTAGAAGAAAGAAAGAAAATTGGCAGCAATTTACTAGTAGAAAAGAATCGAGAAGCAAAACAACTAAAATGGAGCTTAAGTTGTATGGAATCTGTTGTATTTCATTACAAAACATCATTGGCTTACAGCCATTACATATACCAACAACTGACAATTCAAATTTTAGCAAATCATCACCTAATGTTTACCTTATACGACTAAGATTTCATGGAAACTTGAAAACTTAGCTTGCACTCATTGTATAGCTAATATAATCAGCTCAATCAATATCAAATCTACATAAAATATCAACGTAACCTAGTTTGAAAGTAACTAAATTACATTACATCAACTAGGGATTACAAAATGAACAAAATAAAAACTTGTTGCACATGAAATAATGGCTACTGCATGGCCACCTTGGTGCTTCTCATGCTGCATTGTTAGTCCTGCATGAGTTGCATGGAAGACCATTTTCTAACAAAAACCCTCAAAGTTATAAATCCCTAACCAGAAATCACCACAAGAGATCACAAAAAATAAAACAACTGAGACATCCAAATGCACTAAAGTAGAGAAGACATCACATTTCATAGTTGTAAAGTTGGATTAGATACTCCTCCTAATCTAATTAGCTCTGTTTTATTAGCAAGCGAAACGTAAGATAATTTTTGTACAATATAACTATTTTCAAAGCCAAACATGGGAAGAATGTGGGCATGAAAGCCGTGTGAAGATGAGCCTACTGTAAACTTGGAAAAAGTTAGGAACCAGAAAGATAATTATTATACAAAATTTGGGGACTAAATAAAGTGTCTTGATAGGTTTGGTAAATAATCTAATTTTCATGAAATAATCCAATTCGATTTTAATTTTTGCGTGTGTTAATTGGAATACTTTTTCAATTTTACTTTTTCAATTTTACTTAAAGTAAGCTAAGGGTTCTCTTTATTTTTCATATGCATTTTGACTGCTTTTTATAAAACTTTGGAGTGATATTTCTTTCATGGAAAAAAATCTAAATTTCATAGTGGATAAGAACCATACTTGAGGGTAAGCATGGGCTAAGTAGGGAGAATTTGATAATACTTTGAAATGCCATGTTTTTATATGTTAATTACATATTTATTTTGAGTATGATCCTACTAATTTTTGCAATTTATAGTATTTTATCTTGTAGGGACTAAATTGGAGGCAAAAGCAAATTTAAGGGCAAAAAACGTGAATTTGAAGATAAAATGAGCCAATATGAAACATAGAGAAAAAGGGGGTGTTGAAAATACAAGTATGGAAGATATGAGGGCAAAATTGCAAAGAAGAGATATTTTATAAACACAAGACTCTGTTTAATTTTTAATTATATTAGGATAATTGTTAGATATTATTATTTAGATTTTATTTTAGCTTTTATCTTTAGTACTTATCTTTAATTATCTTTATTTATCAGTATTTATTTTTTAGAATTTAATTAGGAATAGAATAGGTTTTCTAGTACTATAAATAGGGGAATGAGTGAGACAAATTTCATATCATTTTTTCTGTAAACACTCCCTCTCCCAAAAAGCTTAGCCTTTATTCCTTTCTTTATTCAATAAAATTTCCATTTTCATTACATTTATTTTTTTTTCTTCCCCAAAAACGTGAGCCACTAAATTTATCTAGCTAAAGGTTATCAAAATTCTCCAAAAGAAGGTTCATGAGGCTTAGAATCCGCGCTTAGCCTTCTCAACGAGTATTCATCGCTTCTCTGCATTATGGGACTGACGCTTCCGTCTATATCCCTTCAAAAGTGATCTTTTCAACTTGTGAAAAGATTGACCGCTTTGTATATTTTGGGAAGGTTGCACAGTCGGTTCGTTAGCTTACTGCGTCAGTGGTTGTCGAGCCTAAGAGACAAAATGGAGTGGCATTCGCCATTGAGAAGTGATGATCTAGTGTAAGATAGTCCCACAAAAGTGACGATTAGCTAGAGTCAGGTTCCTTTAAATCGTAAGATTAAAACCTAAGTGAAGTTGGTGGTCATAGGCATCCTCTTTCACTATAACTGGTTTATTCTGTTTGAGAAGGATCACCTAAAAGCCGAGAATTGAACCCAAGGAGAATCGAGACAATCTGATGTTGAGATCTCTCCATAAGAAATCTCTTTTCCCAACTATTCTGTCTGGGATCTCGTGAAACAAGACATTGTGTAAATCTAGTCCTTGAAGTTTTAACCTTACTTCCCTTGTACTATTCTTTTCATTATTTTATAGAGATAGGATATATTTAGTGCTCTTAATGACGTATCAAACTCCCAATTTCTTTCTAACATGAATTCAAAGAATGGACACTTTTTCCAACATCTAATTTGAGAAGTCGTCCCCTTCAGACAAATCAAACCTAACTTTCCACAAGATAGACTTGTTTTAAGACTGCATGTGAGGGCCAATATGTAGGATTCAACTAAAAATGAGATGATATTTCAGCTCTCCATTGATTAGTGCAACATCGTTTTTATCATAAATAATAAAAAAGTGGATTCTGTATTGGCATTGACACCAAAGTCCAAGTCAAGAGAGAGTCTATTTTCATCATAAATAATAAATAAGTGGAGTCTCTATTGCAAAGAGTTCAGCAGCATCATTAATTATATGTTAACCAAATCCACACCCGCAATTATTATACCAAAATATCATATATGAAACTTGGTACAAGAATTGATTGATTTAGAAGCATTCACTTTTCTCTTAATTCAAACCTTTTCTTATTAACCAACCAATCAACACAAACGCTAAATTGTTTAATTATTAACTTCTTGACTTTGTCCCTTGGCTTACACAAAGTTCAAGTTTTGTTGGATATACACTAATTTTGTTTAATTATTAAAACTGTTTATTAGCTCTAAGAGAAATAATATATTCAATAATATAAATTCATAGTCCGATTTCAATAACAGAAATCAAGTTTCCAGTCACTTGAAACACAATTAAATAGGTTAAAGTTTAGCAGTTCCTATTTCTTTGTTGAACACTATAGGCGTCTCTTTTCTGTTCTTTTCTACTTTTTTGAACATGTAAATTTCTTTCAATTTGATAGTCTTATGAAAAAAACCCTCAAAGTTATAAATCCCTAACCAGAAATCACACAAGAGATCACAAAAAAATAAAACAACTGAGACATCCAAATGCACTAAAGTAGAGTAGACATCACATTTCATAGTTGTAGAGTTGGATTAGATACTCCTCCTAATCTAATTAGCTCTGTTTTATTAGCAAGCGAAGCGCAAGATAATTTTTGTACAATATAACTATTTTCAAAGCCAAACATGGGAAGAGGGTGGGCATTAAAGCTGTGTGAAGATGAGCCTGCTGTAAACTTGGAAAAAGTTAGGAACCAGAAAGATAATTATTATACAATATAACTATTTCAACTTTACTGGGCTCCAACCATAATATACCACATAAAAAATAATAATTTAAGGGAGACTTGAAAAGGAGATTTTCAGATTAGGAGTGTAATTGTAATGGAGTGTGGTGGGAGAGTTGTATGAGCTCAAGTTGAGGAGATTTTTTGAGGCGAAAGAAGTTGTCGATGTCAATGATAAAAATATCAATTGAGAATGCTTCCAACCAACATGCCACTGGATCCTTTTCTCTTTTTCATCGGGGCACGATGAGTTATTATAAAGGGCTTGACTGATAAAAGATTAAATGAGTTTCATTGGAATGATTGTTTATTGGTTTATTGTCATTTTGGTTAAATTAAGTGGTTGACAATTTTTCTTTTTTTTTGTTGTTGGAATGAGTTTTTGTGATTGGTGAGCAAAAATTGAAACTGAGATTTGATTGTATTTATCAATCTTGGGCATAGAGATTTTGGTTTTGTTCAAATTTTTAATGCTTTTAACTGAGATATTAAAACTGAAAAAGAGAGAGTCAGTTTTCATTTATTAATTTGTTGAAAAAGAATGTTCTATATTTGAATTTTTCAGTCTTTGATTGATTCAAGTGCTTTAAAATAATTTCAAACAAAATTTTTGTTGACTTTCAATTTTCATTTAACAATTTGAGGCTTGATTTTTGCTTTTTTTTTTTTTTCATTTTTGTTGTTCATCGATGAAACTTTTGGAGGCGATGATATGTTAAAAAGGTAAAAAAAAATGGCATTAATAATTGAAAAATTACAGTATGTTCTAAAAAAATTAGTGAAACATGGTGGACTCATACAAACACTTTATAATTTTGTAGAAATATTATTTTATATTTTTAATACTTTTAAGATCTTTTAAATATTTTTATATAAAATTTTAGAATCAAATTTATAAAATATGTAAATATTAGAGGGTTAAATTTATTATTAGACCAATAAAAAAGTACTTTCCGTCAAATTTCAAATGGTTGTTAACTTTCAATGACCAAGAAAACCGATTTTGAATAGTTTAGTGATAGAATATGTAAGCATTAGAGGGTTAAATTTATTATTAGACCAATAAAAAATACTCATTAGCACTTTCATCAAATTTCAAATGGTTGTTAACTTTCAATGACCAAGAAAACTAATTTTGAATAGTTTAATGATTAAATCAGAAAAAGTAAAAGATCAGTTAATTATTTTTTTCAGATTTTAAAAATTAAAAAAAATATAAAAATTATTTTGAAAAATAAAAAATCATTAAAATTATTAAAAAATATACAAAGTATAAAGTATTTTCTAAATATTTTTACAATTTTAAAATTAACTAAATGCTGACATGTCATCTACGTTAGCAAAATTAACAAATGTTAACGTTGCCATCCGTTTTGGGTTGATTTGAAAAAAAAACAAGTTTAAAGGTTAAAAAAGAAAAAAATTAAATAGAAGACTAAAATAATTGTTTTTATAAAATTGGAGGACCAAAAAGTCTATTCACAAAACATGTTTCTATAATTTTATATTCCCTAAAAACATCACTTTTATTTTAAAATTTGTAAATTTCATCTCAATGATATTAGATATTTAATTAATTAAATTTTATAAACATATATTGAAAGTTTTTATAATATATATTTTAATTTTTATCCATGATAAAATTTAAAGAAGGGTCAAAAGTTGAAATTTTTTATCATCAAAGTTTTTTACATTGTTTTTCTAAATCATCTAATCGGTTAACTAAACGAAGGAATCAATCACATGACATTTTTTAATTAGCACAGTTATCAACTTTATACCTTCAATCAATTTAGTTATGTTTACAGCGCGAAACCAAAACAATTTTTTAGGGGCAGAATGAAATTTTAATTTTTTATAGTCTATATCTTCATAGTTTTAAAAAAATTAAATCAAATTTTTATAATTTTAGAGGAGCTAAAGTGCAATTTTACCTTTATTAATTTAAAATTTTAAAAAAATTTAAAGGACCTAAATAATAGTTTTTTATTTTAGGGGGCGGGGTCCAGACCAGCCCCGCTCTAGATTCGCCTCTGTATGTTTATATTTAAAAAATTTAAAATGAAAAAAATAGATACAATTATATATATTTATATTAAGATGAGTATTTGATACAATGATAATATATTTTTTATTCCACAAATAACTTTAAAAAACTAAATTTTTGTTTTAGTTTTTGGCCAAAAACTAAAATCATGGACTGGAAATTACAACCCAAAATCATATGTTTCAACCCAATTAAGCTAACCATGTTCTCTTTACTTTGCCTATGGTTTATCAAACTCACTACAAAAATAATATTACCTCCCTTTCTTCTTTACCAACTCTATCTTTGGAAGAAATTAGCCAACCTCTCTTCCAGTATCTATTTCGTATTGCATATACATTTTGTTTTTTATTTAATTCTAACTAGCCACATCAGTTTTGTTAAGAAGATACGAAAACACATAGAAGGCACCAATTAATACGATCTTTATAATCTAGTGCATCAACAGGAAAACATATTACAAACAATACAACATACAATAAAGCAGAAGGTCACCACAACTATAAAATTTGTTTTGCAAATAAAAAATAAAAATGCCGCCAAAGAATTCACTTCTCTACCATTTTGCAAATCTTTGCTGAACTTTGTCGATGATCCTAATCAGCGACCTTGACTTTCCAGTTGTGAGTACAATGTATCCCAAGCTCACTCCCAACACCAACCCACATCCGTATCCCATCAATATAGAAAATCTCCAATTCAATTCTTCATCTTTATCTCCATCAAATTTGGCTGGAGTTTTCTCATCATTATCACATCTATTTGATAATGGCAACCCACATAAGCCCAAGTCTCCTATGCAGGAATCATTAATTGTTGAAAGTGTTAATTTGTTTTCCTTGAGGAATGGGTCCTGTTAAATTATTTTGAGAAAGGTTTAACACTGCTAAGAATCCAAGATTTGTTAATTCTGCTGGAATTCTTCCTTGGAGCTTGTTTGATGAGAGATCTAAGGATTCAAGCTCTAACAAATCACCCAATGATGATGGGATAGGACGTATTAAGCTATTATGAGAGAGGTTTAGGACAATAAGTAAATGAAGTTCACCAAGTGTTTTAGGAATTTATCCCAAGAATTTATTGTTTGAAAAGTCAATTACCATCCAACTGGTTAATAGTGCTTCAAACTCTATTTCCAACCTTTTTGCCATGAAAGATAAACCTATAAACCTCCCACATAATAATACTCTGTTCCATTAACTAGAGAATTCGTCATGTACTCCCGCTTACCTTTCTTTTCATTCCCTTTTCTAATGTCATGCAAATTCTCCAAAAACTTGATAGGTAAGTAGCCACTGAGATTATTGTGAGAAAGATCAATGACATGCAAATGAGTGAAGGAAGCAATAACATTAGAGCTAACCACTTGGCCATGGAATCTATTCGATCTCAAAATAAGAACTTGTAGATGATCCAAATTTCCTAACCAGTCTGGGAAAGTATCATTTAAATAGTTGTTCCCAACATCGAGAAGCTCCAAATCTTTCCAATTAGCCAAAGATCGTGGTAGTGACCCTTCTAACTGGTTGTTGTTGATTTGAAAACTTTGTAACGTGCAACCTTGAGCAAACTTCGGAATTGTTCAACACAAACTATTCTTAAATAAAGAGAGAATTATAAGGGAACTCAAATTGCATATTGAGGAAGGGATTTCTCCAACTAAGTTATTCTCTGAAAGGAGACATCATTGCAATGAAGATGGCAGAGTTGGAATTCGTCCTTGAAGAAAATTGGAATAGAATTAGAATTAGGAGTTTGAAGATTCATTGAAACAACAAATGTAAATGAATTGTATTTGTGGTGTAAAACATGCTTTGTATAGCCAATAAAAATGATTGGTTAATTTACTATACTACTTCTAACAATTTTGAGATGCATGAGGACGACTCTAAGATTGTAATCTATGAAATGAAAACTACTACTATCTTCCAAATACATATATAAAGTAACTTTTATTTTGATTATGTAATAATAAGATGGAATTGCATAAAAGTAACATCAAAAGGAGAAAAAAGAAAAAACCAAATTATACCTAACAATTTGTTACGGAAGAGATAAACATTTTAGAGAGGAGTAAGTTTTCACTAATTGAAGGAATTTCGCTTAAAACATATAATTAAATATGTCAAAATTAACAAACATTTAAAACTCACAGTTAGAAGAATCAAGATAAGTTTGACTGAGACAATTTCGAGTTCAAAAAAATAAAATATTTTAATTGATGTTATGCTTTGTTGAGGGTAGTGGTGTGGAGTATCTTTGATGTATGGTCTAGTCACAACTAGAACTCATATGCTGTAGCGTCCTCAAAATAAGAGTTATTATTTGTTAAAGTTGATACAAGTAAGTGTCTGTTTCGATGGCCAATGCTGTAAAGGGATTGAGGATGGGTGTTTGAGTCCTGTTGTGGGTGTTGATTTAGTTATTGAATTTTAAGAGTTGGGGTAGTGAATTGCTTCAAATTTTCCCCAAATCACGCCGTCAAACTCCTGCCTCTTGCAATTCAATTTTATTCGTTCTTCTCCTTTGTTCATTTGCTCTCATTCCCATGTTTTCTATTTCTCATTATTTTGGCGGCTACTTCGGTCTTTTGGGCGTTTCACTCACTTCCTCTTTGTGACGTTGATCCACTCGTTCTTGTTTTCTTTTCCGTTGCGGGTGCGGGGTTGTGATTATTTGGTTGTTTGTTCGTGTAAGTATTCTTGAATTCTTTCCCACATTGTAAATGGCTTTACTCGTATTGTTATTTTTTTGGGTGAAAACGTTCATATGCCTAATCGATTGCATTTTTAGGAGAAATTGGTGAGGCGAACAATCCTCCAGTGACTTAGGATTGTGGGTGGACTGTTATTTTCTTAAAGGTGAATAGTTAATTGAGTTAAAAATGTCAAAATTCGGGTTAGTAAGTTGAAGTTGGTTTTATTGGTCGTTGTGAACTGGGTTGGAAATTCATCTCAAATAGTGTTTAATTGACGTGTTTGGGTTTCAGTTGGGATGTTCATTCGGTTAACCGACCGGTTAACCGACCCGAAATGTTATTAACCGAATTAACCGACCTTTCAAAATTTTTAACCGTTAACCGAACCGAAATTTTTTCAAAAAAAATTAACCGAACCGAAATTTTTTCGGTTAATTCGGTCGGTTAACCGAAAATTATATTTTTTTTAATTTTTGGTTAAAAATTAACCGAATTAACCGTATTAACCGAATTAACCGAATTAACCGAATTAACCGAAATGAATCACTACATAATTTGTTTAAAAACATTACATAAATCTTTAAATTAATACATAATTGAAATGTAAGTATTTAATATTGTTCATTTGTATCTATTTCTTCTCTCCAAAAAATCTCCATTTGCATTAAACCTACAAAAAGGAAAAAAACAAGGGAAAAAATTTAGCATATAATAGAAATATACGCATTTAAAAGAATCAAATAATATAAACAAACGAATAGATTATAAGTTAACAAGAATAAGATAGTAAGTATACCCTTCAATTCACGAAAGCTCATGAATTAAGGGTAGGCTCTAATGCATTCCACGAATAGATTATAAGGGTAGACATGTTTAAGTTGATTTTAGATGGGCCAATTATTCCAATGACAAACGGCAGTGCTTGCTCATGTCTTAGAAAAGCTATAGATCAGAAAACTTGTACCAAAAGACAAACTCTTTGAAGGAAACGTGGGTAATAAGACAAGTTCCTTCACACTGGAACAATCAAATAATTCATCAGTAAAAGTAATGTATAAAGTAAATTACAGTCTGGTATGAATCATTACAACGTGTAAATTAAATCAATTAAATGTTGTTGGCAATGAAAAATGCAAGAAATATTGATAAAGCATGTAAAATGAGAAGCACAAACATTTATAGAAACAGATGAACATGCAAGTGACGTTCTCCTTGATTTGTATTTCAGATAGTATAGAAGGAAGCTATCTGCAGAACCTGCACAGTCGAAATCCATTGAATATTTGATAAAATTCAAAGAAAACAGAGAGAGCAAATATACTCTCTAAATCAACTTGGTTTATTATCTCATGAACAAACTGTTATCAAACAAGCTGCCATTATGAAGTACCAAATCATGATAAAAATAGCATTTCCACTACATTATCATAATTTCTCTTTTCATTTCACGTCTCAGAAATTTAGCCTTTTAGAAAGATTGAATTCAAAGATCACAATTTTTTTTAGTCTTTATCAGTAAAATGATGAGGCATTAATGTCAGATAAAATTTCAAAGAAAACAGAAAGAAGTAATGTACTTCCTAAAATCAACTTGATTTATTATCTCATGAACAAATTGCTATCAAACAATGAACAAAAAATAATTTGTTATCAAACAAATCTGTCATTCTCAAGTACGAAATCATGATATGATGGCAATGGTCATTTTCAAACATAAATTCTCTTGCTCTATTCCATATCCTAAAAGTCTAGTTTTCTAGATGCCTCAAGACAAGCATTCAATTCAATGATCTGAATTTTCATTTTTAGTCTTTATCAGTGAAATGATGGCACATATAAAGTTCAAACAAAAAACAAACACTAAATACCCTTCCTACCATCGAACGTGCTTCGTTGTCTCTTCAGCAAATATTTTACCAAACAAATCTGCAATTCTGAATGTACAAATCACGGGAAAATGAAAACTCCATCCCGCATTCACATTTAATTCAACAGACTCGTGATTGAGTAGGTTGATGAGTGCCAGTCCTAATTTTTTAAATCGAATGTCCCTTCATTCGCATATATAATTGCAATATTGAGACAAGCCAACCTTCTTCCAGACTTCCACACCATTTTCTCTTCATAAATTAATGACAACCTCATTGATTTTTTTTTTTTATTATTATTATCTCAGAATTTCAATCATGCAAGCAACAATAATACGAAACCCTTTTCAGTATTAACAAGCAATCTCGAGTGAGAAAAGCAAAATTAGCGAGCTGCCAAGCCATTCCAAGAGCAAAGGCCGTGGTAATTGGTATTGAAGAGGGGGATATGACTATGAATACACCCAAAATTAAGAAATAAAAAAATAAAAAAGAACAAAAACACATAGCCAATGCAGGTTTTAAAACAGAAGTTTTAAAACAGAAATTGCAGATGGTGAAAGTACCTCAATGACCTAGGCTGGTAGACGCCGGAGTGCCGGACGGAAGGTGGCTGGCCTTAGGCTGGTGATCGCCGGAGTGCCGGACGGAAGGTGGCTGGCCTGGGGTGGTGAACTGGTGATTGAGAAATTAGGGATTTGAAGTTGAAGAAGGAGAGGAGATATCAGATGTCTTTTTTTTCAGTCGTGTGTCTAGCCTTTGCCCTTTAGGGGTAATTTTATTTTTAGTTTTAGTATTACTTGAGTTGGGTTTAATTTTTATTATTGGGTTTGGGTTGTATTGGGTTTGGGTTGGTGAATAGAGAATAGTGGGCTTATTACTTATAGGCTATTTATATATTATAAATTTATTTATTATTTTTTTTCGGTTAACCGAAAAAATTCGGTTAACCGACCCGTTTCGAACCGAATTAACCGTTAATCGAAAATTAACAAAATAATTAACCGACCCCCGACCGAAAAAATTCGGTTAACTGACCGATTAACCGAATTCGGTCGGTTAACCGAATTTTTTCGGTTTTACCCGAATTTTGCACACCCCTAGTTTCAGGAGTCTCTTGGGTGTTTTGACATTGGAATTGGATCAAGTGTGTAACGAGAAAATCGAAAAACAATGATCGGCGAAAGCCAAAATTAGGGCTTGCCGATGCCAAATGGCTGTGTGGTAGGCCGTGTGTAACACGTCACACAATGTCTATGCCATTTTGGGCCTTGTGGGCCACATGAGCAAGCCCATTTTGGGTCGTGTGGGCCTACGTACAGGCAAGCAACGCGAGCGTGTGGGCCCAAATTTTAGAATTCTTTCCTAGGGCCGTACACGTCATCCTGATCAACTATGGGCCCTCGTGGGGTCAGTATGTGTTTTTATAAGCCCTAAAGCATGAAATCTCTAATCTGTTAGTATGAATTTTACGTAAACAACACTTAAATACATGTAATGAGATGCGATATGTTTGATCTGTTATGTATAAGCATGTTTAGTAACTGTTATACGAGCGTGCATGTGATATACGTTTTGGTATTTATTATTTTGCTATATCCAATATTCTGTCTGTAAAACTCTATTTACATAAATTTGTTTATGTAAAATTCTGTTTTGAGAGTTTTGTAATTTTGGGACTCTCTGGACTTCTGAGTTTTTATTTTGGTTTTGGATTTTAATTTGGAATTTCTAAACATGGCGTTTGATAAAACGATTAACGAAAACAACTATTTTTTTGCAATCAACCGTTTTCGAGAAAACATCCCGATTTTTCAAGATATAACAATTTAAGAACTTCCGCTACAAATTATTTGGTTTATTTGAAAATAAAAACAAATGACAGTTTAACTATTAAATATAGCAACACATTTTTAAATAATTTGGACGCTTAAGTAGCAAAGATATATGATGCTTTTATAAAGAAAAAGTTGGATTTATAACTTTTTTTTTGTAACAATTTCAAATTCAGCCTTAACTTCTGGGCCGGGTTTAAGGTGTTACACATGCTCTGTTTCTCTCTTATTAAAAGGGTAAACAAGTAAATAATAAGACAAATTATGGACAATTTGAATTCTCACTTATCAATGATAAATCTTATTAATAATAAAAATGAAAAATTTTATTTTTAGACCTTTTGAAGTATGAAAAATCTTAAGTCGTTAGAACGGTCAAATTGCACTTTAATCCTCAAATATTTATAACTCAATTCTATCTCTTCAAAATAGAAAATTTTTTCTCGGCATGGTGGTAGTATACTTGATACTTCGTTATTTTTTTTATTGGGTAGGCAGATTATGGACATGTGATTCTCTGCATCATTCATGTTTTAAATGTTTTTAATAAAATCTAATACGGCTTAGAAATAAAAAGAACTTAAAAGAATAAAATATTTCAATTCTGAGTCTAGGATTCATTCATTTGAGTCTAGGATTTCTTTTCTTTAGTCGAACCTATTATATTAAGAAATTAAAAGATTGTGATGCTAATTATTAAGAGATAACAAAGTTCTATTGCAACTAGAAGAGATTGTTTAATTGTAACATTAAAAAGGAGAAGAAAAATGATATAATACCTGTTAAGTGATTATTAAAAAAATTAATGATCTCAAGAAAAATAAGATTTCCAATAACAGGATATTAAATTTGTTTCTTACACGAATATTTTCTATTTTTTCTATTTGTATCAATGTGTATAAATTTTTTAAGCTAAAAGTAATATATTAAGAAACTAAAAAGACTGTAAAGCTAATTTAATAATATGTAACAACAACTAAAAGGAATTACATAAATGTAACAACAAAGGAGAATAAAATTTTTGACGAAAAAAGAAAAAGAAAAGATGATATCATATTGCTTAAATAGTTATTGGAAAGAATAATGTACTCAAGAGAAATAAGATTTCTAAAAATAGGTGAAATTTCACTTCAAACATATAATTAATAATTTATATATTCTATTTCTCTCATACAAAAATTAATTAAAAAAATAAGGTAAATCAAACAGATAGAAATAGTTTAGTTTCAAGTTTGATGTTAATTCAATATTTAAAAAAAAATTGTTTCCAAAAGGGTAAAAAATATGTTCAGAACATAAATTAATTTAATGTAAAATTTAAAAATTTTATTAGTATCAAATAAATTTAATCAAATAAAAAATGAGTAAACTGATTGAAAGATTAATATGCCATCTATCAAATTCAATTGGAGGAGATACTTTATATGGAGGACTAGAGCAGATGACTATTAGAAGATAGGGACATATATGTGATTGAATGAAAAAATTAAATCCTAATAGTTAAAATATCTTCTATGTAATATTGAGGCATTTGGATAACGGAGTATAGTTTAGTTATCAATACTAATAAAAAGGAAGTTTAGGAATCAACTTGGGAAAAAATGGCATGGTTTAAGTATTAATTTGCGGGTTAAGTATTTTTTTACAAAGTAACAAATATTAATTTGTGGGTATTTTATTGTTTTATATTTTTATACAAAAATATTTTATTAAAAAATAATATAATAATGTACATTAATATTCATAAAATTTTTAATGAAATAATATTCATAACTTCAACTTTATTTGGAAGAAAAATTGAAAATACAACTCAAAACATGAATTAATTTAATGTAAAATCTAACTTCTTTTTATCAGTAAATAAATTTACTTAATAAATACTTTTAGTCCAATTTGAATTCTTACATATCGATGATAAATCTTATTAATAATAAAAATGGAAAATACCTTTTGAAGTATGAAAAATCTTAAGTCATTATAGAATTGTCAACTTGCACTTTAACCTTCAAATTGGAAAGAAAATTAATATCCTAAAAGGGTAAAACTAACCAAAGATTTCCAAGGACACTTGCCAAAATTGGAAAGAAAATTACAAACAAACTCCTAAAGCAGCAGCCTTTAACTTCACACCAAATAACTTGTTGATGGCTCAGTTGACATAAACTGAATATAGATTTACACTATACCTAAGTTTCGTTTTACACTATAGCCTTTAATTATACCAATTTACTTGATACGATGGACTAAACTATGTAGAATAACTAATAAAGCACATCACTCTTGAGGTTCGAATTTACACTACACCAAAAATGATAAATATCACGAAAATACCAAAAAAAAGCTTGATGAAAAGTGATTTAGATCTTCATGACATTTTTGGCGAAAAGTAGAAAAATGCCATGGCTGTAGCATAACTAAAAGTTGTGGTGCTTAAAAAATGTCACAGAAAGATATATTTGTTGAGCACTTTAGGTGTGTTTGTTTTCTTTTTCATTTATTTTTAAACATGTAAATTTTATTCAATTTCATAGTATTTATTATTGAAGTAATGGGAAGCTTAATGTAGAAGAAGGTGAACTTGGAGCTAACCTAGATGGGGAGAAGCTCTAGTAAATACCCAAACACAACTCAACTTTTTCAATTCAAATAGCTTTGGAGGTATTCAGAAAATTCTTAGTAACTAAATTGTTTGTTTAGAGACAAGCATTACTATAGTAAGAAGCTAATAATTTAAAAAGCTAAATATGATAATACTTTCAAATGACATATTTTCATGTGTTAAATATATATGTATATTGAGTACGATCCTACTAATTTGGGTTGTTTATGGTTTTTTATCTTGTAAGGATTAAATTGAAGGCAAAAGAAAATTTGGGGTAAAAAATGTGAATTTAAAGACAAAATGGGTCAGCATGCGAAATAGAGAAGAAGTGGTGCTGAAAATACAAAGTGTGGAAAACTTGGGGCAAATTTTCAAAGAAGAGATTTATGAACATAAGACTTTGTTTAAATTTGAATTTAATTTATTTTTAGGATTATTGTTAGTATTATTATATTGTTTAAATTTAATTTCAAATTATATCTCTTAAACATTATCATCTAGAGCTTAAATAGGAACAAATTAGGTTATTTCATGTCCTATAAATAGTGGATGGAGTGGCATGAATATTGACTCATCACTTTTGTAAAAAACTCCTTCCCTCTAAGGCTCTTAATTTTTTTTGTTTCATTTTCTTTCCAATAAAATTCTGTTTCATTAAACTTGTGTTTTTATTCCCAAAAGACATGAGTAACTAAACTCGTCTAGTCAAAGGTTATCAAGATTCATCAAAAAAAAGAGTTCATGAGGCTTAGCTTCCGTTTAGGAAGATCGAGATAACCGGAGACTGGAATTCCTCAAATCGAAAAACCTATTGTCTCAACTCTTTCTTTCCACAATTGCGATTTCAATTTATTTAATCTCAACTTGTCCATATTCTTAATTCTGTTTTATTTGTTTATTTTTCTAGGTCCGGTGTTTTTATTGGGCACAATTATGCCTAGGATTTCAAGGAACAAGAAGCTGTAGCGATCCAATCCCTAAGGATTTGACCCTACTCCCCTTATGCTATTTCTTTTCGTTATTTAGGGATAGGATATTTTTGGTGCTTTTAATGACACACCAATAAACTACAAAATATAAAAAGAAATTAGTTTTAATAGAAACATGGCTATTACAACTTAACCAATCATAAACAACTCTTAAACCAATCATAAGCCAACTATGACTTTTCAACTAAAGCTATTACAACTGAAAACCAACATTTTTGCTTTAGATCTTTCATCCCTCTCACAAAGAACAAAGGATGGTGAGATATCTCACTATGTTATTAGTCAATTATAGGGTTGTGAAGGTGACTGTAAGTTCTAATGTGCTCTTACCTTCTACTAAAGGTAAATCAAGAGCTACATTAAAAATCTAACTAAGTTTCGTTTGACACCAATTAAATTGGTTGATGGCTCAATTGACATAAATAATATATATACTCTATGATTAAGTTTGGTTTTGCTAGCACTGAACTTAATAGTTATTGTTTGAAGTCCCCCTTCACTATTTAAAACAATTGTTGATAGAAATAAGATAAAAATGAATGAAACAATAACCAAGAATTGTTTACCTTTGAAGTGGTTGTCACCAAGAGACAAAGTGTCGAGCAAAGTCAAATTTCCAATTTTTGTAGGTATACTTCCCTCCAAGGAGTTGTTAAACAATAATAAAAACTTCATCTCTTTGCACTTGAATAAACTATTTGGAATTCTACCAGAAATTTGATTTTCATCCAACCTCAACCTTTTTAGTTTTGACAAATTGCTTAAAGTAGATGGATAGCACTAATGAAATTGTTAAGGTATAAAGATAAGCTTTTGGCAAGATCGACCTAATGACATCAATGCCCTATATAGAGAAAGGCCATGGAGAAGTCATAACATGAAGAGGTGAAAGAGGCACATGAATTTTGTCTCCATAAATTTGGCACTTATGACATCTCTTGACATAATTGATACAATTCCCTTCCATGGTGGACTAATAATATCCAAAACTCATGATTTGCGTAGCCATTATAAAACCATTAGCATGTGTTCCGCAAACACCCTCATGGACTTCTTCTAATATTTTCTTGGCCTCAATAGCGTCCACACATATTAGTAGCACTTGATCCTTTCTTCTTTTATATAGGATCTCCCCATCTAAGATGTAAACATTGGTCAGTCTCCTCAGCGTCTTTTTATCATTCTTGCTTGCCTGATCAAGGTATTCACGATTCTTTATATATCGCAGTATATCGTGGTACCAAGGGTGATTATCCTTTTCTTCTTCTTCGATGTTGTAACTATAGGTCGGAGCCTTATAAATACTCATCTGGATAGGTTTTACATCCTCTTGTTTGTTCACTTTGACCATGGAAGCTAAGGTAGCCAGGGAGTTAGCCATCTAATTTTCATCTCGCGAGAGGTAGCAGAAGGTGATGTCATCAAACTCCTTAATTAACTCAAGGACTAGCCTTCAATAATTGATCAACTTGGGGTCTCTCGTCTCCCATTCACCTTTGAGTTAATAGATCACTAGTGCAGAATCCCCATATACCTCTAGTACCTTGATCTTGCGTTCTATGGCATGCTTCGTATTCTGCTATATTATTTGTGCAATTAAAATCCAGTTTACTAGTAAAAGGATAATGATCTCCGTCTAGGAATACCATGATTGCCCCGATTCCTTTACCATAGCATTTAGGCCCCCATCAAAATTTAATTTCTAGGGATGTTCTTCCTGAGCACCTTCTTCAGTGGTTGCAACATACATCAGATCCTCATTAGGAAAATCAAAATTTAAAGGCTTGTAATCCTCTAAAGCTCTGCTGGCTAGAAGGTCCACTATTGAACTCCTCTTTACTGCTTTTTAGTTTACATAGATTATATCAAATTCAGAGAGTATAGTTTGCCATCGAGTCATTCTTCCATTCAACGCAGTCAACTCCATCAAGTACTTTAAAGGATCTATTTTTGAGATGAGCCAAGTTGTATGGTACAACATGTATTGTCTCAGTCTCTAAGTTGTCCAGATTAAGGCACAACACAACTTCTCAATTGGCGAATATCTTGTCTCACATTCAGTAAATTTCTTATTGAGGTAGTATATCACTTTTTCTTTCTTTCTTAACTCATCATGTTGGCCAAGTACGCATCACATGGAATTCCCAAATACCAAGTACAATATCAGTGGCTTATCTAAGCTAGGTGGCATCAATACTAGGGCATTGGACAAGTAATGTTTGACTTTGTTAAAAGTCTTCTGGCATTCCTCATCCCATACACGTGGATTATGTTTTTTAAGGAGACGGAATATGGGTTCGCATTTTTCAGTTAGTTGTGAAATGAACCGGGCGATGTAATTTAATCTCCCTAAGAAACCCCGGACCTCCTTTTGAGTGTACGGCGGAGGCAACTCTTGTATAGCCCTGGATTTATCTGGGTCAATCTCGATCCACTTTTCGCTGACTACAAATCCTACTAATTTTCCCGACATGGCCCCAAAGGTACATTTTGTTGGATTCAGCTTTAGCTGGAATTTTCTAAACTTCCAAACCAATTTCCTCAAGACTTGTACATGGTCCTTTTCTATTCGAGATTTTGCGATCATATCATCGACATAAACCTCGATTTCTTTGTGCATTATATCATGAAACAAAGTTCCCATGGCTCTTTGATATGTCGGTCCCGCATTTTTCAGTCCAAATGACATTACTTTATAGAAAAATGTTCCCCACATGGTTACGAATGTGGTTTTTTCCATGTCTTCAGGATGCATCTTTACTAATTATATCCGGAGAAGCTATACATGAAGGAGAACAGTGAATAACCTGTCGTGTTGTCCTTCGGGCTATCTTTGTTTAAATCCCTGTAGTCTACACACATTCGTACTTTCTCATCTTTCTTAGGGATGGGGACTATATTAGATACCCACTTCGAGTATTTAACCATTTGTAGGAAACCAGCGTCAAATTGTTTCTTGACCTTTTCTTTTATTTTCAATAGGATGTCGGGCCTCATCCTTCGAAGTTTCTATTGAACCGGCTTGTAATCTTCATTTATGGGAAGTCAGTGTACTAAGATATCGGTACTTAGACTAGGCATGTCTTGATATGACCATGCGAAGACATCTTTGAATTCTTTGAGTAACTTAATGAGGTCTCGCTTTGTCTTTGCAGTGATGCAAGCTTCGATCGTCACCTCTTTCGTTTCTTGCTTGTCTCCTAAGCTCACAATTTCCACTGACTCTTTGTGAGTTAAGATCTGTTTCTCATCCTGTTCTACCATCCTTAACAAATCAGGGGATAAGTTACAATCTCAATCATCTTCAAAGTCCTGAGGTTCCTCTAGATACATGTCATGCTCAAAAGGGGATTCTGAGTTAGTAGCAATGACGCTTGAATCATTGATATTCGAAGACCTATTATAGGAATAAAAGAAGATCCAAAGAACAAATGAATCTAATAATAATTATCCGTATGGTATGAGTATGAATGAAATGGAAAAAGTAGAAGAATATTTGCCAAATGATACACAAGGATGCATTATTTAATTGAAACATATGCCTTTTTCACAAAAGGATTCCTATTGCTCCCAGGCTTAGAGCAATAAGCGTGTTTTAAACATTACTCTGAATTAGTTCTAAAAATTACAGGAATCTCTTCCGTAGTCCAATTATTCATAACACTTCCAGGGATATAAGGACAAATGTCTGATAGGTTTTCTTCCCCAATTCCTTCTTCAGATATGAGATTGATGCTCAAGTTTCCCAACATTCTTTCTGCAGTTTTGGTTAATGGGCTTTCTTTTTCTGACATCTTTCGTTCAGAGTAAATGATTTCTCCTAACACGAACGTTTTAGTGAAAATAGGTCCTAATTAAAAATCAAACCTTAATTTAATTTAATGTAAAATTTAACTCTTTTCTAATCACCAAATAAATTTACTTTTAGTGAAATTATAAATATCTAAGCAGTTAGTAAAACATGAGATGCTAAATAGGGACACATGCCAAAATAGGAAAGAAAATTACAAACAAACTCCTAAACCAAATAATTGGTTGATGGCTCAGTTGACATAAAACCATTAAGGATTTACACTATAACTATGTTTTATTGTTTACGAATAATTCTTTCTTTAGACACAAACATTACTCTTGTCAGAAGCTAAAATAAACCACAACAATATAAAATGAAAGTTTTAACAGAAACAAAGCTATTACAACTCAACCAATCATTAACAACTCTGGCTTTGACTTTTCAACTAAAGCTGTTACATCTGAAAACCTAAATTCATATCTCTCACAAAGAACAGAGGTTGACGAGATATCTCACTTTGTTATTCCTCAAATATGGGGTTGTGGAGTTGACTATGAGTTCTGATGTGTTCCTACCTGCTACTAAGGGTAAATCAAGAGTTGTATTGAAAATTTAACTAAGTTTCGTTTGACACCAATTAAATTGGTTGATGGCTCAATTGACATGAATAATATATATACTCTATGATTAAGTTTGGTTTTGCTAGCACTGAACTTAGTGGTTATTGTTTAAAGTCCCGCTTCACTATTTAAAACTATTGTTGATGGAAATTAGATAAAAATGAATGAAAAAATAACCAGGAATTGTTTACCTTTGAAATGGTTGTCATCAAGAACCAAAGTGTCGAGCAAAGACAAATTTCCAATTTCTGTAGGTATACTTTCCTTCAAGTAGTTGTTCGACAATGATAAAAACTTCAGCTCTTTGCACTTTAATAAACTATTTGGAATTCTACGGGAAATTTGATTCCCACCCAAGCTCAACGCTTCTAGTTTTGACAAATTGCCTAGAGTAGATGGGATAACACCAATGAAGTTGTTAAGGTACAGATACAATCTTTGAAGTTTACTGAAGCAACCAAACCATGATGGGATTTCACCATTGAAGCTATTGTTACCAAAGTCCAAATATTTCATCCGACGCAAATTAGTTAACTCAATGGGTAAAGAGCCATGGAAACTATTTTGATGAATGTCGAGCCAAGCAAGGAAAGATAGATTTCCCAATTGAGAAGAAACGGTGCCTGCGAGATCCATGCTTGACAAATTCAGAGCAGTGACTCTGTAGTGTCTAGATCCACATGTGACACCAATTTAGCTACAAACGGAGGTAGAAGTGGACCAATTGGTTCCCAAGAAATTGTGAGGATCATGAGTTATATGAGATTTTAGTGCTAGAAGAGCATATTGATCAACGGTGATGCTCGAATATTTTGCAGACAAAATAACCCCAAAGGTTGCAAATAGCAGCCCAAACATAAACGGGGGGAGGAAGCTTGGTTTTGCCATAAGGTTGGATATGGGTGTAAGGCGCATCATAAGGAGAGAAACAACTGAGTTTAATACTTTGATTCGAAGGATTTAAGTAAGGCATCCATTCACTCATAATTTGAGTAAGAAATACGTACAATCTTGTGGTCTAACCATGTTATAGGGAAAAAAAGGAAAGCCTAAAATAGAAGACTCAGTCTCAAGTTGAAGAGTAGCACTAATAATTCAATCACATTAAAAAAGATCATAGTTTGGATATATAAACCAAATCCAAACTCGCAATTATACCTACAGATATGAAGGATTCAATTGAAGACAAGTATAACTTGTTAAAATATAAAATTTCATCATTGGTTTTGATTCTGTGGTGGTCTATTGTATGTATCAGTTGGGGGTGGGTATTCTTCTTTTTTTCATATATTGGCGACAAGCTCATATCCCTCGTGATTGAACAAAAAAATTGGAATATTTTCTCAGTTCTACCCTCTATTATTATGGATTCCTTTTTTTAAGCATTTTTCATAGCTCCATGCATTTAGGAACATGCCTGCAACTATAAACCAGAACATATCAGATTTGTGTCTGTGCTTTGAAAATTTCACTGTTACTTCTGTCATGGTTTGATAGAGATCTTCAATTTAATTCACAGTTGCTCCAAATTCTTACAATTAACCACTTTTTCCAACATCTAATTTGAAAATCAAGCCCCATTGAGAATTAAGGTTTATGATCTTCTTTGTTTTCGTGTGAAACTTGTTCGCTTTTGTCCTTCATGAACATACCTGCAAATAAAATATATGGATATGACGATATAATGTTATTTCAAATTAGTTAAATAAATTTATAATTATTTGTGATTTTATATTCAAATTGAATCTTTCAATTTATTAGAAAGACAAAATTTTACATAAGATCATTCGTGCAAATAAAAGATAGCAGCTGATTATTCTTTCAATAAAAACATTTTTTCTTTGGTGGTGTGCGAAAAGGACATGATTGTCCAATAATGAATTATGTAAGTCAAGGTTCTTGTAATTTGTACGAATGCGTGGATTGAATGAATAGCGAAAAAGAATCTTAAGCCCTCTCTCTTTCTATATTTTTTAACATATAGTTCAACATTTTTATTTCTTTTAAATAGCATACTATTTTTAGATTATATGATAATTAAGTTTTATTATACTTTAATTAACTATTATATCCATTGTTTATATATACTCATAATTGTTGCTATATTATTATAATATACCAACTTCACAATTAGGCCCTTTTTAATATTTATATCTTCTTGGTTCACTCTGGTAATTGAATTTGACAGTTAAGTCTATTTTGATCATTAAACTTGATAAAATATAAAAGATTAGTAACATAATACTTAAAATTAAGGGTAAAAGTATCAATGGAGGCCCTTGTGCTAGTACTCAGAGTGCATATTTGCCTTATCTACTTAAAAAATGGACAAATTAGTCCCTATTCGTTAGTTCAAAGAGCATATTAGTTTTTCTATGAAATTTTATATCCATTTATATTTTTAAGAAGCTGCATAGCTAACGGAATAACTAGACAATAATACATGGCTTACATTGCGCACATCATGTTGATGTACATGAACCAATTTTTAACAGTAGAAATGAATTATAATTTTAACAAAAAGACCGGTTTTGTCTTTGATTTAATGAAAAAAGATTGATTTTTCCATTATGAGTAAAGGGGGTAAAATGCAATCTGACTCTTAGTACAAGGGCCTCATGGTACTTTTACCTAAAATTGTGTCATATCATCACCCAAAAACGGACACTACAAGAAAATAGGGTTTTAGCGGCGTTTGGACAAAAAACGCCGCAAATATTATACATTAGCGGCGTTTGAAATAAATCGCCGCAAAAAATTTGACAATAGCGGCGTTTTCAGCCAAAACGCCGCTAAAAACTGAGAAATAGCGGCGTTTGTAAAAAAACGCCACAAAAGGTAAGAGAGAGCGGCGTTTTTAAGAAAAACGCCACTAAAGGTAAGAAATAGCGGCGCCACTAAAGGTAAGAAATAGTGGCGTTTGTTATAAAAATGCAGCTAAAAATCTAAGTATCAAAAAACTCGAACGGCGCCGTTTTGGATCCTGTTTAATAATTCAATATAAAAATTGTAAAAAGGCCCAATAATAGCTGCGTTTCTACTAAAAACGCCACAAAAGGTTAGGGATATAGCGGCGTTTTTAAGGAAAACGCCACTAAAGATAAGAAATAGAGGCTTTTGTTGTAAAAACGCCACTAAAAATCTAAGTATCTTAAAACTCGAACGGCGCCGTTTTGGTCCCTGTTTAATAATTCATTACAAAAATTGTAAAAAGGCCCAATAATAGCGGCGTTTCAATTAAAAATGCCACAATATGTTAGAGATATAGCGGCATTTTTCTGGAAAAAGCCACTAAAGGTAAGAAATAGCGGCGTTTTTATAACAAACGCCGCTAAATATCTAAGTATCTCAAAACTCGAACGACGCCGTTTTGGTCCCCGTATAATAATTCAATATAAAAATTGTAAAAAGGCCTAATAATAGCGGCGTTTCAATTAAAAACGCCACAAAAGGTTAGAGATATAGCGGCGTTTTTCTGGAAAACGCCACTAAAGGTAAGAAATAGCGGCGTTTTTATAAAAAACGCCGCTAAAAATCTAAGTATCTCAAAACCCGTACGGCGCCGTTTTGGTCCCCGTTTAATAATTCAATATAAAAATTGTAAAAAGGCCAAATAATAGCGACGTTTCTATTAAAAATGGCACAAAAAATCAAATTTTTTCGAAACTAAAATGGCGCCGTTTTGGTCCTCGTATAATAATCCAATATAATAATTATATTATTTTGGGGTTTACTGTTTAGGATTTATGATTTAGTGTTAAACGGTTTAGTGTTTAGTGTTTCAAGTGTAGTGTGTGTGGTGTAGGTTTGGGGTTTACTATTAAGGATTTAAGTTTTAAGGTTTAGAGTTTTAGGATTTATATTTCATGGTTTAATGGTTTAGTGTTTTGGGTTTCGAGTTTAAAGTTTTAAGATTTATGATTTTGTATTTAAGGGTTTAAGGGTTTAATGTTTATGGATTGGAGATAAAAAAATGTACATATATTTAGGGGTATAAAATAGGGTTACCACTAAACCCTTAACCTTTAATCCCTAACTTTTAAACCCTAAAACCTTTAAACATTAAATTATTAAATCTTAAACCCCAAACCTACATCATACACACTGCACTCGACACAATAAACCCTAAATATGTACCCCTAAATATATAGTTCAGGGTACTTTAGTAGGGGATATAGTTTAATTATTTAAGGTTTAGAGGGTTTTAGGATAATTAGTGTCATTGTTTTAGGGTTTTAGGGGATATAGTTTAGAGTTTAGGATTATGAGGATATAGTTTAATGGTATAATATTTAGGGTTTTGATTAATTAGTGTTAATAAAGTTAGGTATTTTGATTAATTAATAATATTATAAAAATATAGAGTAAATGATACTTTATTATTAGTGGTATAAAAAACGCCACAGAAGGTATGAAATAGCGGCATTTTTAAGGAAAATGCCAGTAAAGGTAAGAAATAGCAGCATTTTTCGGGAAAACGCCATAAAATTTTGCCAATAAAACGTCGACGTTTTCATCTTTTATTACTGACGCTTTTTAAAAAATGCCACAAATAGGCATCGTTTTTTTGTTAATAGTGGCGTTTTATTTTAAACGCCGCAAAAATCATGAAAAATATCATCGTCCCATCAGTTTTATTAGTGGAGCGTTTATAAAATGCTGCTAAAGTTTATAATTGCTGGCGTTTTTGAATAGAAACGCCACTAATTTCAAGTAGGATTTTTGCAAAACGTTGTCGTCTTTATTCTTGTTTTAGAGGCCCGATTTTGCTTTACTCTCTACCTCTGTTGATTTCCCCGTTTTACCCCAAATTCCCAGAACTTCTTTTTCCCAAAATTTTTTAACCTAGTTTCCCAATATCCAATCTTCTCTCCTCAGTTTAACTGTTGCAACTCTTCGCTTCTTCTCTCTGCCGATGCATCTTCTCTACTCTACCGTCGTTGGAATTAGATGGGCTAGGGTATTTACCTCTCCGGATAATTCTATCAGAATTATCTCCTTCAGATATTATTAAAGTTTCTTGCGCTAATAAAAGGTTTACAGGTTTAGCTTCTGACGATTCCCTTTGGGCTCAAATTTGTTATCAAGAACTTCAGCTTTCAACCCCTCAAGGTTATCACGGAAACCCTCAAGGTAATTTTGATTTCATTTTTCCAAAACCCATTTCTTTATTTGTTTTTCTAATTCCTTTCTTAGTTTGGATGCTTGGATTTTTTGTTCTTCATTTTTTTTTCTGTGAAATATTTTGTTTATTTATTTATTATTATTATGCGGATGTTCTTGTTACTGAATTAGGAAAAGATCTAACTTTATTATTATTATTATTTAAATCAGTTTATTGGCATCGATGACTCAAACTCTTGAAATTTTACTTAATGAGTTGGAATTAGTTAAATCAGTTTATTGGCATCGATGACTCAAGGTGGTTGTGTTGAGAATAGGTTGATATACATATTTGAGACTCTGCCCAATTATATTGTGTTAGGTTTCACTTGGTTTGCAATTAATTTCACTTAATCTGTGTTTTAAATATAGCATTTAAATTGATAATTAATATTGCTTGATGATTCTAAGACATGCATATTGATAAACACCCTATTAAACAATGTTGGGAATGGTTTGAGTATTGTTGACATGCCATAGTGTTTGTTTGTGACAGAGGGAGGATTTGCGCTTGTGTGCCTTCTATTTGTACTTGTGTTCATTATTGGTGTGCAAGGGAAGTCATGTTTTCACTCTCACTAGTGCATTTTTTCCCATTTGCCGCTTTTGCACAACTCTTGAGGTGTGTTATGAGTTTGATATGTGTATCTATTCATTGTTCAACAATTGGTTAATAGGGGGAAAACTTTAATTATGATTTAATATGGTGATGATGGATACAAATTGAAAATGTTGATGATCTTGACACTTGGGAATATGATATGTAATTATTTGAGGCAAATGCTCAAGTATGGTTTAGATATATTGAGGAACTTGAATTATGCTATTGGAAATGTTTTAAATGAAGCTAATTAGATAACACATTAGTTATATGAAACATGTATATTTCTTGTGTTAGCGTGCTTTGTTGCTTAATTGTTTTGTATTACAAACTTGGTTATATTTGTTGCTCAGCATATGAATTATTTGTTCCAAGCACAAGTAGTAGGAATGTACACGAATTTTGATTTGGTTATCCCAACATCCAAGGCTTGAAGTCTCAGCTTTACTTTTGAACTTTATAATGTTTATTTTAGAGTTAGTGTTTTAGGCATGTATATAGGTCACTAGGTGAATTTTTGCATCTTTAAGTGGATTTTTACGTTGTTTTGAAGTAGTTGCTATGTTTTGGTTCATTTTGAAACTTTTCAGCACTTTTGGATTTAATCTGTGATGCAAATTTGTATGGTTTATGCATGCATTATAAGTGTTACAATTTACTTACCTAGTGAATTTTTTTTTATCTATTGTGGTAATGGCCATGATTTTATATGTTTGGGACTTGTTTTGGCATTTCAAATATGTTTTCTATTGTTTGGTTGCATGTTGCTTATGTTTAGGGACCTTTAGAGACATAATTGTTAATTTTATATAAACAAATACTCAAATCTACTCTCTTTTTTTGTGTGTGTTTTTGCTAAATTTAAAAAACATTAATTCACAGGACAACCTTTTAATTTTTTTTTAAAAAACATTAATTTATCAAGAACTTCAGCTTTCAACCCCTCAAGGTTATCACGGAAACCCTTAAGGTAATTTTGATTTCATTTTTCCAAAACCCATTTCTTTATTTGTTTTTCTAATTCCTTTCTTAGTTTGGATGCTTGGATTTTTTGTTCTTCATTTTGTTTTTTTATTTATTATTATTATGCGGATGTTCTTGTTATTGAATTAGGAAAAGATCTAACTTTATTATTATTAGTTAAACCAGTTTATTGGCACCGATGACTCAAACTCTTGAAATTTTACTTAATGAGTTGGAATTTATAACGAGGAACAAATTTGGCTGAAATATTTAATATACCAGAGACTCAAATTTAGGAAATTTTAGACGAAAATAAGTTGAAATTTATATGTTGTAAAATATTTTATGTTGTTTAATTTTCTAAGTCTTTTCTTCGTCTGGGTTTCTTTAATGGATTTTTTTGGATAAAAGTACCATTTTTGCAAATAAATCAGTTTAATGGGACCAGAGACTCAAATATTGGAAATTTTATAAGAAAATAAGTTTGGAATTTATAAGAAGGCAAGCCTAAATTACTATGCATAATGGGAGAGCATTTCAGTGTAAGAATGTGAAGGTGGTTGTGTTGAGAATAGGTTGATATACATATTTGAGACTCTGCCCAATTATATTGTGTTAGGTTTCACTTGGTTTGCACTTAATTTTATATAAAAAAACCATTTACAAATGGATTGTTCTATTTAAAAGATTGCCATCTTTTTATTTGAATCAGGTAGTTCAGCAACAGATTAAGATTGAGAGGGAGAAAAAGGTTTAATATGAAAATTTTATATTTGAATAGGAAAAGAAAAAGAAAGAAATCCTCTTAAACTGTTAAAACTTTGGTGAACTAGTTTTCTCTTTATATAAAATGGTCTGTTTAATGGAAAGATGATAATGAGATAGCTTTATAATAACAAGTTTAGCTGTAAATGTTTATACTTTGTGTTTAGTCGATGTTTATTTACGCAATGCATATATTAGAAGTTAGAAGTAATAGCAATTTTTTTTTTTTAAATTCCATTTATTAGTTCACATGGTATACTTTTTACAAGTTCAAGCATTCACATGGTAAGGCAATAATGAACACTCGAGTGCATGCCCCATGCATTAACCTTATTAACCAAATTGATCAATTTAAATGCTTAAGTTACTTAAATTGATCCCTTTTTTTCTATGTATATATTATGATATATATGCTTACATGTAAGTTATTGTTTCTCATTGTTTATGCTTAAGTTATTCTTTTAATATACGTTTTTAATATATATTTGTATGAAGTAAATTGATCATATGTTGTTTGTATCTCAGTTACTGCTTCCTACTGCTCCTGCAACTGTTGGATTGGATTTGGTGGTAATAACTTAACAGGTATGAAATCATTATTATTCTTATTTATATTTATTTTGCTGATTTATATTCATTTGATAGAAAAACATTAGATATCCAACTGTTAGTCAAGATTATTAATCTTTTGTATTTACATTCGCAACCCCTGTTTCTTGGTGAGAGTGGAGTAGACTATCTTGTTGAAATTATTAAGGTACGTTTTAGTTCAAAAATTGATTATTAATGTGATTATATCATGATGGATTTGTCCAAATTCTTTGCTTATTATTATCTTTGCTTGGTTGGTATATATCTTTGTTTGTTCTTTTCTTTGTCCAAAAAGAAAAAGATTCAAAGATTTTCTGTCTAAATTGCTGTTTATTATTGCTGTTTATTATTAATAATGTTTAAAGAACCTCCAAATTGCTGTTTAATCATGCCGCTTAGATTTTTGACAAGCTCCCGTGTATTATTTTTTAAAATTTAAGGTACGATACGATATAAAAAATAAAAATTACGTTTCTGATTAACTTTAATTTAACAAATAATAATAATAATGAGACCTAAATTTTAAAATTTGTAAAATAAAATACTAAAATGAATTTAATTCTATTTATTTTTAATAAATGTTTTACAAATTAAAAAAATAATTTATTTTTCTTAAAAATATGGCTTTTTGGTTTATTACTAATTATTAATTACTAATTTTTTATATTAATGTTTGATTTTAATATTTAATATTTTCAATATTTTTCAAAATATTAATAATACTTTGTTATCAATATAATAATATTGATCATTATTTAAATACGTTTTATTATAAAAAATAAATTATTTTGTAAAAGAAGTAATTTAAAAACTTTTTAAATTTAAAAACTTATAAATATTTTGTTATAAATATAATATTAATATTGATCATTATTTAAATATGTTTTAATATAGAAAATAAATTCTTGTTTTAAAAGAAGTAATTTAAAAACTATTTAAATTTAACAACATCACACCAAATTTCAATTATAAAAAAAACATATAATAACATTTTATAGCCTACCTCAATTGAAAAACTAAAACCAATTAATATTTAAAAAAAAAACTACAATATAATGCATGCCATGTATGTTTACACATAAACTGATTCTCGATTTGAAATTTTAATTTAGCTTACATAATACATAATATATAACTTACATAAAATTATTTAACTTACATAATAAATAACTTACATAACTTACATAGCTTTCATCAAATTATTTAACTTACATAATACATAATACATAACTTATATAAAATTATTTAACTTACATAATAAATAACTTATATAACTTACATAGCTTTCATCAAATTATTTAACTTACATAAAATTATTTAACTTACATAATAAATAATTTACATAACTTACATAGCTTTCATCAAATTATTTAACTTACATAAAATTATTTAACTTACATAATACATAACTTACATAACTTAAATAATACTTGTATAGATAAAAAAAAAGATTCAAAGTATATAGGCTGGAAACCTGACGGGTTGTCTTATATCTCACTGTTAGACATAATGGATCCTCCCCAAGTGTAACAATGCCACGTATGATGAATCTTAAAGAATACATAACTTACTTAATTTTAAGATCAAATTTCATAACATACATAAGTTTAAGATCAAATTTCATAACTTACATAATTTTAAGATCAAACTTCATAACTTACATAATTTACATAACTTACAAAGTATTCAATTATATATATGATCATATCATTACTTACATAAATTATAAGCTAACAATTTAGCCGTGTAATTTATTGTCAACTTTAGACTTCAACAACTACGAAATGGATAGAAGTTGGATGAAATTGTCAAAGGTAAGCAACGACTAACGAAATGGAGTAGAAACTTTTCTGAATTTCGCATTTCAAAATGCAAGCCAAGAGAATATAATTCTTTGCCTATGTAAGAAGTGTTGCAATATTAACTGGCATTATCGTGAAGTTGTCTACGAACATCTAGTTGTTGATGGCTTTGTCCGGGGGTACAAAAAATGGTTTTTTTCATGGAGAGTGTACATCTAGTGGAGTATCTTCATCGATGAATATGGGGTATCCTCATAGTGTTTACAATCAGAATGTTAGAGATGATAACATAGAAGGCATGTTGCGGGATGCTTTAATATGCGCAGTGATGGTTTCGGGTCATTTCCACCTGACTTGGGTGCAACCGATGATTATAATTTTGGTGGAAATACTTTCACCGAAGGGGGAAGAAGTGTACCGAATGAACAGCCAAATGAAGAAGCGGCGAGGTTCTACACGTTACATGGTGAAATGAATGAAGAACTGTATGAGGGATCAAAATTTTCCAAACCTTCATTCTGTATTCGTCTTTTTCACTTGAAATGTTTGGGAGGGTGGTCTGGAAACTTGTTGACAATGCTGTTAGAGTTTGTACAAGAAATGTTTTCGTTTGCAAAAATCCCTCAATCTTTCAAAGACATGAAGAAATTGATAAAGGATTTGGGCCTTGGCTACAACAAAATTCACGATTGCCCAAATGATCGCATGTTGTATTAGGGGCGACTTAGGATAAACCAACGATCTTTGTCATGTATGCGGCCAATCCGTTGGATTAATAGAAAATCGAGAGGGCTGTGCGAGAATGAACATGATATACGATCGAAGCGGCCGATTAAGATTTTGCGGTATTTTTCACTAATATCAAGGCTTCAACGGCTTTTCATGTCGTCAAAGACAGTCGAATCAATGACGTGGCACCGTGATAGACGAATCGATGATGGATTGTTAAGGCATCCTGTAGATTCTTTAGCTTGGAAATCTTTTGACTCCAAATTTTCAAGCTTTGCAAGTGATCCTCGGAATGTGAGGCTTGGGCTAGCATCCGACGGATTTAACCCTTACAAACTCATGAGCATAACGTATAGTACTTGGCCTGTGGTGCTTGTTCCCTACAATTTACCTCCATGGGTTTGCATGAAACAATCTTCTTTTATCTTATCTATGATTATACCTGGAGAGAAAGGGCCGGGAATGATATTGACGTCTATTTGCAGCCAATTGTTGACGAGTTAAAACAATTATAGGCTGGTGATCAAACATACGATGCAATGAGAAAAGAGAACTTTAATTTACGTGCGACTTTAATGTGGACTATTAACGACTTCCTGGCTTATGCTAATTTATCTAGTTGGAGTACCAGGGGACGTTATGCTTGTCCATGTTGTGTTGCGCAGACATGTTCGCAATGGTTATATAATGGGAAGAAGTTCTCTTACATGGGGCATCGTCGGTGGTTATCGGAAAATCATACATTTAGATTTCAGAGTGCTCAGTTTGATGGTATTGAAGAATTCAGACCAGCTCCTTCGCAGATCGGTGGATCCGAAATATTCTTAATGTTGAAAGATATGAATTTCATTTATGGGAAGATGAATCAACCGGCCAACCCGCAAAGAAATAGAAGATCTAGGGATGAATCTAATAATGAATCTGATGAAGAGGATGATCCCAATGAGGCGGACTTGTGGAAAAAAAGAAGTATTTTTTTCGAGTTGTCTTATTAGGAGCATCAGATTTTACGCCATAATCTTGATGTCATGCACATTGAGAAAAATGTATACGAGAACATAATTGGGACTATTTTGAATGTCGATGGAAAATCAAAAGATAATCTTTAGAGTCGACTTGATTTAGTCCACATGGGAATTCGGCGTGAGCTTCATACCCGAGCACTTTCGAATATGAAATATCGGTTGCCGCCTACTATTTTTTCAATGTCGAAAACGAAGAAAGAAGTGTTCTGTACGGTGTTGAATGATATAAAGGTTCCGGATGCGTATGCATCAAATATATCATGATGTGTGAGTCTTAAGGATCGAAGACTATATGGCTTAAAATCGCATGACTATCACATCCTGATGCAAGACTTACTGCCAGTTGCTATGCAGTGTTGTATGTCAAAAAAGGTAACGGCTTGTGCAATTGAACTGTCAAATATAATGAAAGTCATTTGTGGTAAAGTTTTGAATGTTTAAGAACTTGAGAGACTATAAGATCGAGCCGCATTGACTTTATGCAATCTGGAGAAGATCTTTCCGTCTTTCTTTTTCACTATTATGGTGCACTTGTTAATTCATCTCCCGCGTGAAGCAATTCTTGGTGGACCCGTTTTCTATCAATGGATGTATCCCACTGAAAGGTCTTACTTTATTTGTAAAATATTCTTTTATTCACCTTAATGCCTTTAGTTGCAACTTTTGATAATATTGTATATCGTGTTTAGGTTCCTATCCAAATTGAAGTCATACTGCCGCAATAAAAGTTATCCGGAAGGATCAATTACCGAGGGCTACTTGATAGAGGAATGTATGACTTTCTGTTCGAGGTATTTGGAAGATGTTGAAACAAGAATGAACAGACCAAGTAGAAATGCTGGGCTCACAGATCATAATCTAGTCGAAACTTATTTATTTCAAAGTTTTGGAGAACCGATCGGCAAAGTCGAAATTGCAGAATTAGACGATAGATCGTGGGTCCAAGCACATCGATACGTTCTTTTTCATCACGATTTAATGGGACTATTTCGGACGTAAGTTCTAGAATTTGATAAATACTCATCAATTATAATTTGTTTGTCTTCTAACAAAGTAAATTCTTTTTTACTGTAGTGAGTACAAACAAATATTAAGAGCTCGTTCACGATCCCGAAGATTAAATCGACGAGAAATTAATAAGTTGTTCGCAAAATCATTCCATGAATGGTTAAGCCAAATGGTATGCAATTTAAGTTTTCATTGACAAGTAATAATGTTTTCTCATAACTTTCATAATTACTCGATTTACTTTCGACTCAATAGGTTTGTAGTCGGAATGAAGTAAATGACGACGTTAAATGGCTTTCACAAGGTCCAAACAGAATAGTTAAAAGATATAGTGGCTTCCTCATCAATGGATACGTATTTCATACAAGGTATCGCGAGAGATTGAGGAGAACCCAAAATTGTGGAATTGTTGTTAATTCTTCAATTACAAATTATGCTAGTGCTAGGGACAGTAATCCTGTCGAGGGGAATCTGGAGTATTACGGACTTATTACTGATATAATTGAGTTGGATTATTACGGCAAATGCAAAGTTGTCTTATTTCGAGGTGATTGGGCTGATGTGAATACGGCTCGCGGACTTAAAAACGATCAATATGGCTTTATAATGGTAAATTTCTCTCGATTGATTCACACCGGAGAACAATTGATGGACGAGCCGTATGTGTTTTCTTCTCAAGTTAAACAAGTTTTCTACTCCAAAGATCCAACCGATGAGGGTTGGTACGTTGTACTTCGAAACACCCCTAGAGACTTGTTCGACATTGGCAGTGGAAGTAGAGATGACACTACACCAAAACAGACCTTTAGCGGCATTTTTTTTGCTTTTTTGCGGCGTTTTTAAGCGCCACTAATAAAGCGCCGCAAAAAATGTCGTTGAAAAAAGCGCCGCAAAAGTTAGCGACGTTTATTGTGAAAAAATGCCGCTAAAAGACCCCACTTTTAGCGGCGCTTTTATAAGAAACGCCGTTAAAAGCCCCCTTTAGCGGTGCTTTTATAGAAAACGCCGCTAAAGGTGGGGTCTTTTAGTGGCGTTTTTTGTAGAAGCGCCGCTAAAGGTGGGGTATTTTAGCGGCGTTTCTTATAAAAGCGCCGCTAAAGGTGGGGTCTTTTAGCGGCGTTTCTTACAAAAACGCCACTAATTTGCATATATCTGCAATGCTTTTTTTTCCAATATCCTATCATCCCTGCATTAAAAACCAACCAAAAACAGCAATAATTGCATATAATTCCAACCAAATGCAGCAAATAAAACATTTAAATCTCACCAAAAGCATTAAATCTAAACGATACTTCAAATTTAATAAAAAGATATATGATATTCATTAATAAATGAAGCATAATTCAAACAATTCTTACAATAATGTTTAATTGTAACAAAGTTAAAAAAAAATCTTACAACAAGAAAACAAATGTCTAAGAGGGCGGCCTCTGCATTCTTCTCTTGAAGTTTCAATTGATCATATTCTGCAAATTGTAGAGTGGAGTTCTTCATACTTTCTGTTTTGTTCTGCCTCCCGTGCTGCTGCCTCCGCTCTAAGTTGAGCAATATGCTCCGCCTCCCTCGCTGCTGCCTCCGCTCTAAGCTGAGAAATTTGTTCCGCCTCCGCTCTAAGCTGAGAAATTTGCTCAGCTGTGACTCCCGGAAGACATGTATTGTCGGGAGCCGGATCCAAAATATTGGGTCGAGGTAACACCTGATCCTTGACATCGAACCCGACCAGACCTTGTAAGACCCAAAACATTAGTGATAATTCTGTTATAAATTAGATATACTCAAGATTAACAAAACTCAATCGAAGCAGTTGTACCTTTCAGGACCCAAAATATCAGTAATAATTCTGTTATCAATCTCCTCGAGATTAACAGAACTGTCAGACGGAGCAACCGCTTCATACTCTGCCTTCTTCTCCTTTAGTTTATCCTAATAAATTAATAAAAGAGTTAGAAATGAAATATATAATAAAAAAGAATGGAACATAACTTAAAATTATAAATTTAAAACTACAAACGATGAATTAAACTATTATAATTAAACATTATAAATATTTATAAATAATCAAATTTTATTAAATAAATATACCAAAATTTCTGCAGTCTCGGATGTCATAGGAGATCCATCCTTCTTCCTATGCGTAATGTCAAAAAGCTGAAGGCGTCCAACTTTTTGACCTGACGAAACTTCCTACATTATAGCAGAAAAAATATAATTTAATAATATAAAGTCATTAATATTTGAAAGAAGTAATAAATTAAATACCGCGGCCTCAGCTACACGAGCAAAACTTCTGGAACCTGCCGTGTGCGTGAATTGTTGTTTCTATCTGCTGCTTGTTCCAACTTGCTCACGGTCCTACATAATGGAATTTGAATTATGTATATAGTAAATACGATAAATCGAAAAATTTATAAGACTTTGAAAGTACGTAATACCTCTCCTTTCTTTGAATTCCAGAATCTAACTTGATCTTCCCATTGGTACCTCAACATTCCTGGTGGGACATTTCGTAAATTTTCGTCGAGGCTTATGTCTTTCTTAAAATATTGTTTTTTTAGGGTGCTTTTATTGTCTATCCATTTTTTACCCAACGTCTTCTTAACATATTCATCGGAGACCTCTAAAGCAAATCTACCCTGAATTTTTATTTTAAAAAGTTAATATAAATGAAGGTGAAATTAAAGTATTATAAATTACATTCACCTTTTATTACCTTAATATTATCGAGAGCCTGATTTTTGTTGGCATCAGGCATGTGATGCCATGATTCGTAGTTAATGGGCAACATATTCGAATTTCGTGCTATAATGCCCATATAGCCTGCCAACAATCGAGCTTCAGATCCGATAGGCTGGCCATGATTGTTTCTCCTTACTTCAACACGCTAGGTAGGCTCTAAGTCATATAAATCTGTAAGTAATGTACGTCCCCGACCTCTGCGCGTCCCACTACCCTCAGCTGAAAAATGATATATTATTATATTAAAATTGAAAAATGAATCAATAATAAAATTCAACATGCATGTAAAATAAACTTAACATTACTTTGGAATTCTCCATGCTCGTCATCTATGTCCGGCAGACTAAAAGATCCAACAACTGTATCCTGTCCACTATTTACGTCTTCTGGATTTGGAGTATTCTGGACAATATTTAAACCTCGTAATCGTCTTCTAGGTATTTTTCCTGCAATACACATAAAATAGTTCAAAATTTTAGTAACAAATAACAACAATAATAGGACATTTAAAATAGTTAAATTATATAACATGACCAACATGAAAATTATAATAGGACATTTAAAATAGTAAATCGTTAAATCTTACTACATCATATTTGGTAAATATATTCGTCCACATCTTGATGAACCCATTGAAATTGTTGACTAGTACTAAGGATTTTTTCAGTTAAGTCTTGTTCTGGAAAAGGCAAAGTTTCTGATCTTTCGACTATGTCATCTCTACTTCCACTGCCAATGTTGAACAAGTCTCTAGGGGTGTTTCGAAGTAAAACGTACCAACCCTCATCAGTTGGATCTTCGGAGTAAAAAACTTGTTTAACTTGAGAAGAAAACACATACGGCTCGTCCATCAGTTGTTCTCCGGTGTGAGTCAATCAAGAGAAATTCACCATTGTAAAGCCATATTGATCGTTTTTAATTCCGCGAGCTGTATTCACATCAGCCCAATCACCTCGAAATAAGACAACTTTACATTTGCCGTAATAATCCAACTCAATGATGTCGATAATAAGTCCGTACATCTGCAGATTCCTCGACCAGGACATCGTCCCTAGCACTAGCATGACTTATAATCGAAGAATTAACAACAATTTCGCAATTTTGGGTTCTTCTCAATCTCTCGCGATACCTTGTATGAAATCTGTATCCGTTGATGAGGAAGCCACTATATCTTTTAACTATTCTGTTTGGACCTTGTGAAAGCCATTTAACGTTGTCATTTACTTCTTTCCGACTCCAAACCTATTGAGTCGAAAGTAAATCGAGTAACTAGAAATGTTATGAGAAAACATTATGACTTGTCAATGGAAAATTAAATTGCATACCATTTGGCTTAACCATTCATGGAATGATTCTGCGAACAACTTATTAATTTCTCGTCGATTTAATCTTCGGGATCGTGAACGAGCTCTCAATATTTGTTTGTACTCACTACGGTAAAAAAGAATTTACTTTGTTAGAAGACAAACAAATTATAATTGATGAGTATTTATCAAATTCTAGAACTTACTTTCGAAATGGTTCCATTGAATCTTGATGAAAAAGAATGTATCGATGTGCTTGGACCCACGATCTATCGTTTAATTCCGCAATTTCGACTTTGCCGATCAGTTCTCCAAAACTTTGAAATAAATAAGTTTCGGCCAAATTATGATCTGTGAGCCCAACATTTCTACTTGGTCTATTCATTCTTGTTTCAACATTTTCCAAATACCTCGAACAGAAAGTCATACATTCCTCTGCCAAGTAGCCCTCGGCAATTGATCCTTCCGGATAACGCTTATTGTGGTAGTATGACTTCAATTTGGAAAGGAACCTAAACACGGTATACAACATTATCAAAAGTTGCAACTCAAGGCATTGAGCTGAATGAAGGAATATTTTGCAAATAAAGTAAGACCTTTCAATGGGATACATCCATCGATAGAAAACGGTCCACTAAGAAGTGCTTCACGCGGGAGATGAATTAACAAGTGCACCATAATAGTGAAGAAGGAAGGTGGGAAGATTTTCTCCAGATTGCATAAAGTCAATGCGGCTCGATCTTGTAGTCTTTCAAGTTCTTGAACATTCAAAACTTTACCACAAATGCCTTTCATTATATTTGACAGTTCAATTACAGGAGCCGTCACATTTTTCGACATACAACACCGCATAGCAACTGGCAGTAAGTCTTGCATCAAGATGTGATAGTTATGCGATTTTAAGCCATATAGTCTTCGATCCTTAAGACTCACACATCGCGATATATTTGATGCATACGCATCCGGGACCTTTATATCCTTCAACATCGTACAGAACACTTCTTTCTCCGTCTTCGACATTGAAAAAATAGCAGGCAGCAACTGATATTTCATATTCGGAAGTTCTCGAGGATGAAGCTCACGCCGAATTCCCATGTGGACTAAATCAAGTCGACTTTGAAGATTATCTTTTGATTTTCCATCGACATTCAAAATAGTCCCAATGATGTTCTCGCAGACATTTTTCTCTATGTGGATGACATCAAGATTATGACGTAAAATCTGATGCTTCCAATAAGGCAACTCGAAAAAAATATTTCTTTTTTTCCACAAGTCCGCCTCATTAGGATCATCCTCTTCATCAGATTCATCCCTAGATCTTCTATTTCTTTGCGGGTTGGCAGGTTGGTTCATCTTCCCATAAATAAAATTAATATCTTTCAACATTAAGAATATTTGGATCCATTTGGGTCATGAATGAAGTGATGCGAACTCTTCAGTACCATCAAACTGAGCACTCTGAAATCTAAATGTATGATTTTCCGGTAACCACCGATGATGCCCCATGTAAGAACTTTTTCCCATTATATAACCATTGCGAACATATCTGCGCAGCACAACACGGACAAGCATAACGTCCCCTGGTACTCCAACCAGATAAATTAGCATAAGCCGGGAAGTCGTTAATAGTCCACATTAAAGCCGCATGTAAATTAAAGTTCTCTTTTCTCATTGCATCGTATGTCTGAACACCAGCCCATAGTTGTTTTAACTCGTCAACAAGTGGCTGCAAATAGACGTCAATACCATTCCTCGGCCCTTTCTCTCCAGGTATAATCATAGACAAGATAAAAGAAGATTGCTTCATGCAAACCCATAGAGGCAAATTGTAGGGAACAAGCACCACAGGCCAAGTACTGTACGTTGTGCTCATGAGTTTGTAAGGGTTAAATCCATCGGATGCTAGCCCAAGCCTCACACTCCGAGGATCGCTTGCAAAGCTTGGAAATTTGGAGTCAAGATTTCCAAGCTAAAGAATCTGCAGGATGTCTTAACAACCCATCATCTGTTCGTCCATCACGGTGCCATGTCATTGATTCGGCTGTCTTCGACGACATGAAAAGCCGTTGAAGCCTTGGTATTAGCAGAAAATACCGCAAAATCTTAACTGGCTGCTTCTTTGACTGTGTATCATGTTCATTCTCGTTACCGTCCTCTGTATTTCTATTAATCCAACGGGATTGGCGCATACATGACAAAGATCGTTGGTTTATCCGGTCGCCCCAATACAACATGCAGTCATTTGGGCAACTGTGAATTTTGTTGTAGCCAAGGCCCAAATCCTTTATCAATTTCTTCATATCTTTGGAAGATTGAGGGATTTTTGCAAACGGGAACATTTCTTGTAGAAACTCTAACAGCATTGTCAACGAGTTTCCGATCCACCCCCCAAACATTTCAAGTGAAAAAGACGAATACAGAATGACAGTTTGGAAAATTTTGATCCCTCATACAGTTCTTCATTCATTTCACCAAGTAATGTAACATCCCAAAAATGGGGCTATTTGAAATTTCATTATTTTCTTATGTATGAACTACGGAAATATTATTTATGGAATAAGAGAGTTTAATTTAAGGTTTTGGGTTGGCTCGGTTTAAAAGAAAATTTAGTTTTAAACTTAAAAGGCAAAGAGCCTTAGCAGAGGGGTGTTAAAAGAATAAGTGGGGATAATTTGACACTAAAAAGCCCTTGGTAAAGTGGCAAAAAGAAGCCCACTCAGAGCTAGTGTGACGCCACCAAGGAAGCAAGGAGAGCCTTGGTTGAGTCATAAAAATCCTCTTTTGGCATTATAGTGGGACTGGCACATGTGGAGAGTTTTTTCTCTTTAATTATTTTTTTAAGTGATAATATGAGCTTTAAATTCCTTAAAATTCTAAGGATAATATGTGGGATATTATTAAGATTAAAATAGATTATTAATTGGATATTATTGAGGATTATTATTAGATTAAGTTGAGATATTGGCAGAGGAAAAATAGTTGGTGGCTAATTCAAATTATTTTTGAATTAGTCCAAATTTGTGGCCAAGAGCAATTTGTGGTATTTGTAGAAATTCAAACTCTTCCTATGAAGAGTGGACTGTGAAGCAATGGGAGGGGTGTGTTAGAATTCTTTATAAACCCCTCTATCACCATGGTTTCTCTTTTAGACTTTTTCTCTCAGCAGCATTCTAATTTCTTCCTCCTCCTCGTTTTCTCTTTATTTTCTTTCTTAAAACTCCTTGGCCGAACCCTTCACATCTCCATAGCTTTATTCGTAAACTAAGACCCTATTCTCCTATACTCCCTTGTAGAACCGAAATCCTCTTCTCTTATTTGGAATCTCTTTTGGCCGAATACCAAGGTGGTTGGACCTCTTCAAGTTAACGGTTGTGGTGATTAGGTAAAGGTGAGTGGCTATAGCCAGAATGTCAATTTCCTTATCTCTAATGTTCGTCGATTTGGATTAAAGGAAAAAGCCAAAAGTTGGCAAGTACTAATGGTTGGCTAACCTTTCTATTGAAGCCGATTTCACCAAGGACTCAGGGATCTCAAAGCGGTGAGATCGGATCTTGCATTGTTGACAAACGGAATTTGGTAAGTATAGGTAAGGCTTATATTGGTGTTTAAAAGCCAGAAGGCTATGGTTATTAGTGTTATTAATTGACCAAGTGTAGTTTGTAAACCGATTCGCAATCGGACGCTAAGGCTAGTACTCAAAGTGATTTGGGTAAGGATTCGGGTACAAAGTATGATCCCTTTAAATCTTTTGGTTTGGCCGAATAGGCCATAATACTAACATTGATAGTTGGTAGAATATGGGGCAAGGACTTAGAGTGTGGCCGATTGGTTTTCTTCAAGGATTTAAGACCATCGTGATAACAGTGTGTACATACACACCATATGATATATTAACTATGTTTAATATTGTGAATGCTCATTTATATTCATGTAGCATTGGAATTAATACCAACTCGGTATAAGTGGCGACTCAGGTAAGTACCTGTTATTATAAATTTGCTATTTGATGCTTTTGGTAAGCATGATGTATTGACACATGAAATTTAAGAATGTGATGGCATGAAACATATATGTGTTTATCTGTTGTGGGATTGATGAGTGGAGGGGGCAGTGTATTCGTGCCGACGGGCACCAGTGTTTTGGTAACACACTGTGACTACGGTCACCAGAGGTTTGGTACCTCCGGAGGTTTGGCACCTCAATAGCGACTTATCCCGTGGTTAACACCGCACACCGGGTTGGCCCCACTTGAGATATGGGATTGTCCGCCGGTGATTTGGTATCACACGATGGGTTGGCCCCATCACCCGATTCGTGTCTACGGACACCGTGCTTTGGTAGCACATTGTGACTATATGTCACCAAGTGGTTTGGCACCACCGGTGGTTTGGTACCACAGCGGGGCAGCAGTGGCGTATGGTTGGCTAGGATGGGTACATGATATTATGCACATTAATTGTTACATGTTGTGTATGAAATTACTTAATTCGGGAGAAGGGTTACATATCGAGTCTTGGTGACTCACCTTCTCCTTTATTTTCGAGTGATACATAGACGCGGATGTGGAGCCGGATGGACTCGAGGTGGCCATGCAGTGGACTTGAACTAAATGAACTTCAAATTTAGTTATTTTATTTTATTATTGGTTTATTTTATTTTGGATGTAATAAGGCCTCCTCAAACTTTATTTTTGTTATCTTTCTCATATGTTGGATATTTTGTTTAAAACTATATTATTAAAATTAAATTAAAATCACATGTAATCCAAGTTAAACGAAAATTGTTTTCTTTACGTGCCATCGGGCACATTTGGAATTTGTTTTATAACTCGACTTAAAAATGTTTTTTAAAATAAAGTTTTTCAAATCAGAAGTTTTTCAACAAAGTTTAATGGGTTCCAAAATGGTTTTGAAAAGCTTTTCCCCGTAACGATCCAGATTCGACCATAGTGTTTTTGGTAGGGTTTGGGTTGTTACAAAATGGTATATCGAGCCAGTTCAAAGCTCGATTGTGGGGGCGAGGCCCAAAAATGTTTTAAAATGCCTTGTGAAATAATTTTTGGATTTTGGACAAACATGGCCCGAGTCTCAAGACCGATCCGCCTGTAAGTACTTACGAACCTCTTGGTGAATTATATTCTGTAGAAGGGTAGGAAGTATGGGCGTAGATAGACTTATAGGACTTGAACCCAGGATTAGATTACTCAAACACATGAACCAAACATAAGACATTAAAGAACTAAACCAATCTATGACTTAGCCAAGTGAGCTAGGGTGTGGTAACCCTCATGACGCATGTCGAGGATTGGATCCGGAAGAGCACAGTATTTAAGCGATCGTGTGACTCACCTCCTCTTCGCAGTATCCTACACCAGTGCGTAGCCGGTTCACCCTAACTCGAGAGGCTCGGTGGTGTGGCAACCTGCGTGCGCATGTCAGAAAGGTTCGGTGAGAGCTTGGTATTTAAGCGGTCCGCGTGACCCACCTCCTCTTCACTCGAATCTGCTGCACAGTGCGTAGCTTTAGTTCACCACGACCAGAGAGGGCTCGGTCATAAGCTAAACCTAATGACTAAAACCCGAAAAGGAATTAGCCATGTTTTCAAACGAGTAACGAAACAACAACAACTCAAATGTTTTCAAAACTCTTGCAACAACTCTTTCAAATCAGAAAACCTCATATTTACAACGTTTTCCTAGAAAAACTCAAATTTTTAGAAAATTACAAAAATGCCCTTAGGGGTAAAATTACTAAAATGCCCCTGACTCATAAAATATCCGTTCAATGGTTTTGCTCAAAATTTCGACTACTTTACAAATATCCAACAACTTAGTTTCGAAAATCAACACTGAAATATTTTGGTTTTAGAAAATTATGAAAATGCCCTCAATTTGTGAAAATTACCGAAATGATCCTGATCTTTGGAAAACTTTACCAACATCACTATTTGAAAAGGAAAACTTTCAAAAAGGACCCTCAAAGTTTTACAACTGTCGAAAATATCCACGATTTATCAAAATGACAAAATTACCCACGATTGACAAAATTACCAAAATACCCCTGGTTTCAAAACGATTACAATTTTGCAAATTTTTATAAATATCCTCCAGTTTTGGGAATTTCAGAATGACCTACTTTACTAAAGTTTTAAAATTTCCTTATTTACGAAAATACCCCTGTAGGAAAAATGACGAAAATACCCCTGGGTTAGAAAAGGGCAGAAATGTCCGAGGAGCGAATAGGTATGGAAAGTATTAGGGAATGGATGCACGAACTCTTTTGTGTGAACGGGATAGAAAATCGAAACCTTGTTTGCTCGAAAGAATCCCTAATTAAATTCTCATTTATAAAATTTCTTCGCGAATAAGAAAGTGAAACAAGTACTAACACATAAAATTATCTTAATCAGATTAAAGCGCAGTAGATAGAATGAGTTCCGGAGGGCGTGGACGCCGTGGGACGCCAGTAGGGGTAGGATGGCGATTATGTCCGAACCGTCAGTCAGTCAAGTCAAGGTACGAGAAAGCGAGGTACCACCGCCACCACCACCTCCTACTTTCGTGGTCGAGGAGCAGGACCGCATCGGCGGTGGTGAGGCCGTGTCGCAAGTCGCTTTTTTGCGAGTGTTGGAGATGGTGGCCGGGGTGGTGGGAATTTGGGAGCTCTAAGTCCGTTCCGAGTTAATTCGATCTAACGGCCGAGGTATTCCGTGGTGTCTCGCGAGTGGCGCCGAGTCTGCATGAGAATATTGGTTGGAATCTACGGAAAGGGTTATGGATGATCTCGACCGACCGAGGAGGAGAAGTCGAAAGGGGCGGTGTCGCTTCTAAAGGATAAAGCGTACCGGTGGTGGCCGACGATCCGGGATGGAGCCGCGGTGATGATCTCACGTGGGACTACTTTAAAACGGCCTTTCGGAAGAAGTATGTGGGCACTAGTTACGGATGCTCAAAGGAAAGCCTTCCCCAGGTCTAGTGCGAGGAACTAAGTCGGTGGGCCGAGTATGAGGCGGAGTTTTGAGGCTAAGTAGGTATGCCGAGGAATTGTAGCCCACCGAACATGAGTACTGTCTCCGCTTTGAGGGCGGGCTCGAGAGATGATCCGAGATTACTAATTGCCCCTTGCCAGTGCGTGAGTTCTCATCTTGTGGAGAAGGCCAAGGTGGCCGGGAAGGGGTTAAGGAGGTCGTGAGACAAAACTATAGTGGAATAATCGTAAGAGAGGATTTGGGTCATTTGGATCGGGTAACACTAATGCTCGTAAGAAGCGGCGCTAGCAGCAGTGGGCCGAATCGGGAGAAAGCCCACTCGCTACTAATCAAAGGTCGACTCTCTGCAACGCCGTGTGGAAAAACCCATTGGGAGGTTGTTGGTCCAGTAACAAAGGTTGTTTTGAGTGTGGGTCTTTGGAGCATCGGGTAAGGATCGTCCTCTCAAAGGCGCGCAAAGCGATCCGGAAGGTCGAATCGCTCGCAGGCAAAAACGTTGGACCACCGCGGAGGTTCGGGGTAATGGCAGAGAGAAACAATGGTTTCAACCAAGGTCGTGGAACTCGGGCCGAGGTTCGGGTAACACTGAGGCTAGGCACGGCTTAGTCTATGCAATGAGGCGCCGCGAGAGAGAGGAGACGCACCGGACGTCATAACCAGTGACGTTTCTAATATTTGGTTTACCTTATGTTGCATTGATTGATGTGGGTTCGACGCACTCGCACATTGCTAGTAGTGTGGTAGGAACTATGGACCTAAACTCGAGACTACTCTTAGGAAGATGATGATCGTGCTAAGCCCCCAGGACACTCTGTAGTAGTAGACAAACTTTATAGAGGTGTACCCCAGAACTCCGGGGGTCGATTTGTAGCCGATCCGATGGAACTACCTTTCGGAGAGTTCGATTTGATCCTTGGAATGGATTGGCTAGTTAAGTATCAGCGAATTTGGATTGCGCGCTAAGCGCATGGTGCTTAAGCGGTGAGGTGATGAAGTGGTTATGATAGGTGATAGAAGGAATTACCTATCCATGTGGTGTCGGCCTTGAAGGTAGAAAGGATGGTTAAGAAAGGTTGCGAGGCATTTTTGGTTCTGGACCGTGCTTTGGAAGCTAAGGAGTCGGTGAGTTGAGGTTCGAGCGGTTGGGGAATTTGTCGACGTATTCGGAAGAACTTCCGTGTCCGCCTCCGGATCGGGAAGTTGAATTCGGTATTGACTTGCTACTGGGAGCGGCACCGTGTCTATAGCACCATACCGAATGGCACCAAAGGAATTGGTGGAGTGAAGGCCCAAATTCGGGAACTCTTGGATAGAGGTTTATTCGACCAAGCATATCCGTGGGAGCACCGCATGTTATTTGTCAAGAAGAAGGACGGGTCCATGCGAATGTGCATCGACTCACCGCCGATTAAACAAGTTAACGATCAAAAACAAGTACCGTTGCCTCGGATCGATGACTTGTTTGACCAACCGAAAGGTGCCGCGCGGTGCCAAGATAGACCTTAGGTCGCTACCATCAACTAAAGGTGAAGGAAGTTGATGTCCACAAGACGGCATTCGAACTCGGTATGGACATTACGAGTTCTGGTAATGCCATTCGGGTTGACCAACGCGCGGCGGCATTTATGGACTTGATGAGCGGTGGTATTCAAAGCAGCATTCTAGACCAATTCGTTGTGGTATTCATTGACGATATCTTGGTTTACTCAGGATTCGGAGGAGGAGCATGACAAGCATTTGCGAATAGTGTTGCAAGTACTAAGGGAGAAGCGATTATATGCCAAATTCGGTGAAGTGCGAATTTTGGCTAAGGAAGTAGCTTTCTTAGGACATGTGGTATCGGCGGAAGGAATTAGAGTAGACACCGTAAGATTGAAGCGGTATTGGACCGAAACCGCCTAGGTCGGTGGCGGAGATCAGAAGTTTTCGGGGCTAGCAGGTACTATCGAAGGTTTGTAGAAGGATTCTATCGATCGCAGTGTGGCCGATTGACGGCTACTAAGAAAAGGAGTCCCATTTGTATGGTCGGAGAAGCGCAAGAAAGCTTCGATAAGCTAAGGAAAATTTTGACGAAAGCTCCGATTTTGGTGCAAACGTAGCGGTGGAAGTTGTTCACCGTCTATTGTGATGCGCCCCATACTTTGGTTTGGGATGTGTCTTGTGATGCAGAGAGGAAGGTAGTAGCCTATGCATCACGGCAGATTAAGGCCACATGAACCGAACTATCCAACGCACGACTTAGAGCTAGCAGCAGATTGTCTTCGCTCGCGAAAATATGGAGACACTACCTTTATGGGGAGAAGTCGATAGTTTACACGGATCACAAGAGTTTGAGGTATCTCTTGACTCGAAGGATCTAAACACGAGGCGGCGTCGGTGGATTGAACTTTTGAAGGATTACGATTGTTCAATCGAGTATCATCATCGGCAAGGCCAACGTGGTAGCCGACGCGTTGGTTGAGGAAGGTTGTGACGGACTTGAGAGCAATGTTTGCTCTGTTAAGTCTATATGATGATGGAAGTCTCTTGGCGGAACTTGAGTTAAGCCAACATGGATCGAGGAGGTTAAGGAAAAGCGGTTAGTGGATGAAGCGGTTGAACGCTAAGAGAGCACAAGTTTAGGAGGGTGGTTTGGAAGGATATAACTTTGTCGAGTGATGGAGTATTATGCTTTCAAGAGGCGAGCGTGTATGCCAAAGGATGTGGAGTTGAGGCGTAAGATTCTCCATGATGCACATAGCATGACCACTTACGCTTATGCATCCGGGAGGAAACAAGATGTATAGGGATCTTAGAGAGTAGTTTTGGTGGCCGGGTTGAAGCGTGAAGTAACAGAGTTTGTTGGTAAGTGTCTAACTTGTCAACAAGTTAAAGTGAACATCGATTCTTGCCGTCGGGTTGCTTCGACCGGTGAAGATCCCCAATGGAAGTGGGAACGGATCACTATGGATTTCGTTAGTGGGCTACCCTCACACCCAAAGAAGAAAGACGCAGTTTGGGTAATAGTAGACCAGGTTAACTAAGTCGGCTCACTTCATACCTGGTGAGGATGGATTTCTCTCTTGAAGCTAGCTAAGTTTGTGACGCTCCGGAGATAGTAAGATTGCATGGGGTTCCAACATCAATCATCTCGGATAGGGATCCCAGGTTCACGTCAAGGTTTTGGAAAGCCTTGCATCAAGCTATGGGCACGCGATTGGATTTTAGTACCGCTTTCCATCCACGGTCTGACGGACAATCAGAAAGGGTGATACAGATCTTGGAGGATATGTTAAGAGGTTGTGTCTTGGATTTCCGTGGTAGTTGGGAGGAATTTCTACCAGTTAGCGAGTTCGCCTATAACAAAGCAAACTACTGTGCAAGTATCCGATGGCTCCGTATGAGGCAATCAGATGGAAGGAAGTGTCGACTCGACATGTTGGGACGGAACTAGGTGAGCAATGATTTTGGGTCCAGAGTTGGTGACAGAGGCGGAGGATAAAGTCAAAATAATTCGGTCTCGTCTTAAGGAAGCATCGGATAGGCAAAAATCCTATGCGGATTTAAACGCAAGGAGATGGAGTATCTTTGTGGGAGAAAAGGTTTTTTCGAAAGTATCACCTTGGAAAAAGGTGTTAAGATTTGGACGGAAAGGAAGCTAAGCCCAAGGTTCATTGGGTCAGTATACGGTGATTAAAGCGTGTTGGGCCGAGAGCTTATCACCTTGAGTTACCGGCGTGAGAACTAAACCAGATCCATGATGTCTTTCACGTATCAATGTTGAGGCAGTATCGATCGGACCCATCGCACGTAGTGCCGAGTGGCGTAGATCGAGGTGAATCCGATTTATCTTTTGAAGAGGAACCGGTTCAAATCTTGACCGAGATGTGAAGGTTCTACGTAGGAAGTCGGTGCTCTTGGTGAAAGTACTATGGCGGAACCATGGTACAGAGGAAGCTACGTGGGAACCCGAGGATGTAATGAGGCAACAATACCCCACCTTTTCTAGTTAAGTAATTTGGGGACGAAATTTATTTTAAGGGGGGTAGAACTGTAACATCCCAAAAACGGGGCTATTTGAAATTTCATTATTTTCTTATGTATGAACTACGGAAATATTATTTATGGAATAAGAGAGTTTAATTTAAGGTTTTGGGTTGGCTCGGTTTAAAAGAAAATTTAGTTTTAAACTTAAAAGGCAAGGAGCCTTAGCAGAGAGGGTGTTAAAAGAATAAGTGGGGATAATTTGACACTAAAAAGCCCTTGGTAAAGTGGCAAAAGAAGCCCACTTAGGAGCTAGTGTGACGCCACCAAGGAAGCAAGGAGAGCCTTGGTTCGAGTCACAAAAATCCTCTTTTGGCATTATAGTGGGACGGCACATGTGGAGAGTTTTTCTCTTTAATTATTTTTTTTTAAGTGATAATATGAGCTTTAAATTCCTTAAAATTCTAAGGATAATATGTGGGATATTATTAAGATTAAAATAGATTATTAATTGGATATTATTGAGGATTATTATTAGATTAAGTTGAGATATTGGCAGAGGAAAAATAGTTGGTGGCTAATTTAAATTATTTTTGAATTAGTCCAAATTTGTGGCCAAGAGCAATTTGTGGTATTTGCCGAAATTCAAACTCTTCCTATGAAGAGTGGACGGCAAGCAATGGGAGGGGGTGTGCCGAATTCTTTATAAACCCCCTCTATCACCATGGTTTCTCTTTTAGTCTTTTTCTGCAGCAGCCGAATTTCTTCCTCCTCCTCGTTTTCTCTTTATTTTCTTTCTTAAAACTCCTTGGCCGAACCCTTCACATCTCCATAGCTTCTTTATTCGTAAACTAAGACCCCTATTCTCCTATACTCCCTTGTAGAACCGAAATCCTCTTCTCTTATTTGGAATCTCTTTTGGCCGAATACCAAGGTGGTTGGACCTCTTCAAGTTAACGGTTGTGGTGATTAGGTAAAGGTGAGTGGCTATAGCCGAATGTCAATTTCCCTTATCTCTAATGTTCTGTCGATTTGGATTAAAGGAAAAAGCCAAAAGTTGGCAAGTACTAATGGTTGGCTAACCTTTCTATTGAAGCCGATTTCACCAAGGACTCCGGGATCTCAAAGCGGTGAGATCGGATCTTGCATTCACGACAAACGGAATTTGGTAAGTATAGGTAAGGCTTATATTGGTGTTTAAAAGCGAAGGCTATGGTTATTAGTGTTATTAATTGACCAAGTGTAGTTTGTAAACCAGATTCGCAATTCGGACACTAAGGCTAGTACTCAAAGTGATTTGGGTAAGGATTGGGTACAAAGTATGATCCCTTTAAATCTTTTGGTTTGGCCGAATAGGCCATAATACTAACATTGATAGTTGGCCGAATATAGGGGCAAGGACTTAGAGTGTGGCCGATTGGTTTTCTTCAAGGATTTAAGACCATCGTGATAACAGGTGTGTACATACACACCATATGATATATTAAGCGTGTTTAATATTGTGAATGCTCATTTATATTCATGTAGCATTGGAATTAATACCAACTCAAGATAAGTGGCGACTGAGTGTAAGTACTGTTATTATAAATTTGCTATTTGATGCTTTTGGTAAGCATGATGTATTGACACATGAAATTTAAGAATGTGATGGCATGAAACATATATGTGTTTATCTGTTGTGGGATTGATGAGTGGAGGGGGCAGTGTATTCGTGCCGACGGGCACCAGTGTTTTGGTAACACACTGTGACTACGGTCACCAGAGGTTTGGTACCTCCAGAGGTTTGGCACCTCAATAGCGACTTATCCCTGTGGTTAACACCACCGTGGGTTGGCCCCACTTGAGATATGGGATTGTCTGCCAGTGATTTGGTATCACACGATGGGTTGGCCCCATCACCCGATTCGTGTCTACGGACACCAGTGCTTTGGTAGCACATTGTGACTATATGTCACCGAAGTGGTTTGGCACCACCAAAGTGGTTTGGTACCACAGCGGGGTAGATAAAGTGGCGTATGGTTGGCTAGGATGGGTACATGATATTATGCACATTAATTGTTACATGTTGTGTATGAAATTACTTAATCGGGAGAAGGGTTACATATCGAGTCTTGGTGACTCACCTTCTCCTTTATTTTTCAGTGATACATAGACGCGGATGTGGAGCCTAGGATGGACTCGAGGTGGCCATGCAAGTGGACTTGAACTAAATGAACTTCAAATTTAGTTATTTTATTTTATTATTGGTTTATTTTATTTTGGATGTAATAAGGCCTCCTCAAACTTTATTTTTGTTATCTTTCTCATATGTTGGATATTTTGTTTAAAACTATATTATTAAAATTAAATTAAAATCACATGTAATCCAAGTTAAACGAAAATTGTTTTCTTTACGTGCCATCGGGCACATTTGGAATTTGTTTTATAACTCGACTTAAAAATGTTTTTTAAAATAAAGTTTTTCAAATCAGAAGTTTTTCAACAAAGTTTAATGGGTTCCAAAATGGTTTTCGAAAAGCTTTTCCCCGTAACGATCCAGATTCGACCATAGTGTTTGGGCCGGGTTTGGGTTGTTACAAGTAACGTGTAGCATCTTGCCGCTTCTTCATTTGGCTGTTCATCTGGTACACTTCTTCCCCCTTCGGTGAAAGTATTTCCAACAAAATTATGATCATCGGTTGCACCCAAGTTAGGTGGAAATGATCTGAAACCATCACTGCGCATATCCCGCAACATGTTTTCCATGTTATTGTCTCTAACATTCTGATTGAAAGCGCTATGAGGATACCCCAGATTCATCGATGAAGATGCTCCACTAGATGTACACTCTCCATGAAAAAAACCATATTTTGTACCCCCGGACAAAGCCATCAACAACTAGATGTTCGTAGACCACTTCACGATAATGCCAGTTAATATTGCAACACTTCTTTCACGGGCAAAGAATCATATTCTCTTGGCTTGCATTTTGAAATGCGAAATTCAGAAAAGTTTCTACTCCATTTCGATAGCCGTTGCTTACCCTTGACAATTTCATCCAACTCCTATCCATTTCGTTGTTGTTGAAGTCTAAAGTTGACAAGAATTTGATTTTTAAAACAAAAATTTCTTTAAGATTCATCATACGCGGCATTGTTACACCTAGGGAGGATCCGTTATATCTTCCAGTGAGATATAAGGCAACTCGTCAGGTTTCCAGCGTATATACTTTGAATCTTTTTATTTTTATCTATACAAGTATTGTGTAAGTTATGTATTATGTAAGTTAGATAATTTGATGAAAGCTATGTAAGTTATTTATTATGTAAGTTAAATAATTTTATGTTAGTTATGTATTTAGTATTATGTAAGTTAAATTAAAATTTCAAATCGAGAATCAGTTGAGGTGTGAACATATATGTTATTATATGTTATTATATGTTTTTTTAAAATGTTATTATATGTTTTTTATAATGTTATTATATGAATTTTTTTTAAAAATGTTATTATATGTTTTGTTATAATTGAAATTTGTTGTGATATTAAATTTAACAAGTTTTGAACTTACTTCTTTTAAAAAAAGAATTTATTTTCTATTTTAAAATATTATTATATGTTTTTATAAGTTTATTATAAGTTTTTATAAGTTTATAAGTTTATAAGTTTTTATAATATTATAAGAATTTATTTTTTATTAGTTTTTTTTAAATATTATTATATGTTATTATATGTTTTTTTTAAAATGTTATTATATGTTTTTTATAATATTATTATATGATTTTTTTTAAAAATGTTATTATATGTTTTGTTATAATTGAAATTTGCTGTGATATTAAATTTAACAAGTTTTTAACTTCTTTTAAAAAAAGAATTTATCTTCTATTTTAAAATATTATTATATGTTTTTATAAGTTTATTATAAGTTTTTATAAGTTTATAAGTTTTTATAATATTATAAGAATTTATTTTTAATAAGTTTTTTTTAAATATTATTATATGTTTTTTTAAAATGTTATTATATGTTTTGTTATAATTGAAATTTGCTGTGATATTAAATTTAACAAGTTTTTAATTTACTTCTTTTAAAAAAAGAATTTATTTTCTATTTTAAAATATTATTATATGTTTTTATAAGTTTATTATAAGTTTTTATAAGTTTATAAGTTTATAAGTTTTTATAACATTATAAGAATTTATTTTTTATATGTTTTTTTAAAATGTTATTATATGTTTTTTATAATGTTATTATATGATTTTTTTTTAAAAATGTTAGTATCTGTTTTGTTATAATTAAAATTTGCTGTGATATTAAATTTAACAAGTTTTTAACTTACTTCTTTTAAAAAAAGAATTTATTTTCTATTTTAACACATTTAAATAATGATCTATATTATTATATTGATAACAAAATATTTATAAGTTTTTAAATTTAAACAGTTTTTAAATTACTTCTTTTAAAACAAATTTATTTTTTATAATAAAACATATTAACATACTGATCAATATTAATATTATACTGATAACATAATATTACTACCATTTTATTTCATTTTATATCATCTTATATGCAAGATTTTAGCCATTTTATTCTACAATTTTTAAAATTTAGGTCTCATTATTATTATTATTATTATTGTTATTATTATTATTTGTTAAATTAAAGTTAATCAGAAACGTAATTTTTACATTTTTAAATTTAACAACAAAAAATAATATCGTTCCATACCTTTAATTTTAAAAAATAATACACGGGAGCTTGTAAAAAATCTAAGCGCAATGATTAGATAGCAATTTGAAGGTTGTTCAAACACTATTAATAATAAACAGGAATATTAAACAGCAATTTAGACAGAAATACTTTATGATTCATCATACGTGGCATTGTTACACCTGGGGAGGATCCGTTATATCTTACAGTGAAATATAAGGCAACCCGTCAGGTTTCCAGCCTATATACTTTGAATCCTTTTTTTTTTTTTTGGACAGCAGTATAATAAATAGCATATATACCAACCAAGCATGATAATAAATAGCAATTTGGAACTATACTCATACTAATGATATAAAAAAATGAGGACAACTATATGTAAACAGTGAAAACTTACCAACAAACTAAGTTCGAACAATCTGTCGATGAAAGTAGGGTAGAACAATCTGCAAAATAATTATGGCTATTTCATTTCCAGATTAGCACCAAATAAACGATGAACACCTAATATAATTAATTCATGTGAACCAAATATGAAAACTTTATCAATAGCACTACCAGATATTAAATCGAAGATTAAATGTAACTGTGCAGTTGAACCAGAAGTTGCAGAGGGAGCAAGAAGCAGTAACTGATTAAATCCAACAGTTGCAGGAGCAGTAGGAAGAAGTAACTGAAATACAAACAACATATGAATTGACACATACATATGAATATATACAAGAAGCAGATAAGAAGCAGAGAACCATGCAGATACTGCTGAAGTTGATGTAGCTGTTCAATTTCAGTTTATTTAGTTACTTGAAGTGATGTTCTGTAACTTAGTTAAATTAGAACCAAGTTCTTAATGTACTTTCGTATTTTTTGTTGACATTTAAGCTGATAAATCAACTTTACCAAGTGTGCAAGTTTAGTTTAGTTTCAATGTAAGTAGTGGTAGTAGCTAGGTAGATGTTTAGGTGAAATTTGTTTGTTTTTTATCACCCTATTATATGTAATGGCATTATGCCTCAATTTGAAGTTAATGAAAATACACATTTTCTTCTTCTTTTTTTTTTTCGCTTTCACTCAAGCAAATAACTTAAGCTTCATATCTGATTTCTTTTGTTTGCTTAACAAGCATCTAGGCTTCAAGCTCAAGTTTCTGTCTTTGTGATTCATCATCATTCTTAGTTCCAACACAGCCACACATCCTAGGCTTCAAAAATTCAATTACATCTTTCACAGCTATAGGCTTCAAATCGCAACATTCTTAGCAAAATGAAAAGAAATCAAACAAAGCAGAATATCATAGTTTAAAACTTCATTTTACAGCATTTAAATTGATCAATTTGCAGCAAAAAAGGGATATATATTCACAAAATGGTTTAACAACCTCCAGCAAGCAACAACATGATCTACTTAACAAGCTCCAGCAATGCTAAAACAATACCTAAAATCTTATTATATTATAAAAAAAGAAAGTCACAATTCTAATTTTTTTAGAGATTAATCAATAAAATATGAAAAAGAAAAGCAACAAACACCTTGCCGCCCTATCCACTTTCCCTTTCTCTTTTTTCTTCTCACTTAGCTAATGCCTAAATTTGCACAACTTAAACACATAATCAGAAAAACATAATTTAGCCCTCTAACGCCAGAAACTTCCACCTAATATGAGGATTCTCAAATCAATATCAATTAAAAAATTAATTGAGATTTAAATGGATTAATCATAATGAAAAAAGAGCAATTTGTAAAACACAACGAACTAAGCAGCTCCAAAGAGAGTTTCATTTTAAGCCTTCAATTCAACCACAAACAAACATAATTAACATCTACGTAAACAATTTAACACAAAAAAGGAGTAAAATAATGATTATGATGGCTAATTGACCATTGCAATACAGAATGAAACTAATTTCCCCCTCAAAGTAAACAACAACATCCATGCAGATACCTTGTTTCAATTAAATGACAAATTATGTATTTTTCTACATTATTGTAGAAGTTATTTAAAAGATTAAAGTTGGAATTCATGTGAACTGAGGACTAATCAACATAATTTCTTTCTCATTCCAACTGCCACACCTTCAATGGCCATCTAAAGGCCGAATAAGTATGTTTTACTATCTATGAAGCTTAAATATAAATATTTTATTACTTTAGATGAATTTGTGTTAAATCATGTTCAAAAACCAATTGGTAATTTCTAATTTAACAAGCTACCAAATTGATATTCTAATTTGAACAGTAGGCAAAAGCAAACCAACTCTTTTTTATTCAACCATTTATATATAAATGATAAATCCCGAGTAAAAAACACTGGTCTCGGATTAATGGCTACTCATAGATTGCATCGTCAAGCCTTCTTTCAATATGAAAGACATGCCAATCTCATGATTATAAGTTAATTCATCATTATTCATAAAAACAATATTAATTTTAAATTTATGTTTCACCTCATGTTGAAACAGCAAATAAAACAACAATATTAGTGTAGTCAAATAAAACATCCTTTTACCATTGTTGATTGTTGGAGAAAAATATGTGAAAGACGTGAAAACTCAGTTTCTTTAAATGTTTTCAGTAAAGGGAAGTTTTTTTCGATTGTTTAAAATAATATAAAAGCGAAAGAGGAATGTACCTTGTTCGTTGCAGTTGCAATTGCAGTCAATCAAATGGGCATGCTTCAATTGCGAGCAGTAATGAATGGATTTACATAAAAGAACGGATCAGAAATAGGCGTTTAGCACCAAGGAGCAAAAAAATTGACAACTAAAATTGGATACCTACAAAAAGAATAAAAAAGTCAAATCAAGTACCAAAATTGGCATTTAGCAAAAAGATCCAAGTGGGAACACAATACACAAAATTAAATGGTTTGAAACTTTGAACTAATACACTTGCACATGTGAAAGTTTGTCAAAGCTAACACCATTTAATGGTACATCACCCTCAACAGCTTTCTTCATCAACTTCATCTCCATGCTTAATGAGAATGTGGAAGCAGTCCGTAATGAAACTTAGCACCGATGAGGTCTTAAATGTTGATCTATTGAAAACTTTCGGATTGTTTTTGTTATATTCAACTGTTCGAAAGCGATGAGACACAAATTTAGTCATATGGACCAAACTTTGAATGGTAAATGCTAACGAGGAAAAACATTCAGGTTTCTTGAAGAATGAATATGAAAAGTATCGGCGTCAAATGCAAACGATATAAAAGAGGTTGTTTAGTCTCAAAACTAAAAGTATAAAAGACTTACCCGTCGATCGATGGAGACGGCGACTCGCGATGAGGCAGATGGAGGCGAACGCGATGGCAGAATGGACAATCGAGGGCGCCGTTTTGCTAAAAAAATCGAGGCGAACACGAAGCGAGGAGATGGTCGATTCGGTTAGAGATTACGATTTTTTGGGAAATTAGGGATTGGGAAAATAGGTGAAGACTTAGGCATTTCGTGAAAAAACTGACTAAAACCAAACACAAACAAACGGCGCCGTTTTGCTAAAAAATTCTTAAACTTTGCGGCGTTTTTTTATTAAAGCGCCACTATTGCTTACTTATAGCGGCGTTTTTTTATAAAGCGCCACTAAAAACTTTAACTTAAAATTAGTTTTTTTTCAGATTTTAATTATAATATTTTCTTACAATTCTTCACTTTTTTATAGATTTTTAAATTTTATTATACATAAAGTTTACCTCACGATAATTTAATATATAAAAATTTAAAACATACTTGATAATTTTAATATATTAAAATTAAAATTATCTCTTTATCATTATATAATAAATTATTTAATATATAACTTAAAAAATAATAAGTCATATACCCAAAAAAACTTTAAAAGTATTTTAAATAATAGTATTTTAATTTTTTTCATTTTTAACATATATTTTTTAATGTTAGTAGTTCTAAATTTTTTCTAGATGTCATTAATTTTGTAAAATTTTTTAAAAATTAAATTACACTTAAATTTTATTTTAATTAATATAAAGAAATTACCTAATTAATAGATCAAATAGTTTAAATTCAAACCCTAAGTCAGTCCCAAAACCCAAAAAACCCTAAATTCATAAAATCTATATCTATAAACTCTAAACCATAAACTCTAACCCCTAAATTCGTAACCCTAAACACAAGTCCCTGAAATCTAAATTGTAACCAATCAAAATAAAGAATAAGTTTATTGTTATTCCTAAATTAAAATAGAGAATAGTTAGATAATTATTTTTATAATTTTTGATTTATTATAATTTATTTATTACAGCAAAACTAAATTTTATGATTTATTCTAATTTCTAAATTTTAATAAACTTTTTAATCAATAGTAAGTGCTTCCACTAATTATTATAAACATAAGATTTTACATTAATATTTACATGTATACACATCAATATATATATCCCTATGAAATAAAGTTTTAAGGCCGTTTAGACTTTTTAGGGTTTAATATTTTGCGGTTTAATTGGTTAATGGTTTAGTGTTTGCAGTTTAGGGGTTTATGGTCGAGTATCTAGAGTTATGATTTAGGGTTTGGAATCTAAATTTGATATTTAAAGTTTAAGGTTTAAACTGTGTAGGGTTTACATTTTAGTGTTTACCGTTTAGGGTTTATGGATAAACAGATGCACAGTCAGATTTAATTTGTAGCATATATTTTTATAATTTTTTAATGATTAAATGAAATTTGATATCCTGTCTTCGATAAACCCTAAACCCGTGAACCTTAAACCATACACCCACAAACCCATAAACCCAAGCCATATATGGCTTTTTAAAGAAAAACCCTAACTTATAACCCTAAACCCTAAACTTTAAATCATAAATCTTAAACCCTAATTCCTAAATCTTGAAATACTGAACTTGAAACCCTAGTCAGATTTAATTTATAGCATATATTTTTATAATTTTTTAATGATTAAATGAAATTTGATATCCTGTCTTCGATAAACCCTAAACCCGTGAACCTTAAACCATACACCCACAAACTCATAAACCCAAGCCATATATGGCTTTTTAAAGAAAAACCCTAACTTATAACCCTAAACCCTAAACTTTAAATCATAGATCTTAAACCTTAATTCCTAAATCTTGAAATACTGAACTCGAAACCTTAGTCAGCCCATACAAATTAACGACTAAAGCACCCTTAATTACCTTAAACCCTAATTTATTTAGATAAGTTTTGAATATTTCTTTCAATAATTTAATAAATTTAAATAACATTTTCAATTTACTAATTAATTTTGTTTCTCTACAAATGCATGGTTTACAATTTTTTTAATTTTAATATATATAAAGCTTATCTATTATCTTTTAAATAATGTAAAATATAAATATAATTTAAAAATAAATATACTTTTAGCGACGATTCTCCAGAAGCGCCGCTAATGTTCATACTTTTAGCGGCGTTTTTCCAGAAGCGCCGCTAATGTTCAGACTTTTAGCGGCGTTTTTCCAAAAGCGCCGCTAGTATTCAGACTTTTAGCAGCGATTTTCCAGAAGCGCCGCTAATGTTCAGACTTTTAGCGGCGTTTCTCCAGAAGCGCCGCTAATGTTCAGACTTTTAGCGGCGCTTTAGAAAAACGCCACTAAAAGTCTAGTCATTTAATGGCGCTTTAGAAAAATGTCGGCAAAGTTCGAGCATTAGCGGCGCTTCCGGAAAAGCGCCGCTAATGGTCGAACTTGTAGCAGCTTTTCCGGAAGCGCCGCTAATGCTCGGACTTTAAGCGACATTTTTTCTAAAGCGCCACAAATGACTAGACTTTTAGTGGCGTTTTTTCTAAAGCGCCGCTAACGATCAGACTTTTAGCGGCGTTTCTTCTAAAGCGCCGCGAACGCTCAGACTTTTAGCGGCGTTTCGCTAGTAAACGCCGCTATATATCATTTTTAGCGGCGTTTATTTAAAAAAAGCCGCTATTGCTCATTTTTTGGCAGCGTTTTCCTTCAAACGCTGCTATTGTATAATATTTGCGGCGTTTTTCTTTAAAACGCCACTAAAAACGCCGCTAAAACTGTAGTGACATAGTCGAAAGATCAGACACTTTGCCTTTCGCAGAACAAAACTTAAATGAAAATATCCCTAGTACTAGTCAACAATTTCAATGGGTTCGTCAGGATGTGGACGAAGATATTTACGAAATATGATTTAGTAAGATTTTACGATTTATTATTTATATGTAATATTATAATTTTAATGTTGGTCATGTTATATAATTTAACTATTTTAAATGTACTATTATTATTGTTATTAGTTACTAAAATTTTGAACTATTTTATGTGTATTGCAGGAAAAATGCCTAGAAGACGATTACGAGATTTAAATATTGTCCACAGTACTCCAAATTCAGAAGAACCAAATAGTGAAGAGCAAATAGTTGTTGGATCTTCTAATCTGCCGGACATAGATGACGAGCCTGCAGAATTTGAAAGTAATGTTAAGTTTATTTTACATGCATTTTGAATTTTATTATTGATTCATTTTTTAATTTTAATATAATAATATATCATTTTTCAGCTGAAGCTGGTGGGACTTGTAGAGGTCAGGGACGTACATTGCTTAAGGATTTATACGACTTAGAGCCTGTCGAGCGTGTTAAAGTAAGGAGAAACAATCATGGCTAGCCTGTTGGATCTGAAGCTCGACTGTTAGCAAGCTATTTGGGCATTTTAGCACGAAATGCCAATATGTTGGCTGTTAATTACGAATCATGGCATCACATGCCTACTGCCAACAAAAATCAGGCTCTCGATAATATTAAGGTAACAAAACGTGAATGTAATTTATAATACTTTGATTTAACTTTCGTTTATATTTACTTTTTAAACTATTTTTGTTCAGGGGAGATTTGCTTTAGAGGTCTCCGATGACTATGTTAAGAAGACGTTGGGTAAAAAATGGAGAGACAATAAAAGCACCCTAAAAAAACAATATTTTAAGAAAGACATAAGCCTCGACGAAAAATTGCGAAATGTCCCGCCGGGAATGTTGAGGTACCAATGGGAAGATCAAGTTAGATTCTGGAATTCAAAGAAAGGAGAGGTATTACGTACTTCTAAAGTCTTATAAAATTTTCGGTTTATCGTATTTACTATATACATAACCCAAATTCCATTATGTAGGACCGTGAGCGAGTTGGAACAAGCAGCAGGCACAAACAAAAATTCACGCACACGGCAGGTTCCAGAAGTTTTGCTTGTGTAGCTAAGGCCGAGGTATTATAATTTATTATTTCTTTCAAATATTAATGACTTTATACTATTAAATTATATTTTTCTGCTATAATGTAGGAAGCTTCGTCTGGTCAAAAAGTTGGACGCCTTCAGCTTTTTGACATTACGCATAGGAAGAAGGATGGATCTCCGATGACATCCAAGGCTGCAGAAATTTTGGTATATTTACTTAATAAAATTTTATTTATTATAAATATTTATAATGTTTAATTACAATAGTTGAATTCATCGTTTGTAGTTTTAAATTTATAATTTTAAGTTATGTTGCATTCCTTTTTATTATATATTTAATTTCTAACTCTTTCATTGATTTATCAGGATAAACTAAATGAGAAGAAGGCGGAGTATGAAGCGGTTGCTTCGTCTGATAGTTCTGTTAATCTCGAGGAGATTGATAGCAGAATTATTACTGATATTTTGGGTCCTGAAAGGTATGACTGCTTCGATTGATAGTTCTGTTAATCTTCAGTATATTTATAACAGAATTATCAGTAATGTTTTGGGTCTTAAAAGGTATGGTCGAGTTCGATGTCAAGGATCTGGTGTTACCCTGACCCAATATTTTGGATCCGGCTCCCAGCAATACATGCCTTCCGGGATCAATCTCGTGCTGAAGTTCAGAGACTAAAAGACCAGATATCTCAGATGGAAGCGAGCACAGCTGACCATATTGCTCAGCTTAGAGCGGAGGCAGCGGCGAGGGAGGCAGAGCATATTGCTCAACTTAGAGCGGAGGCAGCGGCGAGGGAGGCAGAGCAAAACAGAAAGTATGAAGAACTCCAGCAACAGCTTCAGACTATGATGAAGTTTTTCCAGCAGTCGCAGGGGCTGCCATCTTAGATATTTCTTTTCTTGTTGTAAGATGATTTTTAATATTGTTACAATTAACATTATTGTAAGAATTGTTTGAATTATACTTCATTTATTATAATGTATCATATATCTTTTATTAAATTTGAAGTATCGTTTAGATTAAATGCTTTTGGTGAGATTAAATGTTTTATTTGCTGTCTTGGGTTGAAATTATATGCAATTGCTGCTATTTTTGGTTGGTTTTAATGCAGGAAGGGTAGGATATTGGAAAAAAAGAGCATTGCAAATCTGTGTAAATTAGAGGCGTTTATGATAAAAGCGCCGCTAAAAGTGCCCAGCCTTAGCAGCGTTTTTAAAAAATGCGCCGCAAAAAGCACCAACTTTTAGCGGTGTTTTTCACAAAAGCGCCGCTAAAAGCCCACACCTTTAGCGGCGTTGTTTACAAAAGCGCCGCTAAAAGCCTCTACCTTTAACGACGTTTTTTATAAAAGTGCCGCTAAAAGCCCTCACCTTTAGCGGCGTTTTAAAAAGCGCCGCTAATAACCGCCACCTTTAGCGGTGTTTTTATAAAAGCGCCGCGAAAATCCCCCACCTTTAGCGGCATTTTTTATAAAAGCGCCGCGAAAAGCCCCCACCTTTAGCGGCGTTTTTTATAAAAGCGTCGCTAAAAGTCAAGACTTTTAGCGGCGTTTTTTCACAATAAACGCTGCTAACTTTTGCGGCGCTTCTTTAGCGGCGTTTTTTGCGGCACTTTTGAAAGCGCCGCAAATATTATTACTGGCGCTTTAAAACGCCGCTAAAAGTAAAAAAAAAACGTTGCTAAAAGTCTGTTTTGGTGTAGTGGGATCTTTCAAGTGATGCTGACATAACATAATATTAGAGTATCAAAGTGACTAAAATGAATATAATTGTCAAGTTTAAATATAAAAATAAACAAAAAAAAAAATTTGATTACCAAATAGACTTAATTATCAAGTTTAGTGACTAAACTTTATATTAACCCTTAAAAAACACCAAAACCTTTATCACCAAAAGAAAAGATAATAATGATTAAAAGCTTGGGTAATTAATTTTGTAGTATATAGTCGGTCCAACACTGGCTTATATATAAGCAAAGTGCATGCATCAAGCACAACAGTTTTTCTCTGATTACCTTCTCTTTTCTTCTATCATTCTGGAGTTCAACCAATTCACTCAAAGCCAAAAAATTGAATAGAATTGTCTAACCATGTGTATTGCTGCTTTCATTTGGCAAGCTCATCCACTCTACCCTCTTCTGCTTTTACAAAACAGAGACGACTACCACAACAGGTATGTTTCCATTTCACTTCAATTATTCTTCTCTTGAAAATATATTTGTCTTATTAATATATATGGGTGGAATTGAAGGCCTACGAAGGCACTTGCATGGTGGGATGTTGATGGTTGTGAGATATTAGGAGGAAGAGATGAGGTAGCAGGAGGGACATGGATGGCTTGTTCAAGACAAGGCAGAGTTGCTTTTCTCACCAATGTGTTGGAGCTTCATACCCGTCCCGACGCCAAGACCCGCGGTGATCTTCCACTTCTTTTCCTGGAGGTAAATAAATCTATATGCCCAATTTTTTTTTTTTTTGGTTGAAGCCAGCTTACCTATCAAAAACGGTGGTCATTCATTAAAAGTAAACACACTGTTGTTGATACAGAGAACAAAGAGCCCCATGGAATTTGCGGAGCAACTGGCCACCGATGCTCATCAGTACAATGGATTTAACCTCATAGTGGCTGATATTCCTTCCAAATCAATGGTTTACTTCTCGAACAGGCCAAAGGGGCAACCCATTAACATTCAACAGGTTTCTCCGGGGCTTCATGTTCTTTCAAATGCCAAGCTTGACTCTCCCTGGCATAAGGTACATTAATTTGTGTCATGTGTTATATTCCTATAAAGTTATGCCCAAAGGCAGATGGACGCTGGTGAATTGATTCATCCACTCCCATTGTGCAGGCTCAGCGGCTAGGTAAAGGCTTCAAATAGATGCTCAATAGATACGGTAAAAATGAAGTAAACGTGAGAGAAATGGTTGAGAAACTTATGAAAGATAAAGTGAAAGCTGATAAAAGTAAGTTACCTGGCATATGTGCTCTCGACATGGAGTTCAACCTTAGCTCCATATTTGTTGAAATGGACACCCCACTGGTAAAATTCCAAGTTTTAAACCATCCTCCTACTAAAATTTATGTAGAACAATGTTGAAGCCAATAAAAATTGTGGTTGTTTCAACTTACATATCCATCTATTTTCTGGAATATAGGGGCTTTATGGAACAAGGAGTACTGCAGCAATGACCGTAGGTGCTGGTGGGGAAGTTAGCTTTTATGACAAGTATCTAGAAAAGGGTGTGTGGTTTGAGAGAACCGTCAATTTTCATATCGAGAAGCTCAAGTAGATTGAATCCATGTCAAAGCAAGGGATTTTACTACTCAAGTTATTTATTGATTTGCGAATGCTATAAGCATTTTAAGTTTGTACTAATTGTACCAAAGGAGTGATGTATGATGTATCCCGGTCTGCCTAATAATGCAAAATCCAATAAAACAATGGAAGAAAAATAAGAAATGTAACGTTTTGCAGGGTACGACTCCGTTATCCTCTTTGCTAATTGCATTCAATTCGAAAACCTAAGAATCAGCCAAAAGAAAACCTAAGATGTTGCAGGCATTTGCATTTGTGTGCTGTCTTGAAAATCTACCTCATTTCTTTCTCAACAAGTCAAGTTGTGGGAATTGCATTTGTATTAAGGCATCTTGCACCCAAACCTATACATTAATAGTATTTTTTTCAAATCAATAGGAAGCGAACCCTTATCTCCAAAATCGACTGCAATGAACAAAATTGATGGGTTTTAAAAGCTTTGTGAAATTAATCAGTGGGTTTTGCAAAATATATTGATGGAGCTTTACAGCTTTGAGGGGAAAAAGACAGAAAAGAGTGGAGAAGAGAAAAAGAATTTTAAAGACCCAAAATAATAAATTAATTTTTTTAATCTACGTTATATTACAACACACACAAAAAGATCACCTCATCTTCCTGTTAGTTTTATTAACAAATTCGACAAAATTTGTGTAGTGTTTATTATTTACAGTTTTTCTTGCAATCCAAGTGCAAGATTATCACAAATTCCAATTGGCAATTGGAAAATGAGATACGATGTTTATGTTTTTTTTTCTTTTCATTTTTAAATATAATAAAGGCGAAATTAACTGAAGTGAAAACTCTCTTTTTGATTTAAAAGCCCAGATATCAATTACAAGACATCAAAAAACAAAGACAAGTATTGGGGGACAGCAGATGAGAGTGAGTGACACTGTTTGATTTAGTGGAATGATTACAACATGTTTGATTGAAACTATTTTGTAATGTCTGGCTAAATAAATATTGAGAGAAAAAGACTTCAAATTTCTTCTTTTCCTTACCTATAAAAATTTAATTTCTAGTTTGGATAACATGTCTTTGGTTCTCATCTCTTGTTATGTAAGGCTGAGTCGCTGTTCGTTCACTACAGCAAAACAGACTTTTAGCGGCGTTTTTAGTGGCATTTTAGAGAAAAACGCCGTAAATATTATACATTAGCGGCGTTTGAAGGAAACCGCCGCTAAAAAATGAGTAATAGCAGCGTTTATTTCAAAAACGCCTCTAAAAATGATATATATAGCGGCGTTTATTGCTCAAACGCCGCTAAAAGTCAGACCTTTAGCGGCGCTTCTGGGAAAACGGCGCTAAAAGTCCGACCTTTAGCGGTGCTTCTAGGAAAACGCCGCTAAAAGTCTGACCTTTAGCGGTGCTTCTAGGAAAACGCCGCTAAAAGTCCGACCTTTAGCGGCGCTTCTAGAAAAACGCCACTAAAAGTCCGACCGTTTCTTTAGCCATTTTTTGGATTTTTTAAATTTATATATTAAATAATTTATTATATAATCGTAAAAGATTTAATTTTAAAATATTAAATTAATTATCATCATAGTTTAGGGTTTATAGTTTAGCATATATATATAGTTTAGAGTGTAAGGTTTAGGAGTTGCTATTTTAATGTTTAGGGATTATATGTGGTTTATGATTGTATTAATTTTAAAATATTGAATATTAATTCTCATGATTGTTTAGGGTTTATGGTTTAACATATATAGTTTAGGGTGTAAGGTTTAGGAGTTACATTTTAATGTTTAGGGATTATGGTTTATGATTTGCGGTTTAAGGTTGTGTTAGGGTTTTGTGGGTTAAAAGTTAGGGTTAATGGGCTTAAAGGTAAATGGTTAATTAAGGGTTTGGGGTTAATATGTTAAGGGTTAGTGGTTAGGGGTTAAGGTTTAGGGTTAGGGTTAGGGGTTTAAGGGGAAATGGTTAATGGGTCAGGGTTTTTGGTTTAGGATTCATGGTTTATGGTTTATGGGATTAGGGTTAGGGAAAATTATTAATGTGTTAGATTTTTGAGTTTAGGGTTTATGGTTTAAGTTTAGGATTTTAGGATTTAGGGTATTGGCTATATAACCAAAAATCCCGAAACCGAAATCCCTGATGAGGGATTTATGGTTAATTTGTTAGCTATTAAAATATATGTTTTGTACTACACTAACATTGGCCACATGAATTCCCAAAAAGTTGGTATCATAAAAAATTTTTAAAATTAATCCTAAAAGAGTTGATAAAAGTAATTAAATTTTTAAAATTTAATAATAAAAAATTAAAAACTTAAAAATTTAAAACTTAAAACTTAAAAATTTAATATTTAATATTTTAGTGGTTGGATGGACCAACATTCATAACATGAATTGAAAAGACGAGTAATAGAAACTTTGTCATATTTAGACAAATCAAATTAATTTTTGCGTGGACAATTTGTGATTGAACCAAGTATTGGAATATTTTATCTGCTTTGCCCTGTATTATTTTCGATTCTTCTTTTAATGGCATGATTCTTCTCCCTATGGTTTTAAAATTTCAGATATTATTATATTCCTTAAGCCCAACCATCTGCACCATTTGCTTCTCTCTTTAATTTTCAGCCTGTACATGAGTTGTTGCTGTCTATAATCTACCGTTATCCGACCACATCTTTTTAACTTTTTACATTTATTCTGCATGTATCCAAAACCAAACAATACATTTATTGCATATTCCTTTTCTTAAATACCATTTTATTTAATGTCATTAGACATTATTCTTTTTTCTTTGTGATCAAAATTATTAAACAAAAAATGTGATGCTTATTTTACGTGTAAAGTAATTTTTATTTAATATATTAAGAACCAATATATTAATTTTCAGCCATATGTCTCTTTCAATAAAGTAGCATACTATTTTTCGAATATAATTTTAAAGTGTAGGGACCATCTCGAAAAATTGGATAATCTTCAGAAACCATTATGATATTATACCATTTATAATTTTGGAGTAAAGGATTCTGCCTTTCTAAATCTCCTAAGCTACTTTGCCTTTTATTTTTTGCTCCATGCCTCAATTGCAAGACAACTATTTATTTATAACTGTTGAGTATGACTCCTATTTCAGCCAAATTTGAGAAATAATCTTTTAGTTAAACTTTGTTTATTTGTTTCAATCAAACTCTAATTAGTCTAGATTATTTTATTATTATTTAACCTATTAATTTAGCCAATAAATAGGCTCTTTTACAACTTTAGAAAATACATCCATTAGATATTAGAACTCATAACACATTTAGAGAATTTTGTGTCTACGTTTTAAATGTTCTTTGTTTTCGGGTTTTCGGGATTTAGTTTTTATCTTCATCTTTTGTACTCTTCGTTCTTTTACGATTATAGTAAAATTATCTTTACCCGTGGTTTTTTATCCTATTTGGAGGGGTTTTTCCACGTTAAATTTGTGTGTTCAATTTCTTAATTTCTTTTGTTATCTTTACTTGTTCGTTGTTTAATGGAGCCAATCCCCAACAAGTGGTATCAGAGCTAGTTCAATTTTCATATACCAGTCCATTTAGAGATGGCAACAATAAGGTTTAAAATTGAGAAGTTCGATGGTGAGACAAATTTCAATCTGTGGCAAGTTCGGATGATGGCAATTCTAGTTCAAACCTGCTTGAAAAAGGTTAGTACCGGAAAAAAGCCTGAGAATCTAAACCAAACAGAATGGGAAGAGCTCAATGAAAAGGCCTTGTTTACAATCCAATTGTGCCTCGCGTATATGGTATTGCAGGAGGTATTGATGGAGAGCACCTCATCCGCCTTGTGGAAAAGGTTAAAAACTCTTTATGCGACTAAGTCTCTAGCTAACTATTTAGTGTTGAAACAACGTCATTTACATTTTGTATGAACGAAGTGAGCTTCTTAAAGATCACATCAGTCAATTCATTACTCTTTTAAATGATTTAAAGAATGTTGAGGATCAGATTGATGATGAAGATCAGGCTATGCTATTATCGTGCTCTTTACCCCCTTCATACAAGTCTTTCAAGGAAATCCTGATTTATGGCAGAGACAAACTCTTGTTCGAAGATGTGAAGGGTCATTTGTTGAGTAGAGACAAACTTGACAATGAGTTTGGTTTGATTAGCAAGGCAAATAAGTAAGCTTCTGTTTTGGTAGCATCAAAGAAACGAGACAAAATGTGTCGCTATTATAAAAAGTTAGATCACATAAAATTAGATTGTTATAAACTATGAAATAAAAGAGCTGCTGAGAGTAATGATGAAGATATAGCTGGTGCTAATTTAGCCAATGAAAGCGGTGATGATTTCTTGTTAGTGTCAACGAGCGATAATTCCAACCTCACGTCTGAGTGGATCCTGGATTCGGGATGTTCTTTCCACATGTGTCCCAATAGAGAATGGTTTTCCTCATACAGTTTGGTTGAAGGTGGAGTTGTACACATAGGAAATGATTCATCTAGCAAGGTAATTGGTATTGGTACTGTTAAAATTAGGATACACGATGGGAAGATTAGGGCACTCTCAGATGTCAGGTATGTACCTGATTTATGAAAGAATCTCATCTTCTTGAGTATTTTAAACTTGAAGGATGTAGAATCAACATTGAGTTGAGCGACATTAAAGTATCTCGTGGAGCTCTCATTTTGTTAAAAGGCAAAAGAACCAGCAGTCTTTATATTTTGGAAGGTTCTATAATGAGCAGTGAAATTGGACGTCCCTCGTCCGTTACGGAGTCGAAGTCAACTCGTTTGCAGCGAAGGCAACGTGGTCATAAGAGGGAAAAAGGTATGACCATTTCGTTGAAGAGAGGTTCTCTTTTGGATGCAGGTTTTGAAAAGTTAAGGCACTGTGTTCGTGAAAATCAAACTCAGGATAGTTTTAATTTGGCAGTGTACAAGTCGAAGGCTAGAAGTCTTCCAATTTCTAAGCACAGATTTGACTCAATTAATTCCCTACACAGTTCAAGATTGGCCCGTGGTGGGCTTCGGCAAAGATGGCATTGTGGAAATATTAGTCAAGGTGGAGATTTGTTGAGTATGACTCCTATTTCAGTCAAATTTAAGAAATAATCTATCAGTTAAAATCTATTTACTTGTTTCAATCAAACTCTAATTAGTCTAGATTATTTTATGATTATTTGACCTATGAATTTAGCCTATAAATAGGCTCTTTTACAACCTTAAAAAATACACCAATTAGATATTAGAACTCATAACACATTTAGAGAATTTTTTATTTACGTTTTGAGGGTTCTTTGTTTTCGAGGTTTAGTTTTTATCTCCATCTTTTGTACTCTTCGTTCTTTTGCCATTATAGTAAAATTATCTTTACCCGTGATTTTTTATCTTCTTTGGAGGGATTTTTTCACGTTAAATTTGTGTGTTTAATTTCTCAATTTTTTTTTTTGTTATTTTTACTTGTTCGTTACTTAATTGGGTCGATCCCTAACACTAACCTTATAAAATTGTCTTTTCAAAAAAAAAAATCCTCAATCTAGCAAAGTATTACATTTGATTATGAAAGTAGTATGTTGTCTTACATAAGCTAAATTTAGAGGTGTTTGTGATTTTATACTCAACTAAGTAATTAATATCTTATCTTTTTGAGTTTATAGATTACAAACGTTGGAATCTATCCTTTGAGATTGTTTGATTCTAGTTTTCGCCAAATTGTTCAAAGTTGATGGGATAAAACAAGTGAATTTGATGGTGTTCGGAAACAAGCTTCGATGTTTAGTGAGTTTAAAATTTGTTGGCAAATTAAATAACACAATGGGTGAATATCCATGGAAGTTACTGTCCCAAAGTGGGGTTGGACTTGGATGGTGTCTGCGACACTCATTTTTAACAAATTCAAAGCAGTGGCAATAATACCGATTAAATTACAACTAGAAATAAAACCAGATCAGTCGGTTGCCAAGAGGTTTCGAGGGTCATGCTTGTTCCCTATCAACCCAAGTACTTCTAAGTCAGTACCCCTCTTAATGGGGAGAACTTTGTTGATCTTTCATTGGTTTAAAAGTCCAAATACCAATTGTAAGGCATAAAAACAATAAAGACAAGTATTGGGGACCAGCTGAAGAGAGTGAGTGACACGATTTGATTTAGAGTCTCATGATTGCAACATGTTTGATCGTGATTCCTCAAATTCGATTGAAACTATTTTGTAACGTCTAACAAAATAAATACCAAGATGAAAAGACCTTTTTTCTATAAAATCTAAATTTTTAGTTTTGAAGACATGCCTTTGGTTCTCATCTCTTGTTCTGCAAGGCTAAGTCGCAGTTGCTTCGATGGACCTATGTTGGAAACATGAATTGAAAAGAATGCCAACATGTAATAGAAACTTTTTAATATTCAGATAGATCAAATTAAGCTTTGTGTGGACCATTCGTGATTGAAGCCAATTCTGCCCTGGATTAGTATAGATCAAATAATTACTTTCGCAATCCTGAATTTACCAATCTAACAATTGAATTTAACAATATAATTATAGTTGCCTTGCCTTTAAAATTTTAAGTTGATCTAATACCTCTATCATTTCGGTCAAAAACTTTGTTTATTTCATATATATATATATATTATAAAGCAAAGTTTTTAAGTATTTTTGAATGCAACTAAGTAAGCATGTTTCTTCTACCGCGAGTCAAAAGTTTGCAGCATTTAGCCATTTCGTACATTATATGTAACATCCTGAATTAGGGGTCATTTGCAATTTTATTGTTTTCATGTGGTTGCCTGATAAAATGCTTAGGTATTGGTTGTTTGATATATTCTTGGGCCTGGTCATAAACCCGGGCTAAGTCTGAATTAGGGCCGAAATTTTCTTTTAATGCCTAAGAGGAAAAAGCTTAGTAAGGAAGCTTTAAATAATTGTTGGCACGAAGCATGACACAAGGAAGTGGCTGGTGGAGTGGTTAGGGCGCTGCCTAAGGAGCTAGAAGGTGCGGCAGAACAGGGGTTCGAACCCCAGGAATCTCGTTAGGGAGTTTTTTATTTTTGACGTTGAAGGAGAGCTAGGTAAAGGAAGGTTTAAAAATATTTTCGGCGAGGTTATGGCATGAAAGTCGGCCTGGCAAAGTGGCTTGGGAGCGCCACTTAGGGACCTGGGTGCAAGGTACTCGGGTTCGAGTCACGAGGGACGCAAGATGTTTTATTTTTGGGTTTCGGTGTTTTAAAGGAAAGGGCTAAGAAGGCTTTAAAAGAAATTTGGGAGCATTGTTGGACATGAAAGTCCAGGTGGTAAAGTGGCGTGGGGCGTGTTGGGTGGTTGCGGCATGGAGGACTTGCGTTCGAGTCCTGATGGGAGTGCAAGGAGTGTTTTAATTTTTGGTTTTGGCATTGAGACAAGGGAGCCGGGGAAAGAAGCCTTAAAAGAAATTGTAGGGGGTTTATATCACAAATAAATGCCTTGGTAAAGTGGCCTGAGGCGTTACTTGTAAGTAGTTCCAGCTGGTCAGAGGTTCGAGTGGCGTTGAAAGCAAAAAGGTGTGTTTTATTTTTGGCCTGGCGTTAAAGCAAAGGCAAGCCAAAGAGGGAACGCTTAAAGGAAACGGGTGACGAGTTATGTCACAAAAAGGTGCCTTGGCCGAGTGGCTAAGGGCGCTGCTTGGGGGTGTCTTCTTCAGGTCTCGGGTTCGAGACCTTGGGGCAGCACCTGAATGGAATTTTCCTTTTTGGCCAGCGTGAGTAATGGCCGGCGCATGGGCTCAAAGTTAGATGAAGGCATGTGCTTTTGTTTTCAATGTTGTTGCACAGTATGGGTATAATTTTTATTTTATTCTAATTATTGGAGGAAGGAAATAAGTGATGGGCATACTTATTAAACAAAGTTTTATATTTTTTAAATGGTGATGGGTTTTATGGCGTGGGGAATTATTTTATTTTATGTACTTATTTTAATGGAAGATGGGGAAATTGTTAAACAATGTTTTCTTCCAAATGTGATGGGCAATTATTACAAAAAGAAATAGAAGCATGGCCAAAATTCCTTGTTTGTCTTTCTTTTCTTGCCATTGTTCTTGGCCGAAATTGGGACTCCATGGGGGGCTTGCTTGGTCGGCCTTGAGCTAGCAAGGGAGGTGCCGAAACTCCTTGAATTGTTTTTCCTTTCTTTCTAACTTACCCTTGGCCGAAATAGGGGGACTCCAAGAGCTTGAGGTTCAGTTTTGGAAGGAGGTTTAGGGTGGTATTTTCGGCTTGGTGGTATGCTTATTTTGTGTGCCAAGGTTGCTTCTTCTTTCTCTCTTTTATTTCCTTTGGAATAGCCGAATTTTCCTTGCCATTAGAGCATAGGCCGAACCCCCCCAAAGGAAGGTGCGGTCAATTTCGAAGGGTGGTAAGTACTCCTTTTTGGCATACGGTTCCTTTACTTTTTATTTTGAGTGCCGAAAGCTTGAGAACGGGCCTTGTAAGGTTGGCCGAATGTGTATAGTGTCTTAATAATGTATCTCTTTGTATGTAGCCGAAGCTAGGGTGCTTGGAAGGAGTCTTTCAGGTTTTAAGAGCCAAGTATGGCATTTAAGTGGTAACCGCACATGTGCACTATGATTTTAGGGGGGGGCTGGTCGGCAAAGGAAAACGGAGGCTTCCGAGATTTCGTTTTGTTTTGGTAAGCAATAGTAAGTTCGGTCCAAAGCGTTTCGCGTACGACATATCTTTCGGGATTTTTGTTGGTAGCCGAATAGCCTATGTTATTAACTTGGGTGTGGCCGAATGGCCTTGTTAATGACCCTATGGTTTGACCGAATGTAGGAGCAAGGGATCTAGTGCGGTAGATCGATTCTTCGGGTTTTCGTTATTGAGTAGTTCGGGATTCGCCTAGACTTACATTTAAACAGGTGTGTAAACTCTTACACACTTTATTAGCATAGACTGCCTATTATATTGCTATATAACCTCTCGTGTAGTAAATTTTTGCCTTGTGGGCATAAGCTTGGATTTCGGGTAAGTCCCCTATTACTTGATCTATGATGTATGTTGTGTATGCCATCATATGTTGTTAAATGCTATGCTATATACAAATGCATGATATATGGGATCATGATACATGTTATGTGAGCATGATGATGGTGGGATTGATGAGAGGAGGGAGATGATCTCTATGGACTGTCACCAGTTGTTTGGTACCACACGATGGGTTGGCCCCATCATTTGATATTTGTGACTTCGGTCACCAGTGGTTTGGTACCACCAGTGGTTTTGACCACACCGTTGATATAATTTGTGACTAAGTCCCAGTGGTTTGGCACCACCAGTGGTTTGGTACCACATATTGATATTTGTGACTTCGGTCACCAGTGGTTTGGCACCACCAGTGGTTTGGTACGACATATTGATATTGTGACTTCGGTCACCAGTGGTTTGGCACCACTAGTGGTTTTGACCACATGTTGATATTGTGACCTATGGTCATCAGTGGTTTTGACCACACGATGGGTTGGCCCCATCATTTGATATTTGTGACTTCGGTCACCAGTGGTTTGGCACCACCAGTGGTTTGGTACCACACGGGGTAGAAAAAGGAGTATGGATGGCTAGCTTGGGTTGCATAATTGCATGTCTTACTAATATCTTGTGTATGAGGTGCATTTTTGGGTTGGGGATTTATACACTGAGTCTTGGTGACTCAACCCTTCCCATATCATTTTGCAGGTGAGTAGATCGCGAAGATGGAGCCGGAGAGGACTCGAGGCGGCCATGCTTGTTCCTCGGTTTTGAAGTTTTATTTCGCACCGTTAAAGTTTACTATTTGCTAAATTTTGATTTGGTTTGTAATATGGCCGCTAATTGTTATTTGGGTGTTTAAGTAGTTGCTTTTACTTTACTTTTATTATATTGCTAATGAACTTATAAACTGTTAAATCAATCGGTTAAAAGTAACGTTTTCAAAATAAGTACTCGTACGCGTTTTCAAGGAGGTTACCGTCGGGTAGCGAAATTTTCCAAGTTGACAATAACCCCGATGTTTCTAAAAATTTAAAATGACCCCAATGTTTTCAAAGGTTTCAACTCAATCGTGTTTATCAAATCAAACCCACTAGAGTTTTAGCAAACACTGTTTTATAACCTCAGCAAATTTTCGAATTTCCACTGTTAATCCGAATCTTTCAAAACGTTTTTACTCCGTGACATACCAGATCCGGTCAAGGCTCGTGGGCCGGGTTTGGGGTGTTACAACTGTTAATCCGAATCTTTCAAAACGTTTTTACTCCGTGACATACCAGATCCGGTCAAGGCTTATGGGCCGGGTTTGGGGTGTTACATTATATATCATTATAATGTTGCCTTAATTAAAGCAAAATAATATATATTTTCATAAGTTTTAAAAAATATCATAAATTTCCATTGGGAATTTTGTTGGTGTATTCTAAATCACATAACAATCAGAAATATGGAAGATTTCCATATATTCTCGCCTTTTAGTATAAGTAATAATAAAAAAATTTGTTGATCCTGGTCAAAGTTGCCTTTACAATGAAAATAAAAAAAATTTACAAAATTAGAACCATAAAATTCAAGTAAATCAATTTTGGTTTAAAATTTTAAACCTACATATTAAAGATCTCCGAACAATTTTACTTAATTTATAAGAGCACAGTTTATGGAATAATTTTTATATCCAATAAAAGGCCTTTTATTCTTATAAATATCGTGAAATTACAAAGTTAATCATTGTGTAGGAAATCTGATAGGTAAGTAGCATAACACCCATCTAATAGATTAGGAAATCTGTAGTCTTGAGATGCTATATATAGATTTTACGGTCACATTGGCAACCATAGATTATAATCTTCATTGATCTCGTTTGCATAACATCCATCTAGTTCACACTCAATTGATGAAAGGATGGGAACAAAAATTCAACCCGTTGTGAGTGGTGGGATAGGTGGGGGTATGACCTTGTACTTACCTCATCACCACCTGCCCCATCCCATCTCCGCTCATCCTGCATAATATAATAAATATATTTAAAAAATAAACATTTATAAAAATTTAATTTAATAATTATTTTAATACTATTTAATTTTTGCACTTATGTTGCATTTAAAGACATTTATGATGTATTTAAGACATTGTTTGTATTTTAATATTATGTAATGACTTTATTTTTTTAATTTTTAAACTTGAAATTATATCTTATTTACCAATTAAAGGTCGTGACGACTTACTTTTTTTCTTAAATAGTGACAGAATAATGTCACATATGTGGTGGGAGTTCGGAGGATAAATATTTTATACTTTTTTCACAAAAAAATGGTTTATAATTATTTAACTGATACTTACAAATATATTATATGAAGTGAGTCATAAGGCGAGTATAGTGGGGATTAAGTGGGTTTAGGACCCACTGGGTGGTGGGGCGAAGATGGTTTTGGATTTGTACCCATAACGGGTAGCGGGACGAAGATTTTGAAAATTCTTGGCGGGCATGGGGATGAAAATTGTGTAAGTCAAAGTCTTTGTAATTTGTAGTAATGCATGGATTGAATACCAACAGGGAATCTTCAGCCCTCTCTCTTTCTATCTCTGTCTTCCTCTCATTTTGGTGTATTGTTTGTTTGGATGTGTTTTGTCTTGTGTTGATCTGATTTGCTTGTTTAATTGATAAAGTAATGTTTATTTAATATATCCAGAACAATAAATTAATTTCCAGTTATACGTCTCATTCAATAATGATAATTTTATAAATAAAAGAGTTATAATCTCTCTCTATATAAATAAATGAGTTAAAAATAAGTTGGGTTGGGTTTCATTTAATTGAAAATGAGTTGGATTGGCTGATTATTTGATTATGGGTTAAATGAAAATCAACTTCAGCCTGGATTTAGGTATTGGGTTTTAATGTAACTTATATCAAGAGTCTAGTATGTCACTTTATTTTACTTGTTTGGTTTGGACACTTAAAATTGAAATTGATCAATTAAACCGACAAAATTGAGTCTCAACTAAATAAAGTGAAAACTCAACTAAATAGAATTGGATTAAATGGATTCAATTAATCGAATATTATTCTCATACTATATTCATGCTATGTAATAAAATTTTGTCATAAAGTACTTGATCTCGTTTTCCTAAGTTGATGTATTTGAAAAAAAAAAAAAAGAATTCTTTTTCAGGGTGTCTCTTGGAGCACAGGTGAAATTATTAAGATTTTATATATTTGGGCAAAACAGTTTGTTTCTTTTCATAGGGAAGATATTTCTATACAGAAAGAACAAAAGTCAGCAGTCCAGGTGCCGAAAAGTTGGATCAATCTTTGCACTGATGGGGTGGTCCAAATTGCCCTGGGTGATTCTGAAGCGGGGGAAGTCATAAGAAATGGAAAAAGGGAGTGGATTATGGGATACAACAGAAATCTAGGCAAATGCGCAGTCTTCAATGATGAACTATGGGGAGTTCTTGATGGATTAGCTCTCTCTCACAAAGGGTGCTATGATTGTGTATTGATACAAACTGATAGCTTGGAGGAGGTTAAAGCCATTTAGGATTCCTCTCCCTTAAGCTAGAATTCTACACTCATCAGATGTATAAATGTACGTTCATGGGCCATTCAGCATTTTCCTAGAAAACACAATGAAGTTACGAATTGCTTGGCAAAAATGGCCTTTGATACGAACCAATGACTGAAGATATTTGATGAGATACCGAGAGAGGTGCTAACACTCTCTCCTATGATTCAAGCAAGTGACAACACTATCGATAGCATTATCAATCAGTTAAGTCTTTTGTATGTTATTACTTTACTAAAAAAAATGTTTTAGCCTTAAATCTAATGATTTACTTTTTGATTAAAAAATAAATAAAATCAATTTTTATAAGAGTTATTATTTGGTACAATGTACTTTTTTTATTCCATAAGCATTCTTAAAAAATTATCATATATTTTTTTTAATATTTTACTTTACCCCTATAAGACACTTATCAACTTCTTTTGTTGCGTGAAAAGAACATGATTGTCGAATGAATTGTGTAAGTCAAGATGTTTGCGATTTGCTAATTCATGGATCGAATACCAAAAAGGAAACCTTAAACCCTCTCTTCTTCCTTTGAGGTAATGGGATTAAACTGTGGAGAATAATTAATAACTATACCAGTTTTTTATACTTACTTTTTACTTAATTACTGCTCAAGCTAAATAGAGTTTGCACGTTACGTTTGATAGACTCAAATTTGGGTTTGCCTTGTTAATGTTTTTAGGGATGGCCCGTTTGAGGTTGAAATTAAAAAAAAAATTGATAGTTGAGTAACAAAAAAAAAAGAGGCTATAGTTGGGTGATTTGTGGTGTAGTTTATCCTAATGATAAAAGATAGTAGGGTAAACTATAGAATTAGTCACCCCACTATTAGTGTGTTTCTGTTTTGGTCACCTAACTATGGAAATTCTTAATTTAATCACTATCGTTTTAGATCATTTCTATTTTGGTCACTCACGTTTTAGATCGTTTTTATTTTACTCACTCTTTGTTAAATGGTTAACGAAAGTTATGATGTGACCTTTTTTTTAACTGGTATAAATAGTACATTTAGTCTTCAATGCTTACACTCTCTACCAATTTGGTCCTAGAACACATGTAATATAAATATAAAGTATATATTATGAAAACATACAAAATATAATTACTTATATATATTTATCTAAATAATATTATATGTGCTTATATTTAGTTATAGTTATAAGGTTCATATATGCATTTTGTCCCTCGAATTTGACACCTTCTCCCATGTCGGTACTTATGATTTTTTTGTTCCAAGTTGGTACCTAAATTTTCATTCCATTAAGGGCTTTGACACTTTTTTTTTGTTACGATATTAAATATAGGACACATGACACTTTTAGGATGCCATAATTTATTTTTTATAAAAATATAATAAAAATTTTAAAAGAAACTATATGAAATTTATATTTTTTAAATATAAAAGAAATTATAAATTATGAAAATATATGTAACTAAAAAATAAAAAATAGCATAAAAATAAAAAAAAAATCTAAAATTCAAGTTGGAAAAATCGAAAACCTAGAAAATTTACACATTTTTCTAAATAAATTGCAAACAAATTAGATGAAGATAAATTTTACAATAAAGTTTGCAATAAATTTTATACTTAGAGATGGGTGCAAATTATTACACGATTTTTCAAGTTAACAAGAATGTCAAAGATGATGATTTGAAAATGGCTTACAGGAAGCATTTTCATTTTCCTTTTTATAAAAATATCCAGTAAAATATATAAAAATACATATCTATAACTTCACAAAAGGAATTTCATTAATCCAAATCAAGTCATTTCTTTTTATAAATTCAATTCCAAATCTCCTGTCATAAATCAACCTCACAAAATATATATCTCACAAATCTGATTCAGGTTAAAAACAAAAAATGCATGTATTGTGCAATTAAAACCATGATCCATATTCAATTCTAAAATATTAAACATATAATTTTGCATTACTTTACCTCCCTTGATTCTTCACAAACTTTTTGGAATAAATTAACCATTCTTGGACCATCTATTCCTTATTTCAATTTTATTAAAAAGATATGTTCCTATAATGACAGTCTTTACAAACCAGTGCACCTATCATAAACATATCACCTATCATAAACATATCAGGAACATTGCCATGAGAGAGGACCTAAGAAAACATAATACAAACTACATAACATACAATCAAGCACCCACACAAAATGTTTTTTAAACAGCTTGATCGTTGTTTTCGCGATGTCAAAGTCTTAAAATTTATAAAAAAAATGATCAAACCTGGAAACTAACTATGACAACGATTTGAGGCAAGCGTACCTATCGAATAGTAGTATTGTTAAGGCAAGACCGGAATGTCGAACCCAAAGGAACCAAAATTACTAATACTAACTCTCTTTTTATTATTTAGCCTAAGAATTAAGGGAATTGTTTATCTAATCTAAATTTAACTAACTACTAAACTAAAGACTCTAAGACAAAGAAGAATGAAATTAGGAAAATAACTTGAGGAAAAACCAATTGATTAAGATGACACCCAAGGAAGAATCCACCTAAACTTCACTTGTTATCTAACTCTGAACCAGACAATTTATTCATTTGACTTGATCCGTAAGATTCCCTAAGTTATATTAATACCTCTCTTGAGGCGACTAAAGTCTAACCCTAGGTTGATTAATTGAAATCTCTTTCTAATTAAAACCCCTAGAATCACATTAACTTGATCTATGGGCTCCCATATTAGGTTTCACCCTAATCCGGCAAAATCTCGTCACCCTATCTCTAGGCGTGCGACCAACTCCGCTTAATTATGCTAGATCTACTCTTAGGCAGGGACTTTTGCTTCTCCACCTAAGCACATCATACTTGAATTAATATCCTAGAAATATCAACACAAGAGTTAAGAACACATAATTAAGAACAAGTCAAATATTTATCATATAGTTCAAAAAACAATAACAAGATTCATCTTAGGTTTCATCCCCTCATGTATCTGAGGGTTTAGTTCATAACAATAAAAGAAAACATCTAAAAAGAAACGATAAAACAAAACATAAGAAATCCCTAAAATCCCCTGAAGGAATTGAAGGAGAGATCTACCGTCTTGAGTATAATTCTGGCTTCTTGAGATGAATCAACTGGCTATCTTCTAGTAAATCTCCACAAATCTACCCTCTTTAGCCTAGCTGGACGCCCCCTGACTAAAGCCCTGGGTTCCCCCTTCTTAGTTGATACTTAGGGTGTTTATATAGGCTTTTGAATATGTTTCTTTGCCCCTAAGCATCCTAATCCGAGTGAAGCTCTTCTTTCTGATGACAGGGACACGCCCATGGCACACGCCCGTATAAGCCGTGGCCAGGCCGTGTTGAGTCCATTAATGAGGCACCGTCGTGTGGTCTTGGGCCCAGGCCGTGTGGATTTCGTGATATGGCCCATTTACTCTGTTTTGGGCCCGTCTTCCATTCTTTTCATCATCCAGTGCTCTTCTGAGTATAAAACATGAAAACAAAGGATTAAGAGCACCAAATTACATAATTCAAGGCTTAAATCATCCAAAAGCATGCTAAATGTGGGCTTAAAATATGTTACTTTTACGGTTTATCACAGCTCTAGAAAAAGGCCTGCATACCACCAAGCAATGATAGTTTTCTATTCTGTCTGCAACTTGTTGAAGTCGCCCAAGTGTTGGCTTCTCTACCCTTCTGCAAATCTTTGTCGAACTCGCTCGATGATCCTAATCAACCAGAATGGTTTTCCAGTCATGAATACAATGTATGCCATGCTTATTCCCAGCACCAATCCACATCCATACCCCATCAATATTGAAAATTTTCAATTCAATTCATCACCATCATCATCTCTATCAAATTTGGCTGGAGTTTCCTCATCAGTACCACAGCTTTTTGATAATGGTAAACCACATAAATCCAAATTTCCCATGTAGGAATCATTAGCAAAAATATCAAATTATTTTCCTTGAGGAATGGGTCCGTTGAGATTATTTTGAGAAAGGTTTAACACCTCTAAGAATCTGATCATTGTTTTATGTGATGTCAAAGTCTTAAAACTTATATAAAGAATGATCGAACCTGGAAACTAATTATGACAATGATTTGAAGCAAGTGCACCTATCGAACAATAGTATAGTTAAGGCAAGATCAGATTGTCGAACCCAAAGGAACCAAAAGTACTAATACTGACTTTCTTTTTATTATTTAGCCTAAGAATTAAATGAATTTTTATCTAATCTAAAATTAACTAACAACTAAACTAAAGACTCTAAGACAAAGAAGAATGAAATTAGGAAAATAGCTTTGAGGAAAAACCAACTGATTAAGACGACACCCAAGAAAGAATACACCTAGACTTCACTTGTTATCTAACTCTGAACTAGACGATTTATTCATTGGACTTGATCCGTAAGATTCCCTAAGTTATATTAATCCCCCTCTCGAGGTGACTAACATCTAACCCTAAGTTATACTAATCCCCCTCTCTAATTAAAACCCCTAGAATTGCATTAACTCGATCTATGGACTCCCCTATTAGGTTTCACCCTAATCCGGCAAAATCTCGTCACCTATCTCTAGGCGTGCGATCAACTCCGCTTAATTAGGCTAGATCTACTCTTAGGCAGGGACTTTTGCTCCTCCACCTAAGCACATCATACTTGAAGTAATATCCTGGAAATATCAACACAAGGATTAAGAATACATAATTAAGAACAAGTCAAATATTTATCATATAGTTCAGCAAACGATAACAAGATTCATCTTAGGTTTCATCCCCTCAGGTATCTGAGGGTTTAGTTCATAATAATAAAAGAAAACATCTCAAAAGAAAAGATAAAACAAAACATAAGAAATTCCTAAAACCCCCTGAAGTAATTGAATGAGAGATCCTCCGTCTTGAGTGTGATTCTGGCTTCTTGAGATGAATCAACTGGCTACCTTTGAGTAAATCCCCACAAGTCTGCCCTCTTTGGCCTAGCTGGACACCCCCTCACTAAAGCCTTGGGTTCCCCCCTTTTAGGTTATATTTAGGGTGTTTATATAGGCTTCTGAATGTGTTTCTTCACCCCTAAGTATCCTAATCCGAGTGAAATTTCTCTTTGTCACGACAGGGACACGCCTATAGCACACGCCTGAGTGAATCGTGGCCAGGCCGTGTTCGAGACTGTTGAATAATGCACGGCCGTGTGGCTTGGGCCCAGGTCGTGTGGATTTCATGATATGGCCTATTTACTCCATTTTGGGCCCGTTTTCCATTCTTTTCGTCATTCAGTGCTCTGCTGAGTATAAAACATGAAAACAAAGGATCAAGAGCACCAAATTACATAATTTAAAGCTTAAATCATCCAAAAACATGCTAAATGTGGGCTTAAAATATGTTACTTTTACGGTTTATCAAAATCTAAGATTTTTTAACTCTATTGGAATTCTTCCTTCCAGCTTGTTTGATGAGAGATCTAATGATTCAAGCTCCGACAAATTACCCAAAGATGATGGGATAGGACCTATTAAACAATTATGGGAGAGGTTTAGGATAATAAGTAAATGAAGCTCACACAGTAGTTTTGGAATTTTCCCCAGAGAAGTGATTATTAGAAAGGTCAATAACCGTCCAAATGAAAAGTAGTTTTTGAAACTTCGTTTCTAACCATTTTGTTGTAAAAGATAAACCAAAAGCATAATTCACTATAAATATACCAATTGCATCTTCCATGTACTTTAGTTCAACTTTCTTTCCATACCCTTCTCTAATGGCATGCAAATGTTCAAAAAAATGGTAGGTAAATAACCAATGAAGTTATTATGAGAATGATCAATGATACGCAAATGAGTTAAGGAAATTGTAACAATATTTTTAAAATTTTATAAACTTGAAATTATATTGTAACATCCTAGATTAGGGGTTATGCGTTCGTGTGTAATTCATGAGATAGTGGGCTCAGTGGGTGTGTTGGATGTGTTCTGAGGAGTTCTAGGAACCCTAAGATGTAAGGAAATGTAAGGAAATGTATGGAAATGTAAGGAAATGTAAGGAAATGTATGAAAATGTAAGGAAATGTAAGGAAATGTATGGAAATGTAAGGAAATGTAAGGAAATGTCTTGTCTTGGAAATGTGAGGAAATGTCCTGGAAATGTAAGGAAATGATGTGGAAATGATTCAAAAGAGGAAAGTAAACATTTTTGGAAACTTGGAAATGTAAGGAAATGTCAAGTTTACAGAGCTGAACGAAAATTTTTGGAAACTTAGAAATGACTTAGAAATGTCGAGTTTTAAAGTTTAAAAGAGGAAATTAAGGCAAGGTGGCCTTAAAAGAAAAAGTTTGTGAAATTTGACACACAAACAGGCTTGGAAAAGTGGCCTGGAGATGCCACTTAGGGCCTCTGGAAATGGCGCCACATGCAAGGTGTTGGGCCTGGGTTCGAGTCACTTGGGAAGCAAATAAAAGGAATTTTATTTTTGCTTCCAGAAGCAGAGGAGTGGACGGCAATGCTTCTAGAAAAAGGGAGTTTTATTCCCTTTAAATTTCGGCAATTAATGGGATAAATAAGGGATTTAAATTGGATTATTTTTTTGAAGAGATAATAGATGGATAAATATGGATTTATTTCTTTTATTTTGATAGATAAGGAAGAGATAAAAGAGGATTATTATTAGTATTATTTTTATTAAGAGATAATAAGGGATATTTCTTTAATTATTTTAAATTAAAGAGATAAAGCTATCAAATAAAGAAGAGTGGTGGCCAAGTAAGGGACTCTAGCCTAGTAAATTTGGCTATAAAAGGAAAAGAGAGGCCATTCATTCATTTACTTTCCTTTGCCGAATTTCTTAAGCAAATTCTCCTCTCTGCCGAAAATTCCCTAAGACATTCCCCTCTCTCTGCCGAAATTTTCCTAGCCAATGCTCTCTTTTCTCTGCTATTTTGTTAAAATCAAAAACCCTAGTAAAGCAAACCAATCTCTTCATCTTTCTTTTCTTCCTATTTCTCCTTACCAATCCATTCAAAAGTCGAATCTTGGAAAGGCTTCAAGCTTAGGTGCTGTCAATTTCTTCAAAGGTAAGAACAAGTTTGATTTCTAGTCTTTTCTTTTAGATTTGCCGAAATCTAGTATTAATCCCATTAAAATCTTGTTTGCCGAAATTTGGAAGGATCTTTCGGGATTTACTAAGTGTAGACTACAAGGAAGGAGAAGTTCTTTTCCCGAAGGTACACCATAGGCTACGTGTTCCCTAGTATTCGGTGAATTTCGAGATTTGAGAATTTCAAGGGATTAAGGATCTAAGCGGTAGATAAGATTTCGAGATCTCAAGGAATTTGCTAAGTTAATCAGGTGTGTACCCCACACTATTTCATAATACGTTTTATGGCTGTGTTTAAATAATATATGTGATATTAAGAATATAAAAGTGGCTAAGGTACCATGATATGGTACTAAGTACTCAGGTACGTTTCCTACTTCTACTAGGGACATGAAAAATGTTATTCGTAACATGAGAATATGATAAGAATGTGAACTTGGGCATGTAATTGCATAATATGTTATGGGCATATGGGTTTGTTTGAAAGGGGAAGTGAAAAGTGGTAACCTAAGACCACAGTAATCTGAAAGTGGTAACCTAAGACCACAGTAATCTGAACGTGGTGACCTAAGACCACGAATGCGGTGACCTAAGACCGAAATTTGGAGTGTAGCGGAAGGAGGGTCACTTAGTAGTCCCCACGGTGTGACTGGCAGGTACGGGGGTGTGTAGCGGATGGACAATTAGGTTTGGGTTTGGGAATGCATCATAACTTGTATTTTATGTTTTGAATGTGTAACTAATGTATGCCTGATTCTATTATGATTTAGTGTCGTGTACACATTGAGTCTGTTTGACTCACCCAGTTGTGGGACCATGTTTCAGGTGATGAACAGTGATGGACCGGGATGGCAATACTTGTGATGGCCATGCTCAACATGAAGTTTTTATTTTATGGACTATTATTTTTATTTAAGTACTTGAATTACTTGGAAATTATTTGATGTATTAAGGCCATAAGGCCATGGTGGAATTATTTTACATTTATTTTTATTTATTATGTTTATGAGTTTTAACTTTAAAGTTTAAGTAAAATTTCTTTTAAACTAAACCCTAAATATTTTGTCACCTAAGATAAAAAGGGTTTTCTAATATAAAAATCCAGTTTGTTTTCAACAGAAGCCCAACCCAAACAATATTTTTTTAAATCACACAAGTTTTTCTCTAAGTAACAAAAGAATTTTGAAACCGGTTTACTTGAGGAACATACCAAATCTGGTCAAAACTCGTGGGCCAGGTTTGGGGTGTTTTAATTTGGTATCAGAGCCCAGTTTCAAACCCTCGGCCTTGGGTCTAAGGCCCAAAACGTTTTCAAATCGAACCCAAATGAGTTTTATGAAAGTACTTTTGAAAATAAGCAGGTTTTCTGGCATGGCACCTAAGTCTCCGACCCGAAGTCCACCAGGTAAGTACCCCTATCCTTTGTGTGAAATATATTATGATTTGTAGAAGGGTAGAAATGGAATGGAACGTAGATTAGACTGTTAAGTATGTGAACCCTAGGACTAGTTTACCCCAATATTTACATAAGACTTAAGTGCCTAACTTAAACAAACCTGTGGTTAAGTCGCCAAGTTAGGGTGTAGCAACCATTGTGCGCATGTCTAGGATTGGATCCGGAAGAGCTTGGTATTTAAGCAGTCCTAGTGACTCACCTCCTCTTCGCAGGAATCCTACCTGGTGCGTAGCTTCGGTTCACCCTAACCAATAGGACTTATTCATAGGCTAAACCCCTAACTAAAACCCGAAAGGGACTAGCCGTATTTTTATGGAAACCCTAGTTTTAAAACTCTTAAATTACTTTTTGATTTATAAAAGCTATTCCATAAAATTTTTCTAAAATATTTCTTGATTTATGAAAATTACTAAAATACCCCTATTTGCAAAATTACTAAAATGCCCTTGAGTTTTAAAATTACCATATTACCCTGACTTCAATAAAATTTTCTTATTTTGTAAAAGTATGCAAAAACCCTAACTTGTGAAAGTCCAAAATACCCCGATTCAGAAAATTACGAAACTACCCCTGGTTTACCACAATTACCAAAATGACTCTGATTTTCAAAATTTTTGCAACATCACCGATTTGGAAAATAAATTCTCAAAAAGAACCCTTAAGTTTTGCAAAATTTTGAAATACCCCTGATTTATTGAACTTTACAAATTTACCCTGATTTGTAAAAATTTACCGAAATACCCCTGGAATTTCAAAATTACCGAAATGCCCCCAGGATTTCAAAATTACCAAAATACCCTTATTGACAAAATCACCAAGGAACCTTATTTTGACAAGTTACGAAAATACCTCTGTAGGACAAATTACGAAAATACCCCTGGGTAGTGGAAAAACAACAACAATGAAAACTACAACATTTCTCTAAATGAACGAAAGTTCATAATTGGTTGATGGATGTGAACGTGACTTTCTGAATAGTGAACTTGAGCTGAGAACTTTGTTTGATCGAAAGAACCACTTTTAAACATCTCTTTTCATAAAACTGTTCGCGGTTAATCAGTGAAACAAAAGTACTAATGTATAAAACTCTTAAATCAGATTAAATCGAGACGTTAGAAAATGGTTTCTAAGGCACGTGAACTTAGAGATTGTGCCTAGAAAATATGATGGTTCTATTAAGATCAGAGTGCACAGCGTATGCATAGTGCGGTGAGAAGGATTGTACGACTGCTAATAAGTAATTTCGAGGACGAAATTATTTTTAAGGAGGGTAGAACTGTAATATCCTAGATTAAGGGTTATGCGTTCGTGTGTAATTCATGAGATAGTGGGCTCAGTGGGTGTGTTGGATATGTTCTGAGGAGTTCTAGGAACCCTAAGATGTAAGGAAATGTAAGGAAATGTATGGAAATGTAAGGAAATGTAAGGAAATGTATGGAAATGTAAGGAAATGTAAGGAAATGTCTTGTCTTGGAAATGTGAGAAAATGTCCTGGAAATGTAAGGAAATGATGTGGAAATGATTCAAAAGAGGAAAGTAAACATTTTTGGAAACTTGGAAATGTAAGGAGATGTCAAGTTTACAGAGCCGAACGAAAATTTTTGGAAACTTAGAAATGACTTAGAAATGTCGAGTTTTAAAGTTTAAAAGAGGAAATTAAGGCAAGGTGGCCTTAAAAGAAAAAGTTTGTGAAATTTGACACACAAACAGGCTTGGAAAAGTGGCCTGGAGATGCCACTTAGGGCCTCTAGAAATGGCGCCACCTGCAAGGTGTTGGGCCTGGGTTCGAGTCACTTGGGAAGCAAATAAAAGGAGTTTTATTTTTGCTTCCAGAAGCAGAGGAGTGGACGGCAATGCTTCTAGAAAAAGGGAGTTTTATTCCCTTTAAATTTCGGCAATTAATGGGATAAATAAGGGATTTAAATTGGATTATTTTTTTGAAGAGATAATAGATGGATAAATATGGATTTATTTCTTTTATTTTGATAGATAAGGAAGAGATAAAAGAGGATTATTATTAGTATTATTTTTATTAAGAGATAATAAGGGATATTTCTTTAATTATTTTAAATTAAAGAGATAAAGCTATCAAATAAAGAAGGTGGTGGCCAAGTAAGGGACTCTAGCCTAGAAAATTTGGCTATAAAAGGAAAAGAGAGGCCATCCATTCATTCACTTTCCTTTGCTGAATTTCTTAAGAAAATTCTCTTCTCTCTGCCGAAAATTCCCTAAGACATTCCCCTCTCTCTGCCGAAATTTTCCTAGCCAATGCTCTCTTTTCTCTGCTATTTTGTTAAAATCAAAAACCCTAGTAAAGCAAACCAATCTCTTCATCTTTCTTTTCTTCCTATTTCACCTTACCAATCCATTCAAAAGCCGAATCTTGGAAAGGCTTCAAGCTTAGGTGCTGTCGATTTCTTCAAAGGTAAGAACAAGTTTGATTTCTAGTCTTTTCTTTTAGATTTGCCGAAATCTAGGATTAATCCCATTAAAATCTTGTTTGCCAAAATTTGGAAGGATCTTTCAGAATTTACTAAGTGTAGACTACAATGAAAGAGAAGTTCTTTTCCTGAAGGTACACCATAGGCTACGTGTTCCCTAGTATTCGGTGAATTTCGGGATTTGAGAATTTCAAGGGATTAAGGATCTAAGCGGTAGATCAGATTTCGAGATCTCAAGGAATTTGCTAAGTTAATCAGGTGTGTACCCCACACTATTTCATAATACGTTTTATGGCTGTGTTTAAATAATATATGTGATATTAAGAATATGAAAGTGGCTAAGGTACCATGATATGGTACTAAGTACTCAGGTACATTTCCTACTTCTACTAGGAATATGAAAAATGTTATTCGTAACATGAGAATATGATAAGAATGTGAACTTGGGCATGTAATTGCATAATATGTTATGGGCATATGGGTTTGTTTGAAAGGGGAAGTAAAAAGTGGTGACCTAAGACCACAGTAATCTGAACGTGGTGACCTAAGACCACGAATGCGGTGACCTAAGACCGAAATTTGGAGTGTAGTGGAAGGAGGGTCGACTTAGTAGTCCCCACGGTGTGACTGGCAGGTACGGGGGTGATAACACTTTAGAACGACATGATTTTATGTGCTAATTGTATATTAATTTCGAATGTGACTCTACTAATTTGGGCCATTTATGGACTTTTATCTCGTAGGGACTAAATTGGAGACCAATGCAAAATTGAGGGCCAAAATGGTGAAAATAAAGACAAAAATGGACCAATGTGCAAAAAAGGGGAAAGATGGTGCCAAAAGTGTAAACATGGAAGGCAGAGGGATTGAAATGCAAAAAGAAGAGTCTTTGCCTTATCAAATTCTATTTTAATTAAATTAGGATAATTAATATTAGGATAATTATCTAGGATTATTTAATCTCTTTATTTATCTCTATTTATCTTTAATTAAATTGTAATTATCTTTGGGAGTTTGAGTAGAATTAGACTATTTACCTTAAGCACTATAAATAGGGGATGGTGTAACTCATTTGGGTTGTTCATCTTTTTCTGTACACTCCTCTCCCATACGTTTTTGTGTTTCCTTTATTTTCTTTTCAATAAAAACTCTCTTTTCCATATTTTTATTTTATTTATTTTTCCATCACAATATGAGCCACTAGAATCCATCTAGCCGAAGGTTGTCGAATTCCTCAGAAAAAGGTTCTTGAGGCTTAGAACCCGCACTCAACTTTCTCACCCAAGTATTCATCGTTTCTCCGCATTACGGGGCTGACGCTTCCGTCCAGGTTCCTTTAAAAGTAACCCTTTCAACGTATGCAAAGGCGGCCGCTTTGTGTGTTTTGGGAGGATTGCACCATCGGTTCGTGAGCTTACTGCGTCAGAGGTTAGCGAGCCCAAGAGACAAAATGGCGTGGGATTCGCCATTGAGAAACGTTGATCTAGCGTAAATGACTCCACAAAAGCAATCGCAAGCTGAGAGTCGCTCCCTAAATCCGTAAGTTTAAACTCTTGGAGTTGGTGGTCGTAGGCGCCCTCTTCCACTATAACTGGCTTACTCGGGCAGAGAAGGGTCATCCAAAAGCCGAAGATTGAACCCAAAGAGGAACGAGACAACCGGAGGCTGGAATCTCTCCACATAAGAAACTTTCTCTAAACTCTTTCTTTTTATTTTCCTCATTTTAATTTTCGTACTTTATTCTCATAATTTACTTCGTCTTAAATTCTGTTATTATTATTATTTTTCCAGATCGAAAATTATTAATTCTATTTTTTATTTATTTTTCAAGAACGCAGTTTTCTTGGGCACACGATTACGCGGGATCTCGAAAACAGCATTTGTATAATCCGATCCTCGTGGATTCGACCCTACTTGCCCTTTACTGTTATTTTCATTATTTTGCAGGGAGTAGGATATATTTTGGTGCATTCAACGACGCGCCAAATTTTGGCGTCGTTGCCGGGGATCGGTAACGTACTAATCCTGGTTTTTTGTTTTCTATGACCAGATCTGCTCCAGACATTCTTGCGTTTGATTCGGAGATCGAAAAGACTGCGAAAGCTAATCGAAAAGAAACTAAGTTGAGGAAAAAGCAGTCAGCGGTGGTAGTAACTCGAAGCAATCCACCACCAGAAATTAGGACCGACGACGAAGCGGAGTCTAGGGTTAGCAAAAACCCTACTCAAACGCTTGAAAGTAAAGCAGAAGAAGTCGATCCATTTGAAGAAGTGTTCAACGCTAGGGTGGATGAAAACCCTAATTTGGTACAAGAACCAATGGCTCAAATGATTCGACAAGTAGCCGAAGCTCCGACGGAACAACCGCCACTGTGCATCGCATATCCTACCATGGATACCGACTTTGAGTTGAAATCAGGGTTGATCTGGGATTCTTGCCAACATTTCGAGGGTTCTGAATGAAAACCCCCATAAACACTTAGAGGAGTTTCATATGGTTTGTCTGAGTATGAAACCTCAAGGCGTAACTGAGGATCAGATTAAATTGCGCGCTTTCCCTTTTTCCCTAGCAGATTCAGCTAGGGATTGGTTGTTTTATTTACCTCCTGGATCTATAACTACAAGGGCTGATCTTTCTTGTTTGTTCCTCAATAGGTTTTTCCCAGCATCTAGAGTAGCTGAGCTAAGAAGGGAGATTGTGGGGATAAGGCAGAAAGAAGCGGAGACTCTTTATGATTATTGGGAGCGGTTTAAGAAGTTGTGTGCGAGCTGTCCACAACATGGTATAATAGAGCAATCTCTCCTCCAGTACTTTTATGAAGGTTTGAAATCGATGGAGATGAATATGGTAGACGCTGCTAGTGGAGGAGCATTGGTCAACATGACCCCCCAACAAGCAAGGGACTTAATCTCCACAATGGCTTCAAATTCTCAGCAGTTTCGAGCTAATCTTGAGCCCCCTAGAAGGGTTCACCAGCTAAGTAATTCAACCTTAGAGGATAAAGTTGACAGACTTACGATTATGATGAATTCTCTTATTGCAGAAAAAGCTAAACCAGCTCGATTATGTGGAATATATGCTACACCTGAGCACACAACTGATACTTGTCCCAGTCTGTATGACGATACTATGGCTCATTTAAATGCTGTGGGTAATTTTCCTGGTCCACCACAGAGGCGATACGACCCTTACGCTAATACCTACAACCCAGGATGGAGGGATCACCCTAACTTAAGTTATGGGGCCAACCCACAATATAACCAGCCATACCAAAACCGAGTTCCATAGCAGCCACAAGACTCAGGTAATTCTCTAGAAACTTTGGTCAATAAATTAGCAGCTAATATGCTTGATTTTCAACAGAAAACCGAGGCATCTATAAGAGAATTGACCATATCAATTGAGAAATTGAACTCTCAAGGGAAGCTGCCGTCATAAACAGAACTGAATCCAAGACAACACGCAAATGTAGTGACTTTGCAAAGTGGAAAAGTACTGGAACCAATTCCCGACAAAAATCTTGCCCAAGAAATCGCCCAGGAAAAACCCGAAAAAGACGAACAGGTCCGACCGAAACCCCCATTGCCCAGAATTCCACCTCCATTTCCAGAACGATTCAACCAGTGTCGAAGAGGTAAAGAGGACAAAGAAATCCTCGAAACATTTAGGAATGTCGAGATCAACATTTCGCTGTTGGATGCCATCAAGCAAATACCGAGGTATGCTAAATTTCTTAAAGAGCTTTACACCAACAAGCGGAAATTAACAGGTAATGAAAGGGTGAATGTTGGTGAAAATGTGTCTGCAGTGTTACAGCGAAAAATGCCGGCAAAATGTAAGGATAGGGGCATGTTTGCAATACCATGCAAAATAGGTCATTTGGGAATTAAAAAGGCTATGTGTGATCTAGGAGCCTCCATAAATGTCATGCCTTTTTCTGTTTATGAATCACTTAACGCAGGTTTTTTGACAAAAACAGGTGTTAGCATTCAATTGGCAGACAGGTCCGTTGTGCATCCCGAAGGAGTCCTCGAGGACGTATTAGTCAAAGTCAATGGACTTATCTTCCCTGCAGACTTTTATGTGATAAAAATGGAGGAGGATAAAACTCCTGGGTCTTCAGACATCTGGTTGGGGCGACCTTTCCTTAGTACCGCAAATACTAAGATTGACGTCCGAAGCGGAACCCTTATGATGGAGTTTGATGGGGAGATCGTGAAGTTTAACATTTATGGCACAATTAGCCACCCAAGTGAAGTCTTGGACGTAAACCGTGTCGACATAATTAACTCATCAGTAGAAAAAACTTTTGAGTCATCTTATGGAGATAAATCTAAAATGATGTTTGATGATTTTGAATCTGTTAATAAATTGTTGGCTCCTATGGACACTAAAATTTTACCTTCTGTTGTGCAGGAGCCAGATCCAAAATTAAAACCACCTCTCGAGCATATCAAATTCACATTTTTGGAGGATGATGAGACCATTGCCGACTTAAAAGGGATTGACCCCTTGGAGGAAAATATGAAACCAATGAAAAAGGCGCAAGGACAATTAAACCTAAAGATGGTGGATGTGATAAAAAATGAGAATTTCCAAGCTGACATGATTAAAAAGATTTATTTTGAGCCACCGTAGAACCATTTAAGTCGTCGAGCTAATGACGTTAAACAAGCGCTTGTTGGGAGGCAACCCAATCTTTATTTTTCTTTTATTATTTATTTTTATTTTTTTATTTATTGTTTTCTTTTCTTTTCTTTTTAATTTCTTTTATTTAAATATCAATAAATTTCTCTTCCTTGCTTAGCTAAAATGGAGCGCATTGAGGCTTGACTCGACACTTTTGGCCAGCAACTCACCGAACTCATTGCTATCCTCCGCATTCGACAGTAGCTACACGGGGAGTTTTTCTAAACTTTTCTTCTTATTTATTTCTTTTGCGTCCACATTGAGGACAATGTTTTTTAAGTAGGGGGGAGGTACTCTTCGTATTACTGTCATATTCTGCTGAGATTTGTGTTTGCTGCTTGAGGCTCTTTTAGGTTGTCCATATTTTTTTAGAACATTCTGTCGCTAATCATGCCCAAGAATTTTCCCACGACTTGCCACTGTTTAACCCACATGCATGATTCTTGGCCACTGAGTTAATTCTGATTCTGTCTGTTTGATTTTATCTCCATTGTTTTATTCTTATTAGGCCAATAATATTTATGATTAATAAGTTAACTCTATCTTTCTTTTCGTAAAATTGATCGAGTTTAATATCAAGTGGACACCTAATACGTTTGCATGCCTAAGTTATGTTCATGACCATTAGGTGGTTACTAAAACTTATTTTCGACACTTGTTTATTTCTCTTAGGTCCTCTTGAAGTTTATATTTCACGAAAATTGTGATTAATAAATATTTCCAAGGTTATGAGTACAGCTTAGAACGTGACTGACTGAGTAACCGGGGTAGGGTGCTTGGGTTGTCATTCTACTTCGCGTCAAAAGGTTTTGTGACGTAATAGGTAAAACTCCGCTAGCCAAGGTTATGAGTATGGCTCAGAACGTGACTGATTGAGTAACCGGGGTAGGGTGCTTGGGTTGTCATTCTACTTCGCGTCAAAAGGTTGTGTGACGTGATGGGTAAAACTCCGTTAACCGGAAATATATTCCTAAGTAAAAAAAAAGGAAAAAGAAAAAAAAATATAGTACTAATAAAATTTCAGCTAAGGACTAAAAGTGGGAATAGGTAGAGTGTCTCGGTAGGTTTGGTAAATCACCTAATTATCATGAAATAAATCAAGGCGATTTTAATTTTTGTGTGTGTTAATTAGAATACTTTTTCTCTTTTACTTAAAGCAAGTTTAGAAGTTCTCTTTATTTTTCATATGTATTTTTGACTAATCTTTATAAAACTTTGGAGTAGAATTTCTTTCAGGATCTAATTTTCACAGTGGATAGGAACCATACTTGAGGGCAAGCATGGTCTAAGTAGGGGGGATTTGATAACACTTTAGAACGACATGATTTTATGTGCTAATTGTATATTAATTTCGAATGTGACTCTACTAATTTGGGCCATTTATGGACTTTTATCTCGTAGGGACTAAATTGGAGACCGGTGCAAAATTGAGGGGCAAAATGGTGAAATTAAAGACAAAAATGGGCCAATGTGCAACAAAGGGAAAGATGGTGCCAAAAGTGTAAACATGGAAGGCAGAGGGATTGAAATGCAAAAAGAAGAGTCTTTGCCTTATCAAATTCTATTTTAATTAAATTAGGATAATTAATATTAGGATAATTATCTAGGATTATTTAATCTCTTTATTTATCTCTATTTATCTTTAATTAAATTGTAATTATCTTTGGGAGTTTGAGTAGAATTAGACTATTTACCTTAAGCACTATAAATAGGGGATGGTGTAACTCATTTGGGTTGTTCATCTTTTTCTGTACACTCCTCTCCCATACGTTTTTATGTTTCCTTTATTTTCTTTTCAATAAAAACTCTCTTTTCCGTATTTTTATTTTATTTATTTTTCCATCACAATATGAGCCACTAAAATCCATCTAGCCGAAGGTTGTCGAATTCCTCAGAAAAAGGTTCTTGAGGCTTAGAACCCGCACTCAACTTTCTCACCCAAGTATTCATCGTTTCTCCGCATTCACTGGGTGGCGCTTCGTCCGTGTCCCTTTAAAAGTAACCCTTTCAACGTATGCAAAGGCGGCCGCTTTGTGTGTTTTGGGAGGATTGCACCGTCGGTTCGTGAGCTTACTGCGTCAGAGGTTAGCGAGCCCAAGAGACAAAATGGCGTGGGATTCGCCATTGAGAAACGTTGATCTAGCGTAAATGAGTCCACAAAAGCAATCGCAAGCTAGAGTCAGGCTCCCTAAATCCGTAAGTTTAAACTCTTGGAGTTGGTGGTCGTAGGCGCCCTCTTCCACTATAACTGGCTTACTCGGGCAGAGAAGGGTCATCCAAAAGCCGAAGATTGAACCCAAAGAGGAACGAGACAACCGGAGGCTGGAATCTCTCCACATAAGAACCTTTCTTTAAACTCTTTCTTTTTATTTTCCTCATTTTAATTTTCGTACTTTATTCTCATAATTTACTTCGTCTTAAATTCTGTTATTATTATTATTTTTCCAGATCGAAAATTATTAATTCTGTTTTTTATTTATTTTTCAGAACGCAGTTTTTTGGACACGATTCGCCGGGATCTCGAGAAGCAGTGCATTTGTATAATCCGATCCTCTGTGGATTCGACCCTACTTGCCCTTTACTGTTATTTTCATTATTTTGCAGGGAGTAGGATATATTTTGGTGCATTCAACGACGCACCATAACTTGTATTTTATGTTTTGAATGTGTAACTAATGTATGCCTGATTCTATTATGATTTAGTGTCGTGTACACATTGAGTCTGTTTGACTCACCCCGTTGTGGGACCATGTTTCAGGTGATGAACAGTGATGGATAGGGACAAGTGAGTATTTGTGGTGGCCATGCTCAACATGAAGTTTTTTTTTTATGGACTATTATTTTTATTTAAGTACTTGAATTACTTGGAAATTATTTGATGTATTAAGGCCATAAGGCCATGGTGGAATTATTTTACATTTATTTTTATTTATTATGTTTATGAGTTTTAACTTTAAAGTTTAAGTAAAATTTCTTTTAAACTAAACCCTAAATATTTTTTCACCTAAGATAAAAAGGGTTTTCTAATATAAAAATCCAGTTTGTTTTCAACACAAGCCCAACCCAAACAATATTTTTTTAAATCACACAAGTTTTTCTCTAAGTAACAAAAGAATTTTGAAACCGGTTTACTTGAGGAACATACCAAATCTGGTCAAAGCTCGTGGGCCGGGTTTGGGGTGTTTCATATATCTTATTTACCAATTAAAGGTCGTGGCGGCTTACTTTTTTTAAAAAAAAATAGTGACAGTTGGAATAATGTCACATATGTGGTGAGAGTCCGGAGGATAAATATTTTATACTTTTTTCACAAAAAATATGGTTTATATTTATTTAACTGATACTTATAAATATTTTATATGAAGTGGGTCATAAGACGAGTATAGCGGGGATTAGGTGGGTTTCGGACCCACTGGGTGGTGGGGCGAGGATGGTTTTGGATTTTGTACCCATAACGGGTCGCGGGACGGGGATGAGGATGAAAATTCTTGGCGTGGATGGGGATGAAAATTGTGTAAGTCAAAGTCTTTGTAATTTGTAGTAATGCATGGATTGAATACCAACAGGGAATCTTCGGCCCTCTCTCTTTCTATCTATGTCTTCCTCTCATTTTGGTGTATTGTTTGTTTGGATGTGATTTGTCTTATGTTGATCTGATTTGCTTGTTTTATGGATAAAGTAATGTTTATTTAATATATCCATAACAATAAATCAATTTCCAGTTATACGTCTCATTCAATAATAATATTTTTATAAATAAAAGAGTAATCTCTATATATATAAATAAATGAGTTGAAAATAAGTTGGGTTGGGTTTCATTTAATTGAAAATGAGTTGGATTGGCTGATTATTTGATTGTGGTTAAATGAACATCAACTTCGACCTGGATTTAGGTATTGGGTTTAATGTAACTTATATAAAGAGTCTAGTATGTCGTTTTATTTGACTTGTTTGGTTTGGACACACAAAATTGAAATTTATCAATTAAACCGACAAAATTGAGTCTCAACTAAATAGAATTGGATTAAATGGATTCAATTAATCGAATATTCACATACTTATAACCATCGTGATTCATTCATATTATTATTCTCATACTATATTCATGTTCTGTAATAAAATTGTGTCATAAAGTACTTGATCTCGTTTTCCTAAGTTGATGTATTTGGAAAAATTGAAACTTTTTTTTTCTTTTTCAGGGTGTCTATTGGAGCACAGTTGATATTATTAAGATTTTATATATTTGGGCAAAACAGTTTGTTTCTTTTCATAGGGAAGACATTTCTATACAGAAAGAACAAAAGTCAGCAGTTGAGATATTGAAAAGTTGGATCAATCTTTGCACTGATGGGGTGGTCCAAATTGCCCTGGGTGATTCTAAAGCTGGGGAAGTCATAAGAAATGGAAAAAGGGAGTGGATTATGGGATACAACAGAAATCTAGGCAAATGCTCAGTCTTCAATGATGAACTATGGGGAGTTCTTAATGGATTAGCTCTCACTCACAAAGGGCGCTATGATGGTGTATTGATACAAATTGATAGCTTGGAGGAGGTTAAAGCATTTAGGATTCCTCTCCCTCAAGCTAGAATTCTACACTCATCAGATGTATAAATGTACGTTCATGGGCCATTCAACATTTTCCTAGAGAACATAATAAAGTTGTCGATTGCTTGGCTAAAATGGTCTTTGATACGAACCAATGACTGAAGATATTTGATGAGATACCGAGAGAGGTGCTAACACTCTCTCCTATGATTCAAGTGACAACACTACCCATAGCATTATCAATTAGTTAAGTCTTTTGTATGTTATTACTTTACCCAAAAAAAATTGTTTTAGCCTTAAATCTAATGATTTACTTTTTGATTAAAAAACAAATAAAGTCAATTTTTATAAGAGTTATTATTTGGTACAATGTACTTTTTTTATTCCATAAGCATTCTTAAAAAATTGTAATATATATTTTTAATATTTCACTATGCCCCTATAAGACACTTATCAACCTCCTAATCCTACTTGTTAAGTCTAAAAACTTTACTAACAATGTATCAAATATTTTCTCTTTTAATAATTGTTTAAAAATCACGTTCAAGATGAATTTCGACAAATGGTTTCGTAGTAGATTAAATTCTTTGGATATATTAACCAAATCCACACCAGCAAATTTTACCTATGATGGATTCAATTGAACATACAAAATAATAACTTGTTAGAAGAGTTGATTAATTGGAAAGCATAGAATGGGGTAATCAATTAGAATAATAGAATTTATAAAACTTGAGGATATAAATTTATATTGGGATTATTCAGTGGGATGAAGAGTAAATTTCAAGTAGCAAAAGGTTGGATCCATCTCTCTCCCTTCCAAGAATAGGCTCATCTCGGGAAATTGATGTACAATTAATTCACTTTGAATGCATGAATCTATGGTAAGGAAGGGGTCTCAGCAGTAAGGTAAAAGGGTAAGTGTTGAAACAGAAAATAAAAGAAATGTAGCGGCTGTGGGTCTTATGGGGAGAGGACCGGCTGTGGGTATTTGGTTGCATATATTGTTGTACAAAAATCTTGCTAGTTGGATGATCAAGTATCAACTATCCTTTTAATTTTAATAAAAATTATATATGAACTTGTGAACTTGTATTCAAATTGAATCTTTCCATTGAGTCGCTCTTGCAAGTAGAACATGGCAGCTGACGATTCCTTGCCAGGCTTTTTTATATTCAACCTCTTTTGTTGTGCGAAAAGAACATGACTGTCCAATGAATTGTGTAAGTCAAGATGTTTGCGATTTGCTAATTCATGGATTGAATACCAACAAGGAAACCTTAAACCCTCTCTTCTTCCTTTGAGGTAATGGGATTAAACTATGGAGAATAATTAATAATTATACCAGTTTTTTATACCTACTTTTTACTTAATTACTGCTCAAGCTAAATCGAGTTTGCACGTTACGTTTGATAGACTCAAATATGGCTTTGCCTTGCTAATGTTTTGAGGGATGGCCCGTTTGAGGTTCAAGTTTAGTCAGATAGACTGAAATGTGGTTTAGCATTGCTAATCCTTTTAGGGACGGCAAAAGCAAGGGTGGAGAGATGCAAGTGTTTTGAGGCGTGGTGGTGATATTAGCATCAGTGCTCATCTGGTTTTCTTCTTAGGCCTGCCATTTTGGTTTATTGTTTGGTTCTGTTTTGCCTTGTGTTCCTCTGTTTTGTTCTGTTCCTGTGATGTTGGGTTTTTTTATGCCTACTGACAACCTTGGCTTTTATGGCGAATACTATTTTAACTACCACATTACCCTCACATCACCAAAACTCAAACTCAATTAGGTTGATGAAATTAAAAAAATTGATAGTTGAATAACAAAAAAAAAAAAAAGGCAATAGTTAGGTGGCTTGTGGTGTAGTTTACCCTAATAATAAAATATAGTAGGATAAACTATAGAATTAGTCACCCCCACTATTAGTGTGTTTCTATTTTGGTCACCTAATTATGAAAATTTTTAATTTAATCACTATTGTTTTAGATCATTTCTATTTTGGTCACTCACGTTTTAGATCGTTTTTATTTTACTCACTCTTCGTTAAATGGTTAACGAAAGTTATGATGTGACCTTTTTTTTAACTGGAATAAATAGTACATTTAGTCTTCAATGCTTATACATTCTATCAATTTGATCCTCGAATACATATAATTTAAATATAAAGTATATATTATAAAAACATACAAAATATAATTATTTATATATATTTATCTAAATAATATTATATGTGCTTATATTTAATTACAATTATAAGGTTCATAACTGCATTTAGCCCCTCGAATTTGACATCTTCTCCAATGTTGGTACTTACGATTTTTTATTCCCAAGTTGGTACCTAAATTTTCATTCCATCAAGGGCTTTGACACCTTTTTTTTTTGTTATGATATTAAATATAGGACACATGACACTCTTAGGATGCCATAATTTATTTTTTATAAAAATATAATAAAAAATTTTAAAAGAAACTAATATGAAATTTATATTTTTTTAAATATAAAAGAAATTATAAATTATAAAAATATATGCAACTAAAAAATAAAAAAAATATCATAAAAATAAAAAAATCTAAAATTCAAGTTTGGAAAAATAAAAAACCTAGAAATTTTACACATTTTTCTAAATAAATTGCAGACAAATTAGATGGAGATAAATGTTAGAATAAATTTTATACTTAGAGATGGGTGCAAATTATTACACGATATTTTAAATTAACAAGAATGCAAAAGATGATGATTTGAAAATGGCTTACAAGTAGCTTTTTCATTTTCCTTTTTATAAAAATGCCCAGTAAAATATATAAAAATACATATCTATAACTTCACAAAAAGAATTTCATTAATCCAAACTAAGTCATTTCTTTTAATAAATTCAATTCCAAAATCTCCTGTAATAAATCAACGTCACAAAATATATATCTCACAAAACTGATTCTGGTTAAAAACAAAGAATGAATGTATTGTGCAATTAAAACCATGATCCATAGTCAATTCTAAAGTATTGAACATATAATTTTGCATTATTTTACCTCCCTCCATTCTTCACAAACTCTTTGGAATTAATTAACCATTCTTGGACCATCTATTCCTTATTTCAACTTCATTAAAAAGATACGTTATACTCCTGTTTCTATTTCTGAATATCCATAGAACATAGGTTTTAAATACAATTATTCAGGAAAAATAATGAGTTCAAGTAATATAAATAAATATAATCAATCAACCAAAAAAGGAAAAAGGTGGCTGGACGACCTTACCAGCTAAATCACGTGTAAAACTGTAGCAAAGCACGTGAGTGCCTATATATCTTTTCCCTTTCCCTCTGGTCATAATATGGTTCAAGTCAAGATCTGATCTCAAAGAAAATTCGATGATTCATGGTAAAAAGATAGCAACTAATTTCATCCAGAAACACACTGTAAACTTTATCATAAAAAACAACCTAAAAACTTCCTACTGTTGCTACAGATCCACTAAATTGACCCATAAAACCATTAATGGATGTAATATGTTAGCAGTCCACTCAATTTTGTTATCTTGAATCATAAATGAACAACCAAAATAGGTGAAAATGACCTTTCTAGTGACTCAAAGTTACCCCTACAACTCCAATAATTGAACTCTAGTCCTAGAAAATGAAAAGAAATACCAAAAAAAATGAAAAAAAAAAAACATCATGAACGACTAAAGATTAAAGTTGTCGCTAAAGTGGGAAGCTATGTAAGATCTTGAAAAAGGACATGGTTACCTAGCAATTTAAAAAAAACCAGACCTCATTATAAAAATTCAGGTGATGCCAAAGCTTCCACATAAATCATCATTTTGAAAAGGCAGTTGGGTCCCTTTCTAAAGATCTATGCCTATTCGCACTAGTGTTCGATTAACACGAATATTATCCGAGCTTAAAATGAACACCAAATACGGGTATATGAAATGTCCAAACAATTATTTAAAAAAAAATAATCATATAACACAGATTAACATATCATCAACTAAACAGGAAAATTACACCGACATTCAACAATTCTTCATTTTAAATTCCAAAGATGTGTGATTCTTAATCTAATTTTGCAGACATTAAAAAAGGAATCTTTCTTTGGTGCTTCACGGCTAACGCGTTGCATAAAGTGAGGAGCAAAAAAACATGATAATAATAATTAAAAAGAGGGCTGACCAGATCAAACGTACGATTAATGAAGGCTAAATGACACATGATCAGATGGTTCAGATCTAACGTACAAAAACACATACTCTATTACCTCATAGAATAAGGGTAAAACAATTTTTTTTTATTCAAATATTTGGGCTTTTGATTTCTAAAAATTAAAGTTTACAAGAAAAATAAGAGAACAGTCCTGGGTTTAATGGCCCAAATTAAAAACAAAAACTAGCAAAATGGCCCTAAAATAAAAACAAACTTGCACAAGAAGACTCTAGAAAAAGTTTATTTAAAATATCTGCCACCGATTTACTGCCCAATCAGATCATCATTTCGTCTGCCAATGCTAGTCATGTCTTTCAATTTCTTCATTAATGGCGATACCAGTTTCCAATGAGAGTAATAAGCTCTTGAGACTCATTAGTTTTTCATTTTTAAAACTCCCTTTGCCGTTTCATCTCTTCTTCTCCTCAATCTGGTTCTCTCACACTCTTGCTCCTTCCTTGTTCTTTTGCATAAATGGGTATATCATCGATTAGGTAAATCTCTTCCATCCTTCTCAGAGATTCCGTTGCTAGAATATAGGCAAGATTATTTGCTGTTCTTGGAATAAACTCGAACCTTAACTTTCTGGCTTTTGCAATCATTCTGTGAATATCTTGTATGTAAGTTCCTACCAGGGATTTGTCAAACTTTGTACTCTTGCATTTCTTTATAATTGACAGCGAATCTCCTTCAATAATGGTATGTTCTCTGTTCATTTCGAGGGCTATTTGGGTTGCACGACGACATGCGATTGCTTCAGCAGCAAAAGCAGAAGCCACGCCATTGTGGAGATATGTAATTGTGGTGAGAACGAGACCATTCTTGTTTCTGACTACAACACCTGACGTTGCTTGGTTTCTGTCCCCCCAAATCGCCCAAAGCACTATACAATAAATTTTGCATTTTTCCAGAGAGAGAAGAGCAAAAACCTTGGTAAGCCATTCATTAAACTCTGCATTTGGGAGCAAGATAAATGTTGGATCTAACAAATCTCTCCATACTGTTTGTGACTTAGAACATTCACGAAAAAGGTGATTCATTGTTTCTTCCCTTTCACCACACCGAGGACACACTGTGTTGCTTGATAATTTCCTAATTGACAGATTTACCCGAGTAGGTAGATAGTTCCAGGAAATTTTCCAAATTAGTAGTTTAATCTTTGAAAGTAGATGATGTGAGCTAGCCCAACAAGCTAGGAACTGAATCCTTAGAGCTGCCCTTAGGTCCCATCACTCGAGCTCGTGCTAAGAAATCCCAAGAAGCCATAGCAAGCTACATTGGTCGAGTGTGGGAAGATGGAGTTGCCAAACACAAAGTGTCCAGCTCAATTAGCTTGATTCCCACATTTCTTCAAGCTGATTTAGTCGTGTTAGCTTAGTTCAGTTTCATTCGGCATTTAACTATCCCAATAAGCTGAATGTGTTTAAAATTCAATAAATATGAATTAGTTTAGTTAGTTAGTTCAGCTCAAGTTAATTAATTAAATAAATCTGAACATTTTAATTATTAAAGTATTCAATGTGTTGTATATTAATGTGTGTTATTAATATGTCCCTAATTAGACATGAATTAATTGTGTCTAGCTTTAGGACATGCCTTTTAGATGCCTTTTGGTGAACATGAAGAGACAAAGTTGTTAAGTGCCTTTTGGTGAACATGAAGAGACAAAGTTGCTAGGTGCTAGGTGCCTATTGGTGAACATGAAGAGACAAAGTTGCTAGGTGCCTTTTGGTGAATATGAAGGGACAAGGTTGCTGGTGCCTTTTCAAAAACTTAACGGTTAAGGGACAAGGTTGCTGGTTCCTTTTTGAAAACTTAAGGGTTAAGGGACAAGGTTAGAAGACCATTTGGCTGGCCTCTGTTCAGCCTATAAAAAGGCTATGTAATTCTCATTTAAGGCAATGATCATTCATATAACTTTGTTTATTTGTGAGTTTGTTTTCAACTCTCAATTCTCCCCAAAGACTTGTTGACTTATCAAGCATACACTTGTGGCGTCATCCTCGTCTTTGTTTATCGAACTTATCACTTTGTAACCCCAAAATGTGGCATTCACTATACGGAGGTTCCTATCATCTATTGATAGCGGGTCGAGGTTCCATCTTCTACCATATCCTTCCACTGAACACTTACCCAACCTAAGCGTTCACCTAAGACTCGGGTTAATACATCTCGTTGTATTAGTTCGACTTGAACCTTAATTTTTATTGTCAGCTAATCTCTTTGTGTCCTTTCATTCAACAACATTCAATCGAACCTAAGCTTATTCTTTCATAAACCATTCTTTTTCTTGAAATCCTTAACTTACTCTAATTTACGATCGTGCACATATTACGACTCGAACTTTCAACGTACTGAGGTCGTATCAGTAGATCAATCCACCATAGTTTTCTATAAAAATCCTTATAGATGTTTTGCAAAGCATAAGCTATAGGATCAATACTTTGTAATAGTTTATAAGCGCTACAGACTGAAAACTCAACTGATGGTTTACCACTCCATGCAAAAAAATCCTCATGAGGTTTCAGCGCCAAAGGAATTTGGAGAATCAGCTCAGCTGTTTCTTCTTGGAAGGTATTAACTATCAAATCTCTATTCCAGTCTCTATCATAGCTGTTGATTAACTCTGAAACTTTATCAAATTGCGAATAATAACCTCCAAAACTTAATCTACAATTGGCATAATTCGAAATCCATGCATCTTCATTAACTGAAATACTGGTGCTCGTGCCCCCTCTCCAAACCAGACCTTTTTCTAGTGTTCCTTTTGTCGCCTAGATGCTATGCCACACATAGGAGCAAGTGTTCCCCAAGCTTGAATTAATAAAATCACTTTCTGAAAAGTGCTTTGCTTTGAAAACTTTCGCTACTAGTGAATTCGGAAAGTTTAACAGTCACCACCCTTGTTTTGCCAAAAGTGATATATTGAACTGAGCCATGCTTCGAAATCCTAACCCACATTCTTCTTTTGGTCAACAAAGGAACTTCCACTGACACTAATGTATTCCTCGTTTACCAGCTCCTTATCTGTTGCTTCGCTAAACATTATGCAATCATCTACGAAAAGTAAATGAGTTATCTCTGGCCCTCTTTTACTCGCCTTTACTCCTCTAATCAAACCATTTTTCTTTGTTGTTCTCATCAAAGATGAAAGGCCTTCACTGCATATAAGAAAAAGAAACGGACTTAATGGGTCACCCTGTCAAACACCCCTTGTGGGTTGAAAATTATTACCCTTCCCTCCATTAGTGATAACCGCATAAGAAGCTATTGTAATACATTTCATTATTAGGTCCACCTATTTTCTAGCAAACCCCATCTTAAGCATCACCTTTTTTACAAAATCTCACTCTGCCCTATCATAAGCTTTACTCATGTCAAGTTTTACCACCATATACCCCTTTTTTTCCTGTTCGTTTTTGCCTAAACGTGTGCAGAATTTCATATGCTAAAAGCACATTGTCTAAAATTAGCCTGCCTGGGACTAATGCACTCTGGACCTTATCAACACAATTGCCAATTACACCTTACAATCTATTAGCTATTGTTTTTGCTACGATTTTATAAATTACTGAACATAAACTAATAGGCTTCAAATTTACCAGAGTTGAGGGTTGTGGAGCTTTTGGAATGAGCACTATGTCTGTACTATTTGCTACTTTTACCCCATTATTTCCATTCAATATTCCTAGGCAATACTCTAAAACATCCTTACCAACGATATGTCAGTACCTCTGGAAGAACAATGCTGGAAATCCATCTGGTCCTGGTGTTTTTGTGGGTCCTATCCCCTTCAATGCTATCCAAATATCTTCTTCTTTGAATGGCGATAACAACTCTATATTTTTCTCATTAGAAATGTTTTCTTCTATACCTTCCAACACCTTACCTTGGTTTGTGACTCCCTTTGTTGTAAAAAGTTCTTTGAAAAACGTCGTTGTTGTCTCATTTATTTCTGGCCCTTCAGTGATCTCATTCTCATCATCTGTTACTAATTTGGTGATTGAATTTGCTCACCTTCGAGCTATTGCACATTTGTGAAAATAGGCTGAGTTCTTGTCTCCAAGCTGAAGCCAGTTTGCTCTCGCTCTTTGCTCCCAATACATTTCGTCTTTATCAATCTCCATGTTTAAATGAATTTTGGTGTTAATAATCATTGCCATTGTCTCATCGTCTCTTTCTTTATTCAACAAAATTTCAAGTTCTCTTGTTAGCTTCTTCCTTCGACCCTCCTTCTTGTTTCTGTTTAATCGAGCCCACGTCTTCAGCCTATTCTGTAGCTTTTCTATTTTCACCATTAATGGTTCTGAATCAGACTCCCAAATTTCCTTGATAACTTGTTCAGTGGTCTCCTCTAATGTCCACCAGGTTTCAAAATGAAATCGATGGTTTCCTGAGTGTTCAGTTGCGTAGTCTGTGTATATAAGAAGGGGGCAATGATCTGACATTGAGTAGGGAAGATGTTGAAGTTTACCCATTGGAAATAGGGATATCCATTTTTCGTTTGCAACTCCTCTATCCAGTCTCTCTCTAATGTTTGTCTCTGAAAGATTTTCTCTTTCCCACATGAACCAGGTTCTCGAGTACCCAATATCTATTAATTGACATTCCTCTAAAGTATCCCTAAATGCATCCATTCTCCTTTGGTCCCTTTGTACTCCGCCCTTTTTCTCAAAACAATACATTATCTCGTTGAAATCTCCTGCTACAAGCCAAGGTTGATTACTTTCTTAACTTAGTCGTCTGAACAAGTCCCAAGCAACTCTCTTTTCTTTCAAATATGGCGATCCATAGAATCCCGTAAACCTCCATTCTTCTCGAACACCCTCTTCTCCCACTATTGCATCTATGTGCCATTTGGAGAAACCTTTTATGGAAATCCCTATGTCACCTTTCCATGCTAAACATAATCTGCCCCGAGACCCCTCAGCTTCAATATCAATTCCATTTGTAAATCCACAGCTCTTTCTGACCCTTCCTATACGCTTTTAATCTAACTTTGTCTCCATTAAGAAGACCATTTGGGGATTTTGCTACTTAATTAGATGGTGCAGCCTCCGTACCGCCTGTGTGCTCCCTAACCCACGAACATTCCAGCAAATATTTTTCATTGTGCTCGATCGGCTTGCCCATTGGCAACCGCCGATCCTAATTTGTTTGGAACAATAAATTGTCCCTCGACACCAAGTGTAACCTCCATACAGTCCCATCAATATCCTCTAGATCTTCATTTTTAGGCTTTTTGCCCCTTCTCTGTTTGTCGTACTCGAGCAATCCATGCTGTCCTCTTCTTTAGAAAATTTCCTTTTACCTGTCACACTTAGATGCTTCCTGTGCTATTTCTAATTTGCTATATCTAACCTTCTCCAGCTTGATTTTTTGATGGTTTCTATAACTCTTTCTATTTTATTATTATCTCCAATCGGTTTCCCCAACTCCACCATATTGTAAATTCCTCCTTGTTCCTTAAATCCTTCCTTCCAATTCTCCAGTATCTTTCCTCCTTTAATTATTCCTTTCGTAACAATAGAATCATTCTCCTTATTGAACCGAGACTTTTCCTTTGAATTTCCTATGTAGGTATGCTGCGAACCCATCTTTTTTGCAAAAGCATTAAATTTCATACTCTCTCTTCCCATTGCTTTTGATTCAGCTTTTAATGCAATAGAAAAGAGGGATCTTCTCTGATTTTATTTTTTTTCTACAGGGTTTATCTGCAAACAGTCATTAAGGCTATGATCCATTCTTCCGCACCCAAAACAGGAAACTGGTAGTTTTTCATATTTGAAAGGAATCTATGATTTAACACTACTCTCACTTGATGCAAATATACCTCTCCTGAGTGGACTCTGAGAATCTAAATTAACCCTAATTCTATACATGTCACCATTTATTTCTGACCTGATAAATCCTCCGAATGTACTTCCAATAGCATGCAAAAGGTCCTTTTATCAGATTCTGGTAAAATCGGGCCAAACTTAATCCAATACGGCGAAGAAGTGAGTCGAATTTGGTCCCGATCAATCAGATTACTCAATCTTTCAAACAAAATTAAGTATATGTGAAATAGCCAAGGTCATCCCTCCATGATCATCTCCAGATCTTCTTCTAGGTCGAAAACGATTAAAAAGAGATTCTACCCTGTCGTTTGGATTTCAAATTTTTTCTTTGTTTTTCATATGCTCCTCAATTGTGCCTTCATACTTTCTGGATTAAAAGACTTCTTCATCCAAACTGAACAAATCAAAGTCAGATTTTCATTCGGCACCACCATTGATCTTTTAATTGATAATTGAATGAGCTCTTCTGCTAACAGTGAGATCTCCTCACTGCTATCCCTCTCATCGCCATCATTCTCCTCCATCCTAAGCTGCAATAGTTACCACTCTCTCTAGGACTCTATGGAGAGCACTCTTGGTTCTTCAAGGGAGTCAATTGAGGTAACTTAATTAATACAACAATTAAACTCGCGTATTGTATGTGATAGGGTAAAACAAATTAAAAGCAGTGAAAGGAATCTAAAACACGAACTGACGCTGCTAACGTGCTCTGGTATGAGCTGTGCATGTTAGCACAAGATCTTGTTGTTGATCAAATTTCAAAATTCGCTCACCGGAATCGGCGTATGCTAGCTTAACGGGGACACTTCCGAAGACTAACATGTACCGCAAAAGGCGGCACAATTTAGAAAACAGACCACAATTTTGTTGGTTGTGACGATTATTCAGTATAATAACTACATTGCAATAATTACAATCTTCATCCTGCTAAATATACCGGAGAGAATCAATTTTCCAGTTGCTTCGGATCTTTTAAAAAAAATAAAATTGAACATGAAATGAAAGCAACTCTAAATGCAAGACTTAAGTGAACTTTCTTTATCAAACAAATAATTAACACTTCCATCTCCATCATTTTCATTATTTTTTACTCAGAATCAACGAAAAGAAAAAAAAAAAGGAAAAAATGATTAAGGTGAGGATAGTAATTACCTTACGATAAGTAGTGCCATCGGGTTCAACAGTCCAACCAGCCTCGTTACAAAGAGCTTTGAGAACTTCATTGTTATCGCAGTGTTTTGGAAGCTTGTAGTTACTGTACATCCGAAGTCCAGCAAAGATCTTCGCAGCAATAGCTCTCCTCCGCCGTTCTCTCCGCTTGTTGTTTCTTTCTCTCTTTCCATGTAGGTATCCTCGTCCCTGACGTCATTTCCAATCGAAGAAAAACAAACCAATACTAGATTTCTTGAATTTATAGAAAATTTAATTGTTTGGTTAAAAAGAATAGAATTTGAGTAAAGGCAATGAAAAGCAAAATGAAAGAAAATGGGTAGGAAAAAAAATGAAGATGATCTGCAAAGACGTCGTTTCAACCGTGATCGGAGAAAGAATTTTCCAGTTTCCAACTTTTAGACCGTTGAGTGGAGAGATATCAGACGGCGGTGATTTTATGGCTAATGAACAGGTGGGAACGGGTAAAAGGTGAGTTGATGAGATCTAGTTAAAGATGGATCTGGATTAGCAGATCAATGGATGGACCGGAGTAGAAATCGACCGGGAAATATGGTTTTGGGTTTTGCAAAGAGTTGGAAAACCCAGGAAGAAAGAAAAATGAAAACGATGAATTGAGTTTGAAGGCTCGAAATGAAATTAGTGCTTCTCAATTAACACTGATTTGCGAGGTGGTCAGCTAATACTGCAGTGATTGAATATCTTTGCCCCTTGATCTCTTTTCTATTTACAAATTTGCCACTTGTAATTTATATGTTTTTTTTAAAATAATAATATTATTATAATTTAACATAGTCAAAATTGATAAGTTGTTCAATTGTTGTTAAATGTTAAATACAGACTTAAATTATTGATTTTTATTAATTTATTAAATATAAATTATTAAAATGATAATATCTAATTATTATTTGTTTATAAATTATTGAATTATTGATTTCATGTTTATAATTTAAAAGTGGTGTTACTCGATTACATTAATTTCTTAATTTTTATAAGGATCAAAATGTGATAAATTAAAATTGAATAGTTAAATTCTTAATTTCACCATTAAAATATTATGTAAACAACAACTCAATTAAATTGTTTAAAATTTAAAAATTCAAATAAAAAGGAATTGTTCAATACAAATTTAACACTTTTCTTTATGTTTAGAAAAAAAGCAATTTTTATGTTTTTAAAAATAATTTTATTATTAAATACTGTCAATTTTATTGAAAAATTAAGAGTGTAAATATATAAAGATAATAGGACTAATTGAAGTTAGAAAAGAGAGATAAAAAGGATAATATGAGGGACAAAATAAGGAAAATAAAGAGAAAGTTTACGCGATAAATAATGCAAAGCAATAAAATTATTTTATGATAAATTGAAAAAGAAGTGAAAAAGTTTGCCTCTTTTGCACGGAATTTGTCTGTCACTCTGACACGAAACTAGGTCTTTTTCAATTGCACGTTTGGGTTTTCAATGAATTTTGACGACGGTGATCTTCAGAAGCATCCTTCCATCAGATCAATCTACGCACATCGAGAAGAATTCTGCCAAATCCTGCAATAATGGAAAGAGAGTTTGCTGGTTTAATAATAGAGAAAGAAGAAGATGCAGTCCTACAGTTTCAATCTGAGTCGAATCTGGAAGAAGAAGAACAAACTTTAGTTTGGTGGGATGTTTTTTAACAGCAAGTATCATTCACTTTCCAGCAATGAAAATCACTATGGCAAACCTATGGCACCCGGTAAGAGGTGTCCAAATTCGAGATCTTGGGGAAAAACGTTTTCAGTTTCAATTTTCTCATGTTATGGATATGAATCGTGTCTTAAAATGGGCCCCATGGACATTCAACAATCATCTTCTGATCTTTCACAAGATTCAAAAGGGGGAGGATTCGTTAAAAGTTTCTCTAATCTATACACCTCTTTGGGTATAGATTCACGATATTCCAGTGGAATTTTTTTCCGAAAGTCTAGCAAGGCAAATAGGGGATTTTTGGGGGAATTTATAGAATATGATAGTTCAGATCTAGGGAAAGGGTGGAGGAATTTCATGAGAATTAGAATTAAATTAGACGTGAGAAAACCACTAAAAAGGAAAAAGGTGTCTTTTGTAAGAAATTGTTCTTATATGATATTTAAATATGAGCGATTAATCCTTTTTTTGTTTCTACTGTGGTCGTTTAGGTCATAGTGTGTAACACCCTCCAACCCGTATCCGTCGCCGAAACAAGGTTACGAGGCATTAATAAAGAGTACAAAACACTTACAGATAATTTAAAATCATTATCTTTACACAAATAGTACACTTGTGGTGTACATTTCTATAATTATGAATAAACACATTTATCAAACATATTCCATTTTTTTATATATAGCACAATCTCATATTTCCATGTACCAAGTACCATCATTTCCTCGTATTTCAGATAAAAACATGTAATAATTCATAGACATACAACTCACTAACTTTTCCTGCCAATCACAATTTAAATTGACAAATCACTTATTGAGTCCAATTTCATGTTATTGTAATATTGAAATTAATTAAATTAACTAATTTAATCCCCTTATAAATTTTAAAGCTTTATTTTATGTTTCCAAATTATTTTTAATGAAATTAATAATGATAAAATTATATTTTCATCTCTTCAAAATAATAAACTTTAATTTAATCTTTAAAAAAATATAAAAATATTAACTAATATAATAATAAAATTTCATTTTAACTTTTATAGAAATTTATAACGTCCCAAAAAAATTTTCTCGCTCCTGGTTACCAATGAATTTACTCTTGATCACTGATAATCATTGATACCATAACATACATGATACAGGCACTCCCGATCATGAGACTAGCCCGAACAGGGATCCTATGGTGTTACCTCGAGGGCCGATCATGAGGGCACAAGCGAAGCAATTTAAAAACGCTATCGGGATTATGGTTCAACAATTATGGAAAGACAACAATTCTAGCTCATTCGAACAAGTCAATGGCCACCCAATGATTCATGGCCATACCCTCGTACAAGTAAAATTTCAGTCAAATGAGCTCACCTTATAATACGGGCACGCCCCGACACCAACGATTTTCAAATTTAAGGAGCTCGAATTCAATGCCCCAAGTGTCTTAAAGCTGATATGCACTTTGGTAGCATGAATCCAATGGAAGCATGGTTTAATTTTAAAAATCCTTTAAATGGGTGCTATATGGATGGCAACTTAATTAAATAAACAAATTTATAAGTTAGGTATTTGTCTTGTGAATGGATGAGTGATGAGTAGTTAGGTATTAAGTTAGGTATTTGTCTATTTGGCTACCATTGGAAAAGACTATAAATATTCTGCACACTTCATTTTGTAAGGGCAATGAATTTTCTTGAATGAATTACTCATTATTATTGAATTTGTGAGACAATTTCTTTTCCCCAAATTTCATTTAGGACTTGTTAGCTTATCTGGCGAGCTAGTGGCGCTAACTTTTCCTTGTTATCCATTTCCATACCGAGGTTCCTATCCTTTTTCGATAGCGGGTCGAGGTCCTATCCCTATTTTAGATCGAACTTTAAGAATCGTATAAATATTTTGGGTCGATACCAATTTGGTGTTGGTTTGTATTTGATTCTTAAAATTCTTTCGTACTTTTTATTTCAATATACACCTAGTTTAATTTCCACCACATTTATTCTTTCCTATTCCACCTATCTTACTCCCCGTTTACGAGTAGGCAAATTTGCATACGATCCGACTCATCCCCAGGCTGGCCCGTATCATTTGGTATCAGAGCTACCAAACAAGGAGTTTCGATGACGACGAGAGTCGGAATAGGTTCGTAAAAAAATTTCAAAAAAAATTTTGAACAAAAAACAATTCAAGTCGTAATTTTTGTTTCTTGTATTTCATTATAGTATATTTGAAGTTCAAAAAAAAAAAAGAAGATAAATATGAAAAAAAATCGTATAAAAAATTTTTTCTTATAAAAAAATTCGTATTTAAAAAAAAGTTCGATCCCATATTTTTTTTTGAGATATCATCTACTTCTTTGAACTACATCTTTCTCGATCCAACTCTATTTACCCTCACCTTAACCCACCTAAATTTCCTTCTTTCAGCCTACCTTATTACCTATTACGACACAACCCTTGAACCCTTTGAGACCAACCCCTAAGCCCCCAATAAGCCTTGACGAGTCCGAGAACAAAATCACAAGAAAAGAAGAGAGGTAAAAGGCACGAGAGCGTGAGACTATTCGAGAGGAGGTAAAAGCCAAATTAAGAGTGTTAAACACGAGCGTAAGTGTCATTGATTTTTTTTAGTGATCTGTGAGGATTTTTTTTTGTGAAGATTTATTTTGTTAAAAAAAATGTCACAAGATGCTGGACAAAACGTGGAGGAACAACAAGGAAGACAACCAGTTAGAGATGTTCTTGATTTGCAAAGGCAAGCTCTCCTGCGAGAGATGGAGCGTCTACTTGATCTAAAACTTAACCCTATTGAAGATAGACTCTATCAAGTAGAAGCACGAATACCCCGAGAAGTGACTCCTAAAGTTGCTAGACAACGGCACAGACGTCCCAACCAACAGCGTGAACGACAAAGGGACCCTGACGATGACATTAACGAATTTAGTGAAGGTGAAAGTGACTATGAGTCCAGCGCAGGTATTGGACGAAGAGAATTCCCAAATCGGGGCCAAAGAGATCGAAGGCGGGAAGATGATGATTTAAAGAACATCAAGTTAACCATTCCTCCTTTCCAAGGCAAGTCAGATCCTGAAGCCTACTTAGAGTGGGAAAAGAAAATCGAACTTATATTCGATTGTCACAATTATTCTGAGAACAAGAAGGTCAAACTAGCCGCCATATAGTTTTTCGATTATGACATGATATGGTGGGATCAGTTGACTACAAGCCGAAGGCGTAACGGAGAACGTCCAATTACCACGTGGGCCGAGATGAAGGAGGCCATGAGACGATGATTCATCCCTTCGTACTACCACCGGTAGTTACATCAAAAACTCTAAAATCTTACACAAGGGATGAGAAACATCAAAGATTATTACAAGGAGATAGAGGTGGCAATGATTCGAGTCGATATCCAAGAAGAGCGAGAAGCTACAATGGCACGCTTTCTAGCTGGACTTAACCGGGAGATCGCGAACATTGTTGAGTTATAACATTATGTTGAGATGGAAGACATGGTCCATATGGCCATTAAGGTGGAAAAACAATTGAAGCAAAAAGGAGCAACCCGAAGTTACTTTAATGCCAAACCCTCAAAGTGGGGCCAAAACACCAACAAAGGGTATCCTACAAACAAATCGAATGAGTCTATGTTAACTCCAAAGACAAGTAAGCCTTTGGCCGAGACAAGCAAATGAAAGGAACCTGAAAGCTCTACTGCTAGATCGAAGGACACAAAATGCTTCAAATGCCTTGGCCAAGGACATATCGCGAGTCAATGTCCAAATAGATAAACCATGGTGATGTAGGCTAACGGCGAGATTGAAACAGATGAGGAAGAAGATCATGAATTCGAATCCAATTCTGAGAATGATGAGGACTTGGAACAACCTGTTAAAGGGGAGTTGCTCGTCGTGAAGCGAAGTCTCAGTCTCCAAAGCGTAGAAAATGAGGAGCAACGAGAGAACATCTTCCATTCAAGGTGTCAAGTGTAAGGCAAGGTATGTAGCTTTACCACCGATGGAGGGAGTAGTACGAATGTAGCAAGTACCCTCATGGTTGAAAAATTAGGATTAGCCACCACAAAACATCCGACGCCCTACAAACTTCAGTGGCTTAATGATGGCAGAGAATTGAAGGTTACAAAGCAAGTCTTAGTATCATTTATCATCGAAAAGTACTTGGATGAAGTGCTATACGACGTGGTGCCGATGCATATAGGTCACCTACTCCTAGGACGTCCATGGCAATACGCCCGCCGTGTGATGCATGATGGCTACACCAATCGATATTCCTTCAAGCATTTTGGGAGGAATGTAACCCTTGCGCCCCTTACTCCAAAACAAGTATTCGATGATCAACAGAAACTCAAGCTTTCTATCGACCAAGCAAAAGGAAAAGATAAGAAAAATGAGCGAGTGAAAAATAAAAATACCAAAGAGGACGAAAGAAAACAAGAGTTAGAAAAAAAAATAGAGATGAAAAAAAGAGTGATAAAATGAGTGTCTTTGCAAGGGCGAGCGATATTCGGAGAGCATTGTGTTTAAGAAAACCAATGTATGTGCTTCTGTATAAAGAAGTGTTTTTGAATACTAACGAGTTACCCGAAAATCTTCCTATTTCAGTGTTGTTTTTGATACAGGAATTCGAAGATATCTTTCCGGAGGAGATACCCATTGGGTTGCCTCCTATCCGAGGCATAGAACACCAAATCAACTTGGTGCTTGGAGCCGCTTTACCCAACCACCCCGCATACCGGAGTAATCCTAAATAAACGAAAGAGCTCCAAACACAAATTGCCGAGTTACTAGAAAAAGGATATATCTGAGAGAGCCTAAGCCCTTGCGTTGTACCAGTGTTACTAGTGCCTAAGAAAGACGGTTCGTGGCGTATGTGTGTTGACTGTCGCGCCATCAACAATATTACCGTTAAACCGACATCCGATACCTAGACTTGACGACATGCTAGATGAGTTAAGCGGGGCGCAAATCTTTACAAAGATTGACCTCAAAAGTGGCTACCATCAAATAAGAATGCGTGAAGGTGATGAATGGAAAACTGCCTTCAAGACGAAATTAGGTTTGTATGAATGGTTAGTAATGCCATTCAGACTTACGAATGCCCCAAGTACTTTTATGTGACTTATGAACCATGTGTTGCGTGCGTTTATTGGTAAATCATGTCTAGTCTACTTCGATGATATTTTGGTATACAGCAAATCCTTGGAGGAACATGTACAACACTTGCGCGCGATCTTGGAAACCTTACGAAAAGAGGTATTGTACGCTAACCTTAAAAAGTGTTCATTTTGTACTGATAAGGTTGTTATTCTAGGATATGTAGTGAGTGCAAATGGCCTAGAAGTGGATCAAGAGAAGGTACAAGCCATCCAAGAATGGCCACGCCCTACGACGATCAGTCAAGTCTGGAGTTTTTATGGATTGGCCAGCTTTTACCGTCGATTTGTACCCAACTTTAGTACACTGCCGCCCCATTAACAAGCGTAATTAAGAAGAGTTCAGCATTCCATTGGTCTGATGAGCAAGAACGGTCCTTTAATTTGATTAAAGAGTGTCTTGTAAAAGCCCCTTTATTATCCCTTCCTGACTTTACTAAAATGTTTGAAGTTGAGTGTGATGCTTCAGGTGTAGGGATCGGAGCCGTTTTAACCCAAGATGGAAGACCGGTGGCGTACTTTAGTGAGAAGTTGAATGGAGCTGCCCTTAACTATCCTGTGTACGATAAAGAGATGTACACCTTAATTAGATCACTCGAAACCTGACAACATTACTTCAGACGAAAAGAGTTTGTTATTGATTCTGATCATGAAGCACTTAAGTACATTAAGGGCCAACATAAGCTCAATAAAAGACACGCAAAGTGGATCGAGTACTTAGAGTCATTCCCGTACGTAATTAAGTACAAAAAGGGTAAGGAAAATGTAGTACCTGATGCGTTGTCACAAAGGTACACTTTATTGACTACCCTTGACTCTAAACTGCTTGGCTTTCATCACATTAAGGATTTGTATGCTAACGACGTTGACTTTGGAAATATCTATAATACTTGTGAAAGTGGTGCTTTTGATAAGTTTTACAAGCATGAAGGATTTCTTTTCAAGGAGAACAAGTTATGCATACCTCAAGGCTCAGTTCAAGAATTGCTTGTGTTAGAGGCACATAGTGGTGGCCTTATGGGTCACTTCGGACGAGATAAAACAATGTCAACCCTTCAATAACATTTGTGGGTGCTGCATAGCCTGCAAATAGGCTAAATCGAAAGTACAACCTCATGGTTTATACACGCCCCTTCCTATTCCAGAAATTCCATGGGCCGACATATCCATGGATTTTATCCTTGGATTACCGAGATCTAAAACGGGAAAGGACTCAATTTTTGTTATAGTTGACCGTTTCTCTAAAATGTCATATTTTATTTCTTGTGTTAAGACTGACAGTGCAGTATATATTGCAAATTTGTTTTTCAGGGAAATCGTCCGCTTGCATGGAATTCTGTGTACGATCGCATCTGATCGAGACATGAAATTCCTAAGTCATTTTTGGCGAACTCTATGGGGAAAGCTGGGAACAAAATTGCTGTTTTTGACTACTTGTCATCCTCAGATGGATGGAGAAACTAAGGTGGTGAAATCGAGTCCTTTCGACTTTGTTGCGAGCGCTGGTGCGAAAGAATATCAAGACGTGGGAAGAATGTCTGCCCCACATTGAGTTTGCCTACAACTGATCCATACATTCTGCAACTAAGTATTCTCCTTTCGAAATTGTTTACAGGTTTAACCCTCTCACTCTCCTTGACTTATTACCCTTACCTACTGACAAGATTGTTCATTCTGATGCAAAAAAAAGGCAGAATATATCAAGGAACTACGTAAAAAGGTGTAATAAAATATCGAGGCAAGAACAGAGTAATATATCCAACGAGCCAACAAGGGACGAAAACAAATTGTGTTTACACCAAGAGACTGGGTCTGGATACACATTAGAAAAGAGAGATTTTCAACTAGTCATAGATCCAAGCTGTCACCGCGTGGGGATGGTCCTTTCCAGATTATTGAGCAAATCAATGAAAATTCATACAAACTTGATTTGCCAGGTGAGTACAACATCAGCGCTAGTTTTAATGTGGCTGACTTAACTCCGTTTGATGCAGGTACTGACTTGAGGACAAGTCATTCTCAAGAGGGGAAGGATGATACAGGCACGCCTGATCATGAGACTAGCCGAACAAGGATCCTATGGTGTTATCTCGAGGGTCGATCACGAGGGCACGAGCGAAGCAATTTAAAAACACTATCAGGATTATGGTTCAACAATTATGGAAAGACAACAATGCTAGCTCATTCGAACAAGTCAATGGCCATCCAATGATTCATGGCCATACCCTCGTACAAGTAAAATTTCAGTCAAACGAGCTCACCTTATGATATTATGAAAAGACAACAATGCTAGCTCATTCGAACAAGTCAATGGCCACCCATTGATTCATGGCCATACCCTTGTACAAGTAAAATTTCAGTCAAACGAGCTCACCTTATGATACGGGCACGCCCCGGTACCAACGATTTTTAAATTTAAGGAGCTCAAATGCAATGCCCCAAGTGTCGTAAAGTTGATATGCACTTTGGTAGCGTGAATCCAATGGAAGCATGGTTTAATTTTAAAAATCCTTTAAATGGGTGCTATATGGATGGCAACTTGATTAAATAAACAAATTTATAAGTTAGGCATTTGTCTTGTGAATGGATGAGTGATGAGTAGTTAGGTATTAAGTTAGGTATTTGTCTTGTGAATGAATGAGTGATGAGTAGTTAGGTATTAAGTTAGGTATTTGTCTATTTGGCTACCATTGGAAAAGACTATAAATATTCTGCACATTTTATTTTGTAAGGGCAATGAATTTTCTTGAATGAATTACTCATTATTATTGAATTTGTGAGACAATTTCTTTTCTCCAAATTTCATTTAGGACTTGTTAACTTATCTAGCGAGCTAGTGGCGCTAACTTTTCCTTGTTATCCATTTCCATATCGAGGTTCCTATCCTTTTTCGATAGCGGGTCGAGGTCCTATCCCTATTTTAAATCGAACTTTAAGAATCGTATAAATATTTTGGGTCGATACCAAATTGGTATTGGTTCGTATTTGATTCTTAAAATTCTTTCATACCTTTTATTTCAATATACATCTAGTTTAATTTCCACCACATTTATTCTTTCCTATTCCACCAATCTTACTCCCTGTTTACGATTGGGCAAATTTGCATACGATCTGACTCATCCCCGGGCCGGCCTGTATAAATAGCTATAGACTTTTCACTAGAATGCCATAGCTCAGCCATGATCTTACATCTTCACTATTATTATGCTATGGTGAAACCATGGACTTTTCCTTCAATTTATCACTTTTCACTTTATTTCATTATAATTCCCGTTGAACACTCAGAATATACGCGGATACGTAGAGAATTAGCACATAATTGCCACACTGATATGTAGCTGAAGCTACCACTAATATATAGCCGAAGCTACCACTGATATGTAGCTGAAGCTACCACTAATCAATAACACTGGAAGTGTCCACGGGCCTGCTCACACAAGCTGTCAGGTGTCTGCAACACATGCTAGATCACCCAACACCCGGGACTCACTGTAACACTGTAACACTGGTCTCTAGTATCCACTTCCATTCCTATGTTCAACCGGGAATTTACACTTAACAATTTATTTTAAAAACTTTATAACTAAAATTTAGCCATATAAACTCACAAGTTCAATTTTTGTATTATAACGATAATCATAATTTCATAATAAATATTCCAAATAAAACATTATATCATTTCCAATTCAATATTTATCAATTATAATCGAGCATGTGATCAATTTAAACACAAGTCGTTCATATATTATTTTTACTCCTCCTGCTCTCCATCCACTTCCTTAGTATAAAAAACACACTTGTAAGTAACATTTTCTATAATTTTCACTATTTACTTATGTGAATATTCAAGCTGTCCATCTGTATCATAGTCACTAAATTATTTTTATCTTGAGCTACAGAGCTCCAAATTTCAAAATGCTAATTTTCGCTGAAACTAGACTCACATATATTCATACCATAAATTTTCCAGAATTTTTGGCTTAGCCAATTAGTACAGTTTATTCATTAAAATTTCCCCTATTTCACTGTTCGACTATTCTGACCACTTTTCGCTATGAATCAATTTTCTCTTTGTACAGAATTCAAATGATGTTATAGTTTATTTCATTTAAAACTAGACTCATTAAGGATTTTAAAAATATAACGTTTATCCCATATTTATTTTTGTAAAATTTTTAATGATTTTTCCAAGGTAGAATAGGGGATCACGTAATTATTCTGAACCAATCTCACAAGAATTTAAATATATCAAAATATAAAAATCCTTTTTTTGTTTATTTTATATGAAAAATAGACTCAATAAAATTTAATTCTATATCTCACTCAACTTATAACTAAATTTATACCATTTTCGGTGATTTTTCAAAGTTAGACAACTGATGCTGTCCAAAACTGCTTTAGTGTAACATGTTGATTTCTATTTTGTCCCAAATTCCACAATTCATACAATTCAGTCCTTGCTCAATTAACCCATCAATTGAGATAATTTTCTCATTTAATACCTTTCTCTATAATTTTAAACTACTTCATAATCTTTGAAAATCAAAACTTTAGTATTAGACCTTAATTCCAAACTCTTTCACAATTAGGTCTTAAAACCAATTTCCACCAATTTCCATAGCTTGAACCCTCTTCCATGGCTGTTTTCAGCTGATGAAAATGAAGAGAAATGAAGAAAAATCTAGATATTCCAATTTGGTCCCCTTTTTATTTAGCTAATTTTGGCAATTTTTCAAAAGTTACCCCTTTTATTCTTTCTCTTCTCTTTTTCTTTCTTTCTTTCCCTTGCTCTTTGTTTCGTTTTGGGCTTCTGTTTTTATTTCTCTTCTTTATTCCTTTGTTTCCTTTGTTTAATAATAATATATTATAATAATATAATTATCGAATAATATATTTTAACACATAAAAGTCTTAGAATTTTTTGCTTATGCCACCTCAAGTTTAGTAATTGGCATAATTGCTTCTTTAATCCTTCCTCATTTGAAAATTAAACTATTTAATCATTCTAGCAACTTTTACATTTTTTTTTCAATTTAGGACTTTTTATTTAATTAACCACCTAAACGTCAAAATTTTCTAATGAAATTTTAATACTACTTTATTGACATTTCGTAAATATTTATAAAAATATTTATGACTCGGTTTATAACACCGAGATCTCGATACCTCTTTTTCTCAATTCATTGACCAAATAAATCTTTATAAAATACAATTTACTATTTCAAAATCTTTTAAAAGCTACATTTGGCTTGTAAATATTAAATAACATAAGCTACGAGTTCATTTGTCAGATTTGGTGGTCTCAAACCATTATTTTCGACATTGCTGAAATTTGGGCTATTACATAGTGATTCTTACTGTGAAGCGACAATGTTATTGGGAGTGGAAGTGGCTGATATGGGATGGGACCTGTCTTTAAAAGCATAATCTAAAAGAGCAATGGCTATGAGCTGTAATAAGGCCATTTTGCCCGGCCTATGAAAACCAGAATAAAAAATAGATAATAAAAACTAAATACCAAAATGTCCCTAATTTTACAGTCCTTTTACAAAGCCCAATAAATTAAACAAGCCCAATTACCCTGTTACGCCCTTAGCCCAAAACCATTGACCCAGACAACAGATCCTAACTACCTTACCCAGACCCAAAATTGTACGGCCCAAAAGGCCCAAGAATTAAACAGTCTCAATAGAAGCATAGGGTTTCTAGAAACCCTAGGCGCCGCAAGCAGGAGTCCAGCGCAATCATTGTAGCCACCCGCCTTCAATTGCGCCTCAGTCCACGAGTCACGTCGCAATCAATGCGCCTCATCGTCGTGTTCTTTGTCTTCGACCTGCACAGAAAAGGAAGGAATCGCTGTAAAAATGGCAAGAATATAATATTTCCTTTTTTTTATTTTTCTCTTTCAGGTTATAAAGACCCATCAAAAACCTGTAATAAACACACGAAATACACAAGAAAAAAAACATAATACAGAAAAATTCAAATACAGAGACACAGATCCAGATACGAAATTATTGATAGACAATCGCAGTGAAATAAAATATCAAAATATACAGAGGTGATTTTCATTTTGTATTTTTTTTCTTCTTCTTTTGATTCGTGAATATTTTTTTAAATAAAAAAAAGCAAAAATTTTAACTTTCGATGGTGAGGTTTTAACCTCCGGCCACCATACGCGGTGGCGCGTGAGGCGTGTGGCGGTGGTCCAAAGGAGCGATGATCAGAATCCAGGCGAGGGCGTGGAGAGAGTTTTCTAAAATTTGTTTTTTTTAATTGAGAACAAATCAATTTTTTTTTCTCTGAAAACTGATATTTATACGCCAAAGAAACGACGCCGTTTTGGTATGGTCAGTTAATGACCAAAACGACGCCGTTTTAAGGCTAGACCCGCGCGTCGACTCGAAAACCAAGAGAGGATCTGCGCACTTTCAAAAAGGGGTCTAATTGCCACTTTGGCCCTTCCGCATTATTTCAATTTTACAATTAAGTCCTGTTTTTTTATAATTTAACCCTGAAATTTACTTATTGTTTCAATTTAATCCTCCTTCCTTATTTATTATACTTTCTTTAATTATTTTAATATCACATTTAAATCATTTTATTATATTAAAATTTTACATTATTTTTTATTATTTTGTCAATTATATATATTAATTATTATTATATATTAATTTACTTGGTTTAATAACTTATATATTATTTTATAGTTTATATTTATATTATATTTTAATTTGTATATTATATAGTATTATCTTATATTATTTTTAAAATTTTGTTTTGTATAAAGTCTATTATATTATATAACCTATTTTATTTATATAACTATATATATAATTTTTATTATTAGTATGTTATGAATATATATGTTTTTTATTTAAAATGATTATATATATTATTTACTAATTATTTTTATTATGTATAATCTTTATATATATATTATATTATATTATATTATCATATGTATTATGATTTTATTATCATATTATACATTGATAAAATAAATTTTCGTATATTATATAGTATTATATCATATATTTTTTAAACTTATTTTGTACAAAATCTATTTTACATTATATAACATATTTTATTTTTATTTTTATGACTAGAGTATTATATATATGTTCTTATTTAAAACTATTATTTATTATTTATTAATCATTTTTATTATATATAATCATTTATACAGGTATCAAATTATTAGAATTATGTATTTATTCTTTTTTTTTATAAAATACGTCATTTATATCTATCGATTGTTTTGAAAATAATCATATTTTTATTATTTCTATCATAATTCATTGTTTAAATGTAGTGTTAGTTTATTGTTGCCTATTTTATATTTTGTATTTGTTTATTTGTATTTTTGTATTCGTTCATTAATGCTTTAGCATAATTCTTATACTTATTTATTCATGTTATATTATTCGTTGATTATTTATTGTTAATATGATTCGTAGTTAGGTTGAATTGATATTATAATGTCTTACTCAAACTATTTTTTTGTAAAAACACTTTTTTTTTTGACGCATTTTATTCAAATGTTGTTTTTTTTTAAATACGATGATATATGATATTTGGGGACTTCAAGAAGAATTGTGCCCTAACTTACTAGGTTTTGATTTTATTCGTGGAACCTAAAACTGAAACTTACAACTTTCAAATAAAAAAAAAAACTTATTCTCGAGAATTCAAAACGTGTTGTCCTAACTTACTGGATATGATGTTTAGTGTCTCGAGGTAGGAATTTTCTAAAATAAAGGTGTACCTAGTTTTAAAGTCGTGAGATGCTATATCCTAACTTACTGGGTATAGTGTTTTATTTCTTTGAGATAGGTAAGTCTAGGTTTTTCTTCAAATAAAAGGACCATTTTATAAAAAAAAAAATTAGTTTCAACATTAGGACATGATTTTATCGATTAGGTACCAATTTTTGGGCGTTATGAGGGTGCTAACCCTTCCTCATACGTAACCAACACCCAAAACCATTTTTCTCGTGTTTAGTAGACCAAAATTAGTATTTTAAAATAAAATATTTTTAATGTGATCCAATCACACCTAAGTAAAGGGGATTAGTGGCAACTCTTATTTTTGTTTTTAAAAGTCGATTCCTCGTTTTTAAAATCAAATTTTAAAATGGTTCCGACATGAGCAGTATATGGTTACATGAAGAAGGAGATGATGGAAAGAATGCAAGTGGAAGGAATAGACAATTCATGGAGAAAATGACATGGGAAGTGAGCAATATGCCGGAAATTGGTAAATCAATTGATCCAGTTTGGGGAATTAATTTGGAGGGTATCTATCCTAATTCATCACAGCAAGGGAAAAATTTAATAGCTGAATAAACTTTTTCGGCAATGGAGCATGATTTGGAGGAAATGGTCATTATTGGGGAAGAGGGGAAAAAAAGACAGTGAGGGGAAAATGCAGATCAATCAATAAGGGATAACAGCGACAATAGAGTAGTACAGAGTAGGTGTTTATTGGAAAATGATCTTTTACTATCAGCGGCTGCCAAAAGGGAAGCCAACCGGTTGCAATGAAAATTTTAAGTTGGAATGTTCAGGGTTTGGGGAACCTACAGACTATTCGAAGGCTTCGACAAACGCTGAAGACACATAATCCCCAAATGGTCTTTTTTATAGAGACAAAGATGAATAAAAAACAGATGGAACGAGTGTGTAGGAGTTATGGGTATTTTAATGGCTTGGAGGTGGATCGCGATGGTTCAAAAGGTGGATTATGCTTGGCATGGAAAGAAGAAGTTTCTATCTCAGTTCAGATTTTTTCAAGAAGACACATTGATGCACATGTTGTTGACCAGAATAATGAACAATAGTGGAGATTTACGGGGTTTTATGGCTCTCCTTATGCACAGGAAAGAGAGGAATCATGGAATCTACTAAAAACATTGTGACACAATGAGGAGCAATCTTGGTTTGTTTATGGAGACTTTAATGAAATTATGTATGGGTTCGAAAAGAAGGGTGGACTGCCTAGGGTGGAAAGAAGAATGAAAGATTTTCGTAATGCACTAAAGGAATGTCAATTGATTGATGTAGGCTATTTAGGAAACCGGTTTACTTGGGAGAGGGGAAATTTGCCAGAAACAAATATTCGAGAACGCCTTGATAGATGAGTGGCTAATGTGAACTAGATGTCTATGTTTCCAGAGGCTAATATTAAACACTTGGTGCACTCGACGTCTGATCACTGCCCACTTTTAATAACTACAATTAAAGAAGAATACATGAGTAAACGAGAAACTTTTAAATTCGAAGCATGGTGGGTCCTTGAAGAAACCTTTGAAGCGGAAGTTAAGCGTATATGGGATACAGCTTCAGGTGATTTAGTACAAAAATTGGAGTATCTTAAAACAGGATTGAGAAGATGGGCTATAAGGATTGGGATATCCAGAAGACGAAAAAAGGAAAGCTTGACTTTAAAGTTGTCTAAATTAATGGAAGCAGAAATGACTAATGATAATTTAGTAGAGCTACTTGATACAAAGGTATAACTCAATTTTGAGCTTGATAAAGACGAGAGCTATTGGGAGCAAAAGGCTAGAGCAAACTGGCTAAAGCTTGGGGGCAGAAACACAACCTTTTTTCATAGTATTGCAACATAAAAATGACGAAAAAATTTCATCCAAAAGCTACAGAACATAGATGGCAGAGAAACAAGGGACTTGCAAGAAATGGCAGAAATATTTCCAGGATTTATTCAAGGCTGGATAGAAAGGTTATTATGAACATGTCCTAACAGGTGTTGAACAGTGTATTTCTGAAGAGGATAATAGACTTCTCACGAAGCCATACATACAGGAGGAGATTTGGGACACATTGTCAAGCATGGGAGCTACAAAAGCTCCAAGTGAAGATGGTTTTTCGGCAATTTTCTTTCAGAAATTTTGGCATGTCCTGTGATCGTATGTCTTGTCAAGTTTTAAAATTTATAAAGAGAATGATCGAACCTGGAACCTAACTCTGACAACGATTGACGCAAGTGTACCTATCGAACAGTAGTATAGTTTAGGCAAGACCAGATTGTCGAACTCAAAGGAACTAAAAGTACTACTATTAACTTTCTTTTTCTTATCTAGCCTAAAATAGGAGAAGTTATTTTAATCTAAATTTAACTAACTACTAAGCTAAAGACACAAGACAAAAAGAACGAATTTGGGAAAAATAACTTGAGGAAAAACTCAGTTGATTAAGACGATACCCTTACGAAGAATCCACTTAGACTTCATTTGTTATCTAACACTGAACCAGAATTTATTCACTTGACTTGATCTGTAGGATTCCCTGATTTATATTAAACCCTCTCTCGAGGCAAATAACGTCTAACCCTAGGTTGATTAATTGAAATCTCTTTTTAATTAAAACCCTTAGAACCGCATTAACTAGATCTATGGAATCCCATATTAGGTTTCACCCTAATTCGGCAAAATCTCGTCACCCTATCTCTAGGCGCGCGAACAACTCCACTTTAATTATGCTAGATCTATTCTTAAGCAGGGACTTTTGCTCCTCCACATAAGAATATCCAACTTGAATCAATATCCCGGAAATATTAACACAAGAATTAAGAACACATAATTAAGAACAAATCAAGTATTTATCATATAGTTCAGAAAACAATAACAAGATTCATCATAGGTTTCATCCCCTTCAGGTATCTGAGGGTTTAGTTCATAACGATAAAAGAAAACATCTCAAAAGAAAAGATAAAACAAAACATAAGAAATCCCTAAAACCCCCTGAAGGAATTGAAGGAGATATCCGCCATCTTGAGTAGAGTTTCGGCTTCTTGAGATGGATCAATTGGCTATCTTCGAGTAATTCCCACAAATCTGACTTTTTCGGCTTGGATCCTTAGCCTAGCTAACCGCCCTCTTTCAAGTAACACTTAGGGTGTTTATATAGGCTCTGGGAATGTGTTTCTTTGGCCTTAAGTATCCTTTTCCAATTGAAATGCTCTTTCCCACGACAGGGACACGGTCATGGCACATGTCCGTGTGAATGGTCTTTAAGCCGTGTTCAGATTTCTTTAATGAGGCACAGCCGTGTGAATCTGGGTAAGGCCATGTTCTAGTTGATCAATGAGGCACGGTCGTGTGGGCTTAAGTCCAGGCCGTGTTGATTTCCTCTTTGGCCCAATTAGGTCCATTTTAGGCTCGTTTCTCATTTTTTCCATCCTCGGGTGCTTTCCTAAGTATAAGACATGAAAAGAAAAGATTAAGAGCACTTTTTTACATAAATCAAGGAATAAATCATCTGAAAGTATGCTAAATGTGGGATTAAAATATGTTACTTTTACGGTTTATCACATACCCCCACACTTAAGCTTTTACTTGTCCTCAAGCAAAATTCTCAACTTACAATTAAAACGAACTTTCCTTATTTCATAATTCCTATCAACAATGTCTCATCATAATTCATAGGTAATTTATACATGGATAATTAAACTCAAATAGTCCTAAAGAATCAAACAATATAAGTCATACATTTGTATCACGAAAACGTAGGTGTCTACCCTTATCTAAATGATTACTTTTAATTCAAAACCGACAAGGATTGACATCCTCACAAAAGATTCACTCAAATCACTCAAAATGTTTAAGGTTCAGGAAAAGAGCACTCATAAGTCGAACCTGAAAATTTAATCCCATAGGCTTGCCTGAAAATCAAATCTCCACCACTGTAAAATGAGATGATAAATAGATCAAAAAGTCTTTAACAGGGTTGTAACGGGGCTAGGTTAAAGGTGTGGATAAAGGCTGAATTAGAAGGTTAGAATTGAGATTGAATAGACAAATTACCTATCTAGAACTACAATAATAATTACATCAACTGAAAAGTAATAACCCTAATAATATGAGCTTTTCTTTTGATAAATAGACTTTAACTGTATGAGCTCACTTTTCATAATACTAATACTAAATATACTTCGATTTTTTTAAGAACAAATCATAAATAATGAAGGATAAATTCAGCTACTAAAATAATATGATTAGGTAACTAATCAAATAAAATCTCGATATAAGGGTAGTCAAAAGAGATAGTGGTAACAAATACAAAGGGTTGATTAATTGAAATCTCTTTCTAATTAAACCCTATCTCGAGGCGAATAACGTCCAACCCTAGGTTGATTAATTGAAATCTCTTTCTAATTAAAACCCTTAGAATCGTATTAACTCGATCTATGGACTCCCATATTAGGTTTCACCCTAATCCAGAAAAATCTCGTCACCCTATTTCTAGGCGTGCGAACAACTCCGCTTTAATTATGCTAGATCTATTCTTAAGCAGGGACTTTTGCTCCTCCATCTAAGAACATCCAACTTGAATCAATATCCCAGAAATATTAACACAAGAATTAAGCATACATAATTAAGAACAAATCAAGTATTTATCATATAGTTCAGAAAACAATAACAAAATTCATCATAGGTTTCATCCCCTTCAGGTATCTAAAGGTTTAGTTCATAACGATAAAAGAAAACATCTCAAAAGAAAAGATAAAACAAAACATAAGAAATCCCTAAAACCCCCTGAAGGAATTGAAGGAGAGATTCACCGTCTTGAGTAGAATTCTGGCTTCTTGAGATGGATCAACTGGCTATCTTCGAGTAATTCTCATAAATCTGACCTTTTCGGCTTGGCTCCTTGGCCTAGCTAACCACCCTCTTTCAAGTAACACTTACGGTGTTTATATAGGCTCTTGGAATGCGTTTCTTTGGCCCTAAGTATCCTTTTTCGATTGAAATTGCTCTTTGCCATGACAGGGACACGACCATGGCACACGCCCTTGTGAATGGTCTCTAAGTCGTGTTCGAATTTCTTTAATGAGGTACGGCCGTATGAATCGGGGTAAGGCCGTGTTCTAATTGATCAATGAGGCACGGCCGAGTGGGCTTAAGTCCAGGCCATGTCGATTTCCTCTTTGGCACAATTAGGTCTGTTTTAGGCTCGATTCTCGTTCTTTCCATCCTCGGGTTCTTTCGTGAGTATAAGACATGAAAAGAAAGGATTAAGAGCACCTTTTTACATAAATCAAGGAATAAATCATCCAAAAGTATGCTAAATATGGGATTACAATATGTTACTTTTACGGTTTATCATCGTGGGGGATGAGGTATCAACTTATTGTCTCCAAAAGCTCAATGGTGTTATAGAGGTTAGTCAAATTAATACCACAAATATAGTCCTTATTCCTAAGAAAACTAATCCAACCAATCTTTCTCATTTTTAACCAATAAGCCTATGTAATGTTATATATAAAATAATGGCTAAGGCGATAGCGAATCAATTCAGAGGAGTTCTTGAAAAATGCATTGACAAAGCACAAAGTGCTTTTGTGCCAGGAAGATTAATTTCAGACAATGTATTACTAGCATATGAAATTCTTCATACTCTAAAGAGGAAAAAATTGGGGAAAAAGGGCTGATTGCTATTAAATTATATATGAGTAAAGCATATGACAGGGTTGAGTGGGCTTTTCTTGAGGAAATAATGAGGAAAATGGGTTTTAAACCTAGATGGATTAGATTGATCATGAAATGCATATCTACTATTTCCTATTCAGTGGTTCTTAATAGATAAATCGGAAGTATCTTTTTTTTCCAATGAGAAGACTACGAAAGGAGATCCTTTGAGTTCGTTTCTATTTCTGATTTATGGAGAAGGTTTATCTAGCTTAATAAGATTGGCACAGCAAGAATAAAATTTTAAAGGTGTTAAAGCAAGCAGAAGAGGCCCTCAAATATCACATTTATTATTTGCAGATGATTGCATAATATTTAGGGAGGCTACGAAAAGGGGAGCTAGTCTATTAAAAAGGATTTTACGGGAGTATAGAATCTGTTCGGGCAGATAGTAAATTTTGAAAAGTCTACGGCTTTCTTTAGTTCTAATATAGAAAAGAGAATTGTTACTTGAATGCTAGGTGTACAAAGCTCAAATGACCCAGAGCACTATCTTGGATTAAAAAATATGGTAGGCAAAACAAAAAAGGAGGCGTTTAAAAACTTAAAGGATAGATTTAAACAGAGAATAGATAATTGGAGCACAAGGCATCTATCGCAAGGGGGAAAAGAAGTTTTTATAAAGTCTGTTCTTCAAGTTATCCCGACGTATTCAATGTCATATTTTCTACTTCTTAAATAGTTATGCTCTGATCTCGAAAGTATAGTTGCGAAATTTTGGTGGCAGAAAGGCCATGGTCAAAGGGGCATTCATTGGTGTACGTGGAATGAGCTTTGCATCTCAAAGGAACAAGGGGGATTGGGATTTCGTAGGCTTGACCAATTTAATGTTGCTTTGTTAGCCAAACAGGGTTGGTGCCTTATTAATTATCCCGATTCATTATTAGCACAGGTTTTAAAAGCAAAATACTTTCCTAATTTATATTTCATCCATGCACAATTGGGTAATTTACCTTCTCTTACCTGGAGGAGTGTTTGGGCAGCAAAAGGGCTGCTGAAAGATGGGCTATGTTGGGGCGTTGGTAAAGGTGACCAGATTTCTGTTTGGAACGATCGTTGGATCCTAGGCGTAACCACCAATCGAAAAAGCAACATCACCGAAAATCCAGAAATTGAATCAATAGCAGATTTAATTGAAACAACACGTAGATGGAAAAAAAGAGTTAATTGAGAATACCTTCCCAGAACATACTGCACAGAAGATTTTGCAAATTCCTTTGGTGGAGGATCATGAAGATTTTCAGGTCTGGCGAGGAGAACATTCTGGTGAATTTACAATGAGAAGTGCCTATAAACTATTACAGGAGGCTACTTTGAATCCTAATGATTTATTATTACAGACCGAAACAAAAAAATTCTATAGGAAACTATGGAATTTACAACTTCCATAAAAAATTTTAATCACTATCTGGTGCATATCATGAAATTTCATCCCAAATTTTAAAAACTTGAGATCGCGTTGAGTGGTTCTTGACAGCTCCTGTCCTCGATGTCGAAGCACAGAAGAGGATTGTAATCATGTTTTCAGACAGTGCCCTACAACAACAGAAATATGGCAGATTTTTAATCTTTCATGGGTCATTAACTCAACTATTATTGATCTATGGGATTGGCTTACCTGGGTTTTTGACAAAGGAAGCAGTGTACAATGTCGAATTTTTTGTTGATCCGTATGGTTTATATGGAGCTCCAGGAACAAGTGAATACATAAAGGGAAAATAATAACAAGAAGGGATTTGTCAACGAAAATTTAGAGTTGTATTGCAGAAATTGACAGATCGAGTGAGGAAAAACATACATGCGATGATAATAATCGACAGAAACAACAGACAAGAGAGACAGAAGCGACCATTTTCTTTGATGCAGCATATGATAGCAAAAACGCAAGCTCAGCCTCGGGCTTGGTGGTAAAGGAGTAAGGCATGAGTGGCTTGCCTCGAAATCGGTCATCCACTTCGCAATAGCGTCACCGTTCAGGGCGGAAGCTCATGCGGGTTTACAAGCAATAAAATTAGGGATTAATTTGGGGTTTCGATCTATCACTATCTTAGGAGACTCTAAAACTGTTATAAAGAAATGCAACTTAACAGGTAGAGACAAGTCAGTATTGGGGGCAATTATCAGAGACATACAGAAGCATAGACCTTTTTTTCAAGAAAGCCATTTTCATTTCATCAACCGACAGAACAACGGTACAGCCCACAATGTAGCAACAGAATCATTAAGAAGAAGAGAGGAAACTTACCTGAAAGATGCAACCTTCTCGAGTTTCCAGCGCCGAAGAGAGGAGAATGGGCTACGAAATCCGAACTGAAGGAAGGAAGCCTGCAGTGACTTGGAGAGGAAAGGTTAGCAGATTTCAAAATCCCCTTGGAAATGCTATCAAATTGAATGGTTGGCATGGGAAATAGAAACGTCAGAAATTTTGTGGATGCCAGCTAATTTACACAGGTTAGATTTGATGTTGACAGGATGTTTTAGTTTTTCTTTATTTCTCTAGACTCTTTTGTTTTATTTTGTTTAAGCCATTATCACTAGGCCATTGTTTTTTCTTTTTTTTTTTTTGTTACTTTGGGTCCATTATAGCGACCCAATTATTGTTCTGTTTTTCATTTTTTCAATAATAAAAACCAACCGGAATTTCTCAAAAAAAAAAAAAAAAACAATGCAAAGCAACATGTTAAGCGTTACTTTGATTGCTCTGCATGACCAACCTGTGACTTTAGCCCCTCACGTGGCCACTGCCTTCGTTGTTGCTTCAGTAACCGTCCCTATCGATGACCGTCCAATAAGAACCGGATTGCAATACGACACGTTTCGCGATTCAGTGCACGTGCGAGATCCCTCTTTAACGACTCCAAATATATTATTAATAATTTATTTATGACTATTTTTTTATTCCGCAGCAACTTTGGAAATTCTCTCTTTTTTAAAAATATTTTTAATATTCCACTCAATCAAATATTTTCCAGATAAAAATAATGTAAATTTGAGTAGAAATGCTCAAACGATTAATTCGTTAATCAAATTGAATTAATATTAACTTAATTATTCGAAATGTAAAAATCTTTAACCATTAATTGAATTAAAAAATTTTTAAATACATTAATTAAACCAAAATATTTCAATTAACCGACCAAATTAACCAAAATTTATATGTGTCTTCTGATTAAAATAAGTATAAAAATATAAAAAATACATTGTTAATGTTTATTTTTTTAATAGTTCAAAAAATTATATTATATATAATGTATATTATTTTTTTCAATTAATATAAAAAATAATAGTTAAAAAAATACATTGCTAATATAAAAATATATTATTTATTTCGTTCAATTACTCGATTTCGAACCAATTGACCAAATTAGAACAATTCAGATAATTGATTTGATTTTAACCGAACTATGAATACACCTATATTCGGGGCTCTTTCATTGCATTTTGCTATCATTTTGTTCGTCCAATTATAAAAAAATTCGAATAAATATAAAAAATTGATTTATTCAAATGGTTGATATTCCAAGAAGTATTTTACATATTTAAAAATTTATATCTTTATATTCATGGTTGAATATGTGATAACTTCAGACAAAAGTTTGAAACTAGGAGCATAGTCAAATAGCCTTGGAGAGAATACATGGACCAATCCGACAAGTTGACTTTGCCGAAATTTATCATAAACAGTTGAACAGTTCCCATCAAAAGTCAAAAGTATAAACTAATCAATGAAAAAGAAGAAGAAGCTGTTCTTTTAACTTGTTACTTTGGATAAACCAAGTGCTTCACCTTTTGAATTCTATCTTCTAGATTTTGATTTCTAGATAACATACACAGATAAATCACAAGAATGTATACGCAACATAAATATATTTAAAAAGAAAAAATCTCGGGTTTGATTAACGGGTGCCTAACTGTTTACCAGTCGTATTGCTATCGTCTGCTTGACCGACCGAAGGAAAACTCTATTAAAATGGCTTGAATGAATGATCTGATATGGTGGCTAGATTACTAAGAGCTGTGCAAGCAGTCAACAAAGGAAATGGGTCATTTCATGAATGTAAATTACATGCCTACATCGGTCATCGGTATTCTGCTTCGAAAATTCATCTTTAGACATGTGCTTCTCTGCAAAGAACAACTTTCATGTCACCAGAAAAAGCTATGCTCATCTTTCTTGCAATCATATCGATATTCTGTAACATTATGAGTCAAACAAATCAAAGGGAAACAGCCAAAATGATGATAATAACATAGTAATAGCTGAATTTACCTATGTCACTCTGACTCTTGACGTTCATTTTCCCTAGAGTATTTATCTAGCACATATTCAGAGATGGATATGGGGATATAATCCTACAAATATAGGGAAAATTACAAAAGTTAAACATGTTCATATCTTACTTCAGAGTCCGAGTAAGAGGAATTTACAATAAGTACCTGTAGGAACATTTTAGGAGTCTTGGCATGTGGGTTGACTTAACTTTATAACCACCTTCAACAATTGGTTGATTGAATCTTTTACCTCATCCGGAACGGTGAGTTTTGCAGGCACTAAATCTAAAGCATACAAAGTGATAACTTTCATTACATCAACCAGAAGCAAACTGTTGGTACCGATTCCCCATACACTCTTATTAGCATACTCGCATGAATCCTTTAACATGCATCGACTGCATACCTGAAGAGATCACCGATCAGTAAAACAAACAACATACAAAGATTTGTACTCAGTATAGTAAACATTGGAATAATGGCTTACGGTGTTTTCTTGAATTTTAAAGAACTTGCGCAATCTCTTAGCAGCGAAGACATTATTTTTATCAAGGGAAGCGCAACCAAAGAGCACCACTTTTTTCAAGTGACTTCCCGGCAACCATCTGCAAATACCAAAATCGAAGGTTATTTTATTTACAAGAAGCAAAAGGACAGTCATTGAAGTAATGATTCCCCAAAACGATGGCAAGGATATGAGCTATATATAAAAGCATGATATGTTAATAGATAAACTGCATCAGTGTACATATGGTTGACCATATCATATCAACTCAAAAATTATGCTACAATCATTGATTGAAACTAAAAAAATAAATGAAAATCTGTCACACCTGATTTTTTGTCAAACACAGAGAAACCAACTTTGCACATTTTTAGTAGATCATCATAGCTCTGACAAACATATGCTGCTATCATGTACTTAATTACTAACATTGAATTTAAGTGAAAGTTCAGCGCATATCTGCCAGCTTTGCAATGCTTGAATCTAAGACCTTGCATTCTTACAGCATGCTATGGCTAAATCTCTTGACAATTTGACTGAAGAATGCAGAGAATTTTTATAATACCTCTAAAGTTTATTTGTATAAGGGGAGGGTTTAGGGTTGTCCAAGGATTGAACCCAAGATTGGTATCAATTAAATAGTTGATATCAAGTCTTTTGCCACTCAACCCATGGCTCGGTCCAAATGAATAACTCTAATATAACTACATGAAAAAGACATGCTTGACTATACACTTGTGTCTATGAATACCAGTAGTTTTGCACATATGTATGCATCTATGCACTTAAATATGATTATCCCTGTTTCCCTAGTTTCTGATTTTTTTTTTTTTTTTTTTTTTTAAGTTTTCCTATTTACCCTCATACACCATAACTATACAATATGGATAAGCTCAATTCTTTTTATAGGTTTTTCAATATATATCCTATATCCATGCTCGAAAGTACTTAAGGAAAAATGAATAGTATATAACAATGAAGTAAGAAACTAATATTATCAATCCAACCAGTATTATGAATTCCTTTGAAAAATGCAAAATAACCATAATCCTCAAACTCCATTTTCCCCTACAATGTTAAGAACAACCAAATATAACATGAAGTACATCAATCAGCCAACATGAATATAAAACATTAACAATTGTCAAACAATGTCAAATCCAAATTCAAAAAGAAAAAAAAGGAGAAAACAAAAGTTCTTACTTTGCAATATCTTGATGATCTTAACCAAAATTGTAAGCAGCAAACTTGATAAAATCCCTGCCATAACTATTCTCAAAGTAACCAAAATCCAACTCGTTGTCTTCCACAAAACCAGCCTCCTTAAAATACCCTTTTGCATACAAATGCCTGAGGAAAATCTTAGCTAACTGTGAAAGACCCTTCAAAGCTCTTACCTTTTCCCTTTTTCTCCTAACTTTCATCGTCTTTTTCATCTTTCCTTCTTTGTTTTCATCCCCAACAAACTCAACCAAACACTTGAATTTCTTGGGTTTTTTCCCATCTAATTTCTCTCTTTCTTTCTTTTTCCCTTCTGGGTTTTCCTTGAAATTCCTAAACTCTCTCACTGTCTCATTGATTTCGCCTTTGCTCTGGGTTTCAGCTCCGGATGGTTTTACTGTTAAACAGTGTCTTGAAACAACAGAGAAAGTGGGGTTTTGGTTGGTATCTGGGAAGAGGAACCAAGGGTTCTTCTGATCATGAATGATGGTGAAGGACAAAGGGTTTTGTAAAGAGGATTGTGGATTTTGAGAACTTTGGTTACGTGTAGACAGAATGAAAGCTTTGAAGAGAGACATTTTGCAGCGGAAGGGTTTAAGATTGAAAGGAGGGTCTTTTCTGCAGAGGAAACCATTGAAGAGCTTAGATATCTTAAATATACATAATCTTTTTATTACTTAAAAAATTACTTATTTATTAATATTTATCTCTTTTTGTAACTAAATTTAAATAAAAAATTATTAAATAAATAGAAATTTAAGCTAAAATGTTCAATAAAGCTAGGCGACTTCAAATATTATTATTTGAAGGTTTGATTATTCAGAGTGATAATTTTCAAATTAAAAATATCTTTGGGGGTTAGGCAATTTATGCTTAATGCCCATAAAATACCAATAAATTTTGCTTAATTGAAAGCTTATTTCATTACTATGAGAAAATCAAAAACATTGGTAAGTATTGAATCAATAAATCAAAAAAAAAAGTTAATACAATACTTTTTACTAGATTTTTTTTTTTGTTAAAAAATGTCCCTAACTTTTGTATTTTCTTCATTGACTAAGGGGCTTATCCATTGAGATGGCAAAGCTAGCAACCTTTTGTCCAACAAAAAAAGGAAACGAAGCACTCGGATTCTGGTGTTTCAGCTTGCATGTTTGATCCTGGCAATCAACAATGGTATCGAAATACAAGTAAAGGGAGTCCTTACTGGATGGCAACCAAAGTTTTGGAGCCTGGAACTAGATACAACTTCAAGGCTCTACTTACAGTGGGGAAAGCCGTCCGAGAAAAAAGCAGCTCCATGTTAGTAAGAAGCTTTCAAAACTGGTGAAGAATGGAGCTTTTTTATATTCAAAATGAAAAAAAATATATTGTATCAATAAATCTATCTGTTCAATGACTCTAACTGTACTTCAATTACTCCAGAACTCTGTGAACCTTTTCGAGCAAAAGCGTCGTTCGGGCTTAAAAGGTTAATGGAATCCTCTTCTTCGACATGAACCCAATTGCTCCTTTCTTGTAACCTATCTCTCTGTTGTCTTTCACGATACTCCAGATAAATTACAGTCAATGCAGCAATCAAGAACCATATTATTAATACCCAGCTAAGATCGTGGACGTTTTCTATTCTATATCTTTCTCCTAAATGCTTCATTCCAGTGAAAAGTGCCGCAATTCCTATGACAATGGCACCTTTGTCAATAATTACATGGAAATACTCCCAAATTAATCTCTTTGTGGAAGCGGCCTCCCCATTAGCAGGTTTCTCCAGTCTGAGATATACATTCATTGGTTGCATAAAGGCAAAAACTATGGCAGTAATACCAAGCTTAACATGTAATAAGCTGACATAGAAACCCCGAAGTTCGGCAACTACAAAAGAACACCAATAAGGATAATTGCTAATCCCGAATATTGTATGTAAATATGAATTTGGTACCATCCATCACCCTTTACATGTTTTAGGTATCTAGCAGCTAATATTCCACCAGGAATCAAAATACCCCAGGCGAGAAACATCATAAACCCATGTACAGCTAAGACAGGTTGTAAACCCTGCTCAGTCTCGGAAGAACCACGGCTAAGCAGCACTTGGACAGGCCTTTGACTCGCGACTGTATGCATGTTTTTCTCACTGAAATGTTCATCAGTCCACTTTGAACCCATTGCCCATATGACTTTAAGATGAGTTGTTGTAGGATCAACAATATTCTTGCACTCTGGCTTATCATTTTGATTGCATGATGGTTTTAATGGACGTGTGAATTCAAAGTAATGATTCCATCTTCTGACCTGCACCTGACATGTGTCAGATTCTCATTTGTTGGATGGATGTTCGAGGGGCGCTTTCCATCAATCAATATGTATTTAAATGCCCTTTTCTAGTATCGCCAATCCAGCCCACATATGCATAGCTATTCACCATCCCATTACCAAAACCTATTGCAAGATAGCCAGTCTTCCTCACACCACGGGCAGCAATAGTTATTGAATCTTCCAATAACGTCCAAAAGAAAGTGACTTGTTGATCATCTAAAAGCACACTAAAGTGACTTGTTGATCATCTAAAAGCACACTAGTGTTGTACATATCAGACAGGGCACCATCAACAACTTGAACTTTCCACCCCATCTTCTCCTGGTATAAGGACTGATAATACACTTAATCAGGGGTATTCCCGTCAGGAACCCAAATCAATTCGTGAGGATTTGCTACAACTCCTTTTGCTTCTGGCCCTCCAGAATAAAAAGTCTCAGTTGCATTCCTTAATGCAGCATTCCCACCCAGAGAATCCGAAGTAATATACAATGCAACATCATGCCCTGTCTGCACCAAAAACTTAATTGGCACCCCTCTTTCCACTCTCAACACCATTGCTTCCTTATTATTAATATACAAAACCTTAGACGGATTTGGCGGATTTGGATAATGCAACACCTCCCGTTGTAACAACAAGGGGGACGTCTGTATCAGCAATAATCAACTCTTGATCCTCATTATCATCTGCATTCAATGGCCCAAAACAATCATCTACCTTCTCTGAAACATTAAGCACCAAATGTCCATATGCAACCTTCTCTGGACCCCATGAAATTGGGGCAAAAAATGAGACCGATTTTCATTTGGTGGTTTCATCAACCCCAATGCCTAAATAACCCTCATATAGTCATTAGGATACACAGGCAAATCATACTTCTTATCTGTCAAATTCAGTGGTTTCCTAAACATAATTAACGAAACCCTGTCTCTTCTATGTCCATAAACCAACCTAGTATTATTCACCATCATGCCATTTTTCGAGTTCTCATAAACTCAATCAGGGCAAACACCTACAGCTGTACGATCTTTAGAACTCAACTTACATTCACTATAAGCCGTAATGTAAAAATCATCAACAAAAGGCCTACCTTCCTCGGTAAAACTTGCCACCGTAACATCAGCTTCGGACATCAGGTCCTTCGTCCTATTCGGATTCGCCCACCCAAATGCCATGTAATAGGTTGTCGGCGCCGCCGCTTCTAACCCAATCTCGATCCAATTTTCCTCCACATTCAAGTTCCATCGGACCCTATAATTATCTGACAAGTTCTTACAGTTATCAAACACTGTATGCACCGAGTCCGAAACTGAATCTGACCCGTTTTGAGGAAGGGTTATATGGTCGAAGTCTGAGGTACTGGCGATGTCCCAGATTGAAAGAACGTTAATCTGGTCCCAGGTTATGTCGGGGAGCAATTGGACTGACAACGATGCATTTTTGTAAGCTGTTTGATTGAGGCGTTGACCAGAGATGGGGAACCCACTGGTGAGGTCAGAGAAGTTGAGGGAGACGGCGCCCCAAAAAATGACGTCGAATGAGCCGGATAACATGTCGAATCTGTTGACCTGGAAAGAGCAGCCATCAAGGATTTTGAGATGGCCACGGAGTTGGTGTCGGACCATTATGAAGTTCGATTTGAACCCGACAAAGGAGCTAGTGTTGGAGCATTTCTGACCCGAATCCGCATTGGAAGAGGCGATGGAATTGATTAGGAAGAGCGAGATTAGAAGGAAAATTTTGGAATTGTACATCGAATCCGGTCGCCGGTAATTCGAGAATCCGAATTCGGTGATGATGGAAAATGAACTTTTTAAAGAGAAGGAAGGAGCCAATGAGCGGCTGGTGGTGGTGAGTGGTGACTCGGTGCAGCCGAAGCGAGTCGTCAACTAGTCTCTATATTGTTTTACAATTTTGTTTTTTTCAGCTTTTTTGAAGAGAGGAAACCAGAATCCCAACTATCTTGTCAACGACCAATTTTTTTTATTTTGTACATTTAACTATCATTTTTTTTAATTTAGTTCAAAATTTTTAATTTAGTAGTCCAATTAATTGAGATTTTTTTTTATCAATTCCCGTTAAGCAGGTTAAATCTTTAATGAGAGGCATTATAGTTAAAAACCGATATAATAATAAAATTAACCCTTAATTTTTATATATTATATTAATTTAGTTATTAGTTTAAAAAAATTAATTTTTAAAATTTATAAATAATCTCAATTTGATGACCAACATTTATATTTTTTTCCTACTTCCTCCCCTGCCACTATCATCATTGCCTCCAACTTCGCCGTCTCCTCCACCTTTCTCCAAAAACACTTTCTTTTTTCAATAAGTTCAAATTTAAGGTATTATAATTTATTTGTGTTGAGACCTAAGCAATTTACATATACGTGCTACTATTTAACGATAAATTAAGTTGAAACAAAATGAGGAAAGGTAAGTTTTTTTGGGGGGAGAAAGGTGGAGGTAATGATGGTAACAGCACGTAGGGAAACATAAGAGGAAGGTGAATTTTGAGGATCAAATTGAGATTACTTGTAAAATTTGAGGGTCAATTATTTTAAAATTTTGACTAAATCAATATAAGATGTAAAAGTTGAGGGCTAGATTTATAATTATACTAATTTTTTAACTACCACATTACCCTCCCATACGAGACTTAAAGAAATGAGAAAAAAAAATCTCAATTACTTGGGTGATCAAATTTAAAAAAAATTGATAGTTGGGTGGCAAAAAAAAAGGAGTCTATAGTTGATGACTTGTGGTATAGTTTACCCTAATAATAAAAGATAGTAGGGTAAACTATAGAATTAGTCACCACACTATTAGCGTATTTCTATTTTGGTCACTCACGTTTTAGATCGTTTTTATTTTACTCACTCTTCGTTAAATGGTTAACGAAATTTATGATGTGACCTTTTTTTTAATTGGTATAAATAATACATTTAGTCTTCAATACTCACGCATTCTATCAATTTGATCATCGAACACATATAATTTAAATATAAAGTATATATTATGAAAACATAAACAAAATATAATTATTTATATATATTTACCTAAATATAATAAAAATATAATAAAAAATTTAAAAGAAACTATATGAAATTTATATTTTTTTAAATATAAAAGAGATTATAAATTATAAAAATATATGTAACTAAAAAAATTAAAAATATTACAAAAATAAAAAAAATCTAAAATTTAAGTTGGAAAAATCGAAAACCTAGAAAATTTACACATTTTTCTAAATAAATTGCAAACAAATTAGATGAAGATAATTTTACAATAAATTTTAAGCTTAGAGATGTGTGCAAATTATGACACGATTTTTCAAGTTAACAAGAATGCAAAAGATGATAATTTGAAAATAGCTTACAAGAAGCTTTTATTGTTTTCCTTTTTATAGAAATATCCAATAAAAAATATAAAAATACATATCTATAATTTCACAAAAAGAAATACATTAATCCAAACCAAGTCATCTCTTTTTATAAATTCAATTCCAAATCTCCTGTAATAAATCAACCTCACAAATCTGATTCAAGTTAAAAACAAAGAATGCATGTATTGTGCAATTAAAACCATGATCCATATTCTATTCTAAAGTATTGAACATATAATTTTGCATTATTTTACCTCCCTTCATTCTTCACAATCTCTTTGGAATTATTAACCATTCTTGGACCATCTATTCCTTATTTCAATTTCATTAAAAAGATAGGTTCCCATAAAAGACAGTCTTTACAAACCAGTGCACCTATCATAAACACATCAGGGAACATTGCCATCAGAGAGGCCCTAAGAAAACTACATAACCTACAATCAAGCACCCACACAAAATGTTTATTAAACAGCTACAGAAAAAGGCCTGCATACCACCAAGCAATGAAGGTTTCTGTTCTGTTTGCAACTTGTTGAACTCGTTGTGTTGGCTTCTCTACCTTTTTGCAAATCTTTGTCGAACTCGGTCGACTATCCTAATCAACCACCATGGTTTTCCAGTAGTGAATACAATGTATCATTCCCAGCACCAACCCACATCCATACCCAATCACTATTGAAAATTTCCAATTCAATTCATCACCATCATCATTATCAAGCTCTGACAGATCACCTAAAGATGATGGGATAGGACCTATTAAACAGTTATGGGAGAGGTTTAGGACAATAAGTAACTGAAGCTCGCCCAGTATTTTTGGAATTTCTCCCGAGAATTGATTACTAGAAAGGTCAATAACCGTCCAAATGGATAATAGTTCTTGAAACTCTGTTTCCGACCCTTTTATTGTAAAAGATAAACCAAGAGCATAATTCACTATAGCTATACCAATTGCATCTTCCATGTACTTTGGTTCAACTTTCTTTCCATACCCTTCTCTAATGGCATGCAAATGTTCAAAAAAAAGGGTAGGTAAATACCCACTGAAGTTATTATGAGAAAGATCAATGATACGCAAATGAGTTAAGGAAACTGTAACATCAAAGCTATCCACTTGGCCATAAAATCTATTTGTCCTCAAGATAAGAACTTGTAACTGATCCAAATTTCCTAACCAATCTGGGAAAGTGCCATTCAAATTGTTGTTTCCAACATCAAGAAGGATTAAATCTTTGCAATAACTCAAAGATTGTGGTAGTGACCCTTCAAATTCATTGTTGTTGATGCGAAAACTTTTCAACATGCAACCTTCAGCAAAAATTTTTGGTATTTGACCATGAAAATTATTATACCCTAGCTCAAATTGCATGAGAGAAAAACTCAAGTTTCTAATACACTTTGGAATTGTTCCTTCCAAATTATTCTCAGATAGACGGAAACTCCTAAGAGAAGTCAAATTGCATATTGAAGAAGGGATTTCTCCAATTAAGTTGTTGTTTAACACTACATACCCTTGCAATGAAGGTGGTGGTGTTGGGATTCTCCCTAGGAGATAAAAAATGGAATAGAATTAGAAATAAGGGTTTGAAGATTCTTTGGAACGAAAATTGTAAGATAACTATATTTGTGATGTAATACATGCGTAATGTTGTATAACCAATAAAAATAATTGGTTAATTTACTACACTACTTCTATCCATTTTTAGATGCATCACAACAACCTTTAAATTGTAATCTATTGAAGGAAACTACTACTACTTTCTAAAGAACTCATGTTTCAAATGCAATTTAGAATTCTTCTATCCAAATTATTCTTAGATGGATTGAGACCATAAAAGAAGTCAAATTGCATATTGAGGAAGGGATTTCTCCAATTAAGTTATTCTATGAAACTTCAAATCATTGCAATGAAGGTGGTAGTGTTTGAATTCGCCCTTGAAGATAAAATTGAAATAGAGTTAGAATTAGGGGTTTGAAGATTCTTCGGAACAGAAAATGTAACATTATATTTTTGACGTAATACATGTACCATCTGTATAAGCAATAAAAATATAATTGGTTAATTTACTACACTACCTCTATCTATTTTTAGATGCATGACAATAACTTTTTGGTTGTAATCTATCCAAGGAAACTGCTACTATCTTCTAAGGAAATTTTATTTCGATTATTTAACAATAAAAAGGGTTTGCATAAATGTATAAAAAAAATGAAACTATACCTAACAATTTATTATAAAAGAGATAAACATAACTTAATAAGAATTTCACTGGAAACATATAATTAAATCTTTGTAAGTTTACTAATAATTTTTAAGTAACCTTTACTCCTTTTTTTTTGGCACTATAAGCTTCTGTTTTATATATATTTTTTCCTTTTAATTTGAGCACTATAAGCTTAATAATTTAAATAAAATAATTTTTTTATTATTTTTAAATAATTTTTCTTAATAAAAATACTTTTAGTGAGATTAGAAGTCTTACTTATAAATGATAAAATTGTATTAATAGTAAAAAGTTTTGCTATGGAAAAATAGAAAAATAGTCAATAGTCATAATAATTTTCATTAATTCAAGAGACTTTGCATGTTTGTTGTTTATAAATATATATATTGTAGACACAAATAAATTGGTTGGGTTAGCAATGCTGCAAAACTTGAGAATAATAAGTTGTTATATTTATAAATTTAAGGTAATTAAAATATCTATATGTAATTAATGAAAAAGAAGTACAAAGACTGGCGTAAAAGAAAAAAAAATGAAAATGAAAAAATTTAAATTTAATTTTTAAGTTTATATGACGTGGCATGAAAAAGAAATTTTAGGGATTGAAATTAATTTATAATTTACAATAGTAAAAACAATTTCATCATTTTAATATCCTATATCTCTATAAATTTTAAAGGACTAAATCAAATATTTATCATATTTAAGGGGGCAAAGGGCAATTTTATTTTTACTAATTTAAAATTTTAAAATAATTAAAAGGTCTAAATAAAAAATTTTCTATTTAAGGGGACCGAGTCCCTACCAACCCCTAGCTAGTAGCTACACCCCTATTTGAGGGTATTTCTATCTTGTTTATATTTTTATATAAAAATCTTTACTGAAAAAATAATATAATAGTATTTAAATATAAGACAATAATATTCGTACTTTTTTCTGAATAAAATAGTATTCATAAATTCAACTTTATTTAGAACAAAAAATGTAAATAAATAATATTTGCAATATATACACATGGATGAAGTGTATATAATGAATTATTAGTTTATTTCACAATATCTAACCTTTTGTAGATGTATGAGGATGACTCTAATTCATTGTTGTAGTGTTATGAAATTCTCAGCTGAAAATATAAATTTAAAATGAAAAATATAAAAAGATAAAAAGATATAAATTTTATCTAAATCCTGACTTCTTGACAAATATTTTTATGAGTTGACATTTTTGGAACCTAAATTATAGCATAATAAATAGTTTTTTATATGTTAAATTTGGTTGAGTGTAGAGTAGATCAAATTATCATATTTGGTATACTTAATCTAAGTAATTTGTAATTCAAATTAATGATATTTTCTAACTTCAAAGTAGTTAGTTAAAGGATCATATGTCTAATTAATTGTTTTCTATATTATAGTCAGAAGTTAAAAAGACGCAAGTAAAATATAGCAAAATTCTATTACAATTAAAAGGGATTGCATAACTGTAACAATAAAAAGAAGAATAAAAATGATATTATACCTGTTAAGTTATTATCAGCAAATTCAATCCATAGGAGGGAAGTAAGGTTTCCAATCACCGATGGAATTTCACCTAAAATATATAATTAAAATAGTCAAAATTTACTAGGTTTTTTTCTAACATATAATATCAACTATGTAGTTTGTAATCAAAGCTAAGAAAATTCGTATATTCTGTTTCTCTCCTATTCTATAATATCAACTATGCATGGCTGAGCAACAATTAATTCAACACATTAATAATAAGGTAAATCTAAAGGGTAGGTGATTCAATATTTTTTCAATCAAAAGGGTAGCAAATTAAAATTCAGATCTTAAATTATTTTAATGTAAAATTTAATCATCAAATAAATTTACTTAATAAGATACTTTTAATATAGTTAACTTCTATTTTTCTATGCGACATACAAGTAGATGTCACGTCACCAAATAATAAATTTTTTAAATTTTAAAAAATAAAAATAAAAACTTATTAAAAAATTTTAAAATTAAAATATTTAATTAATCACTGATGTGGCATATATGTGGATTACAATATTGATAACAATATTAGATAATTTTGTACTTAAATGAATTGTGAATCAATGTGTTAGTTTGAGGGAGACGATTATGGGATTGTGATTTTACTAATGTCTAGTTATTTGATTTAATTGAAAATTGTGGTGTTTGAGCTAACTTGACTGATTGTGATATGTTTGCATTGATAAATGCATGAAATGCTTGGGAGAAAGCATTGACTAAGTGAAGGGATTTTGATAAGGCACGTAACTTACAAATATATTTTTATTAATTATTTTAATTAACTTTAGATAAGAATTTTATTTAGATGTAACACTTAATCGACTAATTTTTCTATAAATACAATTATTTTCCGATGTGTCGAAAAATAAAAGAATATAAGAATTGTATGAAATATTTGACATGACACAACATCAAAGTTTTAAAAACTCTATCTTTTATAATTTAGGGTTTATTAGTTATTATATATACTTATACATGCGTGAAAGGGGCACATGAAACCCTTCCTTTGTAGGTTTAGTATACATATAAGTTAGAAAGCAAGGAGATGTAGTACCCCAAAAATTCTTAATATTTATTTTTGTATGTTTGTGACACAAATTTGTGTCTGTTTTAGTGGTTATGTGTTCTGGAGTGTTTGGGAAGTCTTGGGTTCAAGCCTTAGCTTGGGCAATTGTAACAGTCAAATTTTCAGTGGTATCGGAAATAGTTATTTGAGATCCTAAATCCGATAAGTGAGTTTGAAAATTTAAATAAATTAACATTTATGAGTCAAGTATGGCATTAGAAATATTTTAAAATTAGTGAATTTTGTGAACTAAAGGAGTTAATTAGAAAAATTGGGCCAAAAACGAGGTATTGAGACCTCGAATTCATAAAGTGAGCCATAAATATTTCTAAAAATATTTATGGAGTGTCATTAAGTTATTATTAAAGTTTGGTTGAGAAATTTTAACGTTTGGGTATGTAATTAAATGAAAAAGACTAAATTAAAAAAGGTGTAAAAGTTTAATTATAGATTAAAGAAAATAAAAAGGACTAAAAAGACAATTATGCTATTTTGAAATCTTGAGGCGGTTTAAGTATGAAGAAAAAAAATCTTGAGATTTTTTTTTTATATATATATAAAAGATATTAATTATAAAGTATATTATTATATTATTATATTATATTATTATATTATTATATTATTATATTATATATATATAAACAAACTAAAGGAGAAAAAAAAAAAGAAGAGAAACAGAAAACCAAACGAAGCAGAGAGCAGGGGAAGGAAAGAAAGAAGAAGAGAAGAGAAAGAAGAAAAGGGGCAAAATTGGAAAATTTCCAAAATTAGCTAAATAAAAGGGGATCAAATTGAAATATCTAGAGAATTCTCTTCATTTCTCTTCATTTTCTTCAGCTGAAAAACAACCATGGAAGAGAGTTCAAGTTGGTTTTCATACTCAAGCTTCACGTAAGTTTAATTCTTGCTTTATCCTTGAAATTTCTATGTTTTTGGACTTTTACAATTGGATCCAACTCACTATGTCATTAGTTTATGATTCTATGGCTAATTTTTAAAGTTGATGTGGATTAGTGCTGGAAAAATATGATGAATAAATATTGATTTGAAGCTTTAATTTTGTTATATGATGATTTTATCAAGTGAAATTGATGGAAATTGGTTTTAGGACCTAATTGTGAAATAGCTGAAATTAAGGCTTAGTGTTAAAATTCTGATTCCAAAGGTTATGAAGTAGTTTAAAATGATAGACAAAAGTATTAAATGAGAAGATTAACTCAATTGAGGGGTTAATTCAGCAAGGACTGAATTGTATGAATTGTGGAATTAGGGACAAAATAGAAATTAACATGTTATACTAAAGCAGTTTTGGACAGCAGCAGTTGTCTAACTTTGAAAAATTACTAAAAATTGTAGAATTTGAATTAGAAGTTGAGTGAGATATGGAATTAAAGCTTGTTGAGTCTATTTTCATATAAAAGAAACATAGCAAGCAAAGGAAGTCTACATTTTGAGATATTTAAAGTTTTGTAAGACTGGTTTAGAATAATTTCGTGATCCCCTGTTCTTACTTTAGAAATTCACTAAAAATTGTAGAAAAATAATTATGAGTGATAATTTATATTTTTGTATTCCTTAATGAGTCTATTTTCATTAGAAATAATCAAAAACATTATATGAAAATCGTACTATGAGATAATTGATTTTTAGTGAATAAAGGTCAGAGCAGTCGGACTGTGTAACAGGGGAGAAGTTAACTAATAAACTGTATTAATTGGCCACACCAAAAATTCTGTAAAAATTATAGTAAGAATATATGTGAGTCTAGTTTCAAATAAAATTAGCGGATCTTAATTTCAAGTTCTGTAGCTCAAGATATAAATAATTTAGTAACTATAACTCAAATGGACAGTTTTGAATATACATATGAGTAATTAGTGAAATTATTGATAATATTACTTATAGCATGTTATATACATTAAGGATGTGGAATGGAGAGGAGGAGGAGGAAAATATGTATGAATATTCATCTAGCATGGCTAATTTGTAATGTTTTAGGCTCACGGACTAAATTGAAATAAAGTAAAACTTTAAGATTAATTTTGTAAAAATGTGGAAATGACCAATTTGCATGAAATGGATTATTTATTTATTTAAAATTGCAAAAATTGAATGAAATTATTAATTTAGATTAAGATCGATTGAAAAATCGATAAAAATAGAAAATTTCCAAAGTACCCCTGAATCTTGATATTTCTGCAAATTTAGCCAGGTAAGTTCGTGTAACTTAATTATGTGATATAAAGAAATATAAGTTGATGGTACGTGAAATATTGATATGATGAATTAACTGTTTTATGTTTATAAAGAAACGGCAAGTGAATGATATTTATCATGACATGTAAATATGTGATTATCTTTAATATGTTAATACAAGATAATTAAGTATGTTGAGACGAGTAATAAATTTATGTAAGACATGACGAGAAAAATAAATATGTTTAAGGGACAATATGTTTGATTTTGATTGGTTTCAAATATAAATGCTAAATGAAATAAAATGCAAAACTAAATAAATTTGTAATTCCGGTAATGCCTCGTACCCTATTCCGGCGTCGAATACGGGTAAGGGGTGTTACAGCAATTTTTTGTTTTTAATTGAATAAACCCCTATCTCTAGTCAGTAGGCTTATAAATAAATGTTGGTAAAATATGTCAGAATGGGCCTGCTGGTCTAGTGGTTAAATGGAGTATAATGAGCAGGAGGTTTGGAGTTCAAGTCCATGTGCAAACAAATGAGTTATTTTGCAGCTTATGCCATGTGAGTGTTTTGGTGTAGCCGAAATATTGAGTGGTTGAGTAGTTGTGGGATTGGTGGAGGAATATAAGGAATTTGAGGTGTGTGGGGAAGTGTACGGTTAGTAGTGAGGATTTTGAGGAGAGGTTTAAGGGATGTGATGAGAGGTTGTGCTGAACTTGAATTCTTTTTCCAAAATTTTGGCACCCTCTCCCCAAATTCCCAGGTTTTTGACGGCAAATCCTTTTCCCCTCATGGCCGAAATTCCTCCTAGTGCATCCCTTTATTTATTTTTCTCTTTTTGGCACATTCAGTTTTTGCCTTTTGTTTTCTCTCAACCCTCTGTTGGCTATTCCTAGTTTTTCTGTACCGATTATTGTTATTTGATTCTACTAGTTGTTCTCCCTTCCTATATTCCCCTTTGTTGCTGGCGAAATATTGTTGTTTTTCTCTTTTTGATTTTTTTTGTCCATCCTTGCTACCGAAATCATGTGTTCCTTCTCTTCTCTTGGTTTTGTTTGTTATCATCTGCTTCATGTTCCTTAGCACTCTTTCGGTAAGTATTCGATTCTTCATCGCTTTGTTACTTGAAGTTAGTTTTTAAAGGGTTGTGTATTGTTTTGATTAGAAGTTGACCGAGGGACTGGGACCGTCGTTGACACGTTGGGGGAGGGAAATCTTCTGGTATTAGATTGACGGTAAGGATTGTTCCGTTGGAAGTTGAATATCTTGTTTTGGGTGTAGATTAATTCGGCTGTATAGTGATTAATTGAATGGAAAATTGATCAATTATTAGGTACTTGAAGTGTTCACTTGTGGTTAGGCAACAAAAACAGACCAGGTGTGTAAACGCAACTCTGCAAATGGAAATTGTCGAAAAGCCAAAAAGTAAGACTGTTGACACCACATGGGCGTGTGGTCGCCTGTGTGGCAGGCTGTGTGAACGAACATGGGAGTGTGGTCGACAAGGCAGGCCGTGTGAGACCCATGGGCTGGGCAGAATTGGGCTGTGTCGGCCCACACGGGTGAACCATACAGGCGTGTGGGATTATTGGGCCAAGCCGTGTAATCCACACGCCAAGGCCATTTTGGGCCTTGCGGGCCACACGAGTGTGTGGGCGCACACGAGCCAACAATATGGGCCTGTGAGCCTAATTTTCACTGTTTGATTGTTAAGGTTACACGGGTCGTCCGAGTCGACTGTGGACCTACTGTAGGGTCGGTAAGATTACCTGGATCTCTAATTGATTGAATGACTATTATATCCATGTACTTTATATATATACATGTACGACTGTATTTTGAGCATGCAGTTAAAACTATACTGAATACATATATGATACCATGATTTGGCATGACATGATTGTATGATGCATTGCATGGGGATGGGTTTATATGGATCGGAGGAAGTGTACTGAAAGGCTTCGAGCCTAACTTACTGGCAGCTTAGCTGCAAACTACTGTTTAATATCGCATTCGGTACTTTTTGGGTGTAGGGATGGGTGGGTTGATTATATCCCCACATGGAGTGTAGGGTAGGACGGAGATGGAGTGTAGAGGCTGGCTGGGTAGGACTTGTATACTGCATATTTTGATACTGTACTGATTAAAGGACTAAATCAAATATTTAGCATATTTAAGGGGGCAAAGGGCAATTTTATCTTTACTAATTTGAAATTTTAAAATAATTAAAAGGTCTAAATAAAAAATTTTCTATTTTAGGGGGACCGTGTCCCTACCAACCCCTAGCTAGTAGCTACGCCCCTATTTGAAGGTATTTCTATCTTTTTTATATTTTTATATAAAAATCTTTACTAAAAAAATAATATAATAGTATTTAAATATAAGACACAATAATATTCATACTTTTTTCTGAATAAAATAAATTTCATAAATTAAACTTTATTTGGAAAAAAAATGTAAATAGATAATATTTGCAATATATACACATGGATGAAGTGTATATAATGAATTATTAGTTTATTTCACAACATCTAACCCTTTTGTAGATGCATGAGGATGACTCTAATTCGTTGTTATAGTGTTATGAAATTCTTAGCTGAAAATATAAATTTAAAATGAAAAATATAAAAATATTAAAAGATATAAATTTTCATCTAAATCCTGACTTGGGTCTTGACAATTTTTTTTATGAGTTAACATTTTTGGAACCTAAATTATAGCATAATAAATAGTTTTTTATCATCATAAATTATGTAAATTTGGTTGAGTGTAGAGTAGAGGTGCAAACCAGTTTAATATTCAAATTATCATGTTTGGTATACTTAGTTTACGTAATTTGTAATTCAAATTATTGATATTTTCTAACTCCAAAGTAGTTAGTTAAAGGATTATATGTTTAATTAATTATTTTCTATATTATATTCAGAAGTTAAAAAAACGCAAGTAAAATATAGCAAAATTCTATACAATTAAAAGGGATTGCATAACTGTAACAACAAAAAAAAAGAATAAAAATGATATTATACCTGTTAAGTTATTACCATCAAACCAAATGAATAGGAGGGAAGTAAGTTTTCCAATCACTGATGGAATTTCACCTAAAATATATAATTAAAATCGTCAAAATTTACTAGTTTTTTTCTAACATATAATATCAACTATGTAGTCTGTAATCAAAGCTAAGAAATTTCTTATACTTTGTTTCTCTCTTATTCTATAATATCAACTATGCATGGCTGAGCAACAATTAATTCAACACATTAATAATAAGGTAAATCTAAAGGGTAGGTGATTCAATATTTTTTCAATTCAAAAGGGTAGCTAAAGTATCAAATGTTTTTTCAGAGTCAAAAGTCTTATTATAGTAAGAAACTAAAAACTAAACAAGCTTAAACAAACTACACCAATATAAAAAGAAAAAGTTGTAAGAAAAAGAGAGAAGTGAGGAGGGACAAAGCAAAGTGGCAAAAAATATCTTTGATTGGTTCATTGGTCCATACATCTGATTGCAAGTCATATTTCTACTTTTATTGAAGTAACTCGCTTTAGAATAATATAAAAGCAAGATTTGTGATTTAGAGAAGTTGCATTAATTTTTTTTTTCTCGACCAAATAAAATATTTAACCAAAGCGGTTAGTAAAACATGAGATAGTAAATACAGACGCATGTCAAAATAGGAAAGAAAATTACAAACGAAGTGCTAAAGCAAGCAGCCTTTAATTTTACATCAAGTAATTGGTTGATGGCTCAATCTTGCTTTTCCAAAAGATCAATGATGAGGATTTACACTACAACTATGTTTCGTGATAATGAGGATTTATTTACCTATGAGTTGGAGAACAGTCAAATTCCCAATTTCTAAAGGCAAACTTCCCCCTAAAGAGTTGCTATACAATGATAAAGCCCACAATTCTTTACAATTTGGAAATTTTCCGGAAATTTGATTCGATTTTAAAAAGAGTACTTGTAATTTAAAAAGGTTATCAAATATTCCTGATGAAAGATTACTTGCAATGAGAACATTATTAATTATAATCTAATATTTTATTAATGAGAATATAATCAAGATCAAGAAAGATATAAAACCTGAAAGAGATGTATTGCCAAGATATAACTCTTTCAAGTTTGACAGATTTCCAATCGTTAGAGGAAACTTCCCTTCTAAATTGTTGCTAAACAAGTTCAACTTTTCTAGTTTTGACAAATTGCGGCCTAGAGTGGATGGGATAATACCAATGAAGTTGTTAAGATATAAAAATAAGCCTTGAAGTTCAGTGAAGCAACCGAACCATGATGGGATTTCTCCATTGAAGCTATTGTTACCAAAGTTCAAATATTTCATCCCATGCAAATTTGTTAACTCAACGGGTAAAGATTAATCATAGAAATTATTGTGACGAATGTCAAGCCAAGCAAGGAAAGATAGATTATCCAATAGAGATGGGATGGTGCCTGTGAGCTCCATATTCGACAAATTCAAAGTAATGACTCTATTGTGTCTGGATCCACGTGTGATACCAATCCAATTACAAATAGAGGTAGAAGTGGATCAATTGATTGTTAAGAAGTTGTGTGGATTATTACTTGTATGAGATTTTAAAGCTAGAAGGGTCGATTGATCAGTGATGATGTTGAGTGAACTTGTAGATAAAGAAGCTCCGAATATTGCAAATAGTAGCAAAAAACATAAGAAGAGAAATAGCTAAGTAAATACTTTTTGTTGCTAGCTCAATATTAATTAAATACTCTTGGTTCTATGGATTTAGGCACAGCATCCTTTGACTTATGAGGATTGAGCTCAAAGTTATTGAGCTCCAACCAAAATAATTAAACGACAGAAAAGGATAGCCTAAAATGTAAGACTTAGTCACAAGTTTCTGTGGTTATCTATGATTGGTTCAATGGTTCATACACACAAAGGTGAATCTAGGGACTAGCAAGAGTCCCAATCCCACTAAAATAGAAAATTGTTATTTAGGCCTTTTAATTTTTTTAAAAAATTTTAAATTTATAAAGATAAAATTACACTTTGACCCTCTAAAATTATAAAAATTTAATTTAATCCTTTATAAATTATAAATATATAAACTATAAAAAATTAAAATTTCATTTGGCCCCTAAAAAATTGTTCTGGCTTCGCCCCTCTCCATACATCAGAAAAAAGAGACAAGTAATTTCAAGGAAAAAAAAACATTAATTGGAAACATGAACTGAAAAGAATGGCCACCTTTTCAACCTTCCATTTCAATTATACGGGGTTTAGTATATTAATCAAATCAGGGGCGAAGCTAGGACAATTTTTTAGGGGGGCCCAAATGAAATTTTAATTTTTTATAGCTTATATCTTTATAATTTGTAAAGAATTAAATCTAATTTTTATAATTTTAGGGGGCCAAAATGTAATTTACCTTTACTAATTTAAAATTTTTAAAAAATTTTAAAGGCATAAATAGCAATTCGCCCCAAATCAAAGCATGGACCGTAAAACTGTACCACAAATATTGTTTCTCAACGTTTGAATTAAGCAGTAAGTACTTTAACAAAAACTGTTAAAATTTAGTTAGTTTATTCTCAAATTTTATTTTGAAAGTTGAATTATATAATATCTTAATATACAATTCAAATAGTTACTGAGTTTAATTAATTTTTCTATTTTATTATAAATATATTTATTTTTAATTATTATTAAAAATATCTCAACTCTAATTTTTTGAACTTTTGAAAAAATTACATATTAATTTACTTTTTGTTGAAGCCCTTTTACAGATGTTAAAATATACAAAATTTTTAAAGGAACTATTAACAAATTAAAAAAATTAGACGACTTGTCAACTATGGAGCTCAATGAAGATGCTACGTCATTCTACAAAACAAATTATCCACCAAACTTAAAGATCCAAGGAGTTTTAGTATTCGTTGTCTTATTGGTAGCTTAAATGTTGAAAAAACTTTGGCTCATTTGGGGTCTAGAATAAATGTTATGCCTTATAAAATATTCGAACAACTTATTCTCAAGGAACCAAAATCCACTAGGATGAATATTCAATTAGCTGATAGATTAATTAAGTATCCTAGGGGTATTATTAAAGACGTACTTGTTACAGTCTATAAATTAATGTCTAAATATAGGTGAAATTTCATTATAAAATATATAATGAACTATGGATGAGCAAAAATTAATTTTAAAAAATAAGGCAAATCAAACGGAAAGAAATTTAATCTAATAAAAAATAAGTAAACTGATTGAAAGATTAATATGCCATCTATCAAGTCTAATTGGAGGAGATGTTGTATTGATCATCAGAGCAGATGACTCTTAGAAGATAGAGACATATATGTGATTGAATGAAAAATCAAATCCTCATAGTTAAAATATCTTGTATGTAATCTTGAGGCATTTGGATAATGAAGTATAGTTCAATTATCACTACTAATAAAAAAGGAAGTTTAGGAATCAAATTGAGAAAAAGGGCATGGTTTAAGTATTAATTTGCGGGTTAAAGTATTTTTTTTATATAGTAACAAATATTAATTTGAGGGTATTTTTATCGTTTTATATTTTTAGAAAAAATATTTTATTAAAAAATAATATAATGATGTTTACACATAATACACAATAATATTCATAATTTTTTTAATGAAATAATATTCATAACTTCAACTTTATTTATTTAGAAGAAAAAATGGAAATAAATAATATTTGCTATACATATGAATGGAGTGTATAAAATGAATGATTAATTTATTTCGCAACATTTAACCCTTTCTTAGTTGCTTGAGAATGACTAATTCCATCTTATAGTGTTATGCCATTCTTACTAAAATTTTAAATTTAAAATGAAAAAAATAAAATTATAAAAAGATATAAATTTTCATCTAAATGTTGACATTTTCTCATGAGTTCCATTTTTTGAAACCTAAATTATGTGTAGTTTTTTGTAGCATTATAAATTATGTTAAATTTGGTTGAATGTAGTGGTGCCAACGAGTTTAATATCCAAATCATCATATTTGATATAGTAATTTGCAATTCAAATTAATGATATTTTTCTTATTCTTATGTTTTTCTAATTTCAAAGACTTAAGGGATTAAATGTGTAATTAATTGTTTTTAAGCCAAAAGTATTATAGTAAAAAGTTAAAAGATTGTAAAGTTATATAGTAATATAGAGCACGATTCTATTATAAGTATTATAACAAAAAGGAAAATAAAGATGATATTATACATGTTAAGTAGTTATTACCAAGACTGATGAACACGACAGAAGTAAGTTATCAAATATTTCTGACGGTAGATGACCTAGAACGATAATATTGTTACCTAGTAAGAAATTGCTTAGGGTAGATAGGGATAACACTAGTGAAGTTGTTATTACACAAATACAAGCTTTTAAATTTCAGAAATTATTGTTACCAACGTTGAAATACTCAATGGGTAAACAAACATAGAAACTATTGTTACAAATGTTGAGTTTGGCAAGGGAAGAAGATTTCCAGTTGAGATGGTATGGTGTTTGTGAAATCCATACCTAATGCATCAAGAGTTTGTGATGTTTGAATTTATAAGTTAAAGGATATAAAAAATAGCTAATTACAAGTCTTGTGTGATTCTAAAGGGTACAAAGTAGGTCCTAATTAATAATCAAACCTTAATTTAATTTAATGTAAATTTTAACTCTTTTCTTATAAACCAACTAAATTTACTTTTAGTGAAATTATAAATATCTAAGCAGTTAGTAAAACATGAGATGCTAAATAGAGACACATTCCAAAATAGGAAAGAAAATTACAAACAAACTCCTAAACCAAATAATTGGTTGATGGCTCAATTGACATAAAACCATTAAAGATTTACACTATAACTATGTTTTATTGTTTACGAATAATTGTTTCTTTAGACACAAACATTACCATTGTAAGAAGCTAAAATAAACAGAAACAAAGCTATTACAACTCAACCAACCATAAACAACTCTTATACCAATCATAAGCCAACTTTGACTTTTCAACTAAAGCTGTTACATCTGAAAACCTAAATTCATACCTCTCACAAAGAACAGAGATTGACGAGATATCTCACTCTGTTATTCGTCAAGTATGGGGTTGTGGAGGTGACTATGAGTTCTGATGTGCTCCTACATGCTACTAAGGGTAAATCAAGAGTTGCATTGAAAATCTAAGTTTCGTTTGACACCAATTAAATTGGTTGATGACTCAGTTGACAAAAATAATATATATATACACTCTATGATTAAGTTTGGTTTTGCTAGCACTGAACTTAGTGGTTATTGTTTAAAGTCCCGCTTCACTATTTTAAACTACTGTTGATGGAAATTAATTAGATAAAAATGAATGAAACAATAACCAGGAATTGTTTACCTTTGAAATGGTTGTTATCAAGATACAAAGTGTCGAGCAAAGTCAAATTTCCAATTTCTGTAGGTATACTTCCCTCCAAGGAGTTGTTATACAATGATAAATACTTCAGCTCTTTGCACTTGAATAAACTATTTGGAATTCTACCGGAAATTTGATTCCAACCCAATCTCAACGTTTCTAGTTTTGACAAATTTCTAATTTCTGTAGGTATACTTCCCTCTAAGGAGTTGTCATGCAATGATAAAAACTTCATCTCTTTGCACTTGAATAAACTATTTGGAATTCTACCGGAAATTTGATTCCCACCCAAGCTCAACGTTTCTAGTTTTGACAAATTTCCAATTTCTGTAGGTATACTTCCCTCCAAGGAGTTGTCATGCAATGATAAAAACTTCATCTCTTTGCACTTGAATAAACTACTTGGAATTCTACCGGAAATTTGATTCCCACCCAAGCTCAACCTTTCTAGTTAGGTACAACACAAATTGCTCCCCAATTAAGAATTTTATTTCATCTAAATGACTAATTCCTTATATTAACCGAAATTTTGGAAACGAATAAGGTAAGGGTAAAAAAAAAGCTTGGTAGAAGTTTAATGTTAATTCATAAGACCTTAACTTAGCTAATTTGTGATCCGAGGCAAATCTTAACATCTTTACTTGATCGCCTAAGGTTTAATGTGAAATGCCAACACACAGTTGAACTTTTGCAATTCAAATAGTTTGGAAGTTTTCAGAAAAAAAGTTATAAAGTCAAGGTAAAATTTTATGATTTTCTTTAATGTTCCAGTTTTAGTAGCTAGGATTTTACTATATTAACAAACTAAAAATTTAAAAAGAAAATGAAAAATGGCGTAAAAGAAAAAAATGAAAATGAAAAATTTTAAATATAATTTTTAAGTTTATATGATGTGGCATAAGAATTTTTAGGGGTTGAAATTAAATTATAATTTACGATAGTAAAAATAATTTCATCATTTTAATACCCTATATCTTTATAAATTTAAAAGATTAAATCAAATATTTATCATATTTAAGGGGGCAAAGTGCAATTTTATCTTTACTAATTTGAAATTTTAAAATAATTAAAAGGTCTAAATAAAAAAATTATTTTAAGGGACGGGGTCCCTACCAACCCCTAGCTAGTAGCTACGCCCCTATTTGAGCTTATTTCTATCTTGTTTATATTTTTATATAAAAATTTTTACTGAAAAAAATAATATAATATTATTTAAATATAAGACACAATAATATTCATATTTTTTTCTGAATAAAATAATATTCATAAATTCAACTTTATTTGGAAAAAAATGTAAATAAATAATATTTGCAATATATACACATGAATGAAGTGCATATAATGAATTATTAGTTTATTTCACAACATCTGACCTTTTGTAGATGCACGAGGATGACTCTAATTCGTTGTTATAGTGTTATGAAATTCTTAGCTGAAAATATAAATTTAAAATAAAAAATAAAAAATATATAAATATATAAATTTTCATCTAAATCCTGACTTGGGTCTTGACAATTTTTTTTATGAGTTAACATTTTTGGAACCTAAATTATAGCATAATAAATAGTTTTTTATCATCATAAATTATGTAAATTTGGTTGAGTGTAGAGTAGAGGTGCAAACCAGTTTAATATTCAAATTATCATGTTTGGTATACTTAGTTTAGGTAATTTGTAATTCAAATTATTGATATTTTCTAACTTCAAAGTACTTAGTTAAAGGATGATATGTCTAATTAATTGTTTTCTATATTATAGTTAGAAGTTAAAAAAACGCAAGTAAAATATAACAAAATTCTATTACAATTAAAAGGGATTGCATAACTATAACAACAAAAAAAAGAATAAAAATGATATTATACCTCTTAAGTTATTACCATCAAACCAAATGCATAGGAGGGAAGTAAGTTTTCCAATCACCGATGGAATTTCACCTAAAATATATAATTAAAATCGTCAAAATTTACTAGTTTTTTTTCTAACATATAATATCAACTATGTAGTCTGTAATCAAAGCTAAGAAATTTCTTATACTCTGTTTCTCTCCTATTCTATAATATCAACTATGCATGGCTGAGCAACAATTAATTCAACACATTAATAATAAGGTAAATCTAAAAGGTAGGTGATTCAATATTTTTTCAATTCAAAAGGGTACCAAATTAAAATTCAGATCTTCAATTATTATAAACTTTTTTTCATGGACCAAGTTCTAGTAGCTAAAGTATCAAATGTTTTTTTAGAGTCAGAAGTCTTATTATAGTAATAAACTAAAAACTAACCAAACTTAAACAAACTACACCAATATAAAAAAAAGTTGTAAGAAAAAGAGACAAGTGAGGAGGGACAAAGCAAAGTGGCAAAAAATATATTAATTACAAACGGAAAGCCTTAAAATACAAGACTGAATTTGGGAAACACTGGTCATCTTTGATTGGTTCATTGGTCCATACATCTGATTGCAAGTCAGATTTCTACTTTTATTGAAGTAACTCGCTTTCGAATATTATAAAAGCATGATTTGTGATTTAGAGAAGTGGCCTTAATTTTTTTTCTCGACCAAATAAAATATTTAACGAAAGCGGTTAGTAAAACATGAGATACTAAATACAGACGCATGTCAAATTAGGAAAGAAAATTACAAACGGACTCCTAAAGCAAGCAGCCTTTAATTTTACATCAAGTAATTGGTTGATGGCTCAATTAACATAAAACAAATAAAGATTTACACTACAACTAAGTTTCGTGATAATGAGGATTTATTTACCTATGAGGTTGTTGTAACCAAGAAACAATTGTTGGAGAACAGTCAAATTCCCAATTTCTAAAGGCAAAAACTTCCCCCTAAAGAGTTGCTATACAATGATAAAGCCCACAATTCTTTACACTTGAATATGCTATTTGGAATTTTACCGGAAATTTGATTCGATTTTAAAAAGAGTACTTGTAATTTAAAAAGGTTATCAAATATTCCTGATGAAAGATTACTTGCAACGAGAACATTATTAGTTATAATCTAATTTTTTATTAATGAGAATATAATCAAGATTAAGAAAGATATAAAACCTGAAAGAGATGTATTGCCAAGATATAACTCTTTCAAGTTTGAAAGATTTCCAATCGTTAAAGGAAACTTCCCATCTAAAATGTTGCTAAACAAGTTCAACTTTTCTAGTTTTGACAAATTGCCTAGAGTAGATGGGATAACACCAATGAAGTTGTTAAGGTATAAAAATAAGCCTTGAAGTTCAGTGAAGCAACCAAACCATGATGGGATTTCTCCATTGAAGCTATTGTTACCAAAGTTCAAATATTTCATCCGATGCAAATTTGTTAACTCAAAGGGTAAAGCACCATAGAAATTATTGTGACGAATGTCAAGCCAAGTAAGGAAAGATAGATTATTCAATAGAGATGGGATGGTGCCTGTGAGCTCCATGCTCGATAAATTCAAAGTAATGACTCTGTTGTGTCTGGATCCACATGTGATACCAATCCAATTACAAACAGAGATAGAAGTGGACCAATTGATTGTTAAGAGGTTGTGTGGATCATTACTTATATGAGATTTTAAAGCTAGAAGGGCTGATTGATCAGTGATGATGTTGAGTGAACTCGTAGATAAAAAAGCTCCAAATGTTGCAAATAGTAGCAAAAACAGAAGGAGAGAAATAGCTAAGTAAATACTTTTTGTATTGCTAGCTCAATATTAATTAAATACTCTTGGTTCTATGGATTTAGGCACAACATCCTTTGACATGTGCGGACTGAGCTCAAAGTTTTTATTGGCAGCCACTATCTTTGAAAAGTCAAAGATAGTTGGCTGTAAGTAAGTTGGAAATAGTTGGAAATAAGCACTAAAAATTAATGGTTGACAATTGGCATGGGATAATTGCAATTTTGGTCCCTATTTGAATAGGTACTTTGTAAGATTGATCCCTGAACCTCAACTATAAATAGGCCTAACCATTGCTCATTTTCTTCATCCCACAATTTGTCATTCTCTACTTAAGGCATTGTTCTCTCTCCCTATTTGTAAATTTTCACTTGTATTTTTGGAGTGAAATATATTTGTTAGTGCCCGAGGACGTAGGCGAAATTTGCCGAACCTCGTTAAAATTCTGGTGTTCTTTATTATTTATTTTTCATATCTTGTGAGTGTGATTGTAGTTATTTATTGTGCTATTAAATTACGATAGAGGGATATTCTGGCTAGGAAAGATTTGGTACTTAAGTGATCCTCGTGATCCACCTCTCTTCCCTGGGAATTAAACTCGGTGTGATTTTTCAGTACAATAATTTTACTCTTTTACATGCTTCCGCACAACAATTGGTATCAGAGCTAGATTCGTACTTGGGGAGTACAATCGTTTGTGGCACTATTCACATATACGGTAATGTTCACGTATACAGTAGTTGGGATTGAGGAGAAAAATGGCACAGGCATCGTCATCAGCAAGGACTACGGTGACTAATGCAAAATTTGAAGTAGAGAAATTTGATGGTACCAATAATTTTGGTATGTGGCAATGTAAGATCCTGGATGTCTTATGTCAGCAAGAGCTAGATATAGCCCTTGAAGAAAAACCTGACAAGATGGATAACAAGGAGTGGGCCAAGATTAATAGACAAGCGTGTGGTACAATCCGTCTATGTTTGGCCAAAGAGCAGAAGTACTCTGTCATGAGGGAGACATCAGGGAGGAAATTGTGGGATACATTGGAAGAAAAGTTTCTAACAAAAAGCCTTGAAAATAGGCTTTATATGAAAAAGAAACTTTTTCGATTCACGTATGCACCCGGTATGTCGATGAATGACCATGTGAACTCATTCAATAAAATTTTAGCAGACTTGCTAAATTTGGATGAGAAATTTGAAGACGAAGACAAGGCATTATTGTTGTTGAATTCCCTTCCTGATGAATATGATCATCTTACCACCACATTGCTTCATGGGAAGGATACAATCACATTTGATGCAGTCTGCAGTGCGTTGTATAGATCTGAAACTCGAAAGAAAGATAAAAGAGATCACAGAGATACAACTGCAGAAGTCTTAACAGCAAGAGGTTGTTCAAGCAGCAGCAAACCTGGTAGAAGGGGAAAGTCCAAAGGGAGACCCGCCAAAGATGAGTGTGCCTTTTGTCGTGAGAAAGGGCATTGGAAAAAGAATTGTCCTAAGTTACAAAAGGGCAAGGCTATTTCTAATGCATGTGTAGCGGAGCATGATGAGGAGTCAGACTTTAGCTTGGTTGGCATGGCAATGGCATGTCATACGGATGAATGGATTTTGGATTCGGGATGTACTTACCATATGTGTCCTAATAAGGACTGGTTTTTTAGTATTACAGAACTAGAAGGTGGAGTTATTCTTATGGGCAATGACAGTGCTTGTAAGACAATGGGAGTAAGTACAATCCAATTGAAGAATCACGATGGCTCAATCCAAGTCTTGACTGATGTTCGCTACATACCCAGCTTGAAGAAAAATCTCATCTCATTAGGGGCCTTAGAATCTAAAGGGCTCAAAATCACTTTGAGAGATGGATTACTAAAGGTAGCAGCTGGGAATTTGACGGTGATAAAAGGCACAAGGAGAAATAACTCGTACTTTTTAAATGGAAGTACAGTTATTGGATCAACATCAACAGTTTTTGTGAAAGATGTAGATTCAGAGGCTACCATGTTATGGCATATGCGATTGGGACATGCTGGTGAAAAAACTTTGCAGACTTTGGCGAAGCAAGGCTTGTTGAAAGGTGCAAATTCTTGCAAATTGGAATTCTATGAACATTGCGTTCTGGGCAAGCAGACGAGGATAAAGTTTGGTTCAGCAATTCACAATACGAAAGGAATTCTGGACTACGTTCACAGTGATGTGTGGGGACCTACCAAAGTGGCTTCTTTGGGAGGTATGCACTATTTTGTTACTTTTGTTGATGATTATTCAAGAAAAGTATGGGTGTATCTAATGAAAAGAAAAAGTGAAGTATTGGATGCATTTCTGAAATGGAAGAAGATGGTGGAAACTCAGACTAGTCGAAAGGTCAAACGACTTCGATCAGATAATGGTACTGAGTACAAAAACGATCCATTTCTTCAAGTATGTCAAGATGAGGGCATCTTGCGGCACTTCACTGTTTGAGATACGCCACAGCAGAATGGGGTGGCAGAATGCATGAATCGAACTATACTGGAGAAAGTTCGATGTATGTTGTCCAATGCTGGATTGGGTAAGGAATTTTGAAATTTGAAAGGTCATTACATATGCGTGCTATCTAATTAACCGTTTGCCATCAGCTACAATAAATGGCAAAACTCCTATGGAGATGTGGGTAGTAAATCACATCGACTATGATTCTTTACATGTTTTTGGTTCCACTGCATATTATCATGTAAAGAATTGAAGTTAGACCCAAGAGCAAAGAAAGCATTATTCTTGGGTATAACTAGTGGAGTAAAAGGATATCGTCTCTGGTGTCCTGATACAAGGAAGATTGTCTTTAGCAGAGATGTGACTTTTGATGAATCAACCATGTTAAAGGATTCACAAAAGGATGACAAAACCGAGAGTACTTTGCGCAAAGTGAGTGGAGCTTGAAAAGGTTAATAATGATCCGGTGATATTGGAACAACAGATGATGAAGAAGTTCAGACCCAAGAACTTCTACAGCAACAAGATTCAATTGCATTTAGGAGGCCAAGAAGAGAGATTCGTAAGCCTGCTCGCTTTGATGATATAGTGGCCTATGCACTTTCAATTGCAGATGATGATGCTCCTTCTACTTACACAGAAGCAATAAGTAACCCTGATGGTGTAAAGTGGAAGCAAGCCATGAATGAAGAAATGCAATCTCTTCATCAAAATAAGACTTGGGAGTTGATGACACTACCTAAGAGAAAGAAGGCAATTGGATGCAAATGGGTATATGCAAAGAAGGAAGGATTTCCTGGTAAAAATGAAATTCGGTACAAGGCTAGATTGGTAGCAAAGGGTTATGCTCAGAAAGAAGGAATAGACTATAATGAAGTGTTTTCTCCAGTTGTGAAGCATTCGTCTATTCGGATTTTACTAGCCTTGGTTGCGCAATATAATCTTGAACTAGTTCAGCTTGATGTGAAGACCGCATTTTTACACGGTGAGTTGGAAGAGGAAATCTATATGACTCAACCAGATGGATTCAAGGTTGCTGGTAAAGAGAATTGGGTTTGCAAACTGACAAAGTCGCTTTATGGATTGAAGCAATCCCCGAGGCAGTGGTACAAGCGATTTGATCAGTTCATGAAAGGGCAAAGGTACACAAGAAGTAAATTTGACCATTGCGTGTATTTCCAGAAGCTACAAGAAGGAACTTTCATATACTTGCTCTTATATGTTGATGATATGCTAATAGCATCTAAGAGCAAAGTTGAGATTGAGAGATTGAAAACTCAACTCAATCTTGAGTTTGAGATGAAAGATCTTGGTGAAGCTAAGAAAATTCTTGGCATAGAAATATGTAGAGATAGAGCCCATGGCAGAGTTAGCTTGTCTCAGAAGCAGTATTTGAAGAAGGTACTACAGACAATTTGGCATTAACGAAAGCAGACAAAAACACGTAAGTACCCGTTGGCTTCTCATTTCAAACTTTACGCACAACTATCTCCTTCGACGAATACGTAAGCGAGAATACATGTTGCAAGTTTCAGTATTCTAATGCGATGGGTAGCTTGATGTATGCAATGGTGTGTACAAGACCCGACATTTCATAGGCAGTTAGTATAGTGAGCAGGTATATGCATAATCCTGGAAAAGGACATTGGCAAGCTGTGAAATGGATTCTAGGGTATATTCAAAAGACCGTAGATTTTGGATTACTGTTCGAGTAGGATAATACACTTGGTGAAGGTGTTATTGGGTACGTTGATTCTGACTATGCCGGTGATTTGGATAAACGAAGATCAACCACCGGTTACGGGTTTACACTTGCTGGAGGACCAATCAGTTGGAAGTCTACTCTACAGTCTACAGTTGCGTTGTCAACCACAAAAGCCGAATACATGGCTATAACAGAGGCAGTAAAGGAAGCTATTTGGTTGCAAGGTATGGTTAAAACCTTGGGATTGGTTTAGGAGCATGTTAACGTGTATTGTGATAGTCAAAGTGCTATTCATTTAGCAAAGAATCAAGTCTATCATGCACGTACAGAGCATATCGACGTACGGTTCCATTTCGTGCGGGAAATTATTGATGAGGGGAAAATTTGTCTTCAGAAGATCAAGACTACAGATAATCCCACAGATATGATGACCAAGGTGGTAACAGCAACCAAGTTCAAACATTGTTTGAACTTGATCAATATCCTGCAAGTTTAACAGTTGAAGAAGGCACTATCAAATATTGTTGGTAAAGGCAGAAAGAATTGTGTGAAGATAAGATTATCCTAATCAAATCTTCAAGGTGGAGATTATTGGTAGCCACTATCTTTGAAAAGTCAAAGATAGTTGGCTGTAAGTAAGTTGGAAATAGTTGGAAATAAGCACTAAAAATTAATGGTTGACAATTGGCATGGGACAATTGCAATTTTGGTCCCTATTTGAATAGGTACTTTGCAAGATTGATCCCTGAACCTCAACTATAAATTGGCCTAACCATTGCTCATTTTCTTCATCCCACAATTTGCCATTCTCTACTTAAGGCATTGTTCTCTCTCCCTATTTGTAAATTTTCACTTGTATTTTTGGAGTGAAATATATTTGTTAGTGCCCGAGGACGTAGGCGAAATTTGCCAAACCTCGTTAAAATTCTGGTGTTCTTTATTATTTATTTTTCATATCTTGTGAGTGTGATTGTAGTTATTTATTGTGCTATTAAATTACGATAGAGGGATATTCTGGCTAGGAAAGATTTGGTACTTAAGTAATCCTCGTGATCCACCTCTCTTCCCTGGGAATTGAACTCGGTGTGATTTTTCAGTACAATAATTTTACTCTTTTACACGCTTCCGCACAACAGTTATTGAGCTCCAACCAAAATACACGACATAAAAGAATAGCCTAAAATGTAAGACTTAGTCACAAGTTTATGTGGTTATCTATGATTGGTTCAATGGTCCGAAACAAATCTAGGGGCTGGCAATGGTCCCAATCCCACTATAATAGAAAATTGTTATTTAAGTCTTTTAATTTTTTTTAAAATTTTAAATTTATAAAGATAAAATTATATTTTGCCCCACTGAAATTATAAAATTTCATTTAATTCTTTAAAAATTATAAAGATATAGACTATAAAAATAGAAAATTGTTATTTAGGCCTTTTAATTTTTTTTTAAAATTTTAAATTTGTAAAGGTAAAATTGCACTTTAGCCCTCCTAAAATTATAAAAATTTGATTTAATCTTTTAAAAATTATAAAGATATAGACTATAAAAAATTAAAATTTCATTTGGCCTCTAACAAATTGTTCTGGCTTCGCCCCTCTCTATACATCCAGAAAAAAGAGACAAGTAATTTCAAGAAAAAAAAACATTAATTGGAAACATGAACTGAAAAGAATGGCCACCTTTTCAACCTCCCATTTCAATTATACGTGGTTTAGTATATTAATCAAACCATGGACCGTAAAACCGTACCACAAATATTGTTTCTCAACGTATCAATTAAGCAGTAAGTACTTTGACAAAAACTCTTAAAATTTAGTTTGTTTATTCTCAAGTTCTATTTTGAAAGTTGAATTATATAATATCTTAATATACAATTCAAATAGTTACTGAGTTTAATTAATTTTTCTATTTTATTATAAATATATTTATTTTTAATTATTATTGAAAATATCTCAACTCTAATTTCTTGAACTTTTGAAAAAAATACATATTAATTTACTATTTTTTGAAGCCCTTTTGCAGATGCTAAAATATACAAAATTTTTAAAGGAACTATTAACAAATAAAAAAAATTAGATGACTTGTCAACTATGGAGTTCAATGAAGATGCTAGGTCATTCTACAAAACAAATTATCCACCAAACTTAAAGATCCAAGAAGTTTTAGTATTCCTTATCTTATTGGTACCTTAAACGTTGAAAAAAATTTGGCTGATTTGGGGGCTAGTATAAATGTTATGTCTTATAAAATGTTCGAACAACTTGTTCTCGAGGAACCAAAATTCACTAGGATGAATATTCAATTAACTGATAGATTAATTAAGCATCCTAAGGGTATTATTGAAGATGTACTTGTTACAGTCTATAAATTAATTTCTAAATATAGGTGAAATTTCATTATAAAACATATAATGAACTATGGATGAGCAAAAATTAATTTTAAAAAATAAGGCAAATCAAACGGAAAGAAATATAATCTAATAAAAAAAATGAGTAAACTGATTGAAAAATTAATTTTCCATCTATTAAGTTTAATTGGAGGAGATGCTTTTTATTGAGCATAAGAGCAGATGACTCCTAGAAGATAGAGACATATATGTAATTGAATGAAAAATTAAATCCTCACAGTTAAAATATCTTATATGTAACCTTGAGGCATTTGGATAACGGAGTATAGTTTAGTTATCACTACTAATAAAAAATGAAGTTTAGGAATCAACTTGAGAAAAATGGCATGGTTTAAGTATTAATTTGCGGGTTAAAATATTTTTTATATATAGTAACAAATATTAATTTGAGGGTATTTTTATCATTTTATATTTTTAGAAAAAATATTTTATTAAAAAATAATATAATGATGTTTACACATAAGACACAATAATATTCATAATTTTTTTAATGAAATAATATTCATAACTTCAACTTTATTTATTTAGAAGAAAAATTGGAAATAAATAATATTTGCTATACATATGAATGGAGTGTATAAAATGAATGATTAATTTATTTCGCAACATCTAACCCTTTCTTAGTTGCTTGAGAATGACTAATTCCATCTTATAGTGTTATGCCATTCTTAGCTGAAATTTTAAATTTAAAATGAAAATTATAAAATTATAAAAAGATATAAATTTTCATCTAAATCTTGACATTTTCTCATGAGTTAACATTTTTGAAACCTAAATTATAGTGTAGTTTTTTGTAGCATTATAAATAATGTTAAATTTTGTTGAATGTAGTGGTGCCAACGAGTTTAATATCCAAATCATCATATTTGATATAGTAATTTGCAATTCAAATTAATGATATTTTTCTTATTCTTATGTTTTTCTAATTTCAAAGTACTTAAAGGATTAAATGTGTAATTAATTGTTTTTAAGCCAAAAGTATTATAGTAAAAAGTTAAAAGATTGTAAAGTTATTTAGTAATACATAGCACGATTCTATTATAAGTATTATAACAAAAAGGAAAATAAAGATGATATTATACATGTTAAGTAGTTATTACCAAGACTGATGAACACGAGAGAAGTAAGGTTATCAAATATTTCTGACGGTAGATGACCTAGAACGATAATAGTGTTACCTAGTTTTGAGAAATTGCTTAGGGTAGATAGGGATAACACTAGTGAAGTTGTTACTACACAAATACAAGCTTTTAAATTTTAGAAATTATTGTTACCAAAGTTGAAATACTCAATGGGTAAACAAACATAGAAACTATTGCTACAAATGCTGAGTTTGGCAAGGAAAGAAGATTTCCAGTTGAGATGGTATGGTGTTTGTGAAATCCATACCTAATGCATCAAGAGTTGTGATGTTTGAATTTATAAGTTAAAGGATAGAAAAAATAGCTAATTACAAGTCTTGTGTGATTCTAAAGGGTACAAAGTAGGTCCTAATTAATAATCAAACATTGTAATTAAAACAGTTAGTAAAACATGAGATGCTAAATAGAGACACATGCCAAAATAGGAAAGAAAATTACAAACAAACTCCTAAACCAAATAATTGGTTGATGGCTCAACTGACATAAAACCATTAAAGATTTACACTATAACTATGTTTTATTGTTTACGAATAATTGTTTCTTTAGACACAAACATTACTATTGTAAGAAGCTAAAATAAACAACAATATAAAATGAAAGTTTTAACAGAAACAAAGCTATTACAACTCAACCAATCATTAACAACTCTAATACTAATCATAAGCCAACTCTGACTTTTCAACTGAAGCTGTTACAATTGAAAACCTAAATTCATATCTCTCACAAAGAACAGAGATTGACGAGATATCTCACTCTGTTATTCATCAAGTATGGGGTTGTGGAGGTGACTATGAGTTCTGATGTGCTCCTACATGCTACTAAGGGTAAATCAAGAGTTGCATTGAAAATCTACGTTTCGTTTGACACCAATTAAATTGGTTGATGACCCAATTGACATAAATAATATATATATATATATATACACACTCTATGATTAAGTTTGGTTTTGCTAGCACTGAATTTAGTGGTTATTGTTTAAACTCCCGCTTCACTATTTAAAACTACTGTTGATGGAAATTAGATAAAAATGAATGAAGCAATAAGCAGGAATTGTTTACCTTTGAAATGGTTGTTACCAAGATCCAAAAACTCGAGCAAAGTCAAATTTCCAATTTCTGTAGGTATACTTCCCTCCAAGGAGTTGTTATACAATGATAAATACTTCAGCTCTTTGCACTTGAATAAACTATTTGGAATTCTACCGGAAATTTGATTCCAACCCAATCTCAACTTTTCTAGTTTTGACAAATTGCCTAGATTAGATGGGATAACACCAATGAAGTTGTTATGGTACAAAGACAAGTTTTGAAGTTTACTGAAGCAACCAAACCATGATGGGATTTCTCCATTGAAGCTATTGTTACCAAAGTCCAAATATTTCATCCGACGCAAATTAGTTAACTCAATGGGTAAAGAGCCATGGAAATTATTTTGATGAATGTCGAGCCAAGCAAGGAAAGATAGATTTCCCAATTGAGAAGAAATGGTGCCTGTGAGATCCATGCTTGACAAATTCAGAGCAGTGACTCTATGGTGTCTAGATCCACATGTGACACCAATCCAGCTGCAAACGGAGGTAGAAGTCGACCAATTGGTTGCCAAGAAATTGTGAGGATCATGAGTTATATGAGATTTTAGTGCTAGAAGAGCAGATTGATCAACGGTGATGCTAGAATATTTTGCAGACAAAATAACCCCAAAGGTTGCAAATAGCAGCCCAAACATAAACGGAGGGAGGAAGCTTGGTTTTGCCATAAGGTTGGATATGGGTGTAAGGCGCATCATAAGGAGAGAAACGACTGAGTTTAATACTTTTCTAATGTTAGTTCAATATTCTTTAAATGCTTTGATTCGAAGGATTTAAGTAAGGCATCCATTGACTCATAATTTGAGTAAGAAATACGTACAATCTTGTGGTCCAGCCACGTTATAGGGAAAAAAAAAAAAAGAAATCCTAAAATAGAAGACTTAGTCTCAAGTTGAAGAGTAGCACTAGTAATTCAATCAACATTAAAAAAGATCATTGGTTGGATATATAAACCAAATCCAAACTCACAATTATACCTACATACATGAAGGATTCGATTGAAGACAAGTATAACTTGTTAAAATATAAAATTTCATATTTGGTTTTGATTCTGTGGTGGTCTATTGTATGATCAGTTAGGGGTGGGTATTCTTTATTTTGATTTTCATATATTGGCGAGAAGCTCATATCCCTCGTGATTGAACAAAAAAATTGGAATATTTTCTCAGTTCTGCCCTCTATTATTATGGATTATTCTTTTATAAGCATATTTCATAGCTCCATGCATTTAGGAACGTCCCTGCAACTCTAAACCAGAACATATCAGACCTGTGCATATGCTTTGAAAATTTCACTGTAACTTCTGTCATGGTTTGATAGAGATCCTCAACTAAAGTTACAGTTGCTCCCAAATTCTTTCAATTAACCACTTTTTCCAACATCTAATTTGAAAATCAAGCCCCATTCACAATTAAGGTTTACGATCTTCTTTGTTTTTGTGCGAACCTTGTTCGCTTTTATCATTCATGAACAAGTTTCCTAAGTTTTTAATTAATCAAAATATCAAATTCTTAAACTAATTTAATTGATTTGCTCTGAGATGTACGCATTTAGGAAGATGCCTGCAAATAAAATGTATGGATATGATGATATAATGTTATTTCAAATTAGTTAAATAAATTTATAATTACTTGTGATTTTATATTCAAATTGAATCTTTCAATTTATTAGACGAAATTTTACATAGGATTATTCCTGCAAATAAATAAAGAATTGTGTAAGTCAAGGTTTTTGTAATTTGTACGAATGCGTGGATTGAATGAATAGCGACAACGAATCTTAAGCCCTCTCTCTTTCTACATTTTTAAACATATAGTTCAACATTTTTATTTTTTTTTAAATAGAATACTATTTTTAGATTATATGATAATTAACTTTAATTAATTAATTTAATTAAGTTTTATTATATTTTAATTAACTATTATATCAATTGTTTATATATACTCATAGTTGTTGTTATATTATTATAATATACCAACTTTCACAATTAGGCTTATTTTAATATTTATATCTTTTTGGTCTTTTTTATGAAATTTTATATCCATTTATATTATTAATAAACTACATAGCTAACGTAATAACTAGATAGTGATACATGACATACCATGTGGACATCATGTTGACGTACATGAATCCACTACAGCAAAACAGACTTTTAGCGGCGTTTTTTTTGGCCTTTAGCGCCGTTTATAAGCGCCACTAAAAGTGTTTGCGGCGCTTTTCGAAGCGCCGCAAAAAACGCCGTTAATACAACCGCCGCAAATTTTTGCAGCGTTTTATGTGAAAAAACGCCGCTAAAGACCATGACTTTTAGCGGCGTTTTTATCACAAACGCCGCTAAAAGTCATGGTCTTTAGCGGCGCTATTATAAAAACGCCGCTAAAAGTCATGGTCTTTAGCGGCGCTTTTATAAACACGCCGCTAAAAGTCTTGGTCTTTAGCGGCGCTTTTATGGAAAACGCCGCTAAAAGTCATGGTCTTTAGCGGCGCCTTCATGGAAAACGCCGCTAAAAGTCTTGGTCTTTAGCGGCGCTTTTATGAAAAACGCCGCTAAAGGTCCTAAAAAATAAAAAAAAATAAAATATTATAAAAACGCCACGAACTCCATTCCCAAAAATTAAAATGGCTATTAGATGTCAATTTTCAATATACATGTCAAAGCATAATACATACATAAACAAATATGCACTATTTGACCTTCTCTCGATAGAATAAAAAGCAAGACTTCTTTGGTGGCAAACAACAACAAAGATGCATATCGAATGACTTCCATCCCAAGGATTCGAACCTTTTTCTCCTCAAACAATTGGGATGCCTGCTCGATATTGTCTGCTTATCGACACAAGATGAACCCCAATCATTAAAGGCACGAAGCCAAATACACATCTAGGGCGGTGCAAATGGATACTTGCTATAATTATGCAACACAACAAAGTAATATGTTCCAAAGTTTGCTTACAATCTTTGATGCAAATATTTCCCCACAATGTCAAGTTTCATCATTTTACTTAAGAAAAGAAATCGAGAACCATTTTACTTATTATAATAATAACAACAATAGAGAAACTTGTAGAACTACAAAATCTACAACAGAGTGGCATTTTTAAGTGCTTATTATATACCTACTTGCCAGGAAACAGATCTGAATAACAAGGAGACTACAAGCAAAAACCTGAAAGTCTTGAGATTGTCGTCTACCCTTCCCAAAAGATGTCTGCAATGCATCAGCCACAAATTATTTTTCTTAATTGAATAATTGGGCAATAAACAAGAAAACCGAATTCAAGTAATACAAGGAGATAGGGTAGGGAGCTCATAACCTTTGCAAAAATAATGTTTAAAGTACTTCTACTGTAAGTAAATAATGAGAAAAAGTAAATGAGAAAAAGTTGACCTGATTACGTTCATAAAGCATGTGATTCTTAGTAAAATATTTGTATGTATCCCGTCCTTTGGCAAGCATGCCTTGTTCAATGGGACCAATGATTCCAATTACCCTTGCAAGTAATGTCGCAGGAGAATCATTTTGGAAGAGGACCTACACCATCATTAAAACCAAATTGTACCATAAATTAATAAGACATGAGTTGCAAGAAATAGGTGATTAGAAAGCAGATCGACACATCTGCGCACTTGAGGCTACAGAGAAATAAAATGGACGAAAAAGAGGGGGAAACATCTCTATTTCCAAGCATATTATCCAAAAATATATTAAAGAAAGTGGTAAAGTGAAAGAATATGCATTTCGGTAACATTAATAATGAAGTTTTTGCCGATGAGAACGGGCCAACTTATAGCAATAGATTTAATGCATAAAAATCTAAATCTTATACCATAACATACAAAAAATTTCAATTGGTCAAGTTTGAGCAGATTATGTCAGAGAAACTCGTATGCGAGACAAGTTAACAACTCAATCAGCTAGTCTTCCCGATGTTTTGAACAAGAGACAAACTAAGAGAGAAGTGCGAATTTTTAGTCCATTCAAAGATCTCGTATCTGAGTCTTAAAAGGTCTTAAAATCAAATATACAAGATACTTTTTTTAGCGACTTGAAGTAAGTTTAAAATCAAATTAATGTACTGACACACGAGTGTAATGGATGCCTTTGTGGGCAAGACAAGAAGTCGAAAGTGTCAAAGATAGAGAGAAGATACAAAACTTTATTTTAGTAATATTCCTAATTAGAATAATTTATTAAGCAACTATTTTATTTTAGTTTCCTTAGTTAATAACATTTCCAAAAGTTATGAGTTAAGAAAATCTTCAATATAATGTAGACATAGGAAGCAAACAATAATTGATGTCAAAAGGGCGTAATACTTACATTGCCGATCTGAGTTCAGCCAAGATACAGCCAAGTGACCAAACATCTATCTTCTTGTCATATGGAAGTCTTAGGATAACCTCTCGGTGCACGATAGGACTGGATTGAACATAGGAGCACAACCGATGTCTCAAAACAAGCTGCTCCCGAGATCAATGATCTTCACCTCACACCTACTATAGCTTTTCACTAATATGTTTTTACGGCCGGATCACAATGTATTAGGCGTGCCATGCAAAAAGCGGAGAGCCTCCAAACATTGAATAGTAATCGATCGCATTGCAGAGGAATTGAGGAGAAGATTATATAATAGTGAGACATACATTAAATACACTTCTATAGAAAGCATGACTTTCAGAGAGACTGCAATCTTGGCATTGTGAAGTAAACCTCTCCACCAGATTCCCTATTAAATTTATGAAACTCATATAAGTTTGCCTTGAGAAGTTCATGGACTATTAGCAAATGCTCTGGAAAATAAAGAAGACTTTGTTAATCATATGCGAGGATACCATATCCATTGGCCAATAGATAAACTACTACACCAGCAGAGAAAATCATTTATGCTAAACATGCCAACCTGAACTTTTACAGATAAAACCATTTGCCTTTGGAAGCCAGACATATGATCGGAACAAAGTTCCCAATAAATGTACAAATCCAATACAAACATGCAAGAGAGAAAAAAATGAAAATACCCAATCTGAGAATAAGTGAAATTGCAAAAATAGAAAAAATACCCAGTATCTTATTATCAGACATTAAAAACCAATATGAATATTGAACTAACGGTGCGTGCATGTGCGGGGGGTAATCACTCACCAAAGCCTCTGTTCACAGTACAATTTATGGCATTCTGCAAGAAGATGAACATACTCTTTCCTTGGTGCTTTGCTTTCAATTTCCTCTAATATAGGCTTAAGCTGCAAATGTTTAAAAATGTTAATTACCTCTGCTGATATTAATATTTCCAAATAAATTGACAATGACAAATAAAACCAAGTAAAGAAAAAAGATATATACCTGCTCATCAGAGAATCTTTCAAAAAAAGATGAAATGGAACCTCCTGAACTATCAGTTTATATTGATAATAATTTTTATTTTTATTTTTATTATATTTAAAATATTATATTTTTCAATATTTTTTAACAATTGAAATGGATATAATTTTTCAATTTTTCAATATTATACAAAGTTATACAAAGGATTGTTTTTCTTCTCATTTCTGTGTAAAATCAGTTTAATCAAGCGTGCACTATATTGATATGAGTTGATCAAATGGAATGGGTATAAAGAGATGACACTGATCACAAGAACCAAATAAACGAGACAAAAATTTTCATAATCAATGTAGCAACATATTGCAGTATCATTCTTCCATCCAAGAAGAAGAAAAGTCTAAATGTAGCAACATATCGAATTGAAGAGCAAAATATTGAGGTACGAATCAGCAGAATATGACACTCAGCAAGAGATTCTGAAGAAAGCTTTATTGCATTGTACAAAGAAGGATCACAGACCATTTGGCACAATATTAGGCATTTGTTTGATTTGGATGCACAATCAATTTTCTTTCAGTTGATGAGTTCATTGCAACAAAGTAATATATTTGGGGCAAGGCTTGCCCCATTATGGAATTAAATTTTTTTAATGTATGCCTTACAAAAAGAGCACCTAGGCACACAAGGCATGTATGCCTCATTAAATGGGCCTCGCTGAAAGGTCCGAGGCATTTTTGTTGAATGTTGCAAAGGCACAGACGCACCTAGGTACATGCCTTGACAACACTGACCCTACCATTGACCTCAAACAAGGGACCCAAATTTCATCCATCCATGCAGCAAGTAAATTATATATGGTAACTATATACCACAAATTCAAATTCAAAGCTAAAAATACTACCAAATATCCCTATCTCCGGACAAAGCGCAAAAAAACACAAACAATGGTCAAACAAAAATCATATATCTGAAGAAAAACAATGTACACGCAAAGCAGGAAAGCACATAACCAAAAAATAAAAATAATAATAAACATAAAAGAAGAGGTAAATTTGAAAAGTTACCTCATACGATCGAGACAAAATTGAGGGAGTGATGAGCTTATATTTAGGAGCCTCGGATAAAAGCTTATCATAAGTAGCCTGGTCAAACAACACCATGTTGTTCACCTTCTCCTTTGCTTTCCCTTGCTCCACTTACATTAAAAATAAAGGAAACCCGGTTCATATATAACTCTCTAAAAAGCATAAAAATCAAAACCCATTAAATGAATTTTAAAGGATAAATGACCTTCTTCTTTTGCTTGCCACCACGGACTTTGCGAGGCTTGGAAGAAGGTGGAGGGCCTTGTCTTTCTTTGGTGCCTACAAAAGAACACAAAAAATTAGAAAAAGAAAGGGTTTGGATTGAATAATGAAGAGATGAAGATAATTGGATGAACGTACCATCCGATCTGCTCAAACCTCAAAGTGAAGAAGAAGAAATTGGGAGAGGCGCAGTTTAGGGTTTGGATTTTGTTGAAAAATGAGAGCATTTTAACTATAAGGGGGGGTGTTTGCCCTAGATTTGGTACGGCGCCGTTTTTCTGAAAGCCCTATTTATATTTTTGTAAGATATTTCACTGAAAGCCCTATTTATATTTATATGTAATTACAGTAATTTTGATCAGGATGAGTAAGAAAAATTGAAAATTGACCTAAATCGAAATATTTCCGCGATTTATAAAATAAAATGTTTGAATCGAATGTTAATTTTATTGAATATATAATTAATTTTAATTTTTTACGATGTAAAAAGAAACATTTTATATTTAAAATGATGAAAATAATTTAAAATTTATTAAAAGTTTATTACTTTTTAGAAATATTTATGCAAAAAACCTAAAATCTTGTCAAATAATATTCATAAGTTGTAAAATAAATTTCATTTTTTCAAAAATTAAAAATTAATATGAAAAAATCGAAAATTAAATTGAAATGGATATAGTATTAAAAAGATATATTATATTTTTCAATTTTTATAATTTTTATTATATTGATAATAATATAAGTTTATATGGTTGAAATGTTGAACAATGAATTGATACAAGATTAATCCCTAAATTATTAACCCTAAGCCCTACATATTATACCTTAAACCACTAACACGAAAACCTAAACCTTAAACTCAAGACCCCAAACCATAAATCTTAAACTATACAACTCGAACCCTAAACTCTAAACTGCAAACCTTCAACCATAATTCGATACCAACTCTTTGGGAATTCATGTGGCCAATGTTAGTGTAGTACAAAACATATATTTTAATAGCTAACACATTAACCATAAACCCTAAACTCAAAAACCTAACACATTAATCATTTCCCCTAACCCTAATCCCATAAACCATAAACCATGAACCCTAAACCTAAAACCCTGACCCATTAACCATTTCCCCCTAAACCCCTAACCTTAACCCTAAACCTTAACCCCATAACCACTAACCCTTAACCATTTACCTTTAAACCCATTAACCCTAACTTTTAACCCTAAACCCTAAACCCTAAACACTAAAACCCTACACCATAAACCCTAAACTAACTTTTAACCACTAACCCTTAACACAACCTTAAACCGTAAATCATAAACCATAATCCCTAAACATTAAAATAGTAACTCCTAAACCTTACACCCTAAACTATATATGTTAAACCATAAATAATCATGAGAATTAATATTCAATATTTGAAAATTAATACTATCTCTTTTACGATTATATAAGAAATTATTTAATAATTTTTTTCATTTTTAACAAATATTTTTCTCTTAAATAATTTAAACTAGAATCATAATTTTAATGTATTAAAATTAATGTTATCTCTTTTACAATTATATAAGAAATTATTTAATATATATATTTAAAAACAATAAGTCATATATAGCCAAAAAAACTTTAAAATTATTTGCGGCGTTTTTCTAAAAGCGCCACTAAAGGTCTGGCTTTTAGCGGCGTTTTTCCGGAAGCGCCGCTAAAGGTCTGGCTTTTTTAGCGCGTTTTCGGAAGCGCGCGCTAAAGTCTGCTTTTAGCGGCGTTTCTCCGAGCCGCCGCTAAATGTCTGGCTTTTAGCGGCGTTTCTCGAAGCGCCGCTAAAGGTCGACTTTTAGCGGCGTTTTTCGGAAGCGCGCTAAAAGTTCGACCTTTAGCGGCGTTTAAGCAATAAACGCCGCTATATATCATTTTTAGCGGCGTTTTTAGATAAACGCCGCTATTATTACTCATTTTTAGCGGTTTCCTTCAAACGCCGCTAATGTATAATATTTTGGGCGTTTTTCTTTAAAACGCCACTAAAAATGCCGCTAAAAGTCTGTTTTGCTGTAGTGATCAATTTTTAACAGTAGAAATGAATTATAATTTTTAACAAAAGACCGGTTTTCTCTTTAATTTAATGAAAAATGGTCAATTTGTCATTTATGAATAAATGAGATAAAATGCAATCTAACTCTTAGTATAAGGGCCTCATAGTACTTTTTACCTAAAATTGTATCATATCATCACCCAAAAACGAGTCTTTCAAGTGATGATGAGAAAACACAATATCAGAGTATCAGAGTGACTAAAATGAATATAATTGTCAAGTTTAAATATAACAGTAAACAAAAAAATTTATGATTACCAAAATAGACTTAATTATCAAGTTTAATGACTAAAATTGATATTAACCCTTAAAAAAACCTATACATTAGTAGTATTCTTTTTCAAATCAATATGAACCGAACCGTTATCACCAAAACCGAATGCAATGAACAAAATTGATGTGTTTTAAAAGCTTTGTAAAATTAATCAATGGGTTTTGCAAAATATATTGATGGAGCTTTACAGCTTTGAGGGGAAAAAGACAGAAAAGAGTGGAGAAGAGAAAAAGAATTTTAAAGACCCAAAATAATAAATTAATTTTTTAATCTACGTTATATTACAGCACACACAAAAAAATCACCTCATTTTCCTGTTGGTTTTTATTAACAAATTTGACAAAATTTGTGTAGTGCTTATTGTCGTAACCATTTTTTGATAAAACAGTAAACGACGCGGTTGACTCGATTTTTTTGAAAATGAAAAGGAAGGGAGTCGCCACCGATCTTTATTTGGGTGAGATCGGATCACCTTTGTTTTAATAAACATTTCGATTTACTAAAACGACATTTTTGGTCTACAATTTTGAGAAAATGGGCTCGAGTCGATTCACGTGCGAGGAAGGATTAGCACCCTCGTCACGCCCGAAATCGGTACCAAACTGATTGATCGATGTCCTAATGTTGAAAACTTTGAAATGGTTTGAAAATAGATACTTTTTGTTTCTAAAACTTGAAGGAATCGGAAGGGATGTTAAGGTTCTCTTTTCTTCGAAGAGATAAAGCATCATGTCCAGTAAGTTAGGGCGTGATACTTTAGACTCCCGAAACTAAGCTCGCCTTTTGAAACTTAGTTTTATATTTGGAGAGGATCTCCCGTCGTTTGTCAAACAAGAAACCAGAACCCAGTAAGTTAGGGCTCGTTCGCTCGAAAATCCAAGTTAGGAAGATTGCCTCTATTTTAAAAAAAGGACTTATTCCGAAATATCTAGATGTTGAGTCCAGTAAGTTAGGGCGCGACATTTCGAATATCCGGGATTAAGTGTTTTGTTTAGTTTAAATTGCGATTTCAAAAAGGATATCCCGTTGTTTAGCTTTAAACGAGAAGAAACCAGAACCCAGTAAGTTAGGGCTCGATTTACTCGAATTGCTAATACGGGAGGTCGATTGAAAACTTAAATTTGCGATTTTTGAAAAGGATCTTCCGTCGCTTAGCTTAAACGAGAAAAATCAGAACCCAGTAAGTTAGGGCTTGATTCACTCGAATTGCTAGTGCGGAATATTGGTCGTTATAAAAACTGAGGTATCGGGAAGGATTAGTGCGAAGAGCTGCGAGAATATTGACAGTGACAATAAAGAAAAAGATAATAATATGAGTAGTGGTGAAATGAAAGTATTATGATAATAGTAGTATATATTAGCAGTTAATAGAAAATAATGATAATAATGATGATATATGAAAATAATGATGGCAGTTGACGAAGAAAATAGTGTATATAAAATAAATAAACAAAACTATATATATAAATAATGATATGATAATAGTAATAATGATACTGTAATGATAAGAATAATAATGAGGACAACAAACGATAATAGTAACGTGTAAAAGACGAATGCAATGTAGTAGTGATATTTAAAGATAGAATAAATAATACTAGGCAAGATAATAATAATGTAATAATATTATTAAAATAAAATGGTAAATAACGACATATAATAATATTGAAAATAATGGTAATAAACATAATGGTTATAATTTTAAATAAAAAAAATATAAGTATAGTGATGGTAATGATATTTAATAAAAATAATAGTCGTGGATAATAATGTAATACTAATAAAATAAATAGATAAAATAATAACCTAATATAAGCACATAAAATGTACACATGTAAAATATAATAAAATAATAATAATACTAATAACAATAATATAATGTGATGTTGGTAATATGTTAATAATGATATAATGGGATAATAATAATTAAATTAAGAAATAGGGCAACAAAATGAGTAAATTAAATAAAAACAAAAAAAGGAAAATTGAAAAATAACTGAAAATGAACTTAATCGCATTAAAAATAGAAGTTCTGGGTTAATTATTAAATAAAATGGGATTTGGGGGTTGATTTGTAAATAAAACGGAATTTTAAGGTTGATTTATAAATAAGCAAAAGTTCGGGGGGCAAAAACGAACGCGCGTAACAGGTAAGGGACCGAAATGGTAATTTTCCTTGCAAGTTAAACGCTGCGCTCGAAGGGGGACCAAGTCGCAAAACCATACAGAATTTCAGGGCCAATGTGCGAATACTGAAAACTTGATTTGAAAAACTAAAAATGCGGAAGGGCTAACAGTGCAATTAGCCTTCCCTTCAAAAACGCGCGGACCCTCTGATCGGGTCGGGTTGACGCGCGGAGCTTGTGACCAGACGACGTCGTTTTTGGCCCTAGGGGCCTGAGTGAAATGGTGTCGTTTGACTGGTCCTATTTAAGGCCGATTTTAAACAAAAAAAAATCATTTCTTCTGTTTCTTTTAAAAAAAACTGAGGTTTCTCTCTGTTTTCTCTGCAGGTGGGGGGTTCTCCGATGGGAATCCGACCGTCGAACGTCGCCGGGGCCGTCGCTCCTGCCACCGCATGCGGTGGCCGGAAAAGGTAAAATTTTGTATTTTTATTCTTTTTAATATTCTTTAATAATATGTAGATATATATGTCGAAAAAAGAATGCTTCGAAAATAAAAGGAGAGAAAATCACCTTTTTCGCCTCTGTTTTAAATTTTTAGTCGATTTAGTGCCTTAATCTCTGTCCCTTTTCGTGCTTAATCTATTTGTGCTTGTATTCGAAGTCTTTGTGTATAGTATTGATTCACAAAAACGAAAAAAAAGGGTCCCCAGTACAATGGTTTGAATCGGCTTATATAGCCTTGTTATTTTCTTTTTACACGCATTCTTTCTCTTTTCTATCTTGTCTTTGTTTAATGGTGTTGCAGGCGCTTGGGCGGTGGCAAGGGCGGTGCTGCAGACGTGCGGCGCAGAGGGCAGGTGGGGGCAGAGTCAGAAGTCAGAGGGTCAGAGGCAGAGGGCAGGTGCAAGTGGGTTAGGGTTAAGGTTGTCTGTTTTGGGTTTGTTGTTAGGGTCTCGGTTGGTATTGGGCTTGTAGGCTATTGGGTTTTGGACGGGTAAAAATTGGGCTACAACACTTATTATTTACAGTTTTTCTTGCAATCCAAGTGCAAGATTATCACAAATTCCAATTCGCAATTGGAAAATGAGATACGATGTTTATTTTTTTTTTTTTCATTTTTAAATATAATAAAGGCGAAATTAACGGAAGGGAAAACTCTCTCCTGGGTTTAAAAGTCCAGATATCAATTACAAGATATCAAAAACATGTTTGATTGAAACTATTTTGTAATGTCTGGCTAAACAAATATTGAGAAGAAAAGACTTCAATTTTCTTCTTTTCCTTAGCTATATAAGTTTAATTTCTAGTTTGGATAACATGCCTTTGGTTCTCATCTCTTGTTATGTAAGGCTGAGTCGCTGTTCGTTGGATGGACCTACATTCAAAACATGAATTGAAAAGACAAGTAATAGAAACTGTCATATTTAGACAAATCAAATTAATTTTTGTGTGGACAATTAATAGAAACTTTGTCATTTTTAGACAAGTATTGGAATATTTTCTCTGCTTTGTCCTGTATTATTATCGATTCTTCCTTTAATGGCATTCTTCTATGGTTTTGAAATTTCAGATATTATTATACTTGTTAAGCCCAACCATCTGCACACCACTTGTTTCTCTCTTTAATTTTCAGCCTATACATGAGCTGTTGCTATCTATAATCTACCATTACCCAACCACATTTTTACTAACTTTTTACATTTATTCTACATATATCCAAAACAAAACAATACACTTATTGCATATTCCTTTTCTTAAATATCATTTTACTTAATGTCATTAGACATTATTCTTTTTTCTTTGTGATCAAAATTATTAAACAAAAATTGTGATGCTTTTTTTATGTATAAAGTAATTTTTATTTAATATATTAAGAACCAATATATTCATTTTCAGCCATACTTCTCATTCAATAAAGTAGCATACTATTTTTAGATTATAATATTAAAGTGTAGGGACCATCTCGAAAAATTTGATAATCTTCAGAAACCATTATGATATTATACCATTTGTACAACCCCAATTTTGCCCGGGCTTACAAGCCCAAATTACTCGGGGCCCAATACAAACCAAGACCTAAACCCAAACCCACTCGCACCTAGCCCAACAAGCCCAATCAGAAAATAAACAAAGAAACCCTAAAAGTCTGCCTAAATCAGAAAATAAACAAAGAAACCCTAAAAGTCCGCTAACTCCCGCGCCATACGCCTCTCGCCTCGCCCGACGACCCTGTCACCGGTCTTGTCCACCGCCCACGCCACTGGTCTCCACCGCCAACCACTTGCGCCGCGAACCTGCAAGGAATTAAAAGAAAAAGGACAGAACATAACAAGAAAGGGGAGAGCATGTATTTTTCTTCTGGCTATTTAAAGCCCGAAAAGAACATTGAAAAGGACCTTTTTTTCTTCTCATTTTCTTTTCAATAGAAGCAGATTCTCAAATATAAAAACAGAGAGATCGAAACAAAAGAACAAGAGATTAGAGAAAAGTACGCGTAGGGTAAACAAAAAAATCACTAAAAACCTAAGAATCAAAACAGAGGCCAAGGAGGTAACCTATTTTCTTTCATTTTTAAGTTTTTTTTTTCTCTCTTTTCTTTTCGGTCTATCCACAATATATTATTAAAGAATAAAAAATATACATTTTACCTTTTCCGGCCACCGCATGGAGCGACGGCTCTGGCGCCGGAGTGACGCTGAAATTCCCCCTCTCCTTCGGACCTGCAGAGAACACAAAGGGAGAATCAGTTTTTTTTTTAAAAAAGACAGAGCTGAAATGAATTTTGGAACCAAAAAATCGTTTTTATAGCACAAAGAAACGACGCCGTTTCATGCATAAGCTATTAGCGCCAAAACGGCGCCGTTTGGAGAGAACCCGCGTGCGCAACCCGACCCATCCAGAGGGTCCGCGCGTTTTCATTAATTGGGCTAATTGCCCATTTGGTCCTCCCGCTTTTTCGGAATCCGACAATCAAGTTTTAATTTTCTTCGACTTTGCCCCAAAATTTTGTGCAGCTTTAAATATTAATCCTTAGTTGAACGCTGCATTTAATAAAGCGGGTAAATTGCCTTTGAGCCCCCCATACTTAGCACGTCCTGAGCAGGGCCTTTTCCTTTTATTTTATTTCGAATTTCGCCCTAAACTTCTGTTTTGAAAACAATTTGGCCCCTCTTTTAAATATTTTGCAACTTTATTATTTATTATCGTTATATCATATTATTATATTATTATTTTTCGAATAAGGTGTATATTTTATTACTATTATTATATTATTTTATGTATATATATTTTATTGTTTGTTTATTAAATACCCTTATCATAACTAGTATCATCTTTTTAATTTTATTTCCACCATTGTTTGTTATTACTATTATATCATTATTTTTTATGTATCTCTCTCTCTCTCTCTATATATATATATATATATATTTATGATTTATTACTATGTATCATTATTATCCCTATTAGTATAGTATATTTGATACATATATAAGTTTTATTAAACGTCGTTAGTTACTATTGTTATTACTATATTATATTATTATTATTATTACTTGTTATTTTCATTATATTTTACTACTATTTTTTTTATTTATTGTGTGTGCTATTATTTTATTTTTTATTACTAATATCATTATTTTATTTTTTATTATTTTGTTTTCATTATTATTGTTATTATTATCTATTTTTATTATTATACCATCATTATCATCACTAATATTATTATTATATTTATTACCACTATTAATGTATCTTTATATGTTTATTGTTATTACTACCATTTTATTTTTCTTTTCTTTAAAATTATTACTCTTATTTTACTTCCATTATCATTTTTTAGTATTATTGTCATTGTTATTATTATCATGTTACTATTATTATTTCATCGTATTTTCCACTACGGTTAATATACGTAACACTTTCAATATATTATCATTACTTATACGTATATACATGTATGTGTCTTTCATTATTCTTTTCACGTGTAACATCTCATCATTTATCGCATTAATCTTTCTTGATGCTTCAGATTTTTAAAAAAACAATCGACACTCCGTATTAGCAATTCGAGTGAATTGAGCCCTAACTTACTGGGTTCCGATTTTTCTCGTTTAAGTTAAGCAACGGAATATCCCTTTCAAAAATCGCAAATTTAAGTTTTAAATCGATAGTCCGTGTTAGCAATTCGAGTGAATCGAGCCCTAACTTATTGGGTTCCGATTTTTCTCGTTTAAAATTAAACAACGGGATATCCCTTTTGAAATCGCAATTTAAATTTTAAACGAAACACTTAATCTCAAAAATTCGAAATGCCGCGCCCTAACTTACTGGACTCGCCATCTAGATACTTCGAATAAGTTTTTTCTATTAAAATAGAGGCAATATTCCTAATTTGGACCTTCGAGAAAATGAGCCCTAACTTACTGGGTTCTGATTTCTCGTTTGACAAATGACGGAAGATCCTCTTCAAATGTAAAACTAAGTTTTAAAGGGCAAGTTTAGTTTCGGGAGTCTAAAGTATTACGCCCTGACTTACTGGACATGATGCTTTATCTCTTCGAAAATAAGAGAGCCTTAAATGTCCCTTCCAATTCTTTCAAATTTTAGAAATAAAAAGTATCTATTTCCAAATCATTTCAAAGTTTTCAACATTAGGACATCGATCAATCAGTTTGGTACCAATTTTGGGCGTGTCGAGGGTGCTAATCCTTCCTCGCACGTAATTGACTTTCGAACCCATTTTTCTCAAATTTTCGTAGACCAAAAGTATCATTTTAATAAACTGAGATGTTTTATTAAAACAAAGGTGATCCGATCACACCCAAATAAAGATCGGTGGCGACTCCCTTCCTTTTCATTTTTCAAACCTCGAGTCGACTGCGTCGTTTACTGTTTTATCAAAAAATGGTTATGACAGCTTAGCGACCCCACTAGGGACCTATTAGTTGAGAGAGTCAGGCCATAGATTGATTGATCCTTGTCCTTTTGATTAAAATTAGAAAATGGTTTCGGAATTCATGTTTCTTTAAATGCACTTTCAATGTTATATTGGATCTTTTGAATACTTTGGCATTACATTGCATGACCGTTATGGTCACACCTTAAGTGGGAGCGAGAAGCTATGCCTTCGTGAGGTTTTCACCTCCGCATGGGCTAGTGGACTGCTTTCGGGATACATTCGTACCTATGTCTTCGTGAAGCTTTCACTTCCACATGGCCATAGGGAAATGTACTCCCCTGAATCGAACTCGGCCCGTATGAGCCTATAATAGGTGGGGATCGAGAAATCTGTTATTGTGGTACCTCGAACTTTAGAACTCAACCACACGTAAAGAGCCTAAGAACCCACCCTGGGCTGAACTATGACAGACCTTAGTAGTTACCCAGATAGGTATTTGTTTATTTCACTTGCTTTATATTCCATGGTACTAACTTTTTGTGTTTTATTCTTTTTGTGCATATCATTTTATATTTTAAGAGGCATCGATTCACGGTCAGTTTCTGAGTTAGAAAGCTGGTTATGGAAAGCGAATTCCTTGATAAAATGGAAGACAATGCAGCCGCCCGCACATGGTCAGAGCAAAGCCAATTAGAAAAAGGGGACAGCTTAGCTAAGGGATATGTGTCAGAACTACGTGATTTCACCAATACCAGTGTCACGCAGAACGAACTCCAGGAGTTGAAAGAAATATGGACCCAGTGGGATGACGAGGCAAAGTAGTTGTTCTATAGTACCTACGACGATCTACCATATCTGCTTGATGTCAAAATAGATAAACATCTATTCCGAGCAATGACTCAGTTCTGGAATACCGTTTATAGTTGTTTCTCTTTCGGGAAAGTAGATTTGGTTCCCACGGTAGAGGAGTACACGACCTTACTACGTTGTTCGAGAATTCAAGTTGATAAAGCTTATTCCAAAGCAGTTAATGGCCCGACTTTTGCGAAGAAATTGATGAATATCACAGGAACGAGCGAACAATGGGTCTCAGCTAGAATGCAGAAAAAAGGCGAGGGTAAATGCGTACCTTGGATATGTTTAAGGGACTTGATCCTCACGCATCCTGATACAATGAAAAAGATTGACGTCTTGGCCTTGTGTATTTACGGTTTGATGATCTTCCCAAAAGCTCTGAGACACATTGATGAAGCAGTTATTGATCAATTCGGCCGATTGGACAAAGGGGTCACGCCTGTTCCTGCCATCTTGGCCGAAACGTTCAGATCCTTGACTGCATATCGGAGAATGGGTGAGGGCAGGTTTATTGGATGTGCGCAGTTGTTATTGGCCTGGTTCCATAGTCACTTCTGGAAAGTGGAGAAAGCATCTTATCAGTTTTTGTCGGAGAATTACTCCCCGTTGGATGAGATAGTAGCTACACCTAGGAAAGAAGACGTGTTTGAAGAAAACTGGATAGCACTCCTTCAAAACCTTCAAGAAGGCGACATCAAGTGGAAGGCTCCTTGGATGATTTCCGACAAGATCTTTTATCGTTGTGGAAGCTTCGACTGGGTTCCTCTACTGGGAATTTGGGTGCCATTGCATATGCCCCTTTGCTGGTCCTAAGACAGTATAGTTGCGAGTTCTCATATGAAGGGAGAAGCTATAAGAAAAGGGTTAAGGAGATCTCTAGTGCTTAGAATCAGATTCATAGAATGAAAAGATTATCCGTAATCCCGATAACGACCCCGGAGTATAGAGAATGGTGGACTAGGAGGATCAATGATAACATCCCCGAGCCAAATCCAGAGGACGCCTGGTCAAGAGAGGAATATTTGCGAGTAGTCCCATCAGAACTGGAGATCGTGAAACGAGATTTTGGAATGATGAGTTCGGAACTCGAAAGAAAGATAGAGAGGCTGGAAGAAGAGAAGATCATCCTCAAGTTAGACGTAGATGGACAAAAGTCAGAAGCTGAGAAGCTAAGAAAGGAGAAAGGGAAAATAGAGGACGACCGATAAGAAGATACGTTTGACAATGAAAAACGCCAGATTAGGAAAAACTCCGGAGCAATGGCGACGCGAGATCCGAGAGGAAAGAGCCAAAGCTAGCAGTTGGGAGAAAAAGGTCCAGGAAATGCAAACACAAAACGAGGTTCTAAGAAAAGACATGGCAGAAAGCGAAAAAGAGAAGAAAGGATTGAAAGCTAGGATGGCTGAGCTCGGACGGTCCCTGCATCACTACCGAAGTCGAAACTCGGAAAGCAAATTAAAATTAAGTCTAAACAAAATCGAGGAAATGAAAGGCAAGATTGAAGAGCTAGAGTCAGCATTACATAGTTGCGAGCTCCGAATTGAGCTTTTGGAAGCAAGAGAAGGGCATTGGGAGGAGGAGCTTCACCGTTCCCGTAATCAAGTTAGAGATCGAGACTACTTCATGAATGAAGCGATAGTTTAGATTCGGAAAGTGGCTGATCACTTATAGGCCCTGGCGGTACAAGCTGAGATCCTAAGCATGAAATATGAGCTACAAGCAGATCGTAGCCAAGAGCTGACCTCTTTACTTAAAAAAAATCAAAACTCTGGGCTTAAGGGCGAAAGCATATTTGTAATCTGTTTTATGTAAAGGGTTTTGCCTTCTAATAAAGTTTTCTAAAATGAAGTTGATCAGAATCGATGTCTTCTTCTTGTATTCATGATTGCATCACATTACATGCATTTAAGTTTATAAAAAGGGGCCTAATTAGCTAGAATTATCAGAGAAAAAAGAAATTGAAAAGAAAAAATCTAGAAACGGAACATCACTACGGAACACGCACTAAAACCAAAAAAATGGATCAAAGGTTCGAGCAATTCCAAAAAAATGCAGGAACAAAGGCAAGAGCAAATGTTAAAACTCCAGCAGAAAATGAGGGACCAAATGTTGGAGGCCTAGAAGAATATGATGGCCCAAATGGCCCAAATAATGAACGGGGCAATAGATAAGGGGCAAGGTCCCATGCCGCCAGTCGAAGAGGATAGTGATGGGGTCCCCCCGGGCTTTACCCCGCCGCACGCGAGAACGCAGCCTGAGGAATATCTACAAAGGCCACCGGTTACAATTAGACCCCAGCAAGGGCAAAATGACATTAAACCTCCCGTGAGCTATCACGTAGGCTCAGGATCCCAGCCAGGCGATAGCCCGCCAACCCTGTTGTGCCCAATCTAGATGCAGTAGAGAAAATAGGGTCAATAATAGAATCCTCAAGACAACTGAAGGATCGTTGCAAATGGCTGGAGGAAAAATTTAAAGCGCTGGAAAGTATCTATCATCATTAGGGGACCGACGTAAAAGATTTAAGTCTAGTTCCCGATTTGGTACTGCCTCATAAGTTTAAAATGCCTGAATTCAAAAAATATAGTGGGACTAGCTGCCCGGAGGCTCACATCACCATGTTCTGCAGGCGAATGGCTGGCTAAGTGAGCAATGATCAACTCTTAATCCACTGTTTCCAAGAAAGTTTGGTAGGCGCAGCAGCTAGATGGTATAACCAGCTTAGTCGGGCTAACATTAGTTCCTGGAGAGATTTGGCTCAAGCATTTCTGAAGCATTACAGCCACGTCACAAACATGGCACCTGACAAAATTACTTTGCAAGGCATGGAGAAAAGACAAAATGAAAGTTTTAGACAGTATGCGCAAAGGTGGAGAGAGGTCGCCATGCAGGTCCAACCACTCCTTTTAGAAAAGGAGACTACCATGCTCTTCATTAACACCCTGAAGGCCCCTTTCATAACCCATATGATAAGGAGTACGACTAAGAGCTTTGCCGACATAGTAATGGCAGGGGAGATGATTGAACATGTCATACGGCGTGGCAAGATAGAGGCTGGAGAAAGCACTAGGAGGGCCGCTCCTAAGAAGAAATACGGCGAAGTAAATAATGTGAATCCATACAATAAGGGGTACTCGAAAGTGATCACAGTTAATCAACCAAAGGCAGTTACAGCTGGACAACAAGGACCGGCAAGACAGGAATTGGGAACCAGACCGAATATTGGAAAGATTCAATTCACGCCAATTTCAATAACGTACAAGAAACTATACCAGATTTTGTTCAACGAGCACATCGTATCCCCGTTCTATTTGCAACCACCGCAACCCCCATACCCTAAGTGGTACGACTCTAATGCTCACTGCGATTACCAAGCAGGGGTGGCAGGGCATTCGGTAGAGAATTGCCTCGCCTTTAAAAAGGTAGTTGAGAGGCTAATAAAAATGGAGGTTATAACACTCGACGATATGGTAAAAAAGGGGAACCCGCTACCAAATCACGAAGATAGAGGGGTAAATGCGATTGGTGAGGCAGTGGTGAGGAAGATCAAGAAGGATGTCACGGAAGTGAAAACCCCATTGCAAATAGTCTGGAAGGAGATGACGAAAAGAGAATTGGTAGATTCAGATCCTGCGAAAAACGAGAGGCATATAAAGAATTACTGTGAACTCCATAAGACGAAGGGGCACGAGATTCAAGAATGTGCCGATTTAGAATTTTGGTGCAAGCCCTTATGGACGACAAAAAACTGGAGTTTTATGAAGAAGGAGTAGAGGTAGAGAACATTTGTGCGACCGAGGAAGAACTGACAAAGCCTGGAGTCAATTACCTGAGAATCATCATCTCGCAAAACACGGAAGATGGGGTACAGGGAAGGCCGAGGATTATAATTCAGAAACCTGCTTCTTTTCCCTACAAAGATAGTAAAAAGGTACCCTGGAACTACAATTGTAATGTGAAGATACCAAGGGCGGAAAGCTCCACTAGTATTTCTATGGAAGCTAGGAATGAAGGACCTTATACGCGTAGTGGGAAGCGTTACGATCCTGAAAACAAAGAAGCAGAAACATTGAAGCCGAAGACTGTGCATATTGGGAGGAAAAAGGAACCCGAAGCCCTATTAATGAACCCGTAAAAGAGGAAGAGGCCAAAGAATTTTTGAAATTCTTTAAACATAGCGAATATAGCGTGGTGGAACAACTGCACAGACAACCAGCCCGTATCTCCGTGTTAGCCCTACTTCTAAGCTCAGAAGTGCACCGCGAAGCATTGATGAAAGTACTAAATGAGACCTATGTTACTAAGGATATATCCGTCAACAAGTTGGACCGTCTGGTTAGCAATATAAGCGCAAACAATTTCATCTACTTCAGCGATAACGAAATCCCACCCGGAGGCATGGGATCAACGAAGGCCTTACACATAACTACCCGCTGTAATACCCAATTTCTGCTGGGCCCATTTAGTCCAAATAAAACCAAGCTAAAAACAAAAAATAACATATTATTAAGGGGTCCAATGTCCATTTACACCAGCCCAATTATCAAGTTAAAACCCGACCCGTTGATACAAATAAATAACCCAATGCCCAATTTAAACCCAATACCAAACCTAGTTAACAGACTACCCAACCACTAAATCCTAAATAACTAGCCCAAATCTCGGGCCCGATTACAATGGCCCAAACACCCAAAATTTTCAAGTTAGGGTTTCTGAAACCCTAACCCCTTTTGGTGCGCCGCAGCCTCTGTCCATGTGCGCACCACTGGTCTCCAAGCGCTGCAGCCCTCGAGGATGCCACCTCTACTACCGCAACCCACTCAGCCATCAACACTGTGCCCATGTGCTCGCAACGACGATCTTCGCACGCCTTTGTCAGTGCCCATACCTGCGAAAAAATAAACGGAGACAGCAAGAAATGGCAGAGAAACTTTGTATATTTTTATTATCGCTTGTTCGGCTATAAAAGCCAACTAAAATCAATGTAACCGGGACCTTTTTTTTTGGTCTCTTCACAATCAATCAAGAAATAAAAAAGCAGATTCAAAAAACACAAATCACAGTAGCATAGAGTTTTCGAAGGTATCTTATTTTTCTATTTTTTTCTTTTCGTTTGCATATACATACGTATTTAAGTATTAAAAAAATAATATAAAAAAAAGGGGAAAACGGGATTTTACCTTCTCCGGCCACCGCGCGGAGTCATGCCGGAGGTCACCATCGGCGCTCGGACCTGCACGGGAGAAGAGAGCAAAATCAGATTTTTTTTGTGTAGAAGAAAACAAATGAATTTTTTCAGAAATTTTGGGCTTAAATAGGCCCCAGGAAATGACGCCGTTTTAGCAAAGGGGGATCCGCGCGCTGACCTGGATCCGACTCAGGATCCGCGCGTCTCCCTCTTTATGGGCTAATTACCTTATCAGTCCCTCTGCTTTCCCATGGCTATGCAATCAAGTTTTTATTTTCTCGATTTGGCCCGATAATCTTCCATGATTTCAATTTGAGTCCCCATTCATGCGCACCGTTTCGGTGAAGGGGTTTATTGCTGTTTTAAACCCTCCAGGTTATTCGCACGTTGCAAGTCGGCCCTCCCTTCTTTATTTTATTTCAAATCATCCCCAAAATCTCATTTTTAACGCAATTTAATCCCCTTTTAATTATTTTGTAAGTTTTTATTATATTATTATTATGTTATTATTATGTTATTATTATATTGCATATATATCTCCTATTATTATCATTACTATTATTATATTTTTATTACTATTATATTTATATTAGTATATTATATATTTCATACCCTTATTACTATCATTATTACATTTACTATTATTATTATTATTATTTTAGTGTTATTACTATAGTTATATTATTTATCTTGTACATATTTTGTATTACTATTATTATTATTCTTACTATCACTATTATTATTATTATTATTATTATTATTATTATTATTATTAGCTGCATGTATATACTTACTATTATTATTATTACTATACTATTATTTTACTATTATACTATCATGTTTTATTTCTTTCTATATTACTACTATAGTACTATTGCTTGTATATACATACCACCATCATCTGTTTATTATCTCTTTTAGTATATCAGTTTTACTCATCGTATTGCTATATTTCGTCTTATTATTATCGTTGTATTTAACATGTGTTCTATACGCTTGCTAGCGTTGTACCTCATTTTCTGCATTTGGTTACAAATTCGTGCTACATTTTACCCCATATAAAATTGATTTCTTTCATAGAGGCAATATTTCGCGTTTAGAAATTCGGGAAAATCGTGCCTTAACTTACTAGGTTTCGATTTTTTCCCATTTAACCTAAATAGCGAAATATCCTTCTAAAAATAAAAAGTTTTCAAATAAAAATAAAAGCTTATTTTCGAGAATTCGATATGTCGTGTCCTAACTTACTGGACGTGACATTCCGTTATTTCGAAATAAAGTTTTCTAAGCACGGCAATATCCATCTTGGATTCGAGGATTTAAATTATTGTGTCCTAAAGTTTTGGATGCGATATTTATTCCTTCGGAACGATGAAAGCTTAATACTTAATTCGAAGAAGGTCAAATATTCTTAAGGGATTACATTTTTAAAATCTTTTTTATAATTTTTGATTTTCAACATAAGGACATTAATCGATCAATTTGGTACCAATTTTGGGCGTGACGAGGGTGCTAACCCTTCCTCGCACGTAATCGACTCCCGAACCCATTTTCTCAAAATTCGTAGACTAAAATATTTTATAAGTGGCCCGATCACACCTAATAAAAGATCGGTGGCGACTCCCGTTTTTATATTTTCAAAATCCAAGTTCGATTCCCGCCTCTTCAAAAAGGGATGGTTTCGACACCCGCTATAAAGGATACACTCTGCCAAGCGTGTTAATAGATAATGGGTCAGCGTTAAATGTCCTACCACTGGCTACATTCAAGAGGTTGCCAATAGACAATTCTCACATGAAAGCATGCCAGAACATAGTGAGAGCGTTTGACGGCACGGAAAGAAGAGTGATGGGGAGAATAGACATACCTTTATTGATCGGGCCTAACACTTACGAAGTGGACTTCCTGGTCATGGATATCAAGCCCCCTTACAACTGCTTATTGGGGAGGCCATGGATTCACTCGGCGAGAGCCATACCCTCATCACTACACCAAAAACTATAACTAGTAACAGAAAATCGACTGGTAACTATAAACGCTGAAGAAGATATCATAGCGACCGTTACCAATGAAGCGCCCTATCTAGAAATGAATGAGGAGGCCATCAAATGTTCCTTCTGATCCTTAGAGTTTGTAAACGCGACATTCATCTCGGAAGGAAGTGAAGTTCTGATGGCCAAGCTATCCAAGACCACCAGAATGGGATTACAAATGACGATGGGAAAAGGAGCCCCATCCGAAAGAGGATTGGGCAAATATCTCCAAGGGAAAGTCCAGACCCCGATGCTAAAGGAGAAAAGAGACCGCTTTGGTTTAGGTTTCAAACCAGATGCTAAACAAATGAAGAAGGAAATAGAAAAGAAGCAAGAAAGGAGAAGGGCCCGGCTGAATGGAGAGGACGTTAATGTTAAACAAATGAAGAAGGGCCCGATGACATTCCCCCACATATCTCTGTAACATCCCGAAATTGGGCCTAGTAGGATTGGGCTCATTGGGCCTTGGGCGTAGAAGTGTCTAAAATTTTTGAGAATAAGAGAATGACATTATTTCAAGTTGGACTTATTAAGAAGATGATTTTAGAAAGTTCTGTGGTTCTATGAAGTTTCGGGTTCAAGATGGGCCTTAATGAAAGTTAGTGTTTAAGCCTATTAAGGAGAAATAGTAAGAGGCATCAAAACTTATGGAAATAAGTGAGTAAATTGTTATCATAAATGAACTATTGGTAAAGAGGTTATGGCATCAAGTGGAGAGAATGGAGGGAAGGGGTTCAAATCTCATCTTTTGCAAATTTTAGATTTATTTTGATGTGCTCTTCCAAGTGTCATCCATGACATCATTAAAGGATGAAATTAAAGAAAAAGAATAAAAAAAAGAAATGGGAGAAAAAGGAATGATGGAGAGTGATTTGTGGAAAAAGGAATGATGGAGAGTGATTTGTTGAAAAAAAAAAGTATAATGATGAGATTTGAAAAGAATGAGGTAGGTGAAAAAAAAATGCATGGAGGGTGTAATAGCCCGATTTAGGGGATAGTCGGAACAGTGATCTCGGAATCGCTAAACCGAGAATAGAGAAAATTATTTTTATGTTATTCTATGTATTATAACATGTTTATAAGGATGCATGAAAATTTTGGTGTCTCAATTTTAGCGATTGAGGCTTAATTTGAAAAAGGACTAAATCGCATAAAGTGCTAAAGTTTAATTTTAATTGCTAAAGGTGCCAAATAGCTATGGGCTATTAATTGGAGGCCCCAATTGTGCAATTTGGCCTTGTTTTAAGTGAGTAGGCCGGCCATGTGACATAGGGGACAATACTTTTTAATTTTAGTCAAAATAGGTGGGAATTAGGTGATAAAATGAATAGAATAAGATGAGTAAAAGATGCTATCATCTTTTACTATTCATCTATCTTCTCTCCACCGAAAATTGATGAAGAAATGGAGCTTTGTGGGTTTGAACTTTCAGCCAAGCTATCTCCCTTATTAGTAAGTGATTTTGATGGCTTTAGTTGATAATTTTTATATTTTGGAACCCCAAAGCTTAAGCTAGCTAATGAGGGTACTAATTTGTAACATGGTTGAGAGTCTAGGGACTTGCCATGAGAGATTTTATCCTGGTTGCAAGGTCTCGAGGTACTTTATCAAAGGTTCAATCGAAAACCTATCCTCGTAATAGGTGACTCGGATTTTTGGTGTCGCGGAGAGCATCGCGTTTACTGGATTCGAATAAGGTGTGTAATCTCATACCCTTCCAAATACATGTTTGAAATGGTGTGTAATCTCACACTTCTCTGAAATTTTGCATTAATGTTCTGTGATTTGGTCGAAATACCAAAGAAAACCGAAAATCGGCATCCGGGATCACTCGGACGCGTAGATTCACTGATGGTAACCATGTTTTTGTAATAAAACAGTTTTGGTCAATGACAGTGATGTGATTTCCAAAAATCATGAAAAATAGGAGAAATGGAATTAGAAAATGATTAAGATATCAAATTAAAGCTTACTGTGTCTATTTTAATATGGAAGAAACGGAGAAGGAAAAGGAATTTTATATTTTGAGATATCTTGATTTTAGTGAGACTGGTTCTGATTAACTTAGGGATTCACTGATCTAATTTGGAAAAATCATATAAAATTGTACAAAATGAATTATGGGTTATAATTTATATGTATGGATTCCTTAGTGAGTCTATTTTCAAGAGAAACAAGTTGGAACAGTATATGAAAACCGTACAGTGAGATATTAGAAATTAAGTTAAGAGAGGTCAGAATCGTTGGACAGTGAAACAAGGAAAACTTTAATGAATAAACTGTACTAAATGGCTAGGCTAAAAATTCTGGAAAAATTACAGTACGAAGATACATGAGTCTAGTTTCAAGGAAATTTTACGGATCTAGATTTCGAGTTTTCTAACTCGAGTTATAGCCAATTTAGTCAGTATGACGCAAATGGACAGTTTAAATTTCTATGCCCCAAATTACTAGTTAAGTTTTAGTTTGAAATTACCCGTTTGGGCCTAAAATGAATTTTGACCCAATAGTTTTGTAGAAGACCCAAATAGAGTTCTATATCACTCGAGGCGATAGTGAATATTCGGAAACACCGTTAAATATGAAATTACCGAATTACCCTTAGAAGGTAAAATTACCGAATTACCCTTGGTGGGTAAAACTACCGAATTACCCTTGGTGGGTAAATTACCAAAATACCCGTGGAGGGTAAATTACCGAAATTCCTAGGCTGCGAAATTACTGAAATACCTTGGAGGGTAAATTACAGAAATACCCCAGGTTGCAAAATTACAGAAATACTTAGAGGGTAAATTACCGAAATTCCCTAGGTTGCGAAATTACTGAAATACCCTTGGAGGGTAAATTATCGAAATACCCCTGGGTTGTGAAATTACCGAAATACCCTTGAAGGGTAAGTTACCGAAATACCTTTGGGTTGCGAAATTATCGAGATACTCGTGGAGGGTAAATTCAAGAAATACCCTTGGAGGGTAAGTTAAGAAATACCTTTGGGTTGCAAAATTATCGAGATACCCGTGAAGGGTAAATTAGAAATACCCATCGGTTGCTAAATTACAGAAATACCTTTAGAGGGTAAATTCTTTGAAAATACCTTGAGTGGCGAAAATTACCAAATTACCCTTGGTGGGTAAAATTTATGAATTACCCTTAGAGAGTAAATTACCGAATTACCCTTAGTGGGTACGATTACCGAATTATGAAAATGCCCTTATGGGCTGAATTACGAAATGTCCCTATGGACCGAGTTACGAAAATGCCCTTAATGGGCCGAACTGAAATGTCCCTATGGACCAAACTACGAAAATACCCTTTATGGGCCAAATGTGATATTTGCTATATGGGCCAAATGTGATATTTGCTATATGGGCAAAATGTTATATTTATATATGGGCCAAATGTAAAATTTGCTAGATCGATTAATGGACCAAATTTGCTAGATCGATTAATGGGCCAAATTTGCTAGCTCGTTTAATGGCCAAATTTGCTAGATCAATTAATGGGCCAAATTTGCTAGATCGTTTAATGGCCAAATTTTGCTAGATTGCTTAATGGGCCAACTTGTGTTATGGGCCTTATGTTGAAATTATTCTATAAATATTGTTATGCTTTGTATATGCATACATGACTGCATGGGTTGGGATAAATGACGAAGAGAAGAAAGGCCTGTTGCCAAAATCTAGTTCGGTGGCTCTGCCACAAATATTTTAAATTGGCCTGTTGCCAAAATATTATAAATGGCCATTGCCAAAAATCTAGTTCGGTGGCTCTGCCACAAATATTTTAAATGGCCTGTTGCCAAAAATATTTTAAATGGCCTGTTGCCAAAATATTTTAAATGGCCTGTTGCCAAAAATCTAGTTCGGTGGCTCTGCCACAAATATTTTAAATGGCCTGTTGCCAAAAATCTAGTTCGGTGGCTCTGCCACAAATATTTTAAATGGCCTGTTGCCAAAATATTTTAAATGGCCTGTTGCCAAAATCTAGTTCGGTGGCTCTGCCACAAATATTTTAAATGGCTTAATGCCTCTAGTTCGGTGACTCTGTCACAATCTAGTTCGGTGGCTCTGCCACAAACATAATTTTAATTGGCTTAATGCCTGCTATTGGTGTGTTGGCGGGGTGAGTTGACTTGATCCCCACAGGTGTGATGGTTGGTACGGGTGGTGTGTAGCGGATGGAAATTAGGCTTGGTTGGGAATTGCATATCACATGCATATTATGTTCATGTTATTATGTTATAATTGTAAATGGGCTTAGGCCCAAAATATTGCTATGTGTGTTCCGACCCAGTGGATGATGGTAAGGGGATTACACACTGAGTTCTTGTAACTCACCCCCCCTTTCTCTTAACCTTTTCAGGTAATGCTCAGTGATGTGGACTTGGGCCTTGGATGACTCGATGGAGACCATACTTCAGAAATGGTTTATTTGAACTTCAGACTTCTTTCTTGTTTATTTTATTACTCTACTATTTTGGGTTAAATGTTGTAATAAGGCCTAAGATTTTCTTTCAAAATGCTTCTACAACTCTATTCCCAAACATCCCATTTTCATAAATTGTTTATTTCAAATATGTTTTCACAACCAAAAAGGTCTTTAAAGATAATTACGTTTTCAAGTAGATAACAATTGCTTAAGTGTTTTAGGTTTTAACAAAGAAATTGTAACTCTCAACAAGTTCTTAACAATCTCAAAGATGGTTTAAAAAAAAAAAAAAAAACTTCCATGTGACACACCAGATTCGGGCTTAACTTCTAGGCCAGGTTTAGGGTGTTACAATCTCACACCTTTGTATCAGGAGGAATGATTTACCAGGAAAAGAATCTCCTGGAGATGAATATCCTCACATTAATGCTATACATGATGAGGAGACTAATCAAGGAAATCTGTCAGGCATTCGCCTGTATGAACCTGGAAGCACTTTAGACAATTGGACTGTAGAGGAATTTCCTGTAGTTTTTAGAGATTATGCAGAGTAATATTCGGAACACACTTGTTGTTTTTAAGCCTAGAAATAATGAGATTTCTTTTGTAAAACAGGCTCATGATCAGACATTTTATTTTAATGAAAAACATCTTCAATTCTACTAAATATTCTCTCATTTTACATTTTTTATTATTTATCCTGTCTCATTCATATCATGTGAATAGTTGTCTGCAAATTCATTTGTTCTTTGTACACCCTTTGACACTTATCACAGGTCTCTAGACATCAATGATGTAAGCAACGATACTACAGATTCAGAAGTCTGCTTTGAGCAAGACATGTGTTCAGAGGAATCTCAGGATTTTGAAAATGACACAGAATGCGACTTGCCTCCAGATTTGTTGAGAATGGTAGAGCAGGAAGAAAAACAGATCCTACCCTATAAAGAGTCGGTAGAAATGGTGAACCTAGGAGAGGGGCAAGAAGTGAAGATTGGAGCCCGTATTACTACAGAAACTAAGCGGAACCTCATCGAATTACTCCATGAATTCAATAATGTGTTCGCGTGGTCGTACCAAGATATACCCGGACTAAGCACTGATATCGCAGTACACTGATTGCCCATAAGAGAAGAATGCAAGCCAGTCCAACAGAAGCTCCGAAGAATGAGACCGGACGTCTTGTTAAAAATAAAAGAAGAAGTCGAGAAACAATTTAATGCTGGGTTCTTGCAAGTAGTTAAATACTCGGATTGGGTAGCTAATATTGTCCAGTCCCCAAGAAAGACGGGAAAGTATGGATGTGCGTGGACTACAGAGACTTGAACAAGGCCAGCCCGAAGGATAATTTCCCGTTGCCTCACATCGACACCTTGGTAGACAATACAACAGGCTATTTGTTGTTCTCCTTCATGGATGGTTTCTCAGGATACAACCAAATAAAGATGCATCCCGAGGATATGGACAAGACAACGTTTATAACCATGTGGGGAACATTTTGCTACAAGGTAATGGTAATGCCATTTTGGCTAAAAAATGCGGGGGCGACATATTAGAGAGCCATGGTAACCTTATTCCATGACATGATGCACAAAGAAATTGAGGTTTACATCGACGATATGATCGCCAAGTCCCGAGTTGAAAAAGAACATGTGCAGGTCTTGAGAAAATTGTTCTTGAGGCTGAGAAAATTCCAGTTGAAGCTTAACCCGTCAAAGTGTACCTTCGGAGCTCGGTCCGGGAAGTTGCTCGGGTTCATAGTCAGCGAAAAAGGGATTGAGGTTGACCCGGATAAAGTCAAAGCCATACAAGAATTACCTCCACCACGAACCCAAAAAGAAGTTAGAGGTTTCTTAGGAAGGCTAAATTACATCGCCCGGTTCATTTCACAACTGACCGAGAGATGTGACCCTATATTCTGTGTCCTCAAGAAACACAACCCAGGCACGTGGGATGAAGAATGCCAGAAGACCTTCGAAAAGGTAAAATAATACCTATCCCATGCCCCGGTACTAACGCCACCTCAACCAGATAAGCCACTGATTATTTATCTAACAATACTTGATAATTCAATAGGATGTGTGCTGGGTCAGCATGATGAGTCGGGGAAGAAAGAAAAAGCAATATACTACCTTAGTAAAAAAATTCATCGAATGTGAAACGAGATACCCGTCAATCGAGAAATTATGTTGTGCCTTGATTTGGACAACTCGAATATTGAGGCAGTATATACTGTATCACATGACATGGCTCATCTCAAAGCTAGATCCCCTTAAATATATGATGGAATCTATCGCCTTGAATGGAAGGATGGCCATATGGTAGATTCTACTTTCTGAATTTGACATCATTTATGTAAACCAAAAGACGATAAAAAGGAGTGCGATAGCAGACTTTCTAGCCAGTAGAGCCCTTGAAGTCTACGAGCCTTTAAATTTTGATTTCCCTAATGAAGATTTGAGGTACGTGGCAGACACTAAAAAAGGTACCTCCGAAGACCATCCCTGGAAACTGAATTTCGACGGGGCATCAAATACTGTGGGCAATGGAATTGGGGCAGTCCTGATGTCCCCAAAAGGAGACCATTATCCATTCACTTGCAAACTGGATTTCGATTGCACTAATAATATGGCTGAATATGAAGCTTGCATCATGGGTCTCCGCGTCGCTATCGAATATAAAATCAGGGTATTGGAAGTTTATGGAGATTCTGCTCTGATAATCTATCAACTCAAAGGAGAATGGGAAACCTGAGATCTAAAGCTGGTTATATACAAAAGATTGACCCAAGAATTGATCAGAGAGTTCGATGACATCACTTTCAATTACCTGCCCAGGGACAAGAATCAGATGACTGATGCTCTGGCCACCTTGGCTTCCATGGTTCGAATAAATAAAAATGAAGATATGAAGCCAATACAAATGAGCATTCATCAAGACCCAGGCTATTGCTACAGTGTCGAGGAAGAAGAAAAAACTGGCCCACCATGGTACCACAATATACTGCAGTATGTGAAAAATCGTGAGTACCCAGATCAAGCGACTGAGAATGATAAATAGACACTGAGGAGACTAGCCTGTGATTACGTCCTGAATGGAGAAGTCTTATACAAGAAAAGGAAAAATCAAGTGCTGCTGAGATGTGTGGACACCGCTGAAGCTAAGTTAATCTTGGAAGAAGTCCATGAAGGTGTCTGTGGAACACACGCTAATGGTTTTACAATAGCCAGACAAATAATGAGGTTTGGATATTATTGGTCCACCATGGAGGGAGACTGTATCAACTACGCCAAGAAATGTCATAAATGCCAGATTTATGGAGACAAGATTCACGTGCCCCCGTCACCTTTACATGTTATGACTTCTCCATGGCCATTTTCCATGTGAGGTATGGATGTCATTGGGCCAATATCTCCGAGGGCTTCGAATGGACATCGGTTCGTCTTTGTGGTCATTGACTACTTCACAAAATGGGTAGAGGTGGCCTCATATGCTAACGTCACTAAATCAGCGGTTAGTCAGTTTTTAAAAAAAGGAGATCATTTGTTGATATGGAATGCCTGAGAGGATCATATCAGACAATGCACTGAACTTAAACAATAGCATGATAGCGGGGGTTTGTAGCCAATTCAACATCAAACACCATAATTCGTCACCGTATCGTCCAAAAATGAATGGGGCAGTGGAAGCAGCCAACAAAAACATCAAAAAGATAGTGGGAAAGATGACTGAGACTTATAGAGACTGGCATGAGAAGTTGCTGTTTGCACTCTATGCTTATCGGACATCCGTCAGAGCCTCTACTAGGGCAACACCTTTCTCATTGATCTACAGGATGGAAGCGGTTCTACCTATTGAAGTGGAAATACCTTCTCTTCGAGTGTTGTCAGAAGTAAAACTAGATGAAGCCGAATGGATCCAAGCTTGATATGATCAGTTGAATTTAATTGAAGAAAAGAGATTGAGGGCCATTCGTCATGGTCAGATGTACCAAAAACGGATGATGCGAGTTTATAACAAAAAAGTTTGGCCAAGAGAATTTCATGAAGGGGACCTCGTGCTGAAAAAGATCATTCCCATACAAAAGGATCACAGAGGAAAATGGATGCCGAACTGGGAAGGGCCGTATGTGGTAAAGAAGCTTTCTCGGGAGGTGAACTGATTCTGACTGAGATGGATGGGAAAAGCTTGCCCAATCCCATGAACTCGGATTTGGTTAAAAAGTACTTTGCTTGAAACAAAAGAGGCCAAGGCGAAAACCCGCAAAGGGCTCTTTGAGACTTCGAAAAAAAAAACGGAGAGGCCAAGGCGAAAACCCGCAAAAGGGCGCCTTGAGACCAAAGGGCTTTTGAGTTGAAAACCCGAAAAGGGCGGCTCAAATTTTGATTAGACACGTGGCGATCTTGCAGTGCCAGAATCAACAGAAGAGGAAGCACGTTGCATATTGGGGCATCAACAAAGTACTTTGAGTCTTCTAAACATATGCAAAAGCTCAAAGCATCCTTCATGAAACTTGTATAGAAGCCCAATCGGCGGTGTCTAGGGCATTAGACTTATGTCTTGCTCATTTTCACTATTGTTGGATTCTTTTTTCTGTAAAAATGATGTGTTCCCAATCATCTTCTCGTATCGTTCATTTTAACTCTCTTTGAAGTCAATCCATTGTTACCCATTATTCATAAACATGTTGCATTGAAATAATAATTGATGAACTGATAATTTCACAAAAGAAAGTTCTACGTATTACTTTGGAAATCTCTAGATAAAACAAGAAAACGAAACAGGACAATTGTTTAGAATTTTCATGTACATAGATTAAAGACATTGGAGAAAGAGGGTCTTAATGGAAACCATTTCTTTAAAGTTCCTCGCCCGATTCAGTAATCGTGGCAGGATGAATAATGTCATCTAGTCATCCAGAAAAAGGTATGACAGGCCAATTTTCGACAAGGAAAGATTCAAAAACCCTAAATCGCTGTGGAACGAATCCAAAAACAAACCAAGTCGGGTACTCTTCGAGTAAGAGTTGTGATTCCCGGGGAAGATAGTTAGAAGTCAATGCAGACCCGCGTCCCGAAGCCTAAAGGAAAAGGGGCCTTGAAATTTCCACATGGGCAAGTCATTCATACGAAAACGGTTACTCAAAGGAAACGAATATCAAACTTTAACGGATAAATAGATGATAACACCTCAAATGGGAAATCGCACTCATAACATTCTGACTCATCATACTCATGGCATCCTAATCATTAGGCATAAGCATGTACTTATTCTATAGGTTATGTCCTCAAAAGGACACTATGGCAGAACAGATTAAAGAATAGCAGATCTTGTCTTTCTGGGGATGTAGTGGAGCGGATTGAATATAGCAGATTTGACCTTCCAGAAGTTGCAAGAAGCAGATCGAAGACATCAGTCTAGTGATCCCTGAGTTTCTGAGGATCGGATTGAAAATAGTAGATTTGACCTTCCGAAGTTGCGGAAGCGGATCAAGACATCGATCTAGTGATCCCACGAGTTTGCGAGGATCGGATTGAATATAGCAGATTTGACCTTCCGGGTTACTGAGGAAGCAGATCGAAGACATCGATCTAGTGATCCCCGAGTTTGCAGGATCGTGATCAAAATAGCAGATTGGACCTTCCCGAAGTTGTTGCGAAGCGGATCAAAAACATCAATCTAGTGACCCCTGAGTTTGCGGGGATCGGATTGAAAATAATAGATTTGACCTTCCCGAAGTTGCGCAGGAAGCGATCGAAGACATCGATCTAGTGATCCCCGAGTTTGCGGGGATCAGATTGAAAAAATAGTAGATTTGACCTTCCGAAGTTGCGAGGAAGCGGATCGAAGACACATCATCTAGTGATCCCCGAGCTTGCGGGGATCAGTTAAAATAGCGATTTGACCTTCCCGAAGTTGCGGAAGAAGCGATTGAATACATCGATCGGTGATCCCCGAGTTTGCGGGGATCGATTGAAAGATAGCGATTTGACCTTCCCGAAGTTGCGAGAAGCGGATCAAGACATCGATCTAGTGATCCCCGAGTTTGCGAGGATCGATCAAAATAGCAGATTGGACCTTCCTGAAGTTGCAGGAAGCAGATCAAAAACATCAGTCTAGTGACCCCTGAGTTTGCAGGGATCAGATTGAAGATAACAGATTTGACCTTCCTGAAGTTGCAGGAAGCAGATCGAATACATCAGTCTGGTGATCCTTAAGTTTGCAGGGATCGGATTGAAAGATAGCAGATTTGACCTTCCTGAAGTTGCAGGAAGCAGATCGAAGACATCAGTCTAGTGATCCCTGAGTTTGCAGGGATCAGATTGAAAATAGCAAATTTGACCTTCCTGAAGTTACAGGAAGCAGATCGAATACATCAGTCTGGTGATCATTGAGTTTACAGGGATCAGATTGAAAATAGCAGATTTGACATTCCTGAAGTTATAGGAAGCAGATCGAATACATCAGTCTGGATCCTTGAGTTTGCAGGGATCAGATTGAAATAACAAAGTCGACGATTCTTGATGATTACAGGAGCGGATCGAAGATACAAGTCTTATCTCCATAAAAGCACAACAGAATAAATTGGAGCTACAAGTTCTATCTCTCTGAAGCAGCGGTGGAGGGGATCAAAGCGACAAGATGCGGTGGACAGGAATGAAGCTACCTGTGGAAAAGTACCAAATATGTCAAGACTTAGCGATACCGGGCAAAATTGGTCTTTCTTGAAAGTCTTTGCTCTGTTCCTGTTACACGACAACGAGCAAAGAGGGGCAGCTGTACAACCCCAATTTTGCCCGGGCCTACAAGCCCAAATTACCCAAGGCCCAATACAAACCAAGACCCAAACCCAAACCCACTCGCACCTAGCCCAACAAGCCCAATCAGAAAATAAAAAGAAACCCTAAAAGTCTGCCTAACTCCTGCGCCGCTTCTGCCCTCTGCCCTTCTAACCCCTCTCACCAGTCTTGTCCACCGCCCACGCCACTGGTCTCCACCGCCAACCACTTGCGCCGCGAACCTGCAAGGAATTAAAAGAGAAAGGACAGAACATAACAAGAAAGGGGAGAACATGTATTTTTCTTCTGGCAATTTAAAGCCCGAAAAGAACATTGAAAAGGACCTTTTTTTCTTCTCATTTTCTTTTCAATAGAAGCAGATTCTCAAATATAAAAACAGAGAGATCGAAACAAAAGAACAAGAGATTAGAGAAAAGTACGCGTAGGGTAAACAAAAAAATCACTAAAAACCTAAGAATCAAAACAGAGGCCAAGGAGGTAACCTATTTTCTTTCATTTTTAAGTTTTTTTTTCTCTATTTTCTTTTCGGTTTATCCACAATATATTATTAAAGAATAAAAATGTAATAAAAAATATACATTTTACCTTTTTCGGCCATCGCACGGAGCGACGGCTCTGGCGCCGGAGTGACGCTGAAATTCCCCCTCTCCTTCGGACCTGTAGAGAACACAAAGGGAGAATCAGTTTTTTTTAAAAAAAGACAGAGCTGAAATGAATTTTGGAACAAAAAACCCGCTTTTATAGCACAAAGAAACGACGTCGTTTCATGCATAAGCTATTAGCGCCAAAACGGCGCCGTTTGGAGAGAACCCGCGTGCGCGACCCGACCCATCCAGAGAGTCCGCGCGTTTTCGTTAATTGGGCTAATTGCCCACTTGGTCCTCACGCTTTTTCGGAATCCGACAATCAAGTTTTAATTTTCTTCGACTTTGCCCCAAAATTTTGCGTAGCTTTAAATATTAATCCTTAGTTGAACGCTGCGTTTAATAAAGCGGTTAAATTTCCTTTGAGCCCCCCATACTTCGCATGTCCTGAGCAGGGCCTTTTCCTTTTATTTTATTTTGAATTTCGCCCTAAACTTCCGTTTTGAAAACAATTTGGCCCCTCTTTTAAATATTTTGCAACTTTATTATTTATTATCGTTATATCATATTATTATATTATTATTTTTCGTATAAGGTGTATATTTTATTACTATTATTATATTATTTTACGTATATATATTTTATTGTTTGTTTATTAAATACCCTTATCATAACTAGTATTATCTTTTTAATTTTATTTCCACCATTATTTGTTATTACTATTATATCATTATTTTTATGTATCTCTCTCTCTATATGTATATATATATTTATGATTTATTACTATTATCCCTATTACTATAGTATATTTGATACATATATAAGTTTTATTAAACGTCGTTAGTTACTATTGTTATTACTATATTATATTTATTATTATTACTTGTTATTTTCATTATATTTTACTACTGTCTTTTTAATTTATTGTGTGTGCTATTATTTTATTTTTTATTACTAATATCATTATTTTAGTTATTATTATTATTTTGTTTTCATTATTATTGTTATTATTATCTATTTTTATTATTATACCATCATTATCATCACTAATATTATTATTATATTTATTACCACTATTAATGTATCTTTATATGTATATTGTTATTACTACCATTTTATTTTTCTTTTCTTTAAAATTATTACTCTTATTTTACTTGCATTATCATTTTTTAGTATTATTGTTATTGTTATTATTATTATGTTACTATTATTATTTCATCGTATTTTCCACTACGGTTAATATACGTAATACTTTCAATATATTATCATTACTTATACGTATATACATGTATGTGTCTTTCATTATTCTTTTCACGTGTAACATCTCATCATTTATCGCATTAATCTTTCTCGATGCTTCAGATTTTTAAAAAAACAATCGATACACCGTATTAGCAATTCGAGTGAATCGAGCCCTAGCTTACTGGGTTCCGGTTTTTCTCGTTTAAGTTAAGCAACGGAATATCCCTTTCAAAAATCGCAAATTTAAGTTTTAAATTGATAGTCCATGTTAGCAATTCGAGTGAATCGAGCCCTAACTTACTGGGTTCCGATTTTTCTCGTTTAAAGTTAAACAACGGGATATCCCTTTTGAAATCGCAATTTAAATTTTAAGCGAAACACTTAATCTTAGAAATTCGAAATGTCGAGCCCTAACTTACTGGACTCGCCATCTAGATACTTCGAATAAGTTTTTTCTATTAAAATAGAGGCAATATTCCTAATTTGGACCTTCGAGAAAACGAGCCCTAACTTACTGGGTTCTGATTTCTCGTTTGACAGATGATGGAAGATCCTCTTCAAATGTAAAACTAAGTTTTAAAAGGCAAGCTTAGTTTCGAGAGTCTAAAGTATTGTGCCCTGACTTACTGGACATGATGCTTTATCTCTTCGAAAATAAGAGAGCCTTAAACGTCCCTTCCAATTCTTTCAAATTTTAGAAATAAAAAGTATCTATTTCCAAATCATTTCAAAGTTTTCAACATTAGGACATCGATCAATCAGTTTGGTACCGATTTCGGGTGTGTCGAGGGTGCTAATCCTTCCTCGCACGTAATTGACTTCCGAACCCATTTTTCTCAAATTTTCGTAGACCAAAAGCATCGTTTTAATAAACTGAGACGTTTTATTAAAACAAAGGTGATCCGATCACACCCAAATAAAGATCGGTGGCGACTCCCTTCCTTTTTGTTTTTCAAACCTCGAGTCGACTGCGTTGTTTACTGTTTTATCAAAAAAATGGTTACGACACCATTTATAATTTTGGAGTAAAGGATTCTGCCTTTCTAAATCTTCATTAAGCTTCTTTGCTTTTTATTTTTTGCTCCATGCCTCGATAGCAAGACAGCTATTTATTTCTAACCTTATAATATTGTCTTTTCAAAAAAAAAAACCTCTCAATCTAGCAAAGTCTTAAATTTGATTATGAAAGTAGTATAGTATGTTATCTTACATAAGCTAAATTTAGAGTTGTTTGTGATTTTATACTCAACTAAATAATTAATATCTTATCTTTTTGAGTTTATAGATTACAAATGTTGTAGGAATCTATCCTTTGAGATTGTTTTATTCTAGTTTTTGACAAATTGCTCAAAGTTGATGGGATCAAACCAGTGAATTTGATGGTGTTCGGAAGCAAGTTTCAATGCTTAGTGAGTTCAAAATTTGTTGGCAAATTAAATAACTCAATGGGTAAATACCCATGGAAGTTATTGTCCCAAAATGGGGTTGGACTTGGATGGTGTCTGCGAGACTCATTTTTAACAAATTCAAAGCAGTGGCAGTAATACCGATTTAATTACAACTAGAAATAAAAACAGATCAGTTGGTTGCAAAGAGGTTTCGAGGGTCATGCTTGTTCCCTATCAACCCATGTACTACTAAGTCAGTGCCCCTCTAAATGGGGTGAACTTTGTCGATCTTTCATCGGTTTAAAAGTCCAATTATCAATCGTAAGACATCAAAACAACAGAGACAAGTATTGGGGACCAGCTGAAGAGAGGGAGTGACACGGTTTGATTTAGAATCTCATGATTGCAACATGTTTGATCGGGATATATCCTCAACTTTGATTCAAACTATTTTATAATATCTAACAAAATAAATACCAAGATGAAAATAATTTATATTCAAATTAAATCTTTTTACTTATTAGAAATTGATTTTATATTAGAAAGGCGAAAGTTTAGCATTCTTCCAAATAAAAGACGGTAGCTCACTATTCCTTAATAAAAGAACACTTCTTAAAGCATAGATTTATTTGCATTAAATCTCTTTTGTGGTGTGCAAAAAAGACATGGCTTTCTAACAAGTCAAGGTGTTTGTAATTTGTAGTAATGCATGGATTGAATACCAACAAGGAATCTTCGGTCCTCTTTCTTTCTATCTCTGTCTTCCTCTCATTTTTAGGCGTGCCATTTTGGTGTATTTTTTGTTTGGATGTGTTTTTCCTAGTGTTAATCTGATTTGTTCTATTCCTGTGATGTTAATCGTATGAGTAAGATTGGGCTCCAACCACAACACACGCTACAGAATGAAAGCCAGAAAAATGCAAGACTTAGAGCTTTGGAAACATGAAAAAAAAAAAAAAAAAAAAAAGTAATTTGGAAATTGTCACTTCTTCTAAGACTGTGTCCACCATTATTCACGATTAGAGCTGATCATGGACCGGGCCACCCGGTCATACTCGAAGGCTCGCTCGAAAAATGGGAGGATTTGGGCAAAAATATAGGCCTGAAAAATAAGCTTGGACAAAAAAACGAGGCCTGTTTTAAAAATGGGCCGGGCCTCGGGCAAGATTTTTTGGCCTGGGCCCGGCCCAAATTATATAATAATTTATATTTTATTTTATTTTTAATCATTTTAAATTTTTAATATAATAACTTTTTCTTATATTTTCAATTTGTGTATTGTTTTAAGAATTGTTTTAATATCATTTTTATTTGTTTTAAGAATTATTTTTATGTTTTTAAATGTATTTGATTTATTATTTTTTAAAATTTTTTTATTTAATAAAATAAGCTAAAAAAATTTAATATGGGTTGGACCGGGTCGGGCTCGGGCTTAGACAATTTTATTTTAGGCCGGGCTTAGATAATTTTTTAGGCCCATATTTCGGATCGGGCCGGGCTCGAGTCTAGAAAGTGGGCCTAAGATTTTCTTTAGACCCGGTCCGGTCCATGATCAGCTTTATTCTTGATTCAACAAATATTAATTCCTTTTTCTTTGTGATAAAGGTTATTAACAACAAATATCATGCTTTTTTTTTATGTGTGAAGTAATTTTTATTTAATATATCCACAGCCAAAACATTAATTTACAACTAAATGTGGTGTCGTAACCATTTTTTGTCAAAACGGGAATCAACTTTAAAAATAGGGAGTCGCCACCGATCTTTATTTAGGTGTGATCGGGTCACCTTTGTTTTAATAAAACATGTTGATTTACTAAAACAATAATTTTGGTCTACGAAATCTGAAAAAATGGGCTCAGGAGTCGGTTACGTGCAAGGAAGGGTTAGCACCCTTACAACGCCCAAACTTGGTACCAAATTGATTGATGTTGTCCCAATGTTGAAAATTTGAAAATATTTAGGGTAGAAAAAGTTATCAAATCTAAGTTGAATCTCAAGATCCACTCCTTTCAAAGAAATAAGAATATCATACCTAGCACGTTAGGATATAATGCCTTTATACTTTGACATCGAGATCATCTTTGATCCTCAAAATACGTAAAAAGCGTATTTGGTTATTTAGTTGAACGGAAAATCGATACCCAACACGTTAGGATGTAATTTTCCGTACTTCTAAACACACAAATATTGTCTTGTTTTATGAAATTTTAAAATTTGTTCCATGTTCATTTTTTGACGTAATAAAATATTTGAAAAGGGTTTGAATATGTTGAAATTTGAAATACAGTATAAGGAAGAGATGCGTGAACATAAAAATTTAAATGCCAACAGATTACAAATAAATATCATGTACAGAGAAAAAATCAAAACAAATAATGTGCAAATAACCTGTTAATCTATAATATGCGAAACGAAACTTAATTTTAATAATTTATATATGAAGATAATAATATATAAGGATTTTTGAAATAAACAAAAATCTAAAATAAGATTTTTTTTTTTTTTTAATGATAATCATGTGGTTATATATATTTAGCACAGAACACGTAGGTACATAGATTTAGAAGAGCATACGCGTATATATATAAATTAGTATGAGATTAACCACATGTACATAAAAATAGTTCAACATGAATTATATATTACATAAAATTTGAGTGAAAACCGCATGGAGAAACAATATTTAGAACGAAAGATATATAATGCTAATTTTTTAAAAGGGATAATTAAAAGAAAACAGTAATCAAATAATCAGATAAAACAATTAAAGGACAGTATTGAAATCATAACGAAATTGAGGGGGCTGAAAGTAATAAATTAAAAGGAACGCAAAAAGGACTAAAAAGTGATGCGCGCAAATGATTGGGGACTAAGCTAATAAATAGCCCCTAATCCTAAAATGTTGCGTTTAAAAGAACTAAGTTGCGGAGGAATCAGGGAGCGAGGGACTAATTTCATAAATAACCCTTTTAAGGTGGAAAGGCGTAGATCCTGTGATTGGGAAACGGATCGGGTCGGGTCATCAGGTCGAGCACCCAAACGGTGCCGTTTCTCTAATGCATTTAAAACCAGATTAAAACATGTCAAAACATTTTAGACTAACCCTAACCCTTCCCCTCAATTTTTCTTCAGCTGCCTTCCCCAAATCCCTTTTGGCTAGCCACCGAAACGCCACCGTTAACACCGAAACACGCATATCCGATTCAAACAAACACCCCTCGTTCGGCTCCGATGGCAACAGAGAGAACAAGGGATGGATCAAACGAAGGTAATCTTATTTCTCTTACTCTTTTTTGTTTCCCCATCGAAATACTGCTATTAACAGCGTGACAGGATATTCGGAAATCCGATTCGATTCCTCCATCCGATTCGACTACCCCATCATTCTATTCTGATTGCGACGTAAGAGACAAGAACAGAACCTTTCGAAAGTAACTCCCTTTCCTACTCGCCCCTTTTGTTCCTTTGTTAAAATATTTAAAAGAAATGAAATGAAAAGTAAACAATACGGTAACCGAAAGTAAAAATCGAGATCAACCTTAATGTTTTTTTTTATTGTTCTCTTTTTCCTATTGATTGCTTCTCCCCAGTGTTCGTAGTTCCTAAAAAACTCTCCCCCAAAATGTTTACAAACAGTTTCTGTTTTATAACCGATCTCTATCGTTTTGTTATTTTTATTATTCTTCGCTTCGTTCTCTGTTGTTTCGTCTTTCTCCATTTGCAGGGTATGGGTGAACGGTGCTGGTGGAAGCCGAGGCGCGGGGAGTGTGCTCGTGGTGCAGTGTGCGGGCACGGGGAACGACGCACGTGGGAGTGGAATGTCGGAGAGGCGATCGACGGTGACGCGCGCGTGGTGCAGAGGCATGGGCTCGTGGTGGAGCAATGCGGCGCCGGGGAAGGAACCCTAGGGTTCTGAAAAAAAAATTAGTTTTGGGCCATTGGGCCTCTGCAAATTTGGGTTAGGGTTTGGTTAAGTGGGCTAGTTGTTTTGGGTTTGTTTGCTATTGGACTTTGTAAAGTGGGTCATTCGGGTTGTTGGGCTCAGATTTGTTTTGTAAATGGACTTTCGTTTTTTGGACTTATTATGGACTGTTTTATTTATTGGATTTTTTTGTCTTATTTTTTGCTTATTTTATTTCTGATTCGGGCTCAGGCTAAATTGGATTGTTTTATTGATTGGGCCTTTGGTCTGTATTGGGCCTGGGCAAAAATTGGTTATTACATATGACATTCAATAATAATTTTATAAATAAAAAAGCTAAACTAACTCGTTAGTCACTTTAAAATAGATTGATAGAATCATTTTTATTTTGATCATTCTAAAAATTATTATTAATTTAATCACTATGGTTAATAAAATTAAATAAAATGATGACTACCATTAAATTCATTTCTTCCACCATCAAATCCTTTTATTTTTTATTTCCTTTTTCCTTATTTATCCTTTTCCCTCTCATTTTCTCCGTCGAATCACCGCCTCTTCCAACCATCTCTTCAACCACATTGCCTTCCACCAATAAACTCAAACCCAAACAAACTCTGTTACCTTCACTCATTCTAAATCTAACTCACCGGAACCTTTCATTAATCAACCATCACCTCCATCAAGTCCACCATCTTTCATTATCATAGCCTACCACACTACCAAAGGCCCCATTTAGGTTGTGTTTAGCAATTATGTGGAAAAGCGCTTTTAAAAGAAAAATTATGCTAAACAAACAATTTTTAACTGAAATTTTTTACTTTCCAAAAGTATTTTTAACTGAATGGAAAAGTAAAAATTTTTAACTTTTCTTCTCAAAATCACTTTTGAGCGCTTAGTTACTTTTTCATCCTCATTCCTTTATCTTTTTTTTTTTATTCCACAAAAAAAAGGAAGAAACCTTTCATTTTGCAATATTATTTTTTAAATAATACAATTGTGTTAATATTTAATTACAAATATTTAATGATTATATTTAAATATTTAAAACATAATTTATATATTCTAATTAAATTTTATAAATAATTAATATTAATTACTTAAAAATATTTAAAATTTATATTTCATATATTAAGATATTAACAACAAGTTATAATAAATTATTTTTTATATTCGTACTAAAATATCATAGTTTTAACTAATTTGAATATTATTTAAATGTATATTTGTTACTTTATAATACCATTCTAGAATGAACATTTTATTTTTCAATAGCACTTTTTGATGGCAATAAGCCTTACTTATGTAGTTAAATAATCAGTCCATGTAAATACAATATTGAGTATAAATAATAGGATTTATTAACTCGACTCATCTTGACTCGAAATTTTTTGACTCGATTCAAAAAAATTCAAGTTGAGTTCGATTATTAAAATAAGATTTGTCAACTCAAAATTTTTTGACTCGATTCGACTCGATCAAATACTCATACCTATCCACAACTTTTTTAAAAAATATTTTTCGAAAACATGATAAACTAACCCATAATCATCAATATCTCCATACACCTAGACTCATAAACAAACTAGCAACCAATAAACAAAGCAATTAATATTCAAGAAAAAGAATGGCTCAAAATAGAACCTGAAAAAAAAAGTCAGAATAAGAAAACAGAAGGGAAATTCTACAGTGCACTCCAAAAAAATAAAACCATAACAAAATATTAATATTAACAATTTTATGTTTACCAAAATTTCTAATGCTTTAGTTAGAAAGTTAAAAATATTGGAATAGTAGATAACTGGGTGTACTTTTTTAAAAAATAATCTAAAGGAAAAGATTAGACAACCTCAAATTGTGTAGGTCAAGGTCTCTGCAATTGATTAATGCATTGATTGAGCATTGTCAAATTGGGTGCACCAATTAGCAAGTCCCGTGGGGGAAATGACAGAAACTTTTTTGCTTTTGTGGTCCATACATGGAAAGCAAGATAACTGTTTATTTGTATTCTTGTAAAGTTATCTTTTTATAATAAGAAGAAAGATACATTTACACCATGATTTTACATACTTTCGTATATTTTTTTATAATTAATATTTTAATAATCTAATCATTAAATTTAATAATAAAATTATACTTGTCCTGCATTTAGAATTTTAAATTGATCTGATATTTCTATTATTTCAGTCCAAAACTTTATTTATTTCGTATATGTTATATAAAGCAAAGTTTTTAATTTTTTTTAAAATGTAACTAAGTAAGCATGTTTCTTCTACCACAAGTCAAAAGTTTGCAGCAATTTTAGCCATTTCGTACATTATATATCATTATAATGTTGCCTTAACTAAAGCAGAATAATATATATTTCCATAGGTTTTAAAAAATATCAAATTTTCGTTGGGAATTTTGTTGGTGTATTCTAAATCACATAATAATCAGAAATATGGAAGATTTCCATATATTATCGCCTGTTAGTATAGGTAGTAATGGAAAATTTTGTTGATTCTGGTCAAAGCTACCTTTACTATGAAAATGAAAAAAATAGCAAAATTCAAGTAAATCAATTTTGGTTTAAAATTTTAAAACTACATATTGAATCTCCTAACAATATTACTTTATAAGAGCATAGTTTATGGAATAATTTTTATATCCAGTAATTTATCCTTATAAAGATCGTGAAATTATAAAATAATGTTCCTGCTGTATGGCGGAGAAAGCAAAAGATGATGGTCAGCCTGATTTGAGGAAATTGTATTATCATTATACCTCACTCACTGCTGTTTTTTAAATCAAAATTTCTGTTAATGACTTGTTTTATTATTAAATTGAGATTTATTGTTTTGGACTAAAGTGGTTAAAAATAAATTGATTACAAAATCTGTAGTGGAATAGATTTTACGGTCACATTGGCAACCCTGAATTATAATCTTCATTGATCTCGTTTGCATAACATCCATCTAATTTTGAGAAATCTTCACTTTTAATTTCAAAATTTGTAATTAAATAGTTTTATCCAATTAAATAATAATAATAAATAATATATGGCTATGATGATGTCTGTAATTTTGTAAAATAATTACTCTAATCTAATCCATGTCTCTATCTTTCTGAGTTTATTAGGCTATAAAGTCCCTTAGATTTCAGCTATATATAATAAGCTTGTTATAATGTTATTTCAAATTAGTTACAGAAAGAAAATTTGTGATGTTATATTTAAATTGAATCTTTCTATTTATTAGGAATTGATTTTAAATTAGAAAGATTAAACTTTAAGTAGAATCACTTAGAGATGACAGTAGGGTAAGTCTCATGGGGTTCTGTTCTACTTCGCACCCAATTGGACAGATATAAGTACAGGTTTCGTAAGTGGTGAGGTAGGGATGAGGACAAAAATTAAACCTGTTGTGGGTGGTGGGGTAGGCATGGGTATGACCTTGTACCCACCTACCCCACCCCATCTCAACCCGTCCCTCGTAATATAATAAACATATTTAAAAAATAAGCATTTATAAAAATTTAGCTTAATAATTATTTTAATTGTATTTAATTTTTGCACTTGAGTTGCATTTGAAGATATTTATGATGTATTTGAGATATTGTTTGTATTTTGATATTATGTAATGACTTTATTTTTTGAATTTTTAAACCTGAAATTATATCTTATTTACCAATTAAAGGTCGTGATGACTTACTTTTTTTAAAAAAAAATAGTGACAGTTAGAATAATGTCACATATGTGGTGGGAGTCCGGAGGATAGATATTTTATACTTTTTTCACAAAAAAATTAGTTTATATTTATTTAACTGATACTTATAAATATATTATATGAAGTAGGTCATAGGCAAGTATAGCGGGGATTAGGTGGATTTGGGACCCACGTGAGTGGTGACGAGAGGATGGTTTTGGACTTTGGTACCCGCAATGGGTCGCAGGACGGGGATGTGGATGAAAATTCTTGACGGGAATGGATGTGGAGGGAGCACCTCAACACCCGCCCCACCCAATTGACATCCCTAAATCACCCTTGCAAATAAAAGATGGTAGCTCTGTAACAATCCGGTTTATACCTTAGTCGGAACAGTGATTTCGGGACCACAAATCTGAGTCCGTATAATATTTTAATATTATATTCTGTGCCGTTAATATGCGGATAAGTATGTGGTAAATTTTCGTAAGCTAATTTGTCTGTTGGTGTGATCAATTTGACAAAAAGGACTGTATTGCATAAAATGTGAAAGTTGCATGTTATTTGTTAAAGCACCTATGTGTTGTGGCTTTTAAAAGTTATGGCCTTATGTGGCAATTAAGCCAATTTTTAATTATAGGTGGTGGATGGCTATGTGTAAACGTATTATGTTTACATGTGTTTTTTTTTTATGTTAAATTAAACATACATGCATTATTATATTGTATATTTTATATTAATGCATATAATAAAAGAAACATGAAAAAGTGTCCCTATTTTCATCATCTTCTTGGTTGAATATGAGAAAGAATAACACCATTTTTGAAGCTTTAAGTTTTGGCATTTAGGAAGCTTAAATCAAGCTATGTTTTCGGTCGGTTTTCGATAATTTTTACGTTTTGCAATCGTTACTTCGAGAGCTACAAAACCCATGTTTTGATTTTGTGAATTTATGATGTTTGAGTGAGATGCCATTGATTAAATGCCAAGCTTTTTGATGGTTTTAGATGTTAAATGGAATATATGAATTAGATGAACATGTTTTGTTCTTGAAGTTTTAATAAAATTAGCTAAATAGGGCTAAGTTGTGAAAATATTATTTTGGAGGGTTAATGTGTGAATTTGATGAAATATTTGGACTTATATAGTCCCTATAGAGATTCGGCCAAGCATGTGTATGTATAGATTTTGTGAATTTGATGTTTTGTGAAAAATGGACTAAATTGATAAAATGTGCAAATGTGAGGGCTAAATTGTAAATAGACCAAAATATGTGTGTATGGATTGAAATGAATGAAATAGTGAATAAAAGGGTTAATTCTGAATATGTTTAGATCAAGAACCGAGGAAAACGGACTTAGATCGGGGGAAAGCGAAAGTAACCGAGTAGTCGTTTTCATCTCGATAAACCGAATCCGAGGTAAGTCAATATGCAAGTAAACATATTTGTATGATATTATATTTGATTATATGATTATTGTTGATTATGAATATTTATGAGAAGTTATGCATTTGAAATCCGAGATAAGTTCGAAATAGCGACTAAGCCTAGAAGTCTCGTACGAATCTAGGAATAGAGAGAATTAGCTATGTCATGACATAGGTATCTGTTCTGTTTTATCATGTAAGACCACGTCAGGGATGTTGGCATTGATCTGAGATTTGTAAAAGACCACGTCAGGGACGTTGGCGTCAATATATGTTTTATAAGAAAGACCACGTCGGGGACGTTGGCATTGAAATATGTTTATAAGTAAGACCACGTCGGGGACGTTGGCATCAATGTATGTTTTACAAGCAAGACCACGTTGGGGACGTTGGCATTAATGTACGTTTTATAAGCAGGACCACGTCGGGGACGTTGGCATCGATATCCGAGTGCATGTAAGACCTCGTCTGGGACGTTGGCATTGTACAATTATTCTGAGCTTTCTGAAAATTTTACTAGATTTTATTGGTTCGACGGCCAAGTCCGTAATACGAATCACAAATTCGAGCTATGAATAAATATGTGATATTGAGTCCGATTCAGGTACGTTGATTATACACTATTGGTGTATATAAGGTAAGTATCTAGATGATTTTTACTATGTCAATATGTATATGATGAGACTGGTTAATGTGGCCAAAAGTGTATGAATCAAATCAAATAAGTGAAGGATTGCTAAATGAATGATATGTATCAATGTATTTATTTGCATATATGCTTTCCCTACCAAGTTTATTTGTATTTGACTTACTAAGCTTTTGGAAAGCTTACTCTGTGTGTGATTTCTCTATTTTATAGGTCGTCAAAGCTACTAAGGGCTCGGGACCGTCAAGGATTAACATCACACTACGAAACTCTTTTTGGTACACTTTTGAATATGTGTATAGCTAAATATGGCATGTATAAGCTAGGTCTATGTATATGAGTTGTAAAGTGAAATTAGCCATGTGATTTGGCTAGTTATGTTTTTGGTATTATGTTTAAAGGAACATGAGATGTGAAGTTGTTTTGATGTAAATATGTGCAAGTTTTGTGTTGATAAATGCTTGAATGAATGAGCCATATGATACATATTTTGATATGAGTTGATGCATATGAAATGGTTAAGTTTTGTGTGAACAATGGATGATTTTGATTATGTATGAATTAGGTGTTTTTGGTGTGTTTTAATAGCCTAAAAATGGTGAAAATAGCAGTTTTCACACGGCCTAGATACATGGGCGTGTGCCCAGGCCGTGTGGCCAAGTCAGTAGCTAAGAAAATCGCCCACGGGCTAGTTCCACGGCCGTGTGTAGTAAGTCAGAATCTGCACACGGGCTGCCCACGGCCATGTTGACAGGCCACACGGGCATGCCCCAAATCACACGGCCATGTGCCCCTAATTTCAAGAAAAAGTTTCTAAAGTTTCTATTTTAGTCCCAAATTATTTCCTAAACGTATTTTGGGTGTCGTAGGTCCATATTAGGGTCGTAAAGATGAAGTTTGAAAAATTTTAAATTGTACCTTGGAATTATGTCCCAATCTACTCGTTTATTTATGTTTAACTCTGGTAATACCTCGTAACCCTATTCCAGCGACGGTTTAAGGTTAAGGGGTGTTACATGCTCACTATTCATTGTTAATTATTTGTGGTGTGCAAAAAAGATATGATCGTTAAATAATAAATTGTGTAAGTCAAAGTCTTTGTAATTTGTAGTAATGCATGGATTGAATACCAACAAGGAATCTTCGACCCTCTGTCTTTCTATCTCTGTCTTCCTCTTATTTTGGTGTATTGTTTGTTTGGATGTGTTTTGTCTTGTGTTGATCTGATTTGTTTTGTTCTAGTGATGTTAAGTATGAGTAAGATTGGGCTCCAACCACAATACACGGTTAAGAATGGAAGGTGAAAAAACCCATTTTCGCCCGGGTCCAATACCAAAATATTTAAAACCAAAAATAAAATAAACCAAAAAAATATAAATTAAAAGACCATTAATAAAGTCTACCGTCCTTTTACAAATATTAACTCCAAACGAGCACAAATTCATTACCCATTAAACCCAAGCCCAATTTTTAACCCAAAAATAACTAGACCCGAATGGCCCAATGCCTACTCCAGAACTGGAACATATTAGATGGCCCAAATGCAGGAATGATCCGACCCAATCGAAAGCTTCAGAAACTCTAGAGGCTTCCGGGGTCTTCTAGAGCCTCTGTTCGCACGAGCGTAGCCTCGTCACTGCCCCGAACGCCTCCTCCTAGCTGTACCTGCAACAAACAAAGAAGCAAAAACAACAAGGAAATCCAGGGAGGATAACAGAAATAGGGATATTTGTATTCTTATTTTTATTCATCCCTAAAATTGGTTATAAAAGCCGAGAAGGGATCACTGTAAGGGGCATTCCATTTTTTATTTACACACAAACAAAAAAAGAAAAGAAATACAAAATACAGAGATAAAAAACAGATTCAAAGGTTTTTTCGTTTCCAATCTCTTTTAATTTCTCAAATCCAGTTTTGTTGGCTTTCGATCTCTTTCTTTTCTGCATGCGAAAATAAACAAAATAAAAGGAAGAGAGGGATTTACCTTAGATCGGACGTCTTCCTTCGTCGCAATCGAAGCGGAGACGTCCTTTGAGGTTGGAAATAGGAAAACTAGGCTGGGCTCGAAGGGTGGTGTTCGAAAAGGACCTGAAACGACCACTGTTCGCCGTTTACAGTGGCATTTCAGTGGTAGAACGGAGGGCTCTCCTAATGCGGCTGAGAGAGAAAAAAACAAAGAGGGGATTAGAGTGTTTAGAGTTTTGTTTTGAATGGCTGTGTGATTAGATTTTTTTTTTTTAAGTTTATTGAGACGTGAAACGGCACCTTAGGGCCCATAAAACGGTGTCGTATCCAATGACCCGACTTGACCCGACCCGATAATTGGAAGGATCTGCATGTTCTATTAATAGGGTATTATTTGTGCGATTGGCCCCTCTTTTTCGTGCCTATTTTCGAATAGATCCCTTATGTATTTTCATTGTTTTTAATCCATCTTTGTAATTTGTGAGCCATTTCGATTTAATCCAACTTGCACGTTGCGTTTTAGGCTTTAGAAATATTTTCGGGTTTAGTCCCTGAGCATTTACGCGTTTTTCCCTTGGTCCTTGACTTTGTTCAAATCAATTTATTTATTCATAAATTAGCCTTTTAATTTTATTTTTCTTTCGATTAAGTATTTTTTTTTTTAGCCTTTGTTTATAATTTTTGCAAACTGCTTTATGATATTAAATTTAATCATTTTTAGACATTGTTTTAATAAAATGTTTTGAATTATATTATTGATTTTTCAAAGTTTTAATTTGTTTTATTTTCTATATGTATATATTTTTGTATATATTTTAAATATTTAATTTTAAAATCATTTATTATATATTTCTTTGTCTTAATGACTTAGTTTAAATAATCTTATATATTATACATACATATATAATTTATATTAAAATCATTTTATTTTATATCTATTATTAATTCCATATTATTTTATATATACACTTTCTCTTAAATCTAGCTATGTAAATATTATATTTTAAATCTATATATAAATATACAAAATTGCTCCTTTAAAAATCTTATTTTAAATTATATTTTATATCAAACACTTTTCTAAAGTTTATATATATATATATACATATACACATTATTTATAAAGTTTATTTTGGGATAGGTATAATTGTTTTTAGATTATTGTATATTGTATATTTTAATTTTCTTCTTACATAATAGTCATTTCACAAATTCATTTTATAAAATTATTGTACTGATTAATAGTTTCTTTGCCATGCAACATTGATGATATCGTTTTGAATATGTTATGTTGTAAAATTATCGCTATTGTATATTTTGAATTGTATGTTCATTGTTCTTGTCATCCATTTGCATAGACGTTGTATTCACCTATTATTATTCTATGCTCGATGTTATATTTTCTCATTATCAAAAAAAATGATTAAATAAAATGTGTTTCAACCCAATTTTAAAATTGCATATCTGAAAATTTTCAAAATAAGGCAATATTTGCGCGTTTGGAAATTCGAAGAAATCATGCCCAATCGTGCTGGGTGTGGTTTTTGTTTGACCAAATAAACGAATATCCTTTCAAATTTCGTCCATATTTTCAAAATAAGGTAATATTTGTGCATTTGGAAATTTAAAGAAATCGTGCCCAATCGTGCTGGGTGTGGTTTTTTGTTTGACCAAATAAACGAATATCCTTTCAAATTTCGTCCATATTTTCAAAATAAGGTAATATTTGTGCATTTGAAATTCGAAGAAATTGTGCCCAATCGTGCTGGGTGTGGTTTTTTGTTTGACCAAATAAACGAATATCCTTTCAAATTTTGTCCATTTCAAAATAAGGTAATATTTGTGCGTTTGGAAATTCGAAGAAATTGTGCCCAATCGTGCTGGGTGTGGTTTTTTGTTTGTCCAAATAACCAAATACCCTTTCAAAATTTCAATACATGTGCTTGGAGAATTTTGGGGATGATCTTGAATTCAAGGACTCAGGTTGTCGTGTCCAATCGTGCTGGATGTGATACTCTATTCCTTAGGAACAAGAGAATCTCAATATTCAATCAAGTTATTTAAAAATTATAGAAAAAACAGAATTTTAAAATCATTTCAAACTTTTCAACATTAGGACATCCATAAATCAATTTGGTACCAATTTTGGGCGTTGCGAGGGTGCTAATCCTTCCTCGCACATAACCGACTCCTGAACCCGTTTTCTTCTTGAAATTCGTAGGCCAAAATTTATTTTATAAGTGACCCGATCATACCTAAACAAAAATGATTGGTGGCGACTCCATGTTATTAAAGTCGATTCCCGTTTTTTAAAACTCGATAAAAAAATGGTTTCGAAAGAAGGTAGAAAAACGCAAGACTGCATGTCTACACCATTATTCACTATTCAACAATACATTAATTCCTTTTTCTTTGTGATAAAATTTATTAACAACAAACGTCATGTTTGTTTTATGAATAAAATAATGTTTATTTAATATATACATAACAATAAATTAATTTCCAGTTATATGTCTCATTCAATAATAATATTTTTATAAAAAGAGTAAACTCTCTCTATATATAAATAAATGAGTTGAAAATGAGTTGGATTGGGCTAATTATATGATTTTGGGGTAAATAAAAATGAACTTCGGCCCGGATTTAGGCATTGAGTTTAAGGTAACTTATATAAATAGTCTAGTATGTTGCTTTATTTGACTTGTTTGGTTTGGATACTCAAAATTGAAATTGATCAATTAAATAGACAAAATTGAGTCTCAACTAAATAGAATTGGATTAAATTGATTCTGAATTAAGTGACCTGAATCCTTATTTAAATAAAATACAATGGTAAAATAAAATAAAAGAATAATCCCTATAGAACTATACTTCTTTTATTTTATTTTAAATAAGGTTTTTTAAACCTTATTAAACTCCATCTATTTGATATTGATTAGAATAAGGAGTTTCAATCTTACTACACTCCTATTAGAATATGACTTTACAAGCCTATAAATAGACATAGTCTATTCCTCTTGTAAAAGAAATTCGAATTCGACATAGTGAATTTTCTTCTCCTCTGCCCATGATTTTTTTCCCGAAAGGGTTTCCACGTAAAATCTGTGTGTTATTTAAATTTTTATTTCTCTTTTATTTGCGATATATTGTCATTACCGGCGTTATATTTTTTTTACAAATTGGTATCAGAGCTTCCAGGTTTTTTTCATCTCGATCACGGTAATGGTGTCTTTAAAGTATGAAATTCTGCTGTTGGATCAGAACACCAGATTCGCATTGTGGCAGATAAAGATGCAGGCAGTTCTTGCATAGATGGATTTAGAGAAATCTTTGCTAAGGGTAGATAAGATGCCTTCGACATTGGCGGAGGAAGAGAAGAAGTATAAGGATCGAAAGGCGTTAACACAGTTACATCTGCATTTGTTTAACGAAATTTTGCAGGATGTGATGTAGGAGAAGACCACCGCTGCATTATGGAAGAGGCTAGAACAAATATGTATGTCGAAAACTCTAACTAGCAAGTTGCATATGAAACAACGCCTTTATGCTCATCGTTTGGAGGAAGGTGCGTCTTTGCACGAACAATTAATAGTGTTTAAAGAAATTCTTTCAAACTTGGAGGCCATGGAGGTTTAGTATGATAAGGAAGATCTAGGGTCGATTCTACTTTGTTCGTTGCCCCTGTCTTATTCAACTTTTAAAGACACGATTTTATATAGCCGTGAGTCTCTCACAGTTGATGAGGTTTATGATTCTTTGACCTCATATGATAAGATGAAGCATCTTATGGTTAAAACTGACTATTAGGGAGAGGGTGTCATTGTTCGTGGGAGACAAGATCGAAATGCTGATAATGATTGTGGAAGGACACAATAACGGAATCCTTGCGATAATTCTAAGGATAGATCGAAGTCTTCAAACAGAGGTAAAACTTGTAACTTTTGCAAGAAGAAAGGACACATTAAATCTGAGTGCTATAAGCTACAGAATAAGATTAAAAGGGAGGTTACGAATCAAAAGGGAAAACAACTAAAAAATTTCAGTAAAGCTAATGTTGTAGAAGACTACAACGATGGTGAACTTCTAGTCGCTTCTGTCAACAATTCTAAAGTGAGTGAGGAGTGGATACTTGATCGGATTGCAGCTTCCACATGTGTCCCAATCGGGATTGGTTTACAAATTATGAAACAGTGTCTGAAGATGTAATTTTGATAGGAAATAATACTTCGTGTAAAATCGCAAGTGTTGGAACAATTAAAGTTAAGATGTTTGATGGAGTTGTCAGAATACTAAGTGACGTATGACATGTTCCAGAATTGAAGAGAAATTTAATTTCGTTAAGTACTCTTAATTCAAAAGGGTACAAATACACAGCTGAAAGTGGGATTTTGAAGATTTTCAAAGGTTCCCTCGTTGTGATGAAAGGGCAGAGAAAGACTGCCAAGTTATATGTTTTGCAGGGTTCTACTGTTATTGGTGATGCAACTGTCAGTTCCTCTTTCTTGTCAGATGATAATATTACTAAACTTTGGCATATGCGCCTAGGGCATATGAGTGAGAATGGCATGGCAGAATTGAGCAAAAGAGGACTTCTTCATGGGAAAGGAATTTGCAAACTAAAGTTCAGTGAGCATTACATTTTTGAGAAGCAAAAGAGAGTTTGATTCACCAGAGGAATCCATAACACGAAGGGAGCATTGGAGTATATTCATTCTGATCTGTGGGGGCCTTCAAGAGCACCTTCGAGAGGTGGAGCTAATTATATGCTAACTTTTATTGAGGATTTTTCCAGAAAAGTTTGGGCATTCTTCTTGAAGCAAAAAAGCGATGTGTTTTCCTCATTTAAGTCTTGGAAAACTATGATTGAAAAACAAACAGGAAAATAAATAAAATACCTCCACACAGACAATGGCTTAGAGTTTTGTTCTGATAAGTTTAATAAACTGTGCAAGTCAGAAGGGATCGTGAGACACTTGACAGTTCGTCATACTCCACAGCAAAACAGCGTTGCAGAACAAATGAGCAGAACGATCATGGAGAAGGTTCTATGTATGTTGTCAAATGCCAACTTACCAAAGTTGTTTTGGGCTGAAGCAGCCTCTACTGCATGTTTTTTTATCAACCGATCTCCATCCATTGCCATTGAGAAAAAGACTCTACAAGAGGTATGGTATGGTAATCCTACTAATTATTCTGATTTAAAGATCTTTGGGTGTCCTGCGTATGCTCGTGTTGATAATGGAAAATTAGAACCCAGATCCATTAAATGTGTTTTTCTTGGTTATAAAGCTAGTGTAAAAGGGTATAAGTTATGGTGTGTAACACCCCAAACCCGGCCTAGAAGTTAGGCCCGAATCTGGCGTGTCACATGGAAGTGTTTTTCAAAATCATCTTTGTGATTGTTAAAAGCTTGTTTGAGAATTAGAGCCTCTTTGTTAAAACTCAAAACACTTAAGCAATTGTTATCTACTTGAAAATGTAATTACCTTTACAACCTTATCTGTTGCGGAAGCATATTTGAAATAAAAAATTTACGAAAATGTGATGTTTAGAAATAGAGTTGCAGAAGCATTTTGAAAATGATGCGGAAATATAGTGTTTTGAAAATAGTTACCGTTTTGGAAATCATATTCCACTTTTAGCAGTTAGAAAACATCAGAAATAAATATCAGAAATAATAAGTTAAAAATAAAGATGCGTTGTTACAAAATTATTAACCCAATGAATTAAAATAAAATGAAATAAAGCCGCTAAGTTTAACTAAAGCATATCTGACGTGTGGCCACCTTCGAGTCCCTCGCACCTCCAAATCTTCTAAGACTGGAGATTACCTGCATAGTTAAAAACGGGGTGAGTTTATGAAAACTCTGTGTGTAATCCCTTACGAGAGTAATGATCGATTTCATCAAAGCGAAACCTAAATGATTTGGGCGAAACCCTTTCCATGATAAGAATAAAGACAAAGATGAGATCAGAGCATATGTGGGTCAAAGTCCACTACGAAATCATTTGGGTCACAGCCCATAATAGTATCCATTGGGCCTAGCCCAAACCAATAACAGAACAAGTGGCCCAAGCCCAATACAGTGACAGATCTCATAAACAGATATGCACTAGAATGAGGATGCATCTCAACCCAGTCCAACCAACACACCACCCGTACCAACCCTACACGCCATGTGGGGACCAAGTCAACCCACCCAGCCCGACACACCAAGAGCGCAGCCGAGCTGCCAATATCAACTCAACAAAGCTGCCAATAACAGTATACGTGGCTGAGCCACTAAAACCAATATATCGTGGCAGAGCCACTGAATCAGTATAACGTGGCATAGCCACCCAGTACAGTACTTCTCCATAAGCATAACCCAACCCAATGCAGTATGTCGTGTATGTCATGCTCAATCATTACACGTGTATGCAAAATGGCCATGCTTAGTAACCGTCATTTCAATACATATTAAAAACATATCAGCCACACGACCACAGTCAAATTAGTAAAACACAGTCATGCGATCACAGTCAAATCAGTCAAATCATAACACAAGTCAGTCATTTACCCACAAGGGCAAAACAGTCATCTCACCCTATAAGGGTATTTTGGTAATCCGACCCTACAGGGGTATTTCGATACTTCTACCCTATAGGGGTAATTCAGTAATTCTACCCTACAAAGGTAACTCAGTAATTCTACCCTACAGGGGTATTTTGGTAATTTTGCAAACTGAGGGTATTTCGATATTTTCACAAATTAAGAGTATTCCGGTAATTTTGTAATCCGAAGGTATTTCGGTAATTTTACAAATTGAGGGTATTTCAGTAATTTTACAAATCTAGAATATTTCGGTAATTTCTCAAATCAGGGGTATTTCAGTAATTTGTAATGTAACACCCTTTACCCGGGTTCTATGCGGGAACCAGGCCTGAGGGGTTACCAATTAAAATCACTTGATCGCCACATAGGCTAATTGAGACTACTCTCTCAAATCACCCCAAAAACCTCATTTTCAACTTACGAGGCCTCACTCATACACACGAGGGCTTCCGAGACTATATCGGAACTTTCTCTAATCTTAAAAATTTTCTCTTTTGTACAGGGCTCATACGCCCATGCAAGAAGAAATACGCCCGTGCATACACCCACTCGCCCATGCTCCTCAACCGTGGTGAATACTGACTAAATACACACAGCCTCAAAGCCTAGTTAGACGCCCGTGTGGCTAGCCCGTGGCCAACACTAATTAAACTTGCACGGCCTATGCACACGCCCGTGGACTATTCTGACTTAAAATGTTAACATGCAGGGGACGCACGGCCAAGACACACGCCGTGGGTTGACGTGTGTCACACATGGTCTAGACACACGCCCGTGTGGCTAGCCCATTGACTATTCTGACTTAAAATGTTAACATACAGGGGACACACGGCCAAGACACACGCTCGTGGGCTGACCGTGTGTCACACATGGTCTAGACACACGCCCATGTGTCTATCCACATGGACAGGAAAAAGGCTGTGGGCCAAGTTCTTTTCACCTCTCTAGCATACACAATATGCATCCATTCAACACCTCTACAATCAACTCAATATGAAGTGCAATCTCACGTAGATAACTACATCTTTTCATATAATATAACAGCCAACAACTATGGTATTATACAAAACAGATTATCCAACTATAGGCCAACACATCTTAGCCATTTACAACAAAATTCACTAACTTGTCTAGCCCCTATACATGCCATATACAAAACATGGAGTATTATGTACCAGAGTGTGGTGATAGTGTGGGCGATCTTCCAATTGATCCTCGTATCTCGATTCAACACTTTTACTCTATAAGACAAGAGAAATGAAATGGAGTAAGCTTTGAGCTTAGTAAGTTTACACATAAATAATTAAGCATCGTAGTATAAGCTAAACAACAATTAGCATTATACTAACATATAATGTACAACTATGCTTACTCTTTCTATCCCTTACCATATTTCCAACACATCATGAGTCACATACTCATAACCATTAAAATGCACCCTTGCATTCAATATCACATTTACACAATATACAACATATTATTAATTCTCGATAATACACCCACACAGCTACATTACTCAATAATGCAACCACACAGCTATTTCACGTAACTAATCCACACAGCTAATGTCTCGGTGGTTTCGCACTTAGCCCACCATAATCAATTAATACGGTAGTATCGCACTTAGCCTACTACAAAGGTAATCATTGTGGTCTCGCACTTAGCCCACTAGACAATATACTTAACGATAGCATCACACATGGCCTAGCTCATCGTCGTTAAGCAATAAGGTGGTATCGCACCTAGCCCATCATTTATCATTATCACTACTCATACACATAACTAATTACTCGTTCATTCATGATGTCTACCACATTCATTCTACTTGAACCACATAGGTTCTTAATCATACTCAATCGTTCTCAATCATTCTATACACTAGCTAGCATTAAGAAATTGTAAGTATGAATGCATTGTTTATGTATAGACTTACCTCGATACTCAGAAGTATAGAAACGTGCAATTTAGTCTACCACCTTGCTCTTGCCTCGATTTCGATCCGGGCTTCATTTTTCTTGATCTATAATGATAATTCAACTCATCAATATACACATTGACTAAATTGACTCTTATCTCATACTTTAGCAAAATCCCTATTTTGCCCCTAATCTTTCTCATATTTACACTTTTAGCTCAAGGCTCGGAAAGTGATTTTTATTCAACTTTCTAGCCTTTCATGTTTAGCTGAATTATTTACTCAACTAAAGCAATCATCAATTCTTACTACATCACACATGTATGACCAAACTTAAGACTTTTACAAACTAGTCCCTACATGCATTTTCATAGAAAATCACTTAGCAAAAGATGTTTCTACTACATCAAACTTTCATATTCTTCCATATAACATCAAAATACATGCATGTAACACATAGGTATATTTTTGAACATCCATTTTAGCTCATCAAATAGCTAAAAATAGTTTACTTATGCTACTAGGACTTCAAAAACACGAGGAATATCAAAAACGAGGCTTGAATGCACTTACTAGCAAGCTTGAAAAATTTGAAGAACCCTAACAATGGCTCTCTCAATTTTCAGCAGCCTTGGGGAAGAAGATGAATGAATTTTGTCATCTTTTCTCCTATTTTAATCATTTCATTGGTAAATGACCAAAATGCCTTTTTTGATAAACTTTCTATTTTAACTCATTTATGCCCAAAATTGTCAGAAATTGAGAAAATTGCTATTTAAAAATTTAATTAATATTCTAAAGCAATTTCACACAAATAGCTTCTAGAATCTTACATTTTGCAACTTTTGCAATTTAGTCCTTTTTGGACAATTCAACCACAATTTCACAAAATTGCTTTATGAAACTTTCACACTAACATGCAAACATAGCATAAACCTCAAAAAATCATACATAGACCTCATATTTGTGGTCTCGCACCACTATTTTGACTAGGCCCAAAATTGGAATGTCACATGTAAACCAAAGGTATTTCAGTAATTTGTAAATCAAGGGTATTTCAGTAATTTGTAAACCAAGGGGTTTTTAGTAATTTGTAAACCAAGGATTTTTCAGTAATTTCATAAATCAGAGGTGTTTCGATAATTTTATAAATCAAGGGTACTTTGGTAATTTTCCCAACTGAGGGTATTTCGATAATTTTTCAAATCAAGAGTGTTTCAGTAATTTTACCCTTCAAAGGTATTTCTGTAATTTTACGACCTCCTAGAAGGTTTACAATTGCCTCGAGCGATTTAAGAAACCTAATTCGACTTAATGGTGAAAATGGGCCTGAGGCCCATTACCATGCCCAAGTGGGCCCACACACTCGTGTGGCCCATTAGCTTAGAAACAACCACGGCTATACAATGGCACAACCTAAATCAATAATTTATCACATCACATACATTTCATTTGTGTGAGCCCACAAGCCCATTGGGCCTACACGGCCCCTTTTCGGCCTTACGCGGCCAAAAACACCTAAGTTATGTGCCTGACATGATAAGCCTATCTATTTCCCATTTAACAGTGGAATTTAACCCAATTGGCCCACGGCCCATTGGGATCTCTTGGCCCATCGAAGTCCAATAAGGGCCAAGCCCATGAATTCGATCATGGTGGCCTTTTCCATCACACACTAACGATCCGTGAGCTTAGTTCACCACACGCGCGATCGCATGCTTGTATGGTACCATTCCCCAGTATTTCGACTTTTTGGCATAATGCTGATCAACAGTCAAGATAGTACAATATACACACCTTTAGCTTTTCAATCGATTAACAATCAGAACAGGGTATACGAATACACACCTTATCACGTAGAGTGCTAAATAATCACGAGTGCCATCACCTTTACTAGAGCGATCAAACTGCGATTTATCCTGTTAAACCAAAATATTCTAAACAGAGATAATGATACGAATGGGCCTAGGGCTCATTCTCAGCCTAAATGGGGCCACACGTTTGTGTGGCCCATTTAGCCTAAATCTAGCCACAGATATGAGATTTGCATAGGCCAGTCCAATATCTACTACACAATCATACAATTTATTCATATGAACCCACGACAGCCTAAACCCATGAGAAGACTCATGAGGCCTCAACTATCGCGTCGAAGCTCCCACACGTGTGCTCGCACGCTCGTGTGGCTACCATCACCGTGTGACCGGTATTTCAGCATTTGCCATTTTACAACTAGAGTAGTGCGAAATACACACCTGATAGGAATCTAGAGTTGATCCACGCTCTGAACACTCCTATGCCCAAACGCCAACCCAGGTATGCTTACCCTCCTCATAGATTGCTCTATTTAATGCTAGCTTGTCACCTTCCCTCTTACTAGCTTCCCGATGTGGGATCCCTTCTTCAGCAGAGTTTAATTCCATCTCAAACACTTGCCGCCCCAACTTAGCAAAATAAATATCCTCTTTTTACTTGCAATGGGATTCGAACTCAGGCTCCCTTGTAACATAATCCACACCGCTAGCCACTTTACCAAATAGCTCTTTGTTGTTTTAAAATATGTGCAATTAAATATAAGTCTATGGCCAACTTCTAAGTTCACTTAAAAATAAACCAAAATGAAATGCAAGCGCCAAGACTTGAACCTTGGACCCCTTGCTTCCTTGTGTGGTGTCTGATAAGCCATAAAAGTAACATATTTTAATCCCACATTCAGTATGCTTTTGGATGATTTATCCCTTGATTCATGTAAAAAGGTACTTTTAATTCTTTTTTTCGTGTCGTATACTCAGGAAAGCATCCAAGGATGAAAAGAACGTAAAACGGGCTTAAAACGGACCAAATTGAGCCAAGAGAGAAATCGATACGGCCTGGCCCAAAGACCACACGGCCGTGCCTCATTAAAAGTTTGAACATGACCTGGCCACGATTCACACGGGCGTGTGCCATGGCCGTGTCCCTGTCGCTGGAAAGAGCAATTTCATTCGGGAAAGGATACTTGGAGGCAAAGAAACACATTCCAAAGCCTATTCAAATACCCTATTAGGAATTCTACTTGAATTAGAATACTTAGGGGCCAAGTAAGGCATCACAAAGTCTATATAAACACCCAATGGGGCAACTTGAAAGGGGAGTTCGGCAGAAGCCAAAACCGGCATCAAAGCTAGGCCAAGGAGCTAAGCCGAGAAGGTCAAAGTTAGGGAATAACGCAAGGATAACCAGTTGATCCATCCCAAGAAGGCAGAGTTATACTCAAGACGGCGGATTTCTCCTTCAATTCCTTTAGGGGGTTTTAGGGTTTTCTTATGTTTTGTTTTATCTTTTCTCTTGCGATGTTTTCTTTATTCATTATGAACTAAACCCTTTAGACACCTGAAGGGGATGAAACCTAGATGGATATTGTTATTTGATTTCTAAGTTATATGATAATTACTTAGTTTGTTCTTAATTATATTGCTTAATCCAAATCCAATGTGCTTAGGTGGAGGAGGAATAGACCCTATCTAAGAGTTGATCTAACATAATTAAGCGGAGTTGATCGCACGCCTAGAGATAGGTGACGAGATTTTACCGGATTAGAGTGAAACCTAATATGGGAGTCCATTGATCGATTTACTGCTATCCTAGGGGGTTATTACAAGCGAACAAGAGTTCCACTAATTAACCTAGGGTTAGACGTTATTCGCCTCGAGAAAGTATTTAATATAAGTTAGGGAGTCTCATGGATCAAGCTAAGTAAAGAAATTATATAATTAAGGGTTAGATAACAAATGAAATCTAGGTGGATTCTTCCTAAGGGTATCGTCGTGATCAATTGAGTTTTCTTCAAGTTATTTTCCAAATTATCTTTTTTGTCTTTGTGTCCTTAATTTAGTTATTGTCAATTTAGTTTAAAGCAAATTCACTCTAATTTTAAGGCTCAATAATAAAAAAAAGTTAGTATTAATACTTTTAGTTCCTTTGGGTTCGATAATCCGGTCTTGCCTAAGCTGTACTACTGTTCGATAGGTACACTTACCTTTAATCGTTGTTAGAGTTAGTTTATAGGTTCGATCATTCTTTTATAAATTTTAAAGCTCTGATTTGCAGCGATCAACGTCATTCCCTTGTCTCCTATGTGGCATCATTTTCCACTAGACCACAACCCCTTTTGTGTTATTTTTCTCCACATTTTATTCTTAAAGCCTACTTACTAACTCTCAGGGTTTTACTCACCTAAAAACAAAATTTTCCTAAAGCCCAAGTTTGATCCCGAAACTTCATAGAAGCCCCCTAACCTTCCAAAATTACTCATCTAACAGGTCTAACCTTCATTAGTGTCTTTCTCTCATTCTCAAGAATTTTAAACGCTCTCTTGGCCAAGGCCCAATAGGCCCAATTCTACTAGGCCCAAATTCGGGGCGTTACATGGTGTCCTGAAAATTTAAAAGTTATGATTAGTAGAGATGTTATTTTTGATGAAACTGTTATGCTATCTAGCTTATCTCTTAAAGGCTCTTCCAGTAAAGAAAATCAAAAGCAGGTGCAGTAGCAGATTAATACAGAGTCGACTCCTCAAGCCAGTACAAAAATTGAGAATAGAGTTGCTGCTTCACCACAATACTCTATCACCAAAAACAGAACTAGAAGAGAAAGTAAACCTCCAAAGAAGTATGTCGAGGCTGATCTAGTTGCTTATGCTTTAAATGTGGCTGAAGATATAGATGCAAATCAAGAGCCGTCTAATTATTCTGAGGTGATTAGTTGTCAAGACTCAGTAAAGTGGATGTTTGCTATGTAAGAGGAGATGGAATCACTCCATAAAAACAGAACATGGGATCTTGTGAAATTTCCTAAAGGTAAAAAGATTGTTCACTGTAAATGGGTGTTTAAAAAGAAAGAAGGGACTCCAGGAGTTGAAGAACCCAGATATAAAGTAAGGCTTGTTGCAAAAGGTTACAGTCAAATTCCAGGGGTGGACTTCACAGATGTGTTCTCCCCAGTTGTGAAGCATATTTTGATTCGAGCTTTGCTTGGTATTGTGGGCATGCATGATTTGGAACTTGAGCAGTTAGATGTAAAAACTGCATTTTTGCATGGAAAACTTGAGAAAGATATTTACATGCAACAACTAGATGGTTTTACAGTATCAGAAAAAGAGGACTATGTTTGCTTGCTGAAAAGTCCTTTACGGTTTGAAACAGTCACCAAGACAGTGGTACAAGAGGTTTGATTCTTTATGACTTTTCATGATTTTAAAAGAAGTAGTTTTGACAGTTGTGTTTACTTTAAGAAAAATAGTGATGGTTCTTTTGTGTATCTACTTCTTTATGTTGATGACATGTTGATAGCAGCGAAAGATAAAGGAGATATAAGAAAGGTCAAAGCCCAACTAAGTGAAGAATTTGAGATAAAAGATTTGGGACCAGCAAAGAAGATACTCGGTATGGAGATTCTCAGAGATAGAAAAACAAGTAAATTGTACCTAAGTTAGAAGGGGTACATTGAGAAAGTTCTTTGCAGGTTCAATATACAGAGTGCTAAGCCTGTTAGTACTCCTTTAGTAGCCTATTTCAGACTTTCATCGGCTTTGTCTCCACAATTAGATGATGAGATTGAGTACATGTCACATGTTCCATACTCTAGTGTAGGGGGGATCTCTCATGTATGCTATGGTTTGTTCATGTCTAGATTTATCATATGCAATTAGTGCAGTTAGCAGATACATGGCGAATCTCGATAAAGAACATTGGAAAGTAGTTCAGTGGATTTTAAGATACTTACGAGGTACTACTGATGTTTGCTTACAAGTTGGAAGAACTAGAGATGGAGTCATTGGGTATGTTGATGCTGATTTTGCTGGAGAACTTGATAGAAGAAGATCTCGCACTGGTTATGGCTTTACAATTGGAGGTTGTGCAATAAGTTGGAAAGCTACTTTTCAAACTACAGCCGCTTTGTCTACCACTGAAGCAGATTACATAGCGATTATTGAGGCTTGTAAAGAAGCTATTTGGTTGAAGGGACTCTTTAGTGAGCTCAATGAAGACCTTCAAAATCAGCACATTATTTTGTGACAGTCAGAGTGCCATCTTCCTTACAAAAGATCAAATGTTTCATGAGAGAACAAAACACATTGATGCTCAGTATCATTTTGTTCGTGATATTATTGCTCGTGGTGATATTGTTGTGAGCAAAATTAGTACTCATGAAAATCCTGTAGATATGATGACTAAGTCACTTCCTATAACCAAGTTTGAGCATTGCTTAGACTTGGTTGGTGTTCATTGTTGAAGTTAAACCCTTAAAGGGTTTTATGGAAGAGGTGAAGAACTTGTTCATTGAGAGTTCACGATGAAGAACTTGTTCATTGAGAATTCGTGTCAAGGTGGATATTGTTATAATTAAGTGACCCGAATCCTTATTTAAATAAAATACAATGGTAAAATAAAATAAAAGAAGAATCCCTATAGAACTACACTTCTTTTATTTTATTTTAAATAAGGTTTTTTAAACCTTATTAAACTCCATCTATTTGATATTGATTAGAATTAGGAGTTTCAATCTTACTACACTCCTATTAGAATATGGCTTTACAAGCCTATAAATAGACATAGTCTATTCCTCTTATAAAAAAAATTTGACATAGTGAATTTTCTTTTCCTCTGCCCGTGGTTTTTTTTCCCAAAAGGGTTTCCACGTAAAATCTGTGTGTTTTTTAAATTTTTATTTCTCTTTTCTTTGCGATATATTGTCATTACCAATGCTACATTTTTTTTACAGATTCAATTAATCAAATTTTCACATACTTATAACCATCGTGATTCATTCATATATATTATTATTCTCATACTATATTCATGTTCTGTAATAAAATTGTGTCATAAAGTATTTGATCTTGTTTTCCTAACCTGACATATTTGGAAAAATTGAATTTGTTTTTTCTTTTTCAAGGCATCTCTTGGAGCACATGTGAGATTACTAGGATTTCATATATTTGAGCAAAACAATTTGTTTCTTTTCATAGGGAAGACGTTTCTAGACAGATAGAACAAAGGTCAGTAGTCGAGATGTCAGAAAGCTGGATCAGTCTTTACACTGATGGGGCGGTCCAAATTGCCTAGAGTGGTGCTACAACAGGGGGAGTCATAAGAAATGGAAAAGGGGGTGGATTATGGGATACAACAAAAATCTAGGCAAATGCTTAATCTTCAATATTGAATTGTGGGTAGTTCTTGATGGATTAGCTCTCACTCACAAAGGGCACTATGATGATGTATTAATACAAACTGATAGCTTGGAGGTGGTTAAAGTCATTTAGGATTCCTCTTCCTCAAGCTCGAATTTTGCCCTCATCAGACGTATTCATCACCTGCTACTAAATGTAGGTTTATGGGCCATTCAACATATTCCTAGAGATCGTAATAAAGTTATTGACTACTTGGTCAAAATGGCCTTTGATACGAACCAAGGACTTTTGATCAGTTCACCGATGGTCGATAAGTATGATGGTCTTAATGATGATCTTGCACATATTTCGTGTCTATCTCACTGATGGTTTTAAAAACCTCACAAATTAACTTGGCGTACAGGCCTGGTTCTGGTTGTGTTGATCGCATCTTTCGGCATAACAGGTTACTCCTTACCTTGGGACCAAATTGGTTATTGGGCAGTCAAAATCATAATAGGCGTTTTGGATAGAATTAACTAATTTGAATATTATTTTAACAACAAGTTATAATAAATTATTTTTATATTCGTACTAAAATATCATATTATTAACTAATTTGAATATTATTTTAAATGCATATTTGTTACTTTATAATATCATGGGTCTAAAATGAACATCTTATTTCTCAAAAGCACTTTTTGATGGCAATAAGCCTTACTTATGTAGTTAAATAATATTATACTTCGTCTGCTAGTTAAATAATCAATCTATGTAAATGCAATATTGATTATAAATAATAGGATTCATTAACTCGACTCATCTTGACTCGAAATTTTTTGACTCGATTCGAAAATTTTCAATTTGAGTTCGATTGCTAAAATAAGATTTGCTAACTCAAAATTTTTTTACTCGATTCGACTTGGTCAAATACTCATCCCTATCCAAACCATTTTTTAAAAATATTTTTCAAAAACATGCTAAACTAACCCATAATCATCAATATCTCCATACACCTAAACTCATAAACAAACTAGCAACCAATAAACAAAGCAATTAATATTCAAGAAAAGGAATGGCTCAAAAATAGAACCTGGAAAAAAAAAAAGCCAGAATAAGGAAACAGAAGGGAAATTCTACAGTGCACTCCAAAAAAAAAAAAAACAAAATTTCTAACAAAATACTAATATTAACAATTTTATGTTTACCAAAATTTCTAATGCTTTAGTTAGAAAGTTAAAATTATTGGAATAGTAGATAACTGGGTGTACATTTTTAAAAAATAATCTAAAGAGGAAAAGATTAGACAACCTCAAATTGTGTAAGTCAAGGTCTCTGCAATTGATTAATGCATTGATTGAGCATAGTCAAATTGGGTGCACCAAGTAACAAGTCCCGTGGGGGGAAATGACAGAAACTTTTTTGCTTTTGTGGTCCATACATGGATAGCAAGATAACAGTTTATTTGTAGTCTTGTAAAATTATCTTTTATAATAAGAAGAAGGATTCACTTACACTATGTCCGTTTGTTTGTTAGTAAAATGTTTTTCGGAAAATGATTTTTAGAAAATGATTTACTTTTATGGAAATGATTTACTTTTCTGGTGTTTGAATGAATCTATGTAAAATATTTTCTGTTATTTGACAGATTTCCTGAAAATATTTTCCGGAAAAGTTATTTTTACATATATTAATAAATTTATATATATTAATAAATTTATATTTTAAATTGTTTTTATATATATTGTAATGATTTATTTATAAATAACTAAATTAAATTAAATATATAATAATACTCAACTATTAAGCTAGAATATTAATCGTTATAAATTGAAAACAACCAACGTCAAATAAATTATTTGTAGTTTGAATAATTATAAATTAACTTTCAAACCACAATTAATATTAGAAATTAATAATATTATCTAAATACATAATTAACAGTACACCACAAAATAACAATAACATTGTCCACTAAATTATCCAATAAATTATCTTTTAAAAGAACATGGGCCTTTAATGTGCGTTTCTTGCTCTTTTTATGTTTTTTCTTGTTGTGCATGTGCAGAGATGCCCTGAAAATTTTTAATTTTATACTGATATGCATGTTTCTAAGCTGATGCTTCAGATGCTTGTTCGTTGGCTTTTTACAGACGCTACTATTGTCTCCCCTCTCATTCAGTGTCTTATCAATGGTACTGTGGCCGGAAACATCTCCTGTAGGGGCGAAGCCAGAAGGTGGCTGGTATGGCCCCGGCACCCCCTAAAATGTAAAATTGCTATTTAAACTTTTAAATTTTTTTAAAAATTTTAAATTAGTAAAGATAAAATTTCAATTTGGCCCCCCTTAAAATTATAAAAATTCAATTTAATCATTTACAAATTATAAAGATATAAATTATAAAAATTAAAATTTCATCCGGCCTCCCTAAAAAATTGTTCTGACTTCGCTCCATCCTCATGCCTGGAAATGGTAAGGGAAAAAACCATAAATCAATATACAAGTATTACAATTATTACTAGTGGCAAATATGAATAAGATATATATTATTACTAGTGGCAAATACTGAATAAGATATATATTCACCTGACTACTGTTACAAATTGGCTTATCTGGAGACATAGTAGCCTGAGCATTCTTTGATGTTTCACTAGTAGTACTCATAGATAGAGCTTTACCAGGAACTTTCTTCACTGCTTTTTCTATCAAATCTTCTAGTGCAACAGTGCTTGAAACCTCAATCTTTGAAGCAAAACTAATCTGCAGTCATAAAAGTTTAGAAATTAGAAACAGGTACCAATGCTGCCCATGACAGAAGCCTGTGTAGGGAATAAAACATGCATATTTACCTTCTGTAGGGTCTCTTTACTCGCGATCTTTTCAGTGCCCTAGTTCTGGAGACCACCACAATTGGGTGATAAGGTCACTGGGATTTCAAAACCACCTTTAGTGTTCCCCCTCTCATTACAGTCATTATCTTTGCCACCAGTAGTGATAGTTGAATTTTCTGTTATAGAACTGGCAAGATTCCCACATACAGAACAAGCTGATGGTTGCAAGTCTTCACCTTGAACCAGATTTGAAGCACATGCTTCTGATGAGTCCTTTGATGGCACATTGAAAGGGGGGAAAATAGACTCCTTAAGCACTGAACCTTCTGCCATTACATGGTTTTGCAGAGATGGCACTTCCTTCATGATTGTCTCCTTTGACAAGCCACCATTAGTGGTTACCTTTGGAGTCATAGCAGCACAAGTGACTGAAGCACTTAACTTTTTACCAACGGAAACAGTTTGCATATGCTCCTTAAGATTTTGATTTAAAACAGACCTTCCATTAACATTTGCTTTTAAGTTATCCCTCTGAAGAATACCAGTAGCTTTTCTTGGAGCAATATTTCTTCTGTCACGAACATAGAACAACATGTAAGCTTTCTGCTCCAAAACAGTCCTCTCACTGACCTGGACAACCTGTTGCATTATTTTTGAAACAAATAAGAAGGCTCATTCTCAAGATCAACAATAGTGCTCCTAGAAAGGGATCTTTCAAGTAATGGAATAAGAAAGAAAAAACAGTTCTTCATCTCCATCCTTAAATCTCTCGTAATCCAATTACATGTAATGATATAAATCTATATAGCATGTCATATTTGAAAAAGTTGAAGTAGCCATCCAGTTCTAATAGTGGACATCTCTTGCAACTTAAAAACATAGCACAGTAAGCCACGTGATTCAAAGGTAACAATTTGCTTCCACAGCTTGAAAAAATAACATTGTCCATAACAATTCAACATCTTGATCCTTTTCCAAATAAGAAGATAATAACCACCACTCACTGATAAACCCTACTAGCATTCTAATAGAAAGAAAAAATCCAAAAGGAAGATAGTAGTTTCAAGTACCCTGTTGTCATCAAGGGAGTACCACATGCCACTTGATGTGCGAAAAAACAGTAGTAGTGACCAGAATGAGTGCTCCATCCACAATGAACCAGAACACCGTAAAGAGTGTATTTCAAATCTCCTTCTTGCCAGGTCCAACAAACTTAGCTTTTCAAGTCTAGGTTCCTCACAGCAGAATGCTGTAAATATTGCATAATGGATTAAAAAATCAAACAGAATAAATAACACAACCCAAGCTCCCTGATTTCTTATCTTTCTAAAATGTACAATAAACTAGACATGGAAACAAGATTCACTAACAAAGGAGCTGCCAGGAAATAATAGAAAAAGATGAAATCAACAATTAAACCCAAAACAAAATCCCTAATCAGAGCTCAATCCTAACAAAAGTAAATAAAGGCAAAGAAAGGATTGCTTTTATTTTTTTGCTTTAGAATTAAACCAACCTTGTTTATTCAGCAATAATTTCTTCAAGAGTTAACTACGATCAAGAAAACAAATGAAAGAAAAATTAAGGAAAAAATTCATCTTAAATACTAACAGTATCAAGCAATCATTTAAACCTAACACTCAATATCCACATCATAACTGATATTCTGTAGCTCAAATTGATCAGACAAAGTTGAAAAACGAGGGGCTTCGATTTTTCTTTTTTATTATTTAAAAAAAAATCTGTATTACATAAAACAAAAATTAGGGAGAATAAAGGAAGAAAAACATAAGAGTAATCGATGACAGGTGAGATATTAGAGAAATATGCAGATACCTCGAAGAGATCAGAGATAAAAGCCAAGACCCAGTGAAAAGAAAGACATTTTCCCTAAAATATAATACATTTTACCCGTGTATTGGAAAACATTTGAAATTTAACAAAGTAATTATACTTGCCTTGCATTTAAAATTTTGAATTCTATTATTTCAGTCCTAAACTTTATTTATTTCATATGTATTATATAAAGCAAAGTTTTTAAGTATTTTTAAATGTAACTAACTAAGCATGTTTCTTCTATCACAAGTCAAAAGTTTGCAGCAATTTTAGCCATTTCGTACATTATATATCATTATAATGTTGCCTTAACTAAAGCAGAATAATATATATTTCCGTAAGTTTTAAAAAATATCATAAATTTTCGTTGGGAATTTTGTTGGTTTATTCTAAATCACATAATAATAATAAATGTGGAAGATTTCCATATATTATCGCCTTTTAGTATAAGTAATAATGGAAAATTTTGTTCATTCTGGTCGAAGTTACCTTTACCATGAAAATAAAAAAAATAAAAAAATTAAAATTGTAAAATTCAAGTAAATCAATTTTGGTCATCCTGATTTGAAGAAATTGTATTATCATTATACCTCACTCACTGCTGTTTCTTAAATCAAGTAAATCTGCAGTGGAATAGATTTTACGGTCACATTGGCAACCCTGAATTATAATCTTCATTTATCTCGTTTACATAACATCCATCTAATTTTGAGAAATCTTCACTTTTAATTCCAAAAATTGTAATTAAATAGTTTTATCCAATTAAATAATAATAATAATATATGGCTATGATGATGTCTGTAATTTTGTAAAATAATTACTCTAATCTAATCCATGTCTCTTTGTTTTTGAGTTTATCAGGCGATAAATTCCCTTAGATTTCACCTAAATATAATAAGCTTGTTATAATAATGTAAAGAAAATTTGTGATGTTATATTTAAATTGAATCTTTCTATTTATTACGAATTGATTTTAAATTAGAAAGATTAAAATTTAAGTAGGATCACTTAGAGATGTCAAGGGTAAGTTTCGCGGGGTTCCATTCTATTTTGTATTTAATTGGATGGAAATGAGTATAGGTTTCGTAGGTGGTGATACAGGGATGGGGACAAAAATTAAATCCGTTGTGGGTGGTGGAGTAGGCGTGTATATGACCTTGTACCTACCTCATCCCCACCTACCCCACCCCGTCTTAACATGTCCCGCATAATATAATAAACATATTTAAAAAATAAACATTTATAAAAAATTAATTTGATAATCATTTTAATAGTATTTAATTTTCGCACTTGTGTTGCATTTGAAGACATTTATGATGTATTTGAGATATTGTTCGTATTTTGATATTATGTAATGACCTTATTTTTTTGAATTTTTTTAAACTTGAAATTATATCTTATTTACCAATTAAAGGTCGTGAAGATTTACTTTTTTTTTTTTTAAATGGTGACAGTTGGAATGTCACATATGTGGTGCGAGTCTGGAGGATAGATATTTGTCGAAACTATTTTTTTGAAAAAGGGGTCGACTTTATATTTTGAAGATGAAAATGAAAATGGGAGTCGCCACCAATCTTTTTTGATTAGGTGTGATCGGGTCACCTCGTAATTTGGTCATTTTAATAATAGATTTGATGTATTAAAACAACAGTTTTGGTCTACGAAATTCAGAAAAATGGGTTCGGGCGTCGGTTAAGTACGAGAAAGGATTAGCACCCTCGTAACGCCCAAAATTGGTACCTTGTTGATTAATTAGTGTCTTAGTGTCGAAAATCAAAAAATTGAAGAGATTTTAAAAATACGATCCTTTGTTAAAACATTGCTTAATAGAAAATTTTTCTGAGAAGAGGGCATATTTCACATTAATCGAGAATAAAGAATTACGTCCCTAAATTATGACACAACATCTTAAAACCTAAAACGAGAATAAATACCGACAAATTTGTTTATTTTTAAAGATATTCGATTATCTCTGTTTTATAGAGAAATTGTATTCCGTAAGTTAGAACACAATTTTTCCTAATTCCTGAGAATGTTCAAAATTCATGCTTTAAAAGGTTCGTTTACTCGGATTTATCAAGAAAATCGAAACCCCGTAAGTTAGGGAAAAAAATTTGAATCTCCAAATACGAAACAATGCTTACTTTGAAAATTTCTTGAATAAATATACATGCAATGTTTAAAACTATGCGTATTTATTTTATTTGGGTTATAGTGTAGAGAATGAATATTTAAACCCGGCTCGCGGCATAATTAGAATAATAATAGAGTGATAACACGAATAAGCGAAATGACAATATGTTTAAAGTATTGTGACAACAACTATGCAATGGCAGTAATATGGATGAAAAATAAAAAACCATAAACGAGCCAAAATAAAAAGGAAAATAATAAGTAAAGACTAAAAGTTTGTAACTAAAAGAAATATTAAAAAAATAAATAAACAAATATAGTGTAAAACATATTAGGAAATCATATTAACAATAATAATGATGGTATTAATAATAATATAATAAAAAGCTTTAAAATTATAGAAAAGGATATATAAATAAATAATAACTGATATGATAAAATAAATGTATTTAATAAAACTTAAGTAAATAAATATAAGTAGAAATATAATAATAATAGTAAATAAATAAGTCATAAAAGAAAATATAATTACGGTAATAATATTAATGATAAAATAATAAATAAGTAAATAGAACGCATGTATATTATAAAAGTAAAATAGAAAATAAAACAAAATAAAAATATAAAAAAATAGATTAGCAAGAACAAATATAAAATTTAAGTATTTAAGAAAGGAAGGAATGATAAATAATAGATATAAAATAAAGAAGAAAGAACACTGGACAAATTAATGAGTAAATAACAAAATAAATTAATCAAAGGACTATATTGAAGTCGAAATAAAATTAGCAGGGCTAAAATCGTAATAAATTAAAATAAAAAGGGGGAATAGGGACTAAAATGACAAGCGTGAAAACACGCGAGGACTGAATAAGAAAACATCCCAATCTTTGGGACACGTGTCCTTCTAGCAAAGCCGAGGACTAAACTGAAAATGGTACAAAATTAAGGGCGAAATTTATAAATTAAAAGAAATACGAAATTAGGACTAAATTGAAGAAATGTGAAAAAGCGAAAGGGCCAAAAGCACAAATCGCCCTTCTACTTAAAAACACGTTAATCCTGAGACGGGTCAGGTCTGATCGAGTCGGTTAAGGGCAAAACGACGCCGTTTTGCTTTCCCTATATAAGTCAATTTTTTTTTTAAAAAAAAAACCTCATTTCTTCTTTGCCTCAACAAAAACAAATAAAAAAATCCTCTCCCCTCTCTCTTCTTTCTCTCCGATCCGGCCTAGGTCCGAGCCACCATACCATACCTGATCGCTTGATCGCGGCAGCAACGACGCCTGCTATCATCATGGTTGTCGAAAAATACCAAAAAACCCCCTCTTTACTATTTTGACCCCCCTGAACCTAAATTCGGGCCTGAAATTCCCAAAATCCTCACGAAAACGCCACGAATGTTAAAAAACCCTTCGATTTTTGGCCACTTTTCATCGGAAGTGGCTACCTCAGTTACTTACGGTGCCGAAAATCGAATACCAGGTGCGTTTCTTTCCTTTTTTATTTTCGTATTAAAAGAGACTAAAGCAAAATCAAAAAATGAAATGAAATAAAAAAAACATCTTTTCTGTCGAATCTTTTGCTGCTTTTTTTTGTATTGAAAAATCTCTGTTTTTTATTTCTCTTCCAAAAAAAAACCCTCGATTACATTGAAGTTGTTCTGGCTATATAGCCGAATACATATTATTCTTTTACATTTTTTTTGCTACTATTTCTGCTTTCTGCTCTGTTTCCCCCTTTTTGCGCTACTGTTGCATGTTATCTTGCAGGTGTCAGACGCTTGAAGGTGGCGTGCGACGGTGGTGGTGCGTGTGGCAGTGTATGAAGGTCAGAAGACCCTAGGTGCGTCGCACCTAGGGTTTGAAGAGTTCTATTTTTTGCTATGGGTTTGGGCTAAAGTTTAGTTTTAGGTTTGATATTGGGCCATTCAGGTTTGGGCTGGTGATTTTGGTTGTAATTTGGATTTATTTTATTCATTTTTTTTGTTTTTTGGGCCTGAGCGAATTGGGCCTGTTACAATATTTTATACTTTTTTCACAAAAAATTAGTTTATATTTATTTAACTGATACTTATAAATATATTATACGAAGTGAGTCATAAGACGAGTATAACGAAGATTAGGTGGGTTTGGGACCCATGTGGGTGGTGGGGTGACGATAGTTTTTGGATTTTTGTACCCACAACGGGTCACAGGACAAGAATGTGGATGGAAATTCTTGACGGGAATGGGTATGGAGGGAGCACCTCAACACCTGCTGACCCAATTTACATCCCTAGATCACCCTTACAAATAAAAGATGGTAGCTCACTCTTCATTGTTAAATACACTCTTCTTAAAGCACATATTTGTGGTGTGCAAAAAAAAAAAATGTTTGTTAAACGATAAATTGTGTAAGTCAAAGTCTTTGTAATTTGTAATAATGCATGGATTGAATGCCAAGAAGGAATATTCAGCCCTCTCTCTTTCTATCTCTGTCTTCCTCTTATTTTGGTGTATTGTTTGTTTGGATGCGTTTTGTCTTGTGTTGATCTGATTTGTTTTGTTCCAGTGATGTTAAGCCTTTGACTAGTAATATGAGTAAGATTGGGCTCCAACCACAATACATGGTAAAGAATGAAAGTTAGAAAACACAAGACTGCACGTCTACACCATTATTCACTATTCAACAATACATTAATTCTTTTTCTTCGTGATAATATTTATTAACAACAAATGTCATGTTTGTTTTATGGATAAAGTAATGTTTATTTAATATATCCATAACAATAAATTATTTTCAAGTTATACATCTCATTCAATAATAATATTTTTATAAATAAAAGAGTAAACTCTCTCTATATATAAATAAATGAGTTGAAAATGATTTGGATTGGGCTGATTATTTGATTTTGGGTTAAATAAAAATGAACATCGGCCCGGATTTAGGCATTGAGTTTAAGGTAACTTATATAAAGAGTCTAGTATGTCGTTTTATTTGACTTGTTTGGTTTGGATACTCAAAATTGAAATTGATCAATTAAATCAACAAAATTGAGTCTCAACTAAATAAAGTGAAAACTCAACCAAACAGAATTGGATTAAATTGATTCAATTAATCAAATTTTCACATTAATCAAATTAAATTGATTCAATTAATCAAATGTTCACATTAATCAAATTTTCACATACTTATAACCATCGTGATTCATTCATATTATTATTCTCATACTATATTCTTGTTCTGTAATAAAATTGTCTCATAAAGTATTTGATCTTATTTTCCTAACCTGACATATTTGGAGAAGTCATTTTTTATATTTTTTTAAGGCATCTCTTGGAGCACATATGAGATTACTAAGATTTCATATATTTGGGCAAAACAATTTGTTTCTTTTCACAGGGAAGATGTTTCTAGATAGATAGAATAACGGTCAACAGTAGAGTTGTCAAGAAGTTGGATCAGTCTCTGCACTGATAGGGCGGTCCAAATTGCCTAGGGTGATGCTATAGCAGGGGGAGTCATAAGAAATGGATCAAGGGGGTGGACTATGGGATACAACATAAATCTAGGCAAATGCTCAATCTTCAATATTGAATTGTGGGGAGTTCAATATTGAATTGAAAAGGGTGTTATGATGGTGTATTGATACAAACTAATAGCTTGGAAATGGTTAAAGCCATTCAGGATTCCTCTTCCTCAAGCTTGAATTTTGCCATCATTAGACGTATTCATCACCTACTACTAATTGTAGGTTCATGGGCCATTCAACATATTCCTAGAGACCATAGTAAAGTTACAAATTGCTTGGTCAAAATGGCCTTTGATACGAACCAAGGACTTTCGATCAGTTCATCGATGGTTGATAAGTATGATGGTCTTAATGATGATCCTACACATATTTCGTGTCTATCTCACTGGTGGTTTTAAAAACCTCATGAATTAACTTGGGTTACAGGCCTGGTCCTAGCTGTGTTGATTGCACTTTTGGCATAACAAGTTATTCCTTACCTCAGGACCAAATTGGTTATTGGGCAGTCAAAATTGTAGCAGGCGTTTCGAAAGCTATTCTAGTAAAAAGATCACCTTTGGTAAAGTTATTACGTGGAATTGATAGTGTAGGACAATCCACTTTGACTCGTTTTTATAGTTTACACACTTTTGTATTACCCTTTCTCACTATTGTATTTATGTTAATACATTTCCTAATGATACGTAAGCAAGGCATTTCTGGTCCTTTATTTATAGAGAATATAGACCATAGCTATATTGTAACCAATAATTTATCTTATTACTTGGGGTAGGAACAATAGTATTTAATTACTACAAATATGTATTATTGAAAAAAAAATACTTGTATTTGGATATTTTCTTTCAACTACAATAGTATTCTATTATTTATTTGATATGACATAAATAGTTGAAGGGAATTTCCCGAAGAGAAAATGAATTATGGGAGTGTGTGACTTGAACTATTGATTGGGCTATGTAGAAATATGCCTTGAAGATATTTGACAAGATACTGAGAGAGGTGCTAGCACTCTCCCTTATGATTCAAGCAATTGACAACACTGCCCATAGAATTATCAAGTAGTTAAATCTTTTTTATGTTATTACTTCACCAAAAAAATAATGTTATTTTAGCCTTAAATCTATTGCTTTAATTTTTATATTAATAAATAAATAAAATCAGTTTTATAAGAGTTATTATTTGGTACGTTAGTAGTGTATTATTTTTTATTCCATAAGCATTCTTAAAAAATTGTCATATATTTTTTAAAATATTTTACTATGCCTTTATAAGACACTTATCAATCTCCTAATTCTACTTGTTAAGTCCAAAACTCTACTAACAATGTACCAAATATTTTCTCTTTTAATAATTGTTTAAGAAATCAAGTTCAAGATAAATTTAGACAAATAGTTTAGTAGTAGATTAAATTCTTTGGATATATTAACCAAATCCAGAGCAGCAAATTTTACCAATGATGGATTCAATTGAACATATAAAAATAATAACTTGTTAGAAGGGTTGATTAATTGGAAAGCATAGAATGGGTTAATCAATTAGAAAAACAGAATTTATAAAACTTGAGGATATAAATTTATGTTGGGGTTATTCAGTGGGATGAAGAGTAAATTTCAAGTAGCAAAAGGTTGGATCCATCTCTCTCCCTTCCGTATTTAGTCCTTTGCAAATCTTCAAGAATAGGCGCATCTCCGGAAATTGATGTACAATTATTTTACATTGAATGCATGAGTCTATGGTAAGGAAGGGGTCTCAGCAGTAAGGTAAAATGGTAAGTGTTGAAACAGAAAATAAAAGAAATGTAGCCGCTGTGGGTCTTATGGGGAGAGGGCCGGCTGTGGGTATTTGGTTGCATCTTTATTGTTGTACAAAAATCTTGCTAGTTGGAGGATCAACTATCTGTTTAATTTTAATAAAAATTATATATGTCTTAGAAAAGAAAAAAAAAAAAACAGTTAAACAAATTTATAGTTACTTGTGAACTTGTATCCAAATTGAATCTTTCCATTGAGTCGCTCTTGCAAGTAGAGCATGGCATTGGCAGCTGACGATTCCTTGATAAAAAACACTTTTCTTAGAGCAGGCTTCTTTTTATTCAACCTCTTTTGTTATGCAAAAAGAACATAATTGTCCAATGAATTGTGTAAGTCAAGATGTTTGCGATCCGCTAATGCATGGATTGAATACCAACAAGGAATCCTTAAACCCTCTCTTCTTTCTTTTGAGGTAATGGATTAAATTGTGTAGAATAATTAATAATTATACCAGTTTTTTACGCTTACTTTTTACTTAATTACTGCTCAAGCTAAATCGAGTTTGCACGTTACGTTTGAGAGACTCAAATATGGCTTTGCCTTGCTAATGTTTTTAGGGATGGCCCGTTTGAGGTTCACGTTTAGTCGGATAGACTCAAATGTGGTTTAGCATTGCTAATCTTTTTAGGGATGGCAAAATTAAGGGTGGAGAGATGCACGTGTTTTGAGGCGTGGTGGTGATATTAGCATTAGTGCTCATCTGGTTTTCCTCTTAGGCCTTGTGTTTTGGTTCTGTTTTGCCTTGTGTTCCTCTGTTTTGTTCTGTTCCTGTGATGTGGGGTTTTTTTATGCCTATTGACAGTGTTGCATACCATGGCTTTTATGGCGAATACTAATTAAAAAATGAGTTTAATTTCTGATATTGGCCTAATTATCATGTGTTCCTTTCAATTAGATTTTATTTTTTTAAAATACAATTTATAGACCGGCCATGAAGATTTCAAAATGTTGTAGGAATCTATCTTTTGAAATTGTTTTCAGCGACCATCAAGTTTTCAAGTTTTTGACAAATTGGCCAAAGTTGATGGAATAGAACCAATGAATTTGTTGATGTATAGATACAAGCTTTGATGTCTAGTGAAGTTAAAGGATATTTGTTGGCATAGCCCTATTGAAGTTGTTGTTACGAATATTTCAACTGACGCAAATTAGATAATTCAATGGGTAAATACTTATTATCGCCAATGCATGACCATGAGTGACACTATTTTATTTGGAGGCTAATGATTGCAACATGTTTGGTGATGATCCTCAACTTTGATTGAATCTATTATTTAATATCAGACAAAATAAAACATTGAGATGAAACTATTTCCTTTTTCATGTTCTTTGATGATTTATCTTGGTTCTCATCTCCCAGTTGTTCTTTCTGGCTACTTAACAATGAAGCGGCTTTGTGTTAGGATTTAAATAATGCTGCAATGACTCGCTATTTAAGGTTTTAATTCTTTTAATTTGATATATTTATATATATATATATATATATCTCGTTATTTGAGATTTTGTAGTTTGATTCCTGCATTGCACTTGTAACAAAATCATGATTCAGACCAAAGACCTGTAGATTGTAATTTTGCATTATTTCACCTCCCTTGATTCTTGACAAACTGTCGTTGGTAGAAATCAACCTCTCTAAAAAAAGGCAAAAGGTGCCAATTAAGACAAAGTATAATCTAGTGCACCGGTAAAATCATCAGGAAAACATAATACAAACAACACAACATACAATAAAGAAGAAATATAAAACAACTATAGAAAAAGGCCTGCCTCCCACCAGGCGATGAAGTTTTCTAGTCTGTCCTTAGCTTGTTTTGCAAAAATATCTGTCGAAAAGTTTTCTTATCCACCTTTTTGCAAATCTTTATTGAACTCTCTCGATGATCCTAATCAACCACCATGGTTTCCAGTCGTGAATATGATGTATCCAATGATCAGTCCTAACACCAACCCACATCCATATCCCATCAATATAGAAAATTTCCAATTCAATTCTTCGTCACCATCATCTCTATCAAATTTGACTAGAGTTTCCTCATCATTATCACAACTTTTTGATAATGGTAACCCGCATAAACCCAAGTTTCCTTTGTAGGAATCATTAGTGAAAGTATCAAATTGTTTACTTCGAGGAATGGGTCCCTTAAGATTTTTATGAGAAAGGTTTAACACCTCTAAGAATCCAAGATTCGTTAATTCTATAGGAATTCTTCCTTAATGATTCAAGCTCTATCAAATCACTTAATGATGATGGGATATGACCTGTTAAGTAATTATGAGAGAGGTTTAGGGCAATAAGTGATTGAAGCTCACCAAGCGTTTTAGGAATTTATCCCAAGAATTGATTGTTAGAGAAGTCAATTACCATCCAGCTAGTTAATAGTGACTCAAACTTCAATTCCAACCCTTTTACCGTAAAAGACAAACCTTTCACCTGATAATACCGCGTTCCATTAGCCAGTGCATTTATCATGTACTCTGATTTACCTTTCTTTTCATACCATTTTTTAATGGCATGCAAATTCTCAAAAAACCTGATAGGTAAGTAGCCATTGAAGTTATTGTGACAAAGATCAATGGCATGCAAATGAGTGAAGGAAACAATAACATTAGAGTTAACCACATGGCCATAGAATCTATTCGATCTCAAGATAAGAACTTGTAGATGATCCAAATTTCCTAACCAGTCCGGGAAAGTATCATTTATATAGTTGTTCCCAACATCGAGAAGCTTCAAATCTTTGCCATTAGCCAAAGATCGTGGTAGTGACCCTTCTAATTGGTTGTTGTTGACCTGAAAACTTTGTACGTAACGTGCAACCTTGAGCAATTTTTTGGGTATTTTACCATGAAAAAAATTATTCAAAAGAGAATGGTGCTTGTGAGATCCATGCTCGAGAAATTCAGAGCAGTGACTCTGTGGTGTCTAGATCCACACATGTGACACCAATCCAGTTGCAAACGGAGGTAGAAGTATAGACCAATTGGTTGCCAAGAAGTGAGGATCACGAGTTATATAAGATTTTAGTGCTAGAAGAGCAGATAGATCAACGGTGATGCTAGGATATTTTGCAGACAAAATAACCCCAAAGGTTGCAAATAGCAGCCCAAACATAATCGGAGGGAGGAAGCTTCGTTTTGCGATAAGGTTGGATATGGGTGTAAGACGCATCATAAGGTGAGAAACAACTGAGTTTAACACTTTTCTAATGATAGTTCAATATTCTTTAAATAGTTTGATTCTAAGGATTTAGGTAAGGCATCCATTGACTCATAATTTGAGTAAGAAATAAGTACAATCTGAAGTTGAAGAGTAGCACTAATAATTCAATCGCATTAAAAAAGATCATCGTTTGGATATATTAACCAAATCCAAACTCGCAATTATACCTACATATATGAAGGATTCAATTGAAGACAAGTATAACTTGTTAAAATATAAAATTTCATCGTTGGTTTTGATTCTGCGGTGGTCTATTGTATGTATCGGTTGGGGGAGGGTATTCTTTATTTTTATTTTCATATATTGGTGAGAAGCTCATATCCCTCGTGATTGAACCAAAAATTGGAATATTTTCTCAGTTCCGCCCTCTATTATTATGGATTCTTCTTTTATAAGCATTTTTCATAGCTCCATGCATTTAGGAACATAGGATCATTCCTGCAAATAAAAGATGGTAGCAGACTATTCTTTTAATAAAAACATTTTTTCTTAAAGCATAGATAGATAGAATTATTTGTATTCAATCTCTTTGGTGGCGTGCCAAAAGGATATGACTGTCCAATATGAATTGTGTAAGTCAAGGTTTTTGTAATTTGTATGAATGCATGGATGACAATGAATCTTAAGCCCTCTCTCTTTCTATATTTGTGGTCCTCCCATTTTTTTAGGCGTGCCATTTTGGTGTATTATTTACATGTGTTTTGCCTTTGGGTTGCACTGTTTTACTCTCTTCTTATGATGTTAACACTTGAATTGAAAGATTTAGGCACGACATAAATCATTGGACTAGTAATTTGAGTAAGAAATACTTATAGTAAATCCAGGGGCTAAGCTCTAAATCTTTTGTAAGGGGCCGAAATTAAATTATGTATTTTTATAATAGTAAAAATGTAATTTCACCTTTTTAATATCTATATTTTTATAATTTTTAAAGAAGTATATCAAAATTTTATTATTTTTAGAGAAAGTCAAAGTGTAATTTTATTTTTACTAATTTAAAATTTTGTATATATATATTTTTTTCATTTTAAGGGGCGGGCAATAAATCAAACAATACATTCATTACATATTAATGTTATTAGACATTAGTCTATTCTTTTTACTTTGTGATAAAAATTATTAAACAAAAAATGTTATACTTGTTTTTGAATATATTGATTTTCAGCTATATTTTTCATTCAATAATAATATTTTTATAAAAGCCATTGCATGCAGTGAAAAACACTAACAAAGTGGAAAAACACAACCTCCCTCTAACATTGTATTTAAAAAGACAATGGCAACAATTACATGTTATATATCGTGCCCTGAAATATTCTGTAAGAAATTCAACATCCATAATAGGTTAACATGATAGTCCAGAAATCCAGAAAACTAATTCCCTTATAATTGTTACGATTTTAGAGAGTTCATTTGCTGGTTTGACAAACCCAGGAGCCTTTTATAGGTTTAAGTTTTTACTAGGAGGAAAAATATTTAAGAGGTAGAAAATTTTTATTCTTCTTATTAAAAATTTTATTAAACACTTATTTGATGTAAGTTCAAATCGTGTAATTTAATTTTATATTTCATTGACAATTTGAGTAATTAGTGTGATTAATTTTAAAAATTTTTATATTTTAATTAATTCAAAAAAATCTCAACTCAAATTTTAAATTAAAAATTAAAAGTACTTTGTAAGTTTATATGTAAGTTTCATTTTATAAATTAGAAGAATTTATTGTAATAATTTTAATTAAAACTCTTTTTGAAACATATAGTTCAACATTTTTATTTTTTATAAAATAGCATACTATATTTAGATTATATGATACTTAACTTTAATTATTATAAAATAAAAAGATATGAAGAGAATAAAAAATAAAAAAATATAAAAAATATTAGATAATATATCAAATGAGATGAGATGTAGAGAGGTGTATATATAACTCAATTAAAAGTTAAAAAGGGTTTCATAATCTTAGATTAGAGATGGTATTATTGCTTGCAATGAATTTGGTTTGAAGTTCATGAATTGTTTAGTTAGGTTTTGGCTTTTTAGGCTTTCTTTCCGCGGTATCTGTATCCTCATCTTCCTCTTCGTCTTATGGCCTCTCCCTGTCATTTTTTTCTTCATTTTCCTTCTTTTCATTCTCTCCCTTCCTTTCCTCGTTATTCCATCTTCTTTCACCCCAGGTTTTTCTTCTTTTCTCTCGTTTCACCAATTTTCCTTTTTCCCCTTTTTTTTCTCATTAAGTGGGAAAGAATGCGATGTTGGGTGAATGGTTAAGTGGGAAAGAATGCGTTGTCACTGATTTTGCAGGACAAATTTTGCATTGAAGAGCATTTGCTGGTTTCCAATTCAAAATGTACTTACGCCCAAGGGTATTTATGTCTTCTAACATCACAACTGAAGCTTTTTATGGAAGCAAAAGCTCGAAAGCTTATAACTCTGAGCAAATTCAGGTAATTTTGAAAAACAGTACCCTCTTTTAATACATTCTTTAATTTAGAGTTAAGATTATGCTACCGGAAGCAATTGCAATTGTTACGGCCCCAACTGACACGTCCAGGTAGATTTGCATTTTTCTCCCAATGACCATGGCTTTGATTCTGATGAAATTTTACCAACTTTGTATTGGTGAATGCAAATCTATCATGGTTACACAATTGTTTGCTTACTTTTTAGTTAGTAATCCGGTACTAGTGTTTCAAATCTTTCTTCATATTTTCCTTATGTTCATCTTTAAGTAAACATATAAAGTGATGATAGAGAATATGACATGTACCAAATAGAATTGAAACGCAGACATATTTTTCTGCACCAGAGATTCTTTTTTTACCTTGCTGTGTGCAGAAGCATATTATGTCTTTAAATCGTCGTTTTGTTCAGTGGCTGAATCGGAAAAGGATTGGATTATCCTGATTCCCTATATCTTAAACAACTGGTTAACCTGCTCAGCTAAGGTTGTTGAAAATGATTACAAGTAGCAATGTGATTAAAGCTTAGCACTTAAAAGTACAGACAATGTTTGTAGGAACCTCTTAGATCAAAAAGATATTCCTTGTTATATGCCTTTTTTTTACACTAACGATTGTTGTATTCTATTGCAGCCCACACGGTATCTTTCATCTGTCTGATCCTGGTGGTGTGTCCATTATCCGTAACTGCCAGCAACAAGGATTCCATCCCCATGAGGAGCCTTCAGATAGAACCCCAATCTATGAGCATTGCTCTCATGTGTTTATGAATCCCAAGATAAAGTTTGATGTTGTTGATCTCCGGTGAGATACGATATACTAATGCACCGTGATGAAGCATTGCTGGTAAAATTTTCTCTAAACTACTATTTTGTTGACATCCATCTTGTAAATTCATCCAAAGGGAAGCATCATGTAAATAGAGCATATTCATATTTCTTTTTTCTTGGATCGTGTTGTAATAATTACCTTCCCTCGTTCCTTTCCCACTTTGTATTGTATATTAAGACCCGTTGTACATACTTTTATCATTGGACGTGTCAGTTTGCAGTTTGCACCATTTGGTAATTTCTTTTTCTTCTTTTTCTTTTGATATTTTGAGTAACTTTGGTGGTAAAATTCATTAGATGTTTGATTTTACTTCTTTCTATTAGGTATACGAGATATTGGATAATGCTGTTGATGAGGCTCAAGCAGGTTTTGCAACACAAATAGATGTTGTTTTACATTTAGATGGTTCCGTGAGCATAACTGATAATAGGCGTGGGGTATGCAACTTAAATTATTTTACTGCTAGAAATGATGTTATTTAGTATTGCATTTGTTGTCAAATGTGTTTTAAAAATTTATATCCTGTGAATTTAACTTTAATGTCCCTATCTAAGCTTGATTTTTTGCCTTGCTTTTATTTGGAAATATATGGCATTCATTTAGGTTCTAGTAAAAAAACTTTTTCTGCCTCAAGCCTTATGCCTTTCTTCCTTTCTCTTTTTATCTTCTCACAGCAATTCACAGAATTCAACCCCTGTTTCTTTATTTTCAAAGTACGAGAAGAGTCCAACTAGACGGACCAAGAGCAGGTGGGAGCCTTTAGAGGAGAAATCAGTTGACAAATTGGGTTCTCTCAACAATTATGCTGCAAACTATAGTAGCCGAGTTCCTCTTGATGAAAAGCACAGAAAGGTAGCATTTCATTCCATTGCATTTGTTCTTTTGTAGCAATTCTATGGTAGGGTTGATGCTTTTTTTTTTTTTTTTTGGTGGTAGGTGTTTAGTGATATCATTGGTTCTGAAGGCATTGCACTTCTGCTACAAATAATTTAACGAGCTCTTTGTTGAATTACTGTGCAGCCCATAGGAGCAAGTTATGAGGGGAAGACTGATGTTATGAAAAGATTACGTTTCCACAGATGGAGCAGAAATCTGCTAGTAAAATTGTTCAAAGGCAAGCAAAGAGGCAGCACTACCTTGTCCCATAAGAGAAATTTTGGAAAAGGAAAAGGTCAGTCTAATATTTTAGCTTTATAGGTTCTATGATATGTTTGTGGCTATGAATATATAAACTTATGATAGTTCTGCAAATGGTGCTAAAAGGTGGTGGATCTGTATCCTGATGCTACTTTACTGATGGTGTGTATTATTAGTTGCGTATTTTGATTAGTCTTGTTCTATACAATTGTGTGGGGTTGGTGCCAGACTACCTTGTTCTGATATGTCAAGAAGATAGATATTGATGGGTGGAGTTTGGACTGATAATTGTACCCCTTCTCTGATCTATTGCATACCTTTTTTTACATGAAAGTTCACTTGCACGAATACATACTGATATAACATGCAATTTCAGGATAGAGCGTTGGCTGCGGCTGAGAGTAGACCTTTTCCTTCCTTGTATAGCAGTGCTGACATTCATTCTCTGAAAATGGATGATTTTAAGTATGCACATGAGCAGGTGACATGGTCATAAATCATTTATATATTTAGATTTTATGGTTTCTATCATCCGTTGAAGCCTGAGAAATGTAATTTTCCCCTATATTTGCTTGGCATGTGAGGGAAGAAAGAAAGAAAGATGTTTGTGGCTATTACATTGATGAATAAATATTGCAGTATTGAGTTAATTTATCGGTAATTAACTTGTGCAGATGAATGAACTTTATGATGTGTGAAAACAGTCAGTTGAAATTTTTAAAGTTTGCATATGCTATTGAATAAATGCTGAAATTTGTTATGTTTGGAATCTAGAAATTTGGAGTGCTATATACTGTAAATTATGATGTCTGAATGGTAAATAGATGATGTTCAAATGCTGAAATTTATTAAGTTTGAAAGCTGGAAACTTAAAGTGTTATATGTTGTTAACCATGTTATCTGACTGCTGAAACTTTAGGCATTTAAATGCTGCAAATTATCATGTCTGAAGCTGGTATTTGGATAGCTAAATATTGTTTTTTTTTTTTTTTTTTGATAAATGAATTTAGTTTGACAGACTTGATCAACATCTCGTTTGGAGCTTGTTCTCCTAAATTCTTATACCTTTCGTTTGAAATTAATGTATGTGCTATTCAGGATAAAAGAAAAACTGAAGAGATTAAATGTCGAGTTAATTGTTGATGACTGTTGTTAAGAATGCTCAATTTTAAGTATGAAATTGCTGAACTGAATATACTTAAATTTGTTGAGGAGATGGACTGCTACTGATTGAAATAATAGGGAATTATGAGAGGTTAACTGCCAACTTTGGCCTCTGTCCAAATGCTGGACTTTCAGCATTTAATTTCTCTGTTTAAAGATGTTTTAAACTTGCTAAATAATAGGGAATTATGAGAGGTTAACTGCCAACTTTGGCCTCTGTCCAAATGCTGGACTTTCAGCATTTAATTTCTCTGTTTAAAGATGTTTTAAACTTGCTAAAAATGTAACAATTGCATATGTTATTTATTTAATTAAATAAATGATACTGAGTTCTTTACCTTTTCTTCCTTGGTTGTTTTGCTGCATCTTTATGCTGGTATGAGTGATGGAATTAAGTGAAATTTTAGTGAAATTTCTAGCTGTCGAGGGAGCTGCTGAAGCATGCAGTTTGTATGCATGCTGTCTAATTTCTTACCAATTTAGGTGGTCTGATCGATGGTTGTTTATTGTTGTCCAAAAAATAATTAAAGATCATCCAAGTGATCAGGAAATTAAAATGGTTTGAACAATGTGAAACTAAATTGTTAAATGTTAACTAATGATATCCAAATGGATATGAATTTATGATGTTAGTAAGCTAAAAAATTAGGTGTTAAATGCTGCAATTTATGGTGTCTGAAAGTTGTGATTTATGATATTCGAATGATGTATTTTAAGTTGTTCGAACGTGTTAAAGAGTTGATTTAATATAATTCCTAATGGTTGTTTATTGTTGTTCAAAGCATGATGAAATAAACATGTTAGGCGTGGTTTAATACATGCCTTGCTGACCTGTAAGGCTGTCCAAAACAAGACAAAATTTAGTTGTCTTTAAGATGTTTGAATGTGGTTGTTCGAATGGTTCTACAAATTTTCCAAATGTGTCTTTAAGGTGCTCGAAAATGTCATTTTAATGTTGTCCATATATGATTTTTGAGTGCGGGAAATTTGCAGCATTTAATTTCTTGCTTGAAGTTAATTAAACCATGCTGTAAATGCAAAACATGTTTACATGCTAAATTAACCGTTAGTGAGCTTAAAATTGATCTATTCGAATGTGTTAAATTCATTGTTCAATGTGATGTTATTTATGCTAATGTATTGAGTATATTAAGCTGTGCAATTTGATGTTATATGTGGCGTTAATGTTGACTTGTTAATTGCATATTTTATTATTAATCTGATTTAGGGTTCTGAATTTAGAAGAACCTTATCTTAGATAAGTTATCTACTTTCATAATAACTGGAATCTGATTCTGTTATTTTGGTTGGTTCTTGCCTTCACATGTCATTCATTTTGTTTCTTTTTTCTCAGAACCGGTATGTCATTCATTTGCCTTCTTATGCTCGGCCTACAAGTTATTCAAGCACTTACTACAATCCTGGTGATTATCAGGCAGCTGGAGGTTACCCAAGCAGCAGTTACACTCATCAGACTACCACATGGAATGGGTGCAAATATGCAAATTAAACTACTCAGCAGTATTCAAACTACACTCAAGATTTAAGTGGGGCTTATGCCGCTGGTAATGCAGGTGCAAATTCTTTGCATTATCAGCAGCATTACAAGCTATGGGCTGATTATTACAATCAAACGGAAGTTAGTTGTGCCCCTGGAACATAAAATTTGTCTGTTGCTAATACATCCACTCAACTGCCTCAGGTGTCTCAGCTTCTTGGTGTTAGTGGTGGATATCCCACTTCAAACAGCCAAGCCCCGACAACTTTTGCTCGCATTACAAGCAATGGCCTGATTATTACAATCAAACGGAAGTTAGTTGTGCCCCTGGAACATAAAATTTGTCTGTTGCTAGTACATCCACTCAACTGCCTCAGGTGTCTCAGCTTCCTGGTGTTAGCGGTGGATATCCCACTTCAAACAGCCAAGCCCCCACAACTTTTGCTCCACCTTGGAGGCCAGAGTCCAGTTCATCTCAAACACCATTGTTGAAGTTTCGAGTTTTTGTTGGATGCATGGTCCAGGATTAGCCGAATTCATGCATAGTGACGACTTGTTTGATTGTTATTGATCAACTTTCTGTTTGATGGGATATATATTTATATCATGGATATTCTTCTTCTTCTCAATATTTTGATAATGAATTTTGGATGCTTCCACCAGGTAAGATTTCATTGTTCCTAAGATGAAGAGCTTTATAAAATATACTTCCTTTCTTTGAAATGAATTAGAGCATGCTATGCGAGTCATATTGGGGTAAGTTTGTTCTTTTCAATACTCTACTGGTAGAATCCAATTCTGTTGCATTTTCTAACCAAAGAATGGTAGAATCCCACTTCTGTTGCATTTTCTAACCAAAGAATGGAGTGATGTATGTACTGATAACATTTCTAAAGGATTTGCTTAAGCAAGTAAAGGGATAGAAATGGATTTGTGGCAATTTTATAATATTTTAAATTTTTTGTTATTCATTACCTTTAGCGGCGTTTTTAGAAAAAGCGCTGTTAAAGTTCATGTTTTTTAGCAGCGTTTGTAGGAAAAGCGTTCCTAAAAGTTATGTTTTATAGCGACGTTTGTGAGGAAAGTGTTGCTAAAGGTTATGTTCTTTAGCTGCTTTCGTGGAAAAGTGCCGTTAAAGGTCATGTTCTTTAGCGGCGTTTGTAGAAAAAGTGTCGTTAAAGGTCATGTTCTTTAACGGCGTTTGTCGGTATGTGTTTTATAAGCCCTAAAGCATAAAATTTGCTATCCTGTTAGTATGAATTTTACGTAAACAACACTTAGATACATGTAATGAGATGCGATATGTTTGATCTATTATGTATAAGCATGTCTAGTAACTGTTATATGAGCATGCATGTGATATACGTTCTAGTATCTATTATTCTGCTATATCTGATATTTTGTCTGTATCTGGCTAAGGGGCACGATTTGTATTATGAGGAGGAAGTATTCTCTGAGACGATATCTCGCCAATATACTGGCAGCACTGCTGCGATTATTCTGAATAGTGTCGTATGGACACTATACGGTGTGTAAGGCTGGGTGGGTATTTTATACCTCACATGGTATGTTGGGATGGTCGGAGTTGGTGTGTAGAGGATAGGGATAGAATTATGTATATCTATATTTGTACGATTCTGTTGTGACTATGATTATGTAAAACATTTATGTCTGTATATGTTCTGCCATGTAATTGAATCTAAATTTATGTTTACGTATGCGTTACACATTGAGTTGTAAAGACTCACTCTCGGTTTGTCTATTTCTTTTAGGTAACCTTTAGGCTTAGGCGGGTCGATGCAACGGGAGCTCGGATGTGACCACTTTTCCGTAAACCTCTATTTACATAAATTTGTTTATGTAAAATTTCGTTTTGAGAGTTTTATAATTTTGGGACTCTCTGGACTTCTGAGTTTTTATTTTGGTTTTAGATTTTAATTTGGAATTTCTAAGCATGACGTTTGATAAAACGATTTACGAAAACAACTGTTTTTCTGCAATCAATCGTTTTCGAGAAAACATCTCAATTTTTCAAGATATAACAATTTAAGAACTTCAGCTACAAATTATTTGATTTATTTGAAAATAAAAACAACTGACAGTTTAATTTTTAAATATAGCAACACATTTTTAAATAATGTGGACGCTTAAGTAGCAAAGATATATGATGCTTTTATAAATATAAAGTTGGATTTATAATGTTTTTTTTTTTTTTGGTAACAATTTTAGATTTAGCTATAACTTCTAGACCGAGTTTAAAGTGTTACATATGCTCTGTTTCTCTCTCATTAAAAGGGTAAACAAGTAAATAATAAGACAAATTATGGACAAATTATAAGCATCTATTTTCTTCATCTTTTTTTTTTTTAAATAACTTGTAAATTGTATTCAATTTTATAGTACTTATAATAATTAGAAATAGTTTTAATTATTATGAAAAAAATCAAATTTATAAATCGTTATGACACAAAAAAACATCACATAGATCATAAAAGGAAAAAACAAACAAAACAATCCGAAAAAATATATATGTCGAGCACTAAACACAAAAATACCAGGACAGAATTCATAGCTGCAGAGGAGGATTAGATACTCTAGCCTACATTGGTGCTCATAATATGTAAGTCATTTAGATTCGTTTTCACTAAAAGCATATCACTTTAATATTTTCATACTAAATCTAAATAGTTTTAAGGTAACTAAGTTTGTTATTTTTAAGAATATTATTAAAGCAGGACATTTGGTTTTGCTTATATGAGAAGTTGTTCACAAGTTGTTCTATCATCTATGTGAAGGGAGACATGCATAGGAAGTCATATTTTTGAATTCTAAAAGGCATACTACTCACCAAATAATTATTATCCATAATTTATTCTCCATAAATTTATTTGTGGTTATATTGACATACTTAGTCTCATTATAATTTTATTTGTGTTGATAATATTTATGAGATTGTAGAGTTAGTTGAGGTTATAGCAGATGATAACAGTCACAAGATTCGTGATATGAAAGTCATTTTTTATGACAATTCTTTTTTGTTTAAAAAATAGTTTCCTTATTATTCATGTTTGGATAATTTAATTTAAGTAATTTGTAACTCAATTTTGTTTCTTATACGAATATTTTCTATTTGTTCTATTTGTATCAAATGTATAATTAATTTTTTTAAGCTAAAAGTAATATATTAAGAAACTAAACAGATTGTAAAGCTAATTAATAATATGTAACAACAACTAAAAGGAATTGCAACAACAGAGGAGAAGAAATTTTTTGATGAGAAAAGAAAAAGAAAAAATGATATTGTATTTGTTAAATAGTTATTGGAAAGAATAATGTACTCATGAGAAATAAGATTTCTAAAAATAGGTGAAATTTCACTTCAAACATATAATTAATAATTTATATATTCTATTTCTCTCATACAAAAATTAATTAAAAAAATAAGGTAAATCAAACCGATAGAAATAGTTTAGTTACAAGTTTGATGTTAATTCAATATGTTAAAAAAATTATTTCCAAAAGGGTAAGAAATACATTTAGAACATAAATTAATTTAATGTAAAATTTAAATTTTTATTAATATCAAATAAATTTAATCAAATAAAAAATGAGTAAACTAATTGAAATATTAATATGCATCTATCAAATTCAATTGGAGGAGATACTTTATATGGAGGATCAAAGCAGATGACTCCTAGAAGATAAGGACATATATGTGATTGAATGAAAAATCAAATCCTAATAGTTAAAATATCTTCTATGTAATCTTGAGGCATTTGGATAACAGAGTATAGTCTATTTATCAATACTAATAAAAAGGAAGTTTAGGAATCAACTTGAAGTTAATATAATGATAAAATTATATTTGGATCCATTCAAAATGTTATAATTCGATTCTTCCCCTAGAACCCCTGCATTTTGTGAACCCAATATTTCCGGTGGTTGTGTTATTAAAGTGGAGGGGGAGTAATGTCATCGAAAAGGCAATGGCAAGAGCAAGAAGTGAGAGATCAAGCTTTTTCTAGGCATGGTGGTAGCTGTTGGGAAGAAACCGAACAACCGAAACAAAGCGGAAGCAAAATCGGTGTTCTTTCTCTCCCTATAACTCTTGTCAAATATTATGGCAACACAATAGCACAAAAAAGTGTTCTCTAACAACCTTAATCAACCACAGATCAACCACAACAAAAATAATAAATAGAGACACCGGTATTTTTACGTGGAAAACCCCTCTAAATCAAGGGTAAAAACCACGGGACTTTAGAGTCCGATCAAAAGCTCTACTATAATCAAATGTTCAGCTACAAGATTACAATATCAAGCCTACAACAAACATTCAACTCCAACAAGGCTAACAATATGTAATCTTTAGCAAAAGAGAGAAAAATTGGAGAACATCACCAAAAACGAAGCTGCTGTAAAACGAGTATTTCTAACGCTACAGGACTCGGATGAAAAATCCGACCGTACAAAGTGAAGAACACCTTGTCGTCTAGCTTCTGTCCAAAAATCAGCTCAATCGAACCACGGATGGACCTCCGATCGAAGAGTTGATCACAGCTGCTCCAAACTTGAAAAACTGATTTTGCTTCAGTCTTTTCTCTCTGTTTCTCTCGTTTTCCTCTCTCCCAAAATCGATCTTTTGGCTCTCCATAAATGCTGCCCAAAAGCCACGTACAAGACAAAAGAAAATAATAAAAAGACAAAGAAAAATGGCTTTTGTCAAACCCAAAAGAAAAAGAAAAAAAAATTATAGTATGGTGGAGTAGTTGGAAATCATGGCCGGTTGGTCTTCCTTCTTCTCTACATAGTGGATTCCCCATATAGTGGGACCCACCCAACAAAATCTCCCCCTCCGACTATGTGGGGAATGCCTCCATGCCGGAGATCAAACAACATGCTTCAAACTTTCCTCTTGGTAAAGCCTTCGTCAACATATCAACACCATTATCATCAGTATGTATCTTCTCAAGCTCTAACAGCTTAGCTTCAAGAACATCTCGTATCCAATGGTACCTTACATCAATATGCTTAGATCTAGCATGAAAAGTTGAGTTCTTACCAAGATGAATAGCACTCTGGCTATCACAATACAGGACATACTTCTCCTGAGTAAAACCGAGCTCATGCATAAACTTCTTCATCCAAAGCATCTCCTTGCACGCTTCGGTTGCTGCAATGAACTCTGATTCAGTGGTAGACAATTGAACACACTTTTGCAATCTTGATTGCCATGCCACAGCTCCCCCTACATAAGTGATCAAGTAACACAAGTAGATCTCCTCGAGTCAATATCTCGGCCATGTGCGAATCAGTATAGCCAATAAGAACAGGTTTCTCATTGCGAAACAAAGTCTCATGTTGGAAGTGCCACGAAGATATCTCATAATCCACTTCATTTGCATTCCAATGCTCTGCCAGATTAGAAAGAAAAGCATCGATTGTACCAACGACATAAGCCAAGTCCGGTCTCGTACAAACCATTGCATACATCGGACTCCCACGGTGAAGAGTAAGGAACTTTCTGCATCTCTTCCTTCTCCTTTCTCGTGGAAGGACTATGCTTAATACTCAATCTGAAATGCGTAGCAAAGGGAGTGCTCACCGCTTTAGCTTTGTCCATACTGAACCTTTGAAGTACTTTCTCGATGTACCTCTCTTGTGATAACCATAATTTCTTGGCCTTTCTATCACGTGTCAACTTTATGCCAAGAATTTGCTTTCTTGCCCCAAATCCTTCATTGCAAAGGATTTACTCAACTCTTGCTTCAACTTCTCAATTCTAGAAGCATCCTGACCAACAATAAGCATGTCATCAACATAGAGCAAAAGGATTATAAAATCATCACCAGAGAATCTCTTAACAAACACACAATGATCAGAAGTAGTCTTCTTGTAGCCTTGCTCCCCCATAACAGACTCAAACTTCTTGTACCATTGCCTTGGAGCTTGCTTCAAACCATACAAGCTCTTCTTCAATCTGCACACGTAGTCTTCTTTCCCTTGTGCAATAAACCCCTCTGGTTGCTCCATGTAAAGCTCTTCTTCCAAGTCATCACGAAGAAAAGCAGTTTTCACATCCATTTGTTCAACCTCTAAGTTATAACAGGCTGCCAAACCCAGTATAGTTCTGATAGAGGACATTTTCACAACCGGAGAAAATATTTCTTCAAAATCAACCCCCTTTTTCTGAGTATAACCCTTGACGACCAATCTAGCCTTGTATCGTGGAGATGAAGACTTCTCTTCTTGCTTCAACTTTGTAAACCCACCGATTCTTCAAGGCTCTTTTGCCGCTCTGGGCAATTTCACCAACTCAAAGGTATGGTTCTCATGCAAGGATTGAAGTTCATCTTTCATCACTTCAACCCACTCGATCTTTGCATTCACTCTCCATAGCCTCTTCATAACATTCGAGTTCTCCCGTCGGTTAAAAGAACATATTCATCGGAAGAATACCGCGAGAAGATCGTCAATCTCTCGGAAGACCTTGAAGTGGAACCTGTTGGTGGAGCTATAGGTGCTTGTTGTTGATCATTCACAACATCATCCATGGGAGTATCAAAGTCACCTATATCACGATGGTCATCGATAACATCACTATGCACATCATCTGGATAGGACACGGTGAAGAGTTTAGGGAAGCTGGATTCACATCGATCAAATCATCACCGTCTTGTGAATTCGCTTTCTCCGTCTTATCAATGTCATCGATGGTCTGATCCTCAATGAAGACAACATCTCTGCTTCTCACGAGTTTCTTCTGAACGGGATCATAGAGTCTATAACCAAACTCACCATCTAGACCATAACCAATAAAAATGCATTGTCGAGTCTTGGCATCCAACTTGGATCTTTCATCCTTTGGAACATGAACAAATGCTTTACAACCGAACACACGCGGTGATCATATGACACGTCTTTGCCAAACCAAACTCTATATCCGCACGTCACTCGCAAAGGAACACTAGGAGACAAATTTATCACATGTGTCACCGTATTCAAAGCTTCAGCCCAAAATGATCTTGGCAGCTTTGAATCTGACAACAAACATCTGACTCTCTCAATCAGTGTTCGGTTCATTCTTTCAGCTAACCCATTTAACTGTGGAGTCTTTGGTGGTGTTCTCGATGTACGATTCCTGTCCGCATGACGAGTACTCATGAAACGCCCTGTGTACTCACCACCATTATCGATGCGAATGCACTTCAACTTCTTCCCCTGTTTCCCTTTCAACCGATGCATGAAAGCTGTTTAAACACCTCAAAGACTTGATTTTTAGACTTCAAAGTGTAAACCCATAGCTTTCTCGAGCAGTCATCAATGAAAGTCACAAAATAAAGTGCACCGCCAAGTGACCTTACTTTTATCGGACCACGGATATCCGAATGGACCAACTCTAGCAACTCGATCTTCTATGAGGAGGCGGCTTCTAAATGAAACTCTTCTCTCGCTTTCTGCTAGACAATGAGCACAATCCTTCAATGTAGCATTCTTCAAGCCCGAAAGTTGATTCTTCTTCGCTAAACAAGATTAAGGCCCTTCTCACTCATGTGACTAAGTCGTTTATGCCACAACTCAGTTGAGCTATCATTCACTGTCACATTCACTGTCTCTCGAGAAGCTGAAGCTTGCATCAAATATAAATTTGAGCTCTTCTTTCCTCGAGCCACAACCAAGGAGCCTTTAGTCGCCTTCCACCGCCCATCTTTGAAGGTGTTTACGAATCCTCATCATCAAGCTTTCTGCAGAGATCAAATTCAAACGGATATCCGGTGCGTGTCTGACATCCTTGAGAGTTAACTTTGTTCCATTGTTACTCACCAAGTGAACATCTCCCATACCAACAACCGGAACCAAACCGTCATTACCCATCTTCAATACCCCAAAATCACCAGGAGTATAAGATGTGAAGAAATCCTTCCTCGACGTGACATGAAGTGATGCACCAGTATCAATCACCCAACTAGTCTCGTCACATGCTAGGTTGACCAAATTCTCATCACGAATGACCAACAGATCTTCACGAGTAGCAGTAGCAACACGCTCGGATTTTCCATCATCATTCCGATCGTGTTTATCACCACCTTTGTTCTCTTTCTTCCACTTGAAGCAGTATTTCTTGATATGGCCTTTCTTACCACAATGATGACACTCAAGATTCTTGTATCTCGATCTTGACTTGCTTCGGCCTTTATCTCTACTCTTTCCATCTTTGTCTCTGTTCCTCCCCCTGTTCTCGGTAACCAACACCTCGGACTGTGATGTAGAACCCTGAGATCGTCTTCTGACCTCTTCATTCAACACACCACTCTTGGCCAAATCCAAGGTAATAATACCCTTTGGGGCAGAATTAATGAAGCGAACCCGGAAAGTCTCCCAAGAGTCCGATAGAGTAGCAAGCAACCAAAGCCCTAAAATCTCGTCATCAAATTTGACACCCATACCAAGCAACTGATTCATCACGCTCTGAAATTCACTCACATGGTCAGCTATAGATGTCCCTTCTTTGTATTTCAACGCCATCATTTTCTTTAGCAAAAACAACTTGTTATTGCCCGATCTCGAAGCATACAAGCTTTCAAGCTTCTCCCACAATGTTCGAGCATGTGTCTCCTGATCAATGTGGTTGTAAACATTTTCTTCAACAAATTGCCGAATAAAGCCACAGACTTGTTGATGCTCAAATTCCCATTCTTCATCACTTTTTGAATCGGGTTTTTGAGTAGCAAAGACCGGAAGATGCAGAGCCTTCACAAACAACAAGTCCTTCATTTTATTCCGCCAAAGTTGATAATTTGTGCCATTCAACATAATCATCTTGCTCGTATTAATTTCCATATTTATTTGACAGAATGACCGAGCTCTTGATACCAGTTTGTTGGGAAGAAACCGAACAACCGAAACAAAGCGGAAACAAAATCGGTGTTCTTTCTCTCCCTATAACTCTTGTCAAATATTATGGCAACACAATAGCACAAAAAAGTGTTCTCTAACAACCTTAATCAACCACAGATCAACCACAACAAAAATAATAAATAGAGACACCGGTATTTTTACGTGGAAAACCCCTCTAAATCAAGGGTAAAAACCACGGGACTTTAGAGTCCGATCAAAAGCTCCACTATAATCAAATGTTCAGCTACAAGATTACAATATCAAGCCTACAACAAACATTCAACTCCAACAAGGCTAACAATATGTAATCTTTAGCAAAAGAGAGAAAAATTGGAGAACATCACCAAAAACGAAGCTGCTGTAAAACGAGTATTTCTAACGCTACAGGACTCAGATGAAAAATCCGACCGTACAAAGTGAAGAACACCTTGTCGTCTAGCTTCTGTCCAAAAATCAGCTCAATCGAACCACGGATGGACCTCCGATCGAAGAGTTGATCACAGCTGCTCCAAACTTGAAAAACTGATTTTGCTTCAGTCTTTTCTCTCTGTTTCTCTCGTTTTTCCTCTCTCCCAAAATCTGATCTTTTGGCTCTCCATAAATGCTGCCCAAAAGCCACGTACAAGACAAAAGAAAATAATAAAAAGACAAAGAAAAATGGCTTTTGTCAAACCCAAAAGAAAAAGAAAAAAAAATTATAGTATGGTGGAGTAGTTGGAAATCATGGCCGGTTGGTCTTCCTTCTTCTCTACATAGTGGATTCCCCATATAGTGGGACCCACCCAACAGTAGCATACTTGATACTTCATTAATTTTTTCATTGGGTAGGCAGATTATGGACATGTGATTCTCTGCATCATTCATGTTTTAAATGTTTTTAATAAAATCTAATATGGCTTAGAAATAAAAAGAATTTAAAAGAATAAAATATTCCGATTCTGAGTCTGGGATTCATTCATTTGAGTTTAGGATTTCTTTTCTTTAGTCGAACGTATTATATTAAGAAACTAAAAGATTCTGAAGCTAATTAATAATAGATAATAAAGTTTTATTGCAACCAGGAGAGATTGTTTGATTGTAATAATAAAAAAGGAGAAGAAATATGATATAATATTTGTTAAGCGATTATTAGAAAAATCAATGATCTCAAGAAAAATAAGGTTTCCAGGATTTCACTTGAAACATGTAATTAAATTTGTCAACATTTATTATTTTTTTCTAGCAAGCCATTAATTTTTTTTTTGAGCATTATAAGCATCTATTTTCTTCATCTTTTTAATTTTTTGGACGGGAAGCCGAACAAATATTATTTTTTAGTTAGCAGTGATTAGCTACTGTGAAACAACTGATACTATTGCATAAAATATGTTTCCCTAAACTGCTTGCTATTTATGTGATGGAGAAATGCATAGGGAACCCATATTTGTGATTTCTAAAAGGCATAGTCCTTACCCATGAGTTTTCAGAATTTAATAGGTGAGTGTTATTTATATTATGAAAAAAATTATTTGAAAGAGTTTAATAACATTAAGGTGTCTAATAATGACATTACTAAATTAAAACTTTAATAGAGAAATTGTATGTATTATATTTTAATATTTTAATAAATTTACATATTTTAATAAATTATTTTTATTAGTTTTGGAGTTGAAGCTTATATAATAGAAGATATTTTAAACCTTTGTAGCTTTTTTTTTTTTTCATTTTACAAAGAATTGCAGGTGGTTGATAAGTTAAAAAATTAATTAGTGGATTTAAGTTATAAAATTTGTTCGATATATTTTTTAAAATTAAATATGAAATATAATTGAATTGTTTGATAAATAAAATTTTAAAAATATTTAAACCATCAAGTTAAAATAAAATAAATTAACTTCTGAAGTGACTTCTTCAGACAGATTTGTAAATGAATCTTTTTTTGACTCCGATTTTTAGAATTGAAAGAAGGTGAAGGAAGCTACGGAGGCAAGAGAATTAGATAAGATCTTAGGTTTGAAGAAGGATGCCATTTGAGAGCTAGTATAGTAGTATCAATTGAAACAAGAAGGCAGCTTGAAAAATCTATCAAGCATTGAACTGGAAACACATCACGCAATTCATAGATGTAGAAAGGCTAAAAAGTGGTTCACGTGAGATGGGGAGATTGAAAAGAGGAGAGAGGTGGTTACAAGAAAAGCTAAGAGTTGAGCAAGTGATAGAAAAGCTTGCAGCTTTAGAATGAAGGAGATGCTATTAGTTGATTAAACAAAGCTTGAGGAGATATCTGACTCTGCTATTCCCCAAGTATGGGATTGTGGTAACTACTAGTTTTGATGGGGTTCTACTCAGCAGTTGCACTGAAAATCTAACAGGCCCTGGAGATTGATGATGTGAGAGGCGAATGTGGTGGCTGACTCTGTTACCAAAAGCAGGAGCTTTTCGCCCAAACCTTTTCTCTATTTTCTCGTGAAAATCTGTGTTATTTTTAAGAATATTTTAAAAGCGAGATATGTCATTTAGATATTATTTTTTTCTCGGCCAAATTAAAAGAATTATTAATATCCTAAAACGGTAAAACTAACCAAAGATTTCCAAGGACACTTGCCAAAATTGGAAAGAAAATTAGAAACAAACTCCTAAAGCAGTAGCCTTTAATTTCACACCAAATAACTTGTTGATAGCTCAGTTGACATAAAATGAACATAGATTTACACTATAACTAAGTTTCGTTTTACTAGCATTATTGAACTTTATTATTATTGTTTAAATTCATGCTTCAATATTTAAAACAAGTATTCATGGAAAATAAAAAAAAAAAAAAGTGAATGAAACAATATTTTACTAATAAGAATTTAATGAAGATCGAGAAAGATATAGAACCTGAAAGAGAAGTATTTCAAGAGATAACACTTTCAAGTTTGAAAGCTTTCCAATCATTGTAGGAATATTCCCTTTTAAATCGTTGCGAAACAAGCTCAATTTTTCTAATTTTTGACAAATTGCTTGGAGTAGATGGGATATAACCAATGAAGTTGTTAAGGTATAAAAATAATCCTTGAAGTCCAGTGAAGCAAATGGGATTTCTCCATTGAAGCTATTGTTACCAAAGTTCAAACCTTTTCTCTATTTTCTCGTGAAAATCTGTGTTATCTTTAAGAATATTATAAAAGCAAGATATGTCATTTAGAGAAGTTTTTCTTCTCTGCCAAAATAAAAGAATTATAAAACAGAGACATGCCAAAATAGGAAAGAAAATTACAAACAAACTCCTAAAGCAAGCAGCCTTTAATTTCACACCAAATAATTGGTTGATGGCTCAATTGACATAAAACCAATAAAGATTTACACTATAACTAAGTTTAGTTTTGCTAGCATTCATTGATTAAATTCATGCTTCAATATTTGTAGAAATTAGATAAGAATAAAGTGAATGAAACAATAATGAGAAATTGTTTACCTATGAAGTTGTTGCCTCCAAGATTCAAATATTGAAGCATACTCAAATTCCCCCAAAGAGTTGTTATATAATGAAAAAGCCCACAGCTCTTTACACTTAAATATGCTATTTGGAGTACTTTACCAGAAATCTGATTTGATTCTAAATTGATATTGAAAATTTGAAAGGTTATCAAATATTACTGATGGAAGATGACCTGCAATAAATAAATTTATTGATAAAGGCTTCCTGTAAGTATAATAAACTTGTCATTTCAAATCAGTTAAATAAATTTATAATTATTTTTACTTTTATATTTAAATTGAATCTTTCCGTTATTTTTAATCTAGAAAGGTGAAAATTTACGTTGGGTTACCCTTACAAATAAAACATGAATTATTCTTTTATAAAAATATTTTTAATGTGTGAAAAGGACATAGTTCTCAAACGATGAATTGTACAAGTCAAGGTCCTTGTAATCCATATTAATGCGTTGATTAATATTAATAAAGAATCTTTAACCTCGTCTTTCTATCTCTGTCTCTCTCTCATTTTCCTTTGGTGTGATGGATTAATCTATGTACAATAACTAATAATTATACCAATTTATTTGATACGATGGACTAAACTATGTAGAATAACTAATAAAGCACATCACTCTTGAGGTTCGAATTTACACTACATCAGAAATGATAAACATCACGAAAATACTAAATTATATCTCTTAAACATTCATCTAGAGCTTAAATAGGAACAAATTAGGTTATTTCATGTCCTATAAATAGTGGATGGAATGACATGAATATTGACTCATCACTTTTGTAAAAAACTCCTTCCCTCTAAGGCTTAACTTTTTTGTTTCATTTTCTATCCAATAAAATTCCGTTTCATTAAACTTGTGTTTTTATTCCCAAAAGACATGAATAACTAAACTTGTCTAGTCAAAGGTTATCAAGATTCATCAAAAAAAGAGTTCACGAGGCTTAGATTCCGTTTAGGAAGATCGAGATAACCGGAGACTGGAATCCCTCAAATCGAAAAACCCATTGTCTCAACTCTTTCTTTCCACAATTGCGATTTCAATTTATTTAATCTCAACTTGTCCATATTCTTAATTTTTGTTTTATTTATTTATTTTTCTAGGTCCGATGTTTTTATTAGGCACAATTATGCCCAGGATTTCAAGAAACAAGAAGCTGTAGCGATCCAATCCCTAAGGATTTGACCCTACTCCCCTTATGCTATTTCTTTTCGTTATTTAGGGATAGGATATATTTGGTGCTTTTGACGACACACCAATAAACTACAAAAATATAAAAAGAAATTAGTTTTAATAGAAACATGGCTATTACAACTTAACCAATCATAAACAACTCTTAAACCAATCATAAGCCAACTATGACTTTTCAACTAAAGCTATTACCACTGAAAACCAACATTTTTGGTTTAGCTCTTTCATCCCTCTCACAAAGAACAGAGGATGGCGAGATATCTCACTATGTTATTAGTCAAGTATAGGGTTGTGGAGGTGACGGTAAGTTCTAATGTGTTCTTACCTTCTACTAAAGGTAAATCAAGAGCTACATTGAAAATCTAACTAAGTTCGTTTGACACCAATTAAATTGGTTGATGGCTCAACTGACACAAATAATATATATACTCTATGATTAAGTTTGGTTTTGCTAGCAATGAACTTAATAGTTATTGTTTAAAGTCCCACTTCACTATTTAAAACAATTGTTGATAGAAACTAGATAAAAATGAATGAAACAATAACCAAGAATTGTTTACCTTTGAGGTGGTTGTCACCAAGAGACAAAGTGTCGAGCAAAGTCAAATTTCCAATTTTTGTAGGTATACTTCCCTCCCATGAGTTGTTAAACACTGATAAAAACTTCAGGTCTTTGCACTTGAATAAACTATTTGGAATTCTACCAGAAATTTGATTTTCATCCAACCTTAACCTTTTTAGTTTTGACAAGTTGCTTAAAGTAGATCGGATAGAACCAATGAAATTGTTAAGGTACAAAGATAAGCTTTTGGCAAGATCGACCTAATGACATCAATGCCCTACATAGAGAAAGGCCATGGAGAAGTCATAACATGAAGAGGTGAATGAGGCACATGAATTTTGTCTCCATAAATTTGGCACTTATGACATCTCTTGACATAACTGATACAATTCCCACTACACCAAAACAGACTTTTAGCTGCGTTTTTAGTGGCATTTTTGTGGCGTTTTTTACCAAATGCCGCTATAGATCTAAGCTTTAGCGGCGCTTTCGTAGAAACACGCTATAGATTTGAGCAATAGCGACGCTTTCGTAAAAAACGTCGCTATAGATCTGAGCATTAGCGGCGCTTCCTTAAAAACACTGCTATAAATCTAAGTATTAGCGGCGCTTCCCCAAAAACAACGCTAAAGATCGAGCTTCTAGCGGCGCTATTCCTAAAACGCCACAAAAATCTATTAAAACTATTTTATTTCAAAATAAAACGGCGCCATTTTGTACAAAAACACCAGTAAAGGTATAGCAATAGTGGCGTTTTTTTAAAAAATGCCACAAAAAACTATTTTATTTCTAAATAAAATGGCGCCGGTTTGGTATCAATATAAAAATAAATTAGTGGCGTTTTGTGCACAAACGCCGCTAAAGGTATGGAAATAACAAAAACGCCGCTAATAGCTATTTTATTCCAGAATATAACGGAGCCATTTTGGTATCAATATAAAAATTGAAAAAAAAACTCAGCATTAGTGTTTATAATTTAGTGGTTTAATGGTTTAGTGTTTAGGGTTTAGAGTGTAGTGTTTAAGGTACAGTGTTTAAGGTTTAGGATGTAATGTGTAGTGTGTGTGGTGTATGGTATAGGGTTTAGGGTGTAGTGTGGTTTAGTGGGTTTAGGCAGGTTTAGAGTGTAGGGTTTAAGGTTTAGTGTTTATGGTTTAGGGATTTAGTGTCTAGGGTTTAGGGTTTAAGGTTTACAAGTTTAGAAGGTTATGGGTTTAGGGTTTAGAGTTCATGATTTAAGGTTTAAAGGTTTAGAGTCAATGATTTAAGGTTTAGGGGTTATGGTCTGGGATTAGGGATTAGGGATATATGTTTAGGGTTTAGAGTTTAGTGTTTAGGTGTTAGAGGTTTAGGGGTTAAAAGGACAGAGGTTAGGGTTTAGGAGTTAATGGGACAGGGGTTAGGGGTTTAGGGTTTGTGTGAAAAATATATGCTAACAATTTGAAATACTATTATTAAAATAAATTTAAAGTTTTTTGGGTATATGACTGATTTGTTTTTAATTTATATATTAAATAATTTCAAATTTTAAATAATTTTTAAGATTTCAAATTTTATCTAATTCTTTTATATATTATTTAAATTTTAAAAATTATTTATTTAAATGAAAAAAATTAAAATACTATTATTTAAAATAATTTTAAAGTTTTTTGGGTATATAACTGATTATTTTTTAATTTATATTGTTTTTATTTTATATATTAAATAATTTTAATTTTTAAAGACATTAACGGCGTTTTGTTTAAAAAATGCCGCAAAAGATATGTTTTAAACAAAACAACGTCGTTTTATTAGATTTTTAGTGGCTTTTTATGTATAAACGCCGCTAAAGGTTATATTTGTTCCCTAAACCTCTAACTAGTTATATTAATTAAAATACAATTTATTTTTAATTGAATATTTAAAATATAAATATTTTATCTTAATTAAAATATGAATTATATTAATTAAAATATAAATTATTTATAATCAAAAAAATAATGACACTTAGAAAAAATTTGAAAGTAAAAACATAGAAAAATATTTGTTAAAAATGAAAAAAAATTATTAAATACTTTATTATATAATCGTAAAAGAGATAGTATTAATTTTAAGATATTGAATTAATTCTCATTATAGTTTAGGGTTTATGGTTTAATTTAGGGTATATAGTTTATGGTTTAAGCTTTATGGTTTATGGTTTGGGGTTTAAGAATTAGGATTTATGGTTTCGGGTTTAAGAGTACGGGTTAGGTTAGGGTTTAGGTCGGGTTTATAGTTTAATTTTTAGTATTTTAGATTTATGGGGTTTAGGGTTTAGTGCTTAAACCATATCGAACAGCAGAGTTAGAGTCTTAGTGTTTAGGGATTTTGATAAAAGAGATAAAAATCAAATTATTTTAGGGTTTAGGGTTTGCAATAAGATTATTTCTTCAATTACTTTTGCACCTTGTAATATATATATATAATATATATGAGTTGTGGTTTAGGGTTTAATGTGTATAATTTAATTAGGGTTTATGGTGTATAATTTGGGGTTTAGTGTAACAGACCAATTTTGACCCAAATCGGAACGGTGGTTTCGGGACCACGAATCCGAGCCTGAGAAATATTTTAATATTATATTTTGTGTTTATTATATGTGATTTAGTGAGTGTGAAAGTTTCGTAGAAAAATTTAGTCGTTTAAGTGCTCAATTTGATAAAAAGGATTTAATCGAGAAAAGTGCAAAAGTTGCATGCTAAAGTGAGGAGTACTAAATTGATTGTGGCTTTTTAAGTGGGTGTACCAAAAGGGCAATTAGCCCATTAACCATATTAAGGGACGGCAATGGGCCTTTATAAGTCCAAATTTTATGTTATTTTAGCCTATTATATGTTATGTTAATATATTAGTAAATAAGGTAAATTATATGTATTAATATAACATTAAATAATGAAAATAAGTGGGAAGAAAGAGAACATACCTTGTTCTTCTTCCTTGGCCGAATGTAGGAGCTAGAAACTCCATGGTTGAAGCTTGATTTTTCGGCTAGATAAGAAGCTTGATTAAGGTATGGTCGGTTTAGGTTTTTGATAATTTTACGTTTTTGAGATCGTTGCTTCGTGTATTACCCGACCCATGTCTAAAATTTTGAAAATACTATGTATATAGGATTCGGCCATTAACATGCTTGGATAGTTTTGATGATTGATGGTCTTAGATTAAATGTATGTTAAAGATTTACAAGTTTTGTATTGGAGTTTTTGGTGATTTTGAGTATATAGGGCTAAATTGAAAAGAATAAATTTGTGAAAAATTAAAATGTTAAATAGATGAAATGCATGGACACCCATGGTTATGGGGAAGATTCGGTCTAGCCATGGTGTTAGAAAATTTTGCATATTTTGAGTTTTGTGTAAATTGGACCAATTTGTAAAAATGGGAAACATTAGGGGCAAAATAGTAAATTGCCCATTTGTGTGTTTTGGGACTAAATTGAGATGAAATGCGATTAAATGAGCTAAATTCTAATGTGTTTTAGATCAAGAGCAAAGAAAAACGGAATTAGACCGGGGGAAGATGAAGGTTCTCGAATAGCCGATTCGCACGGACTATCGACAACCGAGGTAAGTCCTTTAGCTAAAATATGTCAATAAATTAATTATGAACTTAGTGAATGATGAATTGTGGAAATTTAGAGTATAAATTCATGATATAGCCGAATGTGAATGTATAGTATTGAAGTGAATTTATTTTGGCTAATGCAAGGTGTATAAGTAAGTTCTTGAGCTACCTTATGTTTAAAGGTTATTTACAAATCTAATGAATGATAGAATTTGTATAAGTTTGGTGTGAAACCATGAGTTGGCGAATGTGATGATAATGGATTGGATTGATTTCAAATATATTTTATGCAATGTGAATAAATGCATATGGTTCGATATGTGATAGTGAAATGTGAAAAGCATGTAAAACTATTCTGACATTCAGGCTTTTATGCCTAGCAGGCCTTGTGCCGGTGTTACTTTTCAGGCTTTTATGCCTAGCAGGCCTTGTGCCAGTGTTATTTATCGGGCTTTACGCCTAGCAGGCCTTGTGCCGGTGTTACTTTTCAGGCTTTTACGCCTAGCAGGCTTGATGCCGGTGATGTATTTTACAAAAGAGAAATTGAATCTTTGTTCAAGACAACTTAAAGCTAATTTATTGAGTATACGGTTCAGGTAAGCATGTAAGGTATGCTATGCTTAATATTACTTGGGTCAAATTAATATTATGAGAATTGTGTTATATGTGTTCGAAGTTAATATTGATGGATGTAATATGATGGAATTCGAGCTTAGAATGTGCTATTATGGAACAATTGGTTTTCAAGTATAAATGTTAAGAAAGGAGATTTTCATGCGATATGCTTATATGAACTACAAAGAAATGTAGGTTGAAGGAAATGATTCCTAATTTACTTGGGTTAATGAATTACTAGTGTCTGGCTTTGTATAAATAATTTTCTTAATTGCCTATGTGAAATGCCATAAGTTGATTGCTTTCATTTCGTAAATAATTAAATGTTTTATTATCATGAGTTAGGACTTACTAAGCTAGTAAGCTTAATTATGTGAAATGTTTCATCTGTTTTATAGATTAGGTGCAAGCTACAAGCTCTTCGAGATTGTTCGGAAAGTCGCTCACACTATCAATCTACATTTTGGGTACTCTTTCATTTTGGTTTTAAACGAAGGCATGTATAGGAAAGACTTGGTCTTTGTTTGATGAAATCTTAAGGTTCATGTATATAATAGCCATGCGAATATGGCTAAATTTTTAGTTAAGTACGCTGTTGTGTCTTGATATGTATGTTGGTTCATGATGGCAATGTTTATGCATTCTTAATCAAAGTTTAATCGTTTTTGTTAAGGAAATGTTTGTATACGAAATGAATCCTTGAATTAGGGATGTAGGTAGGTTCGGTTAGAAGCTAGTCTTTCATAAAATGCAACAAAACAGCTTGTAGTAGCAGCAGTGATGTGAGTTATAAAAATCACCAAAAATAGGGTATGTTGAATTAGAAGGTGAATGAGATATGAAATTAAACCTTATTGTGTCTATTTTTACATGAAAGAAACAGAGTAGGAAAAAGATTTATATATTATGAGATAATTAAGTTTTAGTGAGACCTGCTCTGAATGAATCCGTGAGTCACTGTTCTGTCTTGGAAAAATTGTCAAAAATTGTACAAAAATAATTAAGAAGCATGGTTTATATGTGTAGAACCCTTAATGAGTCTATTTTTCATTGGTATAACAAGAACATTATAGGAAATTTGTGTAATGAGATAACTGTATTTTTGTAGAGACAGGTCAGAATTGTCAAGCAGTGTAATAAGGGTAACTTTGATGAATAAACTGTACTAATTGGCCACATGAAAAATTCTGGAAAAATTATGTTGAAAAGTTATATGAGTCTAGTTTCAAGGAAAATTTACGGATCTAAATTTTGAGTTTTGTAACTCGAGTTATGGTCGATTTAGTCAGTATGACGCAGTTGGACAGCTTTAAAATCTTACACCCCGAATTAATAGTCAAGTATAGTAATGCCACTTACTCAACTCCGGCGATGGTCTCGGGTAAGGGGTGTTACATTTGATTGGTATCAGAGCTTACGGTTTAGTCGATTCTAGGACTACCGTAGCGCGTGTGAGTCTAGCTATACATGTCTTTATTATATGTTGATAGTGTGGTGACTTCTGACAGCCTGAACTTTGTTTTATATAGTAAATGGACACTGATCCTGAAAGAGCCGTAGCTGATGACGTAGAGAGTGTAGCGCTGACCATGCACACGGATCAGCGCTGGTCGACTCGACCTGTTTGGGTAGCCACGAAGGAGAAACTAAACAAGCCTTTTATCGGATGATGAATGAGTGGTTTGCCCAATTTATTCGAATAACCCGAATGTACATCAACCTCTACCCCGAATAATAATTCAACTCCGATTCCTTCAGCTCCCGAGATGATAGATCCGATGAGATCTAGTAGGCCCCTGATTGATAAAATCAGAAAATTTGGGGCCGAAGAATTTAAAGCTAATGGCGATGATGACGCTGAGAGAGCGAAATGTGGCTTGATAACACTATTCGAGTACTTGATGAGGTATCTTGTACTCGGATGAATGCTTGAAGTGTGCTATATCTTTCTTTGCGGGACATGCATATCATATGGTGGAATACACTAGTATCGGTGGTTCGAAAGAAAAAGTGACATGGGATTTCTTCCAAACTGAATTTCGCAAGAAGTATATTAGCCAAAGATTCATTGATCAAAAGCGAAAGGAGTTCCTTGAAAGTGAAACAGGGCTAATGACCAGTAACGGAATATGAAAGAAAATTTATCGAGAGCTTAGCCGATATGCTAGAGAGTGTGTTTCTACTGAAGCTATTATGTGTAAAAGATTTGAAGACGGCCTAAATGAAGATATAAAGATGTTTGTTGGCATTCTTGAAATTCAAGAGTTTGTAACTTTAGTTGAGAGAGCTTGCAAAAGTGAAGAGCTCGGAAAGAGAAAGAGAAAGAAAGGTGAGATGAAGCTAGAGACATCAGAAAAGGTCTTGGGTAAAGTCTTTCATTCCACGACCAAGAAGCCCAGAGATGACTACGGTAAATGACGAGAAAGTTACTACAGATTCACCTAGACAGGATCGACCTCCTATGAGCTCCCGAGCTACCTCGATAGCTTGATGTTGGTAACGTTCCACAAAATAGAGTTGAATGCAAGCACTGTGGGAAATAGCACTCAGGGAGTTGTAGATTTCATGATCGGTCTTGCTATAAATGTGGATCGTCAGATCATTTTATTAGAGAGTGTCCGAAGTTAGCTGAGCAGAATACAGTTCAGAACACTAAGCCGAGCAACGTGTCAATGCGAGGTAGACCACCCAGACATTCCGGCAATGGGTGGTGGTAGCGAGAAGGAACGAAGAACACTACGGTTCGATCGGAGGCTAGAGCTCCGGCTAGGCGTATCTTTGCATGAGCTAGAGAGGATGCTTCCTCCCCCGACGTCATTACCGGTATTTTCACTCTTTATGATACTACTGTAATTGCACTAATCGATCCTGGTTCGACTCATTCTTATATGTGCGAAACTTTAAAATTTGGCAAGACTCTGCTAGTTGAGTCTACCGAGTTTGTGATTCGTGTGTCCAACCCTTTGGGTAGATGTGTGCTTGTTAATAAAGTGTGTAGAGGTTGCCCGTTGATGATTCGAGATTATTGCTTCCTAGCTGATTTAATGTTGTTGCCCTTTGACGAATTTGATATAATCTTGGGTATGGATTGGTTAACTTCGCACGAGGCAGTAGTGGATTGTAAAAGAAAGCTTATCGATTTGAAATGTCGAAACGGTGAGACCATCAGAATTAAATCCTGTGACATAAATGGGTTGCCTACAGCAATATCTTCAATGTTAGCCCAAAAGTATGTGAGAAAAGGGTGTGAAGCTTATTTGGCCCATGTACTGGATAATAAAATGTCCGAGAAACAAATTGAATCTGTACCAGTCGTATGTGAATACCCCGATGTGTTTCCTAAAGAACTACCGGGTTTACCCCCAGTGCGAGAGATTGAGTTCGGCATTGAGTTAGTGCCGGGTGCGACTCCAATTTCGATAGCTCCGTACCGAATGGCGCCTACTGAATTAAAATAGTTGAAAGCGCAGTTGCAAGAGTTGACAGATAGGGGCTTCGCACGATCGAGTTTCTCTCCTTGGGGTGCACCGGTTTTATTTGTGAGAAAGAAGGATGGGACTATGAGAATGTGTATCGATTATCGGCAACTAAATAAGGTGACTATAAAGAATAAGTACCCGTTACCTCGGATTGATGACTTATTTGATCAGTTGAAGGGGGCTTCAGTGTTTTCGAAAATAGATTTGAGATCGGGCTATTATCAATTGCGAGTCAGAGATTTAGATGTGCCAAAGACTGCATTCCAAACGAGGTACGGACATTATGAGTTTTTAGTTATGCCGTTTGGACTCACTAATGCACTGCTGTTTTTATGGATCTAATGAACCGAGTCTTCCGACAGTTTTTGGATCGATTTGTAGTAGTATTTATTGATGATATATTGATCTACTCCAAAAATGAAGCGGAACACGCTGAGCATTTGAGAGCAGTACTACAAACTTTGAGAGATCAACGGTTATATGCAAAGTTCAGTAAGTGTGAGTTCTGGATGAATGAAGTCAGCTTCTTGGGTCATGTTGTTTCGGTGTCAAGTGTTCGGGTGGATCCAAACAAGATAGCAGCTATACTCGATTGGAAACCACCAAAGAATGTTTTCGAGATCCGAAGTTTCCTAGGCCTTGCGGGATATTACAGACGGTTTGTAAAAGGTTTTTCTGTTATAGCTACACCGTTAACGAGACTACTACAGAAAGATGTCAAATTTGAGTGGTCGGAAAGGTGTCAGAAAAGTTTCGAGCAGTTGAAAGCCTTTTTGACCGAAGCCCCAGTGTTAACTCAGCCTGAATCGGGTAAAGAATTTACTATTTTTAGTGATGCTTCCTTTAATGGGTTGGGTTGTGTTTTAATGCAAGAAGGCAAGGTGATAGCCTACGCTTCGAGACAATTGAAGCCGCATGAAAAAAAAAATTATCCAACTCACGATCTGGAGTTAGCAGCCATTGTGTTCGCATTAAAAATTTGGCGTCACTATTTATTCGGTGAAAAATGTCATATTTATTCAGATCATAAAAGTCTAAAATATTTAATGACTCAGAAAGATCTAAATTTAAGACAACGCAGATGGTTAGAACTGCTGAAAGACTATGAATTAGTGATTGACTACCATCCGGGGAAAGCTAATGTAGTTGTGGATGCGTTAAGTCGAAAATCATTATTTGCTCTTCGTGCATTGAACGCACGGTGGCTATGTCTGATGATGGTTCGATCATAGCCGAGTTACAAGCAAGACCGATGTTTATTCAACAGATTTGTGATGCACAAAAAGTTGACAAAAATTTGATTGCTATTCGGATTCAGTGTGAAAACGGTACGGAATCAGATTTTCAGATTGATGCAAATGATTGTTTAAATTATAAAAGTCGATTGTGTGTTCCTAAGAACTCAGATTTGATACAGATGATTCTGAGTGAGGCCCATAATGGTCGAATGTCGATACACCCGGGTAGCACAAAAATGTATAACGATTTGAAGCAGTTTTATTGGTGGCCTGGCATGAAACGGGACATATCTGAGTTTGTTTCCAAGTGCTTAATCTGTCAACAAGTGAAAGCTGAGCATCAGGTACCGTCCGGATTACTTCAACCAATCATGATACCCGAATGGAAATGGGATAGAATTACAATGGATTTTGTATCCGGTCTCCCTATGACACCGAGTAAGAAAGATGCCGTATGGGTTATCGTTGATAGACTGACTAAATCAGCCCATTTTGTGCCGGTACGTACCGACTATTCACTTGATAAGCTTGCCGAATTGTATGCGTCGCAGATTGTAAGGTTGCACTGCGGTGTCTTGAGTTCCATTGTTTGAGATAGGGACCCAAGATTCACATCGCGGTTCGGAAGAAATTGCAAGACGCTCTAGGTACTAAACTTCATTTTAGTATGACCTTCCATCCATAAGCAGGCCGGTCGATCTGAGCGAACTATTTTGATACTTGAGGACATGTTGAGGTGTTGCGTTCTCGAGTTTGAAGGTACGTGGGAATGATACCTACCTTTAATTGAATTTGCTTATAATAATAGTTTCCAATCTAGCATAAAAATGGCGCCTTACGAAGTCTTATATGGGCGAAAATGTCGCACATCGTTGTACTGGACTGAGCTCAGTGAAAACAAGATACACGGGGTTGATTGGATTAAAGAAGCGAAGCGAGAAGGTGGTACTTATCAGAAATAATTTGAAAGCTGCTCTGCTTCGGATCGTCAGAAGTCTTATGCCGATTTGAAGCGTAAGGATATTGAATTTCAGGTCGGAGATCGGGTGTTCTTAAAAGTTTCTCCGTGGAAGAAAATACTCCGATTTGGCCGGAAAGGCAAGTTGAGTCCGAGATTTATCGGACCGTATGAAATCATCGAGCGTATAGGGCCTGTTGCTTATCGATTGAAATTGCCCCTTGACTTAGAAAAGATACACAATGTATTTCATGTTTGATGCTTCGCAAATATAGATCGGATCCATCCCATGTGATTGCAACCGTCGTGGATTGAAATTAGATCGATTTGACATATGATGAGAACCGATCCGTATCTTAGCTTGGGAAATAAAAGAGTTGAGAAATAAAAGAATTCCATTAGTAAAGGTTTTATGGAATCGTCACGGAGTTGAAGAGGCTACGTGGGAGCCTGAGGAGTCAATGAGGCAACAATATCCGAACTTATTTAACGGTAAGATTTTTGGGGACGAAAATCCTTAAGAGAGGAGAGTTGTATGGACCAATTTTGACCCAAATCGGACGGTGGTTTCGGGACCACGATCTGAGCACGAGAAATATTTTAATATTATATTTTGTGTTTATTATATGTGATTTAGTGAGTGTGAAAGTTTTAGAGAAAAATTTAGTCGTTTAAGTGCTCAATTTGATAAAAAGGATTTAATCGAGAAAAGTGCAAAAGTTGCATGCTAAAGTGAGGAGTACTAAATTGATTGTGGCTTTTTAAGTGGGTGTACCAAAAGGGCAATTAGCCCATTAACCATATTAAGGGACGGCAATGGGCCTTTATAAGTCCAAATTTTATGTTATTTTAGCCTATTATATGTTATGTTAATATATTAGTAAATAAGGTAAATTATATGTGTTAATATAACATTAAATAATGAAAGTAAGTGGGAAGAAAGAGAACATACCTTGTTCTTCTTCCTTGGCCGAATGTAGGAGCTAGAAACTCCATGGTTGAAGCTTGATTTTCGGCTAGATAAGAAGCTTGATTAAGGTATGGTCGGTTTTCGGTTTTTGATAATTTTTACGTTTTTGAGATCGTTGCTTCGTGTATTACCCGACCCATGTCTAAAATTTTGAAAATACTATGTATATAGGATTCGGCCATTAACATGCTTGGATAGTTTTGATGATTGATGGTCTTAGATTAAATGTATGTTAAAGATTTACAAGTTTTGTATTGGAGTTTTTGGTGATTTTGAGTATATAGGGCTAAATTGAAAAGAATAAATTTGTGAAAAATTAAAATGTTAAATAGATGAAATGCATGGACACCCATGGTTATGGGGAAGATTCGGCCTAGCCATGGCGTTAGAAAATTTTGCATATTTTGAGTTTTGTGTAAATTGGACCAATTTGTAAAAATGGGAAACATTAGGGGCAAAATAGTAAATTGCCCATTTGTGTGTTTTGGGACTAAATTGAGATGAAATGCGATTAAATGAGCTAAATTCTAATGTGTTTTAAATCAAGAGCAAAGAAAAACGGAATTAGACCGGGGGAAGACGAAGGTTCTCGAATAGCCGATTCGCACGGACTATCGACAACCGAGGTAAGTCCTTTAGCTAAAATATGTCAATAAATTAATTATGAACTTAGTGAATGATGAATTGTGGAAATTTAGAGTATAAATTCATGATATAGCCGAATGTGAATGTATAGTATTGAAGTGAATTTATTTTGGCTAATGCAAGGTGTATAAGTAAGTTCTTGAGCTACCTTATGTTTAAAGGTTATTTACAAATCTAATGAATGATAGAATTTGTATAAGTTTGGTGTGAAACCATGAGTTGGCCGAATGTGATGATAATGGATTGGATTGATTTCAAATATATTTTATGCAATGTGAATAAATGCATATGGTTCGATATGTGATAGTGAAATGTGAAAAGCATGTAAAACTATTCTGACATTCAGGCTTTTATGCCTAGCAGGCCTTGTGCGGTGTTACTTTTCAGAGCTTTTATGCCTAGCAGGCCTTGTGCCGGTGTTACTTTTCAGGCTTTTATGCCTAGCAGGCCTTGTGCCGGTATTATTTATCGGGCTTTATGCCTAGCAGGCCTTGTGCCGGTGTTACTTTTCAGGCTTTTACGCCTAGCAGGCTTGATGCCGGTGATGTATTTTACAAAAGAGAAATTGAATCTTTGTTCAAGACAACTTAAAGCTAATTTATTGAGTATACGGTTCAGGTAAGCATGTAAGGTATGCTATGCTTAATATTACTTGGGTCAAATTAATATTATGAGAATTGTGTTATATGTGTTCGAAGTTAATATTGATGGATGTAATATGATGGAATTCGAGCTTAGAATGTGCTATTATGGAACAATTGGTTTTCAAGTATAAATGTTAAGAAAGGAGATTTTCATGCGATATGCTTATATGAACTACAAAGAAATGTAGGTTGAAGGAAATGATTCCTAATTTACTTGGGTTAATGAATTACTAGTATCTGGCTTTGTGTAAATAATTTACTTAATTGCCTATGTGAAATGCCATAAGTTGATTGCTTGCATTTCGTAAATAATTAAATGTTTTATTATCATGAGTTAGGACTTACTAAGCTAGTAAGCTTAATTATGTGAAATGTTTCCTCTGTTTTATAGATTAGGTGCAAGCTACAAGCTCGTCGGGATCGTTCGGAAAGTCGCTCACACTATCAATCTACATTTTGGGTACTCTTTCATTTTGGTTTTTTAAGCGAAGGCATGTATAGGAAAGACTTGGTCTTTGTTTGATGAAATCTTAAGGTTCATGTATATAATAGCCATGCGAATATGGCTAAATTTTTTTAGTTAAATGCGCTGTTGTGTCTTGATATGTATGTTGGTTCATGATGGCAATGTTTATGCATTCTTAATCAAAGTTTAATCATTTTTGTTAAGGAAATGTTTGTATACGAAATGAATCCTTGAATTAGGGATGTAGGTAGGTTCGGTTAGAAGCTAGTCTTTCATAAAATGCAACAAAACAGCTTGTAGTAGCAGCAGTGATGTGAGTTAGAAAAATCACCAAAAATAGGGTATATTGAATTAGAAGGTGAATGAGATATGAAATTAAACCTTATTGTGTCTATTTTTACATGAAAGAAACAGAGTAGGCAAAAGATTTATATATTATGAGATAATTAAGTTTTAGTGAGACCTGCTCTGAATGAATCCGTGAGTCACTGTTCTGTCTTGGAAAAATTGTCAAAAATTGTACAAAAATAATTAAGAAGCATGGGTTATATGTGTAGAACCCTTAATGAGTCTATTTTTCATTGGTATAAACAATAACATTATAGGAAATTTGTGTAATGAGATAACTGTATTTTTGTAGAGACAGGTCAGAATTGTCAAGTAGTGTAATAAGGGTAAATTTGATGAATAAACTGTACTAATTGGCCACATGAAAAATTCTGGAAAAATTATGTGAGTCTAGTTTCAAGGAAAATTTACGGATCTAAATTTCAAATTTTTTAACTCGAGTTATGGTCGATTTAGTCAGTATGACGCAGTTGGACAGCTTTAAAATCTTACACCCCTAATTAATAGTCAAGTATAGTAATGCCACTTACTCAACTCCGGCGATGGTCTCGGGTAAGGGGTGTTACATTTAGTGTATCATATGATACACTTTTTAGGTGTATAATTTAGGGTTTTATGATTTAGGTATGAGAATTTAAATTATAAAACTGTATAAATTAAATATACAGTTAGAAAGAAAATAAAATTATTTTAAAGGAATTTAATAAATAAATAAACTAAAAGAAATTGTTGGTAATAGCGGCATTTTTGCTCAAAAATACCGCAAAAAGCATATTAATAAACAAAACGATGCCCTTTACTTGGGGGCATTAGCGGTGCTAGCCATTAAAACACCGCAATAGATTAGTATTAGCGGCGCAAAAAACTATTAATTTTAATTGAAACGGTGCCGTTTTCTTTAGAGTTTTAGTGGCGCTTTCTATGAAACGCCGCAAATAACCCGACAATTTAATTGAAACGACGTCGTTTTATTTAGAGAGTTAGTGGAACCAATTAATTCAAACGCCGTCATTTTTGTAAGGGAATTTAGTGGCGCTTGTTGAAAACGCCACAAAATGCCAATTTTGTTTAACAAAACAGCGTCGTTTTTCTTCTTCAGTTTATACCCCGAGTCATCCCCCCTCCCCCCAAAACAGAACCCCTAATCCCTAATTTCTCCCCAAAATCCCTTAGTGCTCTCACGCTGAAAACCCGACTGGACCGCCGCTGTCGGTGTCCTCTCTGCTCATCGCCGTCGCCCTTCTCTACCGCAACCCGGCCGGTAAATATAGTTTTCTCATACTTTGATGCCATTTTTTTAACTTGTATTTCTCATTTCCATTAATGAGTTACTCAGAATCTAAGTACTTCAAACAAACCCTGCGCCAAGGTGGTCCAGCAAAACCAAAGGAACCTCGAATTCCTAGCATGCCTCAACGGTAAGCCCTTTTCTGAAACTTATATTTTGTTAATTACTTTTGCTTTGTTTGATATTATAGCTAATAAAATTTTTAAATTTCTCAGCCATGATTTCCAGTTTTTTTCCAGGGTATGGTTTGCAAATGGATTTTGATTGAAAATTTCAAGTAGACCCAAGGTATCTCTCTACATCAGCTGAATGGGAAGTTTTGTGTGACTACTGATATATGGCCATGTGGTGAAAATTCTTGAATTTTGATTGAAGTTAGAATTATATTCATCTGTGTTACCTAGGCTTATAGCATGTTTACATGAAGGGACATTGAGTTGTAATCTATTAAGTGAATAGGTTCTAGTCGCAACCCTTAGATTAACATAATTTTGATTTGGATATTGGTTGTTTGTTCTTATATGATACTGAAAAAATGATCTGTTGGATATATTCTCTAACAATGTCATAATCGATTTCTTCTTCATTTGTTGTCTTAGTTGATTTCTCAATGCATTCTGGTTTTGAATAACTTTTTTTTCTTTTGATTGTTTGTTTTGGGTTAGCTTAAACAGAATATAAAATTTTGCTTTGACCAATTGTGTGATAATTATGACCTTATACAAGTGATGTTTGATTTTCTCTTTCCAAGGAATTTTGTGTGTTTTCTAATAGAATTGAAAGCAAGAGACTTTGAGATCAATTAACCTCAATTTTAACTAGAAGAATGTGGTCATATTTGGAGTGGAAGATTTGTGAAGTTTTTAGTTAGTCTCGCATTTTACATGGTGCTAAGGTGGTGCATATTGGTCAATCCATGGATCAATGCATATTGGGTTTTCTTTTCATACTGCTAGGTGCTTGCACTCATCAGTAAGGAATGGGGTAGATTTTTTTTAAATGGTTGAGTGGAGCTCATCGATGAACTTTGTTGGGATTGTATGTATGCTGGTGTGTAGATGATCTGGAAATGGATTTTAATTTAAATATTCATGTCATATTTTATTTTTCCACTTTATTGATGTGTTTGGTATTGCTTGAAAAAATTGAAAAAATGAAAATAAATAAAATAAAAATTTTCATGAAATATAAAATTTCGAAATTTATCTGGTATTTTCTCTGATTTATTTATATATATTTGTTGGTATATGTTTCATCTCCATCTTCTTTTATTTGATATCTAATATTGGTACACACTCCACTATTGTCTTATAGTCCTTCAAATCTTAATATTAGTACAATCATAACCATGCACTAATTTACTATTTCAATCACTTTTAAGGGGTAAAACCTAATTTATCCCATTTTTTATTATTAACAGAATAGTTAATTTTTTCATCTCAACTACAATAACCCCAAGAATAAAACAATTTATTGTGTTATTTGCCCATTTATGATTTCTTCATCTTAACTACAATTCAAATAATTTATCTAAGATAAATTAAATTTTCCTAAACTATGTATTTGTCTTTTTTAATCATCCCACTATGAAAAAAATTAAAATGGTCATTCAACCATTAAATTTTTTATTTCTTTTTTTTTTCATCAGCTAACTAACGCAAAATTGAAAACATAATGCTTTTAAAATTAAAGCTATATTTATTTTCTTGAATTATTCTTAGTGAAATAAATACAAGATAAATGTATTTTTTACAAAATATTACAATATCATTTTCGTGAAGGTCAGTGTCTTTTGATTCACTTTCATTCACATGTCTATGAATTCAGGAATAACATTTTTTTTCCATGTAATTGATAATTGTGTCTTTGGTCTTGCTCTTCTTCATGACGCATCAAATTGTTATTTTGCATATGCCTTTAAAAAGTTTATCTCCCTAAGCCTTTTCGCATTACTGATGCAAGTCTTATAATCCACTAACATCTGCCATCCTCTCTCGGTTGCAGTTGCACCCCAATTTATGCCGTAATTTAGTATAAGTTGTTAATTAGTATGGAAAAGAACCTACTTGATAACTTGAAATTATTTTTCATGGTTCTGTAATGTAATCAATGTTTTATTTTTACAATTGAATATAAAAATGTAGTCATTGGACTAATAACATCCAAAACTCATGATTTGCCTAGCCATTATAAAACCATTAGCATGTGTTCCGCAAACACCCTCATGGACGTCTTCTAAGATTTTCTTGGCCTCAATAGTGTCCACACATATTAGTAGCACCTGATCCTTTCTTCTTTTATATAGGATCTCCCCATCTAAGCTGTAGTCATTGGCCAGTCTCCTCAGCGTCTTTTTATCATTCTTGCTTGCCTGATCAAGGTATTCACGATTCTTTACATATCGCAGTATATCGTGGTACCAAGGGTGATCATCCTTTTCTTATTCCTCCATTTTGTAACAATGGGCCAAAACCTTATAAATACTCATCTGGATAGGTTTTACATCCTCTTGTTTGTTCATTTTGACCATGGAAGCTAAGGTAGCCAGGGCGTTAGCCATCTGATTTTCATCTAGCAGGAGGTAGCAGAAGGTGATGTCATCAAACTCCTTAATTAACTCAAGGACCAGCCTTCAATAATTGATCAACTTGGGGTCTTTCGTCTCCCATTCATCTTTGAGTTGATAGATCACTAGTGCAGAATCCCCATATACCTCTAATACCTTGATCTTACGTTCCATGGCTACACGGATACTCATGATGCATGCTTCGTATTCTACCATGTTATTTGTGCAATTAAAATCCAGTTTACTAGTAAAAGGATAATGGTCTTCGTCTAGGGATACCAGGACTGCCCCGATTCCTTTACCATAGCATTTAGGGCCCCATCAAAATTTAGTTTTTAGGGATGTTCTTCCTGAGCACCTTCTTCAGTGGTTGCAACAAACATCAGATCCTCATTAGGAAAATCAAAATCTAAAGGCTTGTAATCCTCTAAAGCTCTGTTGGCTAGGAGGTCCACTATTTAACTCCTCTTTACTGCCTTTTACTTTATATAGATTATATCAAATTCAGAGAGTATAATTTGCCATCGAGTCATTCTTCCATTCAACGCAGTCAACTCTATCAAGTACTTTAAAGGATCCATTTTTGAGATGAGCCAAGTTGTATGGTACAACATGTATTGTCTCAGTCTTTGAGTTGTCCAGATTAAGGCACAACACAACTTCTCAATTGGCGAATATCTTGTCTCACATTCAGTAAATTTCTTATTGAGGTAGTATATCGCTTTTTCTTTCTTTCTTGACTCATCATGTTGGCCAAGTACACATCACATAGAATTCCCAAATACCAAGTACAGTATCAGTGGCTTATCTAAGCTAGGTGGCATCAGTACTAGGGCATTGGGCAAGTAATGTTTGACTTTGTTAAAAGTCTTCTGGCATTCCTCATCCCATACACCTGGATTATGTTTCTTAAGAAGACGGAATATGGGGTCAAATTTTTCAGTTAGTTGTGAAATGATCCAGGCGATGTAATTTAATCTCCCTAAGAAAACCTCTGACCTCCTTTTGAGTGTACGGCGGAGGCAACTCTTGTATAGCCCTGACTTTATCTGGGTCGATCTCAATCCCCTTTTCGCTGACTACAAATCCTAATAATTTTCCCGACATGGCCCCAAAGGTACATTTTCTTGGATTCAGCTTTTGCTGGAATTTTCTCAACCTCCAAACCAATTTCCTCAAGACTTGTACATGGTCTTTTTTTGTTCGAGATTTTGCGATCATATCATCGACATAAACCTTGATTTCTTTGTGCATTATATCATGAAACAAAGTTACCATGGCTCTTTGATATGTCACTCCTGCATTTTTCAGTCCAAATGACATTACTTTATAACAAAATGTTCCCCACATGGTTACGAATGTGGTTTTTTCCATGTCTTCAGGATGCATATTTATCTAATTATATCTGGAGAAGCTATACATAAGGAGAATAGTGAATAACCTGTCGTGTTGTCCACTAAGGTGTCGATGTGAGGCAACAAGAAATTGTCCTTCAGGCTATCTTTGTTTAAATCCCTGTAATCTACACACATTCGTACTTTCTCATCTTTCTTAGGGATGGAGACTATTTTAGATACCCACTTCAAGTATTTAACCATTTGTAGGAAACCAGCGTCAAATTGTTTCTTGACCTATTCTTTTATTTTCAATAGGATGCTGGGCCTCATCCTTCGAAGTTTTTGTTGAATCGACTTGTAATCTTCATTTATGGGAAGCCGGTGTACCAAGATATCGGTACTTAGACCAGGCATGTCTTGATACGACCATGCAAAGACATCTTTGAATTTTTGGAGTAACTTAATGAGGTTTCGCTTTGTCTTTATAGTGATGCAAGCCCCCATCATCACCTCTTTCTTTTCTTGCTTGTCTCCTAAGCTTACAATTTCCACTGACTCTTGTGAGTTAAGATCTGTTCCTCATCCTGTTCTACCATCCTTAATAAATCAGGGGATAAGTTATAATCTCAATCATCTTCAAAGTCCTGAGGTTCCTCTAGATACATGTCATGCTCAAAAGGGGATTCTGAGTTAGTAGCAATGTCGCTCGAATCATTGATATCCGAAGACCTGTTATAGGAATAAAAGAAGATCCAAAGAATAATAATAATTATCCGTATGGTATAAGTATGAATGAAATGAAAAAAGTAGAAGAATATTTGCCAAATGATACACAAGGATGCATTATTTAATTGAAATAAAAATAGTAGGCATATGCATTTTTCACAAAAGGATTCCTATTACTCCCAGGCTTAGAGCAATAAGTGTATTTTAAACATTACTCTAGATTAGTTCTAAAAATTACAGGAATCTCTTCCGTAGTCCAATTATTCAGAACACTTCCGGGGATATAAGGACAAATGTCTGATAGGTTTTCTTCCCCAATTCCTTCTTCGGATATGGGATTGATGCTCAAGTTTCCCAACATTCTTTCCGCAGTTTTGGTTAATGGGCTCTCTTTTTCTGACGTCTTTCGTTCAGGATAAATGATTTCTCCCAACACGAACGTTTTAGTGAAAATAGGTCCCAATTAAAAATCAAACCTTAATTTAATTTAATGTAAAATTTAACTCTTTTCTTATCACCAAATAAATTTACTTTTAGTGAAATTATAAATATCTAAGCAGTTAGTAAAACATGAGATGCTAAATAGGGACACATGCCAAAATAGGAAAGAAGATTACAAACAAACTCCTAAACCAAATAATTGGTTGATGGCTCAATTGACGTAAAACCATTAAAGATAAGTTTTATTGTTTACGAATAATTGTTTCTTTAGACACAAACATTACTATTGTAAGAAGCTAAAATAAACTACAACAATATAAAAAGAAAGTTATAACAGAAACAAAGCTATTACAACTCAACCAGTCATAAATAACTCTTATACTAGGAAGCACTGACACGGCAAAAATCATCTCGTACCGGTGTTGTACCAGTGTCCGACACGGACACGCCGCCGACACGGCTGGATACGTACCGGACACGCCTTGAAACGTGTCAAACAATGACACTCCCGAGTCTGCTAGGTTTTATTTGCAGAGATTGAAAAACAGAGCAAGGAAAGGTAAATATGATAAATGTGTAAGGAAGAAAGGGGTAAAAAGGGAAGAAAAAAATTAGGCTGCATAAAAAAAAAGAGTTAATGCTGAAAAAAAAGTTAATAATTAATGTTGAAAAAAAGTTAATACCTACAATTAATGCTGTGTAAAAAAGAACGAAAAAAATTAATGTTGTGAAAAAAAATTAGTTAATGTATTATTTTATATAATTATAAATTTATAACGGGGTAAGAAAGTAAAAATAAATTATAGTAATATAAAAATAGCTAAAGTAAATATAATAAAAATATGTGAGACCCATATAAATTAGATTTAAAATAATTAAAAAATTAATTTTAAATATAAATTAGTAAATATATGTGTGACCTAAATTCTTGTTAAATAAAATAAGACATTTTTTGTAAGTCAAGTTAAACAAAATATATTTTCTTTCTAGAAGATTTAGTATCTATTAGTATAATATTTTTTACATTTATTAGTATAATTTATTTGACCTATGAATTTAATTTATAAATATATGAGACACATTATAATAAGAATATATATAGTATTTGTCTAGTTAATGTATTTATTACATTAAAAATATTTTAAAAAATTAATTTTAATTATAAATTAATAAATATATGTGTGATCCAAATTCTTATTAAATAAAATAAGACATTGTTTGCAAGTCAAGTTAAACAAAATATATTCTCTTTCTAGAAGATTTAATATTTATTAGTATAATATATTTTGTATTTATTAGCATAATTTGTTACTATATTTTGTCATATTTTATGTAATGATAAGACAGCTTAATGGAAAAGAATTAATTATATATTAATGAAAAATATCAATATTTTCATTTACATTGAGTATTTTAACATAAATATATATAATAAAAATATTTTTTATTTTCGTATCCTACCATACCCGTGTCCTCATTTTTTAAAAAATTACCGTGTTGCTGTATCCGTACCGTGTCGTACCCGTATTACGTGTCCGTGTCCATGTTTCATAGCTCTTATATCAATCATAAGCCAACTTTGACTTTTCAACTAAAGCCGTTACAACTGAAAACCTAAATTCATATCTCTCACAAAGAACAGAGATTGACGAGATATCTCACTCTGTTATTCGTCAAGTATGGGGTTGTGGAGGTGACTATGAGTTCTGATGTGTTCCTACATGCTACTAAGGGTAAATCAGGAGTCGCATTAAAAATCTGACTACGTTTCTTTGGACACCAATTAAATTGGTTGATGACTCAATTGACATATATAATATATATACACTCTATGATTAAGTTTGGTTTTGCTAGCACTGAACTTAGTAGTTATTGTTTAAAGTCCCGCTTCACTATTTAAAACAACTGTTGATGGAAATAAGATAAAAATGAATGAAACAATAACCAGGAATTGTTTACCTTTGAAATGGTTGTTATCAAGATGCAAACTGTCGAGCAAAGTCAAATTTCCAATTTCTGTAGGTATACTTCCCTCCAAGGAGTTGGTACGCAATGATAAAAACTTCAAGTCTTTGCACTTGAATAAACTATTTGAAATTCTACCAAAAATTTGATTCCCACCCAAGCCCAACCTTTCTAGTTTTGACAAATTGCCTAGAGTAGATGGGATAACACCAATAAAGTTGTTAAGGTACAGAGACAATCTTTGAAGTTTACTGAAGCAAGCAAACCATGATGGGATTTCTCCATTGAAGCTATTGTTACCAAAGTCCAAATATTTCATCCGTCGCAAATTAATTAACTCAATGGGTAAAGAGCCATGGAAACTATTTTGATGAATGTCGAGCCAAGCAAGGAAAGATAGATTTCCCAATTGAGAAGAAATGGTGTGTTAAAAAATATAACATCGGTAATGACAATATATCGCAAAGAAAAAGAGAAATAGAAATAAAAAAATAAAATAAATAACACACAGATTTTACGTGGAAACCCTTTCGGGAAAAAACCACGGGCAGAGGAGAAGAAAATTCACTATGTCGAATTCGAATCAATTACAAGAGGAATAGACCATGTCTATTTATAGGCGTATAAAGCCATATTCTAATAGGAGTAGTAAGATTGAAACTCCTTATTCTAATCAATATCAAATAGAGGGAGTTTAATAAGGTTTAAAAAACCTTATTCAAAATAAAATAAAAGAAGTGTAATTCTATAGGGATTCTTCTTTTATTTTATTTTATCATTGTTTTTTTATTTAAATAAGAATTTGAGTCACTTAGTTTTAACAATCTCCACCTTGACACGAATTCTCAATGAACAAGTTCTTCATCGCGAACTCTCAACGAACAAGTTCTTCATCGCGAACTCTCAACGAACAAGTTCTTCATCGCGAGCTCTCAACGAACAAGTTCTCCACCACTTCCATAAAACCCCTTAAGGGTTTAACTTCAACAATGAACACCAACCAAGTCTAAGCAATGCTCAAACTTGGTTATAGGAAGTGACTTAGTCATCATATCTACAGGATTTTCATGAGTACTAATTTTGCTCACAATAATATCACCACGAGCAATAATATCACGAACAAAATGATACCGAACATCAATGTGTTTTATTCTCTCATGAAACATTTGATCTTTTGTAAGGAAGATGGCACTCTGACTGTCACAAAATACTGTGCTGATTTGAAGGTCTTCATTGAGCTCACTAAAGAGTCTCTTCAACCAAATAGCTTCTTTATAAGCCTCAGTAATCGCCATGTACTCAGCTTCAGTGGTAGACAAAGTGACTGTAGTTTGCAAAGTAACTTTCCAACTGATTGCACAACCTCTTATTGTAAAGACATAACCAGTAAGAGATCTTCTTTTATCAAGGTCTCCAGCAAAATCAGCATCAACATACCCAATGACTCCATCTCTAGTTCTTCCAAACTGTAAGCAAACATCAGTAGTACCTCGTAAGTATCTTAAAATCCACTGAACTGCTTTCCAATGTTCTTTATCGGGATTTGCCATGTATCTGCTAACTGCACTGACTGCATATGATAAATCTGGACGCGAACAAACCATAGTATACATGAGAGATCCCACTGCGCTAGAGTATGGAACATGTGACATGTACTCAATCTCATCATCTGATTGTGGAGATAAAGCCAATGAAAGTCTAAAATGGGCTGCTAAAGGAGTACTAACAGGCTTAGCACTCTGCATATTGAACCTGCAAAGAACTTTCTCAATGTACCCCTTCTGACTTAGGTACAATTTACTTTCTTTTCTATCTCTGAGAATCTCCATACCAAGTATCTTCTTTGCTGGTCCCAAATCTTTCATCTCAAATTCTTCACTTAGTTGGGCTTTGACCTTTCTTATCTCTCCTTTATCTTTTGCTGATATCAACATGTCATCAACATAGAGAAGTAGATACACAAAAGAACCATCACTGTTTTTCCTAAAGTAAACACAACTGTCAAAACTACTTCTTTTAAAATCATGAGAAGTCATAAAGGAATCAAACCTCTTGTACCACTGTCTTGGTGACTATTTCAAACCGTAAAGAGACTTTTTCAAGCAAGCAAACATAGTCCTCTTTTCTCGAGATGTAAAACCTTACGGTTGTTGCATGTAAATATCTTCCTCAAGTTCTCCATGCAAAATGCGTTTTTACATCTAATCGCTCAAGCTCCAAATCATGCATGGCCACAATACCAAGCAAAGCTCGAATCGAACTATGCTTCACAATCGGGGAGAACACATCTGTGAAATCCACTCTGGAATTTGAACTGTAACCCTTTGCAACAAGCCTTGCTTTATATCCGGGTTCTTCAACTCCTGGAGTCCCTTCTTTCTTTTTAAACACCCATTTACAATGAACAACCTTTTTACCTTTAGGAAGTTTCACAAGATCCCATGTTCTGTTTTTGTGGAGTGATTCTATTTCCTCTTGCATAGCAAACATCCACTTTTCTGAGTCTTCACAGCTAACCGCCTCAAAATAATTAGACGACTCTTGGTTTGCATCTATATCTTCAGCCACATTTAAAGCATAAGCACCTAGGTCAGCTTCAGCATACTTCTTTGGAGGTTTAATTTCTCTTCTAGTTCTATTTTTGGCGATAGAGTATTGTGGTAAAAAAGCAACTCTATTCTCAATTTTTGTACTGGCTTGAGGAGTTGACTCTGTATTAATCTGATGCTCCACCTACTTTTGATTTTCTTTATTGGAAGAGTCTTTAAGACATAAGTTAGGTATCATAGCAGTTTCATAAAAAACGACATCTCTGCTAATCACAACTTTTCTATTTTCAGGACACCATAACTTATACCCTTTTACACCAGCTTTATAACCAAGAAAAACACATTTAATGGATCTTGGTTCCAATTTTCCATTATTAACATGAGCATACGCAGGACACCCAAAGATCTTTAAATCAGAATAATTAGCAGGATTACCAGACCATACCTCTTGTGGAGTCTTTTTCTCAATGGCAACAGATGGAGATCGGTTGATCAAAAAACATGCAGTAGAGGCTGCTTCGGCCCAAAACGACTTTGGTAAGTTGGCATTTGACAACATACATCGAACCTTTTCCATGATCATCCTGTTCATTCGTTCTGCAACACCGTTTTGCTGTGGAGTATGACGAACTGTTAAGTGTCTCACGATCCCTTCTAACTTGCATAGTTTATTAAACTCATCAGAACAAAACTCTAAGCCATTGTCTGTGCGAAGGTATTTTATTTTTTTTTCCTGTCTGTTTTTCAATCATAGTTTTCCAAGACTTAAATGCGGAAAACACATCGCTTTTCTGCTTCAGGAAGAATGCCCAAACTTTTCTGGAAAAATCATCAATAAAAGTTAGCATATAATTAGCTCCACCTCTCAAAGGCACTCTTGATGGCCCCCACAGATCAGAATGAATATACTCCAATGTTCCTTTCGTGTTATGGATTCCTCTGGTGAATCGAACTCTCTTTTGCTTTCCAAAAACGCAGTGCTCACAGAACTTCGATTTGCAAATTCCTTGCCCATCAAGAAGTCCTTTTTTGCTCAATTCTGCCATGCCATTCTCACTCATATGCCCTAGGCGCATATGCCAAAGTTTAGTAATATCACCATCTGACAAAGAAGAGAAGCGAAAAGTCTGCATCACCAATATGATGAGAACCTCCGCAAAACATATAACTTGGCGGTCTTTTCTCGCCCTTTCATCACAATGAGGGAACCTTTTGAAATCTTCAAAATCCCACTTTTAGCTGTGTATTTGTACCCTTTTGAATCAAGAGTACTCAATGAAATTAAATTTCTCTTCAATTCTGGAACATGTCGTACGTCACTAAGTGTTCTGACAACTCCATCAAACATCTTAACTTAATTGTTCCAACACCTGTGATTTTACACGAAGCATTATTTCCCATCAAAACAACACCTTGCATAATCGTTTCGTAATTTGTAAACCAATCCCGATTGGGACTCATGTGGAAGGTGCAGCTTGAATCAAGTATCCACTCCTCGCTCTCTTTAGAATTGTTGACAGAAGCGACTAGAAATTCACCATCACTGTAGTCTTCTACAATATCAGCTTCATCGAAATTTTCTGGTTGTTTTCCCTTTTGAAACGCAGCCTCTCTTTTAATATTGTTCTGTAGCTTATAGCACTCAGATTTAGTGTGGCCTTTCTTCTTGAAGAAGTTACATACCTCTGTTTGAAGACTTTGATCTACCCTTAGATTTATCGCGAGGATTCCGATCCTGTGTCCTTCCTCGATCATCATCAGCATTCCGATCTTGTCTCCCATGAACAATGAGACCCTCTCCCTAAGAGTCGGGTTTAACCACAAGATGCTTCATCTTATCATACGAGGTCAAAGAATCATAAACCTCATCAACTGTGAAAGACTCGCGGCTATATAAAATCGTGTCTCTAAAGGTTGAATAAGACGGGGGCAACGAATAAAGTAGAATCAAACCTAGATCTTCCTTATCATACTGAATCTCCAAGTTTGAGAGAATTTCTTTAAACACTGTTAAGTGTTCGTGTACAGACGCACCTTCCTCCAAACGATGAGCATAAAGACATTGCTTCATATGCAACTTGCTAGTTAGAGTTTTCGACATACATATTTGTTCTAGCCTCTTCCATAATGCTGCGGCAGTCTTCTCCTTCATCACATCCTGCAAAATTTTGTTAGACAAATGTAGATGTAACTGTGTTAACGCCTTTCGATCCTTGCGCTTCTTATCTTCCTCCGTCAATGTCGAAGGCATCTTATCTACCCCTAGCAGGGCTTCCTCTAAATCTATCTGTACAAAAACTGCCTGCATCTTTATCTGCCACAATGCGAATCTGGTGTTGCGATCCAACAGCGAAATTTCATACTTCAAAGACGCCATTACCGTGATCGAGATGAAAAACCTAGAAGCTCTGATACCACTTTGTTAAAAAATATAACGTCGGTAATGATAATATATCGTAAAGAAAAAGAGAAATAGAAATAAAGAAATAAAATAAATAACACACAGATTTTACGTGGAAACCCTTTCGGGAAAAAACCATGGGCAGAGGAGAAGAAAATTCACTATGTCGAATTCGAATCAATTACAAGAGGAATAGACCATGTCTATTTATAGGCTTATAAAGCCATATTCTAATAGGAATAGTAAGATTGAAACTCCTTATTCTAATCAATATCAAATAGATGGAGTTTAATAAGGTTTAAAAAACCTTATTCAAAATAAAATAAAAGAAGTGTAATTCTATAGGGATTCTTCTTTTATTTTATTTTACCATTGTTTTTTTATTTAAATAAGAATTTGGGTCACTTAATTTTAACATGGTGCCTGCGAGATCCATGCTTGACAAATTCAGAGCAGTGACTCTATAGTGTCTAGATCCACATGTGACACTAATCCAGCTACAAACGGAGGTAGAAGTAGACCAATTGGTTCCCAAGAAATTGTGAGGATCGTGAGTTATATGAGATTTTAGTGCTAGAAGGGCATATTGATCAACGGTGATGCTCGAATATTTTGCAGACAAAATAACCCCAAAGGTTGCAAATAGTAGCCCAAACATAAGGTTTGATATGGGTGTAAGGCGCATCATAAGGAGAGAAACAACTGAGTTTAATACTTTTCTAATGTTAGTTCAATATTCTTTAAATACTTTGATTCGAAGGATTTAAGTAAGGCATCCATTGACTCATAATTTGAGTAAGAAATACATACAATCTTGTGGTCCAACCATGTTATAGGGAAAAAAAAGAAAGCCTAAAATAGAAGACTTAGTCTCAAGTTGAAGAGTAGCACTAATAATTCAATCAACATTAAAAAAGATCATTGTTTGGATATATAAACCAGATCCAAACTCACAATTATACCTACAGACATGAAGGATTCAATTGAAGACAAGTATAACTTGTTAAAATATAAAATTTCATCATTGGTTTTGATTCTGTGGTGGTCTATTGTATGTATCAGTTGGGGGTGGGTATTCTTCTTTTTTATTTTCATATATTGGCGACAAGCTCATATCCCTGAAATTGAACAAAAAAAATTGGAATATTTTCTCAGTTCTACCCTCTATTATTATGGATTCCTTTTTTTAAGCATTTTTCATAGCTCCATGCATTTAGGAACATGCATGCAACTATAAACCAGAACATATCAGACTTGTGTCTATGCTTTGAAAATTTCACTGTTACTTCTGTCATGGTTTGATAGAGATCTTCAATTTAATTCACAGTTGCTCCAAATTCTTACAATTAACCACTTTTTCCAACATCTAATTTGAAAATCAAGAGATCTTCAATTTAATTCACAGTTGCTCCAAATTCTTACAATTAACCACTTTTTCCAACATCTAATTTGAAAATCAAGCCCCATTGACAATTAAGGTTTATGATCTTCTTTGTTTTTGTGTGAAACTTGTTCGCTTTTGTCATTCTTGAACATACCTGCAAATAAAATACATGGACATGACGATATAATGTTATTTCAAATTAGTTAAATAAATTTATAATTATTTGTGATTTTATATTCAAATTGAAAGAAAGACAAAATTTTACATAAGATCATTCGTGCAAATAAAAGATGGCAGCTGATTATTCTTTCAATAAAAACATTTTTTTCTTTGGTGGTGTGCGAAAAGGACATGATTGTCCAATAATGAATTATGTAAGTCAAGGTTCTTGTAATTTGTACGAATGCGTGGACTGAATGAATAGCGACAAAGAATCTTAAGCCCTCTCTCTTTCTATATTTTTAAACATATAGTTCAACATTTTTATTTTTTTTAAATAGCATACTATTTTTAGATTATATGATAATTAAGTTTTATTACACTTTAATTAACTATTATATCAATTGTTTATATATACTCATAATTGTTGCTATATTATTATAATATAGCACCTTCACAATTAGGCCCTTTTTTATATTTATATCTTTTTGGTTCACTTTGGTAATTGAACTTGATAGTTAAGTCCATTTTGATCATTAAACTTGATAAAATATAAAAGATTAGTATCATAATAGTTTAAAATTGTGGGTAAAAGTACCAATGGAGGCCCTTGTGCTAGTACTCAGAGTGCATACTTGCCTTAACTACTTAAAAAATAGACAAATTAGTCCTTATTCGTTAGTTCAAAGAGCATATTGGTTTTTTCTATAAAATTTTATATCCATTTATATTATTAAAAAGCTGCATAGCTAACGAAATAACTAGACAATAATACATGGCATACCATGTGCACATCATGTTGATGTACATGAATTTTTAACAGTAGAAATGAATTATAATTTTAACAAAAAGACTGGTTTTGTCTTTGATTTAATGAAAAATGATTGATTTGTCCTTTATGAGTAAAGGGGGTAAAATGCAATCTGACTCTTAGTACAAGGGCCTCATGGTACTTTTACCTAAAATCGTGTCATATCATCACCCAAAAGCGGATCTTTCAAGTGATGCTGACATAGCACAATATCAGAGTATCAAAGTAACTAAAATGAATATAATTGTCAAGTTTAAATATAAAAATAAACAAAAAAATTTCTGATTACCAAAATAGACTTAAGTGTCAAGTTTAATGACTAAACTTTATATTAACTCTTAAAAAACACCAAAACCGTTATCACCAAAAGAAAACATAATAATGATTAAAAGCTTAGGTAATTAATTTTGTAGTATATAGTCGGTCCAACACTGACTTATATCTAAGCGAAGTGCATGCATCAAGTACAACATTTTTTTCTCTGATTACCTTCTCTTTTCTTTTATCATTCTAGAGTTCAACCAATTCACTCAAAGCCAAACAATTGAATAGAATTGTCTAACCATGTGTATTGCTGCTTTCATTTGGCAAGCTCATCCACTCTACCCTCTTCTGCTTTTACAAAACAGAGACGAATACCACAACAGGTATGTTTCCATTTCACTTAAATTATTCTTCTCTTGAAAATATATTTATCTTATTAATATATATGGGTGGAATTGAAGGCCTACGAAGGCACTTGCATGGTGGGATGTTGATGGTTGTGAGATATTAGGAGGAAGAGATGAAGTAGCAGGAGGGACATGGTTGGCTTGTTCAAGACAAGGCAGAGTTGCTTTTCTCACCAATGTGTTGGAGCTTCATCCCCGTCCCGACGCCAAGACCCGCGGTGATCTTCCACTTCTTTTCCTGGAGGTAAATAAATCTATATGCCCTTTTTTTTTTTTTTTTGGTTGAAGCCAGCTCACCTATCAAAAACGGTGGTCATTCATTAAAAGTAAACACACTGTTGTTGATACAGAGCACAAAGAGCCCCATGGAATTTGCGGAGCAACTGGCCACCGATGCTCATCAGTACAATGGATTTAACCTCATAGTGGCTGATATTCCTTCCAAATCAATGGTTTACTTCTCGAACAGGCCAAAGGGGGAACCCATTAACATTCAACAGGTTTCTCCGGGGCTTCATGTTCTTTCAAATGCCAAGCTTGACTCTCCCTGGCATAAGGTACATTAACTTGTGTCATGTGTTATATTCCTATAAAGTTATGCCCAAAGGCAGATGGACGCTGGTGAATTGATTCATCCACTCCCATTGTGCAGGCTCAGCGGCTAGGTAGAGGCTTCAAACAGATGCTCAATAGATTCGGTAAAAATGAAGTAAACGTGAAAGAAATGGTTGAGAAACTTATGAAAGATAAAGTGAAAGCTGATAAAAGTAAGTTACCTGGCATATGTGCTCTCGACATGGAGTTCAACCTTAGCTCCATATTTGTTGAAATGGACACCCCACTGGTAAAATTCCAAGTTCAAAACCATCCTCCTACTAAAATTTATGTAGAACAATGTTGAAGCCAATAAAAGTTGTGGTTGTTTCAACTTACATATCCATCTATTTTCTGGAATATAGGGGCTTTATGGAACAAGGAGTACTGCAGCAATGACCGTAGGTGCTGGTGGGGAAGTTAGCTTTTATGACAAGTATCTAGAAAAGGGTGTGTGGTTTGAGAGAACCGTCAATTTTCATATCCAGAAGCTCAAGTAGATTGAATCCATGTCAAAGCAAGGGATTTTACTACTCAAGTTATTTATTGATTTGCGAATGCTATAAGCATTTTAAGTTTATACTAATTGTACCAAAGGAGTGATGTATGATGTATCCCGGTCTGCCTAATAATGCAAAATCCAATAAAACAATGGAAGAAAAATAAGAAATGTAACATTTTGCAGGGTACGACTCCGTCATCCTCTTTGCTAATTGCATTCAATTCGAAAACCTAAGAATCAGCCAAAAGAAAACCTAAGATGTTGCAGGCATTTGCATTTGTGTGCTGTCTTGAAAATCTACCTCATTTCTTTCTCAACAAGTCAAGTTGTGGGAATTGCATTTGTATTAAGGCATCTTGCACCCAAATCTATACATTAATAGTATTTTTTTTCAAATCAATAGGAAGCGAACCCTTATCTCCAAAACCGACTGCAATGAACAAAATTGATGGGCTTTAAAAGCTTTGTGAAATTAATCAATGGGTTTTGCAAAATATATTGATGGAGCTTTACAGCTTTGAGGGGAAAAAGACAGAAAAGAGTGGAGAAGAGAAAAAGAATTTTAAAGACCCAAAATAATAAATTAATTTTTTAATCTACGTTATATTACAACACACACAAAAAGATCACCTCATTTTTCTGTTAGTTTTATTAACAAATTCGACAAAATTTGTGTAGTGTTTATTATTTACAGTTTTTCTTGCAATCCAAGTGCAAGATTATCACAAATTCCAATTGGCAATTGGAAAATGAGATACGATGTTTATGTTTTTTTTTTCATTTTTAAATATAATAAAGGCGAAATTAACTGAAGTGAAAACTCTCTTTTTGATTTAAAAGCCCAGATATCAATTACAAGACATCAAAAAACAAAGACAAGTATTGGGGGCCAGCAGATGACAGTGAGTGACACTGTTTGATTTACTCGAATGATTACAACATGTTTGATTGAAACTATTTTGTAATGTCTGACTAAATAAATATTGAGAGAAAAAGACTTCAATTTTCTTCTTTTCCTTAGCTATAAAAATTTAATTTCTAGATTGGATAACATGCCTTTGGTTCTCATCTCTTGTTATGTAAGGCTGAGTCGCTGTTCGTTGGATGGACCTACATTCAAAACATGAATTGAAAAGACAAGTAATAGAAACTTTGTCATATTTAGACAAATCAAATTAATTTTTGAGTGGACAATTTGTGATTGAACCAAGTATTGGAATATTTTATCTGCTTTGCCCTGTATTATTATCGATTCTTCTTTTAATGGCATTCTTCTCCCTACGGTTTTAAAATTTCAGATATTATTATATTTCTTAAGCCCAACCATCTGCACACCATTTGCTTCTCTTTTTAATTTTCAGGCTATACATGAGCTGTTGCTATCTATAATCTACCGTTACCCGACCACATTTTTTTAACTTTTTACATTTATTCTGCATGTATCCAAAACCAAACAATACATTTATTGCATATTCCTTTGTCTTAAATACCATTTTATTTAATGTCATTAGACATTATTCTTTTTTCTTTGTGATCAAAATTATTAAACAAAAAATATGATGCTTGTTTTACGTGTAAAGTAATTTTTATTTAATATATTAAGAAGTAAGAACCAATATATTAATTTTCAGCCATATGTCTCATTCAATAAAGTAGCATACTATTTTTCGAATATAATTTTAAGGTGTAGGGACCATCTCGAAAAATTGGATAATCTTCAGAAACCATTATGATATTATACCATTTGTAATTTTGGAGTAAAGGATTCTGCCTTTCTAAATCTCCATTAAGCTACTTTGCCTTTTCTTTTTTGCTCCATGCCTCAATTGCAAGACAACTATTTATTTCTAACTGTTGAGTATGACTCCTATTTCAGTCAAATTTGAGAAATAATCTTTCAGTTAAACTCTATTTATTTGTTTCAATCAAGCTCTGATTAGTCTAGATTATTTTATTATTATTTGACCTATTAATTTAGCCTATAAATAGGCTCTTTTACAACCTTAATAATACATCCATTAGAGATTAGAACTCATAACACATTTAGAGAATTTTGTGTCATGTTTTAAGGGGTCTTTGTTTTCAAGTTTTCAGGGTTTAGTTTTTATCTCCATCTTTTGTACTCTTCGTTCTTTTACCATTATAGTAAAATTATCTTTACCCGTGGTTTTTTATCCTATTTGGAGGGATTTTTCCACATTAAATTTGTGTGTTCAATTTCTTAATTTCTTTTGTTATCCTTACTTGTTTGTTGTTTAATGGGGCCGTCCCTAACAAGTTGTGTCAGAGCTAGTTCAATTTTCATATATCAGTCCATTCAGAGATGGCAACAACAAGGTTTGAAATTGAGAAGTTCGATGGTGAGACAAATTTCAATTTGTGGCAAGTTCAGATGATGGAAATTCTAGTTCAAACCGGCTTGAAAAAGGTTGGTACCGGGAAAAAGCCTGAGAATCTAAACCAAACAGAATGGGAAGAGCTAGATGAAAAGGCCTTGTTTACAATCCAATTGTACCTTGCATATATGGTATTGCAGGAGATATTGATGGAGAACACCTCATCCGCCTTGTGGAAAAGGTTAGAAACTCTTTATGCGACTAAGTCGCTAGCTAACTATTTAGTGTTGAAACAATGTCATTTACATTTCGCATGAACGAAGGTGAGCTTCTTAAAGATCACATCAGTCAATTCATTACTCTTTTAAATGATTTAAAGAATGTTGAGGATCAGATTGATGAAGAAGATCAGGCTATACTATTATTGTGCTCTTCACCCCCTTCATACAAGTCTTTCAAGGAAATCTTGATTTCTGGCAGAGACAAACTCTTGTTTGAAGACGTGAAGGGTCATTTGTTGAGTAGAGACAAACTCAAAAATGAGGTTGGTTTGATTAGCAAGGCAGATAAGCAAGCTTCCGTTTTGGTAGCATCAAAGAAACGAGATAAAATGTGTCGCTATTATAAAAAGTTAGGTCACATCAAATCAGATTGTTATAAACTACGAAATAAAAGAGCTGTTGAGAGTAACGATGAAGATATAACTGTGCTAATTTAGCCAATGAAAGCGGTGATGATTTCTTGTTAGTGTCAACGAGCGATAACTCCAACCTCATGTCTTAGCTCTAGGTGATTCTAAAGCTAGTTAAGTCATAAGAAATGAAAAAGGGGGAGTGGATTATGGGATACAACAGAAATATAGGCAAATGCTCAGTCTACAATGATGAACTATGGGGAGTTCTTGATGGATTAGCTCTTACTCACAAAAGGCACTATGATGGTATATTGATACAAACTGATAGCTTGGAGGAGGTTAAAGCATTTAGGATTCCTCTCCCTCAAGCTAGAATTCTACACATATTAGATGTATAAATATACGTTCATGGGCCATTCAACATTTTCCTAGAGAACATATTGGCTATAGCCCATCTTTGAAAAGTCAAAGATGGGGGCTATAGCAAGTGGGAAGAAAATGGCACCAAAATTAGGCACCGAAAGTTGATGTGAAAATTGGCATGCGATAATTGCAATTTTGGTCCCTATTTGAATAGGTACTTTGCAAGATTGATCCCTGAACCTCAACTATAAATAGGCCTAATCATTGCTCATTTTCTTCATCCCACAATTTGTCATTCTCTACTTAAGGCATTGTTCTCTCTCCCTATTTGTATATTTTCACTTGTAATTTTGGAGTGAAATATATTTGGTAGTGCCCAATGACGTAGGCAAAATTTGCCGAACCTCATTAAAATTCTGGTGTTCTTTATTTTTTATTTTTCATATATTGTGAGTGTGATTGTAGTTATTTATTGTGCTATTAAATTACGATAGAGGGATATTCTGGCTAGGAAAGATCTGGTACTTAAGTGATCCTCGTGATCCACCTCTCTTTCCTGGGAATTGAACTCAGTGTGATTTATCAGTATAATAATTTTACTCTTTTACACGCTTCCGCACAACAATTGGTACCAGAGCTAGGTTCGTACTTGGGGAGTACGATCGTTTGCGGCACTATTCACGTATATGACACTGTTCACGTATACAGTTGTTGGGATCGATGAGAAAAATGGCACAGGCATCGTCATTAGCAAGGACTACGGTGACCAATGCAAAATTTGAAGTAGAGAAATTTGATGGTACCAATAATTTTGGTATGTGGCAATGTGAGATCCTGGATGTCTTATGTCAGCAAGAGCTAGATATAGCCCTTGAAGTGAAACCTGACAATATGGATGACAAGGAGTGGGCCAAGATTAATAGACAAGCTTGTGGTACAATCCGTCTATGTTTGGCCAAAAGAGCGTATACTCTGTCATGAGGGAGACATTAGCGAGGAAATTGTGGGATACATTGGAAGAAAAGTTTCTAACGAAAAGCCTTGAAAATAGGCTTTATATGAAAAAGAAACTTTTTCGATTCACGTATGCACCCGGTATACCGATGAATGACCATGTGAACTTATTCAATAAAATTTTAGTAGACTTGCTAAATTTGGATGAGAAATTTGGAGACGAAGACAAGGCATTATTGTTGTTGAATTCCCTTCCTGATGAATATGATCATCTTACCACCACATTGCTTCATGGGAAGGACACAATCACATTTGATACAGTCTGCAGTGCATTGTATAGATCTGAGACTCGAAAGAAAGATAAAAGAGATCACAGAGATACAACTGCTGAAGTCTTAACAGTAAGAGGTCATTCAAGCAGCAGCAAACCTGGTAGAAGGGGAAAGTCCAAAGGGAGACCCGCCAACGATGAGTGTGCCTTTTGTCGTGAGAAAGGGCATTGAAAAAAAAAATTGTCCTAAGTTACAAAAGGGCAAGGCTATTTCTAATGCATGTGTAGCGGAGCATAATGAGGAGTCAGGCTTTAGCTTGGTTAGCATGGCAATGGCATGTCATACTGATGAATGGATTTTGGATTTTGGATGTACTTACCATATGTGTCCTAATAAGGACTGGTTTTATAGTCTTAAAGAACTAGAAGGTGGAGTTGTTCTTATGGGCAATGAAAGTGCTTGTAAGACAATGGGAGTAGGTACAATCCAAGTGAAGAATCACGACGGCTCAATCCAAGTCTTGACTGATGTTCGCTATGTACCCAGCTTGAAGAAAAATCTCATCTCATTAGGGGCCTTAGAATCTAAAGGGCTCAAAATCACTTTGAGAGATGGATTACTAAAGGTAGCAGCTGAGAATTTGTCGGTGATGAAAGGCACAAGAAGAAATAACTTGTACTTTTTAAATGGAAGTACAGTTATTGGATCAACATCAACAGTTTCTGAGAAAGATGTAGATTCAGAGGCTATCAGGTTATGGCATATGCGATTGGTACATGCTGGTGAAAAAGCTTTGCAGACTTTGGCGAAGCAAGGCTTGTTGAAAGGTGCAAATTCTTGCAAATTGGAATTTTGTGAACATTGTGTTTCAGGCAAGCGGACGAGGGTAAAGTTTGGTTCAAACAATTCACAATACGAAAGGAATTTCGGACTACGTTCACAAGTGATGTGTGGGGACCTACCAAAGTGGCTTCTTTGGGAGGTATGCACTATTTTGTTACTTTTGTTGATGATTATTCAAGAAAAGTATGGGTGTATCTAATGAAAAGAAAAAGTGAAGTATTGGATGCATTTCTGAAATGGAAGAAGATGGTGGAAACTCAGACTGGTCGAAAGGTCAAACGACTTCGATCAGATAATGGTACTGAGTACAAAAACGATCCATTTCTTCAAGTATGTCAAGATGAGGGCATCGTGCGACACTTTACTGTTTGGGATACACCACAGCAGAATGGGGTGGCAGAACGCATGAATCGAACTATACTGGAGAAAGTTCACTATATGTTGTCCAATGTTGGATTGGGCAAGGAATTTTGGGCTGAGGCTGTTACATATGCATGCCATCTAATTAACCGTTTGCCATCAGCTGCAATAAATGACAAAACTCCTATAGAGATATGGACTGGTAAATCTGCTACTGATTATGATTCTTTACATGTATTTGGTTCCACTGTATATTATCATGTAAAAGAATCGAAGTTAGACCCAAGAGCAAAGAAAGTATTATTCTTTGGTATAACTAGTGGAGTAAAAGGAAACCGTCTCTGGTGTCCTGATACAAGGAAGATTGTCTTTAGCAGAGATGTGACTTTTGATGAATCAACCATGTTAAAGGATTCACAAAAGGATGACAAAACCAGTAGTACTTTACAGCAGGTGGAGCTTGAAAAGGTTAATAATGATCCAGCTAATATTGAAAAAACAAATGATGAAGAGGTTCTGACCCAAGAACTTCTACGGCAACAAGATTCAATTGCATATAGGAGGCCAAGAAGAGAGATTCGAAAGCCTGCTCGCTTTGATGATATTGTAGCCTATGCACTTCCAATCGCAGATGATGATGCTCCTTCTACTTACACAGAAGCAATAAGCAACCCTGATAGTGTAAAGTGGAAGCAAGCCATGAATGAAGAAATGCAGTCTCTTCATCAAAATAGGACTTGGGAGTTGATGACACTGCCCAAGGGAAAGAAGGCAATTGGATGCAAATGGGTATATGCAAAGAAGGAAGGATTTCCTAGTAAAAATGAAATTCGGTACAAGGCTAGATTGGTAGCAAAGGGTTATGCTCAGAAAGAAGGAATAAACTACAATGAAGTGTTTTCTCTAGTTGTGAAGCATTCGTCTATTCGGATTTTGCTAGCCTTGGTTGCGCAATATAATCTTGAACTAGTTCAGCTTGATGTGAAGATCGCATTTTTACACGGTAATTTGGAAGAGGAAATCTATATGACTCAGCCAGATGGATTCAAGGTTGCTGGTAAACAAAACTGGGTTTGCAAACTGACAAAGTCGCTTTATGGATTGAAGCAATCTCCGAGGCAGTGGTACAAGCAATTTGATCAGTTCATGAAAGGGCAAAGGTACACAAGAAGTAAAATTGACCATTGCGTGTATTTCCAGAAGCTATAAGAAGGAACTTTCATATACTTGCTCTTATATGTTGATGATATGCTAATAGCATCTAAGAGCAAAGTTGAGATTGAGAGATTGAAGACTCAACTCAATCTCGAGTTCGAGATGAAAGATCTTGGTGAAGCTAAGAAGATTCTTGGCATGGAAATATGTAGAGATAGAGCCCATGGCAGAGTTAGCTTGTCTCAGAAGCAGTATTTGAAGAAGGTACTACAGCAGTTTGGCATGAACGAGCAGATAAAACTTGTAAGTACCCCGTTGGCTTCTCATTTCAAGCTTTCTGCACAACTATCTCCCTCGACGAATACAGAACGAGAATACATGTTACAAGTTCCATATTCTAATGCAGTGGGTAGTTTGATGTATGCAATGGTGTGTACAAGACCCGACATTTCACAGGCAGTTAGTATAGTGAGCAGGTATATGCATAATCCTGGAAAAGGACATTGGCAAGCTGTGAAATGGAGTCTACGATATATTCAAAAGACCGTGGATGTTGGATTACTGTTCGAGCAGGATAATACACTTGGTGAAGGTGTTATTGGGTACGTTGATTCTGACTATGCTGGTGATTTGGACAAACAAATATCAACCACCGGTTACGTGTTTACACTTGCTGGAGGACCAATTAGTTGGAAGTTTACTCTACAGTCTACTGTTGCATTGTCAACCACAGAAGCTGAGTACATGGCTGTAACAGAGGCTGTAAAGGAAGCAATTTGGTTACAAGGTATGGTTAAAACCTTGGGATTGGTTCAGGAGCATATTAATGTGTATTGTGATAGTCTAAGTGCTATTCATTTAGTAAAGAATCAAGTCTATCATGCACGTACAAAGCATATCGACGTACGATTCCATTTTGTGCAATAAATTATTGATGAAGGGAAGATTCGCCTTCATAAGATTAAGACTGCAGATAATCCGGTAGATATGATGACTAAGGTGGTAACAGCAACCAAGTTTGAATATTGTTTGAACTTGATTAATATCCTACGAGTTTAACAGCTGAAGAAGGCACTATCAAGTATTGTTGGCAAAGGCAGAAAGAATTGTGTGAAGATAAGATTATCCTAATCAAATCTTCAAGGTAGAGATTATTGGCTATAGCCCATCTTTGAAAAGTCAAAGATGGGGGCTATAGCAAGTGGGAAGAAAATGGCACCAAAATTAGGCACCGAAAGTTGATGTGAAAATTGGCATGGGATAATTGCAATTTTGGTCCCTATTTGAATAGGTACTTTGCAAGATTGATCCCTGAACCTCAACTATAAATAGGCCTAACCATTGCTCATTTTCTTCATCCCACAATTTGTCATTCTCTACTTAAGGCATTGTTCTTTCTCTCTATTTGTATATTTTCACTTGTAATTTTGGAGTGAAATATATTTGGTAGTGCCCGAGGACGTAGGCGAAATTTGCCGAACCTCGTTAAAATTCTGGTGTTCTTTATTATTTATTTTTCATATCTTGTGAGTGTGATTGTAGTTATTTATTGTGCTATTAAATTACGATAGAGGGATATTCTGGCTAGGAAAGATCTGGTACTTAAGTGATCCTCGTGATTCACCTCTCTTTCCTGGGAATTGAACTCAGTGTGATTTATCAGTACAATAATTTTACTCTTTTACACGCTGTCGCACAATAGAACATAATAAAGTTGTGGATTGCTTGGCTAAAATGGCCTTTGATACGAACCAATGACTAAAGATATTTGATGAGATACCGAGAGAGGTGCTAACACTCTCTCCTATGATTCAAGCAAGTGACAAGAGGTGCTAACACTCTCTCCTATGATTCAAGCAAGTGACAACACTACCCATAGCATTATCAATTAGTTAAGTCTTTTGTATGTTATTACTTTACCAAAAAAAATTGTTTTAGCCTTAAATCTAATTATTTACTTTTTGATTAAAAAATAAATAAAATCAACTTTTATAAGAGTTATTATTTGGTACAATGTACTTCTTTTATTCCATGAGCATTCTTAAAAAATTGTAATATATGTTTTTTAATATTTTACTATGCCTCTATAAGACACTTATCAACCTCCTAATCCTATTTGTTAAGTCTAAAAACTTTACTAATAGTTTATCAAATATTTTCTCTTTTAATAATTGTTTAAAAATCAAGTTCAAGATGAATTTAGACAAATGGTTTCGTAGTAGATTAAATTCTTTGGATATATTAACCAAATCCACACCAGCAAATTTTACCTATGATGGATTCAATTGAACATACAAAATAATAACTTGTTAGAAGAGTTGATTAATTGGAAGGCATAGAATGGGTTAATCAATTAGAAAAATAGAATTTATAAAACTTGAGGATATAAATTTATACTGGGAATATTCAGTGGGATGAAGAGTAAATTTCAAGTAGCAAAAGGTTGGATCCCTCTCTCTCCCTTCCAAAAATAGGCGCATCTCGGGAAATTGATGTACAATTAATTCACTTTGAATGCATGAGTCTATGGTAAGGAAGGGGTCTCAGCAGTGAGGTAAAATGGTAATTGTTGAAACAGAAAATAGAAGAAATGTAGCCACTGTGGGTCTTATGGGGAGAGGACCGGCTGTGGGTATTTGGTTGCATCTTTATTGTTGTGCAAAAATCTTTCTAGTTGAGTATCAACTATCCTTTTAATTTTAATAAAAATTATATATGAACTTGTGAACTTGTATTCAAATTTAATCTTTCCATTGAGCCGCTCTTGCAAGTAGAACATGGCAGCTGACGATTCCTTGACAGGCTTCTTTATATTCGACCTGTTTTGTTATGTGAAAAGAACATGATTGTCCAATGAATTCTGTAAGTCAAGATGTTTGCGATTTGCTAATTCATGGATCGAACACCAACAAGGAAACCTTAAACCCTCTCTTCTTCCTTCGAGGTAATGGGATTAAACCGTGGAGAATAATTAATAATTATACCAGTTTTTTATACTTACTTTTTACTTAATTACTGCTCAAGCTAAATCGAGTTTGCACGTTACGTTTGATAGACTAAAATATGGCTTTGCCTTGTTAATGTTTTTAGGGATGGCCCGTTTGAGGTTCAAGTTTAGTCGGATAGACTGAAATGTTAGTACAAAACTTCGGTGAGGAAAATCTCGAACACACGAACGAAAACTCGAACAGAAGAAGAAATAGGACAAGGCTCCAAGGCGTGTATCAAATCACTATCTTTAAGGTTATATTCGCCCCCACCTATCTTCGGTGTGCAAACGAGTTCCAAGCAAATTAACCTCGAGGATACAATGAAGCCAATGGCTATTTGCGTTTTTGCACTGACGAGAATAGCCCACTACACACTGAGCAATATATGACAAGAAAACCAATTTCTATAAAGGATTTCTGCAGTAATACTTTATAGAACAATCTAACAATATTAGAAAATGAAGGAAGAAAGAAAGAATATTAGAATTATTGGTATATCTCTAAATGAAATCTGATTCCTATTTATAGGAATTTTCATGTCTCTTTATAGAGACATATTTAATCAATAGGTACCTTTCCGAATAATAATGTTTTTTTAAAATAAAAACATTATTAATCATTTAGTTATAACTATTCAAATAATATTATTTAAATAGTTATAATTCTTTTTCAAAAATCAAAAGATATAATCTTTTAATTAATTATACCCATTCATTTATAGTTATTGGAAAACTATAAATATTTGAAAATGTTCCAACAATCTCCCCCCATTTTCAAAATATTTTAGATTTTGATATTCTTGGAAATCGATTTGCATAAATGAAGGTATCTTACGATTGAACCTTCACTTAGTGAGAACATGTTAGAGTTAATCGAAATTGCATGGTAGACTAAGCTTTGAACCAACTATTTCATTTGATTAACCGAACACATCTCACACAATGATTTCAACAACGGTCAATGCATAATATCTAGGGACACTATTATGGCCATGTGTCTGTGTCCTCTTTTCATAAGTGCTGTCAGAGCCAAGCCCTTGAGCCCCTAGAAGCGGCCACACTTCCACTCACATAGGTAGATCCCATCAAAAGTGTTCCCGTAATTATAACACTCTAACATATTTATGTTATGGGTCCATTAAGAGTATATTACTCATCCTTCCCTTATCATTACGGGTACCTAGCACTTTAATCTTAGGATGGATTTATTTATAGTGCTATGATCACATCACGATGATGTACTTTATCTCATTGAACTCAAGACTTGACGTTATACCAAGCGTTGAGTCGAGTTTCCATCATGGGTGACTCTAATTAATGGGCTTGAGTCCCATCCCTTTTGAGGTCCTTTTTACTGCATCTCTAGTAAGACTTTTAGTCAAAGGATCCGCCAAATTTTCACTTGACCTCACATAATTAATAGTGGTCACTCCATCGAGAGATTAATTGTCGGACATAACTATGTCTTAATCCAATGTGTCTAGACTTTCCATTATATACTTGGCTATATGCCTTTGCTAGAGAAGTGCTTTGACTAACACAACGGATAGAAACAGTGAAATTGGCTTAGGCCATAAAGGTACATCATAAAGCAAATTTCTTAACCATTCTCGCTTCTTTAGATGCGTGGCTAATGCAATAAATTCTGCACGCCATGGTGGAATCGATGAATACATGTTTGTTTCTTGGAACCCCAAGAAATGGCTCCTCCACCAAGAATGAAGATCCATCCACTAGTAGATGCATGATCTTCCAAACTTGTAATCCAACTAGCATCCGAATACCCTTCTAAAACTGGAGGATATCTATTATAACATAATCCATAGTTAATAGTTTTCTTTAAGTACCTAAGTACTCTATTCAATGCTTGCCAATGCAAACTACTTGGATTACTTGTGTACCTACTCAATTTCCCAATAGCATATGCAATATCTGGTCTTGTACAAGTCATTATATACATAAGACAACCAATTAGACTTGCATATTTCAATTGATCAATTTTCCTACCAGCATTAGATACTAATTTTATTTGAGGATCCATGGGTGTAGATGCTGGTATATAGTTGAAAAGATCAAACTTTTTAAGCACATTTTCAATGTAATGTGATTGTGATAAAGCTATACTGCTTTCATCTCGGGTTATTTTAATCCCAATAATAACATCTGCTACACCCATATTCTTCATAGCAAAGTTGTTTGACAAGAATTTCTTTGTGTTTTCTATTTGTTCCAAATCCGTGCCAAAAATGAGCATGTCATCTACATATAAGCAAATTATGACACCTTTTCCATTTTCAAATTTGCTATATATGCACTTATCGGATTCATTTATTTTATAACCATTAGCTAAAACAACATTGTCAAACTTTTGGTGCCATTGTTTTGGTGCTTGTTTAAGTCCATATAAAGATTTAACAAGCTTACATACCTTATGCTCTTGTCCTAGAACAACAAATCCTTCCGGTTGTTCCATGTACACTTCCTCTTCCAATTCACCATTTAAAAATGCAGTTTTAACATCCATTTGGTGAACAACCAAATTATATATAGATGTAAGTGATATTAAGAGTCTAATTGTAGCAATTCTTGCTCTTTGGAGCATAGGTATCAAAGTAATCAATACCTTGTTTTTGTGTAAAACCTTTGGCTACCAACCTTGCTTTAAACTTATCAATGGTTCCATCGACCTTCATTTTCTTTTTGAAGATCCATTTACAACCTATATGTTTGGAACCCGGTGGAAGATCAACTAAAATCCAAGTTTGATTTCCCATTATTGAATCCATCTCATCATTTATTGCTTCTTTCCAAAAAGCAGAGTCTTGATATTTCATTGCCTCTTCAAATGTAATAGGATCAGATTCTGTATTATAACAATAAGGTATCTTGTTGTATATACTTTCACCTTTTCCTTCTACAAGAAACATCATGAAATCTGGTCCAAAATCTTTGACCTTTTTAATCCTCTTACTTCTTCTTAATTCTTGACAAGATTCATCATTATTATTAATTTGTTCCAATGGAATCTCATTCTCATTTGAAGAATGAATCAATTGTTGTGGCTGTAATTGTCTTGATATAGAATTAAATCTATTTTCATCAAAAATAGCATCTCTTGATTCAATAATAGTATTAATTGAAATTGAATCATTTGGTTCAATTACCATGAACCTATATACCTTGCTATTATGTGCATATCCTATAAATATGCATTCAATTCCTCTTTCACCTAACTTTTTACGTTTAGGTGTTGGAACTTTGACAATAGTTTCTACAACCCCAAACCTTCAAATAATTAAGGTTTGGTTTCTTTTCTTCCATTGTTCATAAGGGGTTATTTTAGTTTCCTTATTAGGAACTCTATTCAATATATGACAAATTTGTTAGAAATGACTTCTCCCTAAAAACCTTGTCTAAGACCTGAATATGATAACATTGAATTTACCATTTCAGTTAATACTCTATTTTTCCTTTCAGCTACACCATTTTGTTGTGGTGTATAAGGGGCTGAAACTTGATGGACAATCCCAGTGGATTCAAAATAACTTGGATTATAGTATTCTCCACCTCTATCCGATCTTAAGCACTTGATAAATGATTCACATTGAAGTTCAACTTGATTTATAAACTTTAAATTTATCAAGCGCTTCATCTTTTGAATGCAATAAATATACATAACAATATTTAGAACAATCATCAATAAAAATAACAAAATATTTCTTTCCACCTAATGTAGGAGTATTATACATGTCACATAAATCACTATGTATCAAATCAAGCAATTTTGTTTTTCTTTTAACCTTAGGGAAATGGTTTCTTGTAATTTTAGTCAACATACATGTATTGCATTTTTCAATATTATTATTAAAAGCAGAATTAAATCTAACTTATACATGTCATTCAATTTTCTATAATTCAAATGACCTAATCTATAATGCCATAAACAAAAGATTCAACCATATAAGCGAGAAATAGTATTTTCATTCTTACTCGATAATATTTAGTTTGAACATACTCTCATACATATACCCTTTCCCTACAAAAATTCCTCCCTTAGACAAAATAAATTTATCTCTCAAAAACAAGTTTGAAACCAAACTTATTTAATGAACTTCCGGACACTAAATTCTTTCTAACTTCTAGTACATAATATACATCATTTAAGGTTAAAACCTTTCCGTAGTGAATTGCAGTTCAATGGACCCTTTGCCTTTGATTGTCTGCGGTGGAAGAATTTCCCATGTACAAGACATTGTCATTTTCACATTGTGTAAACTTTGTGAACATGCTTTTGTCTTTGCACACGTGTTTGGTTGCTCAAAGATCAATCCACCATGTATTATCATCTTGTGCCATATTAATTTCGAGATATCATTGCAACAAAATTTTCAAGTTATTGTCACCTTAGAAGATGATTTCTTCTTTAAGAATCGACATTCATTCTTGAAATGTCCCGACTTACCACAATGATAGCATAAGCCCTTTTGTTTCTTTTTAAACTTAGGTGCTCTATCATCTGTTTGAACTTTCTCTTGAATGGTTTAGTAGTCATACTTCCTCCATAACATGCACTTTGGCATTTTTTAATTTAGATTCTCGATCTTGCTTTCGATATTCTTCTTCAATACGAAGATGATTTGCCAAAGCCTCAAGAGATATTTCCTCTTTCTTATGTTTTAGACTTCTTTTAAAGTCTTTCCAAGATGGAGGAAGTTTGTCTATTATGGAGGATACAACAATCATTTCATCCATTTTCATATCATATTGTTTGAATTGATTCAAACATCTTTTCAATATCACGAAATTGTTCCATAATGTAAGCGACCATCAATCATTTGATAATTATTGAAACGATCGACAAGAAATTTCTTACTTGTAACATCTTGGTCATGTATCTTGTCTCCAATTTGTCCCATAATTCTTTAGCGGTGACCTCATTTTGGTAGGTGTCGAACAAACCATCGATAAACCATTCAATATGTGGCCCATGCAAATATAATCAGCATTGTCCCATTTTTGTCTTTCTCGGGTTGCAAAGAATGATTCGTTTCAGTCTCCTCAGTCTTGGGGTATCCAAAACATATGCAATCTTCAAAGTTGATAATAAGAAGTGCATCTTTTCTCGCCATCGTCGGAAATTGCCACCATCAAACCGATCAAGTTTGACAAAATTGGAAGCCAACTCCCTTAGTGTTCCACTTTCGTGAGTTGCGGTAGTCATTATGTAATATAACCTTAAAATTGTTAGTACAAAACTTCAGTGAGGAAAATCTCGAACACACGAACGAAAACTCGAACAGAAGAAGAAATAGGACAAGGCTCCAAGGCGTGTATCAAATCACTATCTTTAAGGTTATATTCGCCCCCACCTATCTTCGGAGTGCAAACGAGTTCCAAGCAAATTAACCTCGAGGATACAATGAAGCCAATGGCTATTTGTATTTTTGCACTGACGAGAATAGCCCACTACACACTGAGCAATATATGACCAGAAAACCAATTTCTATAAAGGATTTCTACAGTAATACTTTATAGAACAATCTAACAATATTAGAAAATGAAGGAAGAAAGAAAGAATATTAGAATTGTTGGTATATCTCTAAATGAAATATGATTCCTATTTATAGGAATTTTCATGTCTCTTTATAGAGACATTTAATCAATAGGTACCTTTCCGAATAATAATGTTTTTTTAAAATAAAAACATTATTATTCATTTAATTATAACTATTCAAATAATATTATTTAAATAGTTATAATTCTTTTTCAAAAATCAAAAGATATAATCTTTTAATTAATTATACCCATTCATTTATAGTTATTGGAAAACTATAAATATTTGAAAATGTTCCAACATGAAATGTGGTTTAGCATTGCTAATCCTTTTAGGGATGGCAAAAGCAAGGGTGGAGAGATGCAAGTGTTTTGAGGCGTGGTGGTGATATTAGAATCAGTGCTCATCTGGTTTTCTTCTTAGGCCTGCCATTTTGGTTTATCGTTTGGTTCTGTTTTGCCTTGTGTTCCTCTGTTTTGTTCTGTTCCTGTGATGTTGGGTTTTTTAATGCCTACTGACAACCATGGCTTTTATGGCAAATACTATTTTAACTACCACATTACCCTCACATTACCCTTGTATAAGAGATTTAAAGAAATGGACAAAAAAAAAATCTCAATTACTTGGGTGATCAAATTAAAACTATTGATAGTTGAGTAACAAAAAAAAAGGACGATAGTTGGGTGACTTGTGATGTAGTTTACCCTAATAATAAAAGATAGTAGGGTAAACTATAAAATTAGTCACCCCACTATTAGTGTGTTTCTATTTTGGTCACCTAACTATGAAAATTTTTAATTTAATCACTATTGTTTTAGATTATTTCTATTTTGGTCACTCACGTTTTAGATCGTTTGTATTTTACTCACTCTTTGTTAAATGGTTAACGAAAGTTATAATGTGACCTTTTTTTAACTGGTATAAATAGTACATTTAGTCTTTAATGCTTACACATTCTATCAATTTGATCCTCAAACACAAATAATTTAAATATAAAGTATATATTATGAAAACATACAAAATATAATTATTTATATATATTTATCTAAATAATATTATATGTGCTTATATTTAATTATAATTATAAGGTTCATATATGCATTTTGCCCCTGAATTTGACATCTTCTCCCATGTTGGTACTTATGATTTTTTTTGTCCCAAGTTGGCACCTAAATTTTCATTCCATTAAGGGCTTTGACACTTTTTTTTTTTGTTACGATATTAAATATAGGATACATGACACTCTTAGGATGCCATAATTTATTTTTTATAAAAATATAATAAAAAATTTAAAAGAAACTATATGAAATTTATATTTTTTTAAATATAAAAGAAATTATAAACTATAAAAATATATGTAACTAAAAAATAAAAAATATCACAAAAATAAAAAAATCTAAAATTGAAGTTGGAAAAATCGAAAGCCTATAAAATTTACACATTTTTCTAAATAAATTGCAAACAAATTAGATGAAGATAAATTTTATAATAAATTTTATACTTAGAGATGGGTGCAAATTATTACTCGAATTTTCAAGTTAACAAGAATGCAGAAGATGATGATTAGAAAATGGCTTACAAAAAGCTTTTTCATTTTCCTTTTTATAAAAATATCCAGTAAAATATATAAAGATACATATCTATAACTTCACAAAAAGAATTTCATTAATCCAAATCAATTCGTGAGGATTTGCTACAACTCCTTCCACTTCTGGCCCTCCAGAATAAATAGTCTCAGTTGCATTCCTTAATGTAGCATTCCCACCCAGAGAATCCGAAGTAATATACAATGCAACATCATGCCCTGCCTGTACCAAAAACTTAACTGGCACCCTTCTTTCCACTCTCAACACCGGTGCTTCCTTGTTATTAATATACAAAACCTTAGACCGACTTGGCAGATTTGGATAATGCAACACCTCCCCTGTTGTAACAACAAGGGGGACATCTGTATCAGCAATAATCAACTTTTGATCCTCATTATCATCAGCATCCAATGGCCCAAAACAATCATCTACCTTCTCTGAAACATTAAGCACCAAATGTCCATATGCAACCTTCTCTGGACCCCCATGAAATTGGGGCAAAAAATGAGACCGATTTTCATTTGGTGGTTTCATCAACCACAATGCCCAAATAACCCTCATATCGTCATTAGGATACATAGGCAAATCATACTTCTTATCTGTCCAATTCAATGGTCTCCTAAACATAATTAAAGAAACCCCATCTCTTCTATGTCCATAAACCAACCTAGTATTATTCACCATCATGCCATTTTTTGAGTTCTCATAAACTACATCAGGGCAAACACCTATAGCTATACGATCTTTAGAACTAACCTTACATTCACTATAAGCCGTAATGTAAAAATCATCAACAAAAGGCCTGCCTTCCTCTGTAAAACTTGCCACCATAACATTAGCTTCAGACATCAGGTCCTTCGTCCTATTCGGATTCGCCCACCCAAATGCCATGTAATAGGTCGTTGGCACCGCCGCTTCTAACCCGATCTCGATCCAATTTTCCTCTACATCCAAGTTCCACCAGACCCTATAATTATTCGACAAGTTCTTACAGTTATCAAACACTGTATGCACCGAGTCAAAAACTGAATCCGACTCGTTTTGACGGAGGGTTACATGGCTGAAGTTCGACGTGTTGGCGATGTCCTAGATTACAAGAACGTTCCCAAGTTATGTCGGGGAGCAATTGGACCGACAACAATGCATTTTTGTAAGCTGTTTGATTGAGGCATCGACCGGAGATGGGGAACTCGCTGGTGAGGTTAGAGAAGTTGAGGGAGACGGCACCCCAAAAAACAACGTTGGATGAGCCGGATAACATGTCGAATCCAGTGACCTGGAAAGAGCAGCCATTGAGGATTTTGAGATGGCCATGGAGCTGGTGTCGGACCATTGTGAAGTTCGATTTGAACCCGACTGGGGAGCTGGTGTTGGAGCATTTCTGACCCGAATCCGCATTGGAAGAAGCGATGGAATTGATTAGGAAAAGCGGGATTAGAAGGAAATTTTTGGAATTGTACATCGAATCCGGTCGCAGGTGATTCGAGAATCCGAATTCGGTGATGATGGAAAATGAACTTTTTAAAGAGAATGAATGAGCCAATGAGCGGCTGGTGGTGGTGAGTGGTGACTCGGTGCAGCCGGAGCGAGTCGTCAACTGGTCTCTATATTGTTTTATAATTTTATTTTTTTTCCTGCTTGATCTGAAGAGAGGAAACCAGAATCCCAACTATCTTCTCAACTACCAATTTTTTTGTTGATTTAACTATCAATTCTTTTAATTTAGTTCAAAATTTTTAATTTAGTAGTCCAATTGATCGAGATTTTTTTTTTGCCAATTCCAGTTAAGTAGGTTAAATCTCTAATGAGAGGACATTATAGTTAAAAATCGATATAATAATAAATTTAACCCTTAATTTTTATATATTATATCAATTTAGTCATTATTTTAAAAAATTAATCTTTAAAGTTTACAAATAATCTCAATTTGATCATCAACATTTATATATTTTTTCTACTTCCTCCCCCGCCACTATCATCATTGCCTCCAACTCCGCGTTCTCCTCCACCTTTCTCCAAAAACACTTTTTCTTTTCAATCAAGTTCAAATTTAAGGTATTATAATTTATTTTTTGTTTTGTTAGATGAGACCTAAGCAATTTAAATATTTGTGCTACTATTTAACAATAAATTAGGTTGAAACAGAGTGAGGAAAGGTAAGTTTTTTTTAGGGGGAGAAAGGTGGAGGTAATGATGATAATGGCACGTGGGGAAACATAAGAGGAAGGTGAATTTTGAGGATCAAGTTGAGATTATTTGTAAAATTTGAGAGTTAATTATTTCAAAATTTTGACTAAATCAATATAAGATGTGAAAGTTGAGGGCTAGATTTATAATTATACTAATTGTTTAACTACCACATTACCCTCCCATACGAGATTTAAAGAATTGGGGAAAAAAAATCTCAATCAGTTGGGTGATCAAATCAAAAAAAAATTGATAGTTGGGTGACCAAAAAAAAAGGAGTCGATAGTTGGGTGACTTGTGGTGTAGTTTACCCTAATAATAAAAGATAGTAGGGTAAACTATAGAATTAGTCACCCCACTATTAGTGTGTTTCTGTTTTGATCACTTAACTATGAAAATTTTCAATTTAATCACTATCGTTTTAGATCATTTCTATTTTGGTCACTCACATTTTAGATCGTTTTTTAATTTTACTCACTCTTCATTAAATGGTTAATGAAAGTTATGATGTGATCTTTTTTTTTTAATTGGTATAAATAATACATTTAGTCTTCAATACTTACACATTCTATCAATTTGATCATCGAATACATATAATTTAAATATAAAGTATATATTATGAAAACATACAAAATATAATTATTTTTATATATTTATCTAAATAATATTATATGTGCTTATATTTAATTATAATTATAAGGTTCAAATATGCATTTAGTCCCTCGAATTTGACACCTTCTCCCATGTTAGTACTTATGATTTTTTTTGTCCCAAGTTGGTACCTAAATTTTCATTCCATCAAAGGCTTTGACACTTTTTTTTTGTTACGATATTAAATATAGGACACACGACACTCTTAGGATGCCATAATTTATTTTTTATAAAAATATAATAAAAATTTTTAAAAGAAACTACATGAAATTTATATATTTTTTAAATATAAAAGAAATTATAAATTATAAAAATATATGTAACTAAAAAATTAAAAATATCACAAAAAAAAAATCTAAAATTCAAGTTGGAAAAAAATCGAAAACCTAGGAAATTTACAAATTTTTCTAAATAAATTACAAACAAATTAGATGAAGATAAATTTTATGCTTAGAAATGGGTGCAAATTATTACATGATTTTTCAAGTTAACAAGAATGCAAAAGATGATGTTTTGAAAATGACTTAGAAGAAGCTTTTTCATTTTCCTTTTTATAAAAATATCCAGTAAAATATATAAATATACATATCTATAACTTCACAAAAAAGAATTTTATTAATCCAAATCAAGTCAATTCCAAATCTCCTGTAATAAATCAACCTCACAAAATCTGATTCAGGTTAAAAACAAAGAAAGCATGTATTGTGCAATTAAAACCATGATCCATATTCAATTCTAAAGTATTGAACATATAATTTTGCATTATTTTACCTCCCTTCATTCTTCACAATCTCTATGGAATAAATTAACCATTCTTGGACCATCTATTCCTTATTTCAATTTCATTAAAAAGATAGGTTCCCATAAAAGACAGTCTTTACAAACCAGTGCACCTATCATCAACACATCAGGGAACATTGCCATGAGAGAGGCCCTAAGAAAACTACATAACCTACAATCAAGCACCCACACAAAATGTTTATTAAACAGCTACAGAAAAAGGCCTGCATACCACCAAGCAATGAACGTTTCTGTTCTGTTTGCAACTTGTTGAACTCGTTGTGTTGACTTCTCTACCTTTTTGCAAATCTTTGTCGAACTCGGTCGACTATCCTAATCAACCACCATGGTTTCTAGTCGTGAATACAATGTATGCCACGCTCATTCCCAGCACCAACCCACATCCATACCCAATCACTATTGAAAATTTCCAATTCAATTCATCACCATCATCATTATCAAATCTGGCTGGAGTTTCTTCATCAGTATCACAGCTTTTTGATAATGGCAAACCACATAAATCCAAATTTCCCATGTAGGAATCATTAGCGAAAGTATCAAATTGTTTGCCTTGAGGAATGGGTCCCTTGAGATTATTTTGAGAAAGGTTTAACACCTCTAAGAATCCAAGATTTTTTAACTCTGTTCGAATTCTTCCTTCCAGCTTGTTTGATGAGAGATCTAATGATTCAAGCTCGGACAAATTACCTAAAGATGATGGGATAGGACCTACTAAACAGTTATGAGAGAGGTTTAGGACAATAAGTAAATGAAGCTCACCAAGTATTTTAGGAATTTCTCCCGAGAACTGATTACTAGAAAGGTCAATAACCGTCCAAATTGTTAATAGAAATTCAAACACTGTTTCCAACCCTTTTGCTGTAATAGATAAACCAAAAGCATAATTCACTATAACTTGGCCAAATCCTTCTTTCATGTACTTTGGTTCAACTTTCTTTTCATACCCTTCTCTAATGGCATGAAAATGTTCAAAAAAAAGGGTAGGTAAATAACCACTGAAGTTATTATGAGAAAGATCAATGATACGCAAATGAGTTAAGGTAACATCAAAGCTATCCACTTGGCCGTAAAATCTATTTGACCTCAAGATAAGAACTTGTAACTGATCCAAATTTCCTAACCAATTTGGGAAAGTGTCATTCAAATTGTTGTTTCCAACATCAAGAAGGATTAAATCTTTGCAATTACTCAAAGACTGTGGTAGCGACCCTTCAAATTCATTGTTGTTGATGCGAAAACTTTTCAACATGCAACCTTTAGCAAAATATTCTGGTATTTGACCATGAAAATTATTATACTGTAGCTCAATTTGTATGAGAGAAGAACTCAAGTTTCTAAAACACTCTGGAATTGTTCCTTCCAAATTATTCTCAGATACAAAGATACCCATAAGAGAAGTCAAATTGCATATTGAGGAAGGGATTTCTCCAATGAAGTTATTGTTTGACACTCCATACCACTGCAATGAAGGTGGTGGTGTTGGGATTCTCCCTAGGAGATAAAAATGGAATAGAGTTAGAATTAGGGGTTTGAAGATTCTTTGAAACAAAAATTGTAAAATAACCATATTTGTGATGTAATACATGCATGATGTGTATAACCAATAAAAATAATCGGTTAATTTACTACACTACTTAGAACCATTTTTAGATTGTAATCTACTGAAGGAAATTACTACTACTTTCTAAAGAACTTATATTTCCAATGTAATCTAGAATTGTTCCATCCAGATTATTCTTAGATAGACTAAGATCCATAAGAGAAGTCAAATTGCATATTGAGGAAGGGATTTCTCTAATTAAGGAAAGGATTATATGAAATTTCAAACCATTGCAATGAAGGTGGTAGTGTTTGAATTCGCCCTTGAAGATACAATTGAAATAGAGTTAGAATTAGGGGTTTGAAGATTTTTCGGAACAGAAAATGTAAAATTATATTTTTGATGTAATAAAAATAATTGGTTAATTTACTACACTACCTCTAACTATTTTTAGATGCATGAGAATAACTTTTAGGTTGTAATCTATCCAAGGAAACTGCTACTATCTTCTAAAGAAATTTTTATTTCGATTATTTAACAATAAAAAGGGTTTGCATAAATGTATAAAAAATAGAAAAAAAATGAAACTATACCTAACAATTTGTTATAAAAGAGATTAACATAACTTAAGGAATTTCACTGGAAACATATAATTAAATCTTTGCAACTTTACTAATAATTTTTAAGTAACCTTTAGCTTTTTTTTTTTTTAGCACTATAAGCTTCTGTTTTATATATCTTTTTTTCCTTTTAATTTGAGCACTATAAGCTTAATAATTTAAATAAAAAATAAATTTTTAAATAAATTTTCTTAACAAAAATACTTTTAGTGAAATTAGAAGTCTTACTTATAAATGATAAAATTGTATTAATAGTAAAAAGTTTTGCTATGGAAAAATAGAAAAATAGTCAATACTCATAGTCATTTTCATTAATTCAAGAGACTTTGCATGTTTGTTGTTTATATATATATATATATATATATATATATATATATTGTAGACACAAATAATTTGGTTGAGTTAGCAATGCTGCAAAAGTTGAGAATAAAATTTGTTATATTTATAAATTTAAGGTAATTAAAATATCTATATGTAATTAATGAAAAAGAAGTAAAAAAAATGGCGTAAAAGAAAAAAATTAAAATGAAAGAATTTAAAATATAATTTTTTAAGTTTATATGACGAGGTATAAAAAAAAAATTTTAGGGATCGAAATTAAATTGAAATTTACAATAGTAAAAATAATTTCATCATTTTAATACCCTATATCTTTATAATTTTTAAAGGATTAAATCAAATATTTATCATATTTAGGGGACAAAGTGTAATTTTACACTTACTAATTTAAAATTTTAAAATAATTAAAAGGCTTAAATGAAAACTTTTCTATTTTAGGGGGACAGGGGTCCCTACCAGCCCTTAGCTAGTAGCTACGCCCCTATTTGAGTGTATTTCTATTTTGTTTATATTTTTATTTAAAAATCTTTACTGAAACAAATAATATAACAGTATTGATATATAAGACACAATAATATTCATACTTTTTTTCTGAATAAAATAATATTCATAAATTCAACTTGATTTGGAACAAAAAATGTAAATAAATAATATTTGCAATATATACACATGGATGAAGTGTATAAAATGAATTATTAGTTTATTTCACATCTAACCTTTTGTATATGCACGAGGATGACTATAATTCGATGTTATAGGGTTATGAAATACTTAGCTGAAAATATAAATTTAAAATAAAAAATATAAAAAGATATAAACTTTCATCTAAATCCTATCTTGGGTCTTGACAATTTTATTATGAATTAATATTTTTGGAACATAAATTATAGCATAATAAATAGTTTTTAATCATCATAAATTATGTTAAATTTTGTCGAGTGTAAAGTAGAGGTGCAAACGAGTTTAATATTCAAATTATCATATTTGATATACTAAATTTAATAAATTTGCAATTCAAATTATTGTATTTTATTATATACCAATATTCTTACAATTTTCTAACTTCAAAGTAGTTAAAGGATCATATGTCTAATTAATTGTTTTTTATATTATAGTCAGAAGTTAAAAAATCGCAAGTAAAATATAGCAAAATTCTGTTACAATTAAAAGGGATTGCATAACTGTAACAACAAAAAAGATAAGAGTTAAAAGGGATTAGATGTTTAAGTAATTTAAGTAAAATGTAATTAAAATTATTGATATTTTTATAATACTAATGCTTCAACATTTTTCTTATTTCAAAGTATTTAAAGGATTAGATGTGTAATTAATTGTTCTCTAAGCAAAAAGTATTATAGTCCTAACTTAAAAATAGTAAAGCTAATTAGTAAAATATAGCAAAGTTCTATTATAAATTGCAAAAACTGTTACAGCAAAAAGGAGAATGAAAATGATATAATATACCTGTTAAGTAGTTATTATGAAGACCGAGGTACACGAGGGAAGTAAAATTTCCAATAATAGGAATTTCACCCAACACATATAATTAAAATCATCAAAATTTTATTATTATTTTTAAAACAGACCTTAATTTTAATGCTCGTAGGTATAAGTCTGAATCATATAATATGAACTATGTACTCTAATCAAAGCTAGAACTCATGTATATTCAAAAATATCAACTCTGGCTGAGCAACAATTACTTCAACACGTAAATTATAAGACAAATCTAAAGGGTAGAATAAATAACTAGTTAAAACTCTCGTGTGATTCAATATTCTGTTTTCAAAAGGGTAGAAATTTAAAATTCTAATCTTAAATTAATCTTTATTAAATTTGTTGATATGACATACACGTGAACGTCACATTAGTAATTAATATTTTTAAAAATTTTAAACTAAAATTAAAAATATTTTTAAAATAATTTAAATTTTAAAAGATTAATTAATCGTTGTGGCATACACGTGAACTGTCACATGGATGGCACATCAGTAAAGTTAAAACATTAACTTTTCTATTCATTTTGAGATGATTTGACAAACAATATGAGTTCAAAGGCTCAAAAAGATAAAAAATTAAATTAATGACTAAAATAAATTTTTTTTTGTAAATTTAAAGGACGAAATAAATCACCAACAGCACATCGATACATGGACAAAAACAAATATATTTGTACATATAGAGATATAATTTTTAAAAATTAAGTCGGAAACCACGCCACAATGACATTCAACAAATCATTAAATCTTGATGAACCAATGAATATATTTTCTTTTTCTAATTTAAGAGACTCAAGTAAAGAACCAAGGAAGCTATTGATTTCGGTTCAAGAATTGGAAACTGTAAAAAAAAAATATAACGTCGGTAATGACAAATATATCGCAAAGAAAAGAGAAATAAAAATAAAGTACACACAGATTTTACGCGGAAACCCTTTCGGAAAAAAACCACGGGCAGAGGAGAAGAATTTATGTCGAATTCGAATCAATTACAAGAGGAATAGACTATACCTATTTATAGGCTTGTAAAACCATATTCTAATAGGAGTAGAATAAGATTGAAACTTCTTATTCTAACCAATATCAAATAGATGGAGTTTAATAAGGTTTAAAAACCCTTATTTAAGATAGAATAAAAGAAGTGTAATTCTATAGGGATTCTTCTTTTATTTTATTTTACCATGTATTTTATTTAAATAAGGATTCGGGTCACTTAATTCTAACAATCTCCACCTTGACACGAATTCTCAATGAACAAGTCCTTCATTGTGAACTCTCAACGAATAAGTTCCCCACCTCTTCCATAAAACCCCTTAAGGGTTTAACTTCAACAATGAAAACCAACCAAGTCTAAGCAATGCTCAAACTTGGTTATAGGAAGTGACTTAGTCATCATATCTGTAGGATTTTCATGAGTACTAATTTTGCTCACAACAATATCACCACGAGCAAAATGATACCGAACATCAATGTGTTTTGTTCTCTCATGAAACATTTGATCTTTTGTAAGGAAGATGGCACTCTGACTGTCACAAAATACTGTGCTGATTTGAAGGTCTTCATTGAGCTCACTAAAGAGTCCATTCAACCAAATAGCTTCTTTATAAGCCTCAGTAATCACCATGTACTCAGCTTCAGTGGTAGACAAAGCGACTGTAGTTTACAAAGTAGCTTTCCAACTTATTGCACAACCTCCGATTGTAAAGACATAATCAGTGAGAGATCTTCTTCTATCAAGGTCTCCAGCAAAATCAACATCAACATACCCAATGACTCCATCTCTAGTTCTTCCAAACTGTAAGCAAACATCACTAGTACCTCGTAAGTATCTTAAAATCCACTGAACTTCTTTCCAATATTCTTTACCGAGATTCGCCATGTATCTGCTAACTACGCTGACTGCATATGATAAATCTGTACATGAACAAACCATAGCATACATGAGAGATCCCACTGCACTAGAGTATGGAACATGTGACATGTACTTAATCTCATCATCTGATTGTGGAGACAATGTAACATCCCTAAATTGGGCCTAGTTGGATTGGGCCTATTGGGCCTTGGGCGTAGGAGTGTTTAAAAATTTTGAGAACAAGAGAATGGCATTATTTCAAGTTGGACTTATTAAGAAGATGATTTTAGAAAGTTACGAGGTTCTATGAAGGTTCGAGTTCAAGTTGGGCCTTAGTAAAAGTTTGTGTTTAAGCCTATTAAGGAGAGATAGTAAGTGGCATCAAGGCTTATGGAAATAAAAGAGTAAATTGCTAGCATAAATGAGCATATGGCAAGGAAGTTATGGAATCAAGTGAAGTACCTTGAGGGAAGAGGTTCAAATCCCATCTTTATTTTGGATTTATTTTTGTATGCTCTTCCAAGTGTCAACCATGGTATTATTAAAGGAAAGAAATAAAAGAAAAATGAAATGATGACTAAAAAGATAAGGTAAGGAGGAAAATAAGGAAAAAGAAAGGAAAGAAATAAAAGAATTTGAGGAGTGGAGTAGGTGGATGAAAAAGAAATAAAAGAATTTGGAGAGTGGAGTAGGTGGATAAAAAAAAAAGAGAAGAAAATTTATGGGAATTGAGGTGAGAAGTTTGGATAGAAATTTATGGATAGAAATTTGGTCAACACTCTAGCAGATTTGCTCATCTTTCTCCCTTGTTTTGCCTAAACTCTCAATCCATAATCACCCCTTCATAAATTCTTTCTCATTTGGGTAGACACTCTTTTCTTCGATTAAATTGTGTTCTAAGTGGGTGGCCGTGTATCATTCCAGCCATAAGTCAAGTGGTGGAAATCGAATCCAATGTCAACAAGGTAAGGAGTTCCTTATAGATTATTTGATATCGTTCTTTATTCGATTGGTTCCTAAATGGATTAATAGTTTGGACTAATCGGTCACGATAGGAATCAAATCACCTGATCATCTATCCCTCTTAATAAGTAACTCGTATTTTTGGTGTCGCGGAGAGCATCGCATTACGGATTCCGAATAAGGTGTGTAATCTCATACCTTTCCATATACATATCTGAAATGGTGTGTAATCTCACACTTCTCTGAAAGTTTGTATGAAATATGATGTTAATTGGTGGAAATACAGAAGAAAACCAAAAACCGGCATCTGTAATCACTCGGGTGTGCATATGATTGTAGTGGTAATCGTATTTCGTAATAAAACAGTTTCAGTTAGAAGTAGTGACGTGTTTTTGAAAAATCACTAAAAATAGGAGAAAAGGAACTATAAAGTGAATAAGATATCAAATTAAATCTTACTGTGTCTATTTTAATATGGAAGAAATAGAGAAGGAAAATGAATTTTATATTCTGAAATATCTTGATTTTAGTGAGACTGGTTCTGATTAACTTCGGGGTTCACTGATTTGTTTTGAAAAAATCATATAAAATTGTAAAAAATGAATTATGGGTTATAATTTATATGTATGGATTCCTTAGTGAGCTTATTTTCAAGAGAAACAAGTTGGAACAGTATAAGACAACCGTACAGTGAGATATTTGAAATTAAGGTAAGAGAGATCAGAATCATTGGATAGTGAAACAAGGAAAAATTTAAGGAAGAAACTATACTAAATGGCTAGGCCAAAAATTCTGGACAAATTACAGTAAGAAGATACATGAGTCTAGTTTCAAGAAAATTTTACGGATCTAAATTTTGAGTTTCCTAACTCGAGTTATAATCAATTTAGTCAGTATGACGCAGATGGACAGTTTTAAATTTTTATGCCCAAATTAGTAGTTAAGTCCAGAATTGCGAAATTACCCCGTTTAGGCCTAAAATGAATTTTTGACGCAATAGTTTCGAAGAGACCCAAATAGAATTCTGTGCCACTCGAGGCGATAGTAGGCCTTCGGAAACACCGTTGAATATGAAATTACCGAATTACCCTTGGTGGGTAAAACTACCGAATTTACCCTTGGAAGGTAAATTACCGAATTACCCTTGATGAGTAAAACTACCGAAATTACCCTTGGAGGGTAAATTACCGAATTACCCTTGGTGGGTAAAACTACCGAATTTACTCTTGGAAGGTAAATTACTGAATTACCCTTGGTGGGTAAAACTACCGAAATTACCCTTGGAGGGTAAATTACCGAATTACTCTTGGTGGGTAAAACTACCGAAATTACCCTTGGAAGGTAAATTACCGAATTACCCTTGGTGGGTAAAACTATCGAAATTACCCTTGGAGGGTAAATTACCGAATTACCCTTGGTGGGTAAAACTACCGAATTTACTCTTGGAAGGTAAATTACCGAATTACCCTTGGTGGGTAAAACTATCGAAATTACCCTTAGAAGGTAAATTACTGAATTACCCTTGGTGGGCAAAACTACCGAATTTACCCTTGGATGGTAAATTACCAAATTACCCCTGGGCTGTGCAAATTACCGAAATACCCCTGGGTTGTGCAATTACTGAAATACCCCTGGGTTGCAAAATTACCGAAATACCCTTAGAGGGTAAATTATCGAAATACCCCTGGGTTGCAAAATTACCGAAATACCCTTAGAGGGTAAATTACTGAAATACCCCTGGGGTGCAAAATTATCGAAATACCCTTGGTGGGTAAAATTTCTGAATTTCCCTTAGAGAGTAAATTACCAAATTACCCTTAGTGGGTACGATTACCGAATTATGAAAATGCCCTTATGGGCCGAATTATGAAAATGCCCCTAATGGGCCAAATTACGAAATGTCCCTATGGACCGAATTACGAAAATATCCTTTATGGGCCAAATGTGATATTTGATATATGGGCAGTTTGATATTTGTGATATGGGCCAGAGTGTGTAATTTCACACTTATCATGGGTTAGATATTATACTGAAAGCATTAGAATAAATCGTAAAATTTGTAAAATCAGAAAATACGGTATAATAACACTTATTGTGTAAATGCATGAAACCGGTATTAAGGTTGTGGGAATTATGGATTTGCCCTTAGTGGATTATTTTTTAAAAAAGTGATATTTTGGGCCATAAGAATTATTTTGATAAATTGACCAAGTGTGAAATTTGAAAAAAAAGGGCCTCATGTGATTAATGGGCCAAAATTTGCTAGATCGATTAATGGGCCAAAATTTGCTAGATCGATTAATGGGCCAAAATTTGTTAGATCGATTAATGGGCCAAAAAAATTGTTAAGATTGATTAATGGGCCAAATTGCTAGATTGCTTAATGGGCCAAATTGTATTATGGGCCTTATGACGAAATTATTCTATGAATATTGTTATGCTTTGTATATGCAAACATGATTGCATGGGTTGGGATAAAATTGAAGAGAATGCTAGTGGCTCTGCCATAATCTAGTTCGGTGACTCTGTCACAATCCAGTTCGATGGCTCTCCCACAATCTAGTTCAGTGACTCTGTCACAATCTAGTTTGGTGGCTCTGCCACAATCTAGTTCGGTGGCTCTGCCACAATCTAGTTCGGTGATTCTATCACTATCTAGTTCAGTGGCTCTGCCACAAACATTTTAAATGGCTTTATGCCTGCGATTGGTGTGTTGGCGGGGTGGGTTGACTTGATCCCCACAGGTGTGTTGGTTGGTACGGGTGGTGTGTAGCGGATGGAAATTAGGTTTGGTTTGGGATTTGCATATCATATGCATGTTATATACATGTTATTATGTTATAATTGTAAATGGGCTTAGGCCCAAAATATTGCTATGTGTGTTCCGACCCAGTGGATGATGGTAAGGGAATTACACACTGAGTTCTTGTAACTCACCCCTTTTCTCTTAACCTTTTCAGGTAATGCTCAGTGACGTGGACTTGGGCCTTGGATGACTCGATGGAGACCATACTTCAGAAATGTTTTATTTGGACTTTAGACTTCTTTCTCATTTATTTTATTACTTTACTATTTTGGGTTAAATGTTGTAATAAGGCCTCGGATTTTCTTTCAAAATGCTTATGCAACTCTATATCCAAACGTCCCATTTTCGTAAATTATTTATTTCAAATATATTTTCACAACCAAAAAGGTTTTTAAAGATAATTACGTTTTCAAGTAAATAACAACTGTTCAAGTGTTTTGGGTTTTAACAAAGAGGCTGTAATTCTCAAAAAAGTTTTTAACAATCTCAAAGATGGTTTGAAAAAAAAAAAACTTCCACTTGACACACTAGATTCGGGCTTAACGTCTAGACCGGGTTTGGGGTGTTATAGACAAAGCCGATGAAAGTCTAAAATGGGCTACTAAAGGAGTACAACAGGCTTAGCACTTTACATATTGAACCTGTAAAGAACTTTCTCAATGTACCCCTTCTGACTTAGGTACAATTTACTTGCTTTTCTATCTCTGAGAATCTCTATACCAAGTATCTTCTTTATTGGTCCCAAATCTTTCATATCAAATTCTTCACTTAGTTGGGCTTTGACCTTTCTTATCTCTCCTTTATCTTTTGCTGCTATCAACATGTCATCAACATAAAGAAGTAGATACACAAAAGAACCATCACTATTTTTCTTAAAATAAACACAGCTGTCAAAACTACTTCTTTTAAAATCATGAGAAGTCATAAAGGAATCAAACCTCTTGTCCTACTGTCTTGGTGACTGTTTCAAACCGTAAAGGGACTTTTTCAGCAAGCAAACATAGTCCTCTTTTTCTAAGACTGTAAAACCCTCTGGTTGTTGCATGTAAATATCTTCCTCAAGTTCTCCATGCAAAAATACAGTTTTTACATCTAACTGCTCAAGCTCGAAATCATGCATGGCCATGATACCAAGCAAAGCTCAAATTAAACTATGCTTCACAACTGGGGAGAACACATCTGTGAAGTCCACTCCTGGAATTTGACTATAACCCTTTGCAACAAGCCTTACTTTATATTTGGGTTCTTCAACTCCTAGAGTCCCTTCTTTCTTTTTAAACACCCGTTTACAGCGAACAACCTTTTTACCTTTAGGAAGTTTCACAAGATCCCATGTTCTGTTTTTGTGGAGTGATTCCATCTCCTCTTGCATAGCAAACATCCACTTTTCTGAGTCTTCACAGCTAACTGCCTTAGAATAATTAGACGGCTCTTGGTTTGCATCTATATCTTCAGCCACATTTAAAGCATAAGCAACTAGATCAGCCTCGACATACTTTTTTAAAGGTTTAATTTCTCTTCTAGTTCTGTTTTTGGCGATAGAGTATTGTGGTGGAGAAGCAACTCTATTCTCAATTTTTTGTACTGGCTTGAGGAGTCTACTCTATATTAATCTGATGCTCCACCTGCTATTGATTTTCTTTATTGGAAGAGCCTTTAAGAGAAAATTTAGGTAGCATAGCAGTTTCGTCAAAAACAACATCTCTGCTAGTCATAACTTTTTTTATTTTTAAGACACCATAACTTATACCCTTTTACACCAGCTTTATAACCAAGAAAAACACATTTAATGGATCTCGGTTCCAATTTTCCATTATCAACATGAGCATACGCAGGACAACCAAAGATCTTTAAATTAGAATAATTAGTAGGATTACCAGACCATACCTCTTGTGGAGTCTTTTTCTCAATGGCAATGGATAGAAATCGGTTGATAAAAAAACATGCAGTAGAGGCTGCTTCGGCCCAAAATGACTTTGGTAAGTTGGCATTTGACAACATACATCAAACTTTCTCCATGATCGTTCTATTCATTCGTTCTGTAATGCTATTTTGTTATGGAGACTGACGAACTGTCAAGTGTCTCATGATCCCTTCTAACTTACATAGTTTATTAAACTCATCAGAACAAAACTCTAAGCCATTGTTTGTGTGGAGGTATTTTATTTATTTTCTCATCTGTTTTTCAATCATAGTTTTCTAAGACTTAAATGCGAAAAACACATCACTTTTCTGCTTCAGGAAGAGTGCCCAAACTTTTCTGGAAAAATCATCAATAAAAGTTAGTATATAATTAGCTCCACCTCTCGAAGGCACTCTTGATGGTCCCTATAGATCAGAATGAATATACTCTAACATTCCCTTCGTGTTATGGATTTCTCTAGTGAATCGAACTCTCTTTTGCTTCCCAAAAACAAAGTGCTCACAGAAATTCAGTTTGCAAATTCCTTGCCCATCAAGAAGTCCTCTTTTGCTCAATTCTGTCATGCCATTCTCATTTATATGCCCTAGGCGCATATGCCAAAGTTTAGTAATATCATCACCTGACAAGGAAGAGGAAGCGATAGCTACATCACCAATAACAGTAGAACTCTGCAAAACATATAACTTGGCAATTTTTCTCTGCCCTTTCATCACAACGAGGGAACTTTTGGAAATCTTCAAAATCCCACTTTCAGTTGTGTATTTGTACCCTCTTGAATAAAGAGTACTCAACGAAATAAAATTTCTCTTCAATTCTGGAACATGTCGTACGTCACTAAATGTTCTGACAACTCCATCAAATATCTTAACTTTAATTGTTCCAACACCTGCAATTTTACACGAAGCAATATTTCCCATCAAAACAACTCTTTCAAACACTGTTTCATAATTTGTAAACCAATCCCGATTGGGACTCATGTGGAAAGTGCAGCCTGATTCAATTATCCACTCCTCACTCACTTTAGAACTGTTGACAGAAGTGACTAGAAGTTCACCATTGCTGTAGTCTTCTACAACATCAGCTTCACTAGAATTTTCTGGTTGTTTTCCCTTTTGATTTGCAGCCTCCCTTTTAATCTTTTTCTGTAGCTTATAGCACTCAGATTTAATGTGCCCTTTCTTCTTGCAGAAGTTACAAGTTTTACCTCTATTTGAAGACTTCGATTTACCCTTAGATTTACCGTGAGGATTCTATTCATGTGTCCTTCCACGATCATCATCAGCATTTCGATCTTGTCTTCCACGAACAATGAGACCCTCTCCTTAAGAGTCAGGTTTAACCACAAGATACTTCATCTTATCATACGAGGTCAAAGAATCATAAACCTCATCAAATGTGAGAGACTCGCGGCTATATAAAATTGTGTCTCTGAAGGGTGAATAAGACGGGGCCAACGAACAAAGTAGAATCAACCCTAGATCTTCCTTATCATACTGAACCTCGATGGCCTCCAAGTATGAGAGAATTTCTTTAAACATTATTAAGTGTTCATGCACAGACGCACCTTCCTCCAAATGGTGAGCATAAAAACATTGTTTCATATGCAACTTGCTAGTTAGATTTTTCGACATACATATTTGTTCTAGCCTCTTCCATAATGCCGCGGCGGTCTACTCCTTCATCACATCTTGGAAAATTTCATTAGAAAAATACAGATGTAATTGTGTTAACCCCTTTTGATCCTTGCGCCTCTTCTCTTTCTCCGTCAATGTCGAAGGTATTTTATCTACCCCTAGTAGGGCTTCCTCTAAATCCATCTGTGCAAGAACTACCTGCATCTTTATCTGCCGTAACGCAAATCTAGTGTTGCGATCCAACAATAAAATTTCATACTTCAAAGACGCCATTACAGTGATAGAGATGAAAAACCCAAAAACTCTGATACCAATTTGTAAAAAAATATAACATCGATAATGACAAATATATCACAAAGAAAAGAGAAATAAAAATAAAGAATACACAGATTTTACGTGGAAACCCTTTCGAGAGAAAACCACGAGCAGAGGAGAAGAAAATTCACTATGTCGAATTCGAATCAATTACAAGAGGAATAGACTATGGCTTGTAAAACCATATTCTAATAGGAGTGTAATAAGATTGAAACACCTTATTCTAACCAATATCAAATAGATGGAGTTTAATAAGGTTTAAAAAACCTTATTTAAGATAAAATAAAAGAAGTGTAATTCTGTAGGGATTCTTCTTTTATTTTATTTTACCATGTATTTTATTTAAATAAGGATTCGGGTCACTTAATTCTAACAGAAACTATCAATAGTGTTATTGATGAGGAGAAAATGAATGGAAATCCAAAAGAAGTGTCTAATTATCTCATGTTTTTCTAAGCCAAAAGTAAAATATTTATGAACTAAAAGTTTATAAAGCTAATTAATAATATATAATAAAATCTAATTATAGTGTTAGGTGAGATGACAAGGGTTTCTTTTAACTTAATCAGTGGTTGAGGATTCGATCCTCGTCATGAGTGTGAACCAATTTTAAAACTCGTAGCCAATGTTTACCTCTTAATAAGCCTACAAAACACGAATAATTTGAACATTATGAATCTTTTTTTGTTGTTTTTGTCATGAAATCTTCTAGTCTTGAAAATAGTTGGTTCGCAATGACTTCTCAAACTAAAGATTATTATTGAAATTAATTCAGGGTGGTATTTTGTTGGGTTGTAAACAATGATAGCAAGCCATGGGAATTGTGGAATATTTGTGATGAATTTGTTGTTTGGAGAAGATATATTGTTTTGTAATCAATGATGATGGGAGGTAATGTCAAAAGCTAATGGTGATGGAACTTTTTTTTTTGATGTTTTGCAATTTTGTTTATTGCACTTGGTAGGCAACTTAAGATGTGTCAAAAGATTCATGAATGATATGAAGCTACAATTTCTTCCTTAGAGAAATTCTAAAGATTTGTCAAGTATTACTTGGCAAAGCTACTAATTACTTTGTATGCTTCAGAAAAAAGGACACTCATAAGGTAAGATAATTCTATAGGAGCTTTTCAAGTCGGCATACAGACAAATGGAAACAAAAAGAAGAGCAAGAAGAACGTTAAAAAACCTAGCAACAATAACAACTAAGAAACGAAACCTATTTGTCTTGTCCTTATTGCAAAAAAACAAATCATACCCAACAAAAAACGTTGGTGAAGACCAGATGTGAAATGCAACAAATGCTGTAAGTGAGGACATGTTTTGCAACATGCGACAAACAATTCATTAGCAGCAGAAGAAAACTAGTATGGTGGCTAAGCAATAACAAGAGGAGCAACTGTTTGTTCCAACATGTTTTGCAAGCAAAAGCACGTCTAAGAGTTGGGTTGTGGATAGTGGTTGTACAAACCACCTGACAAATGATCAAGGTCTTTTTAGGGAACTTGATAAAATAATCTATCTCCGAAGTTAGAATTAGAAATGGTTAGTATATTCCAGTAAAATGCAAAGGAACAATAGCCATATAAAACCAAACATGTTTAAAAACTCATTTTTTTATGTTTTATTTGTGTTTGATTTGATCAAAACTTGTTAAATGTTGGATAGCTGATTGAAAAAGGGTTCAAAGTCTCTTTTGAAAACAAATATTGCTTGATTAGATATGCTGAAGGCAAAGAGGTTTTCAACATAAAAATTAAAGGAAAAAGTTTCGACTTAAATACAGTGGAAGATGAGCAAGTTGTCATTTCACAACAAGAGAGCGATACAGTGCTCTAGCAGGAATGACTTGGGTATTTCCATCACAATATTGTGCTCTATATGAAAAAAGAACTAGATTGTTGTTGGACTTCTTGGCTTAGAAGAGCTTTCTATATGTATAGCCCTCCAATATGGAAGCAAACAAGACTCGGTTTTCCAAAATAATCAACTTGGAGAGCAACACAGAAATTTCAATTGGTCTATATAGATATTAGTGAACCTTAAAAGACACCATCATTGAAGGGAGTAAGTACTACATTGCCTTTATTGATGATTTTACAGTATTTTGTTGGATTCATTTCTTCACTTATAAATATGAAATTTTTGATGTGTTAGGGAGATCTAAAGCTTTGGTTAGAAATCAAAGTGAATGTAGGATTAAGGTTATAAGGTTCGACAATGGAACAAAGTAAACATTTGAAAATTTTAACAAATTTTGTGAAGATGTAGGTATTTATCATCAGCTCACTGCACTATACTCTCCATAGCAAATTGGGTCGTGAAGAGAAACAATAGAACAATACTAGAGATGACAATATGTCTTTTGCATGAAAATGGGTTGTCCAAAATTTTTTAGGCTAAAGCTACAAATACAACAATATTTTTACTAAATAGATTGCCAACAAAAGCATTGAAGAAGCAAACACCATTTGAAGCTTGGTTTGATTATAAACCGTTGCTAATGAGTTTAAAGATTTTTTGTTGCTTTTGTTTCTCTTATGTTCTTTAGGTGAAAAGAGATAAGTTGGATAAAAAGCAGGAATCAAGGGTATTTAATGGATGTAGCAGCACTTTAAAAGTTTATAGGATTTACTTGCCACATACTAATAAAATTGTGGATAGCAGAGGTGTCAAGTTTTTGGAAACAGGAAAGTGGGACTGAGATGAGTCATATCAGTAGTATTTTCATAAAGACATTGATGATCTTCCAGTTAGAGGCACAGAAGAACAACTTTTTGATATTTATCAAAGGTGTAACTGATAAATCATAATTTACACATATTTTAACCCCATGCTTAGCTTATTTTTGGATAAATATTCATTAGATTTGATGAATTTGATGCTCCTAATCCTTTGATTTCATGTTTTACACTCAGGAGAGCAGAGGGAGTCGAAAAGAATGAGAAACAGGCCAAAAAGGGACAAAATGGGTCGACCTCAGAAATCATCACAGCTTGGACCAACATACACGGGCAGATCACACGGTCGTGTACGATGAGCAGAATCGAGCACGGCCTGGACTATCATACACAGGCGTGTCCCTGCTATACCAAAGTTTAATTCTATTCGGAATAGGGTACTTGTGGGCCAAGAAAGGTATTTCAAAGCCTATATAAGGGTGACCTAAAAGAGGACGCTGAATAGGAGGCAAAAAATACTCGAAGACAGCCATCGGGAGTAGCTCGGGGAAGGATCTCCATCAAGACTGAAGATCACCCATCAAGTTGTTTAGAAGTTCTTGTTTTCCTATGTTTTGTTGTTTTCCTTACTTTAAGATGTTTCCCTCTATCATTATGAACTAAACTCCGTAAATACCTAGGGAGGATGAAACCTAAGATGGATCTTATTATTATTTGATTTAAAAGATAAATACTTGTTCTTATTCTTAATTGTGGGTTTTTAATCTTGTTTTGATAATCCAGGTTATTGATCCAAGTTTAATGTGCTTATTTAGTGGAGCAAAAGTCCCTATTTAAGAGAAGATCAACACAATTAAGCGGAGTTGATTGCAACCCTAGAAATAGGGCGACAAAAATCTGCCGAATTAGAGTCAAATCTAATATGGGAATCCATAGATCGAGTTAATGCGACGATAGGGGTTTTAATTAGAAAGAGATTTTAATTAATCAACCTAGAGTCAGTTGTTAGTAACCTCGAAAGAGGTATTAATATAATTTATGGATTTCTACGGAATAAGTCAAGTGAATAAATCATATGATTCAAAAGTAATAAGTGAAGTCTAGGTGGATTCTTCCTTGGGTATTGTCTTTATCATATAGTTGTCTAAAAGTATTTTCCCAATTTGTTCTTTGTCATGTTTTAATTAATTAGTTTTAGTTTAAAAGAAATCACCTTGATTCTTAGGCTAGATAATAAAAAGATAGTAATTACTAATACTTTTGGTCCTTGTGGATACAATATTACCGATCTTACGAGAACTATGCTACTGTTCAATAGGTGCATTGCCTTTATTGTGATCGTAGTTAGTTTGAGACACAACAAGTTTTTGGCACCGGTGCCAGGGACCAAGATATTAGGAACACTAAATTTTTATTACTTTAGCCATTCTTTATTTTATCGCAATTTATCTTTATTTTTATTTTTATTTTTATTTTTATTTTTATTTTTATTTTTATTTTTAATTCGCTAGTTTATTTTTTTACTTTCGGCAGGTATCTCTAGTTTATGACTAGAAGAAATCCGTCAGGACCTTTGCTTTACGACAGTGAGATTGAAAGTATAGCTCGCAGAAACTGAAGAGAAATAAGGAGAAGTTTACAATACATAGAAGAAGAGCAAGAGGACAAAACCCATATTACCGAAGAGATGGCTGATAATAATCTGCTACCTCTTGTGGTTGCCGTAAATTCGGTGAATCAAAATCTTGCTCCTCGTACTATGTATGATTATGCTCAGACTAATTTAACAGGAACTGAATCAAGTATTGTTAGACCTACTATTGCTGCAAATAATTTCGAACTGAAACCTAACACTATTCAGATGATTTAGCAATTTGTTCAGTTTGATTGTTTGAAGGATGAGGATCCAAACAATCACTTGGCAAATTTTATGGAATTATGCAACACTTTCAAGATAAATGGCGCTTCTGAAGACTCCATTTGACTTTGGTTGTTTCCCTTTTCATTAAGGAACAAAGCTAAACAGTGGTTGAACTCATTACCACAAGGATCAATCACTACATGGTACCAAATGACCAAAAAATTTTTACTTAAATATTTTCCACCGACTAAAATGGCTAAGTTGAGGAATGATATATCTTCTTTTGTGCAGATAGATTTAGAAACACTTTGCGATGCATAGGAGAGATATAAGGATTTACTGAGAAGGTGTCCTCACCACGGGTTACCTCTATGGTTACAAGTTCAAACCTTTTACAACAGTGTGAACCCCTCAACTAGACAGCTAATTGACGCAGCCGCCGGTGGAACCCTAAACAATAAAACGCCTAAAGTGGCTTACAAGTTTATAGAGGAGATGTCACTAAATAACTATCAGTGGCAAGTCATGAGAACAAAGCTGACAAAAGCCGCCAGTGTCTTTAACCCCGACACAGTCACCATGCTATCAAACCATGTAGAACTTTTAAGTAAGAAAATTGATGGTTTGTATGGTTCTTCACAGGTACACCCAGTACTTCAGTGCGATACAAATGAAGGAGGGACAAATAATATAGAATACCCACCCTACAATCCTGGCGTAGAAAGCGAACAGATGAACTATATGGGTAATAACACTAGACCTCAAAATAACCCTTACAGCAACACTTACAATCCAGCTTGGAGAAACCACCTGAACTTCTCATGGGGTGTTCAAGGAAACCAGAGATAGCAACCCCCTCCAGGCTTTCAATAGCAACCCTACCCATAAGAGAAGAAGCCAAACCTTGAGGAGATGATAACGAAATTTATCCAGTGTCAGAAACCCATTTCCAAAACACCAAAACAGCACTCAAAAAGTAGTAAGCGCTGATCTAAGGGCTCGAAAACCAAATAGGTAAGCTTGCCAAGTTGATCTCAGAAAGACCAGAAGGTAGCTTGCCAAGCAACACTGAAACTAACCTAAATGAGCAACTTCATGCCATCACCGCTCACGATGGTGAAGGGTTAGATGAGCCAAACCTGAGGCGAGAACCTGTGATAAGTAAAGGTAAGGTTGAGGTGAGCTACATTACACAAAAACCGGTAAGTAAAGAATTTATACCTCGTGTGCCATATCCTAACGAACTAAGAAAGACCATACAGATGAACAATTTAGTAAATTTCTTAAACTTTTATAAAAGCTACATATTAATTTACCGTTTATTGAAGCTCTTTCGCAGATGCCCAACTCAGCCAAATTTTTAAAGGAGCTTCTCGTAAACAAACGGAAGTTAGACGATGCGTCACATATAAAGTTAAATGCAGTTTGCCCAGCCCTCCTACAGAATAAACTACCCAATAAATTAAAAGATCCAGGGAGTTTTACCATTCCTTGCTTAATTGGTAGTTTAGATGCGAACAAAGCTTTAGGTGATTTAGGGGCAAGTATTAACGTCATGCCTCATAAGATGTTTAAGCAACTAGGTGTAGGGAAACCTAAACAAACTAGGATGAGCATTCAACTAGTAGATGAAATTATTAGAATTCCTAGGGGAATTGACGAGGATGTGCTTGTAAAAGTCGATAAATTTATAATCCTAGTTGACTTCGTTGTCCTAGACATGGATGAGGACAGTAACGCACCTTTAATTTTAGGGCGACCGTTTTTAGCAACTGCTAAAACTAGAATTGATGAGTGAACTCACACTTCGTTTAGGTGACGAAGCGATCACTCTTCAGGCTCGTGACTCGATTAGGACATTGAGTAATAAAGGTAAGTACATAAATTCTATTGATAACCATGCAGTTCAACCATCTTTTCAGAAAGCACCTAAAAAATACACAACTGAGCCACATCTTAGACCTCGTGCCAATAATGAAAAAACTTATTAGGAGCAAAGGCTTCAAATCGATGAACTAGATGAATGGCAGACACACGACAAGTGGAAATCGAGAATTCACGATGAACTAAAGCAACTCCATGACGAGCTTAAAGATGGAACAAATCACTTCAAGGTTGGGGACCAGGTACTGTTAGATACAACCGACCCTCCTTCCCCTCGAATTGTCACTTTAGACCTTAATACGAATGGAGCGAATCCTCTTACGGTACTCAATGTCTTTCCATACAAAAAAGTCAAGGTAACTAATCCTATGTTTGGCATTTTTAAGGAAAATATTACTTGACTCAAACCATATGTTGATAAAATTGATAGTAAGATAGAGGAGTTTCGACTCCGAGAACCACCATGACCATACGTATGAGAAGCAAGTCTAGCTCAAGACTTTAAACAAGCACTTTTCGGGAGGCAACTCGAGCGCTAACCTTACTAATTAGTTTATTTTTACTTCTTTTCATGTTTAGGCACAGGTTTCCCTACCCACACAGCCTTTCACGCGGGCGTGGCCGTGGTTGTGTTGAAATAGGACAAAACTTTTCCCAAAAAACATGAGCTACAATAAAATGCCACGGCCGTATGATTCGACCGTGGTCGACACTGAGAAATCTTCACGGATATGGAGACCCCCTACACAGGCGTGGAAGAAACGAACGAGGCACCACACAACCGTGCGATATGGCCGTGTGACCTAACACACCCAAGGCACACGGGCGTGGGCAACTGATTTCTATTTAAACCTTTTCTCTGTTCACTTTCTTCCCCATATCCCCTCCTCCCTTCTTCTCCAACCCCACTTTTTTCCCTTTTTTTTTTCCAGTTATTTTTCTTCCTCCTTTCTCTTATTCCTTCTTTACACCGCTACCATATCAACCTCCATCCTTGCCACCGTTGGTCACTCTTTTTCCCCTTTCATTTTGAAGTCATATCCATTTTCCATTATTTACTTTTATTTTTATTTTTATTTCTTTATTATTTTCTTCTTATTCCTCATGCCATTTAGATTTAGCTTAGGATACAATAAGATCAGGCCGGCTTCTTTAAGGATTCAATTTCAAACAGTTCGAGGTGCTTCCCCATGTTCACCTCTGCCCAATCCTATCCGGTTTCTTTTCATTGACTCCATCCAAAATCCAGGAAGTTTCATTTCTCTCCCTATCTTTTGATTTTCACACTATATTGTCATTTTATCTATCTTTGTACACTGAGGACAATGTATATCTTAAGTGGGGGGTTTAACTACAGTATTATTATTTGAAACTCCCTGAATTATGCCTTGTTCTTAAGTAATTTTCTCATATTACTATTAGAATGAAGCTTCTATTGATTTATGATTTTCACTGATATGTTTTGGATTAAGTCATGGGTAATTGTGCATTGATGGTTTAAACTTTAAGACATTAGAGAATTAAGCATGATAAGTCTATTTTCAGAATTAAAAATCTATTAGGTTGTTTTCCCAAATTTAAATGCTACTTTGAAGTTTGAAATTTGCAAGGTTGACATCAAAAACCATAATTTTGTGAGATTTTGAGCCTTTAGAGCATACATTTTTCTTGCTCACTTTATTGATTGTGAGTGTGTCAACATTGATTTGTTATTTTAAAACTTGCTTCGATTATACATGTCGAAACCACACTTTTGATTTGATTTACAGAGATGATAAAGGCACTTATGATTTAACCCACTTACTCCATAAAAAGCTTACCTTCATAATTAACCCCTAGTGAACCTCTTTGAAGCCTAATTAACAGTTTCTTGAGATACCACTAATACTAACTCGAAGCTCAGTTATTTGATTTGTTATTCCCATTTTTCTTGACTCCCCTTTTTTCGAGATTTGATTTGATTAGTTACCTAATTACATTATTTATTTCAGTGGTTAAATTCATCTTTTGTCATGTTCTTATTCTTAGAAAAAAAAAGAAGTCGGAAATTTATTCATTATTAGTTCTATGTTATTTCAGCATTAAACGATTCATTTTACATTTTGAGAAGAAGCTCATATTATTAGTGACAAGTTTTTAATTGATGTAATTATTCAGTATTAGTTCATTTTTCTAGTTAGGTAAATTGTCAATTCAATCTCGATTCTAACCCTCTAATTCAGCCTTTATCCACACCTTTAACCCAGGCCCTATTACAACCCTTTTTAAAGACCTTTTGATTTGTGCATCATCTCATTTTATAGTGGTGGAGATTTGATTTTCATGCAAGCCTATGGTAATAACTTTTCATGTTTGACTCTTGAGTGCTTTATTTGAACCTTAAACACTTTGAGTGATTTGAGTGAATCCTTAGTGAAGATGTCATCTCTTTTCGATTTTGAATCAAAGGTAATTATATAGAGGAGGGGGAACACCTATGTTTTCGTGCTACAAAAATGTGTGACTTAGATTGTTTGAATCTTTAGGACTCTTTAAGTTAAATTATCAATGTATGAATTATCAGTGAATTATGATAAAACATTATTGATAAGGATCATGAGTTAAGGAAGTTTAATTTTAATCGTGAGTTGAGGATTTTGCTTGAGGACAAGCAAACGCTTAAGTGTGGGGGTATTTGATAAACCGTAATTTACATATATTTTAACCCCCATGCTTTATTTTTGGATAAATATTCATTAGATTTGATGAATTCGATGCTCCTAATCCTTTGATTTCATGTTTTACACTCAGGAGAGTATAGGGAGTCGAAAAGAACGAGAAACGGGCAAAAAAGGGACAAAATTGGCCCATATCATAAATTAACACGGCCTAAACTAACGTACACGGGCAGATCACACAGCCGTGTGTGATGAGAAGAATCGAGCACGGCCTGGACTATCATACACGGGCGTGTCACACTGACGTGTCCCTGCCGTACCAAAGTTTAATTCTATTCGGAATAGGGTACTTGTGGGCCAAGAAAGGCATTCCAAAGCCTATATAAACACCCTAAGGGGTGACTTAAAAGAGGATGCTGAATAGGAGGCAGAAAATACTCGAAGACAGCCATCAGGAGTAGCTCGGAGAAGGATCTCCATCGAGACTGAAGATCACCCATCAAGTTCTTTAGAAGTTTTTGGGTTTCAAGTTCTTTAGAAGTTTTTGGGTTTTCCTATGTTTTGTTTTTTTCGTACTTTAAGATGTTTCCCTCTATCATTATGAACTAAACTCCCTAAATACCTAGGGAGGATGAAACCTAAGACGGATCTTATTATTATTTGATTTATAAGATAAATACTTGTTCTTATTCTTAATTGTGGGTTTTTAATCTTGTTTTGATAATTCAGATTATTGATTCAAGTCGAATGTGCTTATTCTGTGGAGTAGAAGTCCCTGTTTAAGAGAAGATCAACACAATTAAGTGGAGTTGATTGCAACCTTAGAAATACGGCGACGAAAATCTGCCGGATTAAAGTCAAATCTAATAAGAGAATCCATAGATCGAGTTAATGCGACGATAAGGGGTTTTAATTAGAAAGAGATTTCAATTAATCAACCTAGAGTCAGTTGTTAATAGCCTTGAAAGAGGTATTAATATAATTTAGGGATTTTTACGGAATAAGTCAAGTGAATAAATCATATGAATCAAAAGTAATAAGTGAAGTCTAGGTGGACTTTTCCTTGGTTATTGTCTTTATCATATAGTTGTCTAAAAGTATTTTCCCAATTCGTTCTTTGTCGTGTTTTAATTAATTAGTTTTAGTTTAAAAGAAATCACCACAATTATTAGGCTAGATAATAAAAAGATAGTAATTACTAGTACTCTTGGTCCTTGTGGATACGATTTTACCGGTCTTACCAGAACTATACTACTATTTGATAGGTGCGCTTGCCTTTATTGTGATAGTAGTTAGTTTGAGACACATCAGTAACACAGTTGTTATTGATCCAACTGGTTTTGTTGAAGTTGTTGAACATGAAAAATGGAGGTTTGCAATGTAGGAGGAGCTGCATATGATTGAGAAAATGTCACTTGGGAGCTAGTGGATAGACCTTCGCACAAGAAACCTATTAGGGTTAAATGGGTTTACAGAACCAAATTCCACCCTGACTGTTCTATGAACAAGTATAAGGTGAGGCTGATCGTCAAAGGATACATACAAATGTTTGGCGTAGATTTTTCAGATACATTCGCACTAATAGCTCATTTGGATTGTATACGAATGTTGCTTGCTCTTTCAGCTAAAAAAGGATGGAGGGTTCATTAACAAGATGTCAAGTTATTCTCACAAATACTGACTTTTATTCTTTGACTTATCTTTATATTATGTTTACTGTTATTATCTTATTCACTAATACTCATCTTTCTTGTTAAGGCAACCTCTAAGTTTTGAAATATATAAAACAAACAAGATATATGGATACTATTAGTGCTACATGTTTGTATATATAGAAATATCTTTTTGAAAATTTTACCTCACAATTGTAACCATTAATATACCATCCAAAATCTCAAAATCATCAAACACAAAAAATTATTACTTCAATAAGATAACTACTTGACCATTTTTTTAAAAGGTATGATTATGTAACATAATAATTTGATGCAATATACTAACATGAAGTAATTTTTTCATATATAATCCTTTTTCGTTAATTATATTTGTGACAAACACATGCAGATTATTCGTATAAGCAATAAAATGATTAGTTATTTCATAACATTTTACATTTTCAAGATGCATAAAAATTACTGTAAGCTAATTAATAATATATTACAAATACTATTAATCTGTGAATGTGTGTGAAAGTTATAATTTTAGAATATAAATATGTATTTAAAAATAATATACAATAAATAATAAAAACATATAATTTAAAACTAAGTAACAATAACACATGCAATATGTACAATGTTAAAATGAAAAAAATTATATTTAAATTGTTTATTAAGGTTTTGTCATCAATCTTGAGTCAGTGTTAAGTTAACTTGTGACACCAACACAATAAAACACTTAATAAATAATATAGATATACAATTGATGGAAGTAATAATAAAGTGTACATAATAAAAATTGAAATGTCTAAAAATATTAAAATAAAGTTTTAGCTCAGTAGTAAATTAATAGTTTTACTAATACGATTTGTACGCATTCAAATCTTATCATATATATTTTTATTGGTTTTTTTTAATTAAAAAGCTAAATTACCCTCGGATAATATAACTAATTTCAATAACGGAAAGGTATTTCCGTAATTTTTCTAGTTGAGGTGATGGCCCGATTAAAGACAATGCCAATTCAGTAAAATACTTAATAATAATATAGATAACAACAAAAAGAGATTGAATACATATAACAAGAAAAATGATATTATACGTATTAAATTGATATTAAAAACATCAATATTTTCGAAAGTAGTCAGGTCTTCAAATATATAATCACGTTGATTAAAATAGATTGGTGATAAAATTATGTAATCTTTGCATTTGGAATTTTAGAATTTAGGCATTTTGATTGGTCTGTAATTAGAGCAACAACTCATGTTCTCTTTTTCTCTCGTATTCAATAATATGATAATGAGCTTGTTGTAACCAAAATACAAAGATTGGGGCATAGTCAAGTTTCCAATTTCTATAGGCATAATTCCCTCCAAAGAGTTGCTATGCAATGATATTATACCTGATATAACAACTAAAAATGGATTGCATAAATGTAACAACAAAAAAAAAAAAAAAAAACAAGATATTATCTGATAAGTTGTTAATAAAAAGATCAATAACTTTGAGAATGGTCAAGTTTCCAATAGTTGATGGGATTTCACCTAAAAATATAAATAAATTCGTCAAAATAGCTTGGTGCTAAAATTATGTTTTCTTTGTGTTTAGTTTTTTGAATTTATGTTTAATGTAGACAGCTAACTTAGAAGTAACTCAGGATGTAGAGAAATTTTAGTAAATACTCGAATACAGTTGAACTTTTAACAATTTAAATAGTTTGAGGTTTTTAGAAAATTTGTAAATTTAAGGTGAAATTATGAACTTTTTCTCATGGACCAAGTTGTAGTAGTTAAAGTATCAAATGTTTTTTTAGAGTCAGAAGTATTATTATAGTAAGAAACTAAAACCTAAACAAGCCTAAATAAACTACACCAATATAAAAAATAAGTTCTAAGAAAAAGAGACAAGTGACCCCCCTAAAATAGAAAATTGTTATTTAGGCCTTTTAAATTTTTTTTAAAATTTTAAATTTATAAAGATAAAATTGCACTTTGCCGCCCTAAAATTATAAAAATATGATTTAATCCTTTAAAAATTATAAAAATATAGACTATAAAAATTAAAATTTTATTCGGCCCCCTAAAAAATTATTCTGGCTTCGCCCCTCTCCATACATCTAGAAAAAAGAGACAAGTAATTTCAAGAAAAAAAAACATTAATTGGAAACATGAACTGAAAAGAATGGCCACCTTTTCAACCTTCTATTTCAATTATACGTGGTTTAGTATATTAATCAAACCATGGACCGTAAAACTGTACCACAAATATTGTTTCTCAACATATCAATTAAGCAGTAAGTACTTTGACAAAATCTCTTAAAATTTAGTTTGTTTATTCTCAAGTTTTATTTTGAAAGTTGAATTATATAATATCTTAATATACAATTCAAAATAGTTACTGAGTTTAATTATTTTTTCTATTTTATTATAAATATATTTACTTTTAATTATTATTGAAAATATCTCAACTCTAATTTCTTGAACTTTTGAAAAAATTACATATTAATTTACTTTTTCTTGAAGCCCTTTTGCAGTTGCTAAAATAAACAAATTTTTTAAAAGAACTATTAACAAATAAAAAAAATTAGACGACTTGTCAACTATGGAGTTCAATGAAGATGCTAGGTCATTCTACAAAACAAATTATCCACCAAAGTTTTAGTTGAAATTATAAATTTAAAATGAAAAATATAAAATTATAAAAAGATATAAAATTTCATCTAAATCTTGACATTTTGTCATGAGTTAACATTTTTGAAACCTAAATTATAGCATAATGTGTAGTTTTTTGTATCATTATAAATTGTTGAATTTTGTTGAATGTAGTGGTGCCAACGAGTTTAATATCCAAATCATCTTATTTGATATAGTAATTTGCAATTCAAATTAATGATATTTTTCTTAATCTTATATTTTTCTAATTTCAAAGTACTTAAGAGATTAAACGTGTAATTAGTTGTTTTTAAGCCAAAATTATTATAGTAAAAAGTTAAAAGATTGTAAAGTTATATAGCAATATAGAGCACGATTGTATTATAAGTATTATAACAGTAACAACAAAAAGGAAAATAAAGATGATATTATACATGTTAAGTAGTTATTACCAAGACTGATGAACACGAGAGAAGTAAGGTTATCAAATATTTCTGACGGTAGATGACCTAGAATCATAATCTTGTTACCTGTTTTTGAGAAATTGCTTAGGGTAGATAGGGATAACACTAGTGAAGTTGTTACTACACAAATACAAGCTTTTAAATTTCAGAATTTATTGTTACCAAAGTTGAAATACTCAATGGGTAAACAAACATAAAAACTATTGTTACAAATGTTGAGTTTGCCAAGGAAAGATGATTTCCAGTTGAGATGGTATGGTGTTTGTGAAATCCATACCTAATGCATCAAGAATTGTGATGTTTGAATTTATAAGTTAAAGGATAGAAAAAATAGCTATTTACAAGTCTTGTGTGATTCTAAAGGGTACAAAGTAGGTCCTAATTAAAAATCAAACCTTAATTTTATGTAATGTAAAATTTAACTCTTTTCTTATGAACCAAATAAATTTACTTTTAGTGAAATTATAAATATCTAAGCAGTTAGTAAAACATGAGATTCTAAATAGAGACACATGCCAAAATAGGAAAAAAAAATTACAAACAAACTCCTAAACCAAATAATTGGTTGATGGCTCAATTGACATAAAAACCATTAAAGATTTACACTATAATTAACTATGTTTTATTGTTTACGAATAATTGTTTCTTTAGACACAAACATTACTATTGTAAGAAGCTAAAATAAACTACAACAATATAAAATGAAAGTTTTAACAGAAACAAAGCTATTACAACTCAAACAATCATTAACAACTCTTATACCAATCATAAGCCAACTTTGACTTTTCAACTAAATTCATATCTCTCACAAAGAACAGAGGTTGACGAGATATCTCACTTTGTTATTCCTCAAGTATGGGGTTGTGGAGCTGACTATGAGTTCTGATGTATGAGAAGGGGATTGGATATTCAGAAGCAAGAAGGGATTACAGATTTAAGCAAATAGAATTGGCTGTTGATTACAGTGGCTGCGGGTTTCTTCTTTCGGATTTTGTTTTACTTCTCATTGTTATTGGGATTTAAGCAAAAACAAAAGATCATGAAAACACCCAGATGATTGTTTTTAAAGATGGGATTTAGCAGAAATATGTATGTAGCCAAATATATCCATTTACAAATAAGTCTTATTTTTATATTTTAAATAAGAAAACAAGATTAACAATTTATGTATTATATCATCGCTTCTCATTTTTCAATTTTATGGCTTTTAATTAATTTCTAATCATTATTATATTTTTTTAATGTTTTTATAATTTTAGAATGAATTTAGACAACTAGATGTCTATCAAATGAACTTGGACACAATTTTTTGTCCAGATTCATTGTGTATTTAAGCCTAAAATATTTTTGAAATAATTTTTATGTTTTTATTTTTTTACTAACGTGGCATCTGTTAATGGCTACATCAGCATTTCTGTTAAATACAAATGGGCAACATTAGTCAAAGGGCCTATTTGGTTAGTTTTGCTAGTCCAGGGAGTCAATTGGGTGCAAAAAAATTATAGGGGCTTAAATGATTTTTTTAAAAATGTTCGAGGCATTATGTATCTGCTTTAGTGGTTAAGTGTTTTGATTGTGTGTTTGAGGTCTTGAGTTCAAGTCTCACATTTGGCAAATTCATTTATTTTGGTCCTAGCCTTATCCTGGTTAGGTGGGATTATATATTACTTTTGCTAAACTAATATTAGAAAGAGCTTGTTGGTTCGAGTGGTAAGGTGTAAGCTTGTTGAAGGTCTCATGTTTGAATCCCCATGTGAAAGTGAATGTAATTTTTGTCTCAGTTGTCTGATAGAGGTTCGGTGGAGTTGGGATTCTAAGGTAGTTGGATGAGGTTAGTGGTCGGATTTATTGGGATTTGGTAGTTAGTGGGTGGAGTGGGGAGTTTGGGGTAAATTGAATTGAATTTTTCTTTTTCTTTTCTCTTTTTTTCCCAAAAATTTTTATTGGGATTTCTTCTTTTTCTCTATTCCCTTCTTTCTCTACTACTTTTTGTTTTGCTTTCTATCTATTCTGCTCAACCAATCTGTTGTTTTAATCGTTGGGGTTTGGTGTTTCGATTGTGCATCGTTCATCTTGGTAAGTCTATAGGTTCGTTTCTTTTGGTTTTCATTTCTTTTGAATGGGCATTGGTGTTGTGGTTTGGGAGATTAATCTATGTGAGTGTATTATGTAAGAGAAGACTGTGAAGCTGAGGATTTCGCTACAACAACTTAGTACGTATTACTGATTTTTGTTCGTCGATGGTAAATGTGCGAATATGATTGTATATTATTCTAAGGCTTTGCTTTGGGATAGTTTCCTTTTAAGTTTTGTAATATTGTTACTGAAATTAGACATTGGAATGTTGATTATAGGTTCTGGTGGTATCAGGATTGCAATTGCATTAAAATGACCTAGGTGTGTAACGAAAGTACGAGAAAATGAGGTTCGGCGAAAGCCGACAATGTGGCCTGTCGATGCCACACAGGCGTGTGCTCGGTCGTGTGGCTGTGTGGCCGTGTGACGGACGAGTGTGTGGCCGTGTGAGCCACACTGTGTAGGCCAATCTAGGTGTATGGGCCACACGGGCATATGAGCTATGGGTCAGGCTATATGGGTGTTCGCGTGTCAGAGTCTTAAAATTTATAAAAAGAATGATTGAACCTGGAAACTAACTATGACAACGATTTGAGGCAAGCGCACCTATCGAACAGTAGTATAGTTTAGGCAAGACCAGAATGTCAAATCCCAAAGGAACCAAAAGTACTAGTACTAACTCTCTTTCTATTATTTAGCCTAAGAATTAAGGGAATTTGTTGTGTAATCGAAATTAACTAACAACTAAACTAAAGATGCAAAGACAAAGAGAATAAATTGAGAAAATAAGTTGAGAGAAAACCAATTGATTAAGATGACACCCAAGGAAGAATCCACCTAGACTTCATTTGTTATCTAACTCTGAACCAGACGATTTATTCACTTGACTTGATCTGTAAGATTCCCTAAGTTATATTAATCCCTCTCTCGAGGCGACTAACGTCTAACCCTATGTTGATTAATCTCTTTCTAATTAAAACCCCTAGAATCGCATTAACTCGATCTATGGACTCCCATATTAGGTTTCACCCTAATCAGGCAAAATCTTGTCACCCTATCTCTAGGCGCATGATCAACTCTGCTTAATTATGCTAGATCTACTCTTAGGCAGGGACTTTTGCTCCTCTACCTAAGCACATCACACTTGAATCAATATTTCGGAAATATCAACACAAGAATTAAGAACACATAATTAAGAACAAGTCAAATATTTATCATATAGTTTAGCAAACGATAACAAGATTCATCTTAGGTTTCATCCCCTTAAGGTATCTGAGGGTTTAGTTCATAATAATAAAAGAATACATCTCAAACGAAAAGATAAAACAAAACATAAGAAATCCCTAAAATCCCCTGAAGGAATTGAAGGAGAGACCCTCCGTTTTGAGTATAATTCTGGCTTCTTGAGATGAATCAACTGGCTATCTTCGAGTAAATCTCCACAAATCTAACCTCTTTGGCTCGGCTTCTTGGCCTAGGTAACCGCCCCGCTTTAGGTTATACTTAGGGTGTTTATATAGGCTCTTGGAATGTGTTTCTTTGTCCCTAAGCATCCTGTTTTAGTAAAATTGCTCTTTTCCATGACAAGGACACGGCCATGTCACATGCCTGTGTGACTCATCTTTAGGCCGTGTTCGAACTTTTAATGAGGCACGGCCGTGTGATCTTAAGCCCAGGCCGTGTCGATCTCTATTTTGGCCCAATTTGGTCCGTTTCAAGCCTGTTTCTCGTTCTTTTCATTCTCTGGTGCTTTCCTGAGTATAAATCATGAAAAGAAAGGATTAAGAGCACCTTTTTACATAAATCAAGGGACAAATCATCCAAAAGTATGCTAAATGTGGGATTAAAATATGTTACTTTTACGATTTATCAAATACCCCTACACTTAAGCTTTTGCTTGTCCTCAAGCAAAATTATCAACTTACAATTAAAACGAACTTTCCTTAATTCATAATTCTCATCAACAATGTCTCATCATAATTCATAGATAATTCATACATGGATAATTTAATCTCAAAGATTCTTAAAGATTCAAACAATCAAAGTCATACATTTTGTAGCTCGAAAATTTTAGGTGTTTCCCCTTACCTAAATAATTACTTCTAACTCGAAATCGACAAGAGTCGACATGCTCACTAAAGATTCACTCAAATCACTCGAAGTGTTTAAGGTCCAGAATTAAGCACTCAAAAGTCAAACATGAAAAGTTAATCCCATAGGCTTGCCTAAAAATCAAATCTCCACCACTATAAAATGAGATGATACATAGATCAAAAGGTCTTTAACAGGGTTGTAATGGGGCTTGGGTTATAGGTGTGGATAAAGGTTGAATTAAAAGGTTAGAATCGAGACTGACCTGACAAATTACCTAATTAGAATAATGAACTAATCAATTGAAAATTTGTAATATTAATAATACTATAATACGAGCTTCTTTTTCAACAATTAGAATTTAAACATATAAGCTCATTCAATGAATATACTTCGATTTTTTTTAAGAACAAGTCAATACTAAAGGTAATCGATCAAATCGGATCTCGATATAAGGGTAGTTAAAAAGGATGGTGATAACAAATACAAAGGTTTTTGGGTTATTAGTAGGTGAGTTAATAACAGGTTGTTAGGATCAAATGGGGTTCACTAGGGGTTGATTTTGGAGGTAGGCTTTTTAGTGGAGTGAGTGGGTTAAATCCTAGGTGCCTTTATCATCTCTGTATATCAAATCAAAGGTGTGGTCTTGACATGTATAATCAAAGCAAGTTCTAGAATAACAGATCAATGTTGACACACTCATGATCAATAAAGTGAGCACGAAAAAATGTATGCTCTATAAGGCTCAAGATTTCACAAAAATTATGGGTTTTTTATGTCAACCTCGTAAATTTCAAACTTCAAGGTAACATTCAGATTCAAGTAGACAACCTAAAAATTTTTATTCTGAAAAATAGACTTATCATGCTTGCTTCTCTAGTATCTTAAAGTATAAATCATCAATGCATAATTAACTATAACTTAATCGAAGACATATCAATAAAAATCATAAATCAACAGGAATTTCATCCTAATTAGTAATATGAGAAAATTACTTTAGAACAAAGCATAATTCAGAGATTTTCGAATAATACTATAGTTAATTCCCCCCACACTTAAGTTGTACATTATCCTCAATGTACAAAGATAGGTAATATCATTTAGTAAAATAACCAAAAGAGAGGGAGAGAAGTGAAACTTCCTGAATTATAGATGAATCCCTTAGAGGATGTGAAAAATACCTTAGAGGTGTCGTCTTTTGGTGTGGTGGTTACTGACGAGCTCTGCGCTAAATAAAGGAATTAGGGATCTCGTGAAGAATTAGCCAAGAATTATTGAGACACATTTAAAATAAACTAATTATATACTTAAGGACAAGAAAACTAAAGGGAAAGAAAACAGAAAGTAAAATAAAATTAACAGAAAAGATGAATAGACTGAGGAGTCCTTATTGTTGGATAGTTCGCGAGGTGGGTGTGATTCCTAAGGCTGCCGTGGTGTTGGTGGTCGTGGTTCCGGTGTGATTCCCAAGCAGCTTGAAGAACCTGACACTAAGAAACTAAAATAAAATAAACTAAATTAAGCATAAGAGAGTCAAAAAGAAGGAGAATAAAGGAGAAGAGAGAAGTAAAATAAAAACTAAATGGTCTTAAAGACCCTTGGCTTGTAGAGTAGATGAAGCGGCCGGCATGAACTTATTTATAGGGGTCTCACTCAGGGAAACTATGCTTGGCTTCTTCCGCTTCTTCGACATTGATATGTGTAGGCATAGTTCAAGAGTCTAGAGAATTGTTATGGAGAGGGGAGAAATCTGAAAAAAAGAAGGAAGAAAGAGAATGGGGAGTTGGTGAGAAGAAGGGAAGGGGGTGGTTTTAAATATAGTTTTAGGGTCTGACACTCCTCCATGCCCATGGACCATGGGCATGTCAATCCACACGGCCATTTCGGACGGTCGTATTTGTGAAGCGTGTCTCCTACGCCTGTTTTTTAGATTCCCACACCCGTTTCTGAAAAGTCAGTGTCGACCACGGCCGCGTCGCACGGCCGTGGTGTACTATCGGTGCCCGTGGTATGGTGGTTGGATCTGTGGCTCGAAAATTATTTCGGTCTGACTCGTACCATCTCTACCATGTCAGTACAGAGATTCGTGAGGTCCACACAGCCACGGCCACGGCCGTATGGCCTGGAAATCTGCACTTGGTTAGTTTATAGTTAAGTGCTAAAAAGGAAAAATAGAAGAAAGAATAAAATGAAAAAATGTAATGGGATTAGTATTTCGGTTGCCTCCCGAGAAGCGCTCGTTTATAGTCTTAAACTAGACTCTCCTCTCATTTGTATATCCATGGTGGTTTGAGGAGTTGAAAGTCTTTCCTCGTGTTAGCAGTTTTATTATCATGATAGAGTTTAAGACGTGTAGCATTTATTTTCAAAGTACCGAACATGGGATTACTTACCTTGATTGTTCCGTATGGGAAAACATCGATTACTTTGAAAGGAATTTCCTTGCTTGTGTTAGGATCATGTAACATCCTCAAAAGGGCCTATGCATTTTCAGTTTAATTGTAAGAAATAACAAGTCTTAAGCATAATGAATAAATTTTTGATATTTTTGGAAACTCGAAATGCCACGAAAATGAATGGAAATGAACATTTTGGCAACTGAAATGCATTAGGACATGAACATTTTAGGAAACCTAGAAATGTAAGGAAATGGTTCAAAAATGGAAAGTACACATTTTTGGAAACCTGAACATTTTGGAAACTGAACATTTTAGGAAACCTGAACATTTTTGGAAATGTATCAAAAATGGAAAGTGAACATTTTTGGAAACTTGGAATGTAAGAAAAATGGCAAGTTACAGAGCCGATCGAAAATTTTAGGAAACTTAGAAATGATGCAGAAATGTCAAATTTTGAAGTTTAAAATAGGAAATAAAGGCAAGACGGCCTTAAAAGAAAAAGTTGGAAAAATTTCACACAAACAGGCTTGGAAATGTGGCCTGAAGATGCCACTTAGGACCTATGGAAATGGCGCCATGTGTAGGAGGCATGGGCCTGGGTTCGAGTCACAAGGGAAGCAAATAAATGAAGTTTTATTTTTGCTTCCCAGGCTAAGGGGTGGATGGCACAAGCATCTAGAAACCAAGGTGTTTTAATTCCATAAATACATGATTAAAAAGTGATAAATAAGGGATTTTAAATTGGGATTATTTGAGAGATAAATAATGGATTAAACACTTTTATCTTTTTAAATAAAAGATAATATTATCACATAAGGAGTAGTGGCCAAGTAAGGGACTCTCCTATTGATAATTTCGGCTAAAGAAGGAAAACCAAAGTCTTTTCTCTCATCTTTTCCAAGTTGCTGAAAATTCCCTAGCTCTCTCCCCCTCTCTGCCGAAATTTCCCCAAGCAGAAACCCTCTCTTTTCTCTGCTATTCTGTCAAATCCACCTTTCTTCTCCAACCTTTCTTCTAGTTATTTGGAAGATTTAAAACAATATTTGTTTCTTGGTGGTAGCCGAATATCTTCCTCACCATTAGAGGCCATAGCCGAATCTCCATAAGGATCTAAGCGAGGAAGCAGTCGACAAAGCAAAAGGGTAAGATCTGTGGTCAATCAATTTCTATTCCTTTTCTTTTTACCAAAATCAGGGTACTGATCTTATTGTTGTGAATGGCCGAATATACAAGGGGTTTATCAGATTTCGACAAACATACAAGAAAAGGAATATTTTTGGGAACTCAAAGATTCAAGGTAAGAAGTTATATCCGGCCTAGGTTATCTCTTTAATAATTAGATCTATTCATGTTAATCAAAGATTTATCAAATCAGTGGATCTAGTGGGTAGCCGAAATTCAGGGAGGAATACCACAACTTTGGGATTTGATTTGGCAAACAAGGTAAGTGTTAGTAATTCTATTCCTAGTAGGATTTGGTTTTAAAATCAAAAGGGTATTATATGTTTATATATGATGGGCCAAATATAGGAGTTAACAGATCTAAAGTCTGAATCTGTGATCGATTCACTTCGGGAATTCAAGGAATCCATTAAGCGAATAAGGTGTGTACCCATACTAATCCTCAATAAATTTTCGGGCAATTATTAAATATATGAATATGCCTAAGTATGTGAATATGGCTAAGTACCACAAATGTGGTAAGGAGTACCCAGGTACGTTTCCTACTTTTGATAGGATTATGAATGTGAAATATTTGAACATGTGAATAGTAGCATGAATGAAAATTAAGCATGTTGAATATGTTATAAAATAATTGGGGCATTTGGGATATATGTGAAGGGAGAATTGAAGGTGATGACTACGGTCTCACCAACGAAATATGGTGACTACGGTCACATTATTTGAATATGGTAACCGGTTACATTATCAAATTGGTAACCGGTTACATTATTTGAATATAGTGTCTAATGACACAACGTATATGGGCGATGAGCACGTCGACTGCAGCGACTGCCTTCGATGGTGTGTAGCGGATGGGGGGTTGACTTAGTAGTCCCCACGGTGTGACTGGCAGGTACGGGTGGTGTGTAGCGGATGGACCATTAGGATTGGGTTTGGGTTGCATCATCATGTATTGTATATGAATATGAATTGATTTGAACTTGTATGCCTGATTTATTGAATATTAGTACTGTGTGCACATTGAGTCTGTTGACTCACCCCGTTGGGGAATTATTTTTCAGGTAATGAGCAATAAATGGACCGGGTCGGCAGGAGCTAAAGGTGGCCATGCATTACTTGAAGAATTTATTTAGAATTTGGACTTCACATTTTCTAAGTACTTTTAATTTTATTTTTGGGTTATTTGATGTAATAAGGCCATAAGGCCCAAGAGGATTTCTATACTTTTACTTTACGTTTAATTATTATGTTACGAACTATGTTGTTTTAAAGTTAAGTAAAAATTTATTTCTTTAAAAATAAACCCTAAAATTATTTTGTCACCCTAATTAAATTGGATTTTAAAAATTGATTAAATGGGTTCCCAACCTAAGCTCAACCCAAACCAATATTTTTCTAAATTTTACAAATTTTTCTCTAAGTAACAAAGAATTTGAAAACCGGTTTACTCAAGGAACATACCAGATCCGGTTCAGGCTCGTGGGCCGGGTGTGGGGTGTTTCATAGCAGGTGGAGATATTCGTGGGTCTGCTTTCTTTAATAGTACTTGATCTCCGATTTTGAACCTGCCTGCCTTGTGAAGTGGCTTCGATTCTTCTTCTTGTATCCCTAGTTCCTTTTTAAAATGCATCTTCCCCTCTTCTAATTCATCGATCTGAATCCTCTATTCTTTGTGAATTACTTCCTTGTTGGCACAGGGTTTCAGATCGGACTCAGTTGTGTTCTTTTATGGTGCTTCCTGAAAAGAAGGGTTAATCGAATGATTATCAATAGAATTTACTATCTCACCTTGGTTATTCGATGTTCTAGCAGAGTCGAGGGCTTGAAGAGTGACTGTCTGCTCACCTACACAGAGTCTGATTTCGCCTGCATCGACGTCAATTTTAGTCCTGGTAGTTGCTAAGAATGGTCTTTCTAAAATTTGGGGGTCGTGTTGTCCTCATCCATGTCTAAAATGACAAAGTCTATCGGGAATATGAATTTATTAATCTTCACAAGTACATCTTCAATTATACCCTAGGAACTCTAATAATTTTATCAGCTAATTGAATGCTCATCCTAGTTTGTTTGGGCTTCCCTAGACCTAGTTGTTTAAACAGCTAAATCAGCTAATGCATTATCAATAGATAAACTACCAATTAAGCATGGAATTGTAAAACTCCCTGGATCTTTTAATTTCCTTGGTAGTTTATTTTGCAACATTGCTGAGCATACAGCATTCAGTTCCACATGTGATTCCTCGTCTATCTTTCACTTATTTATCAATACCTTTTTTAAAAATTTCCTGGAATCTGGCATCTGCGAAAGAGCTTCAAGAAATGGTAAGTTAATATGTAATTTCTTTAAAAGTTTAAGAAACTTACTGAATTATTCCTCTGTGTCGTCTTTCGTTATAGCTTGGGGATATGGTATGCGAAGTTTGTACTCTTTGATTACTGGTTTCGACTTGTTATTGACCTCAACCATATCTTCTTCTACCACATTCTTTTACTGTATATTAGGCTCGTTTAACCCTTTACTCTCTTGAGCTATTATGGCTTGAAATTGCTCCCTTGGGTTAGTCTCGGTGTTGCTCGGTAGTCTTCCTTATGGTCTCTCAGAGATCTGCTTAACAAGTTGCCCGATTTGATCCTTGACCTTCTGTGACAATATTTCAATTTTTGTTTCTACTTTTTGGAAACGTGTTTCTGAAGCTGCTATGAAATTTGTTAGCATCTCTTCAAGGTTCGGCTTCTTTTCCTATGGGTAGGGCTATTGTTGGAAGTTTTGGGATGGTTATTGCCTTTCATTTCTTTGACCGCCCCATAAGAAATTGGTGTGGTTCTTCCAACCTGGATTATAAGTATTACTATAAGGGTTATTGTTAGACCGAAAATTATTACCCATATAGTTCATTTGTTTACTCTCTATGCCATGTCCGTAAGGTGGGTACTCAGGATTCGCCACGCCTTCACTTGTCTCGCACTGCATAACTGGATGTGCCTGCGAAGAACCACAGAAACTATCAATTTTTTATGTAGGAATTCTACCTGATTTGCTAATGCGGTCACTGCGTCGAGGTTGAAAACTCCAGCTACTTTGGCTGGCCTTGTCCTTGTAACTTGCCACTAATAGTTATTCAGTGACATCTCTTCTATGAACTCGTAGGTCGCTTTAGGAGTTTTGTTGTTCAGGGTTCCGCCGGCAGCTGAACCGATTAATTGCCTTGTTGAGGGGTTCACACCGTTGTAGAAAGTCTGCACCTATAGCAACAAAGGCAGTCCATGGTGTGGGCATCTTCTCAGCAAATTCTTGTATCTCTCCCATACGTCATAAAGTGTCTCTAAATCCATCTTCACAAAAGAAGATATATCATTCCTTAACTTGGCCGTTGTGGCCGACGAAAAATATTTTAGTAAAAATTTTTCAGTCATCTGATCCTATATAGTGATTGATCCTCGTGGAAGAGAATGCAACCACTATTTGGTTTTGTTCCTCAAGGAAAAAGGAAATAACCGAATACAGATGGCATCATCAGAAATGCCATTCATCTTGAAGGTATCATAGAATTCTAGAAAATTTGCTAAGTGTGTGTTAGGATCCTCATCTTGCAAACCATCAAACTGAACAAACTGTTGTATCATCTGTATGGTGTTAGGTTTCAGTTCAAAATTATTTGCAGCAATAGTAGGCCTAACAATACTAGACTTAGTTCCTATTAAACTAGGTTTAGCATAATCATACATAGTTCGTGGAGCGTAATGTTCTGCCATCTCTGGAGTTGGTGGATTGTTCTCAGCCATATCTTCGTTGGTAATAATTTCGGCTTCTTGCTCTTTTTCTATGTAGTTTAGACTTCACCTTATCTCTCTGCGATTTCTGCGAATGGTACCTTTAATATCACTGTCGTAAAATAGGGGTCCTGTCAGGTTCCTTCTAGTCATAAACTAGAGGTACCTGAAAGGAGCAAAAGAAAGGAAAATTAAAAAGACATAATAATAAAAAGTAAAATAAAAAAATAAATTGCAATAAAAAATGGCTAAAGTAATAAAAATTAAGTTTTCTTAATATTTCGGTTCCCCGGCAACGGCGCCAAAAACTTGATCACGTGTCAGAGTCTTAAAATTTATAAAAAGAATGATTGAAACTGGAAACTAACTATAACAATGATTTGAGGCAAGCGCACCTATCGAACAGTAGTATAGTTTAGGCAAGACCAGAATGTCGAATCCCAAAGGAACCAAAAGTACTAGTACTAACTCTCTTTATATTATTTAGCATAAGAATTAAGGGAATTTGTTGTGTAATCTAAATTAACTAACAATTAAACTAAAGATGCAAAGACAAAGAGAATAAATTGAGAAAATAACTTGAGAGAAAACCAATTGATTAAGATGACACCCAAGGAAGAATCCACCTAGACTTCACTTGTTATCTAACTCTGAACCAGACGATTTATTCACTTGACTTGATCTATAAGATTCCCTAAGTTATATTAATCCCTCTCTCGAGGCGACTAACGTCTAACCCTAGGTTGATTAATTGAATCTCTTTCTAATTAAAACCCCTAGAATCACATTAACTCGATCTATGGACTCCCATATTAGGTTTACCCTAATCCGAAAAAGTCTTGTCACCCTATCTCTAGGCGCGTGATAAACTCTACTTAATTATGCTAGATCTACTCTTAGGCAGAGACTTTTGCTCCTCCACCTAAGCACATCACACTTGAATCAATATCCCGAAAATATCAACACAATAATTAAGAACACATAATTAAGAACAAGTCAAATATTTATCATATAGTTCAGCAAACGATAACAAGATTCATCTTAGGTTTCATCCCCCTCAGGTATCTGAGGGTTTAGTTCATAATAATAAAAGAATACGTCTCAAAAGAAAAGATAAAACAAAACATAAGAAATCCTTAAAACCTTCTGAAGGAATTGAATGAGAGATCCTCCGTCTTGAGTATAATTCTAGCTTCTTGAGATGAATCAACTGGCTATCTTCGAGTAAATCTCCACAAATCTGACCTCTTTGGCTCTACTTCTTAGCCTAGCTAATTGCCCCGCTTTAGGTTATACTTAGGGTGTTTATATAGGCTCTTGGAATGTGTTTCTTTGTCCCTAAGCATCCTTTTCCGAGTAGAATTGCTCTTTGCCACGACAAGAACACGGCCATGTCACACGCCCGTGTGACTCGTCTTTAGGCCGTGTTCGGACTTTTAATGAGGCACAGCCCTGTGGTCTTAGGCCCAAGCCTTGTCGATTTCTATTTTGGCCCAATTTGGTCTGTTTTAAGCCCGTTTCTTGTTCTTTTCATCCTCCAGTTCTTTCCTGAGTATAAATCATGAAAAGAAAGGATTAAGAGCACCTTTTTACATATATCAAGAGATAAATCATCCAAAAGTATGTAAATGTGGGATTAAAATATGTTACTTTTAAGATTTATCAGTGGTCCATACGGGCAAGGCCAACTTAGGTGTGTGGGCCCACACGAGCATGTGGGCTCAAAATTCTAAAATTTTCCTTAGGGTCGCACGTGTTGTTTCGATTTACTGTGGGCCTTCCATAGGGTCAGTAAGGGCTAACCAAACCTTAATGCATGAGATCTGTTAATCTGATAGATTGATTATGGGAAAAATCGATTTGTATGTTTGATTGATTTGCATATGTAAGTATGATATCTGTATACGCGTGTGTTAATTCTGTTATACTCGTATATCTATTTTCTGTATCTATATATGGGGTAGGATTTGTATATGCTGAGGAAATGTTCTGTGAGGTGACATATCACCGATTTACTGGCAGCTTCTCTGCACACTATTCTAATAAGTATCGTTTAGACACTATGTGGTGTGTAGGGAGGGGTGGGTGTTTTATACTCCACATGGTGTGTTGGGATTGGGGGTGAGTATTCGATCGAGCCGAGTTGAATCGAGTTAGAATTTTTCTAGTTAGTCGAGTTGACAAATCTTATTTTACCAACCAAACTTAATTTGAATTTTTTTCGAATCGAATTGAATCGTGTCAAAAAATTTTGAGTCAAATAGAGTCGAGTTAACGAATCCTATTATTTATACTTCATGTTGCATTTAGATTGACCGATTATTTAACTAGTAGATGAAGTACAATATTGTTTAACTACATGAACAATATAATGATTTCGCCTTTTAACTTAATGGGTAAACATTTATTAAAATGACGTTGTTTTGCCTTTTAACTTAATTATTTTGAATTTTAACTTTTAAAAAAGTAAACATTTATCAAAACAGCATAGTTTTGTCTTTTCTTATTCGGATTAAAAAAGTAAACATTTATCAAAACAATGTAGTTTTGTCTTTTCTTATTCGGATTTTTGGATAACTCGAATTGTGTAATTCATATTTGAGTTAAACCGAAAAACTTAACTTTTTATTCGAGTTGATCCAAATAATTTGATTAACTCAAATAACTCAAACTATTTAATTCAAAATTTGAATCGTTTATCAAGTTTTTTGAATCGAATTAGATTTTGCTCACCCCTAGTTGGGATGGACGAAGATGGTGTGTAGAGGATGGGGGTAGGACTCTATATATCTGTATGTGTCTAAAAATCTGATTCTGATATGATCTGATTCTGTTATGGACTTTTGTCCGCTTCTGTTCTGAAGTACTAAAAATCTGAATTTTAAGCATGTGTATTTCCATAAGTTACACACTGAGTTTATAAGACTCACATCTATTTGTCTATTCTGTTCAGGTAATCTTAAGACATAGACGGGTCGGTGCGATAGAGGTTTAGCGGTGACCACTAGTATATAAACTATCTCTTAATTATTGGTTATACATTTTTAATTATGGTTTTTCTTGAGAGCTCTGTAAATTTTGGACTCTACAGACTTTTGGACTATTGTTTTAAATTTTTGGATTTGGATGTGTTATGATTTCTAAACTGCGATGATTGACAAAAACCGAATTTTACAGAAACAAATGTTTTCTAAAAACACGAACTAGGTTTTCAAAAATAAAAACAACTATTAAGATTTCCGCTGCAAATTATGTTTCAGTAATGAATATGTAAATGAATAAGTTTTGCAAAACTCGGTCTCTTTTTAACAAGTAACTATACAAGGTTTTTATCGAAGTGACAATAGTTTTGAAACCCTTCTTCGTAACATACCCTAATTCAGTCATAACATCTAGGCCGGGTTTGGAATGTTACATTTAAAATGTTCAAGCCCAAGCTCGGTCCATATTTTAAACAAGCTTAATTTTTTTGCCCAAGCCCATTTTTGGGTCTAATATTTTGTCCAAACCCTTCTAAATAATTTCGAATAGACCTTAAGATTTAGTGGGTCACTGACTCATGAATAATAATATTTTTTATAAAATCCAACAACACAATCTCGCTTTAACATTGTATTAAAAACAACAATGGAAGCAATTACATGTTATATATAGTAACCTACTTCCTTCCCTGAAATTTTCTGCAAGAAATTCAACATCCATAATAGGTTTTACGATGACAGTAGAGAAATCCAGAAGGCTAATTCATTTATAATTGTTACAACTTTAGAGAGCTCATTTGTTGGTTTGAGAAAGACACTCATTTGACATAGGTTCAAATCGTGTGATTCCATTCTATTTTTCAATATTGTATGATAATCAAATAATTAGTGAGTTTAATTTTTAATTTTTTTATTTTTAATTAGTACAAAATATCTCAACTCAAATTTTAAATTAAAATTATTTTGTAAGTTTATATAATTAATCTGTAAGTTTCATTTTATAAATTACAAGAATTTATTGTAATAATTTTAATTTAAAAAATATGGTTCAACATTTTAATTTTTAAAAAATAGAATACTATTTTTAGATTATATGATAATTAACTTTAATTAATTAATTAAATTAAGCTTTATTATTCTTTAATTAACTATTATATCAGTTGTTTACATATATACTCATAATTGTTGTTATATTGTTATAATATACCAACTTCACAATTAGGCCCATTTTAATATCTATATTTTTTTTGTTCACTTTGGTAATTGAACTTGATAGTTAAGTCCATTTTGATCATTAAATTTGATAAAATATAAAAGTTTGGTAACGTAATACTTTAAAATTGTGGGTAAAAGTACCAATGGAGGCCCTTATGTTAGTACTCAGATTGCATTGTGTCTCATCTACTTAAAAAATTGGCAAATTAGTCTTTATTCGTTACTTCAAATAGCATATTGGTCTTTTCTATGAAATTTTATATCCATTTATATTATTAAAAAACTGCATAGCTAACATAATAACCAGACAGTGATACATGACATGCCATGTGTACATCATGTTGACATACATGAATTAATTTTTAATAGTAGAAATGAATTAAACTTAACAAAAAGATCGGTTTTCTCTTTGATTTAATGAAAAAGGATTGATTTGTCCTTTATGAGTAAAGGAGGCAAAATGCAATCTGATTCTTAATACAAGGACCTCATGGTATACTTTTACCTAAAATTGTATCATATCATCACCCGAAAACAGATCTTTCAAGTGATGATGACATAACACAATACTAGAGTATCACAGTGACTAAAATGAATCTAATTGTCAAGTTTAAATATAAAAGTGGACAAAAAATTCTGATTACCAAAATAGATTTAATTGTCATGTTTAATGACTAAAATTTATATTAACCCTTAAAAAAACCTATACATTACTAGTATTTTTTTTTTTCAAATCAATATGAACCGAACCGTTATCACGAAAACCGAATGCAATGCACAAAATTGATGGGTTTTAAAAGCTTTGTGAAATTAATCAATGGGTTTTGCAAAATATATTGAAGGAGCTTTGGGTTTAGTTGGTATGAAACGATGGAGCTTTACAGCTTTGAGGGGAAAAAAAGACAGAAAAGAGTGGAGAAGATAACACGATGGAGAAGAGAAAAAGAATTTTAAACAGACAATATTAAATTAATTTTTTAATCTACGTTTTATTAAAACACACACAAAAAATCACCTCATTTTCCTGTTGGTTTTTATTAACAAATTTGACAAAATTTGCGTGGTGTTTATTATTTACAGTTTTTCTTGCAATCCAAGTGCAAGATTATCACAAATTCCAATTGCCAATTGGAAAATGGGATACTATGTTTATGTTTTTTTTTTTCATTTTTAAATATAATAAAGGCGAAATTAATGGAAGGGATAAAAATGACGCGACGTCACTGTTTTATGCAATCTTTTCTCTTGATTTAAAAGTCCAGATATCAATCACAAGACATCAAAAAAACAAAGACAAAGTATTGGACGCCAGCAGATGACAGTGAGTGGCACCGTTTGATTTAGTCGTATGATTACAGCATGTTTGGTTGTGATCGTCAACTTTGATTGAAACAATTTTGTAATGTCTGACTTAAATTTTTTTCTTTTCCTTAGCTATAAAATTTTAATCTCTAGTTTTGATTACATGACTTTGGTTCTCATCTCTTACTATGCATGGCTGAGTCGCTGTTGGTTGGATGGACCTACATTGAAAACATGAATTGAAAAGACACGTAATAGGAACTTTGTGATCATATTTGTAAGTACCCAATTTTGCCCGGGCCCATACAATAAAAACAAAAAATAAAAATGTCCAGCTTCTTTTATTTTACAGTTTATTTTTACAGTTTATTTTTACAAGACTTAAACCAAACCCAATACCAGTGGCCCACTTACACCCTCAATACCATTACCCGAATAAGCCCAAACCAATAAATTACTCAGACCCAAAGCCTCGTTGCAACCTAACCCATTAACCCAAAATAGAAAAGGCCCAATAGCCCAAATGATTGTTTCAGAATTCGGAAACCCCGAAACTAGGGTTTCTGCCTTGCATGGGTTTTTTACTAAATTAGTACAAAAAAAAAATCCAAAATGGGGTCCCCTTTTCAAAAATTACGACAATGGTACATTTGACTTGGTGGAGCCTCTGTGAGAGGCGGCACAGGTGGGTGGAGGCTCTGCCAGAGGCGGCACCGGGGGGTGGAGGGGCTGTCAGAGGCGGCACAGCTTAAAAGCTGCTGAAAAAAATTTAAAGATTGAGGGACCTATTATGTAATATTTCCAGTTCTGAGAAAAGGCAGGAAAGGGTGAGGCGTGCGGCATCAAAATTTTAAATTTGAGTAATTGCCTTCTGGGCCCTCCCTATTTATTATTTTCTTTTTATTCCCCTTCAACTCACTATATTGTCTTTAAACAGGCCATTAATCTGTTTTGTAATTAAATAAGCCCTTTACTTATAGTTTTTACTTATAAAAGCCTATTTTAATATTAAATTGAAGCTATTTTTAAAAAAAACTAACTTATATCTTATGTTGATTAAATTTGATGAAAATTATTTATTAAATAAAAATATATATTTAATTTAATATTGATATTGAAATTAGTTTTGTCATCTTTAATAAGATAGATTCTTATTTATTTATAACTATATATTGAGCAGTCAATTAATTGTATTGTTCATATGGGTAAGATTATTCACTCAAATCTAAATATTCATTTGAAATTTGTAAGGTTTGAACAAAATATTAAATTCAGAAAATGAGCATAGATAAAATAAATTAGGCTCATTTAAAATATTAGTTGAATTTGGATTCCAATAATCAAAGCTCAAGCGCAATCTAGTCTAACTCGTTTTCAAGTTCATACTATATTATGTTTTATTATTTTTTTATATTTTATAAAAATTTAATATACTATTCTATAATATAAATATTAAAAAATATTTATCAAAGTTGATAAACAAGATTTAGATGTGTTATATGTCTAATTTATTTTTTTATAATTTTTAATATATTTCAATATACACATGTGATCATCGCCTTAACATTATTTGCAATTATTTTCCACTAGTAGTCTAATTATAGTCCAATTTAATAAATTGCTAGAATTTGATATATTATTAGTAGAAAATTTTTATTCGTTTAAATATGGACACATGTCCTTTTTTTAAAAAAATATTTTTTATTATTTGTAGTTATTGCACATTTATTATAGAGTTTTTAAATACTAGTAATAATCTATGGAATAATTTTTTCATTAACATATTCTATATACTAGATTTTGCCTTACATAGGATGTGAGTGAAAAAAAAATTTATGTTAAAAATATTTCCTTTCAAAATTTATTTAATAATAAATATGGGTAAAGTAGTAATGAATTTATATTTTATACTAACAAACATTTCTTTGATCATTGAATTTGTAATTGTTTTTTTTAACATTAATATTAAAAGCCTATTTTAATATTAAATTAAAGCTATTTTAAAAAAAATAAACTAATTTATATCTTACGTTGATGTAAATTTGATGAAAATAATTTGTTAAATAAAAAATATATATTTAATTTAATATTAAAATAGACTTTTATGAGTAAAAACTATAAGTAAAGGGCTTATTTAATTACAAAATTAGATTAATGGCTTGTTTAAACACAATATAGTGAGTTGAAGGGAATAAAAGAAAATAATAAATAGGAGGGCTTAGAAGGCAATTACTCAAATTTAAATTTTGATGCCGCACGCCTCACCCTTTCCTTTCCTTTTCTCGAGAATCGAAATATTACATAATAGGTCCCTCAATCTTTAAATTTTTTCAGTGACTTTTTAAGTGTGCCGCCTCGACACCCCACCTGTCTTTGCCTCGACAGAGACTCCACTGCGCCTCTCACAGAGGCTCCACCAAGTCAAATGTACCATTTTCGTAATTTTTAAAAAGGGGACCCCATTTTGGATATTTTAATTTTTTTTGGTACTAATTTGGTAAAAAACCTGCCTTGTGCCGCAGCCTCGCACCCAGGCCAATCGTCGCGCCCCTAATCGCGCTGCAATCCGCGCACGCTACGCCTTCATCAGCACCGGACATCGCTTCCTACCTGCAAAAGGAGAAAGAAACAGCAGCAAACAAGGAAACAAATCGCAGCAAAGATGGCAAAACAGAGCAAATTCCTTTTTTATTTTTATTCTCAAGGCTATAAAAGCCTGATTATTTTGTAAAAAGGGGAGGGGGATACGCATATACACATAAAAAAAACAAGAATACAGAGAAGAAAAGCCAAAAAAGTTTATTGAAACAGAATATAAAGTTTCTTTTTCTATAGAGGTGATTTTTTTATTGTTATTTCGTGTGTGTTTTATATCAAATAGTACTAAAATACAAAGGAATAAGAAATTCTACCTTTGAAACGGAGCGATTTGATCTTCCGGCCACATGATGTGGAGGCGCGTGACGTGCGTGAGACGGTGGCGAAGAGGATCGATGATCGAGGCCTGAACGAAAAGGAAAATAAACCTCAGAGCATTTTAAGTTTTTTTTTAAAAAAAAAACTGTTTTAAAAATATTTTTTTAGCCAAATTTTAGTTTTATAAACAGAGGAGAACGGCGTCGTTTTGAAGGAGGATCCGCGCACGCAGTTGACCCGACCCGAAGGATCCGCGTATTTTCGCTAAATGGGAAATTTTCCTATATAGTCCTTCCGCAATTTTATTATTTTTAAATCAGTCCAATTCGCATTTTTTTATTTTTATAAATTTAACCCCGAAAGTTAGTTTTTATTTCAATTAAACCCCGGATTTCTTTGAAGGTTGAACACAAAACGTTGCCGTTTGAAATTTTGGTGTTATTTCTATTTTAACCCCTGCAATTTAACACGCGTTTTTGATTTAGTCCTTTTAATTTATCTTAATTACTATTTTAACCCCTGTTTTCTTTAGTTTAATTTTATTTTATCCTTTTACTTTATTTTGTTATTTTATATTATAATTAATTGTTTTATCATATTAAAATATTTTTTATTATTTTATTAATAGTATGAAATTTATATATATATATGTTGTATATGTATTATTTATATTATTATTTTATATGATTTAATATTATTATTTTTATTATGTATATATTATTTATATATTATTTTTTTATATACATTATATAGTATTAGGTTATATTATATATTATTCCTAAAATCCTTATTTTTTTAAATTATCTATATTATTTAACATATTTTATTTATATTATTTATATTATTTATGTAGTTTTATATTTGTTTTTCTAAAATACTTTATTCTATTTATTAATTATTTTTACTACTACCATTTATATATATTATATTATTAAATTATATTTATTATAAGTTCCTTCTACTTTAAATTTTTGGTTACTTTATAAAAAGGGGTATTATTATTATTTTTTTAATATATTATTCTTTCATTTATTGCCATTACATGTTTATTTGCTTTAGAATGTTTATAATTGTTTAGTATAGTTCGTTATATTTGTGTTATTATTTTATTATTCATTGTTAGTATGATTTGTAGATTAGGTTGCTATTTATATTATTCATTTATTATTCATAATTTGTTATTTATTTCAATATATGTTGTAATTTCCTATCCAAACCATAGCTTTCATAAAAACATCTTTTGGATCGACACATTTTATTCAAATCGTTTTCAAAATATGGTGATATGTGATATTTGGGAAACTTCGGGAAGAATTTTGCCCTAACTTATTGGGTTCGATTTTTCTTGTGAAACTTTAGTTATTACATATTTACCCTTTTTTTAAGGAATTTAAGATTTATCAATTTCAAAATAAAAAACCTATTCTCGAGAATTCAAAGTGTTCTACCTTAACTTATTGGGTTCGACATTTTGCGTCTCGAGGTAGGAATTTCCTCAAAGAAAGACGAGCTTAATTTTAAAGTCATGAGGTGCTATACCTTAACTTATTGGGTAAAGTGCTTTATTTCTTTGTGATAAGAAAGTCCTGGTTTTCTTTCTAATAAAAGGATCATATTTTCTAATTTTCTTTATTTTCAACATTCGGACATGATTTTATTGATTTGGTACTAATTTTTGGGCGTTATGAGGGTGCTAACCCTTTCCCATACGTAACCGACTCCCGAACCCGTTTTCTTGTTTTTGTGGACCAAAAATGTTTTAAAATAAAACATTTTACAAGGTGAACCAATCACACTTAAGTAAAAAAAGATTGGTGGCAACTCCCATCTTTGTTTTTAAAGTCGATCCTCATTTTCTTAACCCGATTTTAAAAAATGGTTTCGACAGCTTGGCGACTCCACTAGGGACCAATAAGAGAGTCAAGTCGCAAAATCGATAGTTTCATGTCCTTATGTCTGAGTTTAAAAATCTGTTTTAAAAATTATGATCCTTTTTTATTTTTCATGCGATTCTGTTTATATAAAATATCTTTTCATTGCATTTGCATGACCGTTGTGGTCACATCCTTAAGTGGAAGCGAGAAGCTACTCCTTCGTGAGGTTTTCACCTCCGTGCAGGATAGTGAAAAGCTTCTGGGATACATCTGTACCTATGTCTTCGTGAGATTTTCACCTCCGTGCAGCCATAGGGAAATGTATTCCCCTGAACTGAACTCGGTCCATATGAGCCTATAATGGGTGAGGATCGAGGAATCTGCTACTTCGGGTACCCCAACTTTAGAACTGAACCACATATAGTAAACCCTAAGAGCCCACCTTAGGAACTATGTCAAACCCTAATGGTCACCCTGATAGGTGTTCTAAGTTATTTATTTTTCCTGTGCTAACATGTTTTCTTTTGTTTTGATTGCATTACATTCACATCATAGTAAAGAGGTGTTAACTTCAGATTCGATTGCTAAATAGAAAAGTTGGTCATAAAAAAAATGGATTTTTTGATAAAGTGGATTATAATACGGTCTTCCAAATATAGTCCAAGTGAATACAACGAGAGAAAACTGATAGTCTATGAAGGAATACAAGACATTATCACCAAAGGATTCAAGTTGACAAGACTATTCGAAGATTACCACGTCTCGGCATTCTTGAAGAAGCTAACAAGTGAACAGAAGTCACAGTCCAGATCAAGCAAAAGGAGCTAGAGGAGGCATCTATTAGAAGTTTGCAATACTTGACTTTTGCGAAGAAAGGATTCATGTTTTCACTTGGACTATAAGGACAAGGCCGTGTATGCGATCCGTTTTGTGTAAAGAAATTTATTTTCTAGTAAAGTTTTTTCTAATGTAACTGAATTCAGAGTCAATGCCTCTCTTTCTTTACATTCATGCATTCACTTTATAGTTGGATGTTTATTTACTTTGCTTACTTTATATGTTACAACACTAACTTGTTATGTTTCATCCTTTTGTGCATGCCATTTCATATTTAAGAGGTATTGATTCATGGTCAGTTTATAGAGTTAGAAAGCTGGTTATGGAGAACGAATTCCTTGATAAAGTGGAAGACAATGCAATTGTTCACATATAGCAAAGGAAAATAGAGAAAGAAGGGTATGAATTTATTTTAGTAAGAATGAAATGGGGCAGCGCTAGAATCCCTACCACCTGTGCCTCCTGATGTTGTTCTGATCAAAACAAAATCGAATACGAAGAAGATTGCACAACACCCTATGGTAAGGCATGGTGTTGAAAGAGCAGAAGGTAACTATACTCACTAACCACTTCAAAGTGAGCATGGGAAGTATGGATATACACTTCTATCAGCACAGCGTTTCTCTTTCATATGAAGATGGTCGCCCTATGGACGGTAAGAGTGTTGGAAGGAAAATGACTGGCAGAGTGGAAGAGACCTATGACAATGAATTGGCTGAAAAGGACTTTGCTTATGATGAGGAAAAAAGTTTATTTACTGTTGGTGCTCTTCCAAATAACAAGCATGGGTTTACAGTTGTATTTGAGGATGTTACATCTAACAGAAACAACGGGAATGCAAGACCTGATGTCCATGATGACTCAAATGGGCAAGATAGGAAGAGAATTAAACGGCCTTATCAGTCAAAGACATTTAAAGTGGAGATCAGCTTTGCTGCAAAAACACCCATGCAAGCAACTCCAAATGCCCAGCGCGGACAGGAATTTGAAAATTCTTAAGAAGCACTGAGGGTGCTGGATATCATTTTAAGGTAGCATGTTGCGAAACAGGGATGCCTACTTGTCTGCCAATCTTTCAAGATAATCAGAACAACTTCACAGACATTGGAAGAGATGCCCTTGGATATAGGGGTTTCCATTCAAGTTTCATAGCCACTCAAGGAGGCCTTTCACTAAATATCGATTACCATGATAATTCAATCTGGTCCAGTAGTTGATCAACTTCCCAAAGAGCTCATCTGTTTGGAAAATTGAGGCAGATGCCTTAAGAAAGGATGAATGTTTTGTCTAAGTTATGATGTTGAACCAATGCTGAAATCTTGAGGTGTTAATATCAACTCTAATTTCACCCAAGTGGAGGGAAGCATTCTACCAGCACCAAGGTTAAGAAGGGGCATTGGTGGAAATTTCTTTCCAATAAATGAGCATTGGAATTTTAACAACAAAAAATTGGTGGAGCCATATAGGATTAAAAGATGGGCTGTTGTGAACTTCTCGGCTCCTCGTTGTGGTCCAAACAACCTTGCAAGGGATTTGATTCGTTGTGGAGAAATGAAAGGAATTCGTATTGTCCCCCATTTGATAGGCTCAAATAGATAAACCAGAATAGACGATTTCACTGGTGGTTAGAGTTGGAAAAATGTTTGAACAGATACAATTTAAATTTCTTAGAGCTCCATAGTTCCTTCTTTGCCTGCCCCTTGATAGGAAAATTTCTGATCATTCTGGCACATGGAAGCATCTTTCTGAGTATGGCATTGTGACTTAGTGTACGACGCTAGCTAGAGTGTATGATCAATACTTTACAAATCTTTTTCTGAAGATCTATGCTAAGATTGGATGGTCTCTTCGTCACTATCGAAGCCATAATTCTACAATTAAGTTAAGGTCAAGCCAGAACAAGATTGAGAAAATGAAGGGTAATATTGAAGAGTTAGAATCGGCATTACACAACTGTGAGTTCCGGATCGAGCTTCTTAAAACAAATAAAGGGCGTTGGAAGGAAAAACTTCACCATTATCATAATCAAGTCAGAAGTCGAAATTATCTCACGGGTGAAACAATAGTCCAGATTTGACATGGGTAATATAGGCGGAATACATTGAGCACGAAGTACGAGCTACGGTCAGATCGGGGTCAAGAGTTGGCTTTGTTGTATAGGAAAGTCAGAACACTGGGACATAGGGCAAAAGCATATAGTAGTCTGTTTTATGTAAAGGATTTTGTTTTTTAATAAAGTTTTCTAAAATGAAGTTGATCAGAATCGATATCTCTTTGCATTCATGCATTTACATTACATTACATCATTTGCATTAGACTTTTACAAAAGGACCCTAATTAGGTAAAAATATTTCAGTTAACCTGGAAAATATGGAACAAAGGTTGGTGAGGATAGAGTAAATGCAAATACAGATGTAGAGACAATTGATCGAGATTCAACAAGAAATGTGAGAATTCCAAAGGAATATGATAGGCCAGCTAACCCAGTTACTAGCTGGAGGACTTGGAAAAATGAGTGGCTCAAAGGAAAATAATGAGGATGATGAGGAAGACATCGTTTACTCTCCAATGGGTGTTAACCTGAGCAATGATCAAGCCAAACCGTTTGCTTTGGTAGAAACAAAGGAAAGAGGAGAAGGGATCTCAAAAGCCCTGAATAAGAAGGGAAAGGAAACGAAAAGTGCCGGTAGATATAACAAGAACCATTCAGAGCCATCTACAGTAAATCAATTAAGGACGGTAGTTACCAGCAATCAGGTTTCCCCAAGGTAAAACTCTGAAAGGCTCCAATTTACGTCTACCCCCTGACGTATAAGGAGCTATATCAAAGTTTGTTTGACGCACATGTGGTGTCCCCATTTTATTCGAAACCACTGCAACCTCCATTCCCAAAATGGTATAACGAGAATACCTAATGTGAGCATCATGCGGGAACAAAGGGCCACTCAATTGAAAACTGCAATACATTTAAAAGTTGGTCGAAAAGTTTATTAAAATGGGAGTGGTGAAGTTCGACGATCCATCAGAACCTGATCACTTTAATGAGGCAGTGAATACAGTGATTGAAGGAGGAGACAAGGAAGTTGCTACTCCTTGAAGAAATCAAAGAGGGAATCAGAGAACGAAGTCTCCAAACACTTGTGCACTTGGAAGTGTTTTGAATAATGGGACTATGGAAGAGATCCCTGTATTTTTTAGGGCTAATATAGAGTAATGTTTAAAACATACTTGTTGTGTTGAGCCTAGAGACAACAAGAACTCTTTTGTGAAATAGGCTTATGTTCAAAATTTTATTTCAATAAGATGCATTTGTTTAAGCACATATTCTTTCATTCTTTCTATTTTATACTGTACATTTCTTTTGTTTTTAGAGTATTATTTTATTCTTTATTCATGACCATACCAATAATCATCCTTACAATCATTTATTCTTGGGATTTGTTCGCCTTCGTACTTAGGTACCCAGATATCAATGTCATGAGCGACATTGTTACTGACTCCCTTTTTGAATGAGATATGGGTCTAGGGGATCTCAGGACTTTGAAGATGACGAGATAGAACTTTGAAGATGACGAGATAGTGACATATCTTCTGACTTGTTAAGAACGGTTTAACAAGATGAAAACAGACCTTACTCTACAAAGGGTCATTGGATATTGCGAGCCTAGGAAAGGGGTGAAGATCAAAGCCCAGCTTATCATAGAAATAATGCAAGACATCATTGAGTTATTTTCAAAAAGACTCAAAATGTTTTGCACGATTATATCAAAGCATGCCTGGACTAATAAGATGCGAGCTAAACAAGAGGATGGGGCACTGTTGGTCTACCATGGAAGGGGATTGCATCAGTCATACTGCAAATACTGAATTGAAGAAGACGAGATTTATGTGATTCTTCTATCTTCTTCCCAAATTTTTCATATGTGGGGCATGGATATTATGAGGCCAATCTCGACATATGCTTTTAGTTGACATCGATTCATCGTTATGGTTGTCGTCTACTTTGCTAAGAGGGTGAATGTTGCTTCATATGCCAATATTGCAAAGTTAACAGTCATCAAATTCAAAAAAAAATCAAAAAATGAGGAATAAAACAAAAAGATCAGATGCCAGCACAGAATTCATAACTATACAAAGTCAATGTTTACAGTTTGTTCAAAGATCAGGCAGCGTACCAAAGTGTAACAAAAGTTGTTATAAAAAAAAGAGAAAAGAAAAGAGGCTAAGACTTGTAAGGATTGGCATAAAAAGCTATCATTACTTTCTATGATTAGCGAACGTTGGCTAGGACCATTTCTGGGGCAACATCTTACATATTGGCTTATAGATTGGAAGTGTTTTCATCAATTGAACCTAATTGAAGAAAAGGTTAAAAGTTATTTATCACGGCCAGATGATATGAGCTTACAGAAGTTCATCTTAGGGAATTCCACGAAGAAACCTGATGTTGGAAAAGATTTTTCCTCTACAAAATGATTTTAAAGGAAAGCATATGCCAAACTGAAAGGACTTATATAGAGCTTATTCTAGAAAAGCATGGATATTGACAAGAAGGATAGTGAAGACTTGCCACATCCGATGAATTCAGGTTCAAACAAGAAGTATTTTACCTAAAAAAAGAAGGTCCAAGGTGAAAACCCGCAAAGGGCGCCTTAGGTCCAAATTCAAAAAAAACAAAAACAAAAAAACAAAAAAAAAGAAAAAAAGAAAAAGGAGAGGCCAACGCGAAAACCCGCAAAGGGCGCTTTGAGACCAAAGGGACTTTGAGTTGAAAACCCGAAAAAAGCGGCTCAAAATTTGGAATAAAAGTGGGGCATACAGTAGTCTTGCTACATCTGAATTAGCAATGAGGAAGTATGTTACACCTTGGGGCATTGACAGAGTACTCTGGATCCCCTAAACACATATTGAGTTTAAAACGATCCTCAAGAGATCGGAACAGAGAAACTTAGACTACGATATCTGGGGCACCTAGTTTCCCATTTTACCTATTTTAAATCTTTGATTACTTTATTCTTTTTAAAGAAACACCTTAATCAATTTTCTTTTATAGCCTTTGATATCTATGCTTACTTTATTCTTTTTAAGATACACCAATCAATTTTCATTTATTGCCTTGGTTATCTTTGATTAGCTTATTTGTTTCGAGCTATGCTAATTTCTTTCTTGTCCATTTTTGTAATCTTTTTCAAGCATTTTTATTGAAATAACAATTTATGGACTATTAATATTTTCGTAAAAGGAGTTTCACATATTACTCTGGAAGCTTCTAAATAATATAAGAATCTGATACAGGATTATTGTTTAGAACTCACCAAGCCTAAGAGATTGGAAACATTGGAAATTGATTATCTCTTCGGATTCTTATTGGGTAAGACAATTCCGTTGGTAATACCATATCGACAAATGATGAACAAGGTCAAATCCAAGTGTAAAAGGGGGCCATTGTCAGGGTACCCTGCATCTAGTCAGACATATATATCTGGTCATTACACCCAGGGAATGGTGTAATAGATTGAAAGTGATACAAGTTCTGTACCTCTGAGTGGTAACAGAAATATGAAAGAAACCAAATGTCATTCCCCTAAAGTTGTAGTGGGAGATACCAACTTTATGTCCAAGGTTCAAGCGGGGCTGACACAGAAATTACATTGGGGCAAGCTGGTTGAACAGAGCATGATTGATGAATAAGAATGGAAAAACAAATGAGTGATAACACTTAAAGTAGGAATCATACTCATAACATTTTTGCATCATAGCAAATCTCATTCGGAGCATTTGATTCATTACAATCTTTGCATCCCAATCTTTTAAAAGGAATCATTTTCATGACATGTTGCATTCATGTCACTCATTACACATGAAACCGAGTCTACAGGATATGTCCTTCACTAGACGGTGTAGCGATATCGGTGAAGTTTCAGATCTTATCTTCCTAAAGTTGCAGGAAGCAGATCAAAAGATACTTTCAATCTTATCTCTCTGAAGTCACAGTAGAACAGATTAAAGAAAGCAGAAGATCTTATCTTCTTGAAGTTGTAGGAAGTAGATCAAAGACATTTTAGTCTTATCTCCCTGAGGTTGCAGCGGAGTAGACTAAAAACAGAAGATTTTATTCCCCTGAAGTTGCAGTGGAGCAAATCAAAAGCAGAAGATCTTATCTTCCTGAAGTTGCAGGAAACAGATCGAAGCCATCAATCTGGTGATCCCTGAGTTTGCAGGGATCAGATTGAAGATAGCAGATTTGATCTTCCTGAAGTTTCAGGAAGTAGATCGAAGACATCAATCTGGTGATCCCTGAGTTTGCAGGGATCAGATTGAAGATAGCAGATTTGATCTTCCCGAAGTTGCGGGAAGCGGATCGAAGACATCGATCCGTGATCCACGAGTTTGCGGGGATCAGTTGAAAATAGCAGATCTTATCTTCACGAAGTTGCAGGAAACAGATCGAAGACATCAGTCTGGTGATTCCTGAGCTTGCAGGGATCAGATTGAAGATAGCAGATCCTATCTTCCTGAAGTTGCAGGAAGCAGATCGAAGACATCAATCTGGTGATCCCTGAGTTTGCAGGGATCAGATCGAAGATAGCAGATTTGATCTTCCTGAAGTTGCAGGAAGCAGATCGAAGACATCAGTCTGGTGATCCCTGAGTTTGTAGGGATCAGATTGAGGATAGCAGATCTTATCTTCCTGAAGTTGCAGGAAGCAGATCAAAGGTATCAGTCTGGTGATCCCTGAGTTTGCAGAGATCAGATTGAAGATAGCAGATCTTATCTTCCTAAAGTTGCAGGAAGCAGATCGAAGGTATCAGTCTGATGATCCCTAAGTTTGCAGGGATCAGATTAAAGATAGCAGATCTTATCTTCCTGAAGTTGCAGGAAGCAAATCGAAGACATCAGTCTGGTGATCTCTGAGTTTGCAGGGATCAGATTGAAAATAACAGATCTGGCAATTCTTGAGTTTGCAGAAAGCAGATTGAAAATATCAGATCTGGTCTTCTTGAGTTTGCAGTAGAGCAGATTAAAAGATAGTGGATATTGCCTTCCTAAAGTCGCGGTGAGGCAAATTGAAGCTATCAAACTTACTGAAATCAAGATGAAGTTCCAATACCCTTGAAAATGCAGTTGGGATTGGAAGCCGTTTGAAGAAGGCGAAGACCAAGAAGTCAAGGCTCGGCCAAGACTGCGCAAAATTGGTCATTTAATAGTCTTTGCTCTATTCTCGTTACACGACAATGAGCAAGGAGGGGCAGCTGTAAGTACCCAATTTTTCCCGGGCCCATACAATAAAAACAAAAAATAAAAATGTCCAGCTTATTTTATTTTACAGTTTATTTTTACAAGACTTAAACCAAACCCAATACCAGTGGCCCACTTACACCCTCAATACCATTACCCGAATAAACCCAAACCAATAAATTACTCAGACCCAAAGCCTCGTTGCAACCTAACCCATTAACCCAAAATAGAAACTGCCCAATAGCCCAAATGATTGTTTCAGAATTGGGAAACCCCGAAACTAGGGTTTCTGCCTTGCGCCGCAGCCTCGCACCCAGGCCAATCGTCGCGCCCCTAATCGCGCCGCAATCCGCGCACGCTGCGCCTTCATCAGCGCCGAACATCGCTTCCTACCTGCAAAAGGAGAAAGAAACAGCAGCAAACAAGGAAACAAATAGCAGCAAAGATGGCAAAACAGAGCAAATTCCTTTTTTATTTTTTATTCTCAAGGCTATAAAAGCCTGATTAGTTTGTAAAAAGGGGAGGGGGATACGCATATACACATAAAAAAAACAAGAATACAGAGAAGAAAAGCCAAAAAAGTTTATTGAAACAGAATATAAAGTTTCTTTTTCTACAGAGGTGATTTTTTTTATTGTTATTTCGTGTGTGTTTTATATCAAATAGTACTAAAATACAAAGGAATAAGAAATTCTACCTTTGAAACGGAGCGATTTGATCTTCCGGCCACATGATGTGGAGGCACGTGACGCGCGTGAGACGGTGGCGAAGAGGATCGACGATCGAGGCCTGAACGAAAAGGAAAATAAACCTCAAAGTATTTTAAGTTTTTTTTTTAAAAAACTGTTTTAAAAATATTTTTTTAGCCAAATTTTAGTTTTATAGCCAGAGGAGAACGGCGTCGTTTTGAAGGAGGATCTGCCAACACAGTTGACTCGACCCGAAGGATCTGCGTGTTTTCGCTAAATGGGAAATTTTCCTATATAGTCCTTCCGCAATTTTATTATTTTTAAATCAGTCCAATTCGCATTTTTTTATTTTTATAAATTTATCCCCAAAGTTAGTTTTTATTTCAATTAAACCCCGGATTTCTTTGAAGGTTGAACACAAAACGTCGCCGTTTGAAATTTTGGTGTTATTTCTATTTTAACCCCTGTAATTTAACGCGCGTTTTTGATTTAATCCTTTTAATTTGTCTTAATTACTATTTTAACCCCTGTTTTTTTAGTTTATTTTTATTTTATCCTTTTATTTTATTTTGTTATTTTATATTATAATTAATTGTTTTATCATATTAAAATATTTTTTTATTATTTTATTAATAGTATGAAATTTATATATATATGTTGTATATGTATTATTTATATTATTATTTTATATGATTTAATATTATTATTTTTTATTATGTATATATTATTTATATATTATTATTTTTGTATACATTATATAGTATTAGGTTATATTATATATTATTCCCAAAATCCTTATTTTTTTTGAATTATCTATATTATTTAACATATTTTATTTATATTATTTATATTATTTATGTAGTTTTATATTTGTTTTTCTAAAATACTTTATTCTATTTATTAAACTACTACCATTTATATATATTATATTATTAAATTATATTTATTATAAGTTCCTTCTACTTTAAATTTTTGGTTACTTTATAAAAAAGGGGTATTATTATTATTTTTAATATATTATTCTTTCATTTATTGCCATTACATGTTTATTTGCTTTAGAATGTTTATAATTGTTTAGTATAGTTCGTTATATTTGTGTTATTATTTTATTATTCATTGTTAGTATGATTTGTAGATTAGGTTGTTATTTATATTATTCATTTATTATTCATAATTTGTTATTTATTTCAATATATGTTGTAATTTCCTATCCAAACCATAGCTTTCATAAAAACATCTTTTGGATCGACACATTTTATTCAAATCGTTTTCAAAATATGGTGATATGTGATATTTGGGAAACTTCGGGAAGAATTTTGCCCTAACTTATTGGGTTCGATTTTTCTTGTGAAACTTTAGTTATTACATATTTACCCTTTTTTAAGGAATTTAAGATTTATCAATTTCAAAATAAAAAACCTATTCTCGAGAATTCAAAGTGTTCTACCTTAACTTATTGGGTTCGACATTTTGCGTCTCGAGGTAGGAATTTCCTCAAAGAAAGACGAGCTTAATTTTAAAGTCATGAGGTGCTATACCTTAACTTATTGGGTAAAGTGCTTTATTTCTTTGTGATAAGTAAGTCCTGGTTTTCTTTCTAATAAAAGGATCATATTTTCTAATTTTCTTTATTTTCAACATTCGGACATGATTTTATTGATTTGGTACTAATTTTTGGGCGTTATGAGGGTGCTAACCCTTTCTCATACGTAACCGACTCCCGAACCCGTTTTCTTGTTTTTGTGGACCAAAAATGTTTTAAAATAAAACATTTTACAAGGTGAACCAATCACACTTAAGTAAAAAAAGATTGGTGGCGACTCCCATCTTTGTTTTTAAAGTCGATCCTCATTTTCTTAACCCGATTTTAAAAAATGGTTTCGACAGCTTGGCGACTCCACTAGGGACCAATAAGAGAGTCAAGTCGCAAAATCGATAGTTTCATAATAGGTTTTACAATGACAGTTGAGAAATCCAGAAGGCTAATTTCAAGCGTGGATTTTCATCAATGAAGTTTTTTAGAGGTAATGGGTATGTTAAAAAAAATGGTATTGATAATTAAAAAATTCAAACTTCAATTTTAAGGCACTGACTTTGGTTGATTGAAACGTGTTTGATTGATTGGTTGATTGAAACGTGCTTGATTGAGATCCTCAATTTATTTTCTTCACGGTTGCTCCCAATCTCTTTCTATCAACACACATTGGGAACATGAATTTAAAGAATCACGACTTTTTCCAATATCTAATTTGAAATTTCGTCACATCGAGACAAATCAAGTTTAACTTTCCACAAGATAGACTTCTTTCAAGACTGCATGTGTGGACCAATTAATATGCAGGATGCAACTAAAGATGAGATGATTTTTCAGCTCTCCATTGGTTAGAGCAACTTCAACCTGTATCGTTTTCCTCTTAAATTTCCATTTCAATTGTTGAGGAAGTAAAATTTCCACTGATTAGACTCGTTATTTTGTGTCTATTGTGTCTATCTGCAATTTGAATGGGATAACCTGTTGAGATTACATGCTTAGATTGCTGCCAATTAATTTTTTTTTCTGTTATTGAATTTGAATAAGTCTCCTTTATGTTAGGAGTTTAGTTTCCATTTTATTTGCTGATTTTTTGGCTTATTTTTGATTTTTTGGTTGTGAAGACTACTATATAAGTGTTGTACATATTCACTAAAAATATTAAGTCTTCAATTATTTTCTCTCTAAAAGCTCCCTTTCTCTTCTTTCACTTAAAATCTCCCGATCAACCATTAAAGTTGTGTTCAAATCACCAACAATTTGGTAATCAGAGCTATCTTCTTAAGGGATCTGTGAGGTTATTTGTTTAAAATGGAAGGAGAATCAAGTTTTTCAGTTGCTGCACCACCAGTCTTCGATGGAGACAATTATCAGATGTGGGCAGTTCGTATGGAGACTTACCTGGAGGCTTTGGATCTTTGGGAAGCTATAGAAGAGGATTATGTGGTCCCTCCACTTCCAGCAAATCCTAATGTGGCACAGATTAAAGCACAGAAGGAGAAGAAGACAAGAAAATCAAAGGCAAAAGCTTGCCTATTTGCAGCTGTATCTCAAATGATCTTCACACGAATAATGTCCCTGAAATCAGCAAAGGAAATCTGGGATTACCTCAAGGCTGAGTATGTAGGAGATGAGAGGATTCGTGGAATGAAAGTCCTGAATCTGATCAGGGATTTTGAGTTGCAGAAGATGAAGGAGTCTGAGTCAGTGAAAGAATATTCTGACAAACTCCTCAGCATTGCCAACAAGGTGAGGTTTCTTGGTTCTGAGTTAAACGACTCTAGAATCGTGGAAAAGCTACTGGTCACTGTTCCAGAGAAGTTTGAAGCCACCATTACTACTCTGGAAAACACCAAGGATCTGTCAAAAATTTCTCTTGCAGAGCTCTTGAATGCTTTACAAGCACAAGAGCAAAGAAGGTCCATGAGGCAAGAAGGGGTGATTGAAGGTGCCTTACCTGCCAAGCATCAAGACAACAGCAGGTATAAAAAGAAGAAAAATTTCAAAAATCAGTCGACAAGTGGAGGATCATCAGGCAATTATCAGAAGAGCAAAGGTGAAGGTGTCAAGAAATCTTACCCACCTTGTCACCATTGTGAGAAGAAAGGTCATCCACCATTCAAGTGTTGGAGAAGACCGGATGCCAAATGCTCCAAATGCAATCAACTTGGACATGAAGCTATAATTTGCAAAGTCAAAGGTCAAGTGCAAGAAGTAGATGCACAGGTGGCTGATCAAGAAGAAGAAGATCTATTGTTCGTGGCCACTTGTTTCTCGTGATGAGAGAATCAAGTGAGAGCTGGTTGATTGATAGTGGGTGCACAAACCACATGACATATGACAAAGAGCTCTTCGAGGAGATAAGAAACACTGATATCAAGAGAGTGAGGATCGGAAATGGTGAACACCTGGAGGTTAATGGAAAAGGCACAGTAGCTATAACAAGCTATGAAGGTACAAAGTTCATTTCAGATGTTTTGTTTGTACCTAAAGTTGATCAAAATCTCTTAAGTGTTGGTCAGTTACTGGATAAAGGCTATAAAGTGCTATTTGAGAATAAGCAGTGCTTGATCAGAGACGTTAGTGGCAAAGACTTGTTCAATGTCAAAATGAAGGGAAAAAGCTTTGCTCTTGATCCAATGGAGAAGGAGCAAGTGGCCTTTAATTCCAGAGCCAGTGCCACTGAGACTTGGCACAAAAGACTAGGGCACTTTCATCATCGAGAATTGCTTCAGATGCAGTTGAAGAAGCTGGTTGAAGGACTCACAGACATTGATAGTGACAAGCTTGACAAAAAGGCAGAAGTTAGCATATTTGTTGGGTATAGCACTATATCTAAAGCTTATAGGGTCTTTCAACCACACACTGGAAGTGTTATTGTGAGTCGTGATGTTCATTTTGTTGAAAATGAGCAATGGAACTGGGAAGATTCGACCAAGGTGGACCAGATTTCTAGTGCACCAAATAATTTTATCATTGGCAGCATGTCAGAAGAACCTGAAGACGAAGACCAAGATGTTTTGGTGATGATACACCGTCGAGGCACAAGGTTGCTATCGATATTTATCAAAGTCAGTAATGTAGCTATTTGTGAGCTGCGCAGGTTCGATGATGCAAGAAGCAGTCAACATTGGATGGCTGCAATGCAGGAGGAGCTTTTGATGATAGAGAAAAACAAAACATGGGAGCTGGTTGATCGACCCCTAGACAGGAAGGTAATTGGAGTAAGATGGGTGTTTAGAACCGAACTAAATCCTGATGGTTCAGTCAACAAATTCAAAGCAAGACTTGTTGTGAAGGGATATGCACAAGTCTTTGGAGTTGACTATTCAGAAACATTTGCACCTGTTGCCAGGCTTGACACTGTAAGATTGTTGCTTGCTCTTGCTGCTCAAAAAAATTGGAAAGTATTCCAGTTAGATGTTAAATCTGCATTCTTGAATGGAGTCTTGCAAGAAGAAATTTTTGTCGAGCAACCTGAAGGTTTTTTAAGCAAAGGCAATGAAGACAAAGTTTACTTCTTGAAAAGGCTCTATATGGCCTAAAACAGGCTCCACGAGCTTGGTACCAAGAAAATTGATTATCACTTAATGAGCCTTGGTTTTCGAAAAGTCAACTGAGCTTACATTGTATGCCAAGCATGAAGGTACAAACACCTTAGTCATTTCTCTTTATGTGGATGACTTACTAATTACAGGGAATAATCTTGATCAAGTTAACCAGTTCAAACTGGAGATGAAAAAGGTCTTCGAAATGACAGATCTTGGTCTGATGTCATATTTCCTTGGCATTGAGATCAAACAAAGCCAAGATGAAGTGTTCATATGTCAAAGAAAGTATGCAAAGGAGATACTTAAAAAATTTCAGATGAAAGATTGTAAAGCAATGAATACTCCTATGAATCAAAAAGAGAAGTCGAGTCGAGATGATGGTTCTCCCAAAGTTATTGAAGTGAGTTCGGGAGTTTGGTAGGTTGTCTAATGTGCTTAACAACAACCGACACGACATCCGAATGCTGTAAGTATTCTCTCCAGATTCATGCATTGTCCCAATGAGACTCACATGAGAGCTGCAAAGAGAATTATCAGATACATCAAGGGGACCTGGAATTATGGAGTGAAGTTTTTAAAGCACAGAGAAATGAAGTTAATTGGTTTTTCCGACAGTGATTGGGGTGGCTCAACTGATGACATGAAGAGTACATCTGGTTACTGTTTTTGCCTTGGATCAGGCATGTTCTCTTGGAGCTCGAGGAAGCAGGAAACTGTAGTTCAATCCACTGCTGAAGCAGAATTTATAGCTGCAACAGCAACAGTTAATCAAGCTCTCTGGTTAAGGAAGATTCTTGTTGATCTAAACATTGAGCAGAAGCAAAGCACTGAGATACTAGTTGATAACCAAGCTGCCATTGCAATCTCCAATAATCCAGTCTTTCATGGAAAGACAAAGCATTTCAACATCAAGTTATACTTTGTTCGAGAAGTTCAAAAGAATGGCGATGTGTCTCTTTGTTATTGCAGACCTGAAGATCAAATTGCAGACATCTTTACCAAACCTCTCGCCACTTAGCAAGTTTGAAAATTTGGGAAAAAGCTTGGAGTTTGCGACATCTAAACAAGGAGGAGTGTTGAGATTACATGCTTAGATTGCTGCCAATTAATTTTTTTTTTCTGTTATTGAATTTGAATAAGTCTCCTTTATGTTAGGAGTTTAGTTTCCATTTTATTTGCTGATTTTTTGGCTTATTTTTTGATTTTTTGGTTGTGAAGACTACTATATAAGTGTTGTACGTATTCACTAAAAATATTAAGTCTTCAATTATTTTCTCTCTAAAAGCTCCCTTTCTCTTCTTTCACTTAAAATCTCCCGATCAACCATTAAAGTTGTGTTCAAATCACCAACATAACCAACGAAAGGAGGGAAAGTGGAAATATAATGAATTTTGAGACTGTGATGTTCTAAACGCTCCAATTTGAAATGTCAAATTTACAAATTCTGAATCACAGTCAAACGACGAATCTTTTGCTACAACGATGTTTTATATGTACTAAAAGCTGTGTTTCGTTTTGAGCCATTTCGGTGGTCAATGTGACCTTCGAGATTCTGTCAAAACTTCTAGGCTGGATTTTGAGGTGTCACATGTATTTTTTGTTTCTTTCAATATTTTGTGGGATACAATTATAGTTATATATTGTGCTACTAAATTATATTGAAAGGAGATTCTCTCTAAGAGATTAGGTTTTAAGCAGAACTATCTATAACCTTTTTATCTTTTCTGAGAATTGAACATAGTGCGGTTTTCGAGTACAATAATTTACTCTTTTTACCCTATTCACACGACATAGAAATATATCCAAAATCGAAAAAAAAGCATAGAACTTGAAAGAGAATTATTATCCAAATATTCAAGTATGGTACTAATGAGATCCATTTGAGTTTAATATTCAAATTATTATGTTTGGGACTTTGAATTTAACTAATCTGCAATTCAAATTATTATACCAATATTTCCTACATTGTTATAAGTTAAACTAGTTAAGATATCAAATTTATCATTAGTTTTTGAAGCCAGAAGTATTATATTAAGAAACTAAAAGATTGTAAGTTAATTAATAATATAACAATTGAAAGGAGAAGAAAAATGATATTGCATATCTACCTGTTAAACTGTTATTCTCAACAGCAATCAACATGAGAAAGTTCATGTTTCCAATACTCATTGGAATTTCACCTGAAACATATAATTAAAACCATTAAAATAGCTTACTAGTAAAACTCGTGTACTATGTTTATCTGAACTATGGCTGAGCAAAATTTAATTAAACAAATAACTAATAAGGCAAATCAAAAGCGTAGAAACAAGTCTAAAATTAATTCAATATTTTGTTTTCATGTATTCAAGCACTGTGACTTATCTCTTTTCTAAGAAATACATAGAAATTAAAATTCAAAACTTTGTTCTGAGCGAAAAATATTACTATATTAAGAAATTAAAAGATTGAAATGCTAAAATAAACTAAAACAACATATAAAAAAAATTCTACAGTATTTGGTTCTTTATGCAAGTTACAATTAACCAAAACCAGTTTCGGATTTTTCACTCTCAAATCTTGATTTCTGATCTTTGACTTATCTTTAGTTTGTTTATTGTTCATCACTTTCTTCACTAATACTAATTATCATCTTTCTTATTAACTCAGTTCTAAGTTTTGAAATATATAAAACAAATAAGATATATGGATCCTATTAGTGCTACATACTTGTATATATAGACATATATTTTAGAAAAATTTCCCACACAATTGTCAGCATTAATATATCATCTAAAATCTCAAAATCATCAAACACAAAAGAAATTTATCACTTCAATAACTACTGGATGTTTTTTTAAGGGTAAAATTACGTAATATAATAATTTGACATAATATGCTACCCAGAAATAATTGTTTCATACACAATCCTTTCTCATTAATTATATTTGCGACAAACATTCGGATTATCCATATAGTCATTAAAATAATTAGTTAAGTTTTTTCACAACATCTTGTATTTTCTAGATGCATAAGAATAATTCTATGATTTTTATCTATTAAAAGGAAACTACAACAATTACCTCACATCGTAAATTTGAGGTAACTTTTAATTTAATTATGGAATGCATAAATTTAAAAAAAAAAAAGAAAGATGAATTTGTACTTGTTAATTCGTTATTGGCAAGATAAAGTGTTTGGAAAATAAGTCAAATTTTTAATAACAGAAGAATTTTACTTGAAACATATAATTAAATTAATTGAAATTTATAAATAAATAAACAAGTCTAATTGACGTTTCGAGAATCATGACTTATACGAGATTTTAGTGTTAAATCGTAAACAGCAGCACAAACATAAAAAGGAAGAGGAAGCTAGTTTTTGCCATAAAGGGGTTAATATTTTGATTCTAAGGAAAGGGTATAAGACAAATGACACGGAAAAAAACAAGTGAGTTAATATTTTTCTAATGTTAGCTCTCAATATTCTTTAAATATTTTGAATCTAAGGAAATCTCAAAATGCAAAAGACTTAAATCTCAAAATCAAGACTACCTCTAATTTCAATTGCAAACATAAGTAAAAGTGTAGTAACCAATTTTGGCCCGGGTTATTAACCCCGGGCCCATTACAAGCAAAATAAACCCAATACACAGCTAAACCCAAAGCCAAGCCAAATAAAATAAAACAAACAAGCCCAATTCCAAACAGCCCAATAACAGAAACCTAAAACTAAAAAAAGAAAACCTAGTTATTCCCTAACCCTAGCGCCGCAAGCCCTAGTGCGCCACTCCACCAGCCGCTGTCGGCCACCATCACGCAGCACCCACGCGCACCACCGCCTCTGCCTCCATTAGCGCCTGAAAATCTGCAGAAAAGACCAACAACAACAAGAAGAAAAATGTATTTTATTAGATATTTTTAGATCTATAAAACCCGAGAGATAACATGCATAAGGGGGCTTTTTTTTTGGTTTTATTTAAAAAAATCAATCAGAGAAATAAAAAGAAAATAAAAAAAAGAAAAAAAGAGAAGCAGATTCGGAAATACAAAAAAAAAAGGAAGAAAAAGGCAGAAATAAAAAAAAAAGTTTCGAAGGTATTTTTATTTTATTTCTTTTCTTTTCGTTTCTTTTATTCAAAATATATATATACATATATATAAAATAAAAATATAAAATATAAAAAAAAAAGAGGAAAAAAATTTCACCTTTTAGCGATTTTAGCCCATGCGCATGTGGCATGGCCATGGCAATAATGGCGACGACGGTCACGGCGGCCCTCCCCTTTGCCGGAAATCGCTCCTGCAGAGAACATGAGGAAGGGAAGAAGTTTTTTTGAATAGGTGCGAGAAATGAAGAAAAAAAAAAAGCGACTTTATAAAAAGCTAAAAGCGGCGTCGTTTTAGCTTGGGTCTCTGAGACCTCAAAAGCGGCGCGCGTTTCGTCATGGAGCGGACGGACCCGACCCGACCCAATAGGATCCGCGTGTTTTTGTTTGGAGGGGCTAATTGCGCTTTTAGCCCCTCCGCTATTCCACCTTCTTGCAATTGGGTTTCTGATTTCTTTAAAATTTGACCCTGGAAGTTTGTTTGACTTTTGATCTGGTCCCTCTATTGCTGCGTGTTTTGAAGGGAGGGATTTTTGCCCATTTTAGCCCTTCCCTTCTTCCATGCATTTCAATCCGGCCCCCCCTTCCCTTTTATTTTATTCCAAATCGACCCCAAAATCATGTTTTTATCCAATTCAATCCTTTTAGTATTTTTTTTAATTATTATTATTATTTACTTTATTTTCTTTTATGCTATTATTCCTATTATTATTATTGTACTATCACCTATATATATATTTACTATTGTTATTATTAATATACCTACTATTACTATTATTATTATTATTATTTGCTTTATTTTTCTCTTATGTTATCATATCTATTATTATTGTTGTACTATTACTTGTATATATATACTAACTATATTATTGTTATTACCATATTTGTATCATCGAATTGTGTATATTTTGTAATAATATTTTATTTTATTATTCACTATTATTATTATTATTACTATCATATTAATATCATGTTGTATATATTTTCTATTATTATTATTACTATTATTATTACGATATTTACATTATTATATTGGACATATAGCACATTAACTACTATTATTAATATATTATTATTATCACATCTACTATTATTATATTTATTATTTTATTGTACAGATTTTATATTATTATTTGTTTTATTTTCTCTTAGGTTATCATATTTATCATTATTACTATTATTACTATGTTATTATTTTAATATTTTACTATTACTATTATATTTTATTTTTATTATCTTGTACATATTTGATGTAAATCGTTATTATTATTATTATCATGTTATTATTATCATTATTATTGTTAATATTACTATATTTACTTAGTATACTATATATACTATTATCACCATATTTAAATCATTATTATGCTCTATATACATATATATTTTACATATTACTATTACTATTATTATTTTCATATTATCATTATTATTATTTCATTATATGTTTCCCATTATTACTATTATTATTACCATGTTATTATGTTATATATATATTTTGTTATTGTTACGGCTTTAATATTATTTCTTCTTGTTTTTATTATTACATCTTTTGTCATCATGTGTTGTTAATTTTCGTTTTTCGTCATCTCATGTGGATCAAAGGTTTTAAATCACAATCCGACTTTTTTTTTATTTTTATACAAAAGAGGTAATATTTGTGCGTTTAGAAGGTCGAAAAATTACACCCTAACGTGTTGGGTGTCGATCCTTCGTTCGACTAAATGATCAAATATCCTTTTCTAAATCAAAGATGACCTCGATGTCGAAATATAAGGGTGTTATATCCTAACGTGTTGGGTATGATGCTTTTATTCCTTTGAAGCGAGATCATCTAAAGACAGTTTCAAATTGTAACTCGACTTTTTAAGAGGTAATATTTGTGCATTTAGAAGGCCGAAAAATTACACCCTAACGTGTTGGGTGTCGATCCTTTCGTTCGACTAAATATTCAAATAATCCTTTTTTGAAGATAATTTTGATATCGAAATATAAGGGTGTTATATCCTAACGTGTTGGGTATGATACTTTTATTCCTTCGAAACGAGGTTATCTTAAGATTCGATCCCGATTTAATTAATCCATTCTTTTAATTCCCTTGTTTAAAATATTTTCAACTTTTCGACATTAGGACATTAATCAATCAATTTGGTACCAATTTTGGGCGTTGCGAGGGTGCTAATCCTTCCTCGCACATAACCGACTCCCGGACCTACTTTTCTTGAACATTCGTAGACCAAAAGTATCGTTTTAGTAAACCAAAATGTTTTATTAAAACAAAGGTGATCCGATCACACCTAATAAAAGGTCGGTGGCGACTTCCGTTTTGTCCATTTTCAAAACCCAAGTTCGATTCCCTTTTTGTCAAAACAATGGTTGCGACAGCTTGGCGACTCCGCTGGGGACGCTCGAGAGTCAGGCCGTAAAATTGATTGATTTTTGTCCTTTTGATTGAAAATTTGGAAAATTGTCTTTGAAAAATCATGTTTCTCTTTGATGCATTTGTTTGTGCCATAGTGTCGAGTCCCGTAAAATATTTTGGCATCGCATTGCATGACCGTCGGTTACACCTTTAAGTGGGAGTAAGAAACTAAGCTTTCGTGAGGTTTTCACCTCCGCATGAGCTAGTAGATTGCTTCCGGGAGACATCCGTACCTACGTGTTTCGTGAGGTTTTCACCTCCGCATGGCCGTAGGGAAATGTATCCCCCTGAACTGAACTCGGTCCGTATGAGCCTATAATGGGTGAGGATCGAGGAATCTGCTGGTTCAGGTACCGCTCTGTAGAACCGAACCTCATATAGAAGCCCTAGAGCCTACCCTAGGCGTAGTGCCGAAATAGTTACCCGGATAAGTGTCTATTGATATTTTGCTTGTTTGATTATGCAATACTAACTTGTGTTGTCTTGTTTGATTTGCATGACATTCCATGTAGTCGAGGTGTCAATTTCTGTTCGGTTGCTAGAATAGGAAGTTTGCTATGGAAAACAACTTTCTTGATAAAGTAGAGGACAATGCGACCGTACGCACATGGTCGGAAAAGTTGCAGTTGGAACAAGGAGACAGCCTAGTCGAGGGTCATACGTCAGAACTGAGGGACTTCACCCGTATTAGTGTGACACAAAATGAGCTCCAAGAGTTACGGGATATCTGGGCCAATTGGGAAGATGGAATTAAGCAGATGTTCTGCCATCGTTACGGTGATATCTCTTACTTATTGGATGTTAAGATAGATAAGCACCTATTTCGGGCTATGGTCCAGTTTTGGAATTCTGCATACGGTTGCTTCACTTTTGGAGAAGTGGATTTGGTGCCAACAATAGAAGAATACACTACATTACTTCGTATTCCCGAGATGCAAGTCGACAAGGTTTATATCAGGCCTGCCTATGTCCCTCCTTTGGCGAAAAAGTTGATGAAAATTACAGGCATGAGTGAACAGTGGATCTCGGCCAAGGTTCAACAGAAAGGCGAAGGGAGATGTATCCCTTGGATGAACTTAAGGGATCTAATTTCGACACACCCCGACATGGAAAAAAAGGTTGGTATTTTCGCCTTAAGCCTCTACGGATTGGTCGTCTTCCCAAAAGCTTTGAGGCACATAGACGAAGCGGTGGTGGATCTGTTCGACCGATTGGATAAGCAAGTCACACCTGTCCCAGCGATTCTTGCGGAGACCTTCAGATCACTAAACGCATGTAGAAGAGCGGGAGAGGGAAGATTTATTGGATGCGCACAGCTATTGATGGTATGGTTTCATGGGCATTTTTGGAAGATGGATAAAGTCTCTTGTCGACCTTTTCATAGAGACTATTCACCAATAAAAGAGGAAGCAGCTACATCAAGGAGAGAAGATATAACAGAAGAGGGATGGATAGCCATTTTTCAGAACCTTCAAGGAAAAGACGTTGAGTGGAGAGCTCCTGGATGATGCCCGGAGAGATTCTTTATAGATGTGGAGATTTCGATTGGGTACTCTACCGGAATTTGGGAGTCATCGGGTATGCCCCATTGCTAGCGGCAAGACAATACCAATCTAGACAGTTCGTGCCAGCAACACATGGGTTGGACCGAAGTGAGTTCTCGTATACGGGAGAAGGTTACAAGAAGAAGATAAAGGAAACGGCAAATGCTTGGAAGCAAACTCGTCGGATGAAGAGATTAGCTGCGGGTGAAACGGTAACTTCTGAATACAAAGCATGGCTAAGCAAGAGAATCAATGATAATATCCCGGGACCAAGCTTGGATAATACTCAATCTTTGGAGGAACAGTTGCAAGTGATACCAACAGAATTAGAAATTATAAAGCAAGATTTCGTACAGCGAAGTTCAGAGCTTGAAAAGAAAATTGAACAGTTAGAAGAAGAGAAGATGCTCCTCAAGTTGGACATAGATGGACAAAAATCAGAAGCTGAGAAACTAAGAAAGGAGAAAAGAAGAATAGAGGAAGACCGAGACGACCTGAAAATGCACTACAAGAAGATGCGTCTCTCAATGAGAACTGCCGGACTAGGAAAGACGTCGAGCCAATGGCGACAAGAGTTACAAGAGGAAAGAGCTAAGACCGATCAATGGGAAAGGAAATTTCAAGAAATGAAGGTTCAAAATGAGATCCTAGAAAAGCAAATATCAGAAGGCCAGAATAGAAGAAACGAATTGAAGACAAGGGTGGCAGAGTTGGAGAAGTCCCTCGACCATTTTCGAAACCGTAACTCGGCAAGAGAGTTAAAAGCAAGTCTGAGTAGAATCGAAGAAATGAAAAAGAGGACCGAAGAGTTAGAAATGGAGCTACTGAACTGTCAAAATCGCATTAGGCATTTAAAAGAAAATGAAGAGCGAAGGAAAGCGGAACTGTACCATTCCCAGAATCAAGTCGGAGATAGAGATTATCTCATGGGGGAAGCTATAATCCGGATACGCGAGATAGCAGAGTATTTACAAACTCTAGCTATACAAGCTGACGCATTGAGCGTGCAGTTCGAGACGCAGTCGGATCGTGGGCGAGAATTAGTTTCCCTGCTAACAAAGATTAAGGCCTTAGGTGTTAGAGCAAGGCCGTTCCTGTAATCTGTTTTATGTAAAGAGCTTTGTTTTCTAAGGAAGTTTTCTATGGGGAATTGAATCAGAGTTGACACCTTTTTGCATTCATATCATGCATTCGCATTCGCATTGCATTACATACATTAGCATCATATCACCTTAACCATTCACTAAGCTTAAAATCACATAATTCGCAGCTACGACACTACGAATCTGGAATCACATCATCCCTATAGGACACGCTTAAAAACTAGAGCTATGGACACCGAACTCAATGAGAGGATCGAAAGGATGGAAAAAAAACCAGAAAGAGTTGCAAGAACAGTTAGCCAAGTCACAGCAAGAAGCGAGGGACTTGATGATGAAATCCCGCGAGGAATCACGAGGACATAAGGATCAAATGGATAGAATGTTGGAGATATTGACAGCCATGTCCAAAGGAAAAGGACTCGCGCAAAGTCCTGACATTACAGAGCCCCACTCGAGGGATAATCAAGATCCGCTCTATCCCCCAGGATTCACTCCACCCCACGCTCATGCAACACAAAGAGGATATCCTCAAGAGAACCCTGTAGGCTTGGAACAACAACCCATCCCACCTACCCATCTAGGGCAAGGTATATACGTATCAAACGTTGGGGATAATTCTGCTAATCCGATTGTTCATAATTCTGCTAATCCGATTGTTCCGGATTTAGATGATCCGAGGGAAATAGCCAAGTTAAAGAGGGATGGCCATGATGCTGAAGAAAAATATAGGAGTCTAGAGGAAAGACTCAAGGCGGTGGAAGGTACTAGAATCTTCTCTGCGCTAAATGCCAAAGACCTTAGTTTGGTACCCGATCTAGTCCTCGCCTCCAAGTTTAAGACACCGATTTGAAAAGTATGAGGAACGAGATGCCCGAAGGCCCATCTTATTATGTTTCGCCGAAAAATGGTTGGATACTTGAATGAGGACAAGTCGCTAATACATCGTTTCCAAGATAGCTTGATTGGATCAGCCTCGGATGGTATGATCAGCTTAGCACAGAGAAGATTCGGTCATGGAAGGACCTGGCAACTGCATTTTGTGAACAATATAAGCATGTTTCTGACGTGGCTCCCGATCGGCTGACGCTACAAATGTTGGAAAAGAAGCCAACGGAGACCTTCAGACAAGACGCTTTCGAGAGATGGAGGGATCTCTCCGTCCAAGTCGAGCCCCACTAACTAAAAAGTGAGACAACGGTCCTTTTATCAATACTTTGAGAGCGCCTTTCACGACAAAGCGGTGGGAAATGCCACAAAAGACTTCGCCGACCTCGTAATATCCGGGAGCTCATCAAAAGCGGTATCAAAAGCGGAAGAATGGAGGTGCATCAAGGTTCAAAAGGCCAAGACTGTAAAAAGAAAGAACCCGAAGCCCATATGGTGGGGACGGGGAGCCTCTATGCTCCTAACCCGTATCCAACCCAGCCACGACCTCAGTTTCGTCCACCGCCGAATTTCTATTTTCCCCCACCAAGCCCTTACTATCAAACACCTCCTCCTTACCCCGTTTATGCCGCCAATAATCAAAGACCATTCGCTATATTTCCACCAAATACCGTGCCTGCCCCAAGTCTACCCAAAAGCGAACCAAGACCGGTAAAACCCAATCCTGAAAGACCTCAGTTTACCCCTATCCCTGTGTCGTACGGAGAGTTATGCCCAAAATTATTGGAAAAACAATTAATCTCCCCACATTACATAGCACCACTGAAGCCCCCATTCCCAAAGTGGTACGACCCCAATGCCAATTGCATGTATCACGCCGGAAACCAGGGGCATTCAACAGATAATTGTATAGCCTTCAAGAGGAGAATTCAAGGTCTTATCGATGCAGGGATTTTACGATTTGACGGTACCGGAAATATAGCTGGAAATTCGCTCCCAAACCATACTGTAGGGAACGTGAATATGACGACACAGGAGGACAAGTGGCGAACCAAGTGTTGTGTCTCCGAGATAAAAACACCCTTGGAGAAGGTCTGGGAAGTAATGATTGAGAAAGGCATGCTCGACAAGAATTTCAAGGAAGACAGCATGAAGAATCCAAGATTTTGCGTCTTTCACGGCACAGAGGGACACCACATTCAATCGTGCGAGAAGTTCAAGGAGCTGCTTCTGCTTCATGGTATGATGGACAATAAGGAGGTAGAAATCTGCAATAAGATGGAAGAGACTGACGAAAAGGATATATGTGCATCTGAGGGCCAATCATCAGGCCCTCCCTACAGCGCTGATCGGCCTTTAGTAATCTATTACGAGGCAAAGAAGGAAGAGAGGAAGCCAAAAATGATAATCCAAGTACCTTCCCCTTTCCCATACAAGGATAGTAAGGCGGTGCCTTGGAAATATGATGCCAGCATCACCACGCCTGGAACCATCAGTGAGGTGGGGCATTTTACCCGCAGCGGGAGGTGTTATTCCCCTGAGATGGTTGAGACAAAGAAGAAGGCCATTGGCACGGGTCAGAAAGGGAAGGCACCAATACATGAAGTCGAGATTGAAATACAATCTGAACATGGAACTAAGGAGCCAGTGAAAGAGGATGAAGCACAAGAATTCTTAAAGTTCATTAAGCACACAATAATACTGATGATCGTGGAGCAATTTGAATAAACAACCGCAAAAATCTCGAGATTATCCGTTGTTTGAACTCGAGCCACATCGCAATGCCCTACTGAAGGTGTTAAACCAAGCGTATGTACCAAGCGATGTACCCATTGAAAAACTCGATAGGTGGGTGAACAATTTAAACCCGGATAATTTCATCTCCTTCAGCGACGATGAAATACCACCAAATGGTAGGGGCTCTGTTAAAGCATTACACATCACAACAGAGTGCAAGGGATATATAATACCGCATGTGCTTATTGACAATGGGTCCGCACTCAACGTCATGCCGTTGGCTACACTGTCTAGGATGCCCGTCGACATGTCTTACCTGAGGCCTTGTCACTCTGCGGTAAGGGCATTTGATGGAACACTGCGGGAAGTTATGGGAAAAATCGAGATCCCTCTAGAGGTGGGCCCGTGTACGTACAATATTGAATTCCAGGTCATGGACATTGCTCCTTCATATAATTGCCTCTTAGGAAGGCCCTGGATCCACTCCGCTGGAGCAATCCCTTCATCTCTCCATCAGAAAATAAAATTTATTATGGATGACCGCTTGATTATAATCGATGGGGAAGAAGACATCGTTGCCTCACTCTCTACCGACGCACCCTATATCGAGGCAAACAAAGACGCGCCAGAATGCTCCTTCCGCTCCTTTGAATTTATCAATGCTACATTTGTCGCCGAATGAGGCAAGGCACCTACACCCAAACTGTCAAGAAACACCAAGATGGGAATCAAGTTGACTGTAGGAAAAGGCGCCCGGGCAGGGAAGGGTTTAGGAAAATATCAGCAAGGAATGGCCAGAGCGCTAAAGCCAGTACATCACAAGGCAAGATACGGTTTAGGGTTCAAGCCGAATCCCCAACAAATAAGAAAACAATGGCAGAAAGATCAAGAAAGGAGGATCGCAAAAGCCTCAGGTCGGGAATTGGACTGGGAGCCTATAATGTATCCACCGCTGCTGAAGACATTTACATCGGCAGGAATGATGTACCCGGGAAGAGATAGTCTACCAAACGTGATGTTATCAATCGAAAGGAGTCTCCAGAATATCGATATAAATGTTATAGACAAAGGGGATGATGCGATTGGAGATGTTTCGATGATACGCCCATGTCCTCCAGGATTCACTTTGAACAATTGGACTGCCGTGGACCTCCTTGTAGTTTCCAAATCCCCTCCGGAGTAATGCTCAGTATTAACTTTTGTATGCCCCTAAGCCGTAGGGGGATCTGTTATGAGAGTTCATTTTGTCTATCTGGCTTTTAAATAAAACATGAATAAAGATGCATTTTGTCGTGTTCTTTTCATTCTCATCAATTCCATATTCATTCTTTACTTGTCCCTATATATTCCATATCATCATGTCACGATGTCCCTCTATAGTCTTTTTTTTGTCTACTTTTCAGGTGCTCAGATATCAACGGCATGAACAATCCTGTTACAAGCCCTAAAATCGACTTCGAGAAAGCTATTTGTGTAGGGGAATTCGAGGCTGAAAAAGATGCCGAAGATTATGTCTCTTCCCCAGACCTACTGAGAATGGTAGAACAAGAGGATAAGCAGATTCTGCCCTATCAAGAATCGATCGAGACAGTGAATTTAGGAAATGAAGAAAAGAAGCAAGAGGTAAAAGTAGGGACTTCCATGTCTGAAGACACCAAACACGATCTGATCACCTTGCTTCACGAGTACAAAGACGTGTTCGCATGGTCATATCAAGATATGCCGGGCTTGAATGAAGATATAGTGGTCCATAGACTTCCGTTGAAACCAGAATGCAAGCCAATCCAACAGAAATTAAGACGGATGAGGCCTGAAATGCTCTTAAAAATAAAAGAAGAAGTCAAGAAACAATTCGATGCTGGTTTCCTACAAATCTCCAGATATCCAGAATGGGTGGCTAATATAGTCCCAGTACCAAAGAAAGATGGCAAAGTGCGAATGTGCGTAGATTACCGTGATCTGAATAGAGCAAGCCCTAAAGATAATTTCCCGTTGCCACACATTGATACATTGGTAGATAACACGGCAAAGAATTCATTTTTCTCCTTCATGGATGGATTTTCGGGCTATAATCAAATCAAGATGGCTCTCGAGGATATGGAGAAAACTACGTTCACGACGATGTGGGGACCTTCTGCTACAAAGTAATGCCGTTCGGTCTAAAAAATGCCGGGGCAACATATCAAAGAGCCATGGTAACATTGTTCCACGACATGATGCACAAAGAAATAGAAGTCTATGTCGATGATATGATCGCTAAGTCCCGAGGAGAAAGAGAGCATGTGGGAAACCTCCGAAAACTGTTCGAAAGACTGAGAAAAATCTAACTAAAGCTTAACCCTGCCAAATGTACCTTCGGGGTTACCTCGGGAAAATTATTGGGATTTATCGTCAGCGAGAAAGGTATCGAAGTCGATCCGGATAAAATAAAGGCCATACAAGAACTACCGCCCCTACGTACACAAAAAGAAGTCAGAGGATTCCTAGGAAGACTGAATTACATTGCTCGATTCATTGCTCAACTCACCAAGCAATGCGATCCAATTTTTCGGCTCCTTCGAAAGCACAATCCCGGAGAATGGAACGAGGAATGTCAGGAGGCTTTTGACAAGATAAAGCAGTATTTATCTAGTCCCCCGGTGCTAGTACCACCAACTCCTGGAAGACCGCTGATACTATATCTGACTGTGTTCGAAAACTCAATGGGTTGTGTCTTGGGGCAACATGATGAGTCCAGAAAAAGGGAACAAGCGATCTATTATCTCAAAGAAGAAATTCACGAGTATGAAGCAAGGTATCCGTCAATTGAAAAATTTCATTGTGTGCTCGTCCGGGCAACTCAAGGCTCGACAATATGTGTTTGTATCACACAACATGGTTGATTTCAAAGTGGACCCAATAAAATACATGATGGAATCACCGCACTCGGGAAGAATGGCACGGTGGCAAATCCTATTATCGGAGTATGACATTGTATACGTGAGCCAAAAATCGATTAAAAGGAGCGCAATAGCCGATTTCTTAGCAACTCGCATACAATGAAGAATACGAACCATTGAAATTTGAATTCCCAGACGAAGACTTGATATGCGTTACGGAAGAAGAATGTGAATCGTCGAAAGAGAAATCATGGAAGATGAGTTTTGATGGTGCATCGAATGCATTGGGGCATGGGATCGGAGCAGTCTTAGTGTCACCAGAAGGGGATCATTATCCCTTTACTGCCAGATTAAATTTCTTCTGTACCAATAACATTGCGGAATATGAGGCTTGCATCATGGGGCTTCGCGCCGCTATCGAGCATAACGTCGAGGTCTTAGCGGTTTCCGGGGATTCAGCATTGGTGATTTACCAAATCCGTGGAGATTGGGAAGTAAGAGATTCGAAATTGGTCAAGTATCACGATCTCGTTGTAGAATTGGTCAAAGAATTTGAAGAAGTGACTTTTAATTACTTCCCAAGGAAAGAAAACCAATTGGGTGGCATACAGCAACCTTGGCTTCAATGTTCAAAGCAAACCGAGAAACAGAAATAATGCCTCTCCAGATGAGCATATATGAGGCTCCTGCGCATTGTTTTAGCATTGAAAACGAGGCTGATGGACAACCATGGTTCCATGATATCTTAGAATATATCAAGAATCAAAGATATCCCGAGCAAGCAAACGAGAATGACAAAAGAACGATCAGAAGATTGGCAGCGGGATTTGTTCTCAATAGGGACATCTTGTACAAAAGAGGAAAAGATCAGGTACTCCTGAGGTGCATGGATACTGTCGAAGCCAGAAAGATACTCGAAGAGGTCCATGAAGGAGTTTGTGGAACGCATGCCAATGGTTTCATTATGGCCAGGAAAATTATGAGACTCGGTTATTATTGGTTGACGATGGAAAGTGACTGCATTAGCTACGCACGAAAGTGCCACAAATGTCAAGTTTACGGCGATAAAATTCATGCAGCACCTTCACCCCTTCATATCATGACTTCCCCGTGGCCCTTTTCTATGTGGGGCATGGATGTTATAGGGCCAATCTCCCCGAAAGCTTCTAATGGACATCGATTCATTTTTGTGGTCATAGATTACTTCACAAAATGGATAGAAGCTGCTTCATTTGCAAATGTGACAAGGACGGTGTGTAGATTCTTAAAAAGGAGATTATATGCCGATACGGTTTGCCTGAGAGAATTATTTCAGATAATGCTTTAAATCTGAACAACAAGATGATGAAGGAAGTGTGCGAGCAATTTCGAATAAAGCATCATAACTCCTCGCCCTATCGTCCAAAGATGAATGGGGCGGTAGAAGCCGCTAACAAAAATATCAAGAAAATTATTGGGAAGATGACTGAGACGTATAAGGACTGGCACGAGAAGCTACCATTTGCCCTATACGCGTATCGCACGTGTGTACGGACCTCTACGGGGGCGACCCCTTTCTCTTTAGTCTATGGAATGGAAGCTGTGCTGCCCATCGAAGTGGAAATCCCCTCTCTACGAATCTTAATGGAGTCGAAATTAGAAGAATCTGAATGGGTTCAGACTCGATATGACCAGCTGAACCTGATCGAAGAAAAACGCTTTAAAGCAATTTGTCACGGGCAGATGTACCAAAGGAGAATGATTGCGGCCCATAACAAGAAGGTGCGTCCAAGAGAATTTCGTGAAGGGGAACTCGTGTTGAAGAAGATTCTCCCTATACAAAAAGACTTTCGAGGAAAATGGGCACCAAATTGGGAAGGACCATACGTCGTAAAGAGAGCTTTCTCAGGAGGAGCCTTGATTCTCACTGAAATGGATGGGAAGGAGTTACCAAACCAGGTGAACTCAGATGCCGTGAAGAAATATTACGCATAATAATAAAACAAAAAAAAAACAACAAAAAAAAAAGAATAAACAACAAAAAAAAAAAAGAAAGAAGAAGAAGAAGATGGAAAAGGCATCCGAATAAACGGAGAAGGCTTAGGATGAAAACCCGGAAGGGCATCCTAAGGAAGCAAGTTTGGAATGAGTTGAACAGCAAGATCATAGCATTGAAGCGGACTCTGAAGCTCAAGAATCCTCTACACGAAAAAGAACTTGCTCGAAAAGATTCAGGGCGAAGAAACATAGAGAAGTTCATACGTTGGATATCTAGAGCACTTACTACAACTGAATTTGTTTTTCTCTTATAAATACTTTCTCAATCAAGTCATACCTTGTTAATTTTCTTTGTGTGTTGCCTTTGAAATAAATATAGATACGATGAACGCCTTTCATACCTACTTTGCCATTTTTACGCATGTTTTATTTTTGAGATAGATAGTGAAACTACGCACTCTAAACAAAAAGAATATGGAGCATTACCTGGATGAGAATTGGGTGAGTGCGGGAGCTTCAAAGCAAGGACAAAGTTCAACAGGCAAAAAAAAAAAAAAAAAAAAACGGAAACACGAATTACTCGTAGAACCTGAGGGGGGATATCAAGCCTGAGGAGAGTCAAGAGTCCAAGCAGTGAATGCAGGTCATCATAAGAGTAGTAACAAGAAGAAATACATGAAACCCAAGACACACGGCATAACCATGTAGGCATAAAAGCATTTAAGACAGGCACATGCATATCATGACATCATCACACATAGCACATACAGGTCCACCAATGAAGCAAGAAATTCTGATGACAGTCGTACCAGACCGAGAAGGAAAAGACATCCGAGTTCCGCCAGATGACACGTTTTCAATTATTGTTTTTCAAAGAAAAATCAACTCATAATACTTGAAGTGAGTTGGGCCTCGGGACACGTCGAGGTATTTAATTTCTGTCTTTTAATTTTTGTCTTTAAGTTTCTGTCTTTAAATTTCTGTTCAAAATCAACTCATAATACTTGAAGTGAGTTGGGCCTCGGGACACGTCGAGGTATTTAATTTCTGTCTTCTGTCTTTTAATTTCGGTTCAAAAATCAACTCATAATACTTGAAGTGAGTTGGGCCTCGGGACACGTCGAGGTATTTAATTTTCATCTTTTAATTTTTGTCTTTAAGTTTCGTCTTTAAATTTCATTCAAAATCAACTCATAATACTTGAAGTGAGTTGGGCCTCGGGACACGTCGAGGTATTTAATTTCTGTCTTCTGTCTTTTAATTTCGTTTCAAAAATCAACTCATAATACTTGAAGTGAGTTGGGCCTCGGGACACGTCGAGGTATTTAATTTCTGTCTTTTAATTTTTGTCTTTAAGTTTCGTCTTTAAATTTACATTTCAAAATCAACTCATAATACTTGAAGTGAGTTGGGCCTCGGGACACGTCGAGGTATTTAATTTTTGTCTTTTAATTTCTGTCTTTTAATTTCGGTTCAAAAATCAACTCATAATACTTGAAGTGAGTTGGGCCTCGGGACACGTCGAGGTATTTAATTTCTCATCTTTTAATTCTTGTCTTTAAGTTTCGTCTTTAAATTTTCATTTCAAAATCAACTCATAATACTTGAAGTGAGTTGGGCATCGGGACACGTCGAGGTATTTAATTTCTGTCTTTTAATTTCCGTCTTTAAATTTCTGTTAAATCAAGTCACCATGCGAGAGGTATGTTGGGTCTCGTCACACGCCAAGGTAGTTAAATTATCGTATCTTAATTATTGTTTAAAAAAAAAAAAAAAAAAAAAAAAATTCATGTGAATGTAGTCGAGCCTCGGGGCACATGCGAAGGTACTTATGGACGGGACACTGAAGTCGTTTTGAGCAAATTGAATGAAGAAGTTTCAGAGGGCAAAGAAGATTGAAGCAAGAGCAAATTGAAGCTACAGGCCATATCTCTCGGAAATAGCGGGGAGTAGAATGAAGATCGAGGTCTCCCCAAAGAAAGTAAGGAAGCAGTTTGAAAAATTCAGATTTATTTCCTCAAGATCCCGATGGAGAAGATCAAAGCCCTGAAAGTGCATCGAAGCCGATCAAGGCGCTAATTACTGTGCCTTTGAAGAACCAATGGAGTGGGAAATGTTATCTCCCTGAAGATCTAACGAGACGGTAAAGCGGATCAAAGCAACGAGTTACAGTGGAGTTTGAAGCTGTTTGAAGAAGACGAGGACCAACGAGCTAAGGTTTGGCCAAGACCGGGCAAAATTGGTTCTTCTATTGTCTTTGCCCTATTATCGTTTCACGACAATGAGCAAAGAGGGGCAGCTGTAGTAACCAATTTTGGCCCGGGTTATTAACCCCGGGCCCATTACAAGCAAAATAAACCCAATACACAGCTAAACCCAAAGCCAAGCCAAATAAAATAAAACAAACAAGCCCAATTCCAAACAGCCCAATAACAGAAACCTAAAACTAAAAAAAGAAAACCTAGTTATTCCCTAACCCTAGCGCCGCAAGCCCTAGTGCGCCACTCCACCAGCCTTGCCGGCCACCATCATCACGCAAAGACCCACGCGCGCACCACCGCCTCTGCCTCCATTAGCGCCTGAAAATCTGCAGAAAAGACCAACAACAACAAGAAGAAAAATGTATTTTATTAGATATTTTTAGATCTATAAAACCCGAGAGATAACATGCATAAGGGGGCTTTTTTTTTGGTTTTATTTAAAAAAAAATCAATCAGAGAAATAAAAAGAAAATAAAAAAAAGAAAAAAAGAGAAGCAGATTCGGAAATACAAAAAAAAAAGGAAGAAAAAGGCAGAAATAAAAAAAAAAAGTTTCGAAGGTATTTTTATTTTATTTCTTTTCTTTTCGTTTCTTTTATTCAAAATATATATATACATATATATAAAATAAAAATATAAAATATAAAAAAAAAGAGGAAAAAATTTCACCTTTTAGCGATTTAGGCCATCACATGTGTGTGGGCATGCTGGCAATGGTGGTCGCGAAGGTCCACGGCGGCCCTCCCCTTTGCCGGAAATCGCTCCTGCAGAGAACATGAGGGAAGGGGAAGAAGTTTTTTTTTGAATAGGTGCAGAAATGAAGAACAAAAAAAAAAAACTGATTTTATAAAGAAGCTAAAACGGCGTCGTTTTAGCTTGGGTCTACAGACCTCAAAACGGCGCCGTTTCGTCATGGAGCGGACGGACCCGACCCGACCCAATAGGATCCGCGTGTTTTTGTTTGGAGGGGCTAATTGCGCTTTTAGCCCCTCCGCTATTCCACCTTCTTGCAATTGGGTTTCTGATTTCTTTAAAATTTGACCCTGGAAGTTTGTTTGACTTTTGATCTGGTCCCTCTATTGCTGCGTGTTTTGAAGGGAGGGATTTTTGCCCATTTTAGCCCTTCCCTTCTTCCATGCATTTCAATCCGGCCCCCTTCCCCTTTTATTTTATTCCAAATCGACCCCAAAATCATGTTTTTTATCCAATTCAATCCTTTTAGTATTTTTTTTAATTATTATTATTATTTACTTTATTTTCTTTTATGCTATTATTCCTATTATTATTATTGTACTATCACCTATATATATATTTACTATTGTTATTATTAATATACCTACTATTACTATTATTATTATTATTATTTGCTTTATTTTTCTCTTATGTTATCATATCTATTATTATTGTTGTACTATTACTTGTATATATATACTAACTATATTATTGTTATTACCATATTTGTATCATCGAATTGTGTATATTTTGTAATAATATTTTATTTTATTATTCACTATTATTATTATTATTACTATCATATTAATATCATGTTGTATATATTTTCTATTATTATTATTACTATTATTATTACGATATTTACATTATTATATTGGACATATAGCACATTAACTACTATTATTAATATATTATTATTATCACATCTACTATTATTATATTTATTATTTTATTGTACAGATTTTATATTATTATTTGTTTTATTTTCTCTTAGGTTATCATATTTATCATTATTACTATTATTACTATGTTATTATTTTAATATTTTACTATTACTATTATATTTTATTTTTATTATCTTGTACATATTTGATGTAAATCGTTATTATTATTATTATCATGTTATTATTATCATTATTATTGTTAATATTACTATATTTACTTAGTATACTATATATACTATTATCACCATATTTAAATCATTATTATGCTCTATATACATATATATTTTACATATTACTATTACTATTATTATTTTCATATTATCATTATTATTATTTCATTATATGTTTCCCATTATTACTATTATTATTACCATGTTATTATGTTATATATATATTTTGTTATTATTACTGGCTTTAATATTATTTCTTCTTGTTTTTATTATTACATCTTTGTCATCATCATGTGTTGTTAATTTCTCGTTTTCGTCATCTCATGTGGATCAAAGGTTTTAAATCACAATCCGACTTTTTTTATTTTTATACAAAAGAGGTAATATTTGTGCGTTTAGAAGGCCGAAAAATTACACCCTAACGTGTTGGGTGTCGATCCTTTCGTTCGACTAAATGATCAAATATCCTTTTTCAAATCAAAGATGACCTCGATGTCGAAATATAAGGGTGTTATATCCTAACGTGTTGGGTATGATGCTTTTATTCCTTTGAAGCGAGATCATCTAAAGACAGTTTCAAATTGTAACTCGACTTTTTAAGAGGTAATATTTGTGCATTTAGAAGGCCGAAAAATTACACCCTAACGTGTTGGGTGTCGATCCTTTCGTTCGACTAAATATTCAAATAATCCTTTTTTGAAGATAATTTTGATATCGAAATATAAGGGTGTTATATCCTAACGTGTTGGGTATGATACTTTTATTCCTTCGAAACGAGGTTATCTTAAGATTCGATCCCGATTTAATTAATCCATTCTTTTAATTCCCTTGTTTAAAATATTTTCAACTTTTCGACATTAGGACATTAATCAATCAATTTGGTACCAATTTTGAGCGTTGCGAGGGTGCTAATCCTTCCTCGCACGTAACCGACTCCCGGACCTACTTTTCTTGAACATTCGTAGACCAAAAGTATCGTTTTAGTAAACCAAAATGTTTTATTAAAACAAAGGTGATCCGATCACACCTAATAAAAGGTCGGTGGCGACTTCCGTTTTGTCCATTTTCAAAACCCAAGTTCGATTCCCTTTTTGTCAAAACAATGGTTGCGACAAAAAGCAGTTTAATTGATTGTTAAAAAGTTTGGTACATTATAAATTATATGAGATATTAGTACTAAAAGGTTAAATTGATTAACCGTGATGCTAAGCAGGGGATAAGACTAATTAAATTGGTCAAAATTAAATAGATTGGTGCTAGAATTATGTTATCGTTGTGTGTGTAATTTTTTTTAATTTATGTTTAATGTAGATGGCTAACTTAGAAGTAACTCAAGATGTGGAAAAAATTTCATAAATACTTGAACACAAGTGAACTTTTAACAATTCAAATCGCTTAGGAGGTTTTCAGAAAATTTGTAAATTTAAGGTAAAATTATAAGATGAGTTTTGATGTTTTTCTAATCGGGAGCTGCATTGAAAATTTGACTCTTATTTTTTAAAAAATATTATTAAAGTAGGATATGACATTTAGTTTATCTAAGAAGTTGGCCTAATTTGACATAAATTAGATTGGTTGATGGCTCAATTGACATAAATAATATATATATACACTCTATGATTAAGTTTCGTTTTGATAGCATTGAACTTAGTGGTTATTGTTTAAAGTCCCGCTTCACCATTTAAAACAATTGTTCATAGAAATTAGATAAAAGAAAATGAATGAAACAATAATCCGGAATTGTTTACCTGTGAGGTAGTTGCTTTCAAGAATCAAACTTTCGAGCCAAGTCAAATTTCCAATTTCTGCAGGTATACTTCCCTCCAAGGAGTTGCTAAACAACGATAAAAACTTCAATTCTTTGCACTTGAATAAATGATAATACTCTAGAATGTCATATTTTTATGTGCTAATTGCATGTTTATTTTGAGTATGATTCTACTAATTTGGGTTATTTATGGTCTTTTATTTTGTAGGGACTAAATTGGAGGCAAAAGCAAAATTAAGGGCCAAAAACGTGAAATTAAAGATAAAATGGGCCAATGTGTGACATAGGGAAAAGTTGGTGCCAAAAGTGCAAGCATGGAGGACACAAGGGTTGAATTGCAAAAAGAAGAGATTTTATTTTATCAAACTCTATTTTAATTATATTAGGATAATTAACATTAGCATAATTATTAAGGATTATTTAATTTCTTTATTTATCTTTAATTATTTGTAATTATCTTTAAGAATTTAAGTAGGACTAGTCTACCTATCTTAGCACTATAAATATGGGATGAAGTGACTCAAATTGATGTTCATATGTAAACTCTCTCCCCAAAAGTCTTTTGTTCTTTCCATATTTCTTTTTAATAAAATCTCCATTTATATATTTATTTTCTTTTCCACCACAACCATGAGCCACTAAAACCCATCTAGTCAAAGGTTGTCGAAAATCCCCAAAAAGGGTTCTTGAAGTTTAGAATCCATACTTAACCTTCTCAACAGTGTATTCATCGTTTCTCTGCATTACGAGGCTGATGCTTCCGTCCACGTCCCTTAAAAAGTGATCTTTTCAACGTGTGCAAGGAACCGCCGCTTTGTATATTTTGAGAATGTTGCACAGTCGGTTCATTAGCTTACTGCGTCAGAGGTTGGCGAGCCCAAGAGACAAAATGGCGTGAGATTCGCCATTGAGAAACGTTGATCTAGCATAAGATGAACTCACAAGAGTGATTGTTGGAGCTGGTCTACTCTACCTAAATTATAGCATAATAAATAGTTTTTTATCATCATAAATTATGTTAAATTTTGTTGAGTGTAGAGTAGAGCTGCAAACCAGTTTAATATTCAAATTATCATATTTGGTATACTTAATTTAAGTAATTTATAATCCAAATTATTGATATTTTCTAACTTTAAAGTAGTTAGTTAAAGAATCATATGTCTAATTAATTGTTTTTTATATTATAGTCAGAAGTTAAAAAAACACAAGTAAAATATAGCAAAATTCTATTACAATTAAAAGGGATTGCATAACTGTAACAACAAAAAGAAAATAAAAATGATATTATACCTGTTAAGTTATTACTAGCAAATCCAATCCATTTGAGGGAAATAAGGTTTCCAATCACCGATGGAATTTCACCTAAAATATATAATTAAAATCGTCAAAATTTACTAGTTTTTTTTTCTAACATATAATATCAACTATGTACTCTGTAATCAAAGCTAAGAAAATTATTATACTGTGTTTCTCTCCTATTCTATAATATCAACTATGCATGGCTGAGTAGCAATTAATTCAACACATTAATAATAAGGTAAATCTAAAGGGTAGGTGATTCAATATTTTTTCAATTCAAAAGGGTAGCAAATTAAAATTCAAATCTTCAATTATTTTAATGTAAAATTTAATCATCAAATAAATTTACTTAATAAGATACTTTTAATATAGTTAACTTCTATTTTTTTATGCGACATACAAGTAGATGTCACGCCGCTAAATAATAATTTTTTTAAATTTAAAAAATAAAAAATAAAAATTTATTAAAAATTTTAAAATTAAAATATTTAATTAATCACTGATGTGACATATACGTGAATTACAATATTGATATCAATATTAGATAATTGTGTACTTAAATGAATTGTGAATCAACGTGTTAGATTGAGGGAGACGATTATGGTATTGTGATTTTACTAATTTCTAGTTGTTTGATTTAATTGAGAATTGTGGTGTTTGAACTAACTTGATTGATTGTGATATGTTTGCATTGATAAATGCATGAAATGCTTGGGAGAAGGCATTGGCTAAGTGAAGGGATTTTGATAACGCATGTAACTAACATATTTTTATTATTTATGATAATTAACTTTAGATAAGAATTTTATTTAGATGTAACACTTAATCGACTAATTTTTCTATAAATACAATTATTTTTTGATGTGTGATAATACTCTAGAACGTCATATTTTTATGTGCCAATTGTATATTTATTTTGAGTACGATTCTACTAATTTGAGTTATTTATGATATTTTATCTTGTAGGGACTGAATTGGAAGCAAAAGCAAATTTAAGGGCCAAAAGCGTGAAATTAAAGATAAAATGAGTCAATGTGCGACACATAAAATGGGCCAATGTGCGACGCATGGAAAAGTTGGTGCCAAAAGTGGAAGCATAGAGGACACAAGGGTTGAATTGCAAAAAAGAAGAGATTTTATTTTATCAAACTCTACTTTAATTATATTAGGATAATTATTAAGGATTATTTAATTTCTTTATTTATCTTTGAGTATTTGTAATTATCTTTAGGAATTTAAGTAGGACTAGTCTATCTATCTTAGCACTATAAAAAGGGGATGAAGTGACTCAAATTAATGTTCTCCTTTTTCTGTAAACTCTCTCCCCAAAAGTTTTTTGTTCTTTCCATATTTCTTTTTAATAAAATCTCCATTTATACATTTATTTTCTTTCCCACCACAACCATTAGCCACTAAAACCCATCTAGCCAAAGGTTGCCAAAAATTCCCAAAAAGGGTTCTTGAGGTTTAGAATCCGTACTTAGCCTTCTCAACAGGGTATTCATCGTTTCTCCACATTACGGGGCTGACGCTTCCGTCCATGTCCCTTAAAAAGTGATCTTTTCAACGTGTGCAAGGAACGGCCGCTTTGTATATTTTGAGGAGGTTGCACAGTCGGTTCGTTAGCTTACTGCGTCAAAGGTTGGAGAGGCCAAGAGACAAAATGGCGTAGGATTCGCCATTGAGAAACACTCATCAAGCATAGATGATCTCACAAGAGCGATTGTTGGCTAGAGTCAGGTTCCACTAAATTGAAGTCTAAATCCTTGAAGCTGGTGGTCGTAGGCATCCTCTTCCACTATAACTGGCTTATTCGAGCTGAGAAGGATTATCTAAAAGCCAAGGATTGAACCCAAGGCGGATCGAGGCAACTGGAGGCTGGAATCTCCCCATAAGAATTTTCTTAACTCAACTTTATTTCCTATTTTTAATTTTTGCATTTCTAATTTGACTTTTCAATTCTGTTTTTATTTTTATTTTCGTTTCCAAATCAAAACTTTTAATTCTGTTATTTTTATTTTTTTTAGGAACGCAGGTTTTCTTGGGCACGATTCTGCCCAGAATTTCGAGAAACAAGCATTCGTATAATCCGGTCCCTGAGGTGCTTTCAACGACGCATCAATAAACTATTTGGAATTCTACCGGAAATTTGATTTCTACCCAAGCTCAAACTTTCTAGTTTTGACAAATTGCCCAAAGTAGATGGGATAACACCATCAAAGTTGTTTTTGCACATATATAATCCTTGAAGTTTAGCGAATTAAGCAAACCATGATGGGATTTCTCCATCGAAGCTGTTGTTACCAAAGTCCAAATATTTCAGCCGATGCAAATATGCTAATTCAATGGATATAGAGCCATGGAAATTATTGTTACAAATGACAAGCCAACCAAGGAACGATAGATTTCCTAATTGAGATGGGATGGTGCCAGTGAGATCCATACTTGATAAATTCAGAGCAATGACTCTGTGGTGCCTGGATCCACAGGTGACACCAATCCAGTTACAAACAGAGGTAGAAGTAGACCAACTGGTTGCTAAGAGATTGTGAATTACCTGTAAAACTAGAAGCAGGACGTAGATTGGGAAGGCGGTGTTGGTTTTTACACTTTCGAATTTTTAACGAAAGGCCACCTTTTTTCAACCACTAATTTCAGACAAGCTTTCCACAAGATAAATTATTTTAAGACTGCATTACTGACGTTTGGGCCAAACAAAGAACTGTTTTGTAATATCCGAGTTGAAACATTTTCTCTTTAACCAGCCAAAGCAAATGTTGAATTGCTTAATTATTAAATTCTTGACTTCGTCCTTCAACTTAGACATGACTTATGAAGTTCAAGTTAGATATACACTAACATTCTTTAATTATAAAATTGCTTTAAATAAACTTTTTAAAAATATATTAATAAATAATTATAAATTTCAGATCTAGATAATCACAGTGTGTTTGTTTGCGATTTTGGACAGAATAGCCAACGAAAGAAGGAGCATTTGATTTTTTCCATTTCGTCTCTTTTCTTTCTTATTCTTCTTATTTTCTTTTTTGAAAAAAATAATTTTGTGGCTTGTTAAAAACTCCTTCCTATCTTATTATTATTTTTTTATATTAAGATTTTTTTACTTGTTATATTTTGAATTTTATTTTAACCAAAACCATAGGGTAATTCTAAAAATAAATTAAGCTGAATTTAAAATTTTGAGTACAACTAAAAATTAATGCCCGATTGACCATTAAGTGTTGTGATATTCTTCGCATTTGTGCGAAATTTCTTCGCTAAAATTGAGAAGAGAATATAACAAATGTATAGATGTGTACATTCAGTCGGTTCGATTTTTAATATAAAAAATTAAAATTGAATTACCCATGAAAACCAAACCGACCTATGAGGTAAAATCGAATGAACTGAATAACTTTTTTTAATTCAATTCGGTTTAGTTTTTTTTTTTTTTTTTTTTTTTTTTTTGAGTTAGAAAAATTTCTACATGAAGTACTTATAATTTTTTTCAATTAAATTTTTTTCAAATAGTTGTCTCCTTTCTTGAATTTAGTATATCATATTATTTTTATTTTATTTTTATTTTAAATTCATTATAAAAATAGTAAAAATTAAATCTGTGAGAGTTGTATTACCCAAATCTCATTACTTGTTAAAAAATAAAATGCAGTGGCAAAATAAAGGGATCTGTAGGGGCGAAGGATCAAGGGCTGAAGGTCTAAGGTCGTAGCCCGCTACAGATCCCCATTAAGCATAAAACCGAATTGGGTTTGTGACGGGAGGTGCGAGGGCGAAGGCCCCACTGTACGAATCATGCCGCACAAGTAGAATCCATATAGAACTACACTTCTTTTATTTGACGCAAGTTCAAATCGTGTGATCTCATTTTATATTTCAATGACAATTCGAATAATTAGTGAGTTTAATTTTAAATTTTTTATTTTTAATTAATTCAAAAATTCTCAACTCAAATTTTAAATTAAAAATTAATAGTACTTTATAAGTTTATACAAATTGTAAGTTTCATTTCATAAATTACAAGAATTTATTGTAATATTTTTAATTTAAAAAATATTTTTTAAACATATAGTTCAACATTTTTATTTTAAAAAATAGCATACTATTTTTAGATTATATGATAATTAAATTTAATTAATTAATTTAATTAAGCTTTATTATACTTTATTAACTATTAATCACACTTACTTATTTTCATCATCATCATCATCATTCAGTATCTATTATTTATTATTGATTTATAAACCATTTTGGTCCTTGAGATAATTGCTATCTAAGTCCTCAAACTTTTTATTAATTAAAACTCCATAATAAATATATCGATGGAGCTTTGGGTTTTGTGGGCATGAAACGATGGAGCTCTACAGCTTTGAGGGAAAAAAAGACAGAAAAAGAATTTTAAAGACACAAATTAATAAATTAATTTTTTTTAATCTACGTTATATCAAAACACACAAAAATCACCTCATTTTCCCATTGCTTATTATTTACAGTTTTTCTTGCAATCCAAGTGCAAGATTATGACAAATTCCAATTGGCAATTGGAAAATGAGATAGGATGTTTATGTTTTTTTTTTTTTTTCATTTTTAAATATAATAAAGGCGAAATTGACGGAAGGGAAAACTTTCTCCTTGTTTAAAAGTCCAGATATCAATTACAAGACATAAAAAACAAAGACATGAATTGGGGGCCAGCAGATGATAGTGAGTGAGACTGTTTGATTTAGTCTAATGATTACAACATGTTTGAGTGAAACTATTTTGTAATGTCTGGCTAAATAAATATTAAGAGGAAAAGACTTCAAATTTCTTCTTTTCCTTAGCTATAAAAATTTAATTTCTAGATTGGATTACATGCCTTTGGTTCTCATCTCTAGTTATGCAAGGCTGAGTCGCTGTTAGTTGGATGGACCTACATTGAAAACATGAATTGAAAAGATAAGTAACAGAAACTTTGTCATATTTAGACAGATCAAATTAATTTTTGTGTGGACCATTCGTGATTGAACCAAGTATTGGAATATTTTCTCTACTTTGCCCTGCATTATTATGGATTTCCCGATTTCTTCTTTTAATGACATTCTTCTCCCTATGGTTTTAAAATTTCAGATATTATTATCCTTGTTAAGCCCAACCATCTGCACACCATTTCCTTCTCGCTTTAATTTTCAGCCTATACATGAGCTGTTGCTGTCTATAATCTACCATTACCCAACCACATCTTTATTAACTTTGTACATTTATTATCCCAATATTCAAAACCAAACAATACGTTCATTGCATATTCCTTTTCTTAAATATCATTTTATATAATGTCATTAGATATTACTCTATTCTTTTTTCTTTGTGATCAAAATTATTAAACAAGAAATGTGATGCTTGTTTTATGTATAAAGTAATTTTTATTTAATATATTAAGAACCAATATATTAATTTTCAGCTTTTTGTCTCATTCAATAAAGTAGCATACTATTTTTCGAATATAATTTTAAAGTGTAGGGACCATCTCGAAAATTTTGATAAACTCAGAAACCATTGTGATATCATACCATTTATAATTTTGGAGTAAAGGAATCTGCCTTTCTAAATCTCCATTAAGCTTCTTTGCTTTTTATTTTTTGCTCCATGCCTCAATTGCTAGACAACTATTTATTTCTAATCTTATAAAATTGTCTTTTCAAAAAAAAAAAAAAAAACTCTCAATCTAGCAAAATCTTATATTTGATTATGAAAGTAGTATGTTGTCTTACATAAGCAAAATTTAGAGTTGTTTGTGATTTTATACGCAACTAAATAATTAATATCTTATCTTTTTGAGTTTATAGATTACAAATGTTGTAGGAATCTATCCTTTGAGATTGTTTTATTCTAGTTTTTGACAAATTGCTCAAAGTTGAAGGGATAAAACAAGTGAATTTGATGGTGTTCGGAAACAAGCTTCGATGTTTAGTGAGTTCAAAATTTGTTGGCAAATTAAATTACTCAATGGGTAAATATCCATGGAAGTTATTGTCCCAAAGTGGGGTTGGACTTGGATGGTGTCTGCGAGACTCATTTTTAACAAATTCAAAGCAGTGGCAGTAATACCGATCAAATTACAACTAGAAATAAAAACAGATCAGTTGGTTGCCGAGAGGTTTCGAGGGTCATGCTTGTTCCCTATCAACCCAAGTACTCCTAAGTCAGTACCCCTCTAAATGGGGAGAACTTTGTTGATCTTTCATTGGTTTAAAAGTCCAAATACCAATTGTAAGGCATCAAAACAACAGAGACAAGTATTGGGGACCAGCTGAAGAGAGTGAGTGACACGGTTTGATTCAAAGTCTCATGATCGCAACATGTTTGATCGTGATCCTCAACTTTGATTGAAACTATTTTGTAATGTCTAACAAAATAAATACCAAGATGAGAAGACTTTTTTTTCTATAAAATCTAAATTTCTAGTTTTGAAGAAACTTTTTAATATTCAGATAGATCTAGTTAAGCTTTGTGTGGACCATTCGTGATTGAAGCCAGTTCTGCCCTGGATTATTATAGATCAAATAATTACTTTGGCAATCTTGAATTTAACAATCTAACCATTGAATTTAACACTATAATTATAGTTTCCTTACATTTTAAATTTTGAATTGATTTGATACATCTATCATTTCGGTCCAAAACTTTGTTTATTTCATATATATAATATAAAGCAAAGTTTTTAAGTATTTTTTTTAATATAACTAAGTAAACATGTTTCTTCTACCGCGAGTCAAAAGTTTGCAGCAATTTTAGCCATTTCGTACATTTTATATCATTTTAATTTTGCCTTAACTAAAGCAGAATAATATATATTTCCATAATTTTTAAAAAAATACCATAAATTTCCACTGGGAATTTTGTTGGTGTATTCTAAATCATATAATAACCAGAAATATGGAAGATTTCCATATATTATCGCCTTTTAGTATAAGTAATGTCGAAACCATTTTTTTTTATTTTGGAAAATGGGGTCGACTTTTAAAACGAAAATGTAGTCACCACCAAATTTTTTTGTTTAGGTGTGATTGGATCACCTTGTAAAAAAAATTTAATAAAACTTTGATTTATTAAAATATATTTTGGTCTACAAAAACTCTAGAAAATGGGTTCGGAAGTCGGTTACGTACAAGGAAGGGTTAGCACCCTCGTAGCGCCAAAAATTAGTACCTAATTGATTATTTAATGTCTTAATGCCAAAAATTTGAAAAGATTTTAGATTACGATCCGTTTGCTTGAAATACGTTTGAACAGAATCATATTGGATACCAAAACCCTCTTATTTCGAAGAAATGTGTCATGCTCAGTGAGTTAGGGTACAACAACTTGTATTCTCGAAACTGAACTTATCTTTTGATTTTTAAAACTCATGTATTAAAGTTTGAAAAAGAGTATTCAGTTATTTGGGTCAAATGAAAAATCGAAACCCAGTAAGTTAGGGCACAATTTCTCAAAATTCCAAACACGGAATATTACCTTTGTTTTTAGAAATCCTTATCTCAAGATAACAAAATGTCATATTCAGTGAGTTAGAACACAACATTTTTAAATTCCCAAGAATAAGCTTTTATTTAACTTATAAGTTTTGATTTTAAAAATAATTAGTTCTTTAGACCCGATAAGAAAAATCGAAATCCAGTAAGTTAGGGCACGATTTCTTTCGAATATTAGAACACGAAGTAATTGCTTATTTCCAAAAAATTAGATAAAATGTGATATGATTTTATAATAAAACGTAAAATAAATTACAATGCTAATTTGTATAAAATAATAATGATGACAATGAAATATAAATAACAATAATAAAAGAAAAATGAAATACAATGAAATAGAAGCTAAAGTAAACAATCTATATAAAAAATAAATAAATAGACAAAAGAAAAGAAAATAATAAACAAGAAAAAACCTATAATGAAAATATGTTAATAAAAATAATAGTGAAAATAATTAAATGAAAATAATAACAATAATCATGAGAATAATGATAACAGTAGTGAAAATAATAATATCAATAATAGTAGTGGTAAAACTAAAGATAATATTAGCAATAAAGAAAATTACAACAATAATAGTAATAATAATAGAATTAGTAATGTTAGCAATAATAAAAGTAGTAATACTAATAATAATAACATTAATAATAATGATAACATTAAAATACACAAAATAATAAACAGATTAAATGAAATAATCATAAAGAAATAATCAAAGTAAAATTATAGGGATCAAATTGGGATTAAAGCAGAATTGTGGGGGTTAATTTATAATAAATAAATAATTTAAAGGATTAAATTGAAATTTAATCAGAAATTTGGGTAAAAATTAGAAATAAAAATAATAGGCAGGACCAAATCGCAATGCGCGAATAATATAGCGGACCAAATGGAAATATTCCCAACCCTCCAAAACGCGGCATTTTAAGCCTAAATCGATGGATCAGATTCGAACAGAAACGAAATTTGAGAGACAAATTAAAACAATGAAAAGGGCCGAATTAAAAAATGAAAAAAAAAAGCAAAAGGGCTGACGCGGTAAATAATCATTTTAACAAAACACGCAAATCCTTCAGCGGGCAGGTCGGGTCACGTATTTTGAGGATGAAACGAAGCCGTTTTAAGGCTTAATACCCTGCGCCTAAACGACGCCGTAGAGCTCAGCCATAAATAGCAAAAATCTCAGCAAAAAAACATTTTTAACCTGTTTCTAAAAAAAAAAAAAAGGAAATCTCTCTGAGGGCTCTCAGAGTCTTGGCCCATAGTCGGCCTAGCTCTATCGTTGCCACCGTGCTCCGCCACCATCTGCCGTCGTGCATGGTGGTGGGAGACTCCAAAAGACGGCTGCTTCATACCCCTCGGGCACCCTAAGCACAGATCTAGACTCTAAATAAAATAAAAATAAAAATAAAATCCAAAATACAACTGTTTTCTTTTTCTCTTTGCTGCGTTGTTCGTCGATCCTTTGCTGCAGGTACGGAGGTACGACGTGCGTAGGAAGGAATGCTGACATGGCGACGTGCGCGTGGGGTGTACGGAGGTGGGGCGTTGGAAGCTTGCGGCGCCAAGGGGGAAACCCTAGGGTTTCCTATCATAGTAATTTGGGCTTGAAACTAGTTTGGGCCATGCCTAGTTTAGATCCGTTATTTGGGCCGGTATATTTAGGTCTCTGGTATTGGATCTATCTTAGGTTCCTAGTAGCTGGGTCGGGTTTTGAGTTTAATCAATTTGGGTTACAAATTAAACTTTGTATTGTAAAGTTATTTGGGTTTGTAAAAAAAAAAAAAAAAAACTGTAAAATGGACTGTTTTATTTGTTTGGGTTTGTTTTAATGGACTGATGTTGTAATGGACCTTTAATGGGTTCTTATAATTGTGTTTTCAATGGTTAATTGGGCCCCGGGTAAATTTGGGCTTTTACAAGTAATAATAAAAAATTTTGTTGATTCTGGTCAAAGTTGCCTTTACTATGAAAATAAAAAAAAAATACAAAAATAGAACCATAAAATTCAAGTAAATCAATTTTGGTTTAAAAATTTTAAACCAACATATTAAAGATCTCCTAACAATTTTACTTTATAAGAGCACAGTTTATGGGATACTTTTTATATCCAATAAAAGGCCTTTTATTCTTATAAATATCGTGAAATTACAAAGTTAATCTTTGTGTAGGAAATCTGATAGGTAAGTAGAATAACATCCATCTAATAGATTAGGAAATCTGTAGTCTTGAGATGGAATAGATTTTACGGTCACTTGGCAACCCCAAATTATAATCTTGATTGATCTCCTTTTCATAACATCCATCTAGTTTTGAGAAATCTTCACTTTTAATTTCAAAATTGTAATTAAATATTTTTATCCAATTAAATAATAATAATATATGGCTATGGTGGTGTCTGTAATTTCATAAAATAATTACTCTAATCTAATCCATGTCTCTTTCTTTCTGAGTTTATCAGGCGATAAATTTGCTTCGATTTCACCTAGCTTGTTGTAACAATGTTATTTCAAATTAGTTAAAGAAGAAAATTTGTGATGTTATATTTAAAATGAATCTTTCTATTTATGAGGAATTTATTTTAAATTAGAAAGATCAAAATTTAAGTAGGATCACTTAGGGATATCAGTGAGGTAAGTTTTGCGGGTCTTGCCGTACTTCACACTGAATTAACAGAAATGAGTACAAGTTTCGTGGGTGGTGGGACAGGGATGAGGACAAAAATTAAACCCGTTGTGAGTAGTGGGGTAGGTGTGAGTATGATCTTGTACCTCCCTCATCCCCATCTCTACCCATCCCGCATAATATAATAAACATATTTTAAAAATAAATAAACATTTATAAAAATTTAATTTAATAATTAGTTTAATAGTATTTAATTTTTGCATTTGTGTTGCATTCGAAGACATTTATGATGTATTTGAGATATTACTTGTATTTTGATATTATGTAATGACTTTATTTTTTGAATTTTTTAAACTTGAAATTATATCTTATTTACCAATTAAAGGTCGTGACGACTTAATTTTTTTTAAATAGTGATAGTTGGAATAATGTCACATATGTGGTGAAAGTCCGGAGGATAGATATTTATACTTTTTTCACAAAAATTGGTTTATATTTATTTAACTGATACTTATAAATATATTATATGAAGTGGGTTATAAAGCGAGCATAGCGGAGATTAGGTGGGTTTGTGACTCACGTAGCTGATGGGGCGAGGATGGTTTTGGATTTTGTACCCGTAACGGGTCGCGGGACGGGGACGGGGATGGGGATGAAAATTGTGTAAGTCAAGGTCTTTGTAATTTGTAGTAATGCATGGATTGAATACCAACAAGAAATCTTCGGCCCTCTCTTATTTCTATCCCGGTCTTCCTCTCATTTTGGTGTGTTGTTGTTTGGATGTGTTTTGTCTTGTGTTGATCTTATTTGTTTTGTTCCAGTGATGTTAAGCCTTTGGCTAGTAATATGAGTAATATTGGGCGCCCAACCACAATACACGGTAAAGAATGAAAGCCAGAAAAATGCAAGACTGCATGTCTACACCATTATTCCCTATTCAACAATACATTAATTATTTTTTCTTTGTGATAAATTTTATTAACAACAAAACGTTATGCTTGTTTTATGGATAAAGTAATGTTTATTTAATATATCCAGAACAATAAATTAATTTCCAGGTATACGTCTCATTCTATAATAATATTTTTACTAAATAAAAGAGTAATCTCTCTCTATATAAATAAATGATTTGAAAATAAGTTGGGCTGGGTTTCATTTAATTGAAAATGAGTTGGATTGGCTGATTATTTGACTTTGGGTTAAATGAAAATCAACTTCGGCCTGGATTTAGGTATTGAGTTTAAGGTAACTTATATAAAGAGTCTAGCATGTCGCTTTATTTGACTTGTTTGGTTTGGACACTTAAAATTGAAATTGATCAATTAAACTGACAAAATTGAGTCTCAACTAAAAAAAGTGAAAACTCAACTAAATAGAATTGGAATAAATTGATTCAATTAGTCGAATTTTCACATACTTATAACCATCGTGATTCATTCATATTATTATTCTCATACTATATTCATGTTATGTAATAAAATTGTGTCATAAAATACTTGATCTCGTTTTCCTAAGTTTATGTATTTGGAAAAATTGAAACTTTTTTCTTTTTTAGGGTGTCTCTTGGAGCACAGGTTAGATTATTAAGATTCTATATATTTGGGCAAAACAGTTTATTTCTTTTCATAGGGAAGACATTTCTAGACAGAAAGAACAAAAGTCAGCAGTCGAGATGATGGAAAGTTGGATCAATCTTTGCACTGATGGGGTGGTCCAAATTGCCCTGGGTGATTCTAAAGCGGGGGAAGTCATAAGAAATGGAAAAGGGGAGTGGATTATGGGATACAACATAAATCTAAGCAAATGTTCAATCTTCAATGTTGAACTATGGGGAGTTCTTGATGGATTAGCTCTCACTCACAAAGGGTGCTATGGTGGTTTATTAATATAAACTGATAGCTTGGAAGTGGTTAAAGCCATTCAGGACTTCTCTCCCTCAAGCTCGAATTCTACCCTCATCAGACGTATAAATGTACGTTCATAGGCCATTCAACATTTTCGTAGAGAACATTATAAAGTTGCCGATTGCTTGGCCAAAATGGCCTTTGATACAAATCAATGACTGAAGATATTTGATGAGATACCAAGAGAGGTGCTAGCACTCTCTCCTATTATTCAAGCAAGTGACAGCACTACCCATAGAATTATCAATTAGTTAAGTCTTTTGTATGTTATTAATTTTCCAAAAAAAAAATGTTGTTTTAGCCTTAAATCTAATGATTTAATTTTTTATTAAAAAAGAAAAAAAAAATCATTTTTTATAAGAGTTATTATTTGGTACAGTGTACTTTTGTTTATTCCATAAGTATTCTTAAAAAAGTGTCATATGTATTTTTTAATATTTTACTATGCCCCTACTAATAAGTACCAAATATTTTCTCTTTTAATAATTGTTTAAAAAATCACGTTCAAGATGAATTTAGAAAATGGTGTAGTAGATGATTAAATTCTTTGGATATATTAATCAAATCCACACCATCAAATTTTACCTATGATGGATTCAATTGAACATATAAAAATAATAACTTGTTAGAAGGGTTGATTAATTGGAAAGCATAGAATGGGTTAAATCAATTAGAAAAATAGAATTTATAAAACTTGAGGATATAAATTTATATTGGGATTATTCAAGGGGATGAAGAGTAAATTTCAAGTAGCAAAAGGTTGGATCCATCTCTCTTCCTTTCAAGAATAGGCGCATCTCGGGAAATTGATGTACAATTAATTCACTTTGAATGCATGAGTCTAAGGTAAGGAAGGGGTCTCAGCAGTAAGGTAAAATGGTAAGCGTTGAAACAGAAAACAAAAGAAATGTAGCCGCTGTGGGTCTTATGGGGAGAGGACCGGCTGTGGGTATTTGGTTGCATCTTTATTGTTGTACAAAAATCTTGCTAGTTGGAGGATCAACTATCCTTTAATTTTAATAAAAATTATATATGAACTTGTGAACTTGTATTCAAATTAAATCTTTCCATTGAGTCGTTCTTGCAAGTAGAACATGGCAACTGACGATTCCTTGACAGGCTTCTTTATATTCAACCTCTTTCGTTGTGCGAAAAGAACATGATTGTCCAATGAATTGTGTAAGTCAAGATGTTTGCGATTTGCTAATTCATGGATCGAATACCAACAAGGAAACCTTAAACCCTCTCTTCTTCCTTTGAGGTAATGGGATTAAACTGTGGAGAATAATTAATAATTATACCAGTTTTTTATACTTACTTTTTACTTAATTACTGCTCAAGCTAAATCGAGTTTGCACGTTACGTTTGATAGACTCAAATATGGCTTTGCCCTGCTAATGTTTTTAGGGATGGCCCGTTCGAGGTTCTAGTTTAGTCGGATAGACTGAAATGTGGTTTAGCATTGCTAATCCTTCTAGGGATGGCAAAAGCAAGCGTGGAGAGATGCAAGTGTATTGAGGCGTCGTCGTGATATTAGCATCAGTGCTCATCTGGTTTTCTTCTTAGGCCTGCCATTTTGGTTTATTGTTTGGTTCTGTTTTGCCTTGTGTTCCTCTGTTTTGTTCTGTTCCTGTGATGTTGGGTTTTTTTATGCCTATTGCCTACTGACAACCATGGCTTTATGGCGAATACTATTTTAACAACCACATTACCCTCACATTACCCTCCTATAAGAGATTTAAAGAAATGGACAAAAAAAAAATCTCAATTAGTTGGGTGATCAAATTAAAAAAATTAATAGTTGAGTAACTAAAATAAAAAATAGGAACGATAGTTGGGTGACTTGTGGTGTAGTTTACCCTAATAATAAAAGATAGTAGGGTAAACTATAGAATTAGTCACCCCTACTATTAGTGTGTTTCTGTTTTGGTCACCTAACTATGAAAATTTTTAACTTAATCACTATCGTTTTAGATCATTTCTATTTTGGTCACTCAGGTTTTAGATTGTTTTTATTTTACTTACTCTTCGTTAAATGGTTAACGAAAGTTATAATGTGACCTTTTTTTAACTGGTGTAAATAGTACATTTAGTCTTCAATGCTTACACATTCTATCAATTTGATCATCAAACACATATAATTTAAATATAAAGTATATATTGTGAAAACATACAAAATATAATTATTTATATATATTTATCTAAATAATATTATATGTGTTTATATTTAATTATAATTATAAGGTTCATATATGCATTTAGCCCCTCAAATTTAACACCTTCTCCCATGTTGGTACTTTATGATTTTTTTGTCCCAAGTTGGTACCTAAATTTTCATTCCATTAAGGGCTTTGACACTTTTTTTTCTGTTACGGTATTAAATATAGGACACATGACACTCTTAGGATGCCATAATTTATTTTTTATAAAAATATAATAAAAAATTTTAAAAGAAAAAAAAGAAATTAAAAATTATAAAAATATATGTAACTAAAAAATAAAAAATATCACAAAAATAAAAAAAATCTAAAATTCAAGTTGGAAAAGATGGAAAACCTAGAAAATTTACACATTTTTCTAAATAAATTACAAACAAATTAGATGAAGATAAATTTTATGCTTAGAGATGGGTGCAAATTATTACATGATTTTTCAAGTTAACAAGAATGCAAAAGATAATGATTTGAAAATGGCTTACAAGAAGCTTTTTCATTTTCCTTTTTATAAAAATATCCAGTAAAATATATAAAAATACATATCTATAACTTCACAAAAAGAATTTCATTAATCCAAATCAAGTCATTTCTTTTAATAAATTCAATTCCAAATCTCCTGTAATAAATCAACCTCACAAAAGATATATCTCACAAATCTGATTCAGGTTAAAAACAAAGAATGCATGTATTCTACAATTAAAACCATGATCCATATTCAATTCTAAAGTATTGAACATATAATTTTGCATTATTTTACCTCCCTTCATTCTTCACAATCTCTTTGGAATTAATTAACCATTCTTGGACCATCTATTCCTTATTTCAATTTCATTAAAAAGATAGGCTCCCATAAAAGACAATCTTTACAAACTAGTGCACCTATCATAAACACATCAGGGAACATTGCCATGAGAGAGGCCCTAAGAAAACATAATACAAACTACATAATATACAATCAAGCACCCACACAAAATGTTTATTAAACAGCTACAGGAAAAGACCTACATACCACCAAGCAATGAAGTTTTCTGTTCTGTTTGCAACTTGTTGAACTCGCCGAAGTGTTGGCTTCTCTACCTTTTTGCAAATCTTTGTCGAACTCGCTCGACGATCCTAATCAACCACCATGGTTTTCCAGTCGTGAATACAATGTATGCCATGCTCATTCCCAGCACCAACCCACATCCATACCCAATCACTATTGAAAATTTCCAATTCAATTCATCACCATCATCATTATCAAATCTGGCTGGCGTTTCCTCATCAGTATCACAGCTTTTTGATAATGGCTGTCGAAACCATCCCTTTTTGAAAAGGCAGGAATCGGACTTGGGTTTTGAAAATAAAAACGGGAGTCGCCACCGATCTTTTATTAGGTGCGATCGGGCCACCTATAAATTATTTTGGTCTGCGGGTTTTGAGAAAATGGGCTCAAAGGAGTCGGTTACGTATGAGGAAGGGTTAGCGCCTCGTCACGCCCAAAATTGGTACCAAATTGATCAATTAATGTCCTTATGTCAAAAGTTGAAAATTGTGAAGATGGATTTTTCAAATATGATCCTTTTTAAAAACACAAAAAAAAAAATTCCTTGGATTAAATATGAAAACTTCTTGTTCCGAAGAAATAAAACATCACATCCAACACTTTAGGACATGATAATCCAAATCTTCGGATCCGAGATGAATATCGTCTTATTTAGAAAATCTTATCTCGGAATAACGAAATGCCACATCCGAAGAAGTTAGGACACGGCCTATCGAATTCTCGAAAATAAACTTTTATTTTATTCAAAAATTGTTTTAAAAGATATTTCGCAATTTAGATTAAACGAGTAAAATCGAAACCTAGTAAGTTAAGGCACGATCTTCTCGAATTTCTAAATACGAAATGTTGCTTTGTTTTGAAAATAAATCAATTTTGCCTTGGATGAAACGAGACACGAATTGGTGACCAAATGTAGGAAATGGGGTACAATGCTAGCAAGCCTACGAGTAACGCATGTGTTAAATACAACGATGATGATAAGGCTAAAATAGAAATACGATGAGCAAACCGATATACTAAAAGGGATAATAAACAAATAATAGTAATATGTATATACAAGCAATAGTACTATAATAGTAATATAGGAAGAATAATAACATAATAGTATAATAATAAAATAATAGTATAGTAATGATAAATATAGTAAGTATATACATGCGACTAATAATAATAATAATAATAATAATAATAATAATAATAATAATAATAATAATAATAAAACAATAATAATATAGTAATAAATAATAGTGATGTAAAATATATATAATAATAATACAGTAATAATAGTAAAGTAATAATACTGCCAAAATATGTACCATATAATAATACTATGAGTATAGTAATAATAGCAATAATGATAATAGTATAGTAAAAGGTAAAAAAGGTAAAGTAAAAGAAAATAATAATGATAGTGATGAAATATATACAATATAACTGATATCATAATAATAATAATAATAATACTAAATGAGTAAATAATAATGATAGTTTTAAAATACTAAAAAGGATCGAATTGGATTAAAAATATGATTTTGGGGTTGATTTGGAATAAAATAAAGATGGAAAGGGCTAAACCGTGACGCTGCGTGAGTTCAAGGGACTTAAATTGAAAATAAACCGATTGACTAAAACGGGTGACGTTCGCATGTAGACTAAATTGAAGCGAAAAACAAATTTTTGGGGTAAAGTCACGAATAATAAAAAGCGATTGTGATGCTAAAAAAAAGGAGGGGCTAAATGTGCAATTAGCCCTCCATAAAGAAAAACACGCGGATCCCGTCGGGTCGGGTTGTCCATGCGCTGGTCGGAGGTGAAACGACGCCGTTTTGGGCATTAATGGGTGGCCTCAAAACGACGCGTCGTTTTGATGGGTTATAAAAGGGCCAAAATCTTGAAAAAATCATTCGTAGCTGTTTCTTCAAAAAAATTTCTAAGCCTCTCCTTTCTCTCTCTGCAGTGTGCGTGGGGACGACTTTTACGCCAGAGACACTGCGTCGCATGCCACGCAGACGCGGTGGTTTAATTCACCAAAAGGTGAGTTTTTTTTTTTATATATAATATATATGTATATGTGTTTTTTTAAATATAATAATAAGTAAAAATGGGTTAACGTATATGGTTAGAAAATAAAAATAAAAAGAATAAACCTTCAAACTCGTTTGTCGATCTTCTTTGATTCATTTGTTATAAACTTGTATTGATCTCTGTTTATAGACGCGTTTGCAATTGTTTTCTTGGTTGAAAATACTTTTTGTGTTCTGTTTATTGATGTTGAAAAAAAAACCAAAAAGGGTCCCCTATACATTCATTTTTGTTGGCTTTTATAGCCGAATAGAAATAAAAGGAAAAATACATTGCCCATTCGCTGTCATGGCTTGTTTGTTTGTCCTCGTTTGTCTTTTCCGCAGTATGGGCGCGTAATGGAGAAGGCGTGGACCGGCACTAGTGGTGGTGGCGGATAACGGTAGCGATGCGCGTGGAAGTTGGATCACGCGGGGTGGTGGTGGGCACATGGGGGCTGCGCGCGCTAGGGTTCTGAAAACCCTAGCCATCTGAAAAAATTTTTAGATTTTGGGACTTTTGGGCCGCCTAAAAATCAGGCCCTTTTTATTATATTTTTTTTTAATTTATTTTGTAATTTGGGCCCGAGTATTTAGGGGTTGTAAATTTGCTAGGCTCTGGGTTTGGTTTAATGGGCCTGCACCAAATTTGGGTATTACAATTTGCCTCTTTGCTCATTGTCGTAACGAGAATAGAGTAAAGATAAAGAAGACCCAAATTTGTCTGGGAGCCACTAGGTCTTGACTTCTTAATGCTCTTTGTCCCCGATAGTCTCATTCGACCCACCACCGCAATCGCTTCGACACAACTTCGGTGAGTTTTATTTCGATCCACTCTCTCGCAACTTCGACCATTTTTCAGATACAAATTTGCTTCTGTAAAGCTCGGGAATGCCAACTCCTCTGTCTTCAATCGCTTCTCGCAAAGCTCAGAATGCCAGATCCTCTGTCTTCAATCGCTTCTCGCAAAGCTCGGGAATGCCGATTCTCTGTTTTCAACCGCTTCCTCGCAAAGCTCAGGAATGCCAGATTTGTTGTCTTCAATCTGCTTCTTGTAAAGCTCAAGAATGCCAGATCTTCTGTCTTCAATCTGCTTTCCGCAAAGCTCAGGAACGCCAGATCCTTTGTCTTCAATCTGCTTCTTGTAAAGCTCAAGAATGCCAGATCTTCTGTCTTCAATCTGCTTCCCGCAAAGCTCGGGAATGCCGATCCTTTGTTTTCAATCGCTTCTTTCGTCTTCAATCGCTTCTCGCAAAGCTCGGGAATGTCGATCCTCGTCTTCAATCGCTTCCTGCGTGCCGGGAATGCCGGACTTGTTATCTTCGATCCGTTCTGCTCGCCGCCAGGAATGCTAAACCTGCCATCTTCAATCTGCTCCTGCGTGCCAGGAATGCCAGGCTTGTTATCTTTAATCTGCTCCTGCGTGCTAGGAATGCCGACCGCTATCTTTCAATCGCTCGCGCGTGCCAGAATGCCGACTTGTTATCTTCAATCTCGCTCTGCCGCGTGTGAATGCCGGACTTGTTATCTTCGATTTGCTCTCGCGTGTCGTGAATGCTAGACTGTTATCTTCGATCCGCTCCTGCGTGCTAGGGATGCCAGATCTGCTATCTTCAATCTGCTTCCTGCAAAACTCAGGAATGCCAGATCTTCTGTCTTCAATCTGCCTCCTGCAAAGCTCAAGAGTACCAGATTTGCTATCTTCAATCTGGCTCTCGCAAAGCTCGGGAATGCAGATTTATCGTCTTCAATCGCATACGCAAGGCTCGGGAGTGCGATTTGCTATCTTCAATCGCTCCCGCAAAAGCTCGAGAGTGCGATTTGTTATCTTCAATCGCTTCCTCGCAAAGCTCGGGAATGCCAGCTTGTTATCTTTAATCGCTCCTGCGTGCTAGGAATGCTAGACCGCTATCTTTCATCTCGCTCCGCGCGTGCAGAATGCGGACTTGTTATCTTCAATCGCTCCTGCGTGCAGAATGCCGGACTTGTTATCTTCGATCCGCTCTGCGTGCTAGGGATGCCGATCTGCTATCTTCAATCGCTTCGCAAAACTCGTGAATGCGGATCTTTCGTCTTCAATCGCCTCCCGCAAAGCTCAAGAGTACCGATTTGCTATCTTCAACTCGCTTCTCGCAAAGCTCGGGAATGCCGATTTATGTCTTCAATCGCGCGCTTCTCGCAAAGCTCAGGAGTGCCAGATTTGCTATCTTCAATCGCCTCCCGCAAAGCTCGTGGAGTGCAGATTTGCTATCTTCAATCGCTTCTCGCCAAGCTCGGGAATGCCGATTTATCGTCTTCAACTCGGCTCTCGCAAAGCTCGGGAATGCCAGTTCATCGTCTTCAATCGCTTTCCGCAAAGCTCAGAGTGCAGATCTGCTATCTTCAATCGCTTCTCGCCAAGCTCGGAAGCGGATCTTCTTTCTTCTTTGCTTCTTTACTATCTTTAATAAGACTTCAATCTTCAGCCTGCCCCACCATCGTCTCTAGGGAACAAAATCTAAACTTTTCCATTTGCTTCCTTACTATTTTCTGGAAGACTTCAATCTTCAGTCTGCTCCACTATCATCTCTAGGGAACAACATCTGAACTTTTCAATTTGCTTCCTTACTATCTTCAGGAAGATTTCAATCTTCAGTCTGCCCCACTATCATCTCTAGGGAACAAAATCTGAACTTTTTTAAATTTGCTTCCTTATTATCTTCAGGAAGATTTCAATCTTCAGTCTGCCCCACCATCGTCTCTAGGGAACAAAATCTGAACCTTTAAAATTTGCTTCCTTACTATTTTCAGGAAGACTTCAATCTTCAGTCTGCTCCACTATCATCTCTAGGGAACAAGATCTGAACTTGCTACATGATTATTTTTTGAGGAACCTGTCCTGCAGAATGTACTTATGTTTGAACAAATGATGAGGATGCTATGATCGGAATGACTCAAATGTTCCTAACTACATGTGCCATGGGTGACATTTACCTGAATGCAGAAAGTCCTGAGAATGATAAACTTTTCACAGTGATTAAGATGCAATGATCGTAATGGATAGAATGATATTATGGAGGACATTCGCATGCATGCAGAACGTCATGAGAATGATGATTTTTCAATGACTGAGTTGTAATGACCTAAATGAATCGAATGCTTCCCAAATTTAAATGTGTTTTGCATGAATGTAGAATTTCATGAGAATGATCTCCTTTTAACAGTGTAAGGTGGTCATCACTCATTATTTGTCAGGGCTAGATGTATTATGTTGCAATCTTGTTCAACTGGTATTCATAACAGAAAACCCGGGAAAACAAATATCTTGTTTAGCAAATTTGCGCCGCTGTAACTTCAAGGTTCATCTCATTGTGACCTAGGGGTATAATATCTGAATTCTTTCGTGCGTCCTACTGTGACTCCAAAATGTAGGATCAATTTGATCGGTTACACTATTTGCTGGGTATAATGACCAGATGTATGTGCCTGATATGCGAAGTATCATTTTTCCTTCCCCGAGAATGATCTCCGTGTGTACCTGGGTTGGCATTACTCGTCGAGATTGTATCATCGATGAAGCGGCTCGTCCTTTGTTCGACCAAATAAATATTTAAAGGGATGGTCATCTTTCTCCAATATTTCCATACCTTAGACTGAATGAGTTCTGAACCATAATCCTGTTTCGAGTCCTTGTATTATTCAGAAGCTTTCAGAGTAATATGCAAAACTTTTATGAAAGTATTATTAGTCCACAAGTCATTATTTCAATGCAAAATGCTTGACGAAACAAAAATTTATTCGGAGCATAGCTCGAGACAAACAAGTTAACTGGAGTTTAGCAAATGCAAAATGAAATTTTATTTAGAGTGTATTTTGAAAAGATAAAGATAGCAAACTAGAAATGGGTAAGATGGAAGGTAGGTGCCCCAGATATCGCAGCTTGAGCTTTCCTGTTCAAACTTCTTAAGGACCATTTTAAGCTCAATATGTGTTTTAGGGGGTCTGGAGTACTTTGTCGATGCCCCGAGACATAACATACCTTTTCATTGTTGCTTCTAGCATAGCGAGACTGCTGTTTGCCCCATTTCTATCAAAAATTTGAGCCGCCCTTCTCGGGTTTTCAACTCAAACCCTCCTTTGGTCCTAGGGCGCCCTTTGCGGGTTTTCGCCTTTGGCCTCTCCTTTTTTCTTATGTTGCTGAAGATTTTTTTTTTTTTTTTTTTTTGAACTCCCCGGATTGGGCAAATCCCTGCCATCCATTTTGGTCATTTATTCATGCTTTCCTGGGGCAGGCCTTCTTTGCCGTATAAGGTCCTTTCTGGTTTGGCCTCCGCTTTCTTCTGAGGTCTCCTTTGCGTGAGAGAATTTTTCTTTTAAAGCCCTATCATGGGATTTTCTACGGTGATTCGCATTATCTGATCGTGACAGATAACTCTCAATATTTTCTCCTCACTCGATCATATTGGAATTGGATCCATTCCGCCTTATCCAATTTCGGCTCGGCCCATGCCTAGAGAACAGAGGATTTCGACTTCACTAGGTGAGTTCTAACAGGGAAGGGGTTGCCCCAGCGGAGGTCTTGCCCGATGTTTTATTGAGCATAAAGGGTAATCATAACTTCTATATGCCAATATTCACAAGTTTAGATCATCGACCCCCCCCTTTTTTTTTTTTTTTTTTTTTTTTTTTTGGCACTATGACACGGCACTTGATCTTTGAAAAGACCGTAAACTTTGACATTGTGCCGGTTAAATATGATCTTTTTGCCATTTTTTCTCTCCTTTTTTTTTTTTTTTTTTTGGGGTCTAACGACTATCGACTTTGTAACATTGGCATACGAAGTGACCCTCACCCTCTTGATGAAGAGATCGACATCCACGAAGATGAATTGATGCGGACCAGAAGCTTTCTAGGAGATTGGCTTGATAACGTCCATGCCTTATGCGTAGAAAGAATAGAAGAGGCACATAAGTTCTGTCCTCGATTTGGCATTTGATGCAAAAATTTTTGGGTAGACCAATGGCTCGAACCTCTTGATTGGCTCATGGATTTCTTTTGTGGCTTCCTTAGCTTTAGCAGTCCCGGTATGAAAATATCTTTGAACTCCTGGGGATAACTCAATGATTCCTTGCCTTGTCCTCGCGACAAGTTAAACTTCTATCTTCATCTCCTTGTAGTGTGTATTGACACCTCGAAGGTACGATCCACCATTCTTAACGATAAGTCGTGGCCTCTCGCCATCTCGCGGTCCTCCAATCCCTTAAGACACATATCTCTCGTAAAAGAGAGTCGATGAATGATGTCGTTCGTGTCCTTGATATTTGGGGACCCATTGTGGGTGTGAATGTGGAATATTTAAAGTATGATATGAAAATGTAAAGTATGAAATGCGAAGAGTGAAAATAAAGATGCATTTTATTGAAATAACGATTTCGGGAACAAGCCTATTTCACAAAAGGACTCTTGTTGCCTCTAGGCTTAAAGCAACAAGCATGTTTTAAACATTACTCCGGTTTAGCCATAATACATGGATCCCTTCAGATCTCATTGTTCAAAACGAACCGGGTGGATGGGGGCGTATTATTGAAACTTCTTCGATTGCATCATCCCTTTTTGTCGCTGCACTCACGTTCCCTTCAAGGTAGTTAGGGCGCAGACTTCCTACCGTACTGCCAGTACCACCAAATCGTAAAACCCCTACATCAATAAGCCTTTGAACCTTTCTCTTAAAGGCTAGGCAATTATCTGTGGAATGCCCTCGGTTTCCCGCATGGTACATGCAGCTAGCATTGGGATCGTACCATTTAGGGTATGGAGGTTTCAATGGTGTTATGTAATCACTGGTGCTATTAATTGTTTTTCCAACAATTTCAGGCACAGTTCTCCGTATGAGACAGGGATAGGGGTGAGTCGAGGTTTTTTGGGTCTCGCCGGTCTTTGTTCATTTTTTAGCTTATTAGGTGGGAACACGATGAATGGTGTTTGGTCATCCCTACTCGCAACACCCATTTCCTTTTCCTTTCTCTTAGGGGTCTTCCATGTCCACTCTCTCCTTTCTTTTGCCTCTGTTTGGACTATCGGTTTAGTCTGACCTTCTTCGTGACGTGAGCCCGTCGAGAAATTCAGCGGGGTCAAGTTATTAGCCTGATATTGGGGTCCGATAATGATGGGTGCCCCTTGTGACTGTGTATCTGGTTGAATCAAGATATTCATTGAGGAATAAGCGATTTTTTCATCATCCTCCATGACCGTTGACCCCTTGGCCACAAGTTTTTTCAAATCCTTCACTATTAACCGAGTTAGTGACCCATCATATTCCTTTGCAATTCTTGCATTTGCTCCCGCATCTCTTGTTGAATGTTGGTCAATTGCTCTTGCATCCGCATTTCTTGCGTTTTTCGATTCTTTCCAACCTTTGTTCCATGTCTCTAGCTAATTGAAATAACTTAACTTCATTAGGGTCTTTCTGCAACTTTAGTGCACATGATACGATGTAATGCAATGCAATGCAAATGCATGAAATACAATGCAAATGCATGGAATGAATGCAAAAAGAAAGGGAAGTGTTGATCATGAATTCAATTCCATTAAAGGAACTTTTCTAGAGAATACGTCTCTTTACATAAAACGGATTGTATATACGGCCATGTCCTCATGGTCCAAGTGAAAACATCGATCCTCTTCTTCATGTTTGGATGTTATGATTGTGTCCCATGAACTTCCTCAATAGACGCCTTTTCTAACTCATTGTCGCTTGGTCCAGTTCATACCTCGTCACTCACTCATTCTCCGTGATACTTGTAACCTTCTAATGGCTTCCGAACAATCCTTGTCAGCTTAAATCTTCAAGTGATGTCTTGTCTCTTTGTTTACCTAGACCATGTTTGGACGACCGTATTATAATCCACTTTATCAAGTGACACATTCCCTTATGACAAAACTCCTCTATCAACACCTCCTTTTCAGATGGTGTGATGCAATGCAATCAAGACAGGGGATACCACGTTAGCACAATAAACAATCTCAAAAGAGAACACGTTAGTACAAGAAACATAAATAAACACAAAATACCTATCTATGTGACTGCTAGGGGTTTGGAGTGGCTCTTCCCTAAAAGGTGGGCTCCTAGGTCTCTATATGTGGTTCGGTTCTAAAGTAAAGGTACCCGAACCAGCAGATTCCTCGATCCTCACCCATTATAGGCTCATACGGACCAAGTTCGGTTCGAGGGGAACACATTTCCCTATGGCCATGCGAAGTGAAAACTTCACGAAGACATAGGTACGGATGTATCCCGGCGATCCACTAGCCCATGCGGAGGTGAAAACCTCACGAAAGCATAGCTTCTCGCTCCCACTTAAAGGTGTGACCGCAATGGTCATGCAAATATGAATGCAGAAATATCAACATTATCACAACCTTAGCACCCATAGAATTGAAAATGGAGAAAAACGGTCATCTCGAAGTATCGGGATGCCATATCCAGTAAGTTAGGACGTAGCACGCCAAATTCTTGAGAGTAAGATGGGATACGATTCGGATCATTGGTATTTTGAAAATTCTTACCTCGAAGTAACGAGATGTCACACCCAGTGAGTTAGGGCGCAACACTTCGTACTCTCGAGGATAAGTTTTTTTTTTTTATTTTAGATTAAGAGAAGAATAATTTTTGAGAACGATATTCCAAATTTTTGACAAAAGGACAAAAAGTAATCAATTTTATGGCCTGACTCTCTTATATAGTCCCCAGCGGAGTCGCCAAGCTATCGAAACCATCCCTTTTTGAAAAGGCGGGAATCGGACTTGGGTTTTGAAAATAAAAACGGGAGTCGCCACTGATCTTTTATTAGGTGCGATCGGGCCACCTATAAATTATTTTGGTCTGCGGGTTTTGAGAAAATGGGCTCGGGAGTCGGTTACGTGCGAGGAAGGGTTAGCGCCCTTGTCACGCCCAAAATTGGTACCAAATTGATCAATTAATGTCCTTATGTCAAAAGTTGAAAATTGTGAAGATGGATTTTTCAAATATGATCCTTTTTAAAAACACAAAAAAAAAAATTCCTTGGATTAAATATGAAAACTTCTTGTTCCGAAGAAATAAAACATCACATCCAACACTTTAGGACATGATAATCCAAATCTTCGGATCCGAGATGAATATCGTCTTATTTAGAAAATCTTATCTCGGAATAACGAAATGCCACATCCAGTAAGTTAGGACACGCCTATCGAATTCTCGAAAATAAACTTTTATTTTATTCAAAAATTGTTTTAAAAGATATTTATAATTTAGATTAAACGAGTAAAATCGAAACCTAGTAAGTTAAGGCACGATCTTCTCGAATTTCTAAATACGAAATGTTGCTTTGTTTTGAAAATAAATCAATTTTGCCTTGGATGAAACGAGCACGCAATTGGTGACCAAATGTAGGAAATGGGGTACAATGCTAGCAAGCCTACAGAACGCATGTGTTAAATACAACGATGATGATAAGGCGAAAATAGAAATACGATGAGCAAAACTGATATACTAAAAGGGATAATAAACAAATAATAGTAATATGTATATACAAGCAATAGTACTATAATAGTAATATAGGAAGAATAATAACATAATAGTATAATAATAAAATAATAGTATAGTAATGATAAATATAGTAAGTATATACATGCGACTAATAATAATAATAATAATAATAATAATAATAATAATAATAATAATAATAGTAATAATAAACAATAATAATATAGTAATAAATAATAGTGATGTAAAATATATATAATAATAATACAGTAATAATAGTAAAGTAATAATACTGCCAAAATATGTACCATATAATAATACTATGAGTATAGTAATAATAGCAATAATGATAATAGTATAGTAAAAGGTAAAAAAGGTAAAGTAAAAGAAAATAATAATGATAGTGACGAAATATATACAATATACTGATATCATAATAATAATAATAATAATACTAAATGAGTAAATAATAATGATAGTTTTAAAATACTAAAAAGGATCGAATTGGATTAAAAATATGATTTTGGGGTTGATTTGGAATAAAATAAAGATGGAAAGGGCTAAACCGTGACGCGCGCGTGAGTTCAAGGGACTTAAATTGAAAATAAACCGATTGACTAAAACGGTGACGTTCGCATGTAGACTAAATTGAAGCGAAAAACAAATTTTTGGGGTAAAGTCACGAATAATAAAAACTGATTGTGATGCTAAAAAAAGGGGAGGGGCTAAATGTGCAATTAGCCCCTCCATAAAGAAAAACACGCGGATCCTGTCGGGTCGGGTTGTCCATGCGCGGGTCGGAGGTGAAACGACGTCGTTTTGGGCATTAATGGCTGGCCTCAAAACGACGTCGTTTTGATGGGTTATAAAAGGGCCAAAATCTTGAAAAAAAATCATTCGTAGCCTGTTCTTCAAAAAAAAATTTCTAAGCCTCTCCTTTCTCTCTGCAGGTGTGCGTGGGGGACGACTTTCGGCCGCCGTAGACACCGTCGCCGGCCACCGCACGCGGTGGCCGGAATTCACCAAAAGGTGAGTTTTTTTTTTTTTATATATAATATATATGTATATGTGTTTTTTTTTAAATATAATAATAAGTAAAAATGGGTTAACGTATATGGTTCCGAAAATAAAAAATAAAAAGAATAAACCTTCAAACTCTGTTTGTCGATCTTCTTTGATTCGCTGTTATAAACTTGTATTGATCTCTGTTTATAGACGTTTGCAATTGTTTTCTTGGTTGAAAATACTTTTTGTGTTACATTTATTGATGTTGAAAAAAAAAAACCAAAAAGGGTCCCCTATACATTCATTTTTGTTGGCTTTTATAGCCGAATAGAAATAAAAGGAAAAATACATTGCCCATTCGCTGTCATGGCTTGTTTGCTGTCCTCGTTTGTCTTTTCCGCAGGTATGGGCGCGGTAATGGAGAAGGCGTGACCGGCACTAGTGGTGGTGGCAGACAACGGTAGCGATGCGCGCGTGGAAGTTGGATCACGCGGGGTGGTGTCGCACATGGGGGCTTGCGGCGCTAGGGTTCTGAAAACCCTAGCCATCTGAAAAAATTTTTAGATTTTGGGACTTTTGGGCCGCCTAAAAATCAGGCCCTTTTTATTATATTTTTTTTTAATTTATTTTGTAATTTGGGCCCGAGTATTTAGGGGTTGTAAATTTGCTAGGCTCTGGGTTTGGTTTAATGGGCCCGGACCAAATTTGGGTATTACAATGGCAAACCACATAAATCCAAATTTCCCATGTAGGAATAATTAGAGAAAGTATCAAATTGTTTGCCTTGAGGAATGGGTCCCTTGAGATTATTTTGAGAAAGGTTTAACACCTCTAAGAATCCAAGATTTTTAAACTCTGTTGGAATATTTCCTTCGAGCTTGTTTGACGAGAGATCTAATGATTCAAGCTCTGACAGATCACCTAAAGATGATGGGATAGGACCTATTAAACAGTTATGGGAGAGGTTTAGGACAATAAGTAAATGAAGCTCACCCAGTATTTTTGGAATTTCTCCCGAGAATTGATTACTAGAAAGGTCAATAACCGTCCAAATGGATAATAGTTCTTGAAACTCTGTTTCCAACCCTTTTATTGTAAAAGATAAACCAAAAGCATAATTCACTGTAGCCATACCAATTGCATCTTCCATGTACTTTGGTTCAACTTTCTTTCCATACCCTTCTCTAATGGCATGCAAATGTTCAAAAAAAAGGGTAGGTAAATAACCACTGAAGTTATTATGAGAAAGATCAATGATACGCAAATGAGTTAAGGAAATTGTAACATCAAAGCTATCCACTTGGCCATAAAATCTATTTACCCTCAAGATAAGAACTTGTAACTGATCCAAACTTCCTAACCAATTTGGGAAAGTGTCATTCAAATTGTTGTTTCCAACATCAAGAAGAATTAAATCTTTGCAATAACTCAAAGATTGTGGTAGTGACCCTTCTAATTCATTGTTGTTGATGCGAAAACTTTTCAACATGCAACCTTCAGCAAAAATTTCTGGTATTTGACCATGAAAATTATTATACCCTAGCTCAAATTGTACGAGAGAAAAACTCAAGTTTCTAATGCACTTTGGAATTGTTCCTTCCAAATTATTCTCAGATAGAAGGAAACTCCTAAGAGAAGTCAAATTGCATATTGAGGAAGGGATTTCTCCAATTAAGTTGTTGTTTAACACTACATACCCTTGCAATGAAGGTGGTGGTGTTGGGATTCTCCCTAGGAGATAAAAAATGGAATAGAATTAGAAATAAGGGTTTGAAGATTCTTTGGAACGAAAATTGTAAGATAACTATAATTGTGATGTAATACGTGCATGATGTGTATAACCAATAAAAATAATTGGTTAATTTACTACACTACTTCTATCCATTTTTAGATGCATCACAACAACCTTTAAATTGTAATCTATTGAAGGAAACTACTACTACTTTCTAAAGAACTCATGTTTCAAATGCAATTTAGAATTCTTCTATCCAAATTATTCTTAGATGGATTGAGACCATAAAAGAAGTCAAATTGCATATTGAGGAAGGGATTTCTCCAATTAAGTTATTATATGAAACTTCAAATCATTGCAATGAAGGTGGTAGTGTTTGAATTCGCCCTTGAAGATAAAATTGAAATAGAGTTAGAATTAGGGGTTTGAAGATTCTTCGGAACAGAAAATGTAAAATTATATTTTTAACGTAATACATGTACCATCTGTATAAGCAATAAAAATATAATTGGTTAATTTACTACACTACCTCTATCTATTTTTAGATGCATGACAATAACTTTTAGGTTGTAATCTATCCAAGGAAACTGCTACTATCTTCTAAAGAAATTTTTATTTCGATTATTTAACAATAAAAAGGGTTTGCATAAATGTATAAAAAAAAATGAAACTATACCTAACAATTTATTATAAAAGAGATAAACATAACTTAATAAGAATTTCACTGGAAACATATAATTAAATCTTTGTAAGTTTACTAATAATTTTTAAGTAACCTTTACTCCTTTTTTTTTTGGCACTATAAGCTTCTGTTTTATATTTTTTTTTCCTTTTAATTTGAGCACTATAAGCTTAATAATTTAAATAAAATAAATTTTTTATTGTTTTTAAATAAATTTTCTTAATAAAAATACTTTTGGGGAAATTAGAAGTCTTACTTATAAATGATAAAATTCTATTAATAGTAAAAAGTTTTGCTATGGAAAAATAGAAAAATAGTCAATACTCATAATCATTTTCATTAATTCAAGAGACTTTGCATGTTTGTTGTTTATATAAATATATATATATATATATATTGTAGACACAAATAATCTGGTTGGGTTAGCAATGCTGCAAAAGTTGAGAATAATAATTTGTTATATTTATAAATTTAAGGTAATTAAAATATCTATATGTAATTAATGAAAAAGAAGTACAAAGAATGGCTTAAAAGAAAAAAATGAAAATGAAAAATTTTAAATATAATTTTTAAGTTTATATGACGTGGCATAAAAAAGAAATTTTAGGGGTTGAAATTAAATTATAATTTACAATAGTAAAAACAATTTTATCATTTTAATACCCTATATCTCGATAAATTTTAAAGGACTAAATCAAATATTTATCATATTTAAGGTGGCAAAATGCAATTTTATCTTTACTAATTTGAAATTTTAAAATAATTAAAAGGCCTAAATCAAAATTTTTCTATTTTAGGGGGACCGAGTCCCTGCCAACCCCTAGCTAGTAGCTACACCCCTATTTGAGGGTATTTCTATCTTGTTTATATTTTTATATAAAAATCTTTACTAAAAAAAATAATATAATAGTATTTAAATATAAGAAAATAATATTCATACTTTTTTTTGAATAAAATAGTATTCATAAATTCAACTTTATTTGGAACAAAAAATGTAAATAAATAAGATTTGCAATATATACACATGGATGAAGTGTATATAATGAATTATTAGTTTATTTCACAATATCTAACCTTTTGTAGATGTATGAGGATGACTCTAATTCGTTGTTGTAGTGTTATGAAATTCTCAGCTGAAAATATAAATTTAAAATGAAAAAGATAAAAAGATATAAATTTTCATCTAAATCCTGACTTGGGTCTTCACAATTTTTTTATGAGTTAAGATTTTTGGAACCTAAATTATAGCATAATAAATAGTTTTTTATCATCATAAATTATGTTAAATTTTGTTGAGTGTAGAGTAGAGCTGTAAACCAGTTTAATTATCATATTTGGTATACTTAATTTAAGTAATTTGTAACTCAAATTATTGATATTTTCTAACTTCAAAGAAGTTAGTTAAAGGATCATATGTCTAATTAATTGTTTTCTATATTATAGTCAGAAGTTAAAAAAACGCAAGTAAAATATAGCAAAATTCTATTGCAACTAAAAGGGATTGCATAACTCTAACAACAAAAAGAAGAATAAAAATGATATTATACCTATTAAGTTATTACCAGCAAATACAATCCATTGGAGGGAAGTAAGGTTTCCAATCACCGATGGAATTTCACCTAAAATATATAATTAAAATCGTCAAAATTTACTAGTTTTTTTTCTAACATATAATATATATCAACTATGTAGTCTGTAATCAAAGCTAAGAAAATTCTTATATTAATCTGTTTCTCTCCTATTCTATAATATCAACTATGCATGGCTGAGCAACAATTAATTCAACACATTAATAATAAGGTAAATCTAAAGGGTAGGTGATTCAATATTTTTTTCAATTCAAAAGGGTAGCAAATTAAAATTCAGATCTTCAATTATTTTAATGTAAAATTTAGTCATCAAATAAATTTACTTAATAAGATACTTTTAATATAGTTAACTTCTAGTTTTTTATGCGACATACAAGTAGATGTCACGTCACAAAATAATAATTTTTTTAAATTTAAAAAAATAAAAAATAAAAATTTATTAAAAATTGTAAAATTAAAATATTTAATTAATCACTGATGTGGCATATATGTGAATTACAATATTGATAACAATACTAGATAATTATGTACTTAAATGAATTGTAAATCAATGTGTTAGTTTGAGGGAGACGATTATGGGATTGTGATTTTACTAATGTCTAGTTGTTTGATTTAATTGAGAATTGTGGTGTTTGAACTAACTTGATGGATTGTGATATGTTTGCATTGATAAATGCATGAAATGCTTGGGAGAAAGCATTGGCCAAGTGAAGGGATTTTGATAAGGCACGTAACTAACATATTTTTATTATTTATTTTAATTAACTTTAGATGAGAATTTTATTTAGATGTAACACTTAATTGACTAATTTTTCTATAAATACAATTATTTTTCGATGTGTCGAAAAATAAAAGAATATAAGAATTGTATGAAATATTTGACATGACACAACATCAAAATTTTAGAAACTCTATCTTTTATATTTTAGGGTTTATTAGTTATTATATATACTTATACATGCGTGGAAGGGGCGCATGAAACCCTTCCTTTATAGGTTTCGTATACATATAAGTTAGAAAGCAAGGAGATGTAGCGCCCCAAAAATTCTTAATATTTATTTTTGTATGTTTGTGACATAAATTTGTATCTGCTTTAGTGGTTATGTGTTCTGGGAGTGTCTGAGAAGTCTTGGGTTCAAGCCTTAGCTTGGGTAATTTTTTGTTTTCAATTGAATAAACCCCTATCTCTAGTCAGTAGGCTTATAAATAAATGTTAGTAAAATATGTTAGAATGGGCCTGCTGGTCTAGTGGTTAAATGGAGTACAATGAGCAGGAGGTTTGGAGTTCAAGTCCATGTGCAAACAAAGGAGTTATTTTGCAGCTTATGCTGTGTGAGTGTTTTGGTGTAGCCGAAATACTGAGTGGTTGAGTAGTTGTGGGATTGGTGGAGGAAAATAAGGAATTTGAGGTGTGTGGGGAAGTGTACGGTTAGTAGTGAGGATTTTGAGGAGAGGTTTAAGGGATGTGATGAGAGGTTGTGCTGAACTTGAATTCTTTTTCCAAAATTTCGGCACCCTCTCCCCAAATTCCCAGATCCCTTTCCCCTCTTGGCCGAAATTCCTCCTAGTGCATCTCTTTTATTTATTTTTCTCTTTTTGGCAAACTCAGTTTTTGCTTTTTGTTTTCTCTCAACTCTCTGTTGGCCACTCCTAGTTTTTTTGTACCGATTATTGTTATTTGATTCTACTAGTTGTTCTCTCTTCCTATACTCCCCTTTGTTGCTGGCGAAATATTGTTGTTTTTCTCTCTTTGATTTTTTTTTTGTCCATCCTTGCTACTGAAATCGTGTGTTCCTTCTCTTCTCTTGGTTTTGTTTGTTATTATTTGCTTCATGCTCCTTAACACTCTTTCGGTAAGTATTCGATTCTTCATCGCTCTGTTACTTGAAGTTAGTTTTTAAAGGGTTGTGTATTGTTTTGATTAGAAGTTGACCGAGGGATTGGGACCGTCGTTGACACGTTGGGGGAGGGAAATCTTCTGGTATTGGATTGACGGTAAGGATTGTTCCATTGGAAGTTGAATATCTTGTTTTGGATTTAGATTAATTCGGCTGTATAGTGATTAATTGAATGGCAAATTGATCAATTATTAGGTACTTGAAGTGTTCGCTTGTGGTTAGGCAACAAAAACAGACCACGTGTGTAAACGCAACTCTGCAAACGAAAATTGTCGAAAAGCCAAAAAGTGAGACTGTTGACACTACATGGGCGTGTGGTCGCCCGTGTGGCAGGCCGTGTGATCGAACATGGAAGTGTGGTTGACGAGGCAGGCCGTGTGAGACGCATGGGCCAGGCAGAATTGGGCTATGTGGGCCCACACGGGTCAACCACACAAGCGTGTGGGATTATTGGGCCAAGCCGTGTGATCCACACGCCAGGCCATTTTGGGCCTTGCGGGCCACACGGTCGAGTGGGCCCACACAAGCCGACAATATGGGCATGTGGGCCCAATTTTCACTGTTTGATTGTTAAGGTTGCACGGGTCACCCGAGTCGACTGTGGACCTACTGTAGGGTCGATAAGATGACCTGGATCCCTAATTGACTGAATGACTGTTATATCCATGTACTTTATATATATACATGTACGACTGTATTTTGAGCATGCTATTAAAACTATACTGAATACATATATGATACCATGATTTGGCATGACATGATTATATGATACATTGCATGGGGATGGGTTTATATGGATCGGAGGAAGTGTACTGAAAGGCTTCGAGCCTAACTTACTGGCAGCTCAGCTGCAAACTATTGTTTAGTGCCGCATTCGGTACTTTTCAGAGTGTAGGGATGGGTGGGTTGATTATATCCCCACATGCACTACACCAAAACAGGCTTTTAGCGGCGTTTTTAGTGGCGTTTTAAATAAAAACGCCGCAAATATTATACATTAGCGGCGTTTGGGAAAACCCGCCACCAAAAAATGAGCAATAGCGGCGTTTATTTATAAAATGCCGCAAAAAATAAGCAATAGCGGCGTTTACTTACAAAACGCCGCTAAAAGTCTGAGAATTAGCGGCGCTTCTGGAAAAACGCCGCTAAAAGTCTGAGAATTAGCGGCGCTTTTGGAAAAACGCAGCTAAAAGTCTGATCATTAGCGGCGCTTTTAGAAAAGCGCAGCTAAAAGTCTGAGCATTAGCAGTGCTTCCGTATAAACGCCGCTAAAAGTCTCTGAGCATTAGTGGCACTTTATAAAAAACGCCACTAAAAGTTTGAGCATTAGCGGCGCTTTCATAAAAACGCCGCTAAAAGTCTGAGGATTAGCGGCGCTTTCGTAAAAACGCCGCTAAAAGTCTAAGCATTAGCGGCGCTTTCGTAAAAATGCCGCTAAAAGTCTGAGCATTAACCGCAAATAATTTTAAAGTTTTTTTTGGATATATATGACTGATTGTTTTTAAATTTATATATTAAATAATTTCTTATATAATTGTAAAAGAGATAACATTAATTTTAATACATTAAAATTATGATTCTAGTTTAAATTATTTTAGAGAAAAATATTTGTTAAAAATGGAAAAAAATATTAAATAATTTCTTATATAATCGTAAAAGAGATAGTATTAATTTTAAAATATTGAATATTAATTCTCATGATTATTTAGTGTTTATGATTTGACATATATAGTTTAGGGTGTAAGGGTTTAGGAGTTACTATTTTAATGTTTAGAGATTATGGTTTATGATTTGTAGTTTAAGGTTGTGCTAGGGTTTTATGGGTTAAAAGTTAGGGTTAGTGGGTTTAAGATAAATGGTTAAGGGTTTGGGGTTAATATGGCCAGGGTTAGGGGTTTGGGGTTTAGAGGAAAATTAATGGTTAATGGGTTAGGGTTTTAGGTTTATGGTTTATGAGTTTAAGGTTAAGGGTTTAAAGGGAAATAATGAATGTGTTTAAGTTTAGGGTTTAGGGTTTAATTTACGTTTAATGTGTAATTTTTTGGCCTTAGTGTTAAGGGTTTAGCATTTAGTGTGTAAGGTGTGGGACGTAGGGTTTAGGGGTTAATGTTTATAGTTTAGGGTTTTAGTTATTTAGAGTTTTTGATTTAAGGTTTAGTATTTATGCTTTTAGGGTTTATACGTCTATAAGGGTTTATGATTTAAGATTTTGTGGTTTATAGTATTTTAGGGTTTAGAGGTTATAAAGGGTTATAGTTTAGGGTTTTATGGTTTATAATGTTTTAAGGTTTAGATTTTAGGGTTACGTGTTTAAGGATTTATAGGTTTTAGGGGTTTAAGGGCCGACTTAGGGTCTGGATTTAAACAAACTAGTGTTGTATTGCTCCTTACATTCTGATCCATCATCCAAGTGGCCATCATGTATTATTTTCGAAAACTCATGCAGTACTCTTTCATCCTCTCCGATCTATTATTATTTATCTAATTTTTTATATTGATTAATTAATGTAAAAATTATTTGTAATTTACTTTTTAAAATATTCAAAAAATTAATGACAGGTACAGAAAATTTAGAGCCAATAACATTAAAAAATAAATGTTAAGAATGAAAAAAAAAATACTATTATTAAAAATACTTTTAAAGTTTTTTTGGTGTATGACTTATATATTATTTTACTTTAAACTAAACGATGTCATTTATCTAATTATTTTAAATATTGCTTAAATTTTTAAAAAAATTATTTATTTAAATGAAAAAATAAAATATTATTATTTAAAATAAATAAATTTTTTTTGGTATGTGAGTAATTATTTTTTAATTTATATATTAAATAACTTTAAATTTTAAAGATTTCAAAATTTATCCAATTCTTTTAAATATTACCTAAACTTTAAAATAAAGAAAAAAAAATTTGATTAAATCTTTAAAAATATATTAGTATCAAGGATATTAGCGGCGTTTTTTATTAAAAACGCCGCAAAAGGTAAGAAAAAAGGGCCAATAATCATTTTATTTTAGACAAAAACGGCGTCGTATTGTTAGCGTTTATTTTATTTTCTGTTCCCCCATTTTTCGATTTCCCGAAATCCCTAACTCTCATCTTTTTGCTCTTCCGAAATCCCCCATGTTGGTCTGCACCTTCTCTTCCTTTTCTTTTGCTTTGATTTCCAATCTCTTCCTATTTTCTTTTTTCTTTAATCCCCTTCTCTTTTATCTTCTTTTATTCGAAAAAAAAAACAGATTTGTTCTTGTTCATTTCGACTTTGAGCAGAAATCCCTAAGTGTTCAATTTGTTTTCTGCTTCAACTTTTCCCCGAAATCCCCTTCATCCCCGTCGACCCTAAATTCCGTCGTCCCTAAACTTTTCTGCTCAAGCTTCTCCCTAGGTTCTGTCGTCCTTTGTTTTCTGCTCAAATTTCCCAATATTCCGACATTCAACAAACAACGACGGTATGGAATTTGTAAACAGAAACTTTTTTAAACATATATATTAATTTGAAATGATTTTATTTTCTTTTATCAAATGCAGAGCAAGTGGAAGCATAAGGTCGGAAAATCCCCTTCCAAGAAACTAATTTTGAACTTTCTTTTTCTTTTTCTTTGTTCAATTTAAGGCAATATTAACTTTGCTGGGCTGTATTTTCTCTGCTGTGCCCTCATCATTGCATGCAGAATTTATTATTCTTAGACTTGCTTTAGGTGAAGATGTTTATACCTATTAGGAAAGAGGCAATTTGTTGATTTCCTTGCTTAAGCAAAATGTGTAATGCAGAGATGCTGCGGAAGACATCATCTCCAAAGGGCAAGTTTCTATTTGGACAAAGAGAACAAATACGGTCTCCATTTCCTGGCAAGTAAGTGTATCCAACTTCACCTCTTTTGATGTTCCATTGGGACTGTTCATTTCTGTATTCTATTTTTGGTGAGAATGGTGCCCAATAATGTTACTCGGGCTTTATTTATGAGTGTCAGATACGAATATGTATTTGATATGAGTATATTTATTTATTTATTTATTTATTTATTTATTTTTTTTTGCTTCTATAAAGTTCTTTCATATTTATGGAAGATCTTTGGAAGAGCCATATATGTCTCAAACATGGGGTACTTAAAGAAAAATGAAGTTGGCACAACGTAGTAGTAGTAATAATGTATACATATGCATGAGTAGCATGGCAGTACGATCTTCATGCTGTATCACACTATCATGGCTCTTGATTTTCAGCTAAATAAATTTATTATAGGCATTTATTATATAAAATTATATAATAGTTTATGGACATAGGCTTTTTATTAAAAGAACAGTGGGTGTGAAAACTTGTTGAAATTGTATGGCTTTTATGCATGTATTTTATGGGATTGGTTAGAAAAAATTCGGATGAGATATTATAACTTAAAAACCTTATTCAAGGGCAATGGTCATGGTCACTGCATATGTATTGTATGATACTATTAAATACAAAACTTATGCGATGAGATCTTAGAGACTTTAATAATCGTTTGATTGAAGAGGGAGAAAAGGATGTACAACATGTTCTACAATTTAAGCCTAACTTCAATAAATTTATTTATGATGGGAAGTTTGTGAATTTATTAATAAAGGGAAGATTGTTATTTCCTATTGCACTAATTTTTAGATTTAAGTGCAGAAGCAGTGAGAAAAGGTCATTTTAGCTTTACATCTACTTTTTCACTTTTTTTAATTTCTTTTTTTTTTGTTAAATCATAAAAAGTAATAAAAAAATAACTTTACTGATGTGGTATAGATTGTCATATAAAATGTTCTTAGCTTTTTTTGTTAAATCATACAAAGTAATAATTTTAGGTTTTTTTTGTTAAATCAATTTTCTTTACTTTTTTTTCAATGTTTCTCTTGGGAACTTTTTTATAACAATTTTTATCTTTTATCCCCCTGTATGTGCATCTTTAATATCTTTGGGTTGTCACATTATAGCTTTTATGTTTGAATGATAGGTGCCACAATGTTGGGACTTATGAAGAGCTGTATAGGGACAAAGTTCACTAGCCAGTTTGGTGATCTGATTGCCGTGAGTGTCTTCTTTTTTCTGAAGATTGTTTCTATGCGCGTTTTGATTATAGATTTATATGCATTTGCCTTTGAATTGGCATGGCAATTAATCGTTTTCCTTGTTGCAACTGACTTATGTTAGACTAATCACCTGACCATTCTATTGTTTGATTATTTAGCAGTTTGCTCATATTCAAATATGAGCTTGAGTGATCAGGCCTTCTATCTGATGGCCTTTATTGCTTTCACGGTATGGTTTTTAACGTTGTTGAGCTTATTGGGTGCTTTGGATAGTCCTTTTTAAAGCTTTTTATTGAATGGATTTTCTGCTCTATATGTTAGTGTAGTTTTCTGTATGGATTTTCTATTGATTATGGCCATGGGTTTAGTATGAGTTAGTTAGAAGTTGAATTTGAAGAAATATCATCTTATATTACCTTAAGTTTGAAATGATTGCATCTTCTTTACGGTGGTGTTTATAACTTGCTTAGTGTAGTTTTGGTGGGTTTCCGTAGTTGTTAGGTACTTGTCATTAGGTGCATTTTCGTATTGCTAATGGTTGAAAATTTAAATAGATTCTTTTGATGCATATTAGGAAAATTTTTAAGTGTTTGGTGCTGAAATTTTTCATTTTGTGTCTTCAAGCTTCGGTACAAACAAATATGTTTGATATTTAGGTTTTATATTTTCTGATTGATTAATTGCAATGAAATGTATACATGCAGACATCTGTGGGGTTTACAAGTATGATAATTGCAGCTGTTCCAACTCTCTCTGTAAGTTTTCACAAATTGTATCTGAAACTTTGACCGACTTAAAGATTGTTTCGAAATTATGGATTCTTTTAATCATTTCATTTACAATAATTTTTAGTTATCTTGTATTATGAATGTCATGAAATTTGGAAATGGATGTAATGTATAGTGAACAATAATGTTAATATTGCATATTTTCAAGCTTGCTCAACGAGATTGTGATGTATTCATAATATATGTTGTTTTAAACTTGTTCTGTAGCATTATGTTATCATAACTAAATCTATATCAGCCTCAATCAAAGAAAGGAATGCTTTTATGGGTGATACTATTGAAAATAAGTTTTTCTCATATATATATAATGATAGATCTAATTTGTATTCTATATTTTTATGTTTATTTATTTTCCCCCTGTTTTGCAGGCGATGGGAAGAGAATTTAAAAAATGGATTAAATGAGATTGGATAGTACATATCTTTATAAATTTAATCTTTGTGGTTAAATTTAATCTTTTTTTTTTTTTATGAATATTGATAAAGTTCGAGTTATTGATTTTTTATGACCAAATTAAATTAACTCAAGTCCTATGTTATGTGGTTAAATTTGCTAACTATTTAATCTTTGTGCAGATCCATCCTGTATTGATGTTGATTGGCTTCATTATCTTGTGGAAGCTGATGCACAAAGATGGAGATAAAATTGTACCAATTATGGTTATTATGTATTAAAATGTAAAAAGATCTGTCTAACCATGTGTTTTCCTTATGTGATTGCTATTCCTTGTATGTCTTGTTCGTGAATTTCCATTTTAATACGTATTGTTCATGAATTTTCATTTTAATGTCTTCAAATTAAATTAAACTTTTTTAAATTGGATTTGGGGCGTTTCTATAATATTTAATTTTTTTTTTAAAATTTCATGGCGTTTTTGGGAAAAGTGCCGCTAAAGGTCATGACTTTTAGCGGCGTTTGGGGAAAAAGCGCCGCTAAAAGTCATGACCTTTAGCGGCGTTTGTGGAAATAGTGCGGCTAAAGGTCCTGACCTTTAGCGTCGTTTGTATTGGATAAAAGCCACTAAAGTTTGCGGCGTTTGTTTTAGCGGCGTTTTTTGTGGCGCTTCTGATACTATTAGTGGTGCTTATAAACGCAGCTAAAAGTCTAAAAACGCCGCTAAAAGTCTGTTTTGGTGTAGTGATGGAGCGTAGGGTAGGACGGAGATGGAGTGTAGAGGCTGGCTGGGTAGGACTTGTATATTGCATATTTTGATACTGTACTAATTAAAGGACTAAATCAAATATTTATCATATTTAAGGGGACAAAGTGCAATTTTATCTTTACTAATTTGAAATTTTAAAATAATTAAAAGGTCTAAATAAAAAATTTTCTATTTTAGGGGGACCGAGTCCCTACCAACCCCTAGCTAGTAGCTACGCCCCTATTTGAGGGTATTTCTATCTTGTTTATATTTTTATATAAAAATCTTTACTGAAAAAAATAATATAATAGTATTTAAATATAAGACACAATAATATTCATACTTTTTTCTGAATAAAATAATATTCATAAATTAAACTTTATTTGGAACACAAAATGTAAATAAATAATATTTGCAATATATACACATGGATGAAGTGTATATAATGAATTATTAATTAGTTTATTTCACAACATCTAACCCTTTTGTAGATGCATGAGGATGACTCTAATTCGTTGTTATAGACTTATAGTGTTCTGAAATTCTCAGCTGAAAACATAGATTTAAAATGAAAAATATAAAAATATAAAAAGATATAAATTTTCATCTAAATCCTGACTTGGGTCTTCACAATTTTTTTATGAGTTAAGATTTTTGGAACCTAAATTATAGCATAATAAATAGTTTTTTATCATCATAAATTATGTTAAATTTTGTTGAGTGTAGAGTAGAGCTGCAAACCAGTTTAATTATCATATTTGGTATACTTAATTTAAGTAATTTGTAACTCAAATTATTGATATTTTCTAACTTCAAAGTAGTTAGTTAAAGGATCATATGTCTAATTAATTGTTTTCTATATTATAGTCAGAAGTTAAAAAAATGCAAGTAAAATATAGCAAAATTCTATTACAATTAAAAGGGATTGCATAACTGTAACAACAAAAAGAAAATAAAAATGATATTATACCTGTTAAGTTATTACTAGCAAATCCAATCCATTTGAGGGAAATAAGGTTTCCAATCACCGATGGAATTTCACCTAAAATATATAATTAAAATCGTCAAAATTTACTAGTTTTTTTTCTAACATATAATATATATCAACTATGTAGTCTGTAATCAAAGCTAAGAAAATTCTTATATTAATCTGTTTCTCTCCTATTCTATAATATCAACTATGCATGGCTGAGTAGCAATTAATTCAACACATTAATAATAAGGTAAATCTAAAGGGTAGGTGATTCAATATTTTTTCAATTCAAAAGGGTAGCAAATTAAAATTCAAATCTTCAATTATTTTAATGTAAAATTTAATCATCAAATAAATTTACTTAATAAGATACTTTTAATATAGTTAACTTCTATTTTTTTATGCGACATACAAGTAGATGTCACGCCACTAAATAATAATTTTTTTAAATTTAAAAAATAAAAAATAAAAATTTATTAAAAATTTTAAATCACTGATGTGACATATACGTGAATTACAATATTGATATCAATATTAGATAATTGTGTACTTAAATGAATTGTGAATCAACGTGTTAGTTTGAGGGAGACAGATTATGGTATTGTGATTTTACTAATTTCTAGTTGTTTGATTTAATTGAGAATTGTGGTGTTTGAACTAACTTGATTGATTGTGACATGTTTGCATTGATAAATGCATGAAATGCTTGGGAGAAAGCATTGGCTAAGTGAAGGGATTTTGATAACGCATGTAACTAACATATTTTTATTATTTATGTTAATTAACTTTAGATCAGAATTTTATTTAGATGTAACACTTAATCGACTAATTTTTCTATAAATACAATTATTTTTTGATGTGTGATAATACTCTGGAACGTCATATTTTTATGTGCCAATTGTATATTTATTTTGAGTACGATTTTACTAATTTGAGTTATTTATGATATTTTATCTTGTAGGGACTGAATTGGAAGCAAAAGCAAATTTAAGGGCCAAAAGCGTGAAATTAAAGATAAAATGAGCCAATGTGCGACACATAAAATGGGCCAATGTGCGATACATGGAAAAGTTGGTGCCAAAAGTGCAAGCATGGAGGACACAAGGGTTGAATTGCAAAAAAGAAGAGATTTTATTTTATCAAACTCTACTTTAATTATATTAGGATAATTATTAAGGATTATTTAATTTCTTCATTTATCTTTGAGTATTTGTAATTATCTTTAGGAATTTAAGTAGGACTAGTCTATCTATCTTAGCACTATAAAAAGGGAATGAAGTGACTCAAATTAATGTTCTTCTTTTTCTGTAAACTCTCTCCCCAAAAGTTTTTTGTTCTTTCCATATTTCTTTTTAATAAAATCTCCATTTATACATTTATTTTCTTTCCCACCACAACCATGAGCCACTAAAATCCATCTAGCCAAAGGTTGCCAAAAATTCCCAAAAAGGGTTCTTGAGGTTTAGAATCCGTACTTAGCCTTCTCAACAGGGTATTCATCATTTCTCCGCATTACGGGGCTGACGCTTCCGTCCATGTCCCTTAAAAAGTGATCTTTTCAACGTGTGCAAGGAACGGCCGCTTTGTATATTTTGAGGAGGTTGCACAGTCGGTTCGTTAGCTTACTGCGTCAGAGGTTGGCGAGCCCAAGAGACAAAATGGCGTGGGATTCGCCATTGAGAAACACTCATCAAGCATAGATGATCCCACAAGAGCGATTGTTGGCTAGAGTCAGGTTCCACTAAATTGAAGTCTAAATCCTTGAAGCTGGTGGTCGTAGACGTCCTCTTCAACTATAACTGACTTATTCGGGCTGAGAAGGATCATCTAAAAGCCAAGGATTGAACCCAAGGCGGATCGAGGCAACTGGAGGCTGGAATCTCTCCACATAAGAAGCTTTCTCTAAACTCTTTCTTTTTATTTTCCTCATTTTAATTTTCGTAATCTATTCTCATAATTTCAATTAGTCTTAAATTCTGTTTTTTATTTTTCCAGATCGAAACTATTAATTCTGTTTTTATTTTTCTATGAACGCAAGTTTTCTTGGTTAAGAAATTGTCTAGGATTTCGAGAAACAAGCATTCGTATTATCCAATTCCTGAGGATTCGACCCTACTTTCCCTTTACTGTTATTTTTATTATTTTACAGGAAATAGGATATATTTGGTGCTTTTAACGACGCATCAATGTGTCAAAAAATAAGAATTGTATGAAATATTTGACATGACACAACATCAAAATTTTAAGAACTCATCTTTTATATTTTAGGGTTTATTAATTATTATATATACTTATACATGCGTGAAAGAGTTTCTTTATAGGTTTAGTATACATATAAGTTAGAAAGCGAGGAGACGTGAGCCATCTTCTTTAGTTATTAGGTTATTATTATTATATTTATACATTAAAATATGAAATATGATTGTGTTCTGCGCCTTCCGCCATCCCTTCCATTGTCCACCTAAATATATATATAATAAAGCGGAGAATGGAAGGGACGAGAGGCATAGAACACAAAATCATATATTTTTTTCTTTTAATAATAATAATAATAATAATAATTCCTTCTTCGATTATTTATTTTTTATATTTAATTCTTGTGGTTTTGTAATAATTTGATTTTTAGTGGTGTCGAAAATAATAGTTTTGGGACCATAATTCTGACGCAATAGTCCATAAATATTAGTCTTTTAAGGTCGTATTAATTTTTAGTTAGGAAATATTATCATTTAGATAGTTTAGTAAGTAAAAGTGACTAAATAGTAAAAGCTGCACTAGTTGAATTTATTTAATTAAAGGGACTAAACGAATAATTTAACCAATAGAAGTTAAATTAGTGGATTAACATGATTATTTATATATATGGACAAACTTAATTAAGGTTAATAGTGATTAATTAAAGCTTAATTATGAAAGACTTGAAAATTACAAAAAAAAAAAAAACTAAGTATATCTATTAAACTAAAGTAAAATAAAGATGATATTTTTTGTTTCATTTCACTCATCTTCTCCACGGCACTAAGGGAACTAGGGTTTCCATATTTTCAATTTTGAAGCCTTAAATTGTAAGTGAATCTTAGCTCGTTTTTAGTAATTTTTATGTTTTTGAGCTCGCATTAGCTTACTCTAGCTAACTCGAGGACTAATTTGTAGAACTGTTAAACACTATAAATGTTACCATTGATGAATTATAAACACTATAAATGTTACCATTGATGAATTAAGTTATTTCTTAAAGTTTATGATGGAATATGAAATTTTTTTGATAGATTAATTATTTTTGGAATTTTTTTGGTGATTTTTGTATTTAAGGACTAAATTGTTAAAATGATAAATTTACTTGTACTTGAGGTGAAATAATTACAAATATGGACTGTTGTGAGGTCTTAGATGATTAAGTTGAATTAGGTTTTAAGAAAAATGGTTAAATTACATGTTTGGGGCTTAAGGACTAAATTGAATAAAAGTGAAAAGTTAAAGATAATTTTGTAAAATTCCCAAAAAGGACTTAATTGCATAAATGACTATATTTTTCTGTTGATGTAGTTAATTGGATGAATATATTATTTTAGATCAGGAACGTGTTGCAAATCGCAGAAAAGAAAAGATTGTGGAGTAGGTTCCTATACTTTGGCAATTCTGCAAATCAATCCTATAAGTTCGTATGGTTATTTATATTTCAATTGATTCTCATATATTCTATGTTATTATAATTTTATAAATGTTTAATGGTATGAAATTGAAAACGTACAATGGAATACATACTATTTATTAGGCCTTGGGCCAGAGATTTAATGTTTGGGTTTGAGCTGGTGATATAGACTGTAGCAATGACTTGAGGTCCTGCATGTGTTGTGGACTCTCTGAAGCTTGTGTGAGTAGCATCGTGAAATGGTTAAATTACTGAATGTTAGCTCAAATGAGCGATATCCATTGATACTACGAACTGAGATCTCTATATCGATGATTCGAAATTAAACACTGTAATAAAGTTTTGATTACTTATTTACAAAGTTTATTTATTATGTTTAGGTTGTGAAATTTTATCAAATAATCAATTGAACTTAATAAGCTTTATGCAAGCTTACTCGTATTTGGTTCATTCTTTGTAAATTACATTTTTTTTGTGGACTCGAAAGATCATATATCAATATAAGAAATCACACCTGTAATGCACTGAATAATTTATTTCTGTTTCTGTAAATATTTGACACAAATGTGTATTTGCTTTAGAGGTTAAGTGTTCTGGGTGTGTGTATGAGGTCTTGGGTTCAAGTTTCACTTTTGCCAAATTTTGTTATTTTTCTGATCCAAGCCTTACCCTTGTTGAGTGGATTTATATTAAACTATATGTTAATTCATATCAAAATGAGCCTGTTGGTTCGAGTGGAAGGGGGTTGATGTGTTGGAGGTATTGTGTTTGAGACATTGCGCGAGTGTGGAAGTTAATTTTTATTCGGTTGGGTGTTAGAGTTTTGATGGAGTTGGGTTTCTGATAAGGTTGTTTGTTAGTGTGTTAGTGGTGGGAGGGATTTGGGAGTTATCTTTTATTTTATTCTTCTTTTTTTTTTAAATTTCTCTCTTTCCAGAAAAGAAAACTAACGTCAATTTTGTGTTGCTTCCCTTTGCTCTTTCGTTTTTCTTTTCTTTTGCTGCTTCCCTTTATTCTGTTTCGATTGGTCGTCAAATATCTATAATTTGCTTCTCCATTTTCCCTCTGTTGTTGGTAAGTGGGATTCTAGTGCTCTGTAGTTTTCGATTTCCAAATTGCCGATTGGAATTTTATTTTCTGTTTTGGAAGCAGTGAATCGTGTGTAGCGGGGCTCGCCTCTTACGGAATCATCATCTAAATCGTGCGGGGTGTTGGGGTAAGCAATGAACACTTGAATTGAACTGTTGTCGGTTACGTGATTTCGGTTTAAAAGGAAACTACTACAATTACCTTTCAACCTAAACTTGAGGTGACTTCAATCTTGATTATGGAATGCATAAAATTAATAGAAAAAGAAGAAGAAGAAAAGAAAGATGAAAGTATACCTGTTAATTTATTATCGAAAAGATAAAGTTCTTGGAGAAAAGTCAAATTTGCAATATGGGGAGGAATTTCACCTGAAACATATATATAATTAAATTAATCAAAATTTACAAATAAGTAAAATAAGTTTAATTGACATTTCTAGTACCATGGTTTATACGTGATTTTAGTGCTGACAAAATAGTCCAAAAATTGCAAACAGCAGCACAAACTTTTTTAGAGAGGGAGTTTTTGGCATAAAGTTGGGTTAATATTGTAATGGTAAGGAAAGGGTAAAAGAGAAATCATAAGGAAAGAAACAAGTGAGTTAATATTTTTGGTAATGTTAGCTCAATATTCTTTAAATATTTGATTCTAAGGAAATCCCAAAATGCAAGACTTAAATCTAATTTCATTTGTTCATCCATCCATTGGCAAGACAACAATAGCAGTGTTTAAAAAAAAACTCCAGTCTCCCAGAAAAAGGCGAGAAGTGTGGAGGGCCAAAGGCAAAGTGGCAAACAAGACATCAATTACATACTTTTTTACATAAATATCATTAAATATTAAATGTGATACATGCAAAATCCATTTATATTAATTAGTAACTTATAAACAGTGAATCCAAACAAGTTTTACTAATACAATTAATGGAAGTAATAAAGTGTACATAATAAAAATTGAAATGTCTAAAAATATTAAAATAAAGTTTTAGCTCAATAGTAATTTAAAAATTTTTATTAATACAATTTGTATGCATTCAAATCTTATCATGTATATTTTTATTGATTTTTTTTTTAAATTAAAAAGCTAAATTACCGTCGGATAATATAACTTACTTCAATAACGGAAAGGTATTTCTGTAATTTTTAGGACATAAATATGTCTTTAAAAATAATTTAGATAACAACAAAAAGAGATTAAATAAATATAACAAGAAAAATGATATTATACCTATTAAACTGATATTAAAAACATCAATATTTTCGAAAATAGTCAGGTCTTCAAATATATAATCACGTTGATTAAAATAGATTGGTGGTAGAATTATGTTATCTTTGCATTTGAAATTTTAGAATTTAGGCACTTTGATTGGTCTGTAATCAGAGCAACAACTCATGTTCTCCATTTCTCTCGTATTCAATAATACGAACTTATGGCGGAGCAGAAATAATAAAACAAATAAAGTAAGGGTAAAAAATGTTAGGTACAACCCAAATTGATCCCCAATTGAGAATTTTATTTCATCTAAATAATTAATTCCTTATATTAACCGAAATTTTGGAAACTAATAAGGTAAGGGTAAAAAAAAAAAGCTTGGTACATGTTTAATGTTAATTCATAAGACCCTAACTTAGCTAATTTGTTATCCAAGGCAAATCTTAACATCTTTACTTGATCGCCTAAGGTTTAATGTGAAATGCCCACACACAGTTGAACTTTTGCAATTCAAATAGTTTGGGGGTTTTCAGAAAAAAATTTGTAAAGTCAAGGTGAAATTTTATGATTTTCTTTCATGTACCAGTTTTAGTAGCTAGAATTTTACTATATCAATAAGCTAAAAGATTGAAAATGAAAATGAAAAATGGTGTAAAAGAAAAAAAAATGAAAATGAAAAATTTTAAATATAATTTTTAAGTTTATATGATGTGGCATAAAAAAGAATTTTTAGGGGTTGAAATTAAATTATAATTTACCATAGTAAAAACAATTTCATCATTTTAATACCCTATATCTTTATAAATTTTAAAGGACTAAATTAAATATTTATCATATTTAAAGGGGCAAAGTGTAATTTTATCTTTACTAATTTAAAATTTTAAAATAACTAAAAGGTCTAAATAAAATTTTTTATATTTTAGGGGGACCGGGTCCCTACTAACCCCTAGCTAGTAGCTACGCCCCTATTTGAGGGTATTTCTATCTTGTTTATATTTTTATATAAAAATCTTTACTGAAAAAAATAATATAATAGTATTTAAATATAAGACACAATAATATTCATACTTTTTTCTGAATAAAAGAATATTCATCAATTCAACTTTATTTGGAACAAAAAATGTAAATAAATAATATTTGCAATATATACAGATGGATGAAGTGAATATAATGAAGTATTTGCTGTTATAGTGTTATGAAATTCTCAGCTGAAAATATAAATTTAAAATGAAAAATATAAAAATATAAAAAGATATAAATTTTCATCTAAATCCTGACTTGGGTCTTCACAATTTTTTTATGAGTTAAGATTTTTGGAACCTAAATTATAGCATAATAAATAGTTTTTTATCATCATAAATTATATTAAATTTTGTTGAGTGTAGAGTAGAGCTGCAAACCAGTTTAATTATCATATTTGGTATACTTAATTTAAGTAATTTGTAACTCAAATTATTGATATTTTCTAACTTCAAAGTAGTTAGTTAAAGGATCATATGTCTAATTAATTGTTTTCTATATTATAGTCAGAAGTTAAAAAAGCGCAAGTAAAATATAGCAAAATTCTATTACAACTAAAATGAATTGCATAACTCTAACAACCAAAAGAAGAATAAAAATGATATTATACCTGTTAAGTTATTACCAGCAAATCCAATCCATTGGAGGGAAGTAAGGTTTCCAATCACCGATGGAATTTCACCTAAAATATATAATTAAAATCGTCAAAATTTACTAGTTTTTTTTTTTCTAACATATAATATCAACTATGTAGTCTGTAATCAAAGCTAAGAAAATTCTTATATTAATCTGTTTCTCTCCTATTCTATAATATCAACTATGCATGGCTGAGCAACAATTAATTCAACACATTAATAATAAGGTAAATCTAAAGGGTAGTGTTGGGTCCCCTATGTGGGAAACCATTGGCTATAGCCCATCTTTGACTTTTCAAAGATGGTGGCTATAGCAAGTTGAAGCAAATGGCTTTGTTAGGCACCGAAAGTTGTTTTTGGAAAGGGATAATTGCAATTTTGGTCCCTATTTGAATAGGTACTTTGCAAGATTGATCCCTGAACCTCAACTATAAATAGGCCTAATCATTTCTCATTTTCTTCATCCCACAATTTGCCATTCTCTACTTAAGGCATTGTTCTCTCTCCTTATTTGTAAATTTTCACTTGTATTTTTGGAGTGAAATATATTTTTTAGTGCCCGAGGACGTAGGCGAAATTTGCCGAACCTCGTTAAAATTCTGGTGTTCTTTATTATTTATTTTTCATATCTTGTGAGTGTGATTGTAGTTATTTATTGTGCTATTAAATTACGATAGAGGGATATTCTGGCTAGGAAAGATTTGGTACTTAAGTGATCCTCGTGATCCACCTCTCTTCCCGGGAATTGAACTCGGTGTGATTTTTCAAGATGAAGAATTATACTCTTTTACACGCTCCGCACAACAATTGGTACCAGAGCTAGATTCGCACTGGAGTACGATCGTTTGCGGCACTATTTAAGTATCGACACTCATTCACGATCTGAGTTGGGATTGAGAGAAAAATAGCAAAGCTCGGTTATTGTTTCAAATAATTATGGAAATCAATACGAGCAAGATGATTATGTTGAATGGCACAAATTATCAACTTTGGCGGAATAAAATGAAGGACTTGTTATTTGTGAAGGCCCTGCATCTTCCGGTCTTTGCTACTAAAAAACCCGATTCGAAAAGTGATGAAGAATGGGAATTTGAGCATCAACAAGTGTGTGGCTTTATTCGGCAATTTGTTGAAGAAAATGTTTACAATCACATTGATCAGGAGACACATGCTCGAACATTGTGGGAGAAGCTTGAAAGCTTGTATGCTTCGAGGTCGGGCAATAACAAGTTGTTTTTGCTGAAGAAAATGATGGCGTTGAAATACAAAGATGGAACGTCTACAGCTGACCATGTGAGCGAATTTCAGAGCGTGATGAATCAGTTGCTTGGTATGGGTGTCCAATTTGATGACGAGATCTTAGGGCTTTGGTTGCTTGCTACTCTACCAGACTCTTGGGAGACTTTCCGGGTTTCGCTCATTAATTCGCTTGCACAGGTATTATTACCTTGGATTTGGCTAAGAGTGGTGTGTTGAATGAAGAGGTCGAAGACGATCTCGTGGTTCTACATCACGGTCCGAGTCTTTGAGTTACCGAGAACAGGGGAGGAACAGAGACAAAGATGGAAAGGGTAGAAGCCGAAGCAAGTCAAGATCGAGATACAAGAATCTTGAGTGCAATTATTGTGGCAAGAAAGGCCATATCAAAAAATATTGCTTCAAGTGGAAGAAAGAGAACAAAGGTGGTGATAAACACGATCGAACGACGATGAAAAATCCGAAAGCGTGTTGCTACTGCTACTCGTGAAGATCTGTTGGTCATTCGTGATGAGAATTTGGTCAACTTAGCATGTGACGAGGCTAGTTGGGTGATTGATACTTGGTGCATCACTTCATGTCACGTCGAGGAAGGATTTCTTCACATCTTATACTCTCGTGATTTTGGGGTATTGAAGATGGGTAATGACGGTTTGGTTCCGGTTGTTGGTATGGGAGATGTTCACTTGGTGAGTAACAATGGAACAAAGTTAACTCTCAAGGATGTCGACACGCACCGGATATCCGTTTGAATTTGATCTCTGCAGAAAGCTTGATGATGAGGATTCGTAACACCTTCGGTGAAGAGGCGGTGGAAGGCGACTAAAGGCTCCTTGGTTATGGCTCGAGGAAAGAAGAGCTCAAATTTATATTTGATGCAAGCTTGACTTCTCGAGAGAGGCAGTGAATGTGATGATGAATGATGACTCAACCGAGTTGTGGCATAAAAGAGACTCGATCACATGAGTGAAAAGGGGCTTAACTATTTAGCAAGGAAGAATCAACTTTCAGGTTTGAAGAATGCTTCACTGAAAGATTGTGCTCATTGTCTAGCAGGAAAGTAGAGAAGAGTTTCATTCAGGAGCCATCCTCCTCATAGAAGATCAGAGTTACTAGAGTTGGTCCATTCAGATGTCTGTGGTCCGATAAAAGTAAGGTCACTTGGCGGTGCACTTTATTTTGTGACTTTCATTGATGACTGTTCGAGAAAGCTATGGGTTTACACTTTGAAGTCTAAAGATCAAGTCTTTGAGGTGTTTAAACAGTTTCATGCATCAGTTGAAAGAGAAACGGGGAAGAAGTTGAAGTGCATTCGTACTGATAATGGAGGCGAATACACAGGCCCGTTTCATGAGTATTGTCTGCGACAGGGAATCAGACATCAGAGAACACCACCAAAGACTCCACAGTTAAATGGGTTAGCTGAAAGAATGAACCGAACACTGATTGAGAGAGTCAGATGTTTGTTGTCAGATGCAAAGCTGCCAAGATCATTTTGGGCTGAAGCTTTGAATACTGTAACACATGTGATAAATCGTCTCCTAGTGTTCCTTTGCGAGGTGATGTGCGGATAGAGTTTGGTTTGGCAAAGACGTGTCATATGATCACCTACGTGTGTTCGGTTGTAAAGTATTTGTTCATGTTCCAAAGGATGAAAGATCCAAGTTGGATGTCAAGACTCGACAATGCATTTTTATTGGTTATGGTCTAGATGGTGAGTTTGGTTACTGCACTCTATGATCCGATTCGAAGAAAACTCGTGAGAAGCGAGAGATGTTGTCTTCATTGAGGATCGACCATTGATGACATTGATGAGAGACGGAGAAAGCGAATTCACAAGACAATGGTGATTTGGTCGATGTGAATCCGGTTCCCTAAACTCTTCACCAGCTCTATATACAGGATAATATGTATAGTGATGTTATCGATGACCATCGAATATAGGTGACTTTGATGCTCCCATTGATGATGTTGTGAACGATCAACAACAAGCACCTATAGCTCCACCAGTTAGTTCCACTTGAAGGTCTTCTAGAGATCGAAGATCTTACATCGTGTATTCTTCTGATGAATATGTTCTTTTAACTGACGGGGGAGAACCTGAATGTTATGAAGAGGCTATGGAGAGTGAATGCAAAAATCAGTGGGTTGAAGCGATGAAAGATGAACTTCAATCCTTGCATGAAAACCATACCTTTGAGTTGGTGAAACTGCCCAAGGGCAAAAGAGCCTTGAAGAATCGGTGGGTTTACAGGATGAAGCAAGAAGAAAAGTCTTCATCTCCACGATACAAGGCTAGATTGGTCGTCAAGGGTTATACTCAGAAAAAGGGGATTGATTTTGAAGAAATATTTTCTCCAGTTGTGAAGATGTCTTCTATCAGAACCATACTGAGTTTGGCAGCCTGTTATGACTTAGAGGTTGAACAAATGGATGTGAAAACTGCTTTTCTTCATGGTGACTTGGAAGAAGAGCTTTACATGGAGCAGCCAGAGGGGTTTGTTGCACAAGGGAAAGAGGACTATGTGTGCAGATTGAAGAAGAGCTTGTATGGTTTGAAACAAGCTCCAAGGCAATGGTACAAGAAGTTTGAGTCTCATTATGGGGAGCAAGGCTACAAGAAGACTACTTACGATCATTGTGTATTTGTTAAGAGATTTTTCGGTGATGATTTTATAATTCTTTTGCTCTATGTTGATGACATGCTTATTGTTGGTCAGAATGCTTCTAGAATTGAGAAGTTGAAGCAAGAGTTGAGTAAATCCTTTGCAATGAAGGATTTGGGGCCAGCAAAGCAAATTCTTGGCATAAAGTTGACACGTGATAGAAAGGCCAAGAAATTATGGTTATCACAAGAGAGGTACATTGAGAAAGTACTTCAAAGGTTCAGCATGGACAAAGCTAAAGCGGTGAGCACTCCCTTTGCTACGCACTTTAGATTGAGTATTAAGCATAGTCCTTCCACAGAAAAGGAAAAGGAAGAGATGCAGAAAATTCCTTACTCTTGGTAGTGGGAGTCTGATGTATGCAATGGTTTGTACGAGGCCAGACTTGGCTTATGCTGTTGGTACAGTCAGTCGTTTTCTTTCTAACCCAGGCAGAGAGCATTGGAATGCAGTGAAGTGGATTATGAGATATCTTCGTGGCACTTCCAACATGAAACTTTGTTTCGGCAATGAGAAACCTGTTCTTGTTGGTTATACAGATTCGGACATGGCGGAGATATTGACTCGAGGAGATCTACTTCAAAGTTACTTGATCACTTATGCAGGGAGTCGTGGCATGGCAATCGAGATTGCAAAAGTGTGTTGCATTGTCCACCACTGAATCAGAGTTCATTGCAGCAACCGAAGCGTGCAAGGAGATGCTTTGGATGAAGAAGTTTATGCATGAGCTCGGTTTTACTCAGGAAAAGTATGTCCTGTACTGTGATAGCCAGAGTGCTATTCATCTTGGTAAGAACCCAACTTTTCATGCTAGATCTAAGCATATTGATGTTCGGTACCATTGGATACGAGATGTTCTTGAAGCTAAGCTACTAGAGCTTGAGAAGATACATACTGATGATAATGGTGCTGATATGTTGACGAAGGCTTTACCAAGAGGAAAGTTTGAAGCATGTTGTTTGATCTCAGGGATGGAGGCATTCCCACATAGTTGGAGGGGGAGATTTGTTGGGTCCCCTATGTGGGAAACCATTGGCTATAGCCCATCTTTGACTTTTCAAAGATGGTGGCTATAGCAAGTTGAAGCAAATGGCTTTGTTAGGCACCGAAAGTTGTTTTTGGAAAGGGATAATTGCAATTTTGGTCCCTATTTGAATAGGTACTTTGCAAGATTGATCCCTGAACCTCAACTATAAATAGGCCTAATCATTTCTCATTTTCTTCATCCCACAATTTGCCATTCTCTACTTAAGGCATTGTTCTCTCTCCTTATTTGTAAATTTTCACTTGTATTTTTGGAGTGAAATATATTTTTAGTGCCCGAGGACGTAGGCGAAATTTGCCGAACCTCGTTAAAATTCTGGTGTTCTTTATTATTTATTTTTCATATCTTGTGAGTGTGATTGTAGTTATTTATTGTGCTATTAAATTACGATAGAGGGATATTCTGGCTAGGAAAGATTTGGTACTTAAGTGATCCTCGTGATCCACCTCTCTTCCCTGGGAATTGAACTCGGTGTGATTTTTCAGTACAGTAATTATACTCTTTTACACGCTTCCGCACAACAGGTAGGTGATTCAATATTTTTTCAATTCAAAAGGGTACCAAATTAAAATTCAGATCTTCAATTATTATAAACTTTTTCTCATGGACCTAAGTTGTAGTAGCTAAAGTATGAAATGTTTTTTCAGAGTCAGAAGTATTATTATAGTAAGAAAAATAAAAACTAAACAAGCTTAAATAAACTACACCAATATATAAAAAAAAATTGTTGTAAGAAAAAGAGAGAAGTGGCAGAAAATATATTAATTACAAACGGAAAGCCTTAAAATACAAGACTGAATTTGGGAAACACTGGTCATCTTTGATTGCTTCATTGGTCCATACATCTGATTGCAAGTCAGATTTCTACTTTTATTGAAGTAACTCGCTTTAGAATATTATAAAAGCAAGATTTGTGATTTAGAGATGTTGCCTTCATTTTTTTTTCCTCGACCAAATAAAATATTTAACCAAAGCGGTTAGTAAAACATGAGATACTAAATACAGACGCATCTCAATATAGGAAAGAAAATTACAAACGAACTCTTAAAGCAAGCAGCCTTTAATTTTACATCAACTAATTGGTTGATGGCTCAATTAACATAAAACAAATAAAGATTTACACTACAACTAAGTTTCCTGATAATGAAGCAACCAAACCATGATGGGATTTCTCCATTGAAGCTATTGTTATCAAAGTTCAAATATTTCATCCGATGCAAATTTGTTAACTCAACGGGTAAAGAACTATAGAAATTATTGTGACGAATGTCAAGCCAAGCAAGGAAAGATAGATTATCCAATAGAGATGGGATGGTGCCTGAGAGCTCCATACTTGACAAAGTAATGACTCTGTTGTGTCTGGATCCACATGTGATACCAGTTCAATTACAAATAGAGGTAGAAGTGGACCAATTAATTGTTAAGAGGTTGTGTGGGTCATTACTTATCTGAGATTTTAAAACTAGAAAGGCCGATTGATCAGTGATGATGTTGAGTGAACTCTAAGATAAAAAAACTCCGAATGTTGCAAATAGTAGCAAAAACATAAGGAGAGAAATAGCTAAGTAAATACTTTTTGTAATGCTTGCTCAATATTAATTAAATACTCTTGGTTTTATGGATTTAGGCCCAGCATCCTTTGACTTGTGAGGATTGAGCTCCAACCAAAATACAAGACAGAAAAGGATAGCCTAAAATGTAAGACTTAGTCACAACTGGTTATCGATGATTGATTTAATGGTCCATATACAGAGGCGAATTTAGGGGTTGGCAAGGGTCCCAATCCCACTAAAATAGAAAATTGTTATTTAGGCCTTTTAATTTTTTTAAAAATTTTAAATTTGTAAAGGTAAAATTACACTTTGACCTCCTAAAATTATAATTAAAAATATGATTTAATCCTTTAAAAATTATAAAGATATAAACTATAAAAAATTAAAATTTCATTTAGCCTGGCATCTCCCCTCTCCATACATTCAGAAAAAAGAGACAAGTATTTTCAAGGAAAAAAAACATTAATTGGAAACATGAACTGAAAAGAATGGCCACCTTTTCAACCTTCCATTTCAATTATACATTGTTTAGTATATTAATCAAACTAGAGGCGAAGCAAGGGCAATTTTTTAGGGGCGGATGAAATTTTAATTTTTTATAGTTTATATCTTTATAATTTGTAAAGGATTAAATCAAATTTTTATAATTTTAGGGGGGCCAAAGTGTAATTTTACCTTTACTAATTTAAAATTTTAAAAAAAATTTAAAGGCATAAATAATAATTTTATATTTTAGGGGGGACGGGCCATGCCAGCCCCCGCTTCTCCCCTGAATAAAACCATGGACCGTAAAACTGTACCAAAAATATTGTTTCTCAACGTTTGAATTAAGGAGTAAGTACTTTGACAAAAACTCTTAAAATTTAGTTTGTTTATTCTCAAGTTTTATTTTGAAAGTTGAATTATATAATCCCTTAATATCTCAAGTTTTAACTGAAACAAAGTTATTACAATTCAACCAATCATAAACAACCCTTAAACCAATCATAAGCCAACTTTGACTTTTCAACTAAAGCTGTTACAACTGAAAACCAACACTTTTGCTTTAGTTCTTTCATATCTCTCACAAAGAACAGAGGTTGACGAGATATCTCACTTTGTTATTCCTCAAGTATGGGTTGTGGAGGTGACTATGAGTTCTGATGTGTTCCTACCTGCTACTAAGGGTAAATCAAGAGTTGCATTGAAAATCTAACAAAGTTTCGTTTGACACCAATTAAATTGGTTGATGGCTCAATTGACATAAATAATATATATATACACTCTAGGATTAAGTTTGGTTTTGCTAGCACTGAACTTAGTGGTTATTGTTTAAAGTCCCGCTTCACTATTTAAAACTACTGTTGACGGAAATTAATTAGATAAAAATGAATGAAACAATAACCAGGAATTGTTTACCTTTGAAATGGTTGTGACTAAGATGCAAAGTGTCGAGCAAAGTCAAATTTCCAATTTCTGTAGGTATACTTCCCTCCAAGGAGTTGTCTTGCAATGATAAAAACTTCATCTCTTTGCACTTGAATAAACTATTTGGAATTCTACCGGAAATTTGATTCCCACCCAAGCTCAACCTTTCTAGTTTTGACAAATTGCCTAGAGTAGATGGGATAACACCAATGAAGTTGTTATGGTACAGAGACAATCTTTGAAGTTTACTGAAGCAACCAAACCATGATGGGATTTCTCCATTGAAGCTATTGTTACCAAAGTCCAAATATTTCATCCGACGCAAATTAGTTAGCTCAATGGGTAAAGAGCCATGGAAACTATTTTGTCGAATGTCGAGCCAAGCAAGGAAAGATAGATTTCCCAATTGAGAAGAAATGGTGCCTGTGAGATCCATGCTTGACAAATTCAGAGCAGTGATTCTATGGTGTCTAGATCCACATGTGATACCAATCCAGCTACAAACGGAGGTAGAAGTAGACCAGTTGGTTCCCAAGAAATTGTGAGGATCATGAGTTATATGAGATTTTAGTTCCAGAAGAGCAGATTGATCAACGGTGACGCTAGAATATTTTGCAGACAAAATAACCCCAAAGGTTGCAAATAGCAGCCCAAACATAAACGGAGGAAGGAAGCTTGGTTTTGCCATAAGGTTGGATATGGGTGTAAGGCGCATCATAAGGAGAGAAACAACTCAGTTTAATACTTTTCTAATGTTAGTTCAATATTCTTTAAATATATACCTTGATTCGAAGGATTTAAGTAAGGCATCCATTGACTCATAATTTGAGTAAGAAGACGTACAATCTTGTGGTCCAACCATGTTATAGGGAAAAAAATGGAAAGCCTAAAATAGAAGGCTTAGTCTCAAGTTGAAGAGTAGCACTAACAATTCAATCACATTAAAAAAGATCATCGTTTGGATATATAAACGAAATCCAAACTCGCAATTATACCTACAGACATGAGGGATTCAATTGAAGACAAGTATAACTTGTTAAAATATAAAATATATAATTTTATCAAAATAACCCACCTTTTTAATTAAATACCAAAATAACCCAAAAGCTACAGTAAAATTAGGTGGAGCCAAATTATATGGCTCCACCAACTTGCCACGTCAGCAAAGGGCATAAAAAATAATTTTTTGGTGGAGCCATATTGAATGGTTCCACCTGCATAAAATATAAGGGAAATATTGCAAATTTTGAAAAATTAAGGGGCCTTTAAAATAATTTTCCAGTTTTTGGTGGAGCCATTTGAAATGACGCCACCACCCCTCCTGACACCCTTTTTTTTTATTTTGTCCTTTTTTACTTTTTTCAAATTGTGAAAAGTTTAGGGACCTTAAAAATAATTTTTCATTTTTGGGTGGAGCCATTTGAAATGGGGCCACCACCCACTGACTTTTTTTTTAAGTTTGTCTTTTTTTTTTTTTTTTTTTACTTTTTCAATTTTAAATGTTTAAATTCCTCTTAAATGTTTAAATGTTTTATATTATTAAAAAATAAAAACAAGTAATAAATTTGAAACATCATATCTCTAAAATATTTAAATGTTTTATATTATTAAAAATATGGTTAATATTTAAAAAATAATATTTAAAATTTAAAAAATTTAATTTAAAAATATACATTTAAAATTTATAAAAATAATTTCAAAAATATATATCTAAAATTAAAAAATAATCTAAAAATAATATTTAAAATTTAAAAAATATATATTATAGAACATTTCAAATATACATTACAAGTTTTTTAAAATTATTAATAAAAATAAATAAATTAAATAAACAAAAAAATAAGAAAAAAAATATAAAACTTCAATAGAGATAAAAATTAAAAAATCTCTTACTTTAAAAAATTCTACGCAAAATTAATAAAATATTAAACATACATTTCAAATATTATAAAACTAATAATTTTAAAAGTAATTTGAAAAATATACATTTAAAATTTATAAAAAATAATTTCAAAAATATATATCTAAAGTTAAAAAAATTATTTAAAAATAATATTTAAAATTTTAAAAAATATATTATAAAACATTTTAAATATACGTTACAAATTTTTTAAAATTAATAATATAAATTAAATAAACAAAATAAAATAGCAAAATAATAAAAAAGTAAAAAAAAAGAAAAAATTTAAAAAAAAACTTTAAAAAAAGTCAGTGGATGGTGGGGCCATTTCAAATGGCGCCATCAAAAAATGGGAAATTATTTTTTAAGGCCCCTAAACTTTTTAAAATCTAAAAAAGTAAAAAAAAGGACAAAATTAAAAAAAAAAAGTGTCAGGAGGGGTGGTGGCGCCATTTCAAATGGCTCCACCAAAAAATGAGAAATTGTTTTAAAGGCCCCAAATTTTTTAGATTTTGCAGTATTTCCTTTATATTTTATACAGGTGGAGCCATCCACTAAAAAATTATTTTTTTATGCCCTTTGCTGACGTGGCAAGTTGGTGGAGCCATATAATTTGGCTCTATGGCTCCACCTAATTTTACTATAGCTTTTGGGTTATTTTGGTATTTAATTAAAAAAGTGAATTATTTTGATAATTAATTAATTTATTTGGGTTATTTTAATAAAAAAACCTAACAAGTGAAGATCTTTGTAATTTGTAGTAATGCATGGATTGAATACCAACAAGGAATCTTCGGTCCTCTTTCTTTCTATCTGTGTCTTCCTCTCATTTTTTAGGCGTGCCATTTTGGTGTATTTTTTGTTTGGATCTGTTTTTCCTAGTTTTGATCTGATTTTGTTCTATTCCTGTGATGTTAATCTTATGAGTAAGATTGGGCCCCAACCATAATACACGCTACAGAATGAAAGCCCAAAAAATGCAAGACTCAAAGCTTTGGGAATATGAATTATAAAAAAATTAATTTGGAAATTGTCACTTCTTTTAAGACTGTCTCCACTATTATGATTCACGATTCAACAAATATTGATTCCTTTTCTTTGTGATAAAATTTATTAACAACAAATGTCATGCTTTTTATTTATTTATGCATAAAGTAATTTTTATTTAATATATTCACAACTAATACATTAATTTACAGCTATATGTCGCATTCAATAATAATTTTATAAATAAAAAAGGTAAATTAACTCGTTAGTTACTTTAAAATAAATTGATAGTCATTTTTATTTTAATCATTCTAAAAAAATATTATTAATTTAATTACTGTCGTTAATAAAATTAAATAAAATGATGACTACCATTAAATCCTTTTATTTTTTATTTCCTTTTTCCTTAATTATCTTTTTTCCCCTCATTCTCTCCGTCGAACAACCGCCTCTTCCAACAATCTCTTCAACCACATTGTCTTTCACCAATAAACTCAAACCGAAACAAACTCCATTACCATTACTCATTCTAAATCTAACTCACCGAAACCTCTCATTAATCAACCATCACCTCGATCAAGTCCACCATCTTTCATTATCACCGCCTACCACACTACCTAAGCCCCATTTAGGTTGGGCCATTTTACCAGAAAATACCCTTTTTTTATAAAATTTACGGAATAGGACCTGTTTTTTAATTATTTACTGAAAATGGTCATTTCCCCCGAAAATGCGTCTACATCAGTACATTTTCAAGGGATGCAGCAGGAAAACGCGTCCCTGGGGAAGCGTTTTTGCCACATCAGCAAAAAACGCTTCCTTGAGGGCGCTCTTTGCTGATGTGACAAAAACGCTCCCCCAAAGACGCGTTTTAGCCCGTGTTTTTTATAAAAAAAAATCTATTCTCGAATTAAATTTTCAAAAAAGGTTATTTTTTAAATATTATAAAAATAGACCAATTTTTTTAAAAATTTACGAGAATAAACCTTTATAAAGGCTCAAAGTGACAACACTATTTTTTTAAGGTGTCATCAATTAATATGGAAATATAACTTATAAAGGAAATCTTTATATAGACCCAAAGTCTCATTTCCCTTGTTTTCTTGAGCAATGTGAGATATAAGATATGTGTATACATAGACTCATGAACAGTTTTGCAGCTTGTTCCTAAACAATGTGGGATTCCTTCCTCTTTTAACTAACAACATGAGATGAAAGGCTACACTATATTTGATTTTTTTTACTTAGAGTTTAAATTTTTTTACAAAAAGTTAACATTTGTTGCATCATAAATAAAACTTTTTGTTGGGAAGAAACCGAAACAACCGAACGGAAGCGAAGCACAACCGGTGTTCTTTCTCTCCCTATAAATCTTGTCAAATATTATGGCAAGCACAATAGCACAAAAATATGTTCTCTAGCAACCTATCAACCACAAATCAACCAATGCAACCACAACAAAAATAATAAATAGAGACACCAATATTTTTACGTGGAAAACCCCTCTAAATCAAGGGTAAAAATCACAGGACTTTAGAGTCCGATCAAAAGCTCCACTATAATCAAATGTTCAGCTACAAGATCACAATACCAAGCCTACAACAAGCATTCAATTCCAATAAGGCTAACAATATGTAATCTTTAGCAACAGAGAGAAAAGTTGGAGAACATCACCAAAATTGTAGCTGCTGTAAAACGGGTATTTCTGACGCTACAGGACTCGGATGAAAAATCCGACCGTACAAAGTCAAGAACCCCTTGTCGTCTAGCTGCTGTCCAAAAATCAGCTCAATCGAACCACGGATGGACCTCCGATCGAAGAATTGATCACAGCTGCTCCAAATTTGAAAAATTAATTTTTCAGCTTCAAAGCTCTCTGTTTCTCCCTTCTATTTTCTCTCTTATTTTTCTCTCTTAAAATCTGATCATTTGGGCTCCCACTCACGTTAAAAAATTGGCTGCCTATCATCCTTTAAAAAGACAAAATAAAATGATGCAAAAAACAAAACAAAGTGCCATAAAACATGGCAATTTTTGAGGGATTCCCACATAGTGGGACCCTCCCAACAAATCTCCCCCTCCTACTATGTGGGGAATACCTCCATACTGGAGATCAAACAACATGCTTCAAACTTTCCTCTTGGTAAAGCCTTCGTCAACATATCAGCACCATTATCATCAGTATGTATCTTCTCAAGCTCCAATAGCTTAGCTTCAAGAACATCTCGTATCCAATGGTACCTTACATCAATATGCTTAGATCTAGCATGAAAAGTTCAGTTCTTACCAAGATGAATAGCACTCTGGCTATCACAATACAGGACATACTTCTCCTGTGTAAAACCAAGCTCATGCATAAACTTCTTCATCCAAAGCATCTCCTTGCACGCTTCGGTTGCTGCAATGAACTCTGATTCAGTGGTGGACAATGCAACACACTTTTGTAATCTCGATTTCCATGCCACAGCTCCCCCTGCATTAGTAATCAAGTAACCTGAAGTAGATCTCCTCGAGTCAATATCTCCGGCCATGTCTGAATCTGTATAACCAACAAGAACAGGTTTCTCATTGCCGAAACAAAGTCTCATGTTGGAAGTGCCACGAAGATATCTCATAATCCACTTCACTGCATTCCAATGCTCTCTGCCAGGATTAGAAAGAAAACGACTGACTGTACCAACGGCATAAGCCAAGTCTGGTCTCGTACAAACCATTGCATACATCAGACTCCCCACGGCTGAAGAGCAAGGAATTTTCTGCATCTCTTCCTTCTCCTTTTCTGTGGAAGGACTATGCTTAACACTCAATCTGAAGTGCGTAACAAAGGGAGTGCTCACCGCTTTAGCTTTGTCCATGCTGAATCTTTGAAGTACTTTCTCGATGTACCTCTCTTGTGATAACCATAATTTCTTGGCCTTTCTATCACGTGTCAACTTTATGCCAAGAATTTGCTTTGCTGGCCCCAAATCCTTTATTGCAAAGGATTTACTCAACTCCTGCTTCAATTTCTCAATTCTAGAAGCATTCTGACCAACAATAAGCATGTCATCAACATAGAGAAAAAGAATTATAAAATCATTACCAGAGAATCTCTTAATAAACACACAATGATCAGAAGTAGTCTTCTTGTAGCCTTACTCCCCCATAACAGACTTAAACTTCTTATACCATTGCCTTGGAGCTTGCTTCAAACTGTACAAGCTCTTCTTCAATCTGCACACATAGTCCTCTTTCCCTTGTGCAACAAACCCCTCTGGCTGCTCCATGTAAAGCTCTTCTTCTAAGTTACCATGAAGAAAAGCAGTTTTCACGTCCATTTGTTCAACCTCTAAGTCATAACAGGCTGCCAAACTCAGTATAGTTCTGATAGAGGACATCTTCACAACCGGAGAAAATATTTCTTCAAAATCAACCCCCTTTTTCTGAGTATAACCCTTGACGACCAATCTAGCCTTGTATCATGGAGATGAAGACTTCTCTTCTTGCTTCAACCTGTAAACTCAACGATTCTTCAAGGCTCTTTTGCCCTTGGGCAGTTTCACCAACTCAAAGGTATGGTTTTCATGCAAGGATTGAAGTTCATCTTTCATCGCTTCAACCCACTGATCTTTGCATTCACTCTCCATAGCCTCTTCATAACATTCAGGTTCCCCCCCGTCAGTTAAAAGAACATATTCGTCAGAAGAATACCTGACGGAAGATCGTCGATCTCTGAAAACCTTCGAAGTGGAACCGCTGGTGGAGCTATAGGTGCTTGTTGTTGATCATTTACAACATCATCCATGGGAGCATCAAAGTCACCTATATCCTGATGGTCATCAGTAACATCACCATGCACATCATCCTGTATAGGACCTGGTGAAGAGTTTAGGGGAACTGGATTCACATCGATCAAATCACCACTGTCTTGTGAATTCACTTTCTCCGTCTTATCAATGTCATCAATGGTCTAATCCTCAATGAAGACAACATCTCTGCTTCTCACGAGTTTCTTCTGAACGGGATCATAGAGTCTATAACCAAACTCACCATCTAGACCATAACTAATAAAGATGCATTGTCGAGTCTTGGCATCCAACTTGGATCTTTCATCCTTTGGAACATGAACAAATGCTTTACAACTGAACACACGTAGGTGATCATATGACACATCTTTGCCAAACCAAACTCTATCTGGCACATCACCTCGCAAAGGAACACTAGGAGACAGATTTATCACATGTGTCACTGTATTCAAAGCTTCAGCCCAAAATGATCTTGGCAGCTTTGAATCTAACAACAAACATCTGACTCTCTCGATCAATGTTCGGTTCATTCTTTCAGCTAACCCATTTAACTGTGGAGTCTTTTATGGTGTTCTCTGATGTCTGATTCCCTGTCACAAACAATACCCATGAAATGGCCCTGTGTACTCGCCACCATTATCAGTACGAATGCACTTCAACTTCTTTCCTGTTTCCCTTTCAACTGATGCATGAAACTGTTTAAACACCTCAAAGACTTGATTTTTAGACTTCAAAGTGTAAACCCATAGCTTTCTCGAACAGTCATCGATGAAAGTTACAAAATAAAGTGCACCGCCAAGTGACCTTACTCTTATTGGACCACAGACATCTGAATGGACCAACTCTAGCAACTCTGATCTTCTATGAGGAGGACGGCTTCTAAAAGAAACTCTTCTTTGCTTTCCTGCTAGACAATGAGCACAATTCTTCAGTGTAGCATTCTTCAACCCCGAAAGTTGATTCTTCTTCGCTAAACAGTTATGTCCCTTCTCACTCATGTGACTGAGTCGTTTATGCCACAACTCAGTAGAGCTGTCATTCACTGTCACATTTACAGTCTCTCGAGAAGCTGAAGCTTGCATCAAATATAAATTTGAGCTCTTCTTTTCTCGAGCCACAACCAAGGAGCCTTTAGTCGACTTCCACCGCCTCTCACCAAGGTGTTACGAATCCTCATCATCAAGCTTTCCTTCAGAGATCAAATTCAAACAAATATCCGGTGCGTGTCTGACATCCTTGAGAGTTAACTTTGTTCCATTGTTACTCACCAAGTGAACATCTTCCATACCAACAACCGAAACCAAACCGTCATTACCCATCTTCAATACCCCAAAATCACCAGGAGTATAAGATGTGAAGAAATCCTTCCTCGACGTGACATGAATTGATGCACCAGTATCAATCACCCAACTAGTCTCGTCACATGCTAGGTTGACCAAATTCTCATCACGAATGACCAACAGATCTTCACGAGTAGTAGTAGCAACATGCTCAGATTTTTCATCATCATTCCGATCGTGTTTATCACCACCTTTGTTTTCTTTCTTCCACTTGAAGCAGTATTTCTTGATATGGCCTTTCTTGCCACAATGATGACACTCAAGATTCTTGTATCTCGATCTTGACTTGCTTCGGCCTTTATCTCTACTCTTTCCATCTTTGTCTCTATTCCTCCCCCTGTTCTCGGTAACCAACACCTCAGACTGTGATGTAGAACCCTGAGATCGTCTTCTGACCTCTTCATTCAACACACCACTCTTAGCCAAATCCAAAGTGATAATACCCTTTGGGGCAGAATTAATGAGCGAAACCCGAAAGGTCTCCCAAGAGCCTGGTAGAGTAGCAAGTAACCAAAGCCCTAAAATCTCGTCATCAAATTTGACACCCATACCAAGTAGCTGATTCATCACGCTCTGAAATTCACTCACATGGTCAGCTATAGACGTTCCTTCTTTGTATTTCAACGCCATCATTTTCTTTCAAAAAAACAACTTGTTATTGCCCGACCTCAAGCATACAAGCTTTCAAGCTTTTCCCACAATGTTCGAGCATGTGTCTCCTGATCAATGTGGTTGTAAACATTTTCTTCAACAAATTGCCGAATAAAGCCACACACTTGTTGATGCTCAAATTCCCATTCTTCATCACTTTTGAATCGGTTTTTGAGTAGCAAAGACCGTAAGATGCAGAGCCTTCACAAACAACAAGTCCTTCATTTTATTCCGCCAAAGTTGATAATTTGTGCCATTCAACATAATCAACTTGCTCGTATTAATTTCCATAATTTTGACAAAATAACTGAGCTCTTGATACCAGTTTGTTGGAAAGAAACTGAAACAATCGAACGGAAGCGAAGCACAACCGGTGTTCTTTCTCTCCCTATAACTCTTGTCAAATATTATGGCAAGCACAATAGCACAAAAATATGTTCTCTAGCAACCTATCAACCACAAATCAACCAATGCAACCACAACAAAAATAATAAATAGAGACACCGATATTTTTACGTGGAAAACCCCTCTAAATCAAGGGTAAAAACCACGGGACTTTAGAGTCCGATCAAAAGCTCCACTATAATCAAATGTTCAGCTACAAGATCACAATACCAAGCCTACAACAAGCATTCAACTCCAACAAGGCTAACAATATGTAATCTTTAGCAAAAGAGAGAAAAGTTGGAGAACATCACCAAAATCGTAGCTGCTGTAAAACGAGTATTTCTGACGCTACAGGACTTGGATGAAAAATCCGACCGTACAAAGTCAAGAACATCTTGTCGTCTAGCTGCTGTCCAAAAATCAGCTCAATCGAACCAAGGATGGACCTCCGATCGAAGAGTTGATCACAGCTGCTCCAAATTTGAAAAATTAATTTTTCAGCTTCAAAGCTCTCTGTTTCTCCCTTCTATTTTCTCTCTTATTTTTCTCTCTTAAAATCTGATCATTTGGGCTCCCACTCACGTTAAAAAATTGGCTGCCTATGATCCTTTAAAAAGACAAAATAAAATGATGCAAAAAACAAAACAAAGTGCCATAAAACATGGCAATTTTTGAGGGATTCCCACATAGTGGGACCCTCCCAACACTTTTAAGTACATGCAAAATATAAATATAGTACTAAATCTGTCTCAAATGTTATTAGTTAAAAAAAAATGGTGTACCCTTTCAAATATTTAATTTTGTAACAAAAATTATTTTTCAAATGTTATCTCGATTTTCCATTTTATAAAACAAAATCTTATCATCCCACTTTGTATTTAATACTAAATCTGTCAGTGAAATAAAAATTCTTGGTCGAATCAGGCCAGGCAGGTCCATGGATAAATAAGTGGTATTAAAATTATTTCTATATTATTGGTATTGAAATTACTTCTTTATTACCCAATCTTAATATCATATTATCGGTTCAATGTAATGTTAAATTAAACATAATAATGTGATTACAAAATGTCTTTAAATCACAAGTGTACAGTACTCTTATAAAGTAATTATCTTTTAACCAACAAATGTTGCGTATCAAGAGAGGTTGAAGTTCAAATTTTGATGACAATAATATTAGGAGAGACTCTGAACCTCAAATATGATCCGTAAAACGAACATGAAGAATATAAATAATAATAATTTTCCTTTTAACATTGTCGTAGTTTCATTTTTGTTGCATTTCACTGAAGTGCAAAGTTAACTATATTTGTTACATAAAATATAAAATAAGTATAGGGATGAAATTTTAGCCTTTGAAGTAATGAATCACATAAATGATAATGAAGTAATAAAAGAAGAGAACCATTACAGTCTTAGCCAGCTTGTGCTGGAATGGGGGGAGAGAATGCAGACGGGGTCTACGAATTGGTGGTTTTTTTTATTGTTGACAGCTCGTACAAGTATCTGTACGGATATGGATTAGGATTTATCGATATTTTTAGTAGATTAAATTATGAGTTCAGTCAGATATTTATGCATGTTTTAAATTACATTTTGGTTATTGAATTTAAAGAAATAATTAGTGATGTTATTGATTTATTGTATTTTAAGTTGATTAAACAGTTAGTTGATATAGTATGTTATATCATTTCAAATAAAATTTTTTGATAAAAATGTAATGTTGTTCTTTTAATGCAGTTTAATTTTTTAAAAATTTTTAGGTTTAAATAAATGTTTGGTGATTGAATTTGACATTTTAAGCATTTTTAAAGCGTATAAATAATTTTAAAAAATATTAAAAATTATATAAAAAAAAGTTTAATTCCTTCTCTTAGCCTTTGGATTGCAATCTTCTTTATGATAGTCGTTGGCTTCTTATTTCCATCAACAAAATCTCCATTATATATATATATATATATATATATATATATCATGTGAAAAAAAATTCCCCTTGGTTTCAAATAAAATTCAATTATGCTTAGTTTACAATTCAAATATATTATTTATTTTACGTTAATAACCAATATTGTTGTGGATTTGTTTTGAAAAGAAATTTAAATTTTAATAATTATTTATTTACTACTTCCCAATTATTTTTTTAGAAACTAAGGTCACTTTTAATATAAATTAAACTAATCATTATTTAATTAGTAGAAATATGTATTTTTTAAATCATATAACATTTTACTTAGAGTTTAAAGTTTTTTTAAAAAGTTAACATGTGTTACATTATAAATAAAACTTTTAAGTATATGCAAAATATAAATATAGTACTAAATCTGTCTTAAATGTTATTAGTTAAAAAAAAAAAAAAAACAAAATGGTGTAGCTTTCTAAGTAAAAAAAATCAAATATAGTGTAGCATTTCATCTCATTTTGTTAGTCAAAAGAGGAAGGAATCCCATATTGTTTAGGAACAAGCTACAAAACTATTCATGAGTCTATATACACACATATCTCATATCCCACATTGCTCAAAGAAAACAAGGGGAATGTGACTTTGGGTCTATATAAAGATTTCCTTTGTAAGTTATATTTCCATATTAAATGATGACACCTTAAAAAAAAATAATGTTGTTACTTTGAGCCTTTATAAAGGTTTATTTTCGTAAATTTTTAAAAAATTTGGTCTATTTTTATAATATTTAAAAAATGACCTTTTTTGAAAATTTAATTCGAGAATATTTTTTTTAGAAAAAAACACGGGGCTAAAACGCGTCCTTGGGGGAGCTTTTTTCCACATCAGCAAAGCGTGCCTCAAGGAAGCGTGAAATAACGATTACTAGACTAATAATACTTTTATAAAAGGAGTTTCGCATATTACTCTGGAAACCTGTAACGACCCAAACCCGGCCCAAACGCTATGGCCGAATCTGGTCCGTTACAGTGAAAACATTTTTGAAGTTCCTTTTTGAAAACCAACTCAAAATTTTGAAAGCCTTCATTTATTTGAAGTTGCTAAAACCATACTTAGTTTTTAATTGAAAATTTAAAACAAGTCAAGTCATTATAAAATTACTAATGTGCCTGATGGCCCGTTAAAAACGTTTGCGAGTTCAGTTTAGAAAACCCATTTCATCTCATTTCATAAAAAGATAATTTAAACAAATATTCGAGCGTAAAATAAAAATAAAATAAAAATACTAGGAGGCCTTATTACATAAAAGAAGATAAAATTTAAATTCACAATCCCATAGTAAATAAATTGAAATTCAAGGTCCGTTAAAATTTAACTCCAACGGCATGGCCACCTCGAGTCAGCCCGGCTCCACATCCGCGATCTACTCGTTACCTGAAAAATGTAAAGGAGAAGGTGAGTCACCAAGACTCAGTATGTAACCCTTCCCCCGGTTTTAAATATGTTCATACACATCATATAACAGATTAACATGCAAAACATCATATATCCCAACCTAGCCAGCCATACACCTCTGTCTACCCCGTTGTGGTACCAAACCACTGGTGGTGCCAAACCACTGGTGACATATAGTCACGATGTGCTACCAAAGCACTGGTGTCCGTAGACACAAATCGGGTGATGGGGCCAACCCATCGTGTGATACCAAATCACTGGCAGACGATCCCATATCTCAAGTGGGGCCAACCCACGGTGGTATTAACCACAGGGATAAGTCGCTACTGAGGTGCCAAACCTCTGGAGGTACCAAACCTCTGGTGACATATAGTCACGGTGTGTTACCAAAACACTGGTGCCGTCGCTTACACGAATACACTGCCCCTCCACTCATCAATCCCACACGGATAAACATATATATGTTTCATGCCATCATCACATTCTTAAATTTCATGTGTCAATACATCATGCTTACCAAAAGCATCAAATAGCAAATTCATAATAATGTGTACTTACGAGTCGCCACTTATACCGAGTTGGTATTAATTCCAATGCTACATAAATCAAAATGAGCATTCACAATATTAAGCACAGTTAATATATCATATGGTGTGTATGTACACACCTGTCACCACGATAGCCTTAGATCCCGAAGTTAATCAATCGGCCACACTCTAAGTCCTTGCCCTATATTTGGCCAACTATCAAGGTTAGTATTATGGCCTATTCGGCCAAACAAATCTAGAGAGGGTCGGTTGTGATCCCGGATTCTTACCTTTGTGTTCGCTACAATCCACCACGGTACTCGAGATCGCTTTGCAAATAATGGATCGGGGATATTGTCGGTAACTTTTGGCTTTTAATCACTTAAGTAATACCCTATTGAAAATAAAGCGAGCCTCTACCAACACTTACCAAAGCCGAATGCCGGCAATTTCGGACTTAGACGACTTGCTCACGATATCCCGAAGAACCTTATGAGAATTGATTTCAAAGGAGAACACAAGTTAGTCATACTTTTCATCCAAATGCCGAATTTTGGCTTCCCCTTCTTATCAGTGAGTCGTGAAAAGAAAATACAAGAGGAGGGTTGGCCATCCCTTACCTTTATGATCGATAGAGAAATCCCGAGATATCTATGCCACGCACTATTCGGCCAAGAGGTTAAAAATAGTAAAAGGAATTCGGCACTTCCAATGGGTATATTCGGCTATTGAAGAAATCAATGGAGGAGAAGGATGTTAAAATTTTCGGCAAAAAGGCGTGGATGCTTGGTTGTTAAAAGAAAAAGAGGATTGAGGGTGGAGGTTCGGCAGGAGAAATATAGAAGACTAATTCGGCTACTTGAGGTTTGAGAGAAAATAAAGAAAATTAGAAGGAAAAGGGTTAGGTTTTTGGCTAGCGAGAGATGGGAAAAAGAAAACAAGGTGGTGGGTTGGGGTATTTATAAGCATTCGGCACCCCCTTGACTTGCCAGTCCACTCCTATCATCCAAGGAGTTCAAAATCCATTTAATTTCCTCAAATTATTCTTGGCCACTTGTTTAATTAATTCAAATAATTTGAATTAATCACCTAATAATCCCTTTTAATCAAATAATATCCTTGATGAAATTATCATATATCTTGTATTATCTAAAGGTTTAAGCAAATTAAAACCAATTTAAAATGCTTAAATTATCCCTTAATAATAATAATAAAAACCCCTTTATTATCCAAAATAAATAAAAAAAAGAATTAAGGGAGAGAAAAACTCTCCACATGTGCCGTCCATCCATAATGCAAAAAGGAGGGATCCTTGTGACTCGAACCAAGGCTCTCCCTTCCCCTTAATGTGGCGTCCATGCTAGCTCTTAAGTGGCTTCTTTTGCCACTTTTTACCAAGGGCTTTTAGTGTCAAAATATCCCCACTTATTCTTTTAACACCCTTCTCGCTAAGGCTCCTTACCTTTCAAGTTTAAAAACTAAATTTTCTTTTAAACCGAGCCAACTCAAAGCCTTAAATTAAACTCTCTTATTCCATAAATAATATTTGATGTAGTTCATACATAAGAAAATAATGAAATTTCAAATAGCCCCATTTTTGGGATGTTACAGTTCTACCCCCCTTAAAATAAATTTCGTCCCGAAATTACTTAACTAGAAAAGGTGGGGGTATTGTTTGCCTCATTACATCCTCGGAGTTCCCACGTAGCTTCCTCTGTACCATGGTTCCGCCACGCACCTTCACCACGGGGCGACTTCTTACGTAGAACCTTCACGCGTCTCGGTCTAAGATCTCGAATGGTTCCTCTTCAAACGATAAATCTGAATTCACCTCGATTTCTGTTATTGGCACTACGTGCGATGGGTCTGACCGATATCGTCTCAGCATTGATACGTGAAAGACATCATGGATTTGGTTCAGTTCGGCCGGTAACTCAAGCTGGTACGCCACTGGTCCAACACGCTTAATCACCGCATATGGCCCGATGAACCTTGGGCTTAGCTTCCCTTTCCTTCCAAATCTTAACACCTTTTTCCAAGGTGACACTTTGAAAAACCTTGTCTCCATAAAGATACTCTATCTCCTTGCGTTTTAAATCAAGCATAGGATTTTTGCCTATCCGATGCTTCCTTAAGACGAGACCGAATTACCTTAACTTTATCCTCCGTCTCGTCACCAACAACGGACCCAAAATCATCGTTCACCTAGTTCCGTCCAACATGTCTGAGTACGACACTTCACGCCATCTGATTGCCTCATCACGGAGCCATCGGATACTTGCACAGTGGTGGTGTTGTTATAGGCGAAACTCGCTAATGGTAGAAATTCCTCCCAACTACCACGGAAATCCAAGACACAACCTCTTAACATATCCTCCAAGACTGTATCACCCTTTCCGATTGTCCGTCGATTTGTGGATGGAAAGCGGTACTAAAATCCAACAGTGTGTGCCCATAGCTTGATGCAAGGCTTTCCAAAACCTTGACGTGAACACAGGATCCCTATCCGAGATGATTGATGTTGGAACCCCATGTAATCTTACTATCTCTCGAGGGGCGTACTGACTTAGCTAGCTTCAAGAGAGAAATCCATCCTCACAGGTATGAAGTGAGCCGACTTAGTTAACCGGTCTACTATTACCCAAACGCGTCTTTCTTATCGGGCGTAAGGGTAGCCCACTAACAAAATCCATAGTGATCCATTCCCACTTCCATTGGGGAATCTTCACTGGCTGAAGCAACCCTGACGGCAACTGATGTTCAGCCTTAACTTGTTGACAAGTTAGACACTTACCAACAAACTCTGTTACTTCACGTTTTAACCCGGGCCACCAAAACTGCTCTCTAAGATCCCTATACATCTTGCTTCCTCCCGGATGCATAGCGTAAGGGCTGCTATGTGCATCATGGAGAATCTTACGCCTCAACTCCACATCCTTTGGCATACACGCCGCCTCTTGAAAGCATAATACTCCATCACTCGACAAAGTTATATCCTTCCAAACCACCATCCACGAACTTGTGCTCTCTTAGGTTCAACCCTTCATCTCTCTTGATTGTTTTTCCTTAACCTCCTCGATCCATGTTGGCTTAACTCGAAGTTCCGCCAAGAGACTTCCATCATCATATAGACTCAACCGAGCAAACATTGCTCTTAAATCAAATCCACGACCTTAGGCTCAATGCGTCGGCTACCACGTTGGCCTTGCACGGATGATACTCGATTGAACAATCGTAATCCTTCAAAAGTTCGAACCACCGACGCTGTTGTCTCAAGTTAAGATCCTTACGAGTCAAGAGATACCTCGGACTCTTGTGATCTCTGTATAAACTATCGACTTCTCCCCATAAAGGTAGTGTCTCCATATTTTCAGAGCGAAGACGATGCGCTAGCTCTAAGTCGTGCGTTGGATAGTTCAATTCATGAGGTCTTAAGCGGCGTGATGCATAGGCTACTACCTTCCCTTCTGCATCAGCACACATCCCAAACCGGTATATGGGACGCATCACAATAAGCGGTGAACAATTTTTACGCCTCTCGTTGCACCAAAATCGAGCTTAGTCAAAATTTTCCTTAGTTTATCGAAGCTTTCTTGCGCTTCTTCGACCATACAAATGGGACTCCTTTTCTTAGTAGCCGTCAGCGGTCTTTGCGATCGAGAAAATCCTTCTACAAACCTTCGATAATACCCCGCTAGACCTAGGAAACTTCGATCTCATCGCGACCTAGGCGGTTTCCAATCCAACACCGCTTCAATCTTGCGAGGTCCACTCTAATCCTTCCGCCGACACTACGTGACCTAAGAAAGCTACTTTCCTTAGCCAAAATTCACACTTACCGAATTTGGCATATAATCGCTTCTCCTTAGTACTTGCAACACTATTCGCAAATGCTCGTCATGCTCCTCCTCCGACTTAGAGTACACCAAGATGTCGTCAATGAATACTACGACGAACTGGTCTGAAGTCTTCTTTGAAATACTCTGTTCATCAAGTCCATAAAATGCCGCCGCGCGTTGGTCAACCCAAATGGCATCACCAGAAACTCGTAATGTCCATATCGAGTTCTGAATGCCGTCTTGTGAGCATCAACCTCTTTTACCTTCAATTGATGGTAACCCGACCTAAGGTCTATCTTTGAAAACACCGCGGCACCCTTCGGTTGGTCAAACAAGTCATCGATCCGAGGCAAGCGGATACTTGTTCTTGATCGTTAACTTGTTTAAGCGGCGGTAGTCGATGCACATTCGCATGGACCCGTCCTTCTTCTTGACAAATAGCACAGTGCTCCCCACGGGATATGCTTGGTCGAATAAACCCTCTATCCAAAAGCTCACGAATTTGGGCCTTGACTCCACCAATTCCTTTGGTGCCATTCGGTATGGTGCTATAGACACAGTGTGTCGTTCGGGTAGCAAGTCAATACCGAATTCAACTTCCCGATCCGGAGGCGGACACGGAAGTTCTTAGGAATATCGCCAACAAATTCCCCAACCGTTCGAACCTCAACTCATCGACTCCTTAGCTTCCAAAGCACGGATCCGAACCAAAAATGCCTCGCAACCTTTCTTAACCATCCTTTCGGCCTTCAAGGCCGACACCACATTGGATAGGTAATTCCTTCTATCACCTATCATAACCACTTCATCACCCTCGATCGTCTTAAGCACCATGCGCGCGCGCGCAATCCAAATTTGCTCGATACTTAACTAGCCAATCCATTCCAAGGATCAAATCGAACTCTCAGAAAGGTAGTTCCATCGGATCGGCTACAAAATCGACCCCTTGGAGTTCTAGGGTACATCTCTATAAAGTTTGTCTACTACTACAGAGTGTCTAGGGGGCTTAGCATAGTCATCTTCCTAAGAGTAGTCTCGAGTCTAGGTCCATAGTTCCTACCACACTACTAGCAATGTAGTAAAGTCGCGTCGAACCCACATCAATCAATGCAACATAAGGTAAACCAAATATTAGAAGCGCATCGGTTATAACGTCCGGTGCGTCTCCCTCTCGCGACGCCTCATTTGCATAGACTAAGCCGGTGCCTAGCCTCTGTGTTACCGAACCTCGCGCTCGAGTTCCACGACCTCGGTTGAAACCATTGTTTCTCTCGCCATTACCCGACCCTCCGTGGTGGTCCAACATTTCGCCACGAGCGCGATTCGACCTTACGGGTGATCCTTGGCGCCTTTTGAGGACGATCCCTTACCCGATGCTCCAAAGACCCACACTTAAAACAACCTTTGTTACCGGTCCAACAACTCCCCAATGGGTTTTTCCACACGGTTGCACCGAGTTGGCCTTTGATTAGTAGTCGTGGGCCTACCGATCGATTTGGCCCACTCGCCTAGCCCGCGCTCGAGCATTAGCGCTACCCGATCCGGTGACCCAAAACCTCTCTTTTGGTTATTCTTACTATAGTTTTGTCTCACGGTCTCCTTAATCCCTTCGGCCACCTTGGCCTTCTCCACTAGGGGCGAGAACTCACGAACTGCTTTGGGGCAATTAGCAATCTCAGATCATCTCGAGCCCGTCCTCAAAGCGGACACTGGCGCTCATGTTCGGTGGCTACGATTCCTCCGGCATACCTACTCGGCCTTAAAAACTCCGCCTCATACTCGGCCACCGACTTAGTTCCTTGCACTAGACCTAGGAAGGCTTTCCTTTGGGCATCAGTGTAACTAGTGCCCACATACTTCTTCTGAAAGGCCGTTTTAAAGTAGTCCCACGTGAGATCATCACCGCGGCTCCATCCCGGACGATCGCCACCACCACTGTACGCTTCATCCTTTAGAAGCGACCGCGCCCTTTCGGCTTTTCCTCGTCGGTCGGTCGAGATCATCCATGACCCTTTCCGTAGATTCCGCCAATATTCTCATGCAAGACTTTGGGTGCCACTCCGAGACACCACGGAATACCTCGGCCCGTTAGGGCCGAGATTCGCTCGGGAGCAGACTTCCGAGCTCCCAAATTCCCACCAGCCCGGCCACCATCTTCAAAACTTCGCCAAAGCGACTTGCGACCACGGCCTCACCGCGAGTGCGGTCCTCGCTCGCCATTACGAAAGTAGGAGGTGGTGGTGGCGGTGGTACCTCGTTTTCCGAACCTTGACTGTCCCGCGGGTTCGGACACCGTCATCCTACCCCTACCGCGTCCACGACGCCCACGTCCTCTAGAACTCATTCTATCTATCGCGCGCTTTTAATCGATTAAGAAAATTTTATGTGTTAGCATTTGTTTCACTTTCTTATTCGCGAAGAAATTTTATGAACAGAATTTAATTAGGGATTCTTTCGAGCAAACAAGGTTTGAGTCTTCTATCCTAGTTCACACAAAGAGTTCATGCATCCATTCCTTAATGCTTTCCATACCTATTCACTCTTGGACATTTCGCCCATTCCCAACCCTGGGGGTATTTCGTCATTTTCCTACATGGGGTATTTTCAGTAAATAAAAATTTTTAAAACTTTAGTAGAGTAGATCATTTTGACATTCCCAAAACTGGAGGATATTTATAAAAATTTGTAAAATCGTAATCGTTTTGAAACCAGGGTATTTTGGTAATTTTGTCAATCGGGGGCAATTTTGTCATTTTGATAAATCAGAGGATATTTTCGACGTTTGTAAAACTTTGAGGGTCCTTTCTGAAAGTTTTCCTTTTCAAATAGTGATGTTGGTAACGCTTTCCAAAGATTAGGGTCATTTTGGTAATTTTCACAAATTGAGGCGTTTCAGTAATTTTCTAAAACCAAAATATTTGGTGTTGATTTTCAAAACTAAGTTGTTGGATATTTGTAAAGTAATTGAAATTTTTGAGCAAAACCATTGAACTGGTATTTTATGAGTCGGGCGTTTTAGTAATTTTACCCTAAGGGCATTTTTGTAATTTTCCAAAAATTTGAGTTTTTCGAGGAAAACGTTGTAAATATGATGTTTTACGCTTTGAAAGAGTTGTTGCAAGAGTTTTGAAAACATTTGAGTTGTTATTGTTTAGTTTCTGTTTGAAAACATGGCTAATTCCCTTTTTCGGGTTTTAGTCATTAGGTTTAGCTATATGACCGAGCCCTCTTGGTCGGGGTGAACCAAAGCTACGCACTGTGCGGATTCGAGTGAAGAGGAGGTGGGTCACGCGGACCGCTTAAATACCAAGCTCTCACCGAACCTTTCTAGACATGCGCATGAGAGGTTGCCACACCACTGAGCCTCTCGAGTTAGGGTGAACAGAAGCTACGCACCGGTAGGATACTGCGAAGAGGAGGAGGTGAGTCACACTGATCGCTTAAATACCGGGCTCTTAGGATCCAATCCTCGACATGCGTCATGGGGGTTACCACACCCTAGCTCATTTGGCTAAGTCATAGATTGGTTTAGTTCCTTAATGTCTTATGTTTGGTTCATGTGTTTGAGTAATCTAATCCTAGGGTTCAAGTCCTATAAGTCTATCTACGTTCCATACTTCCTACCCTTCTACAGAATATAGTTCACCAAGAGGTTTGAAGTACTTACAGGCGGATCGGGTGGGAGACTCGGGCCATGCTGGTTAAAAATCCAAAAATTATTTCATAAGGCCTTTTAAAACATTTTTGGGCCTTGGCCCCCACACAGCAGAGCTTTGAACTGGGCTCTGATACCAATTTTGTAACGACCCAAACCCGGCCCAAACGCTATGGCGAATCTAGTCCGTTACAGTGAAAACATTTTTGAAGTTCCTTTTTGAAAACCAACTCAAAATTTTGAAAGCCTTCATTTATTTGAAGTTGCTAAAACCATACTTAGTTTTTAATTGAAAATTTAAAACAAGTCAAGTCATTATAAAATTACTAATGTGCCTGATGGCCCGTTAAAAACGTTTGCGAGTTCAGTTTAGAAAACCCATTTCATCTCATTTCATAAAAAGATAATTTAAACAAATATTCGAGCGTAAAATAAAAATAAAATAAAAATACTAGGAGGCCTTATTACATAAAAGAAGATAAAATTTAAATTCACAATCCCATAGTAAATAAATTGAAATTCAAGGTCCGTTAAAATTTAACTCCAACGGCATGGCCACCTCGAGTCAGCCCGGCTCCACATCCGCGATCTACTCGTTACCTGAAAAATGTAAAGGAGAAGGTGAGTCACCAAGACTCAGTATGTAACCCTTCCCCCGGTTTTAAATATGTTCATACACATCATATAACAGATTAACATGCAAAACATCATATATCCCAACCTAGCTACCATACACCTGCTCTCTACCCGTTGTGGTACCAAACCACCGGTGGTGCCAAACCACTGGTGACATATAGTCACGATGTGCTACCAAAGCACTTTGGTGTCCGTGAGACACAAATCGGGTGATGGGGCCAACCCATCGTGTGATACCAAATCACCGGAGGCGATCCCATATCTCAAGTGGGGCCAACCCACGGTGGTATTAACCACGGGGATAAGTCGTTCATCGAGGTGCCAAACCTCCGGAGGTACCAAACCTCTGGTGACATATAGTCACGGTGTGTTACCAAAACATCGGTGCCCGTACACGCGAATACACTTTGCCTCCACTCATCAATCCCACACGGATAAACATATATATGTTTCATGCCATCACATTCTTAAATTTCATGTGTCAATACATCATGCTTACCAAAAGCATCAAATAGCAAATTCATAATAACAGGTACTTACCTGAGTCGCCACTTATACCGAGTTGGTATTAATTCCAATGCTACATAAATCAAAATGAGCATTCACAATATTAAGCCACGATTAATATATCATATGGTGTGTATGTACACACTGTCACCACGATAGCCTTAGATCCAGAAGTTAATCAATCGGCCACACTCTAAGTCCTTGCCCCTATATTGGCCAACTATCAAGGTTAGTATTATGGCCTATTCGGCCAAACAAATCTAGAGGGGGTCGGTTGTGATCCGGATTCTTACCTTTGTGTTCGCTACAATCCACGGTACTCAGATCTGCTTTACCAAATAATGGATCAGGGATATTGTCAGTAACTTTTGGCTTTTAATCACTTAAGTAATACCCTATTGAAAATAAAACGAGCCTCTACCAACACTTACCAAAGCCGAATGCCGGCAATTCGGACTTAGGACGACTTGCTCACGATATCCCGAAGAACCTTATGAGAATTGATTTCAAAGGAGAACACAAGTTAGTCATACTTTTCATCCAAATGCCGAATTTTGGCTTCCCTTCTTATCCAGTCGCGTAAAAGAAAATACAAGAGGAGGGTTCGGCCATCCCTTACCTTTATGATCGATAGAGAAATCCCGGAGTATCTATGCCACTGCACTATTCGGCCAAGAGGTTAAAAATAGTAAAAAGGAATTCGGCACTTCCAATGGGTATATTCGGCTATTGAAGAAATCAATGGAGGAGAAGGATGTTAAAATTTTCGGCAAAAAGGCGTGGATGCTTGGCTGTTAAAAGAAAAGAGGGATTGAGGTGGAGGTTCGGCAAGGAGAAATATAGAAGACTAATTCAAGCTAATTGGGGTTTGAGAGAAAATAAAGAAAATTAGAAGGGAAAAGGGTTAGGTTTTTTTTAGGCTAAGCAGAGATGGGAAAAAGAAAACAAGGTGGTGGGTTGGGGTATTTATAAGCATTCGGCACCCCCCCTTGACTTGCCGTCCACTCCTATCATCCAAGGAGTTCAAAATCCATTTAATTTCCTCAAATTATTCTTGGCCACTTGTTTAATTAATTCAAATAATTTGAATTAATCACCTAATAATCCCTTTTAATCAAATAATATCCTTGATGAAATTATCATATATCTTGTATTATCTAAAGGTTTAAGCAAATTAAAACCAATTTAAAATGCTTAAATTATCCCTTAATAATAATAATAAAAAACCCTTTATTATCCAAAATAAATAAAAAAAAAGAATTAAGGGAGAAAAACTCTCCACATGTGCCGTCCATCCATAATGCAAAAAGGAGGGATCCTTGTGACTCGAACCAAGGCTCTCCCTTCCCCTTAATGTGGCGTCCATGCTAGCTCTTAAGTGGCTTCTTTTTGCCACTTTACCAAGGGCTTTTTAGTGTCAAAATATCCCCACTTATTCTTTTAACACCCTTCTGCTAAGGCTCCTTACCTTTCAAGTTTAAAAACTAAATTTTCTTTTAAACCGAGCCAACTCAAAGCCTTAAATTAAACTCTCTTATTCCATAAATAATATTTCAGTAGTTCATACATAAGAAAATAATGAAATTTCAAATAGCCCCATTTTTGGGATGTTACAAAACCTCTAAACAATACAGGAGTCTAAAACAGGATTATTGCTTAAGATTCACCGAGCTTAAGAGTTGGAAAGATCTGAGTCCAAATTAAGGTGATTGAACAAAATGACAAGGTACTGCGTCAATGACACAATCCTGACAGAAAATGGGCATTGTTAACCCAAGTGCAAAATCAGAATCATTCTCGAAAGGAAATGACATTCTGCAGTCATGCGAGCATCACACATATACATCTGGTTGGGTCACCTAAAGAGTGATCGTTAGAAGGAAGCTGATACAGATCCTGTACCTTTGAGTAACAAGAGCGTGGGTTGAAGAAGAGACAAATCCTATGTTTTAGAGTCGCAGTGGGATGAATGGAAGGTGTCCAAATCTGATACCCCTAGGTCACGATGAGATGAACCCTGAAGTTACGGGGGGACAAAAGGGTGATATACGAGAAATGCAGATTACTCCTGAGGTTTGAGGACGGGTACAAAACTTGAAAAGAAAGTCAAGAATCAAAACAATGAATACAGGTCATCATGAAAGTCGTGACAAAAAAGAGATACATGGCAAACAAACCAAAGACACATGACATAATCATGTAGGCATAAAAGCATTTAAGATAAGCACGTGCATATCGTGATAACATCATGCATGACACATACAGGTACGCCAGAAAAGCAAGAAATTTTGACGATAACTGTACCAAACCAAGGAGAAAGAAAACATTCGAGTTCCACCAAATGATACTTTTTAAATTTCTGTTTGTGAAGGCCAACTCCTCAGGTCGCACGCTGAGGTGTTTTTAATTTCTGTTTTTCAATCAACTCCTCAGGCCACACGCTAAGGTATTGTCAATTTCTATTTTTCAATCAACTCCTCAGGCCGCACGCTGAGGTATTGTCAATTTCTGTTTTTCAATCAACTCCTCAGGCCGCACGCTGAGGCATTTTCAATTCCTATTTTTCAATTTTTGTTTCCCGAAATCAACTCCTCAGGTCGCACGCTGAGGTATTTTTAATTTTTCAATTTCTGTTGGCAAAAATCAACTCCTTAGGTCGCACGCTGAGGTATTTTTAATTTCTGTTTGCAAAAATTAGCTTCTCAGGTCGCACGCTGAGGTATTTTCAATCTCTATTTGCAAAAGTCAACTACTCAGGTCACACGCTGAGGCATTTTCAATTCCTGTTTTTCAATTTTCATTTGCAAAAATCCACTCCTCAGGTCGCACGCTGAGGTATTCTCAATTTCTGTTTTTAATCAACTCCTCAGGTCGACCGCTGAGGTATTTTCGATTTCTGTTTGCAAAAAGCCAACTCCTCGGGCTGCACGCCAGGGTATTTTAATTTCTATTTTTTAATTTCTGTTTGCAAAAAAATCAACTCCTCAGGTCGCACGCTGAGGCATTTTGAATTTCTGTTTTTAATTTTTGTTGGTTCAAAAAAAGCAACTCATAATACGAGAGGGGGGTTGAGCCTCGGGCGCGGAGGTACTTACAGACGGAAAACTGAAGTCGCCTTGAGCAAATTGGACGAAGAAGTTCCAGTGCACAAAGAAGATTGAGCAAGAGCAAAATGAATCTACAGGCCATATCTCTCGGAAGTTAGCATTGGAGTAGACTGAAGATCGAAGCCTCCCCGAAGATAGCAAGGAAGCAGCTTGAAAAGTTCAGATTTATTTCTTTGAAGTCCCGGTGGAGTAGATCAAAGAGAAGAATCTCTTCTCCCTGAAATCACATCAAAGCCGATCGAGGCACTAGTTACTGTGCCCTTGAAGAAGCAATGGAATAGGAAATATTATCTCCCTGAAGATACGACGAAACAATGAAGTGGATCAAAACAACAAGTTACAGTGGAGTTTGAAGCTGTTTGAAGAAGACGAGGACCAATAAGTCAAAACCCGCCAAGACCGGGCAAAATTGGTTCTTCTATTGTCTTTGCTCTATTCTCGTTTCACGACAATGAGCAAAGAGGGGCAGCTGTAGCAACTAATTTTGGCCCGGATTCATTAACCCAGGGCCCAAAACCAAACTAAATTAAAAAAATTAAACCAATTACAAAATCCAAAATGGCCCAATTTACAAACAGGCCCAAAACAGTAAATTCTTTCAGAAAATTTAGGGTTTTGAAACGCTAAAACAACTTAGCGCCGCAACCACTCTCCGCATGTCAGCATCCACTGCCGCTGCTCCACCTCTCCCTGTTTTCAGCCACCATCGTCACTCCACTAATCGCACCTACAATAAAATAAGAGAAACCAGCGCAACAGCACGAAGGGACAAGATTGTATTTTATTTTTTTTTTCTCAGCTCTATAAGAGCCGAATCGGAAACAATGTAAGGGGGTTCTTTTTTTGAATCATAAGCAATAACAAAAAAAAAAAAAACACAAGAAGAAAGAAATCTAAAAGACAAGTCCGATTTGTAGATTCGAAGGTATTATTATATTTTTTCGTTTATTTCGATTTTTTTCTTTTCTATTTTTCTTTTTATCCGCAAAACATATATATATAAACATTAAAAATATATAAAAAAATATATAAAAAAAAACTCACCACACACGGTGGCCGGCGGCGACCCTTGCACCGGAATCTGGGTCCTGTCCCAGAGAGGAAAAATGAGAGAACAGAGGATTTTTTTTAAGCACATCAAATGATTTTTTTTCCAAGTTTTTGGCCTTATATAGCCCCTTAAAACGACGTCGTTTTGGGGGCTGGCCTTTAAGCCCAAAACGACGCCGTTTCTACCTTGACCCGATTCGACCCGACCTGCTCCGATCTGGGATCCGCGTGTTTTTACACGGAAGGGCTAATTGCACTTTTAGCTCTTCCGCATTTTTATCGTTTTTTATTTAGGTTTTTATTATTTTAAAATCTGGCCCGAATATTTAGTTTGGTTTTTAATTCAGTCCTCCTCGCTGCTACACGTTTTGGCCAAAATGATTTATTGCGTGCGTGGTCCCTCCACTTCCTATGCGTGTACAAATTGGCCCTTTTCTTCTATTTTCCGTTTCGAATCGACCCTAAATTTTCGTTTTAAATACAAATTGATCCTTTTTAGTTATTTTGCAATCTTTTAATCCTTTTGTTGTTGTATTATTACTATTATTACTATATTATTATTATAATTACTACTATATTATTATTATTATCATTATATGTATATTAATATATTATATATTGCATATTATTAATTATTATGGTTATTACTACTATACTTATATTATTATTTTGTCCATATTTCGTATAATCATCATCATTATCATGATTATTATGTTTACTATTATTATTACTATATTATTATGATGTATATATTTTGTGTCACTATTATTTTTTATTTATCACTAACTCTTTTATTATTATTATTATATTAGTATATTGTATATATTTCGCATCACTACCATTGTTATTTTATTTTATTATTATACTGTTATTATTATTATTACTATTATTGTTGTTATTATTATATCTACAATTACTATTATTATTGTACCATATTTATCATTATCATTATTATTATTATTATTATATTCATGCTATCATACTGTATATACTTTGCATTGTTATTGTCATCTTATTATTATTACTACACTTATATTGATATATTGTACATATTTTGTGTCTGTATTATCGTTATCTTGTTATCACTATTATTATTATTATTATTACTATTATTACTATTATTATTATACCCATTATTATTAACATCGTTTTTGTTTTGAATTTCTTTGTTATCATTATTGTACCTTATTTCCTTAATTTTGTCTTTGTTATCGCACCCTTTATTATGTTTTGTTTATTCTTGTTTGCATCATTTCATGTAGATTGGTGACTTTGAAATGCATTTCAACATTTTCTCATTTTTTTTTAAATTCATAAAAAAGGGGTTTCACAAAGGTAATATTCATGAATTTGGGAATTCAAAAATTCGTGCCCAATCATGCTGGGTGTGACTTTTTGTTTGACCGAACAAGAGGATATCCTTTCAAATTTTGTTTCTATTTTCAAATAAGGTGATATTTGTGTATTCGGAAGTTCGAAAAGATCGTGCCCAATCGTGCTGGGTGTGTGTTTTTTTACGACCGAATGAGCAAATATCATTTCCAAAAATTTCAAAAAATGAGTGCTTGGAGAATTTTTGGAGACGATCTCGAGTTCAAGGATTCAGATTATCGTGTCCAATTGTGCTGGATGTGAGACTCAATTCCTTCGAAACCAGGGAAACTCGATATTCGATCAAATTGTTTAAAATCACAAAAAAAATAGAATAAAATTTCAAAATCTTTTCAAGCTTTGCGACATTAAGACATTGACTAATCGATTTGGTACCGATTTTGGGCGTTGTGAGGGTGCTAATCCTTCCTCGCACGTAACCGATTCCCGAACCTATTTTCTCGAATGTTCGTAGACCAAAAACCCCGTTTTAGTAAACCAAAATGTTTTATTAAAACAAAGGTGATTACATCACACCTAATAAAGGTCGGTGGCGACTTCCGTTTTATTCATTTTCAAAAACCCAAAGTCGATTCCCGTTTTTGTCAAAAATGGTTACGACACTTACCAGTTACAAAGTTATGGACCAAAGGTTGGAAAGACTAAAACAGTTTCAAAGAGAGATGCAGAGCAGTTGCAAGCACAGATACAAGAGCAACTCTAAGATTCAACATGGTAAGAGGAATCAGATGATAGAATCCAAAAATAACATGATAAATCAATTAGCACAGCTATTGTCTGGAAGGCTTGATAAAGGAAAAACCCTATGGTCAATTCTGGGCCTGATCATGAAAACCTCGACTATCCTCTAGGATTTACCCTGGCAAACACCGAAGCACAACCAGATGCATACCCACAAAGGGTACCTGTCACCATCAGATCCCAATATCAGGCCAGTACCTCGGCACCTGTGAAATTTTCAACAGGCTCAGATTCTAATCTAGGGGATAATCTAGCTAATCTTCTTGTCATTGAACTCGATGATGTGGCAAAAATAGACAGAAAAAGTAGATCTGCCAAGACAACTTGAGGACTGGTGCAAATGGCTAGAAGAGAAATTCAAAGCGATGGAGACCGCTGACTACTATTACAGGGTTGATGCTAAGGACTTGAGCTTGGTCCCGGATCGAGTACTCCAACCAAAGTTTAAAACTCCAGAGTTTGAAAAGTATAATGGGACTAGCTGCCCCAAAGCACACATCACGATGTTCTGTCGAAGGATGAAAGGATACATTGATAATGACCAATTATTAATTCACTGTTTTCAGGATAGTCTGATAGGGTCTGCGGCCAAATGGTACAATTAGTTAAGCCATGCCCAGATTAATTCATGGAAGGACTTAGCACAAGCTTTCATGAAACAATATGGCCACGTGACAGACATAGCGCGCAATAGAATCACACTGCAAAATATGGATAAAAAGCCAAGCGAGAGCTTTAGACAGTATGCCCAACGATGGAGAGAGGTAGCAGCGTAAGTCCAGCCACCTCTTTAACAGCTATGCTCTTCATCAATACTTTGAAGGCTCCATTCATTAGCTACATGTTGGGAAGTGTCACTAAAAGTTTTTCGGATATAGTAATGTTCGGAGAGATGATAGAAAATACAATAAGATGTGGCAAGATAGAAGTAGGGGAAAGCGTCAAAAGATCAACCCCAAAGAACAAGGAAAATGAGATGAATAACCTGAGCATGCATAATAAAGGGTATTCTAAATCAGTTACTGTAGGACAGCCGAGGGCTGTAACCACTAGCTATCAAGGCCCTTCAAGGCAGGAATCCAACTCGAGGCCAAATATAGAAAGGCTCCAATTTACACCTATCCCGATGATGTATAGGGAGCTGTATCAGAACCTGTTTGATGCATATGTAGTATATCCGTTCTACTCGGAACCTGTGCAACCTCCATTCCTAAAATGATATGATGCGAATGCCCAATGTGAGTACCATGCGGGTATCACTGGGCATTCAATTGAAAATTGCACCACATTTAAAAAATTGGTCGAAAGGTTCATTAAAATGGGAATTATGAAGTTTGACGATTCATTAGAACCTAATCACTCTGGCAAAGCAGTAAATGCGATAGTTGAAGGTGGGGATAAGACAGTTGCAATTTCTTAAAGAAGTCAAAAGCCTGGAAGAAATTTCGGGGAATCTGAGCATTAAAGATAGAGGAATAGAATTTTCCAAGCATCTGCCCTTACATGACTGGGAGTGTTTTGAACAATGGGACTGTGGAGGAGATCCCGGTATTTTTAGAGCCAATTTTGAGTAATGTCCAGAACACCCTTATTGCTTTAAGCCTAGAAGCAACAAGAATCCTTTTGTGAAATAGGCTTGTGTCCGAAATCTTTATTTCAATAAAATACATCTTTATGAGTAAATATTCTTTTTTCCATTTCATATTGTACAAGTAACTGTTCTTAGATTCTTTTGTTCTTTGGACTCTCTTTTAAATAGTTCTTATTCTTCATTCATGATCATACCATACAAGTAATCATCCTTAGAATAATTTATTCTTTAGAGTTTGTCTTCGTATCTACAATAGGTCCTTAGATATCAATAACATGAGCGACACTGCCACTGACCCAGGATCTCCTTTTGAGTGAAATATGTGCCTAAAGGGATCTCAACACTTTGAAGATGATAGAGATGGTAACCTATCTCCTGATTTATTAAGGGTGGTAGAACAAGATTAAAAACATATCCTACCTCACAAAGAGGCACTAAACAATAGGCCTAAGAGAAGAGAAAAAGACAAAGATCAGGGCCTGCCTCACCATAAAGCGAAGCGCCCATATCAAGATATACCTGGGCTACTAAGACTTGTGGATGATGTTAAAAGAAGTCTCTAAGTGTGTCAGAAGGACACATCCTAATGGTTTTACGATGGCCAAGCTAATCATGAGATTCGGGTTCTGCTGGTCCACCACAGAAGGGGATTGCATCAGTTATGCCGTAAATGCCAAATTCATGGACAGGATTCATGTACCCCCTTCATTTCTTCGTAGACTTTCTCTATGTGGGGCATAGAGGTTATTGGGTCGATCTCGTTGAAAGCTTTTAGCAAGCATCAATTATTTTGCTAAGACGGTGAAGTTGCTTTATGTGCTAATATTACAGGGTCGATAGTCATTGAACCCAAAAAAAAAATAGATTAGGTGTCGACAAAGAATGCCAGATAGGATCATGTCTAACAATGTACAACCAAAAGTTTGCAGTCTGTTCAAAGATCAAACGCCGTATCACAGTGCAACAAAGGCAACTAAAAAAAAGGATCATGACTGAGACTGGTAAAGATTGGCATAAGAAGTTATCATTTACCCTTTATGCTTAACGTTGGCCATGACCTTTACCGGGACAATGCCTTAGTTTATGGAATAGAGGCATTTTGTCCATTGAAATCGAGATTCTTTTTTTCGAGTCTTGTCAGAACTAATTAATCACAATAGGATCAGTTGAATTTGAAGAGAAAATGTTAAAAGCCATCCGTCAAGGTCATATAATGTGAGCTTATGACAAATAGGTTCGTCCTAAAAAATTCCACGAGGGGAACCTGATGTTGAAGAAAATCCTTCCTATACAAAAAGACTTCAGAGGTAATAGATGCCAAATTGGAAAGGACCTTATATAGTAAAGAAGGCCTGTTTTGGAGGAGCATTGATATTGACCAAAATTGTAACACCCCTTACCCGAAACCCATGCCGGAATCGAGTACGTGGCATTACTAGACTTGACTATTAACTCAGGGCATAAATTTTTAAAGCTGTCCAACTGCGCCACGCTGATTAAAACGACCATAACTCGAGTTACAAAACTCTAAATTTAGATCCGTAAATTTTCCTTGAAACTAGACTCATATGAATTTTCACCATAATTTTTCCAGAATTTTTCATGTGGCCACTTGGTACAGTTTATTCATCTAAGTTACCCCTATTTCACTGCTTGACAATTCTGACCTGTCTTTACAAAAATACAGTTATATCATTGCACAAATTTCTAATAATGTTTTTGTTTATACCAATGAAAAATAGACTCATTAAGGATTCTACACATATAAACCATGCTTTTTAATTATTTTTGTACAATTTTTAACAATTTTTCCAAAACAGGACAGTGTCTCACGAATTCATTCAGAGCAGGTCTCACTAAAATTTTATTATCTCATAATATATATATCCTTGCCTACTCTGTTTCTTTCATAACCAAATAGATACGATAAGCTTTGATTCTATACCTCATTCATCTTCTAATTCAACTTATTCTATTTTTGGTGATTTTTCTAAATCACATCACTGCTGTTAACAACCAACTGTTTCGTTACAAATTATGAAAACTAACTTATAACCGAACATACCACACCCTTAATTCTAGGATTCATTTCGTATACATACACTTCCTTATCAAAAACGATAAATTTTCGATTATGGATGCATAAACATTGCCAACATAAACCGACATTGTATCAAAAGCACAAAAGCATACTTAACTAAAAGTTTAGCCATATTCGCATGGCTATTATATACATGAACCAAAAGTTTCCATCAAAACAAAGACAAAGTCGTTCCTATACATGCCTTTAACCAAAAGAAAACCCAAATAAAAGAGTACCAAAATATAGATTGATAGTGTTGGCGACTTTCTTGACGATCCGTCTTGAGCCCGTAGCGTAACCCAAATCTATAAAACAGAGGAAATGTTTCACACAATTAAGCTTACTAGCTTAGTAAGTCCTAAATTCATAATAACATAACATTTAAATTATTCAACTTACGACATTGTACACAAACATTTAATTATGATAATTTATTTACATAAAACCGAATCTTATTAGTACATTAACCGAAGAAATTATACTTCGATTCCATAAACCTGTATTACTTCGCAATACGACTTAATATATTTTACAAGTATCACATACACCAAGTTGTGTAATTATAGCATTCATATCAACCACACTACCATATTAAAATTTCTTGTATTCTAAGCATTTATACATGCAAACCGAATCTCCATAATAGTACATCAAACTCAACTTCAGTCATATGATACTCAAACACATTAATTACAGCCCAATTATACATAACATAGTTCTCACAATATCAAATTGACTCAAGTAATATTAGGCATAACATACCTTACATACTTACCTGAGCCGATTTGCTAGATACGTTAATTAAAGTTGCCTTGAAGAATATTCGATTTTTCTTAATAAAACACATCACCGCAACAAGCACGCTAGGCGGTAAAGCTTTGAATTAAATAACACCGCACGAGGCTGCTGGACTTAGAGCGAAATAAATCACAGGCACTAGGCTGCTAGGCTTAAAGCCGAAATAAATCACCGGCACTAGGCACGCTAGGCTTAAAGCCGAAATAAATCAATACGATAAATCATTGTATGCATTTTCCATGATTATCTCGCATATCGAATTTAGTTTGACTTACTTACATTAAACAATTGAAACCCTTCTAATTTACTTGTACACATTTGGCTATGACATTAATATATATACTAAAATTTATTAAGCATTATCATATGATAGATTTGTAAATAATCGTTCAATATTTTATAGTTTTAGGACTTACCTTAGAAGCCGATAGATTTGAAATCTCCAACTATTCGTTTAGTTTAGCTTTTCCTCGCTCCAAATTCTTCTCCTTTTGATCTTGATCTAATTTGGTTCAATTAAACCAATTAAACCACACTCCCATTCAATTCAAAAGCAAAATCATATAATATATAATTTTCCAATTATCCCCCCCCGACATTTTTAATATTTAAGCATATAAATTCCAAGACATAAACATTTGCATTCGGCAATCACCCACTACTTTGTTCAAGTATATTCAATAATATTAGGGAACACTTTGGTAATAATCTCTTTAATGTACTTTAACTTAAAACTTACCTTCTTATCTATGGCCACATATTAACCACATATATATATAACCGAATAAAATAGCCAGATTTTTATTTTCCCTTATGACCGAATTTGCCAATTTAGTGTACTCATACATCTTTTTCAACACGAGACCAAGTAACAAGCTAACTAACCACAATTTATTTATCCATTTTCCAGCCGAATATTAGCTTGCTTAAACCCTTCCATTGTTTGCTTAAAGAAATTTACCCTTCCTACTTAATCACCTAAAGATTATAAGCAAGTATGACCATTCATCCATGTTTAATATCACTATACAATATAAGTATAACCGAACATCAACACAAAAGGAAGAGGATTCAAAATTGGTGGTCTCACATTCGGCCGAATATAAGGGCACCCCCATGCCTAAATTTAAACCATTTTCTTACAAGCTCAAGCTTCTTCTTCTTCTCATATTATCCATATTTATTAACAAACCAAATCACCATTCCTCACCCATCGCCGAATTTCATCATGTCTAGCATCATCAACTTCTATTTGTTTCCAAAAGAAAAGTGATCAAAGAAATCAACTCATTCAAAGATAACTTATTAAGTTAAAGCTCACTCTTACTTTGCCTAGCACATGCAATGGCCGAATGAAGGGGATGAAGTTTTCTTCTTCATTTTGAAGATAAAAATCGGTGAGGAAGATGATTAAGGGAAGAGAAATCAAATTTCTTTTTCTTTTGTTTATTAAACTATTACATATATTATCATGCTTGTAATATAGTAATGTTTTAATTATAATATTTTTAAGACAATGGATTAATTAATGCATGCTTACCGTCCACTTTTTTTAAAATATGGGGAATTTGACATGCAAATCCCCATGTTTAATAGACAATTTACTTAGCCCCCTTTTTATTTATGCTCACTACATTGGTCCTTTTTGCAATTTAGACCTTTTAGCAAATTAAACACCCAAACGGCTAAAATTTTCTACGAAACATTCACATACACAAATTTACCTATAATAAACACAAAATATAATAATAAAAATATTTATCAGGCTCGGATTCGTGGTCCTGAAACCACCATTCCGATTAGGGTCGAAATTGGTCTGTCACAACTCCCCCTAAAGAATTTTCGTCCTCGAAAATCTTACCGTTAAACAAGTTCGGACATTGTTGCTTCATTGAATCTTCAGGTTCCCACGTGGCCTCTTCAACTCCGTGTCGATTCCATAATACTTTCACTAGTGGAATCCTCTTATTTCTCAACTCCTTGATTTCCCGAGCCAAGATACGAATCGGTTCCTCATCATATGTCAAATCGGATCGAATTTCAATCTCTGACGGTGCAATCACATGGGACGGATCCGATTTATATTTGCGAAGCATCGAAACATGAAATACATTGTGTATCTTTTCTAAGTCAAGGGGCAATTTCAATCTATAAGCAACAGGCCCTATACGCTCTATGATTTTATACGGTCCGATAAATCTTGGACTCAACTTGCCTTTCTGACCAAATCGGAGTATTTTCTTCCACGGAGAAACTTTTAAGAACACCCGATCTCCGACCTGAAATTCAATATCCTTACGCTTCAAACCGGCATAAGACTTCTGACGATCCGAAGCAGCTTTCAAATTATTTCTGATAAGAACCACCTTCTGTTCTATTTCTTTAATCCAATCAACCCCGTGTATCTTATTTTCACTGAGCTCAGTCCAGTACAACAGTGTGCGACATTTTCGCCCATATAAGGCTTTGTAAGGCGCCATTTTTATACTAGATTGGAAGCTATTATTATAAGCAAATTCGACCAACGGTAGGTATCGTTCCCACGTACCTTCAAATTCGAGAACGCAACACCTCAGCATGTCCTCAAGTATCAAAATAGTTCGCTCAGACTGACCGTCTGTTTGCGGATGGAAGGCTGTACTAAAATGAAGTTTAGTACCTAGAGCATCTTGCAATTTCTTCCAAAATCGCGATGTAAACCTTGGGTCCCTATCCGAAACAATGGAACTTGGTACACTGTGCAACCTTACAATCTGTGACACATACAATTCGGCAAGCTTATCAAGTGAATAGTCGGTGCGTACCGGTATAAAATGAGCTGATTTAGTCAGTTTATCAACGATAACCCATACGGCATCTTTCCTACTCGGTGTCATAGGAAGACCGGATACAAAGTCCATTGTAATTCTATCCCATTTCCATTCGGGTATCATGATTGGTTGAAGTAGTCCGGACGGTACTTGATGCTCAGGTTTTACTTGTTGGCAGATTAAGCACTTAGAAATAAACTCGGATATATCTCGTTTCATGCCAGACCACCAATAGAACCGCTTCAAGTCGTTATACATTTTAGTGCTACCCGGGTGTATCGATAGTCGACCACTATGGGCCTTACACAAGATCATCTGTATCAAATCTGAGCTCTTTGGAACACACAATCGGTCTTTATAATTCAAACAATCATTTGCATCAATCTGAAAATCTGATTCTATATCGCTTCCACACTGGCTTCTAATAGCAATCAACTTCTCGTCAAGTTTCTGTGCATCACAAATCTGCTGAACAAACATCGGACTTGCTTGTAACTCGGCTATGATCGATCCATCATCAGACATAGCTACCCGTGCGTTCAATGCACGAAGAGTAAATAATGATTTTCGACTTAACGCATCTGCAACAACATTAGCTTTCCCCGGATGGTAGTCAATTACTAAATCATAGTCTTTCAGCAATTCTAACCATCTGCGTTATCTCAAGTTTAAGTCTTTCTGAGTCATCAAATATTTCAAACTTTTGTGATCTGAATAAATATGACATTTTTCGCCGAATAAATAGTGACGCCAAATTTTTAATGCGAACACAATGGTCGCTAACTCGGATCGTGAGTTGGATAATTTTTCTCATGCGGCTTCAATTGTCTCGAAGCGTAAGCTATCACCTTGCCTTCTTGCATTAAAATGCAACCCAACCCATTCAAGGAAGCATCACTAAAAATAGTAAATTCTTTACCCGGTTCAGGCTGAGTTAACACTGGGGCTTCGGTCAAAAAGGCTTTCAACTGCTCGAAACTTTTCTGACACCTTTCTGACCACTCAAATTTGACATCTTTCTGTAGCAGTCTCGTCAAAGGTGTAGCTATAACAGAAAAACCTTTTACAAATCGTCTGTAATACCCCGCAAGGCCCAGGAAACTTCGGATCTTGGAAACATTCTTTGGTGGTTTCCATTCGAGTATGGCTGCTATTTTGTTCGGATCCACCCGAATACCTGACACCGAAACAACATGACCCAAAAAGTTGACTTCATTCATCCAGAACTCACACTTACTGAACTTTGCATACAATCGTTGATCTCTCAAAGTTTGTCGTACTAATCTCAAATGCTCAGCATGCTCCATTTCATTTTTGGAGTAGATCAGTATATCATCAATAAACACTGCTACAAACCGATCCAAAACCTGTCGGAAGACTCGGTTCATTAGATCCATAAAAACAGCAAGTGCATTAGTGAGTCCAAAAGGCATAACCAAAAACTCATAATGTCCGTACCTCGTTCGGAATGCAGTCTTTGGCACATCTGAATCTCTGACTCGCAATTGATAATAGCCCGATCTCAAATCTATTTTCAAAACACTGAAGCCCCCTTCAACCGATCAAATAAATCATCAATCCGAGGTAATGGTACTTATTCTTTATAGTTACCTTATTTAGCTACCAGTAGTCGATACACATTCGCATAGTCCTATCTTTCTTTTTCACAAATAAAACGGTGCACCACGGAGAGAAACTCGGTCGCGTGAAGCCCTTATCTCATCAACTCTTGCAATGCGCTTTCAATTTCTTTTAATTCAATAGGTGCCATTCGATGCAGAGCTATCGAAATCGGAGCTGCACGGTACTAACTCAATCACCGAACTCAATCTCTCGTCTTTGGGGGTAAACCCGGTAGTTCTTCAGGAAACACATCGGGGTATTCACATACAACTGATACAGATTCGATTTGTTTCTCGGACATTTTATTATCCAGTACATAAGCCAAATAAGCTTTACACCCTTTTCTCATATACTTTCGGGCTAACATTGAAGATATTACTGTAGGCAACCCATTTACGTCACAGGATTTAATTCTGATGGTCTCACCGTTTCGACATTTCAAATCGATAAGCTTTCTTTTGCAATCCACTACTGCCTCATGTGAAGTTAACCAGTCCATACCCAAGATTATATCAAATTCGTCAAAGGGCAACAATATTAAATCGGCTGGGAAGCAACAATTCCGAATCATCAACGGGCAACCTCTACACACTTTATTAACAAGTACACATCTACCCAAAGGGTTGGTCACACGAATCACAAACTCGATAGACTCAACTAGCAGAGTCTTGCCAAATTCTAAAGTTTCATACACATAAGAATGAGTCGAACCAGGATCAATTAATGCAATTACAGTAGTATCATAAAGAGTGAAAATACCGGTAATGACGTCGGGAGGAAGCATCCTCTGCGGCTCGTGCGCAAAGCATATGCTCTAGCCGGAGCTCTAGCCTCGATCGACCGTAGTGTTCTTCGTTCCTTTCTGACTACCACTACATTGCCTGAATGTCTGGGTGGTCTACCTCGCATTGCCATGTTGCTCGGCTTAGTGTTACGAATTGTATTCGCTCAAAGAAACCTCGGACATTCTCTCGATAAAATGATCCGACGACCCACATTTATAGCAAGACCGATCATGAAATCTACAACTCCCTGAGTGCCATTTCCCACAGTGCTTACATTCAACTCTATTCTGTGGAACGTTACCAACATCGGCTATTGAGGTAGCTCGGGAGCTCATAGGAGGTCGATCCCGTCTAGGTGGATCTCAGTAGTAGCTTTATGTCATTTTGTAGTCATCTCTGGACTTCTTGGTTGTGGAATGAAAGACCTTACAGAAGATCTTTTACGAATGTCTCTAGCTTCTGTCTCCAGCCTTTTTCTTCTCTTTTCTCGAGCTCTTGACTTTGCAGTGCTCGATCAACTAAAGTCACAAACTCTTGAATTTCAAGAATGCCAACAAACATCTTTATATCTTCATTCGGACCATCTTCAAATCTTTTACACATAATAGCTTCAAAGAGAAACACACTCTCTAGCATATCTCTTGAGCGACAAATTTTCTTTCATATTCCGATTACGGTCATTCGCCCCTGTTTCAGCTCAAGGAACTCCTTTCATTTTTGATCAATGAATCTTTGGCTGATGTACTTCTTACGAAATTCATTCTGAAAGAAATCCCATGTCACTTTTTCTTTCGGAACCACTGATACTAGTGTATTCCACCAGTGATATGCAGTGTCCCTCAATAAAGATATAGCACACTTCAGGCATTCATCCGGAGTACAAGATAGATCATCAAGTACCCGAATAGTGTTATCAAGCCACATTTCGGCTCTCTCTGCATCATCATCATCATTGGCTTTAAATTCTTCGGCCCCAAATTTTCGAATTTTATCAACTGGGGGCCTACTAGATCTCATCGGATCTACCATCGGGGGTGCTGAAGGAATCGGAGTTGGATTATTCGGGGGTGGAGGTTGGTGTACAACCGGATTAGTTTGCATAAATTGGGCAAACCACTCATTCATCATTTGATAAAAGGCTTGTTTAGTCTCTCCTTCGTGGCTGCCCGAAACGGGTCGGGAGTCTACCGGCGCTGATCCGTGTGCACGGTCAGGCGCTACACTCTCTACATCATCGCCACGGCTCTTTCGGGATCAGTATCCATTTACTATATAAAACAAAGTTCAGGCTGTCAGAAGTCACCACACTATCAATATATGATAAAGGCATGTATAGCTAGACTCACACGCGCATACGGTAGTCCTAGAATCGACTAAACCGTAAGCTCTGATACCAATCAAATGTAACACCCCTTACCCGAAACCCATGCCGGAATCGAGTACGTGGCATTACTAGACTTGACTATTAACTCAGGGCATAAAATTTTAAAGCTGTCCAACTGCACCACGCTGATTAAAACGACCATAACTCGAGTTAAAAAACTCGAAATTTAGATCCGTAAATTTTTCTTGAAACTAGACTCATATGAATTTTCACCATAATTTTTCCAGAATTTTTCATGTGGCCACTTGGTACAGTTTATTCATCTAAGTTACCCCTATTTCACTGCTTGACAATTCTGACCTGTCTTTACAAAAATACAGTTATATCATTGCACAAATTTCCAATAATGTTTTTGTTTATACCAATGAAAAATAGACTCATTAAGGATTCTACACATATAAACCATGCTTTTTAATTATTTTTGTACAATTTTTAACAATTTTTCCAAAACAGGACAGTCTTTCACGAATTCATTCAAAGCAGGTCTCACTAAAATTTTATTATCTCATAATATATATCCTTGCCTACTCTGTTTCTTTCATAACCAAATAGACACGATAAGCTTTGATTCTATACCTCATTCATCTTCTAATTCAACTTATTCTATTTTTGGTGACTTTTCTAAATCACATCACTGCTGTTAACAACCAACTGTTTCGTTACAAATTATGAAAACTAACTTATAACCGAACATACCACATCCTTAATTCTAGGATTCATTTCGTATACATACACTTCCTTATCAAAAACGATAAATCTTCGATTATGGATGCATAAACATTGCCAACATAAACCGACATTGTATCAAAAGCACAAAAGCATACTTAACTAAAAGTTTAGCCATATTCGCATGGCTATTATATACATGAACCAAAAGTTTCCATCAAGACAAAGACAAAGTCGTTCCTATACATGCCTTTAACCAAAAGAAAACCCAAATAAAAGAGTACCAAAATATAGATTGATAGTGTTGGCGACTTTCTTGACGATCCGTCTTGAGCCCGTAGCGTAACCAAAATCTATAAAACAGAGCAAATGTTTCACACAATTAAGCTTACTAGCTTAGTAAGTCCCAAATTCATAATAACATAACATTTAAATTATTCAACTTACGACATTGTACACAAACATTTAATTATGATGATTTATTTTACATAAAGCCGAATCTTATTAGTACATTAACTTGAAGAAATTATACTTGATTCCATAAACTCAGTATTACTCTTAATGTCTGACTTAATATATTTTACAAGTATCACATACACCAAGTTGTGTAATTATAGCATTCATATCAACCGCACTACCATATTAAAATTTCTTGTATTCTAAGCATTTATACATGCAAACCGAATCTCCATAATAGTACATCAAACTCAACTTCAGTCATATGATACTCAAACACATTAATCACAGCCCAATTATACATAACATAGTTCTCACAATATCAAATTGACTCAAGTAATATTAGGCATAACATACCTTACATACTTACCTGAGCCGATTTGCTAGATACGTTAATTAAAGTTGCCTTGAAGAATATTCGATTTTTCTTAATAAAACACATCACCGGCAACAAGCCTGCTAGGCGGTAAAGCCTGAATTAAATAACACCGGCACGAGGCCTGCTGGACTTAGAGCCCGAAATAAATCACCGGCACTAGGCCTGCTAGGCTTAAAGCCCGAAATAAATCACCGGCACTAGGCCTGCTAGGCTTAAAGCCCGAAATAAATCAATACGATAAATCATTGTATGCATTTTCCATGATTATCTCGCATATCGAATTTAGTTTGACTTACTTACATTAAACAATTGAAACCCTTCTAATTTACTTGTACACATTCGGCTATGACATTAATATATATACTAAAATTTATCAAGCATTATCATATGATAGATTTGTAAATAATCATTCAATATTTTATAGTTTTAGGACTTACCTTAGAAGCCGATAGATTTGAAATCTCCAACTATTCGTTTAGTTTAGCTTTTCCTCGCTCCAAATTCTTCTCCTTTTGATCTTGATCTAATTTGGTTCAATTAAACAAATTAAACCACACTCCCATTCAATTCAAAAGCAAAATCATATAATATATAATTTGCCAATTATCCCCCCCCCGACATTTTTAATATTTAAGCATATAAATTCCAAGACATAAACATTTGCATTCGGCAATCACCCACTACTTTGTTCAAGTATATTCAATAATATTAGGGAACACTTTGGTAATAATCTCTTTAATGTACTTTAACTTAAAACTTACCTTCTTATCTATGGCCACATATTAACCACATATATATATATAACCGAATAAAATAGCCAGATTTTTATTTTCCCTTATGACCGAATTTGCCAATTTAGTGTACTCATACATCTTTTTCAACACGAGACCAAGTAACAAGCTAACTAACCACAATTTATTTATCCATTTTCCAGCCGAATATTAGCTTGCTTAAACCCTTCCATTGTTTGCTTAAAGAAATTTACCCTTCCTACTTAATCACCCAAAGATTATAAGCAAGTATGACCATTCATCCATGTTTAATATCACTATACAGTATAAGTATAACCGAACATCAACACAAAAGGAAGAGGATTCAAAATTGGTGGTCTCACATTCGACCGAATATAAGGGCACCCCCATGCCTAAATTTAAACCATTTTCTTACAAGCTCAAGCTTCTTTTTCTTCTCATATTATCCAAATTTATTAACAAACCAAATCACCATTCCTCACCCATGGCCGAATTTCATCATGCCTAGCATCATCAACTTCTATTTGTTTCCAAAAGAAAAGTGATCAAAGAAATCAACTCATTCAAAGATAACTTATTAAGTTAAAGCTCACTCTTACCTTGCCTAGCACATGCAATGGCCGAATGAAGGGGATGAAGTTTTCTTCTTCATTTTGAAGATAAAAATCGGTGAGGAAGATGATTAAGGGAAGAGAAATCAAATTTCTTTTTCTTTTGTTTATTAAACTATTACATATATTAGCATGCTTGTAATATAATAATGTTTTAATTATAATATTTTTAAGACAATAGATTAATTAATGCATGCTTGCCGTCCACTTTTTTTAAAATATGGGGAATTTGACATGCAAATCCCCATGTTGAATAGACAATTTACTTAGCCCCCTTTTTATTTATGCTCACTACATTGGTCCTTTTTGCAATTTAGACCTTTTAGCAAATTAAACATCCAAACGGCTAAAATTTTCTACGAAACATTCACATACACAAATTTACCTATAATAAGCACAAAATATAATAATAAAAATATTTATCAGGCTCGGATTCGTGGTCCTGAAACCACCGTTCCGATTAGGGTCGAAATTGGTCTGTCACAAAAATGGAGGGCAAGGACCTACCCAATCCGGTCAAGAATTGTTTTACCTAAAAGGGGAGAGGCCAAGATGAAAACCCGTAAAGGGCGCCTTGAGTTCAAAAAAATAAAAAAATCACAAAAAAATCAAAAAGAAAAAAAAGAAAAAAAAGAAAGAAAGTAAAGGAGAGGCCAAGGTGAAAACCTGAAGAGGGCGCCTTAAGTCCAAAAGGGATTTGAGTTGAAAACCCAAAAAAGGCTGCTCAAATTTTAATCAAAGTGAGGCATAAAACAGTCTTGCTATGCCTAAATTAACAATGAAGAAGTATGCTACGTCTTGGGGCATCGACAAAGTACTCCGGATCCCCTAAACACATATTAAGCTCAAAAAAAGGTTCTCAAGAAGTTTGTGCAGAGAAGCTCATGCTGCGATATCTGGGGCACCTACTTTCCTTTTGCTCATTTTGTATTCTAGCAATATTTTCTTTCTTTGATTAATCCATCCTTTTCATATTCTGTTCTTGATGAATTCCAGTTTTGTCCATCATTTTGATATTTTTCAAGCATTTTGCATTGAAATAACGATTAATGGACCAATAATACTTTCACAAAAAAGTTCTGTATATTACTCTGGAAGCTTCTAAAAAGTGTAGGAACTTGAAACAGAACCATTATTTAGAACTCACTCGACCTAAGGGTTGGAAATATTTGAGAGAGAGAAGTCTAAAATTGCGGCTATCTCTTCAGATTCTCTGTTAAGGATATCAGTTGCACAGAAAAATAAGATATTGTATCAGTGACGCAACCTTGATGAACGGCAGGTAATATTAACCCAAGCGTTAAAAGAGGTTCATTCTTGAAAATCCATTCTATACACCCATCTGGTCATGTTACTTAGAGAGGGGTGTGACAGTTCAATTGAAAAAGCTACAGATTCTACACCCTTGATTTACAATGGGATGGATTGAAAAAATGCAAATCATATACCCCTAAGCTGTAGTGGGATGGATTAAAGATGAAACAAATCCTATACCTTGAGTTGCAGTGGGTTAGATTACCAAAAAAATCTCTAAAGTTATAGTGGGGCAAACCAGTTGAGCAAATAGTGATCATTCTTCGGGTTTTTCATCAGGGATACCAGCTGAAGAAGAAGACAGAGTAATACGTCAATGATGAAACCTTGATGAACAATGAGTAATGTCAACCCAAGTATGAAAGGGGATCATTCTCAAGAAAAGAAAAATGGTATTCTTTATTCATATAAATATCAAGCATACATATCTGGTCATGACACCCGGAGAGTAGTGTAGCAGACCAAATTGAAGATTCAAATCCTATACCCTTGAATTGCAGTGGGAATGGATTGCAAAAGGATTTGATCCTATACCACTAAGTTGTAGTGGGAGGGTTTGAAGATGGTACAAATTTTATGTCCCAAATGGACCCTAAAGTTACAGTGGGGCAAACCTATTGAGCAAGATACCAGTTGAACAAGAGGGAGATGTAATACGTCAGTGGTAAAGCCCTGATGAACAATGAACGATGACACCTTAAGCACTTAAAAAGGAATCATTCTTATGACATTTCTGCATTCATGTAAATATTATTTATGCACATAGTTAGGAGCATTTGACTCATTCCAATCATAGCATCCTAATTATTTGGCATAAGCATATGTACATGAAACTGATTCTACAGATCATATCCCCAGAATATGGTGTAGCAACATAGGTGAATTCACCGTCCTATTTCCCTGACCAGCAGTAGAGTAGACTGAAGATTGAAGATCTTATCTCCCTAAGCAATAGGGAGCAGATTGAAGATGGAAAATCTTGTCTTCCCGAGGTAGTAGGGAAGCAGATTTAGGCTAACGTCCTATTTTCTTGACCAGCAGTGGAGTAGGCTAAAGATTGAAGATCTTATCTCCCTAAGCAATAGGAAGCAGATTGAAGAGGACAAATTTTGTCTTCCCCAAGTAGTAGGGAAGTAGATTTAAGCATACGTTCTATTTTCCTGACCAGTAGTGGAGTAGGCCGAAGATTGAAAATCTTATCTCCGTAAGTAATAGATAGCAAATCAAAGAGGAGAAATCTTATCTTCCCGAGGTAGTATAGGAAGCAGATTTAAGCCAACGTCCTATTTTCCTGACCAACAGTGGAGTAGGCCGAGGATTGAAGATCTTATCTCCCTAAGCAATAGGGAGCAGATCAAAGAGGACAAATCTTGTCTTCTCGAGGTAGTAGGGAAGAAGATCTAAGCCAACGTCCTATTTCCCTGACCAGCAGTGGAGTAGGTCGAAAAGTGAAGATCTTATCTCCCTAAGCAATAGAGAGCAGATTAAAGAGGACAGATCTTGTCTTCCCGAGGTAGTAGGCAAGCAGATTTAAGCCAACGTCCTATTTCCCTGACCAGCAGTAGAGTAGGCCGAAAAGTAAAGATCTTATCTCCCTAAGCAATAGGGAGCGGATCGAAGAGGACAAATCTTGTCTTCCTAAGGTAGTAGGGAAGCAGATTTAAGCCAGCGTCTTATTTCCCTGACCAGCAGCGGAGTAGGCCAAAAAGTGAAGATCTTATCTCCCTAAACAATTGGGAGAAGATCAAAAAGGACAAATCTTGTCTTCCAGAGGTAGTAGGGAAGCAGATTTAAGCCAACGTCCTATTTCCCTGACCAGCAGTGGAGTAGAACGAAAAGCGAAGATCTTATCTCCCTATGCAATATGGTGCAGATCGAAGAGGATAAATCTTGTCTTCCCGAAGTACTAAGGAAGAAGATTTAAGCCAACGTCTTATGTCCCTGACCAGCAGCGAAGTAGGCCAAAAATTGAAGATCTTATCTCCCTAAGTAATAGAGAGCAGATCGAAGAGGACAAATCTTGTCTTTCCTAAGCAATAGGGAAGTAGATTTAATTCACTGTCCTATTTTCCTGACCAGCAGTGGAGTAGGTCGAAAATTGAAGATCTTATCTCCCTAAGTAGTGGAGTAGGGCAAAGATTAAAGAGCTTATCTCCCTAACCAACATGGAGCAGATTGAATAGGACAAATCTTGTCTCCCCTAAGCATTAGGGAAGCAGATTTGATTCACTGTCTTATTTCCCTGACCAGCAGTGGAGTAGGCTGAAAATTGAAGATCTTATCTCTCTGAGCAATAGGGAGCAGATCAAAGAGGACAAATCTTGTCTTCCCGAGGTAGTAGGGGAGCATATTTAAGGAACCAAGTCCTATTTCCCTGACCAGCAGTGGAATAGGCCAAAAATTGAAGATCGTATCTCCCTAAGCAATAGGGAGCAGATCGAAGAGGACAAATCTTGTCTTCCCGAGGTAGTAGAGAAGCAGATTTAAGGAACCAAGTCCTATTTCCCTGACCAGCAGTGAAATAGGTCGAAGATTGAAGATCTTATCCCCCTAAGCAATAGGGAGCAGATCGAAGGGCAAATCTTATCTCCCTAAGCAATAGTGGAGTAGATCGAAGATGACAAATCTTTTCTCCTAAGTAATAGTGGAGAAAATTTAATTCACTGTCCTATTTCCCTGACCAGTAGTGTAGTAGGCTAAAGATCGTAGATCTTTTCTCCTTAAGCAATAGTGTAGCAGATCGAAGATGGCAAATCTTATCTCCCTGAAGTAGCGGTGGAGCAGGTTGAAGTTACCAGTTTCATCTCCTTGAAGTTCCAGTGGAGAAGGTTGAGCCTACAAATCTCTTCTCCTTGAAATTAGATTAGAGTGAATCGAAGCTATAAGTCTTATTTCCCCGAAGTCGCAGTGGAGTGGAGCAAGGCAACAAGATGCAGTGGACTGGAATGAGGCTACCTGAAAAGTGGGGCACCAAAACAAGCCAAGACTCAGCAAGACCGGGCAAAATTGCTCTTTTTTAAAGTCTTTGCTCTATTCCCGTTACATGACAACGAGTAAAGAGGGACAGCTCTAAGACCCATAATTTTCCCGGGCCAATAAAACGGTTCATAAACAGTCCATTTACAAACACACCCCATTACAAATTACCCCAGCCCATTTCTACAACCAAATAAACCAACCCAATTAAACCAAACTCGAGTATCCCAACATTAACTAAGCCCAAAAGACCCCAAACCAATAAAAGCCTAAACCTAACCAAATTAAAATCAGCCCAATACCAAGCCCAGCAGACCTTAGGTCAAAATCAAAATCAGAAAACCCTAATTTTCCCCTAAACCTTACTATTGTCGCCTCTGCCCTTTGACCATTGCAGCACCTTCTCTCCACCGCCACCATCATTTCATCATTGCCACTTGCACCTGCAAAAATAAATAGAAAAGATAGGTTATCAAATAAGTTGTAAAAAATGGCTATAAAAAGCCAATCTAAATCTATTTGTAACGGCTTCGAACATCAATATAAAAAAATAGAGATTTCAAATACAAACGCTTGCAAGCATAGATTAAACACAAAAAGTGCTGAGATTAAACACTAAAAATCAAACCCAAAGCCAAGAAAGTGATCTTTTTTCCTTTTATTATTTTTGAAGCTTTCTTTTTTTTCTTCTTTTTTTTTCTTTTCGGCATATATATACATATATTATTATTAGAAAAATATAAAAACAAAAAAAATTAAAAATTTGACCTCTCGGGGGCCCCGGCCGCCGTGTATGGTGTCGCCGATGATGGAGCCCTCGGCGGAGCCCCAAGGCTGGAGTTTGGACCTCGTCCAGAGAGAGAAGCTTCCCCCTTCCCTTTTTTTTCTTTCAAATGTTGAAAATGACTTTTTTTTTTCAAAGGAAAGTGGCTTTTATAGCTTGATAAAATGACGCTGTTTTGTCGGTGTCCTTAAGCCCCAAAACGATGTCGGTTTGCCCCTATGACCCGCGCACTGACCCGACCTGTTCCTAGGATTCGCTTGTTTTTCACAAAGGGAATATTTATGCATTTAGCCCTTCTGCCTTTTTGTTTTGCAATCAGGTTTTCATTCTTTTTAATTTTGCCCCGAAATTTTGTTTTGAGTTCAATTGGGCCCTCCTTGATGCTGAGCGTTTTGCAGGGAGGGGTTATTGCCCATTTTAGTCCCTCCCAGTTATTTTCGCATGCAATTTAGTCCTTTTCTCTCTTATTTACTTCGGATTTGCCCCAAAAGTTCTATTTCAAGTTCGATTTAATCCCTTTTAGTCATTTTTGCTATTTTATTATCAAAATTAGTATTAGTATTATTATTATTTTTATTATTATTATTCTTATTATTACTATTATATTTGCTGCTATTATTAGTATTATTATTTTTATTACTATCACTATTGTCATTATATTTTTTATGTTTTATTCCATTTCTATTATTATTTATTATATTTTCTATCATTATTATTAGATTATTATTTTCTTATTAATATATTATTATTATTTTCTACTTTATTATTATTATTATCCTTATTATATTTACTATTATCCTCTTTTACTAGTGTATTTATTAGTATTGTTAATATTAATATTTTTAACGTTATTATTATAAGTATTATTATTATTTTCAACTATTTCATCTATATACTATTAGTTTTCTTTTTATTTTATTTCTATAATTTTTTATCTATTTATTATTTAATTTTTACCCATCTTTTTTCTACATAACCTGCTTGATTTTACTTCTGTATTTCTGTTCTTATTATTATCATTTACATTACACATTTATTATTATTCCGCTATGCTTGTTAATACCGTAATTTACTTTTCATTTTATTACAAATTTATGTTATATTAACCTTTACCCAATACAAAAATGATTCTTTTATAAAGGCAATATTTCGTATTTAGAAATTCGAGAAATCGTGCCCTAACTTACTGGGTTTCGATTTTTCTTTTTTAACCTAAATAGCGGAATATCCTTTTAAAATAAATAAGTTAAATTAAAAAAAGCTATTTCTCGAGAATTCGAGATGTTATGTCCTAACGTATTAGATGTGACATTTTGTTACCTTGGGAAAAGATTTATTAAAATAATGGCAATATTCTGTATTTGGAAATTCGAGAAATCATGCCCTAACTTACTGGGTTTCGATTTTTCTCGTTTAACCTAAAAACCGAATTCCTTGTAAAATTAAAATACATGAATTTCAAATAAAAGTTAAGCTCATTCTTAAAGGTTCAAGATGTCGTGTCCTAACTTACTGGATGTGACATTTTATTACTTCGAGATGAGAGGGTCTTTAAAATTATTTTCGATTCATCCAAGCATTTTGAAATTAACATTAATACAATAAGGGATCGTATTTTGAATTCTTTCAAGTTTTCAAAATTTCGACACTAAGACAAAAATTAATCAACTAAGTACCAATTTTGGGTGCATCGAGGGTGCTAATCCTTACTTGTGCGTAACCGACTCCCGAACCCTTTTTTGGTTTTCGTAGATAAAAAAACTGTTGTTTTGATAAATCAATCTGTTTATTAAACAAGTACTTTTCTAGGTGACCCGATCACACCTCAGCAAAAAGGATTGGTGGCGACTCCCGTTTCTTCATTTTCATTTTTAAAATCCAAATCGACCTCCGTTTTTCCAAAAAATGGTTTCGACAATAAAAATAATATTTGTTCGTTTTAATACAAAATTAGATAAATACTTTCTATCTATAATAATATAATTTATTACTACATTTCGTATTCTTCCTCAAAGAATATTAACAAAAATAAAATATTTAGGCATATGTCACATATGTGGCCAATAATCTTTCATATCACATTGATAACATAAGTTATCTTTACCCTTTGAAGAGTTATCTTGAGAACTCTCATTGTTCTCTTATTTATTACTATGTTCCCACTTTTAGTGGTTCATGATTATATATTTAATTTTCTTTATGTTTACATTCACTCTGGGGATTGCAATAAATTTGGTAGGACAGACTTCTAAACGTCTCTATTGATTTTTTATTTCATAATCAACATTGTAAACATACGTGGATTTTAAATCTGAATCTATCCATTCATGTTGTCATGGTTATTCTCCAATTAATATGATATAATAAATAAAACATAGTAAAATATACCTAAAGATCTTTAACATCATCATCACCTTGACTATTATCACAAGCATCCATTCTGAGATTGAATCTTTCAACATCCTGAAGATTGATTTATGGGACGACTTCGAAAGATTTTGAAAAAATAGAGAATCATCGTGTTGATAACGTGTTATAAAATAAAGAGAGATGGAAGAAAATATGAAAGTAATAGAGAATGTACTTTATTGATCAAAGGAGATGATTACAATGCTTCACCAAAGTCTCTATTTATAGGGATAAGAAGTATAATAGAAGTAGAGATCTAATTCTAATAAATATTAGAATTTAAAGCACATTAAAACTTTATCTTGGTCATGATGAACACCCACTTAATTAGATATTCATAACATAATTAAGCTTTATTATACTTTAATTAACTATTATATCAATTGTTACATATGTTGATAATTGTTGTTATATTATTATAATATACCAACTTCATAATTAGGCCCATTTTAATATTTATATTTTTTTGATTCACTTTGATAACTGAATTTAATAGTTAAGTCCATTTTAATCACTAACTTGATAAAATATAAAAGTTTGGTAACGTAATTCTTTAAAATTGTGGGTAAAAATACAAATGGAGGCCCTTGTGCTAGTACTCATAGTGCATTTTGTCTCATCTACTTAAAAAATGGGCAAATTAGTCCATATTTGTTAGTTTAAAGAGTATATTGGTCTTTTCTATGAAATTTTATGTCTATTTATATTATTAAAAAACTGCATAGCTAACGTAATAACTAGACAGTGATACATGGCATACCATGTATGCATTATGTTGACGTACATGAATAAATTTTTAATAGTAGAAATGAATTAAAATTTTAACAAAAAGACCGATTTTCTCTTTGATTTAATGAAAAATGATTGATTTGTCCTTTATAAATAAAAGGGACAAAATGCAATCTAATTCTTAGTACAAGAGCCTCATGGTACTCTTATTAGAAATTGATTTTATATTAGAAATGCAAAAATTTAGCACTCTTCCAAATAAAAGATAGTAGCTTACTGTTTTTTGTGATAAAATTTATTACAAACAAATTCATGCTTTTTTTTATGTATAAAGTAATTTTTATATATTAAAATATTAACAACAAGTTGTAATAATTTTTTTTTATATTCATACTAAAATATCATAATATTAACTAATTTGAATATTATTTAAATACATATTTGTTACTTTATAATACCATATCTAAAATGAACATTTTATTTCTCAAAAACATTTTTTGATGGCAATTAGCTTTACTTATGTAGTTATTTCAAATCATTTAAATAAAATTATAATTAATTGTGCTTTTATATTTAAATCTTTTCGTTAATTTTAATTTTGAAAGGTAACATTTGTGTAGGGCCCCTTACAAATAAAACATGAACATTGTTTTATAAAAATACTTTATGGTGCAAAAATACATGATTCTTTAACTATGAATTGTTTAAGTCAAGGTATTTGTAATTTGTATTATTGCATTGATTAATATCATCTAGGATTCTTTAGCATCGTCTTTCTATCTCTATCTTCCTCTCATTTTCCTTTGACGTGATGGATTAAACCATGCAGAAAACTAATAATTATATACATTTATTTACTTAATTATTGTCCAAGCTAAATTGGGTTTGCACGTTACTCTTAAGGTTCAAGTTTACACTACACCAAAAATGATAAACATAAGAAAAATACTAAAAAAAGTCACGAAAAGCGATTTAGAGTTTTTGTGACTTTTTTTGCGAAAAGTAGGAAAGTGGCATGAATGTGATTAGAAGTCATGATGCTTAAAAAAATGTCAGAGAAATATATCTTTTAAATTGATATGATAGAAATATCGAAATAGTTTAAAAATTTATATGTATGACAAATATAATTATATTGATGAATTTAATAGTCTAATTGTTATAATATTAATCGTATAAAAATATATGGAATGGTATAAATTTTCTTTAATTTTAAAATTTAGACTAATGTAAGTGGTTCCCTCTCATATATATATATATATATATTATTTTTTCACAATTAATTTCAGATCTTTTCATTGCTGGTTTTTTAATCCGATTGGAGCAGATTTAGAAAACAAAATTTCTGTTAATGATTCATTTTCTAAGAATATTATATATTTTTTAATTTTTGAGCTGCAACCCCAATGGACGGTACAAAAGGGAAGCCTCAAGATTTAGTCTAAAGTAGCACTAATAATTCAGGCCCCAATGGTGATTTTTGAATGGTTCAATGCTCCATACTTTCAATTGCAAGACTTATTAATCATAATTTCAACAGCAGCATTAATAATTTGACAAAGAAATACGTTCAGTTATCAGGCTTCGACCCTAATACACGACTTTTTATTTGGAAAAAAAAAAGGGAAAAGACTTATCAGTCATAACTTCAACAGCAGCATTAATAATTCAGGCCCAAGGCATTCATGGCGCCATGACTTTGTTGGTTTTGACTTTCATCGAATGAGTTTCATCAACATCGTCAACTCTGGTTGAAATTAACATCAACTTTATCAATTGAGAATTTTATTTGATCTAACGTAAACTATATTAATATATTGATAGTAGTAGGTTTATATTTTGATTATACAAATATAAAAAATTATATTTTAGTTATTTAACTATTCAAAAATGATTTTTCTAAATCATCCCTGTGTTAACTTATTAAGGACGTCAATGTGAGTTATTAAGCCACTATTCTCAAATATATCTTTAGTCACCTTATTATTAATAAATTCTCATTTTGGTTACCAAACTATAAAATGTTATAAAATAATCACTAACATTTTTTATTCGTAATATTTTAATCATTTGTGTGTTGACTCAGTAATGAATTAATAACATGACACATTAAGTCATATACTTAATTAATGACATGACATATTCGTAACATTTTAGTCATTTGTTTGTTGACTCGGTAATGGACTAATGACATAACATATTAACTCATATGCTTAATAGCTAATTTCCTTCTCGAGTTATATCTAAAATGTCAATTTGATACTTTTAGCTTTTTTAATCATAAATCCAAAATAAATCCACAAAATTAAAAATATAAAAAAAATCTTAAATTTTTTGAAAAAATCATAAATTGTTTTCCAGAAACATAAAAATTATATTTATACACAAATTCTTGAAAAAATAGAATATTCATAAAATTTTTAAAAATCAAATAGCTGACTAAAATTCCAAAAATATAAAAAATTTGATATTTTTCTATTAATAGCTACAATTTGCTCCACAAATTGTTCCTGCTTGAGAACTGTTTGTAAACATCAGTTCACGATCTAAACTAGACTTTGCACTATTCATTTAGCAAAAATATATATTTCATGCTTAAAATCTCATGTAAAAATTCATATGTAAGAAGTTCATAAAATTCATAACTAAAATCATTAAAATTAAAAAAAAATCATAAATTTCTAAAAAGTTCCTAAATTTTTTGAAAAATGCCTAGAATCTCATTGCTCAGCGGGACGACTTTTCATTATATGGTCCTTATTTTTACTCGACAATGAACAAAATAAATTCAAGCTCTTCTTTTGCTCATCTGTTTTGTTGTTGATTGTAATTTCAAAAGTAATTAAGTTGTAATTTACTCTTGACTAGATTGTTACTTTGATTGAGGATTGGAATCAATGATATTTCATCAATCAACAAACTAACAGTGTCATTCTGGTTCGGATAGCAAGATAGATATGTAAACTTCCATTTTGGTAGTGTAATGGCCCATTTATACCGGGCCCATGCAAACAAAACCAACCAGAATAAAAACACACACAAAAAAAAAAAAAAAACAAATGTCCAATTACAGTCCATTTACAAAGCTCAAATTTAATTTACCCGTAACCCATTTACACCCCAACTTATGCTGCCCAAAACCATTACCCCAATTATCCTCTAATCCATTACAGCAGCCCAATTACAAGGCAAATACCCAAAACAGATTGCTAAACCCACTACACCCAATGGCCCAATACTAAACCTAAACCCAGTGGCCCAAATAACTTACGGACGCAGGAAACCCTAGGTTTTCACTGCGCCGCAATTGCCCAGCAGTCCCTGCCTCACGCCGCAAGTGCCTAGCACAGCCCCTCGGTCGCGCCGCAATCCACGCACGGATGACGCTCCACTGCCGTTGTTCTCGCCATTCACCTGCAAAACAAGGAAACAAAATGGACAGTAGCAGCAGATTGTGATTTTGTATTTATTTTCGATTTTATTTTTGGGTTATAAATAACCCCAAAGCAATCTGTAAAGGACACACAATATACCAGACGAAAAAATATACAGTATTTATTTTCGATTTTATTTTTGGGTTATAAATAACCCCAAAGCAATCTGTAAAGGACACACAATATACCAAACGAAAAAATATACAAAAATAAAGAACAAATCTTCAAAATTCAGAAGGTGATTTTCGTCAATACTGTTTTATTTTTTCTTCTCTTTCTTCGTTTTATTTTCAACTATAAACAAAGTAAAAAGGTTTACCTATCGATCTGCATTGAAAAACTGGAGTTTCAGACCTCCGACCGCCGGGTGTGACAGCGTCTACGGTGGCGCGTGAGGCGCGTGAGATAGTGGCTCGGAGGTCCGATGATCGGAACCCAGACGAGAGGAGGAAGGGTTTGAGAGAATTTTTGAAGTTTTTTTTTTTTTTTTAAAACGAGGTTCAAATGAATTTTTTTGTGTTAAAATTAACTTATATACAGCAAGAAAACGACACTATTTTTGCTTACGCCAATAATCATTAAACAACGTCGTTTAAAGACCAGACCCGCGCATTGACCCGCTACACGGTCCAAGTGTTTTTATAAAAAAGGGCAATTTGCCATTTTAGTCCCTCCGCAATTTTATTATTTATAAATTCGTCCCAATTTGAATTTTCTTTTATCCTTAAATTAGCCTTGAAATCTGTATTTCACTTCAATTTAGTCCTTCAGGCTATTTCAAGGCAAGATACAGAACGGTGTCGTTTAGGAGAGAAGGCCTAATTGCCTAATAAGTCCCTATATTATGACGTGCGTTCTAATCTGGTCCTTTTACACTTGTACCCTGATTTTTTTTATTTTTTGATTTAATCCTTTAAATTTTTTTATTCTTTTTATTTTCATTATTATTTTTAATTATTTAGTATTATATATGTATTAAATTATTACTATTTATTATTTATACTAGGTCATTTTATTTAGTTTAATATTATTTATATATTACATATTATTTTATAATTTATATATTAGTTATTATATTATACCTTTTTAAATTTTTTATATATTATATGTTATTATATTATATGTATAATTTAATCCTTTATATAAAATTCTGTATATTGTATAACATATATTATTTTTTATTTTTTATATATACTATTTACTTATATTTGTTTTTATCATATATTATCTTTTTTTATTTATATATATACCAAATTATTAAATTATATATTTATTATAAGTATCCTTATATTTTTTTATACACTCTAAGTTTTTATATTATTCATTTAAAATATATTGTTTATACATGTTAATCGTTTTAGAAATTATCACATTTTATTTTCCTTTTTTTATTTTGTTATAATATTTATTCAGTGTTTAAATACATTAATCATTTATTTGCTTTTCTATTTGATCTTGTTTGTAGAATTTAATATCCATTTCTTGAATTTTTATGCTTCATATAGATTCTTAATTCTTGTTGCTTATTTTATATCTTGTATTCGTTTATTTATGTTCTTTTATTTGTTTATTATTGCTTTAGCATAGTCATTTCATATATTATTTGCTATGTTACCTTATTTTTTCGTTAATTGTCTATATTAGTATTAATCATTAATATGACCTGTGGTTATAATGAATTGCTATTTGATATTTATATTTTGTAATGTATCAACGCAAAATCGGATTCTTATCATTTTTATAAAAAACACATTTTGCAAAATTGTTGTATTTTATTCAAAGTTTTTTTAAAAAATACGGTGATATGTAATATTTGGGGACTTCGAGAAGAATTGTGCCCTAACTCACTGGGTTTCGATTTTTCTTGTTGAACTTAGGATATTAAGTATTCCTTTTCTTTTAAAATTGAAACATATAAACTTCAAATCAAAACTTATTCTCGGGAATTCAAAATGTTATATCCTAACTTATTGGATATGATGTCTTGTGTCTAGAGGTAAGAATTTTTTACAAATAAAGGCAAGCCTAGTTTCGAAATTATGAGATGTTACTTCCTAACTTATTGGGTATAGCATTTTATTTATTTGTGATAGGTAAGTCTTGGCTTTCTTTCAAATAAAAGGACCGTATTTTAATTTTTAAAAAATTTCGACATTAGGACATGAGATTGTCAATTAGGTACCAAATTTTGGGCGTTCCGAAGGTGCTAACCCTTCCTCGTATGTAACCAACTCCCGAACCCATTTTCTTGTATTTCGTGGACCAAAATCAATGTTTTGAAATAAAATATTTTGTAAGGTGATCCAATCACACCTAAGTAAAAAGGGATTGGTGGCTACTCCCTTTTTTTTTAAAGTCGACCCCCATTTTTATAAAAGCTTAAAAATGGTTTCGATAGCTTGACGACTCCACTGGGGAGCATAATAAGAGAGTCAAGCCGTAAAATTGATGATTTCTTGTCTTTTTGTCTAAATTTGAAAATCTGATTTTAAAAATTATGATCTTTTTTATTGCATGTTGTTTTAATTTTATAAAATATCTCTGCATTGCATTGCATGACCGTTGTGGTCGCACCCTTAAGTGGGAGTGAGAAACTATGCCTTCGTGAGGTTTTCACCTCCGCATGGGCTAGTGGATTGCTTCTGGGATACATCCGTACCTATGTCTTCGTGAAGTTTTCACTTCCGCATGGCCATAGGGAAATGTATTCCTCTGAACTGAACTCGGTCTATATGAGCCTATAATGGGTAAGGATCGAGGACGCTGCTGGTTCAGGTACCTCAACTTTAGAGCTAAACCACACATAGAAAATATAAGGACTCACCCTCAGTAGAACTATACTAAGCCTTAGTGGTTACCCAAATAGTTGTTTGTTTACTTTATTTTCTTCCTATTTTATTTCATGATACTAACTTGTTATGCTTTATTTTTGGTGCATGCCATTTCATATTTTAAGAGGTATCGATTCATAGTCAGTTTCTAAGTTAGAAAGCTGGTTATGGAGAACGAATTCCTTGATAAAGTGGAAGACAATGCAGCCGTCTGTATGTGGTCAGAGCAAATGCAGTTAGAGAAAGGGAATAGCTTAGCTAAAGGGTATATGTCGGAACTACGTGATTTCACTTGTATTAGTATAACACAGAATGAGTTCCAAGAGTTGAAAGAAATATAGACCCAATGGGATGATGAGGCAAAGCAGCTGTTCTATCGTAATTATGGTGATCTACCCTACTTGCTTGACATCAAGGTAGATAAGCATCTGTTTCGAACTATAACTCAGTTTTGGAACTCTGCTTATAGTTGTTTCACTTTCAGGAAAGTAGATTTAGTGCCCACGGTGGAGGAATATACAACCTTGCTTCGCTATTCAAGGATCCAAGTTGACAGAGCTTATTTTAGGGCTGCTAATGTCCCAACTTTTGTGAAGAAGTTAATGAATATCACGAGGATGACTGAACAGTGGGTTGCAGCCAGAATTCAAGAGAAAGGTGAAGGTAAATGCATTCTTTGGGTGAGTTTTAGGGACCTGATCCTAGCACATCTAGATGTTAAGAAGAAAATTGACGTCTTTGCCTTGTGTATTTATGGTTTGGTAATTTTCCCTAAAGCTCTAAGACATGTAGATGAAGCAGTCACTGATTTATTCGATCGACTTGATAGAGGGGTCACGCCTGTACCTGCTATTTTAGCCGAGATGTTCAGATTATTAAATGCATGCAGTTGTTATTTGCTTCGTTCCACAATCATTTCTGAAAGGTGAAAAAAGTTTCTTATCGGGTTTTCTTTGAGAATTATTCTCCACTAAAAAAGATAGTGGCTACACCAAGGAGAGAAGACGTGTCCGAAGAAAACTGGATGGCTCTCCTTCAAAACCTACAAGAGGAAAACATCAAGTGGAGGGCTCCTTGGATGATTCCCAACAAAATCTTTTATCGGTGTGGGAGTTTCGATTGGGTTCTTTTAATTGGAATTTGGGGAGCCATTGGGTATGCCCCTTTGCTTGTACTAAGGCAATATGGGTCAAGACAATTTGTACCAGCAACATATGGGCTAGCTCAATGTGAGTTTTCATACATAGGGGAAAACTATAAGAAGAAGGTTAAGGAGATTTCTAGTGCTTGGAACCGGATTCGTAGGATGAAGAGATTATCTGCAGGCCCAATGATGACCCCAGAATACAGTGGATGGAGGATTAGAAGGATTAATGATAACATTTCTGAGCTGAATCCAAAAGGTACTCGATCAAGAGAGGAATGCTTGCAAGTGGTCCCATCAGAATTAAAGATTATAAAGCAAGATTTCAAAAGAAGGAGTTTAGAGTCCGGGAGAGGATAGAGAAGTTGGAAGAAGAAAAAATGTACCTGAGATGAGATGTGGATATTCAGAAATCAGAGTCGAAAAATCAAAGAAAGGTGTACAAGCCCATTTTACCCGGGGCCCATTTTTACAACCCATAACCCAATACAAATCAAATAACCCATTTTACCTAGCCCACTAACCTAACCCAATCAGCCCAATTACCCTAGCCCACTAAACAAATCAGAAATAGAAACCCTAGCACAAGTGGCGCTGCACCTAGGGCATCTGTCTTCTGTCAGACCCTCTGCTCCGCTGCCCACGCCAGGCCTACCACCGTCTCGTCATGTCGCCGCCGCCCAAGCACCTGCAAACATTAAACAAGACGGGACAGAACAGGGAGTAAGTTGTAAACTACATGGCTATATAAGCCAATTCAAACCATTGTAAAGGGTTTTTTTTTTGTTTTTATCCAATAAAATAGAGAGATTCAAAACACAAAAAACACAACAGAGATCCAAATACAAGAGAAATAGCAGGCAGATTAAACACTAAAAACCATTAAAAGTCAGAATAAATACCAAAGGTGATTCCTTTTTCTCATTTTTAAAGCCTTTTCTTTTCTTTTCTTTTCTTTTTTTTCGACATATATATATACACGTATATATTGTTAAAAAAATTAAAAAAATAACAAATTTTTACCTTTTCCGGCCACCTGTAGAGAGAAAAAGAAACAGGAATCAGTTTTTTTTTAGGAGATGAAGAAATGAAATTTTTTTAACAAAAAGTGGCTTATATAGCCAAATCAAAACGACGCCGTTTTGGCCGGCGTCCTTAAGCCCCAAAACGACGTCGTTTTGACATGGCCCAACCCGATCCGACCCGCTCCAGCTCAGATCCGCGTGTTTTTATGCCAAAAGGGGAAATTGCGCGATTGGTCCTTCCGCATTTTTAGTTGTTCGAAATCAAACTTTCAAATATTGCAACATTGGCCCAATAATTTTTCGCGGTTTGCGATTGGATCCCCCCTCGAACGCAGCGTTTAACTTTCACAGAATATTGCCCTTTTGGTCCCCTGCCTTTTACGCGCGTGTTATCCAGTCCCCCGCACCTCTGTTTTATTCACAATTTAACCCGAAACTTCCGTTTTTAATGTGATTTAACCCATTTTTCAATTATTTTGCAATCTCTACTATTATTACTATTATTTAACGTTTTTCTTCTCATCGGTTATTTACTATTTATTGTTATTATTATTACTTGTTATTTCCATTATATTTTACTACCATTATTTATTTATTTATTGTGTGTGCTATTATTTTATTTTCATGGCCAATATCATTATTTTTATTTATTATTATTATTTTGTTTACATCATTATCGTTATTATTGTGTATCTTATTATTATACCATGTTATTATTACGTATCTTATTATTATACCATCGACATCATCACTATATTATTATATCACTATTATTATGTTATCATTATTACTATTATTTCCGCATATATTAGTTATCCTATTGTATTATTATTAATTATTATTATTATCATTATTACTATTGTAAATATTTACTACTAGTATTATATTTTAATATTATTATAATTGTTCCTATTATTTTTAACATCGATATTATTATTTTATGATTGTTTTTCCTATCTTTGTCATTTTACTTTTCATTATTTCATTATTGCCATCATTATTACCATTACTATATTATTATTTTATAAAAATATATATAGTTTATTTATTTATTTATTTTTACCATTTCATTCATAGATTGCCATTATTATTTTTATATGTCATCATTATTATCATTTTATCGTTATTTCTATTATCGCTACTATACGTAATACTTTCAATATATTATATATCTTCCTTTTTATACGTTTGTATGTGTACGCATCTTTTATTATTCTTTTTACGCATAACATTGTGTTTTCATATTTTTACGTTAATTTTTCTCAAGTCCTCAACCTTTTTAAACGACCAATACTCCGTGTTAGCAATTCGAGTGAATCGAGCCCTAACTTACTGGGCTCCGATTTTTCTCGTTTAAGCTAAACTACGGAAGATCCCTTTCCAAAAATCGTAAATTCAAGTTTTCATAACAATCGATATTCCTTATTAGCAATTCGAGTGAATCGAGCCCTAACTTACTAGGTTCCGGTTTTTCTCGTTTAAGCTAAACTACAGGATATCCATTTTTAAAAAAAAAAATTGCAATTCGAATTTTAAACAAAACACTTAATCTCAAAAATTCAAAACGTCGTGCCCTAACTTACTGGACTCGACGCCTAGATACTTCGAGATAAGTTTCTTCTTCTTTTAAATTAGAGGCAATATTCCTAATTTGGACCTTCGAGAAGATGAGCCCTAACTTACTGGGTTCTGATTCCTCGTTTGACAAATGACGGAAGATCCTCTTCAGATGTAAAACTAAGTTTTAAAAAAGGGCGAGCTTAGTTTGAGGAGTCTAAAGTATTACGCCCTAACTTACTGGACATGATGCTTTATCTCTTCGAAAACAAGAGAGTCTTAACGTCCCTTCCAATTCCTTCAAGTTTTGGGAATAAAAAAGTATCTATTTTCAAACCATTTCAAAGTTTCCTACATTAGGACATCGATCAATCAGTTTGGTACCGATTTCGGGCGTGACGAGGGTGTTAATCCTTCCTCGCACGTAACCGACTTCCGAGCCCATCTTTTCAAAATTCGTAGACCAAAAATATCGTTTTAGTAAATCGTAAAGTTTATTAAAACAAAGGTGATCCGATCTCACCCAAATAAAGATCGGTGGCGACTCCCTTCCTTTTTATTTTCAAAATCGAGTCAACCGCGTCGTATACAGTTTCATCAAAAAAATGGTTACGACAAAAGGGAAGAAAATGGTCGAGGAGGATCTGAATAGTCTAAAGATAGAATATAAGAAGCTATGTCTATCATTGAAAAATGCCAAATTGGGGAAGACTTCGGAACAGTGGCAACAGGATATTCAAGAGGAAAAGGCCAAAGCTAACCATTAGGAGAGGAAGTTCCAAGAAATACAAGCGTGAAATGAGGCCCTAAAAAGGAGTCTGGCAGAAAGTCAGAAGGAGAAATGTGGATTAAAAGCTAGAGTGGCTGAATTGGGATGGTCTCTTCACCACCATCGAAGCCGTAATTCTTCAATCGAGCTGAAGTCAAGTCTAAACAAGATTGAGGAAATGAAAGGTAAGACCAAAGAGTTAGAATCAGTATTGTAAAATTGTGAACTTCGGATTGAGCTTCTTGAAGGCATTAGAAGGAAAAGCTCCATCATTCCCATGATCAAGTTAGAAATCGAGATTATCTCATTGGTGAAGCAATAGTTCAGATTCGAGAGGTAGCTGATCATTTACAGACTTTGGTAGTACAGGATGATACACTGAGCATGAAATATGAGCTACAGTTAGATCGTGGCCAAGAGCTAGCCTTATTGTTGAGGAAAATTAAAGCTTTGGGCACTAGGGAGAAAGTATATTTGTAGACTATTTTATGTAAAAGATTTTATTTTCTAATAAATTTTTCTAAATGAAGTTGAATCTGAATAGATGCCTTCTTTTGCATTCATGCATTTGCATTACATCGCATCGTATGTATTTAAGTTTATAGAAAGATCCTAATTAGTTGAAATTATTACATAAAGAGAGAGAGAGAGAGAAAGAAGAAAAAATCTAGAAACTAAACACCATTACGGTACATGCGCTAAGACAAAGAATATAGATCAAAGACTCGAGCAGTTCCAGAGAGACATGCAAGACCAGATGTAGGAGTAATTGGCAAAGCTCCAGCAAGAGATGAGAGACCAAATGTTGAAAGCCCAAAGAAATATGATGGCTCAAATGGCTCAGCTACTGAACGAGGCGATGGACAAAGGAAAAGGTCTCATGACAAATACGAGAGAAGATAATGAGGACTATCTTCTAGGTTTTACCCGACCACATGCCCAAACATAAGCTGAGGAGTATCTCCGAAGGCCATCTATCATGATTAGGCCTCAACTAGGGAAAGCTGATATTGGGGTGCCCATGAACTTCCAAGTGGGCATAGGATCTAACCCCGGAGATAATCCAGCTAATCTAGTTATCCCTGACTTAGATATAGCAGAGAGGGAAGGGATAAGAATTGAATCCTCAAGGCAGTTAGTGGATCGTTATAGATGGTTGGAAGAAAAGTTCAAGGCTTTAGAAAATACTGATAATCACCATGGAATTGATGCTAAAAACTTGAAATTGGTTCCAGATTTGGTGCTTCCTCATAAGTTCAAAATGCCAGAATTTGAGAAGTACAATGGAACCAGCTGTCTTGAAGCTCATATTACTATGTTCTGTAGATGGATGACCGGCTATGTTAATAATGATCAACTCTTGTTTCATTATTTCCAAGATAGTTTGGTGGGGGCACGTTCAGGTGGTACAATCAACTCAGCCATGCTAGGATTAGCTCTTGGAGAGAGCTGGCCCAAGCCTTCATGAAGCAATACAATCATGTCACAGACATGACGCCTGACAGAATCACTTTGCAAAACATGGAGAAGAAGTCAAATGAAAGCTTCAGGCAGTATGCGCAAAGATGGAGGGAGGTTGCCATGCAAGTTCAGCCACCGCTCTTAGAAAAGGAAACTACAACTTTTTATCAATATCTTGAAGGCTCCCTTCATTACTCACATGATAGGAAGCACCACTAAGAGCTTTGCAGATATAGTGATGGCAGAAGAAATTATTGAAAATACCATAAGGGGTGGCAAGATCGGAGCAAAGGAAACCACTAAAGGTGAATAATACAAGTACATATAGCAAATGGTACTCGAAAGCAATTACTGTTAGCCAGCCAAAAGTAATTATTGCTGGGCAATAAGGGTCGGTAAGACAGGAGTCGGGCACAAGGAAAAACTCTGAAAAGCTCCAATTACGCCAATCTTAATGACGTATAAGGAGATATATCAAAGTTTATTTGACGCACACGTGGTATCCCAATTTTATCTAAAACCGTTACAGCCCCCATATCCCAAATGGTATGATTCAAACTCTCAATGTGACTACCATGCAGGAATAACGGGGCATTCAATAGAAAACTGCACTGCCTTTAAAAAGTTAGTCGAGAGATTCATCAAAATAGGGATTGTGAAGTTTGATGATACACCTACTGCGGAGAACCTATTACCTAATCATGGAAACAAAGGGATAAATGCAATTGGCAAAAATATCATGAGAAGGATCAAGGAAGATATTACGGAGGTAAAAACCCTGTTGAGAATGGTCTGGAGAGAAATGGTAAGAAGAGGACTGATACTATTAGATTTTGTGGAAGGATGTGAAGGAGCAAGGGACTACTGTGAGTTTTACAAAAAAAAAAAAAGGGCATGAGATTCAGAAAAGTGCTGAGTTCAGGGTCTTGGTGCAAAGCCTTATGGACAATAAGGAATTTGAATTTTATGAAGAAAGCTTAGAGGGAGGAAACATATGCGTGACAGAAAGAGAGTTGACAAACCAAAAAGTCAATTATCCGAGGATCATGATTTCTCGACCAAGAAACACGAAAGGCAGAGCACAAATTATGCCTAAGATCGTAATTCAGAAACCTTTTCCTTTCCTTACAAGGATAACAAAATGGTACCGTGGAATTACAACTGCAATGTAAAAATATCGGGGGTGGAAAACTCAGCTGGCACTTTCAAAGAGGTCCAAAATGAAGGATCTTACACACGTAGTGGAAGGCGTTACGACTCAGAAAACGTCAGAACAGAACCCGTAAAAGCAAAGACCTTGGTAGTTGAGCGAGAGAAAGGGGCTGAAGTACTTATCAATGAACCTGTAAAAGAGGAAGAGGCTAAAGAATTTTTGAAATTCTTGAAGCATAGTGAATACAGCGTGGTAGAGCAGTTACGCAAACAACCAGCTCGCATATCAGTGCTAGCCTTGATTTTAAGTTCAGAAGTGCATCGTGAGGCATTAATGAAAGTGTTGAATGAGACCTATGTTACTAAAGACATATTTGTCAACAAACTTGACCGTCTGGTTAGTAATATAAGCGCTGACAACTTCATTTACTTCAGTGACGATGAAATTTCACCCGGGGGCATGGGATCGACTAAGGCTTTGCACATCATTACTCGTTGCAAAGGATATACTCACCAAGCGTGTTAATTGATAATGGATCAGTTTTGAATGTCTTACCATTGTCTACGTTGAAAAGATTGCCTATAGCATAGTGAGAGCATTTGATGGCACTGAGAGAAGGGTAATGGGAAGAATTGACATACCTTTGTTGATTGGACCAAACACTTATGAGGTGGATTTTTTGGTAATGGACATTAAGCCCTCCTACAATTGCTTGTTGGGAAGGCCCTGGATTCATTTGGCAGGGGCAGTGCCCTCATCACTGCACGAAAAATTGAAACTGGTAACAAAGGTTCGGTTGGTTACTATAAATACAGAGGAGGACATCATAACAACTATTACCAATGACGCGCCATACTTAGAGGAGAATAAAGAGGCAACTAAATGCTCTTTTCTTTCTTTAGAGTTCGTAAATGCAAGATTCATCTTGGAAGGGAATGAGATTCTGATGCCTAAGATATCCAGGACCACGCGAATGGGCCTGCAAATGATCGTGAGGAAAGGAACCTTATAGGGAAAAGGACTGGGCAGACATCTCCAAGGGGGATTCAAGTTCGGATGCTGAGAGGGAAAAGAGACCGTTTTGGCTTGGGTTTCAATCCAGACGCTATACAAGGGAGGAAAGAAATAGATAAGAAGTAGGAGAGAAGAAGGGCACGGCTGAATGGGGAAGAAGTCAAATGGGAAATGATGACATTCCCTCACATATCCCAGACTTTTGTATCAGGAGTGATAATTCACCCGGAGCGAGGATTGTTAGAAAATGGAAATCTTCATATCAACGCCATACATGAGGAAGAAAATGGGCAAAGAAACGTATAGGGCATTCGTCCGTATGAACTTGGAAGCGTTTTGAACAATTGGACTGCAGAAGAATTTCCTGTAGTTTTTAAAGATTACACAGAGTAATGTTTAAAACGCACTTGTTGTTTTTAAACCTAGAAACAATAAGATTTCTTTTGTGAAATAGGCTCATGTTCAGACATTTTTTGTTTCAATAAAATACATCTTTAATGATCAATTTGGGCAAATATTCTTTCATTTTTATATTATTTTGATCTTTTAATTCTATTCCAATTTTTTTTAAATCCTCATTCATACCACGTAAATAGTTGTTCTCAAATTCATTTGTTCTTACAATTTGGAAGAACTAGAGATGGATTCATTGGGTATGTTGATGCTGATTTTGTTGGAGACCTTGATAGAAGAAGATCTCTCACTGGTTATGTCTTTACAATCGGAAGTTGTCCAATCAGTTGGAAAGCTACTTTGCAAACTACAGTCGCTTTGTCTACAACCTGAAAAGCCGAGTACATGGCGACACACGAGGCTTGTAAAGAAGCTATTTGGTTGAAGGGACTCTTTAGTGAGCTCAATGAAGACTTCAAATCAACACAATATTTTGTGACAAGCAGAGCACCATCTTCCTTACAAAAGATCAAATGTTTCATGAGAGAACAAAACACATTGATGTTCAGTATCATTTTGTTCGTGATATTATTGCTCGTGGTGATATTGTTGTGAGCAAAATTAGTACTCGTGAACATCTTGTAGATATGATGACTAAATCACTTCCTATAACCAAGTTTGAGCAATGCTTAGACTTGGTTGGTGTTCATTGTTGAAGTTAAACCCTTAAGGGGTTTTATGGAAGAGGTGAAGAACTTGTTCGTTGAGAGTTCGCGATGAAGAACTTGTTCATTGAGAATTCGTGTTAAGGTGGAGATTGTTAGAATTAAGTGACCCGAATTCTTATTTAAATAAAAAACAATGGTAAAATAAAATAAAAGAAGAATCCCTATAGAACTACACTTCTTTTATTTTATTTTAAATAAGGTTTTTTTTAAACCTTATTAAACTCCATTTATTTGATATTGATTAGAATAAGGAGTTTCAGTCTTACTACACTCCTATAAGAATATGGCTTTACAAGCCTATAAATAGACATAGTCTATTCCTCTTGTAAAAAGATTCGAATTTGACATAGTGAATTTTCTTCTCCTTTGCCCGTAATTTTTTCCCAAAAGGGTTTCCACGTAAAATCTGTATTCTTTATTTTTATTTCTCTTTTCTTTGCGATATATTTATCATTACCGACGTTATATTTTTTCATAGTATGGCCAACACAAATGATTAGTTAATTTACTAACACTACTTGTAACAATTTTTAGATCACGATAACCACCTTCTAGATATATACCTAATGTAACTTTTATTTTTATTACTTAGTAGTAATATATATAACAAAGTTCTACTGCAATTAGAAGGAATTGCATAACAATACAATAAAAAGGAGATAAAAAAGATATTTATACCTGTTAAATTGTTATTATAAAGCACAATGACCTCGAGAGAAGTAAGGTTTCCAATAGTTGAAGGAATTTCACCTGAAATATATAATTAATTTATTAATTTTTTTTCTAGAATTAAAAGCAGGACATTTGGTTCTGCTTATCTAAGAAGGTGTTTGCGACAGAGAAATGCAGAAGAGAATTTGTGATTTTTAAAAGCACAAGTCATTTAGCTTACCAGAAAATTGAATTCCACTCAAATCAAGATAATTTAATTGAGGAAGGTAATCAAACATATTCGACAAGAGATGACCAAAGAGATTGTTGTATCCCAATGCAATTTGTTGCATTGAAGAAATGTTGAAGATTGAGGAAGGAATAGGACCTGCAATAAATATATATGATTAATTCATTTCTTGGCATAACGAAAGAAAAAAAGGCGTTTAAATATGTAAAATTCACATGCAATAAATGTTGAAGATTTATACCAATCCAAATTTTCAACTTATTATTTGATTCCATCTGACCCAATTTGTTGAAAAATGTTGACATCACTAGCATCAAGATTTATTTCAACATGCAAGTTAACTGAACCATTAATCACGTCATCATTTTCCTTTTAGATTGGCTTAAAGTGACACCAAATAACAACTTGATGGCTTAATTGACACACACAAAATATTTACACTATGGCTAAGTTTCATTTTGTTAGCATTGAATTTAATGGTTATTGTTCAATATCATATTACAATATTTAAAACAATTGTTCATAAAACTTACATAATAAAAAGCGAATGAAATAAAAACAATAATTTTTTACGTTGGAAGTTGTTGAAACCAAGAAACAAATGTTTCAGCTTAGTCAGATTTCCAATTTCCATAGGAATGCTTCCGTCCAAAGAATTATTATACAATGCTAAATATGTCAACTCTTTACACTTGATTAAACTATTTGGAATTCTACCCGAAATTTGATTACTAACCAAGCTTAGCACTTGCAATTTAGAAAGATTATTAAATATTCCTGATGATAGAGGACCTGCAATGAGATTATTTGTTGTAAAATCAATATTTTACTAATAAATATATATTCAAGATAGATAAAAGTATGAAACCAGAAAAATTATTATTATCCAAATATAACTATTGTAACAGCTCATTTGTGCTCGGGCCCAAACAAACCGAATAAAATAAAATAAATTAACTCAAATGTCCAGTACAGTCCATTTACAAAGCCCAAAATAAACTACCCATAGCCCACTTATACCCCAAATAGATGACCCAGAACCACTACCCCATTACAACCCAGAACTAAAACCCAAACCCAAACAAACCCGAAGTATTACATGTAGATGAAGCAATCACTAATTTATTCAACCGACTTGACAAAGGGGTCACGCCTGTACCTGCGATCTTAGCCGAGACGTTCAGATCTTTGAATGCATGTCGGAGAGCAGGTGAAGGCAGATTCATTGGATGCGTGCAGTTATTATTAGCTTGGTTCCACAGTCATTTCTGGAAGGTGGAGAAAGTTTCTTATCAGGTTTTCTCTGAGAACTATTCTCCATTAAAAGAGATAGTGGCTACACTAAGGAGAGAGGACGTGTCTGAGGAAAATTGGATGGCGCTCCTTCAAAACCTTCAAGAGGAAGACATCGAGTGGAGGTTTGTACCAGCAACATATGGACTGGCTCAATGTGAGTTCTCATACTTAGAATTTGGGGAGCTGTTGGGTATGCTCCTTTGCTCATACTAAGGCAATATGGATCAAGACAGTTTGTACCAGCAGCATATGGACTAGCTCAATGTGAGTTCTCATACAGAGGGGATAACTATAAGAAGAATGTTAAAGAAATTTCTTATGCTTGAAATTAGATCCGTAGGATGAAGAGATTATCCGTAGGCCCAATGACGACCCTAGAATACAACAGATGGAGGATTAGAAAGGTTAATGATAACATCCCTGAGCTGATCAAGAGAGGAATACTTGCAAATGGTTCTATCAGAGCTAGAGATCATAAAACAAGATTTTGAAAGGATGAGTTCGGAACTCAGAAAGAGGATGGAGAAGTTGGAAGAAGAAAAGATGTACCTGAGGTTAGATGTGGATTATAGAAATCAGAGGCAGAAAGTTTAAGAAAAGGGAAGAAAAGGGTCGAGGAAGATCTGGACAGCCTAAAGATAGAGTACAAGAAGCTGCGTCTTTCAATGAAAAAGGATGAATTGGAGAAGATTTCACAACAGTGGCAACAAGCGGTTCAAGGGGAAAAAGCCAAAGCTAACCATTTGGAGAAGAAGTTCCAAGAGATGCATGTGCGAAACGAGGCCGTAGAAAGGAGTTTCGCAGAAAGCCAAAAGGAGAAATGTGGATTAAAAGCTAGAGTTGTTGAGCTGGGATGGTCTCTTCACCATCATCGAAGCCGTAATTCTGCAATCGAGTTGAAGTCAAGTCTGAACAAGATCGAGGAAATGAAGGGTAAGATTGAAAAACTAGAATCGGTATTGCAGAATTGTGAACTCCGGATCGAGCTTCTTGAAGCAAGAGAAAGGCATTGGAAGGAAGAGATCCACCATTCCCACGACCAAGTTAGAAATTGGGATTATCTCATGGGTGAAGCAATAGTTCAGATTCGAGAGGTAGCTGATCACCTACAGACTTTGGCAGTACAGGCTGATACATTGAGCACGAAGTATGAGCTACAATCAGATCGTGGTCAAGAGCTAGCCTTATTGTTTAGGAAGTTAAGACTTTGGGCATTAGGGCGAAAGCATATTTGTAGTCTGTTTTATGTAAAAGATTTTGTTTTCTAATAAAGTTTTCTAAATGAAGTTGAATCTGAATCGATGCCTTCTTTTTTGCATTTCATGCATTGGCATTATATCGCATCATATGCATTAAAATCCATAGAAGGACTCTAATTAGGTAAAATTATTTCAGCTAACTTGGGAATCGACAAAATTCTACTGAACTGAGCATCGTTACGGTACTCACAAAGCCATGGACTAAAAGTTGGAAATAATAGAGCAAATGAAAATACAGATGCAGGAGCAATTAACCAAAATTCAATAAGAAATGAGGGAACAAATGCTAGATTTCCAAAGAAATATGATAAGCTGGTTAACTCAGTTACTAGCCAGAGGACTTGAAAAAAGGAATGGCCTAGTGGTCAACAGTGGGGATGATGATGAAGACATCATTTATTCCCCAGGTTTTTCCCCAATAAGTGTCCCGGCCCAACCAGACACGCATTCGCATGGGGTACCCGTCATTATCGGACCCCAATGTCAGACTAATACCTTGGCCCTGTTGAGCTTCCTCATAGGCTCAGGTTTTAACTCGAAAGATGATTGAGCCAAACTGGTTGTTCTGGTAAAAACAAGGGAAAGGGGAGAGTGGACTTCAAAGGCCCTGAAGAAGAAAGAAAAGAAAGCGAATGGTACGAGTAGGTATAACAAGGGCCATTCGGAGTCGATTCTGATAAGCCGACCAAAGCGGTAACTACCCGACCATCAAAGCGCCCCTGAGTAAGAACCCAATCCAAGACCGAACTCAGAAAAACCCCAGTTCGCACCCATCCCAATCACGTATAGGGAGTTGTACCAAATTTTGTTTGACACACATGTTGTATGCCCTTTTTATATAGAACCAATACGGCCCCTATACCCCAAATGGTATGACGTAAATGCCCAATGTGAATACCATAGAGGAACCATAGGGCATTCGATCGAGAACTGCGTCGCTTTTAAAAAGACAATTGAAAGACTCATCAAATTGGGTGTCGTAAAATTTGATAATCCCTCTGGTGCAGAAAATTCGTTACCCAACCTTTCTATTAAAGGGGTAAACATTGTGGGTTCCACGATAGATAGGGGCAGGGCCCTAGTGCATAGCTTGATGGATAATAAATTGAGGAGATCAAAGCCCGATGGGAATGTTGGGGAATTTAAGCATCAACGACATATTCGAAGAGAGAACCAGGGATTAAAAGTTTCCAAGCCATTACATACTTGGGAAGATTTTAAACCATAGAACTGTGGAAGGAATCCCTGTATTTTTAAGACTAATCTAGAGTAATATTCAAAACGTGCTTGTTGCCTTAAGCCTAGAGACAATAAGAATCCTTCTGTGAAATAGGCTTATGTCCAGAATTTTTATTTCAATAAAATGCATCTTTTTAAGCAAATATTCTTTTATTCTTTACATTTCATACTGTATATTCTTTTATTTTTTACAATATTCTTTCATTTTTTATTAATGACCATACCATACAAATAATCATCCTTAGAATCATTTATTCTTTGGATTTTTTGCCTTCGTACCTAGGTACCCAGATATCAACGATATGAGCAACGTTGTTACTGACTCCCTTTTTGAATGAGATATGGGTCTAGGGGATCTAAGAACTTTGAAGATGACAGAGATTGTAACCTATCTTTTGATTTATTAAGAATGGTAGAATAAGATGAAAAACAAACCATACTCTACAAAAAGGTCTGTGGACATTACGAGCCAAGGAAAGGGGTGAAGATCGAAACCCAGCTCTCCATAGAAATAAGGCAAGACATCATTGAGTTATTTTCAAGAATTTAAAGATGTTTTCGCACGATCATATCAAGACACGCCTGGGAAAATCTTAAAAGAGATCCATAAAGGTGTTTAAAGAACATGATAATGGTTCTACAATGACCAGGCTAATCATAAGGTTCAGGTACTATTGTTCCACCATAAAAGGGAGATTGCTTCAAAATGCCAAATTGAGGAAGATAAGACTTATGTGTCTCATCTATTTCTTCACAGACTTTTTATATGTGGGGAATGGATATAATGGGGTTGATCTCGTCAAAAGCTTCTAGTCGACATCGATTCATTACCGTGGTCGTCATTTACTTCACTAAGAGGGTGGAAGTGGCTTCATATGACAATGTTACAAAGTCGATAGTCATTAAATTCTCAGAAAAAAAAAAGAGGAAGAAGAAGTAAAAAGCTCAGGTGCCAACAAAGAATGCCAAAAAGGACAATGTTAAAAGTTTGTAGTCTGTTCAAAGATCAGACGCCATATCATAAAGCAACAAAGGCAGCCAAAAAGAAAAAAGAAAAAAAAAACAAGAATTGTAGGAAAGATGACCGAGACTTGTAAAGATTGGCATAAAGAAGTTACCATTTACCCTCTATCTATTGAAAGTCTACTAGAACCTTCGTAGGGGCAACACATTGGAATAGAAACAATTTTGCCAATTGAACCTAATCGAAGAAAAGGTTAAAAGTTATCCATCACGGTCAGATGATGCAAGCTTATGACAAAAGAGGTTCATCCTAGAGAATTCCACGAGGGGAACCTGATGTTGAAAAAGATTTTTCTCATACAAAAGGATTTCAGAGGAAAGCAGATGCCAAACTGGGAAAGACCTTATGTTGTAAAGAAGGCCTGTTTTGGAGGAGCATTGATATCAACCGAGACAGATGGCGAAGACTTGCCCAATTCGGCAAATTTAGGTTCAGTCAAAAAGTATTTTACCTGAAAAGGGAAAGTCCAAGGTGAAAACCCGCAAAGGGCGCTTTGAGACCAAAGGGGATTTGAGCCAAAAACCCAAAAAAGGACGGCTCAAATTTTGATCAAAGATAGGGCATGTAGTAGTCTTGCCATGCCTAAATTAACAATGAGGAAGTATGCTACGTCTTGGGGCATTGACAAAGTATTCCAGATCCTCTAAACACGTATTGAGCTCAATATGGTCCTCAAGAAGTTTGTACAGAGAAGCTCAGGCTGCGATATCTGGGACACTTAGCTTCTATCTTACCCATTTTTGAATTTGCTATCTTTGATTACATTATTCTTTTCAAGATACACCCTAATCAATTTTCTTTTATTGCCTTGGTTATCTTTGATTAACTTATTTGTTTCGAGCTATACTCCTGATTAATTTCTTTCTCATCCATTGTTGTGATCTTTTTCAAGCATTTTTATATTGAAATAATGATTAATGGACTAATAATACTTTCATAAAAAGAGTTTCGCATAATTCTTTGGAAACTTCTAAATAATATGAGAATTTGAAACATGACTATTGTTTAGAACTCACTAAGCCTAAGGGTTGGAAATATTGAAAGATGATTCTTTCTTCGAATTTTTTGGATAAGACATTTCGTCAATGATACCCTCTCGACAAATGACGAGCAATGTCAACCCAAGTGTAAAAAGGGATCTTTCTCGAAAAAAGAAAAATAATACCCTACATTCATGCAAATTTTAGGCACATACACCTGGTTGTTATACACAGGGAATGGTGTAATAGATCAAATTAATAACAGATTGGATGAAAGAAATCAAATGTTATTCCCCTGAAGTTGCAGTGCGGGGACAAACTTTATGTCCCAGAAGGTACAGTGGAAGGGATCTGAAATTACAGCGAGGTAAGCTTGCTGAGCAGAATATGATCGTTTTTTTGGGTTTTCTGTCAAAGATACCAGCTAAACGAGAAAACATGGTAACGCATCAGTGATAGAACCTTGATGAACTATGAGTAGTGATAACCCAAACAGTAAAAGGGATCATTCTCATTCATACATTTCCAGTTAGGAGCATTTGATTCATTCCGATCATTGTTTCCTAATCGTTGTACATTTTTTTTTAAAAAAAAAAAAGAGGAGATCATTCTTATAACATTCTGTATTCATGCAAATGTCATCCCTAATATCATTTTGTTAGGAGTATTAGATTCATTCTGGTCATTGCATCCTAATCATTATACATTAAAAAATGGGACCATTCTCATGACATTCTGCAAATGTTGTCCATAATACATTTAGTTAGGAGTATTATAGCATCCTAATCATTTGGCATAAACATAAGCATATAAAACCAAGTCTACAGAGGACGGTGTAGCAACATCGTTGAATTTACAGATCTTATCTCCCTATGCGATAGTAGAGCAGATCAAATTTGGCGAATCTTATCTCCATTTATGGGCAATGGAGCAGATTCAAGCCACCAACCTTATCTCCCTGAGGTAACAAGGGAACAGGTTGAAGTTTGTAGTCTCATCTTCCTGAGGTAGCAAGGAAGTAGACTGAAGATTGTAGATCTTATCTCCCTAAGCGGTAGCGGAGCAGATCAAATTTGGTGAATCTTATCTTCATGATGTAGCAAGGGAGCAGATTTTAGCCACTAGTCTTATCTTCCTGAGGTAGCAAGGGAGCAGGCTGAAGATTATAGTCTTATCTTCCTAATGTAGCAAGGGAGCAAACTAAAAATTGTAGATCTTATCTCCTCGAGATAGCAGTGAGGCAGATCGAAAATGGCGAATCTTATCTTCCCGAGGTAACAGGGGAACAGATTTTAGTCACTAGCCTTATCTCCCTGTGTAGCAAGGGAGCAGGCTGAAGATTATAGTCTTGTCTTCCTGATGTAGCAAGGGAGCAGACTAAAAATTGTAGATATTGTCTTCTTGAGTTTGCAGCGAAGCGGGTCGAAGATACTAATCTGGCATCCCTAATTTTCCAGTGGAGCAGATTAAAAATAGCAGATCTGGCCTTCCCGGGCCCAAACAAACCAAATAAAATAAAATAAATTAACCTAAATGTCCAGTACAGTCCATTTACAAAGCCCAAAATAAACTACCCGTAGCCCACTTATACCCCAAATAGATGACCTAGAACCATTACCCTATTACAGCCCAGAACTAAAACCCAAACCCGAATGCTAACCCAATACCCAATTACACCCAGTAGCCCCAGACCCAAAACCTACGGGACCCAAAGTGGCCCAATACCCGAACTTTTTCAGAACCTAGGGTTTTTGGAAAACCCTCGCGCCGCAAGCCTCAACACAGCCCTTCAGTTGCGCCTCAATTCGCGCGCGAATAATGCCCCACCGCCGAGATCCATACAGTTCACCTGCAAAACAAGGAAAGAAGAGGGACAATAGCAGCAAAATAGGAGCCCTGTATTTATTTATTTTTTTATTTGTTTTTGGGCAATATAACCCTAATAGAATCTGTAAAACATATAGAGAATACACACAGAGATACAAGCAAATATACAGAGAAACACAAAAAAAAATTTGACAAGCAGAGGAGATTTTCATCTGTTCTATTTCGTTTATTTTTTTCTTTTCGATTTATGCTTTATATATATATACACACACACAAATAATAAAAAAATAAACAAGTAAGAAGATTACCTGTGTTTCGGCTTCAAAACAGGGAGATTTGACGCTCCGACCGCCGTCTACGATGGCGCGTGTGGCGGTGGCCCATGAGTCCGATGACCAAATTTCGGACGGAGGAAGAGAGGACTTTGAGAGAATTTTTTAAGGTTTTTTTTTTGAAAACGGGGTTTAAATGAATTTTTGGGTTAAAATTAACTTATACAGCAGCATGAAAACAACGTTGTTTTTGCTTAGGCCAATAAGCATTAAACAGCGTCATTTAAAAAGGCTAAACCCGCGAGTTGACCTGACCCGAGGAGGATCCGCGCATTTTTATAAAAGGGTCTAATTGCCACTTTAGTCCTTCCACAATTATATTATTTTTTAATTTAATTCAATTTAAATTTTCTTTATTTTTAATTCAGCCCTGAAAGTTTGTTGCTGTTCCAATTTGGTCCCTCGGGCACTTAAAGGCCAATATCAGAATGGCGTCGTTTAGGAGATAAGGCATAATTGCCTAATTAGTCCCTATGATGTGACGCGCGTTCTAATCTGGTCCTTTTTACATTTTATTTTTATTTCTATTTCATCCTTGTTTCTTTGTTTATTTTTAAACCTTTTTTTAATATTGTATTAAATTATTTCATTTTATTAAAATTCTATATTATTTTTTTCGTATAGTGTATATTAATTTATTAATAATATAAAATTTTCATGTATTGTTAATTCTATATGTGCATTATTTTTATATGTGTTAAATTATTATTTATTATTTCTATTAAGTTATGTTATTAAATTCAATATTATTCATATGTTATATCTTATTTTAAAATTTGCACATTAATTATTATATTACACTTTTTATTTTAATATTATATTATTATATTATATCATATATAACTTTTTAAATTATTTTATCCTTAATATAGTATAAAATTTCACATATTGTATATTGTTTATATTGTTATATGTATTAGGTAATTGCATTATTAGCATATTTTTATTCAAAATTATATACTATTTATTTATAATTGTTTTTATCATATATTATCATTTATATTTATATATGTATTAAATTATTAAATTATATATATTTATTATAAGTATCCCTATATTTTTTTCATATATTCTAATTTTTTTTATATCATTTGCTTAAAACATTTTATATATATATATTCAATCGTTTTAGAAATTGTCATATTCTTTTTATTTTTTTAATATTCATTCAGTGTATAAATATATCATCCATTTATTTACTTCTATATTTGATCTTGTTTGTAGGGTTTAATATTCATTTCTTGAATTTTTATATTTCATTTAATTATTGTTGCTTATTTTTGTATCTTGTATATGTTTATTTATGTTTCTTTATTTTCTTATTATTGCCTTAGCATAGTATTTTCATTACGTATATCACTTGCTATGTTATGCTATTCTATCGTTAATTGCCTACATTAGTATTATTTGTTAATATGACCTGTAATTATAGAGAATTGCTATTAGGTACTTATGTTTTGTAATATTTTACTTAAACCAATTTTTCATAAAAAAAACACATTTTGAATTGACGCATTTTATTCAAATATTTTTATACAGAGATATATGATATTTGGGGATTTCGAGAAAAATTATACCCTAACTTACTGGGTTTTAATTTTTCTCGTGGAACTTAAGGTATCAAGTATCCTACTTTTTTTAAAAAACCTATAAATTTCAAATTAAAACTTATTCTCAAAAATTCATAATGTTATATCTTAATTTATTAGATATAATGTTTTGTATCTCAAATTAAGGATTTTCTATAAAATAAAGGCAAGCTTAGTTTCGAAGTCTTGAGATGTTGCATCTAACTTATTGGATGTGGCATTTTATGTCTTTGAGATAAGCAAGTCTTGGTTTTCTTTCAAATAAAAGGATCGTATTTTAAATTTTTCAAATTTTTTATATTTGGACATTAATTAATCAATTAGGTACCAATTTTTGGGCATTACGAGGGTGCTAATCCTTCCTCATATGTAACCGACTCCCGAACCCGTTTTTTCTGAATTTTGTAGGCCAAAATCAATGTTTTGAAATAAAACATTTTATAAGGTGATCCAATCATACCTAAGTAAAAAGGGGGTTGGTGGCGACTCCATTTTCATTTTTTAAGTCGATCCCCATTTTTTCATAAAACTATAAAAATGGTTTCGACAAGTATTTCAGGTTTCCAATCATTATAGGAATTTGTCCTCCAAAATGTTGTTAGACAATAACAATTTTTCTAGATTTGACAAATTGTCCAAGGTAAATGGGATAACACCAACTAAGTTGTTACCACACAGATACAACTTTTGAAGTTTAGCAAAGTAACCAAATCACAATGAGATTTCTCCATTGAAGTTGTTACAAAAGATCAAATATTTCAGCAGGTCCAAATTAGTTAACTCAATGGGTAAAAGGCCACGAAAACTATTATGATGAATGTCAAGCCAAGTAAGGAAAGATAGATTTTCAAATTGACACTAAATGGCACCTATGAGATCCATACTTGAAAAATTTAAAGCAATGACTTTGTCATGTCTGGGTCCACATGTGATGTGATATCAATCTAATTGCAAAAGGAAGTAGAACCAGACCAATTGGTTGCTGAGAGGTTGTTCTGATCATGACTTATATTAGATTTTAGTGCTAAAAGGCCAATTGATTAGTGGTGATGTTGGGTGAATTCGTAGAAAAAATAGCCCTAAGGGTTGCAAATAGCAGCAGAAATATAAAAGAAGGGAAGGAACCAATTTTTGCCTAAGGTAGGCTGTGGGTATAAGGCAAACCATAACTAGAGAAACAGCTGATTAATACTTTTGTAATCATAGCTCAATATTATTTTAACTACTTTGATTCAAAGGATGTAGGCATAGCATCCATTGACTCTCCATTTGAGTAAGAAGTGCGTATAAGTATTGGGCTCCAACAACAATTTACGGTATGAAAGAAGGTATCCTCTCTTGAACAAATCCTAAAGATTAACGAAAACTAACAATGAATAATTCTCTGTTTTCTGGTATTATGAATGTAATCTGTCTTCTGAGTATTGTACAATTGCTTTTATAGAGAGTCACAATCTCATAACAATAATCAGTTGTAGCTAACAACTTAAGCTAAACAGTTATAACGACTAGCCTATTCTTGAGCTAACGTTGAACTACACACTTGATCTATACTCTATCATTCACCCATCTTCTCGACGGGTAAAACCTGAAGAAGATGTTGAAACTAAGAAAACAAGCTGACAGACAATGGCTTAGTGAAAATATCCACAACTTGATCAGTCGCAGGAACTTCACCAACCTGCAAAGACCCACTCGCGATCTTTTCACGAACAAAAAATAAATCAAGCTCGACATGTTTGAATTTGGAGTGTAAAATAGGATTTGCGGCAACGGCTACAGCACTGGAACTATCACTCTAAATATTTGGAGTATCATCAGACAACCATGTAACTTCACTTGTAGTAGCCTCAAAACTCCGATACTCAGCCTCTGCAGTAACCGAGAAACCACCTGCTGCTTTTTGGAACACCAGACAATAGGAGTTTGACCAAAATAAACACAGTATCCTGTGGTAGAGCGGCGGTCGTCAAAATCTAACCCCCAGTTGGCATCGGCATAACCAATTAGAGACATTCGATCAGACAGACTAAAGACAAGACCAAACTCAAGTCTGCCACATAAATAGCACAAAATGCGTTTTAACGCTATCATATGGTTTGTAGTGGGTTTGTGCATGAATAGACATACGCTGTTTACTATATAAGTAATATCAGGCCTGGTCAGAACCACATACTGAAGAGCACCCGCAAGATTCCTGTACTCAATGGGATCCTCTAACAGTTCCCCATCATCCTTTGACAAAGTAGATGAACTGACCATCGGTGTAGGAACACTCTTGGCTGTAGTCATTGAACAACGAGCAAGAATATCCCGGATATACTTCTTTTGGCAAAGATGTAGACAACCGGAGTACTGAGTGACCTCTATCCCGAGAAAATAATGAAGTTCACCCATATCTTTGAGTGAAAACGCATTATTTAACAGCTGAACGAACCAGTCAATCATAGTGTGCAAACTACCAGTAATAATAATATCATCGACATAAACCAGAACATAAAGAACGGATTCTGACATTACCTGAACAAACAATGAGGCATCAAACTTAGAGACGACAAACCCGACAAACACCAAGAACTGTCGTAGTTTCTCAAACTAGGCATGAGGGGCCTGATGAAGACCATATAAAGCCTTTTGCAGTCGACAAACAAAAGGTTTACCCACAGAATCGTACTGTTCATACCTCAAAGGTTGTTGCATGTAAACTTCAGTGTCTAGATCACCATTGAGGAAGGCATTGTTGACGTCCACTTGTCTCAGAAACCAACCCTTGGAGACGGCAATCGACAAAATGATGCGGACGGTCACAGGTTTGACTACTGGACTGAAGGTCTACTTGAAATCACAACCAGGAACCTGAGAACAACTTTTGGCAACGAGCCGAGCCTTTCATCGGGCTATGGTACCTTCAGGATTCTTCTTGACTTTAAAAAGCCATTTGCACCCAATAACTTTGCAATTGGCTGGTCGAGAAACTAGTTTCTGCGTAGAGTTTCGAACAAGGGCATCATATTCAGCTTGGGCTACTGCACGCCATTCAGAATTAGAGAAAGCCTTTTCAATTGACGAGGGTTTGACAGCTTCAACATTTAGAGCTTTGGGCTTAAAAATACCAGCCTTTGATCGTGTCACCATTGGGTGATTATTGACAGTAGTATCATGACTCGTTGATTCACCACATAAGGACTCTTGACCCGCAGAAGACTGATGCTCATCAACAGTCGGTTCTGTATGGCCAGTCCTAACCTCAGACGGAGAGTCGATAGTAGAAGTAGACATTGGACACTCCAGTGTCAGAAGAGGGGGCGATTGGGCACAAGGAAGTGCAGAGGGTTGTGGTAAAGAATAGGGGTGAACGTTCGGTCGAATCGAATCGAATTGAATGAAAAAATTTTGAGTTAATCGAGTTGACGAATCATATTTTATCATCCTAATTTAATTTGAAATTTTCTCGAGTCGAGTCGAGTGAGATAGAATTTGAATCGAATCGAATCGAATATATTTGTTCGAGTTAAATTTTAAAAAATAATTTTGGATCCTTGTAACCACTAACACCCATCGTAATAAAATTTCTCCTCCTTAATCAATTTTTTTATTAACTTTCATCACCTCATAATTTATTTATTAATCTTTTATATACGGGTTAGCTTTTTTGCTTGCTAGTTGTTTTAATTATCTTCAGATTTTTGTTACTATGTATTTTGGAATTAAAATATATATTAAATGTAAAAATGTGATTTTTAATACAAGTTATTTTAAAGATAAAATGTGAAATTGATACCAATATAAAAGTTTAACACGAATATTTTATGGCATAATTAATAATTCAATTTTAATATAAATATTCAATATGACTAAACAATTCAATAATATAAATAATATAAAATGTGAAATTTAATTTCATAATATAAATAGTAGATATAAATAAAATTATTACTATTTATGTTTAGTGATTTTTTTTGGATAATTTTGATTTTTTATTTGAGAGTAAAGGGTGAGAAGTAAAAGTTTAGGGGGGAAATAAAAAGTTTTGGGAATAAAAATTTGAGGGAAAGTAAATAGGGGGGAGTAAAATTTTGAAGGGAAAATATAAAAAAAAAATTGGGGGGGGATGGGTTTGGGGTAGATAGGAGGTGAGATGGGAAGGGAGTAAAAGTTTTAGGGGAAAAGTGGGAGGGAGTAAAAATTTGGGGGAAAATAAAAAGTTTTGAGGGTTTTTTGAAGTAAAATTTTGAAAAAAAGTAAATAGGAGAGTAAAATTTTGGTGGGAAATGGATTTTGGATAGATTGGAGGGTTGGGATGGGAAGGGAATAAAAGTTTTAGGGGGAAAGTGGGATGAGTAAAAGTTTTGAGGGAAAAGTAAAAAGGTTTAGAGTTTGGGGTAAAAATGTAAAATATTATATTTTGATATTCGAATTATTTGAATTATTCGAGTTATTCAAATTCGAAAACTCAACTCGATTCGAAGTCGAAATTCAAAAAAAATTCAAGTTGATTCGAACAACTCGAATAATTCGATTCGTTTAACTCGAAATTCAATTTTTTTTTATTTTTTCGAGTCGAATCGAGTTTTGCTCACCCCTAGTAAAGAATGTCGAACGATCGAGACAAACGTAGACACAGTTGGACTAGAATCTGTGAGTTTCTCTTCGGAAGCCTCAGACGCAAGAAAACGATTCTCATCAAATACAACATGTCGTAAGATAACAATCTTGCCCGACGGAAGACGACAACGGTACCCTTTGTGTTAAGCACTATAACCCAAGAAAATAGAGGGTTGAGATCTAAAATCCAACTTGTGGCCCACAAATGGTCGTAAATATGGGTAACAACAGCAACCGAAAACTCTGAGATAATCATAAGAAGGTTCCTTTCCATAAAGAGCCTTGTACGGAGTTTGTCTATTTAGCACAGCAGTGGGAAGTCTATTTATAAGGTGCACAGCACAGCAAAACGCATAGCCCCAGTACTCTATAGACAAGTTTGCCTGAGCTAAAAAATTGATGCCCATGTCAACAATATGTCGGTGTTTCCGTTCAGCAACTCCATTTTGTTCAGAGGTGTGTGGACACGTAAGTCGATGAACGATTCCTTGCGAAGCTAGAACAGACGTAAATGCTCTGTATTCGCCACCCCAATCACTTTGAAACTGTTTAACAGTCTTCCCGAACTGAGTTTTAATAAGTTGCTGAAATTGAATAAAACACTAAACAGCCTGAGACTTCTGACGTAGGAGGTAGATCCACGTAAACCGGGTGCAAAGATCAATGAACGTTATATAATACCAATCATTACTACACGAAACAGAAGCAGGACCCCAAAGATTAGACACTATGAGAGTAAAAGGATCACTATATTTCGTCGTGGACATAGGGAACGGCAATTTATGAGATTTTCCCTTCTGACATGCAATACATACAGTATCACTACAGGGCTTAGCGGCAGTAATACTACATTTATTCAAAATAGAATTTACAATACTAGAAGATGGATGACCCAACCGATTATGCCATAAGGAAAAAAACATTACAACCCTTGGATATGTTGCGAACTACAGAGGAACCATCTGAATGCGTTTCAGCCGACTGAGTAGATAAAACTGGCACCGGGAAGTGGTACAATCCATCACGAATGTGGCCCGTCAACAAAGTTCTCTGGGTCACGATGTCCTTAATAACACAGAAGGTCGGGTGAAATTAAAAAAAAAACATGATTATCATTCGCAAATTGAGATACCGATAGTAAATTCTTCCTGATGCTTGGAACACATAGAACATTAGACAAGTGCAGTAATTTAGAGGTATAGAACACTATTACCGAAGGATGTGATCTTGGTGGGACTACCATCGCCCATTAAAATATTAGAAGTACCTGAATATGGAGTCGCATGATTTAGAGCCGAAGGATCCCGACACATGTGATTACTGGCGCCCGAATCAGGATACCAAGATGTCGAGCCGACTGGCACAGGAATATAGGAATTACAACCATTAGCATTAGAACCAACTTGTGTAGTATTAACGTTATACTCGGATGATTCATAGTAAGGATCGGTAGTCATGGCCTAGGATCAAGGCGGCTGATACCATGAAAGAAGGTATCCTTTCTTGAACAAATCCTAAAGATTAACGAAAACTAACAATGAATAATTCTCTATTTTCTATTATTATGAATGTAGTTTGTCTTCTGAGTATTGTACAATTGCTTTTATAGAGAGTCACAATCTGATAACAACAATCAGTTGTAGCTAACAACTTGAGCTAAACAGTTATAACGACTAGCCGATTCTTGAGCTAACGTTGAACTACACACTTGATCTATACTCTATCACGGTAGGAAAGGAAAGCCTATAATGCAAGATTTAATCACAAGTTTCTCTGGTGATCTCTGATTGGTTCAGAGGTCCATACATCCTATTTGTAAAAGAAAGAAAAAAGGACAGGTAACAAGGGCCAGGGCATTGAGAGGGTCGGGGTGGGGGATAGGGGATGGCGGGGGGAGGGAGCCAAAAGCGGAGAGGGAAAATATTTTTTATTTTTAATTAATATAACTATAAAATTATAAAATAGAAAAAAATAAGTGTTGATGCTGCATACAACATAATTGATCAACGCGTTTTTTTAACAATGTTAAGATATAGACATATTATTTTAATAATTTTACCGCACGATATTGACCACCCAAGTCTCGAAATCGAAAATCATTACTTCATTTAATTCAAAGTCAAGGACAAACAACAATTGTGGATAAGCAAATATGAGAAAAAAAATGATGGATCAAAAGCCAATTTCTACCTGTGTGGGAATAAGGCAAATCATAAGAGGAGAAATAACTGTATTTAGTTAGGTCTTAATAACACTTTAGAATTGACTCTCAGTAAAATTAGATACCCTACAAGTATTGCAATTAAAAATGTTCATGGGTATAACCGCTTGGCTTGCTTTAAGTTGAATTTGGATATAGTTTTCAACTTTTAGTCAATTTGACTCCATCCAATTAGTTTTTATCGTTAAAAATAAATATATGTATAAAAATAATTTTACGTTTTTAAAATTAAAATTAAATACAAAAACATTTTGTAATAAATGAAATGGACTATTTTGATGGATGCATGCCCATGAACATATTACACGGCACAGAATGGAAGCCTAAAATGCAGGAATTTGTTAACAGTAGCACTTATAATTAAAGCCTCAAGTACATGAATCCAGATTCAAGAAAACTGTAAATAAATTATGTCACATTAGCATACGCCTCACTTAATTAAATCACAAGGCAGCTATTTATTAATTCAGTCATTACTGAGTTGTTAATTTAATTTTTTATCATTTATTTATCACATATAACGTGTAATAAATACTTGGCATATTTTAAAAGTATCGTTACGTGGCATAATTTGAATGGAAGTAGCATTTACTAATATGAAGTAATTAATCCATAATCCCTTCTCATTGATTATATTTGTGACAACTACTTGCATTTTCTAGATGCATAATAATGACTACTACTAAATTACCTTTATTTTAATTATTTAAATAGATTTCATAAATTTAATAATAATAATAATAATAATATAATAATAATAACAAAAGAAAAGAAAGATGAAATTATACCTATCAATTTATTATTGTCAAGAAAAAGTGATTGAAGAGAAGTCAAGAGAAATTTTACTTGAAAGATATACTTAAATCACTCAAAACTTAAAATTATCTTCCTAGCAAACCTTTAATTTATTTGTTGAGCACTTTAGCTGTATTTTGTTTACCTATTTTTTAAGCATGCAAGTTTTGTTTAGCTTTATAGTACTTATGGCAACTGCAAATGATTTTAATTATAACGTTGAAATTTAAATTTATAGACCTTCATGTTTGGACGGGAAGTCAAACAACTGATATTATTATTTTGAGAAATTTTTTGTGTTTGTTTATCTAGTAAGCAGTGATTTGATACAATTAAACAATTAAAACTGTTGCCAATAAAGTACTAGTTTAATTGGCATGGATATTGTTGTCAATGTAAGAGGACGTGAGTTTAGGAGTACTAAAGCGCGTTACCCTCTTATTTACGGGTTGGGGATGGGTTATAGATAATTCTTGGTATTATATCAAAAAGAGCAAATAGGATCAGAACTTAAATAATGATAAAAAAACAATCGATACTATTGCATACAATATGGATCACCAAGGAATAAAATAAGAAAAATAATTTTAATAAAGGGATAAAGCCATTAAAGAAACGTTAATGCAAAAACAAACTAAAGTGTGGTAAGAGGATGTAAGTCTGTGACACCTATAATGAACAATCTACCACCCAAGATGCAATGAATGGGTTCATGGTTGTTTTCCAATATCATGGCAAGGTATTGACTCATTCATTCCCCCGTAAAAAGGAGCAAAGTGGGAAGAGATTCAGGTTTGTTAGATATGCAAATTTAATTGATGCTCAAAGCACATATGGAATGGATTTAGGGTGTTGGGAAACTAGATTGATGTCAAGGTTGCTAGTCTCTATACTGGAACTATATTCTACAGGGAAGTGACTGTTAGGAACCCAAAAGAAATACCCACAATTATTGGGCTACAACCCCAAAATAGGGAAAGCCTTAAAATACCCACAACTAATGTTCAATATTCTATAAATACAAAAAACTAATTAACGTTAAAATAGCTAAAGTATCAAATGTATAATTAATTCTCTTTTTTAAGCCAAAAACTAATTAATAATATATAACAACTAAAAAGGGATTGCATAAATGTAACAACAAAAAGGGGAAAAAAATATATTATACCTAATAAGTTGTTATTAGAAAGATCAATAGCTTCTGAGAGTGGTCAAGTTTTTAATAGTTGATGGGATTTCACCTAAAAATATAATTAAATTGGTCAAAATAGATTGGTGCTAGAATTATGTTATCTTTGTGTGTGCACTTTTTTAAATTTCTGTTTAATGTAGATTGCTAACTTAGAAGTAACTCAGGAAGCAGAGAAATTCTGATAAATACCATGAACACAATTCAACTTTTGACAATTCAAATAGTTTTGGAGGTCTTCAAAAAAGTTTGTAAAATTAAAGTGAACTTATAAGATTGTTGTCATGGACCAAGTTCTAGTTGCTAAAATATCCAATGTGTAATTAATTTAATTTTCCGAGTCAAAAGTATTATTATAGTTAGAAACTGAAAACTAAACAAGCTTAAATAAACTACACCAAAATAAAAATAAAAAGTTCTAAGCTAAATGGCTCAGCCATTTTTAAGAATATTATTAAAGCCAATTACATTTCAAGAAAAAAAAATTAAGAACTAGACACCAAAGCTAGAACTCATGTTCTATGTTTATCTCATATCAATAAGTGGAACTATGGCTGAGAAAAATTTAATTAAACAAATAAAATGATCTAATGTTAATTTAATATTCTTTTTCATTGTTTTGTTTTCAATATTATTCGTATAACTAATAAAATGATTGATTAACTTACTTCACAACATTTTACAATTTTTAAATGCATAAGAATGACTCTTAAGATTTTAATCTATTAAAAAGAAATTACTACAATTACCTTTTATACTAAACTTGAGAAAACTTAAAATTTTAATTATGGAATGCATAATTTAATTTAAAAAAATGAGATTGTACTTGGCAAGATAAAGTGTTGAGAGAAGTGGAAAATTTTTAAATATTTCAATTTAGGTGGTTGCATTTAACAATCAAATTATTTAGGGCTGGATTATTGGAGTTATATTTATTGTTATTTAAACTATTTAATTTCCTTTCACCATTATTTTTATATTTTCCTCACGATAAATGTTGCTGAAAAATGTTGACATAATCCACATGCAAGTTAACTAAATCATTAATCATGTCACAATTTTCCCTTTAAATTGGCTTAAGAAATTAAATAATAGCTTGACGGCTCAATTCACGCACACAAAATAATTACTCTATGGCTAAGTTTCGTTTTATTACTCTATGTTCAACTTAAAAAATTTTCCAATCAACATAAAATTATTCTCTTATTCACATAAAATGTCTTATCATTTTGTTTTTTTGTAAGATATTTTTTAAATTGACAAGGCTTTATTCATTGTAACACCCTCATACATGATCCGGACATCGGGTCAAAGCATCAGGATGTTACATTCTTTACTACATTCTTTACCTATCAAATATTCTCTTATAAACTTTCATAACATTTCAATTTAATCCCCTTTTTGTCATAAAAGTTCAATATTCCCTAATTAATTATATTAAATCAATTTTCTTTCTTGCTACACTTTAATCACATAATTTATCTCAATATCTTATTTCACATATCAAATTTCTATGTATTTCACTTTTTTTATTTCATCCACATATTTTCTCAAGTTTAACAATTTAGTCCTTGTCATCAGAAAAAATCCATATTTTTCAACAATTTCACTGTACAATACTTTATGCATATTTCATCTCTCATAACACATTCATTAAACTTTTCTCATAATTTCCTTATTGACATATTAAATTGTTTTACATTTAAATTTTTTTTACATTTTTCAATTTAGTCCCTATCGCCATGTAATTTATTTTTCACCATATAAGCACTTTAATCAAATAATTCATTAGAATATATTATTTCACATAACAAATTCCCATGCATATCACTTGTTTTAATTATAAATTTTACAAAATTTACAATTTAAATGATTTCAAGTTTAAAGGCACAGTAATTCGTTTAGATGATTTCAAGTTTAAAAAATATATATTTTTTAGATTTAAAGTCGATTCTTTTAAGTTTAATATTCAAGTTATTTAGATTTTCATCATTACAGTAGAATAGTTTGTAATTCAAATTATTGCTCTTTATTGAGCCCTATGGGTGTCTGTTTTCTTTTTCATTTATTTTTAAACTTGTATATTTAATTCAGTTTTATAGTATTTATGATTGAAGTAATGGGAAGCATAATGTAGAAGGTGAACTTAGAGCTAACCAAGGATGTGGAGAATTTCTAATAAATACCCAAACACAATTCAACTTTGTCAATCCAAATAGCTTTGGAGGTCTTCAGAAAATTCTACCATTATTTCTTCTTGTAGCTAAAAGTATCACTCTAACTAGTTTGTTTGTTTAGAGACAAGCATAACTATAGTAAGAAGCTAATAACTTAAAAAGCTGTACCAATATAAAAAAGAATGGTTTAACACAAACAAAGTTGTTACAACTGAAAACCAATCCTTAAACCAACTTTGACTTTTCAACTAAAGTTGTTACAACTGAAAACCAACAGTACTTTAGCTTTAGCTCATTCTTATCTTTCACAAAGAAACATAGAGTAAATCAAGTATGGGGTCGTGGAGGTGATTATGACTTTTGATGTCCTCCTACCTGCTACTAAGGGTAAATCAAGAGCTGCATTGAAATTTTGACTCTTATTTTTTTTTTTGGAATATTATTAAAGTAGGATATGCAATTTAGCTTTTTGAAGAAGTTGGATTACAGTGGTTTCGGGTTTCTTCTTTCCGACTTTGTTTTACTTCTCATTGTTATTGGGATTTAACCAAAAACAAAAGATCGTGAAAAAGCTTAGATTGAAGGTTCCGTGATGACTCAACTCAATCCTCTGTAATCCCCTTTCGTCAAAAATGGCTTTAGCTCTGACTCAACCCAATCCTTCCATGATGACCCACTCGCCCTCTGTAAAAGGCACCGACCCAATCCTCCTCAGGTACTAATTATTTCCCTTTCAGAAATTATTGGCTTCGGGTTTCTATTTTTTTTTATTCTTTTTTGGACTTTGTTACGAACAGATGGGGTACAAGTGGAGAAGAAAGTGAAAAGGAAGAGATAAAACCTATACAGGGGCATACGCTAGCGTCCATGGGGCAAATGGACGGCGGAGATCCGTGACCCCAAGAAAGGAGTTCGTGTTGGGCTCGGCACTTTCAACACTGCCGAGGAAGCAGCCCTTGCCTACGACAGGGAAGCTAGTAAAATCCGTGGCAAGAAAGCCAAAGTCAATTTCCCCAACGAAGACGACGCTTTTTCCACGCAATACAACCATCAAATCAACAACTCAAACACTGCCTGGAATTTCACCCACCCTTCAAATCCTCCCATTTATCAACATCCCCAAATCAATAATGGATTCCATTATGGTTGGAACGATCTTGGTGGTTTCGCAACTGACCCAATTGTTGTATCTGAAGAAGAAAGTTCAGGGTCTGGCGATCAGATTATGAATTTATGTTACCTTCTAGTGAAACCCGAAAACAACAGGAAGGAGAGGCAGTGAATAAATCGGCCATGTTTGAAGTTTAAGAAGAAGAAAACCAAGTGCAGAAATCATAGGATGAACTAATAGCGTTTTAATTCAAGCCCAGATGATTGTTTTTAAGGTTGAGATTTAGCAGAAAAATGTTGCTGTAATTTTTAATTTAGTGTTGGAAAAGCTTAGATTGAAGTATAAAGGGCTATCCATCCAGGTCAGATTCGTAAGTTGGTCCGAAATTTAAGAGAATTTAGATAAAAATATTAGATTCAAAAAATTAGTTTAAACAAAAATATTAAACGGTTGGATTTGGACTTGAACATTCAAAACTCGAGCTCAGCCCGACTCAATTCATTTTAAGTTTATAATACTTATGTTATGTTTTTTATATATATAATATAATCTAAAATACATTAAAATAAATAAGCTTATACTAAATATATAATATTACTCTAATGTAAACATTAAAATAATGTTAAGATGATTATATAAAAAATTCCAATAGATAAAAAATTCCAATAGATAAAAGATATATAAAATTATTAAATATTTAAATAATACAATATATATTTTAAAATTTTAAAAAATAATATGAGCGGAATTAAAATGGGTTTGGGTTAGTTTTTTTGTAAATATTGGTAGTTTTAGGCAAAATTTTAGGCTCAAATTTTGGGTCAGATCGAACTTGAATAAATATAAAGTATGTTAATATCATGTTTAGACTCGACATGGACATTGGTACCTCTAGATTGAAGTGCAAAACCAATTGATATCTGGAAAATAATTGATGTTCCATTTCTTAAATAATTATTTTTTGATTAATTGTTACAACTTGCAACTTTTAATTGATTTTTATTCTCTTGCAAACTAACGGTACGATTTTTTTTCGACTGTTATTCGTACTTCTTTTTATTTATATATATAATGTTGGCTTTTGCTTTACATATAAGTAGGTAACTAAGGGTTTGTTTGTTTGGTGAAAAATATTTTTCGAATTTTCCGGTATTTGTTTGGTGAAAAATGAATTCCTAAAGGAAAACATTTTCCAAAGACGGGTAAAATCTCTTCCTTATTTCTGGAAAACATCTTATCGATTTGGAATCAGTAAGACATTTTTCGGAAAATGTTTACACTCTCGTCTCAGCTTCAAAAATTTCTTCGCGTCTGTTGCACTTCCCACTCCGATTTGCTAACTTCCCACTCCGTTTCTCCCACTCCGTCTCTCCCACTTCGTTTGCTGCTACTTCCGATGGCCTCCGACCCTGATCCTCCAAAGCCCAAAACCTCAAGGTACCATTTCTCTCTAATCTTTTGATCGTTTATTTATGAGATGGGTTTAGATGCTTCTTACATATGGGCGAGAATGTGGAAGAAAATGTGTCATTGGTTCACTTACTTGCTTTTACTTGATTTTTTACTTCTGGGTGCTAAAGAAAGTAACAGATTCGGGGCTCATCTGCGCTTTACCTGGCTTACGATGGCATTTTTTGCAAATCTTGGAGGATGGATTGCAGATACACTTGTGAGCAAAGGCTTATCTGTGACAACTGTTCGCAAGGTATTCTTAATTTTCATTTTTCTCAAACAAATTGCCATGATGCCTATTATGAAGTTTTCATAGTTCTTCTTTGATAATGCAATTTTCTTTAAATATGTTTTCCTTAATAGTCCTTTATGCATTCATCAAGTGCAACCCACATGATGCAAATTTTTTTTTAAAATTTCAGTCAACCGATGACTTTGATTCTCTTGCATATTTAATAATCTCTCTCACATGCCTATATATGTATATGCATGCTCTTTCTTCTTCTTCTGCCCAATTTTTCTATTGCTATAAAGTTTAGTTGAATTTTCCCCCCTAAATTAAACAGTCTGTTTAAGTTTATTGTTACCATGTATTACAGATTATGCAATCCATTGGGTTTCTTGGCCCTGCTTTCTTTCTAACTCAGTTGAGCCATGTCAATTCTCCTGCTATGGCAGTTTTGTGTATGGCATACAGTGGGTTTTATCTAAAAATGAAGCAACGTTGGCTTGGGTTTTATGCATTTCTTTTTTTTTCATTATTTTTGTAACAACATTTATTTTTGTTTTCTGCTAATTTGTAGTCCAACCCTGTTTTAGAAGCATTTGGTAATGCTAAGACTGTTAGGAACAATAACTCAAGGTGAGTGTATTTTGTTTTAACAAGTTATACGCCAACAGAAGAACAACTTACAAGTTAAAGAGTTTCATTTTAACATTCTCTTTGCCAAATTTGTTATTGTTGAACTAACTGGGTCTTTTAGGATGTACATTGGAGGCCTTGAGATAGCATTATTATGTGATTGTGTGATGGCTTCCATATGATGTGATTATAGATGTAATAACCGAATTTTGCCCGGCCCGTACCCAATCAATAAAACAAAACCCATTAAAAAACCCAATAAATGTATAACAATCCAAAAATAGCAATCCAATTACAAAATCAATAACAGCCCAAATTCTGAAAGCCCAATAACCTAGCCCAATCCACAACAACCCAAATAATAATAATAAAAAACCTAGTCCCCTAATGTACTGCCGCATAAGACACTCCACCAACACCCTCCCCCATGCCTCGGTCAACACCAGACACCAGCACGCGCCTCGGGTACCTGCAAGAAGAAGAGAAGCACGCGAGCGATACTAACAAGAAGATGGCAAACATAACAGAAAAATAGGACGAAAGATGACAAAAAAGGGAAATAGTAAATCGGTTATATAAACCGAAACAAACAGATTTTGTAAGGAGGAGCTAGCTTTTGGAGAATACTGAGAAATAAAAGAACAGCAAAAATTTTAGAAGGTTGATTCTCAATCGGTTCTTTTTCATTCTCTGTTGTTTGCCATTGTTTTTTTACCCTTTTTATTTTTCTTTACTTACTGCCTTTTCAAACTTAACATAAATATCAATCACCAAACGAATAGAAAGCGAAGAGGCCATACGATTTTTGGAGCGGCCGTCGGGAGCCGTACCGTCGTCGAAACTAGATCGAGAGCTAAAAAAGCAGGTTTCTTCCTTGGGCTCTCGAGGTTACAAAAGGGGATGGGGAAGGACCAAAGGCTCGATCTTGGGCATCACCGCCACCGACACGGTGGTGGTACGGTGGTGCGATCGATAAAGAAAGCCCGATCGTCGGGTGCCAAAAAGGGGAAGGAGAAGTTTTAAAGTTTTGGTTTTCTTAGAACAGAGATTGAAATGGGTGAAGAAATAAAAAGTGGGTTTAAAGCATTAAATGAAAAAGCTGCCTGGTGGGGGGTAGGAATCTGCGCATTCCTACCTTAAAAGGGTGATTTACTCTTCTGGTCCCTTCCTTTTGTAGTGCCTTTTGATTAGGCTTTAATTTTTATTTTGGATTTGGCCTTTTCTTTTTACTTTTTTTTTATTTGATCCTTAACCCCATTGTAATAACCAAATTTGCCCGGCCCAAAACCCAATAAACTCGAGCCCAATTGCAAAGCCAAAAATTAAATAAACAAAATAAATTTAACAGTCCAAATGTCCATTTACAGTCCATACACCCAAGACCCATATTAAAAGCCCATTACAAGCAAATTAAGCCCAATCTAAAATCAAACAGACCCAATTATCCCAATTGGCCCAAAAAGCACAACAAGCCCAAAATTTTAAATTTTTTGGCTAGGGTTTCTGAAACCCTAGCCCCCTAACGGCGCCGCCAGTTCCACTATGCCTTGTCTGCCATCAACACCGTCGGTCCCCACTTGCTTTTGCCTCCCACCATCTGCAAAAAGGACAAGAACACAACACAGCAAACTGAAGGCAACGAAGAAAAGAAAGATAATGTATTTTATTTTCTTTGGCTTTATAAAAGCCGAATAATCAATACATCAAGAGGGCTTTTTTTTTTTTCGAAATTTTGGAGAGAAAATCTGAGAATCAAAAACAAGCAATAAAAATCTCAAGGTGGATATCTCTTTAGACTATTCACAATTTCCTATTTTTATCATTTTCATTCTAGTTTGTTTCGAAATCTTTATCAAATAAAAAGGGAAAAGAAAAGAGACTTACCCGAGGCTCCAAAAGCGCGTCGTCGGGGTTCCTTCCCCACCGACGAGGTCGGCTCGAGGGCAAAGAGAGGCGAGTTCTCTTTCCCCCTTTTGTTTTGCTCCGTCATTCGACCTTCCGAGCACTAGGGCTCAGCCTTCGAAGCGGGGGCCTCGAACGGAGCCGAAGGCTCGCCCCCATTCGTCGTAGACACCGTGCGATGGCGTGATCGCTGGTCCTGGAAGCTCGACCGCCGGGCGGAGTAAGGGGAAGAGAGGAAACTCTCTCTGCTTCTTCTCTTTTTGAAACGAAAAGGCAAAAGGGGGGGTTGTTTCTGATCTGATTGCCTAGGGATTAATTGGACAAAATTTGGGGTTAGGGGAAATTAAAACGGCGTCGCTTGGGGTATCAAGAGACCGTCCACCTCTCTTAAAATGGATTATTTGCACAATGAACCCCTCACCCTTGCGGCGCCGTTTAATTTAATCCTTTTCACCATGCCCGTTTTCTTTTTAATTTTGCCCCACTACTCTGCTTCGTTTTTCGATTTGGTCCTTACCTGGTCATTCGAAACGCCATATAACCAAGGGCTGGGTTATTTGCTCATTTAGTCCCTAGAAGTCCGTTCGCGTTACAACTTGGTCATTATCTTCTCTTTTGTTTTCAAATTTAACCCCAGAATTCTGTTTCAATTTCAATTCAATCCATTTATAGTTAATGTACGTTTTATTCCATCATTGTTATTATATACTATATCATTATGTTATTATTATTATATTATTACTATGTACGTACTAGTATATTATATATGTATATGTTTCATATTATTGTTGTTATTATATTATTATTATTAATTACTACTATTAGTATTCTTGGTGCATGCATATATATATACCTATTATTATTATTATTACTATTATCTTATGTATTACTACCATTACTATTATCATTACCAAAGTTGTATATATTTTATTACTTGTATATATTAACTTTATTATATTATTATTACTATATATATTAGTATCCTGCATCGTATTAGTATTATCATTCATTATCGTTATTATTATGTTACTATTATTATATTTATATCTACGTTAGTATATTGTATATGTTTTGTGTCCTTATTATTACTATTATTATTTTGACATCATTATTATTATTATTAGTATTATTTTATGCTATACATATTTCATGTTATCATTATTACCGCTATATTATTCACTATTAATACTACTATTATATTATTATGTTGTACATATCTCATTATTATTATTATTGTATTATTACTTGCGCATACTAACTTCATCACTATTATTGCTACTACTTTCACCTTTATTGACTTAAATGTTATATATTACGTATATTACGTGATCTTCATTATTCACTGCATGACCCTATTCCCATTTTCAAATCACGTTTCTTTAAAACGTTTTTTTTTATATATCAATTTTATTCTAAAAACAAAAATTTTCAAAAACAAGGCAATATTCCGTGTTTGGAAATTCGAGGGACCGTGCCCTATGTGTTGGGTCTCGGTCCTCTTGCTTGACCGAATGACCGAATAACCTTTTGATGTTTTAATAAATGAGTATTAGGGATTAAGAGACGACCTTGGATCTGAGGATTGAAATTATCGTGTCCTATGTATTGGATGTGATATTTGGTCCCTTCGAAACAAGGAAATCTTGATATTCTAGGAAGACTCAAACATTTTCAAAAAGACCCAAATTTCTGAATTCATTTCTAATTTTGTTAAAACTTTCGATATTGGGACATCAATTAATCAATTTGGTACCGATTTTTGGGCGTTGCGAGGGTGCTAATCCTTCCTCGCACGTAACCGACTCCCGGACCTATTTTCTCAAATGTTCATAGACCATAAACCCTGTTTTAGTAAATCAAAAGTTTTATTAAAACAAAGGTGATCCGATCACACCTAATAAAAGGTCGGTGGCGACTCCCGTTTCCCTATTTTTTTGTCGATTCCCGTTTTGTCAAAAAATGGTTACGACAGCTTGGCGACTCCACTGGGGACCCCGAGAGTCAGGCCGTAAATTGATTGATTTTTGTCCCTTTGATTGAAAATTTGGAAAATTGTTTTGAAAGATCGTGTTTCTCTTTGATGCATTTGCTTGTGCTATAGTGTCGAGTCTCGTAAAATACTTTGGCATTGCATTGCATGACCATTGCGGTCACACCATTAAGTGGGAGTGAGAAGCTACTCTTTCGTGAGGTTTTACCTCCGTGCAAGATAGTGGATCGCTTTGGGATACATCCGCACCTATGTCTTCGTGATTTTTATCTCCGTGCAGATGCGGCCATAGGGAAATGTATTCCTCAGGCTGAACTCGGTCTATATGAGCCTATAATGGGTGAAGATCGAGGAATCCATTTGGTTCAGTACCCTTACTTTAGAACCAAACCACATGTAGAGAGACCTAGAAACCCACATTGGACCAAACCACGCTAAACCCCTAGTAGTCACCCCAATAGGTGTTTTATGTTTGCTTATTTCTCTTGCACTAACAATTTTGTGTTTGCTTATCCCCTCTCGCATTAACATGTTTTCTCTTGTTTTGATTGCATGGCATTCATTTCACGCATTTGTATTGCATTTCATTCATTTGCATACATCACATCATTTGCATCAAAGAGGGAGCCTAATTGGTTAAAATCACGACGAAGTTACCCTGGAAATCGACGAGAATCAACCTATCATACATTACTACAACACTCGTCGTAAGGCAAAAGCAATGGACCAAAGATACGAACAATTCCAGAAAGAGATACAAGACCAGATGAAGAAGTTTCAGCAAGAATTGAAAGACCAGATGGCAGAGGCTCAAAAGGATATGGTGACCCAAGTGACTCAAATGATGAAGGGGATAACAAATAAAGGAAAAGACCCTACAACTAGTACCGGAGAAGAAAGCGAAGACCATCCTCCAGGATTCACTCCACCCCATGGAGTCTGGCCTCAAAAAGAATTTACAGGCCTAGAACACCCACCTGTACCTCCAACTGCTCATCTAGGGCAAGGAGTGTTTGCATCAAGTCAAGGAACCAACCCTGCTGACCCTATTGTCCCAGATTTGGATGATCCTATAGAACTAGCTAAGTTAAGAATGAAGGATCAGGGTGCTCAAGACAAGTTTAAGGATCTGGAAGAAAGACTCAGGGCGGTAGAGGGAACTAGAGTCTCTTCCGCAATGAGCGTCAAAAAGCTCAGTTTGGTTCCTGGTCTGGTCTTGCCCCCAAAATTTAAAGCACCAGACTTTGAGAAATATGACGGAACAAGGTGCCCAAAGGCGCATCTCATCATGTTTTGTCGGAAAATGGCTGGATATGAGGATGAAGACAAGTTGCTGATACACTGCTTTCAAGAGAGTTTGGTCGGATCGGCCCTCCGGTGGTACAATCAGCTAGGAAGAGAGAGGATCCAATCATGGGATGACTTAGCTGCAGCATTCTGTGAACAATATAAGCACGTCTCCGACATAGCGCCTGATCGCCTAACGTTGCAAATGATGGAAAAGAAGCCATCTGAGACCTTTAGGCAATACGCTCAAAGGTGGAGAGACGTCTCGGTTCAAGTAGAACCCCCACTAACCAAAACAGAAATCACAGTCCTTTTTATCAACACTTTGAAGGCACCGTTCTATGACAAGTTAGTGGGAAACGCTACAAAGGACTTCGCAGATGTTGTGATATCCGGGGAACTCATCGAAAACGGCATCAAGAGCGGAAAAATGGAAGGGTCCGAGAAGAGGTCAGCACTTGTAAAGAAGAAAGAGCCTGAAACCCATATGGTGGGGACTGGGAACCACTACGCTTCTAATCCGTACCCAATCCAACCACAACCTCAATTACGCCCACCCCCAAACGTCTATTTTCCTCCCCAAAACCTCTACTATCAACCCCCTCCTCCTTATCCCGTCTACGCCACCGATGTCCAAAGACCATTCACCATATTCTCACCAAATACCATGACCGCTCCAAGCCAACCCAAAAACGAACCAAGGCCGACGAGACCTAATCCCGAAAAACCTCAGTTTGCCCCTATTCCCATGACATACGGAGAATTATGCCCAAAATTATTGGAGAAACAATTAATAGCACCGCATTACATAGCACCATTAAAACCTCCATACCCTAAATGGTACGATCCTAATGCTAGTTGCATGTACCATGCTGGAAACCAGGGGCATTCCACGGATAATTGTCTAGCCTTTAAAAGGAAGGTTCAAAGTCTCATTGATGTGGGCATTCTGCGATTTGATGGGATCGATCTTTGGATGGAAATCCGCTCCCAAACCATCTTTGAAGGAAATGTAAATGCAAAATGACGGAGGAATGATGCAATTAATGAGGTTTCACCGATACACCCTTATCCTCTCGAGTTTGTTTTGAACAATGGGGATTGCGTAGGGATCCATGTATTTTAGCTAATCTAGAGTGATATGTGAAAAATGCTTGTTACTTCAAGCCTAGAGGCAACAAGAGTTCTTTCGTGAAATAAGCTTGTTTCCAGAATTGTTATTTCAATAAAATGCATCTTTATTTTCACTCTTCGCATTTCATACTCTACATCGTTTCATTTTCATATCATGCTTTTAATTTTCTACCTCCAGGCCCACAATGGGTCCCCAGATATCAATGACGTGAGCGACACTGTTACTGACTCCCTTTTAGAGAGATATGTGTCTAGAGGATCTAAGAACTTGGAAGATGACAGAGATTGCAACTTGTTTCCTAAGAATGGTAGATCCCGAAACCACGAGTGTGCCAAAGCAAACACTACAAAAGAGATGAAGATGAAGCCTTAGTTCCCCGAAGGAACAAGGCAAGGAATCATTGAATTATCCTCAAGAGTTCAAAGATATTGTCGTGTGATCACGCACCGGGTATACTAGGGCACGAGTATGTTGTCAAGGCTAAGGAAGTCACAGAAGAAGTCCATAAGGATATTTGAAAACCACATGCTGATGGTTCTACCCCAATTAAGCCAATCAAGAAGTTCGAGCCATTGGTCTACCCAGAGTGGAAAACTGCGTCAAAACGCCAAATCGAGGAGGACAAGACGCGTGGGGTATGGACGTTATCCAGCCTATCTTCTCGAAAGCTTGATTCATTTTTGTGGATGTCGATCTCCCACTAAGAGGCGAAGGTCACTTCATATGGCAAAAAAAAAAAAAAAAAAACAAAAAAACAAAAAAAATAAAAAAAGGGGGGGCAACAAAACAAAGATTGTGAATGTTAGCATATAGAAATTACGTACCCCTTCCCAGGACCTCTGCTGGGGCAATGCGTTTTCGGGGCACGGGCCAAGCCCGAATTGGGTGAGGTGAAACGGATCCCGATGTGATCAAGTGAATGTGTAGAGAAGATCTTTGAGAGATGTCAGTCACGATCGAGAGAAAGTGAATTTTTAACAAAAAGATCGCCTTAGAAAACTTCATGATGTGGTTTTGAAGAAGAGATCTCTCCATGCAACAAGAACTTTAGAAGAAAGAAGATGCCAAGCGAGAAAAGACTTTAGGTAGCAAAGAAGGCTGTTTCTAGGAAACAAAGATATTGTCTCGAGGTAGGTGACAAGGACTGTCCAATCAGGTGAATTCAAAAAAAAAAAAAAAAAAAACACACAAAAAGAAGAAAAAAAAAGAAGAAGAAAAGAGAAGAAAAAGAAAGAGAAAAGGAGAGGCCAAAGTGAAAACCCGCAAAGGGCACTTTGAGACCAAAGGTGGGTTTGGGTTGAAAACCCGAGAAGGGCAGCTCAAATTTTGATGGGGCATACAGTAGTCTTACTACGCTTGAAATAACAATGAAGAGGAATGTTGCGCGCTTGAGGCATCGACAAAGTACTCGGATCCCTAAACACATATTGAGTTTAGAAAGGTCCTCAAGAAGTTAGAATGAGAAGCTCAAGTGCGATATATCTGGGCACCTAGTTTCCATTTCACCCATTTTTGAGTCTACTGTCTTTGTCTTTTTAAAATACACTCTAAATAAATTTGCTGCTTCATCGCATATGCTAGCCTTGATTAACCTGTTTGATTCGAGCTATACTCCTAATAAATTCCCATTCCATCCATCAAGATGGTCCTTTTCAAGCATTTTGCATTGAAATAACGATTATTGGACTAATAATACTTTCATGAAAAGAGTTTCGCATATTACTCTGGAAACCTCTAAACAATACAGGAATCTGAAACAAGATTATTGTTTAAGATTCACCGAGTTTAAGGGATTGGAAATATCGAGTCCAAATTATGTTGATTGAACAAAATGACAAGGTATCGTGTCGATGACGCAATCTCGATGGAAAATGGGCATTGTTAACCAAGTGCAAAACCGGGGTCATTCTTGAAAAGAAATGACATTCGCATTCATGCGAGCATCACGTACATACATCCGGGTTGGGTAACCTAAAGGGTGATCGTTAGAAGGAAAGTCGATACTGAGATCCTGCATCGTTGAATAACAGGAGGATAGGTTGAAGAAGAGAGAAATCCTATGTTTTAGAGTCGCGAGGGACAAATGGAGGATATTCAAATCCTACACCCCGGTCACAATGAAATGAGCAGCGCTGAAGCTACTGAGTGGGGCAAAAAGGGTGATATACGAGAAACGCAGATTACTCACGAGGTTTTGAAGGGCGGTACAAAACACGAAAGAAAAGTCAAGAGTCGAAGCAATGAACGCAGGCTACCATGAAAGTCGCAATGAAAGAGATACATGACGAACAAGCCTAGGGCGCATGGCATAATCATGTAGGCATAAAAGACATTTAGGACAAGCACATATATATCATGACATCATCATGCATGACACATACAGGTACGCCAGTAAAGCAAGAAGTTTCGACAATAATTGCACCGAACCAAGGAGAAAGAAGGCATTCGAGTTCCACCAGATGATATTTTGAGATTCCAGTTGCAACTCATATCAGAGAGAAGTGGGTTGAGCCTCGGGTCACACCCTGAGGCGTCTTTTAATTTCTGTTCAAAATATCAACTCATATCAGAGAGAAGTGAGTTGAGCCTCGGGTCACACCCTGAGGTGTCTTTTAATTTCTTTTCAAAATATCAACTCATATCAGAGAGAGGTGAGTTGAGCCTCAAGGTCACACCTCGAGGTGTCTTTTAATTTCTTTTCAAAATATCAACTCATATCGGAGAGAAGTGAGTTGAACCTAAGGTCACACACCTCGAGGTGTCTTTTAATTTCTTTTCAAAATATCAACTCATATCAGAGAGAAGTGAGTTGAACCTCGGGTCACACCCTGAGGTGTCTTTTAATTTCTTTTCAAAATATCAACTCATATCAGAGAGAAGTGAGTTGAACCTCGGGTCACACCCTGAGATGTCTTTTAATTTCTTTTCAAAATATCAACTCATATCAGAGAGAAGTGAGTTGAGCCTCGGGTCACTCCCTGAGGTGTCTTTTAATTTCTTTTCAAAATATCAACTTATATCAGAGAGAGGTGAGTTGAGCCTCGCGTTACACCCTGAGGTGTCTTTTAATTTCTTTTCAAAATATCGACTCATATTCTGAGAGGTGAGTTGATGCATCGAGTCACACGCTGAGGTATTTTCAATTTTTGCCTTTCAATTTCTGTTTTTATTCTACTTGCAAAAATTAGTTTACATTACGAGGCCAAAGTATTTTCAATTTCTGTTTTACAAATTTCTTCCAAAAAAATATATATATATATATATATATATATATATATATTATGAGAGTGTGGTTGAGCCTCGGGTCACACGCGGAGGAACTTACAGACGGAAGACTGAAGTCGCATTGAGCAAATTGAATGAAAAAGTTCCAGTGGACAAAGAAGATTGAGCAAGAGCAAAATGAAGCCACAGACTATATCTTTCTGAAGTAGCAGTGGAGTAGAATGAAGATCGAAGTTTCCCAGAAGATGAGCAAGTTCAAGAATGAACGAGATTGAGGACAAACAAATCGAAGCTACGGGTCATGTCACACGGAAACAACGATGGAGCGGATCAAAGCAACAGGGTTTGAAGATGTTTGAAGAATCTATACCTGTCCAAGACCGGGCAAAATTGGTTCTTCTATTATCTTTGCTCTATTGTCGTTTCACGACAATGAGCAAAGAGGGGCAGCTGTAATAACCAAATTTGCCCGGCCCAAAACCCAATAAACTCGAGCCCAATTGCAAAGCCAAAAATTAAATAAACAAAATAAATTTAACAGTCCAAATGTCCATTTACAGTCCATACACCCAAGACCCATATTAAAAGCCCATTACAAGCAAATTAAGCCCAATCTAAAATCAAACAGACCCAATTATCCCAATTGGCCCAAAAAGCACAACAAGCCCAAAATTTTAAATTTTTTGGCTAGGGTTTCTGAAACCCTAGCCCCCTAACGGCGCCGCCAGTTCCACTATGCCTTGTCTGCCATCAACACCGTCGGTCCCCACTTGCTTTTGCCTCCCACCATCTGCAAAAAGGACAAGAACACAACACAGCAAACTGAAGGCAACGAAGAAAAGAAAGATAATGTATTTTATTTTCTTTGGCTTTATAAAAGCCGAATAATCAATACATCAAGAGGGCTTTTTTTTTTGAAATTTTGGAGAGAAAATCTGAGAATCAAAAACAAGCAATAAAAATCTCAAGGTGGATATCTCTTTAGACTATTCACAATTTCCTATTTTTATCATTTTCATTCTAGTTTGTTTCGAAATCTTTATCAAATAAAAAGGGAAAAGAAAAGAGACTTACCCGAGGCTCCAAAAGCGCGTCGTCGGGGTTCCTTCCCCACCGACGAGGTCGGCTCGAGGGCAAAGAGAGGCGAGTTCTCTTTCCCCCTTTTGTTTTGCTCCGTCATTCGACCTTCCGAGCACTAGGGCTCAGCCTTCGAAGCGGGGGCCTCGAACGGAGCCGAAGGCTCGCCCCCATTCGTCGTAGACACCGTGCGATGGCGTGATCGCTGGTCCTGGAAGCTCGACCGCCGGGCGGAGTAAGGGGAAGAGAGGAAACTCTCTCTGCTTCTTCTCTTTTGAAACGAAAAGGCAAAAGGGGGTTGTTTCGATCCGATTGCCTAGGGATTAATTGGACAAAATTTGGGGTTGGGGAATTAAAACAGGCGTCGCTTGGGGTATCAAGAGACCATCCACCTCTCTTAAAATGGATTATTTGCACAATGAACCCCTCACCCTTATGTGCGCCGTTTAATTTAATCCTTTTCACCATGCCCGTTTTCTTTTTAATTTTGCCCCACTACTCTGCTTCGTTTTTCAATTTGGTCCTTACCTGGTCATTCGAAACGCCATATAACCAAGGGCTGGGTTATTTGCTCATTTAGTCCCTAGAAGTCCGTTCCCGTTACAACTTGGTCATTATCTTCTCTTTTGTTTTCAAATTTAACCCCAGAATTCTGTTTCAATTTCAATTCAATCCATTTATAGTTAATGTACGTTTTATTCCATCATTGTTATTATATACTATATCATTATGTTATTATTATTATATTATTACTATGTACGTACTAGTATATTATATATGTATATGTTTCATATTATTGTTGTTATTATATTATTATTATTAATTACTACTATTAGTATTCTTGGCTGCGCATATATATATACCTATTATTATTATTATTACTATTATCTTATGTATTACTACCATTACTATTATCATTACCAGGTTGTATATATTTTATTACTTGTATATATTAACTTTATTATATTATTATTACTATATATATTAGTATCCTGTACGTATTCCGTATTATCATTCATTATCGTTATTATTATGTTACTATTATTATATTTATATCTACGTTAGTATATTGTATATGTTTTGTGTCCTTATTATTACTATTATTATTTTGACATCATTATTATTATTATTAGTATTATTTTATGCTATACATATTTCATGTTATCATTATTACCGCTATATTATTCACTATTAATACTACTATTATATTATTATGTTGTACATATCTCATTATTATTATTATTGTATTATTACTTGCGCATACTAACTTCATCACTATTATTGCTACTACTTTCACCTTTATTGACTTAAATGTTATATATTACGTATATTACGTGATCTTCATTATTCATTTGCATGACCCTATTCCCATTTTCAAATCACGTTTCTTTAAAACGTCTTTTTTTATATATCAATTTTATTCTAAAAACAAAAATTTTCAAAAACAAGGCAATATTCCGTGTTTGGAAATTCGAGGGACCGTGCCCTATGTGTTGGGTCTCGGTCCTCTTGCTTGACCGAATGACCGAATAACCTTTTGATGTTTTAATAAATGAGTATTAGGGATTAAGAGACGACCTTGGATCTGAGGATTGAAATTATCGTGTCCTATGTATTGGATGTGATATTTGGTCCCTTCGAAACAAGGAAATCTTGATATTCTAGGAAGACTCAAACATTTTCAAAAAGACCCAAATTTCTGAATTCATTTCTAATTTTGTTAAAACTTTCGATATTGGGACATCAATTAATCAATTTGGTACCGATTTTTGGGCGTTGCGAGGGTGCTAATCCTTCCTCGTACGTAACCGACTCCCGGACCTATTTTCTCAAATGTTCATAGACCATAAACCCTGTTTTAGTAAATCAAAAGTTTTATTAAAACAAAGGTGATCCGATCACACCTAATAAAAGGTCGGTGGCGACTCCCGTTTCCCTATTTTTTTGTCGATTCCCGTTTTGTCAAAAAATGGTTGCGACACCCATAATAGCAATCTGTTTTTATTTTACTTATTATAAATTTGTTCACATTGTTTATTCTATATGGTATTACATACCATTCCTTTTAAGCTATTTCGTCATATACCTATGTTTTTTTCTTTTTCATTTTTTTTGTGCTATTCTTTCTTATTTTATTAGTGTTGTCTTATTATTTTTTTATCATCATTTCATTATTATTATTGTCACTATTATATTATTAACATCTTATAAACATTTGCCTTTTTACTATTACTGACCTTATTAACACCTTACTTTTGTCATATTATTATTTTTATTATTATTATTATTATTAATATTATTATCCTTTTTATTATTTTTATTTTAAGCTTATATGCACCGCTTTTTAAACTTTTATATATGGTTTATTTTAAGATTTTTTATATGCATTATCTATTTCAACATCTTCCTTATATTATTTATTTTAATTGACTTATTATTTATCTCAAGTTTTCTTCACATTATTTTTATACTTCATATGTAGATATGCCCAATCTCGTTTAAAGTTTTTTTTTTTTTTATACATGGTCTCTTATAAGTCGTTTTGTATATCATCCATTTTAAAACCTTTTACAAGATATCTATTTTTAAACTAATTTACGATCATTTCAAAGTGCATGTTTTTATATTTTATTTATTTAACTTGTTTTTCAATTATTACAAATTGTTGTAAATTGGTTTAATTTATTAAATCTTTGACTATTGATGTCGTAAATTTTTGAATGGTGCACATTGTGTGATTACCATCCTTGCATGTATTGTAGTTTGCTCACTCGCATTTTCATATTATTGATATTATCACAAGCATTATTATTGTTTATATTATTGTTTTATTATCATCATTATTATTCATGCATATAAATATTTTAGATTAATGATTCCAAAGTTAACACATTATATATATTATTATTGACGCGTAAATTAAGTGTTACATTATCATCCTCTTCATCGCATAATCTTATTCCCGTTTTGAAACATGTTTCTTTAAAACCTAACCTAAAATCCTTTATAAATTTCATCCAAAATTAAAGGTTTCCAAATAAGGCAATATTCTATATTTGGAAATTCGAGAGATCGTACCCTATGTGTTGGGTTTCGGTTCTCTCGCTTCGCCAAAGATCGAATATCCTTTTGATAGTTTTATGCATGAGTCTCGGGGATTAAGAGATGACCTTGAATCCAAGGATTAAAATTGTTGTGTCCTATGCACTGGATGTGATATTTTATTCCATCGGAACAAGAAAATCTTGATATTCAATTCAAGGATCAAAATATTTCAAAAAAGGATCGATTTTCTTTTTTTTTTAAATTTTCAAACTTTCGACGATGGGGCATTAATTAATCAATTTGGTACCAATTTTGGGCGTGACGAGGGTGCTAACCCTTCCTCGCACGTAATCGACTCCCGAACCCGTTTTCTCAAATTTCGTAGACCAAAAAAAATTGTTTTAGTAAATTAAAATATTTTATTAAAACAAAGGTGACCCGAACACACCTAATAAAAGATCGGTGGCGACTCCTTTTTTTTTTAAAAAAATCCAAGTCGATTCCCGTTTTATCAAAAAATGGTTACGACAGCTTGGCGACTCCACTGGGGAAACCGAGAGTCAGGCTGTAAATTGATTGATTTTTGTCCCTTCGATTGAAAGTTGGAAAAATGTTTTGAAAAATCATGTTTCTCTTTGATGCATTCGTTTGTGCTATATTGTCAGGTTTTGTGAAATATTTTGGCATTGCATTGCATGACTGCGGTCACACCCTTAAGTGGGAGTGAGAAGCTACTCTTTCGTGTGGTTTTTTCCTCCGTGCAAGATAGTGGATCACTTTCGGGATACATCCATACCTATGTCTTCGTGAGATTTTTATCTCCGTGCAGCCATAGGGAAATGTATTCCCCTGAACTGAACTCGGTCTATATGAGCCTATAATGGGTGAGGATCGAGGAATCTGCTAGTTCAGGAACCCTGGCTTTAGAACCAAACCACATATATAGAGACCTAGGAGCCCGTTGTAGGTAGAGCCGTATAAACCCTAGTTGTTACCTTAAATAGGAGTTTGATTATTTGTTGTAAGTTCTTTTTATACTTGATACTAACCTGTCGTGTTTTGCTTTTTATTGCATGGCATTTCATCATAAAAAGGGTGTTGATCCACATTCGGTTTCTAAGTAGAAAAGCTTAACATGGAAAAGGGATTTCTCGATAGAGTGGAGGATAATGCGGCAGTTCAGGTGTGGTCCGAAAGAATACAGCAAGAAAAGGGGGATAGTCTGACAGTAGGGCACGAATCAGAGTTATGGGATTTCACCCGTATCAGCGCGGCTCAAAATGATCTGCGAGAATTAAAGGAAATATGGGACTCATGGGGAAAAGAGGACAAACAATTGCTCTACTCTAACTACGGCGATCTGCCCTATCTGCTTGATATCAAGGTAGACGAATATCTACTCCGAGCTATTACCCAGTTTTGGAACCCCGCCTACAGTTGCTTCACTTTTGGAGAGGTGGATTTGGTGCCTACCGTAGAGGAGTATACAGCTTTGTTTCGATGCCCGAGATTTCAAACTGATAAGGCGTACTCAAGATTCGTTAATGTGCCGGTATTCTCAAAAAGGCTAATGAACATTACAGGAATGAGCGAACAATGGACCACGGCCCGGATCAAGCAAAAGGGAGATTGTAAGTGCATTCCTTGGAAACACTTGAGGGACTTAATTTTGGCGCATCCTGATAAGAAGAAGAGGGTCGACGTCTTCGCTCTAAGCATCTATGGTTTGGTCATCTTTCCCAAGGCATTAGGGCATGTAGAGGATGCGGTTTCAGACCTATTCGATAAACTTGATAAGGGAGTTACACCCGTCCCCGCAGTTTTAGCCGAAACTTTTAGATCACTGAACGCTTGCCGAAGAGCGGGCGAAGGGAGGTTCGTGGGTTGCGCACAGTTGTTGTTATCTTGGTTTCATTGCCATTTTTGGAAGAGAGAAAAAGCCTCATGCAAAATCTTTTTCGAGAACTACTCTCCTCTAGAAGAATTAGCAAGTACGCCAAGGCGAGACGACCTATCCGGAGAGAAATGGATGGCAATTCTCTAAAATCTACAAACCAAAGATATAGAATGGAAGGCTCCGTGGATGATCATGGACGAGATCTTGTATCGATGTGGAAGGTTCGATTGGGTTCCTTTGCTCGGAATATGAGGGGCTGTTGGATATGCCCTGCTACTAGTAATGAGGCAATTTCAATCGAGGCAGTTCATACCGGCGACATATGGATTAGCCCAATGTGAATTTTCATACAAGGATGACAATTATAAGAGGAGAGTTCGCGAGATATCAGATGCATGGACCCAAACTCGAAAAATAAAGAGACTCACCATAGGGCCAATGGCGACCCCCGAGTACGATCGATGGTGGGGCAAAAGAATTAACGACAATGTCCCAAGGCCAATCCAAGGAAACGCTCAACCAATAGAAGAGCAGCTGCAAGTAATCCCGTCTGAATTAGAGATTATCAAGCAAGATTTCAAGAGAAAGAGTCGGGAATTGGGTAAGAAGATAGAGCAGCTAGAAGAAGAAAAGATGCAGTTGGGGTTAGATGTTGACATCCACAAGTTTGAAGCCGAGAGACTGAAAAAAGGGAAGAATAAGGCCGAGGAGGATTTGGACGCTTTAAAAGCGGACTATAAGAAGCTACGCATGTCCATCGAAGCTATTTGGTTTAGGCAAAACGTCGAGCAATGGCGGCGAGGAAATCAAAGAAGAGAAGTCCAGAACCGATCAGTGGGAGAGGAAATTTCAAGATGCTCGAGTACGAGAGGACGCTTTGAAAAGGAACTTGTTAGAAAGCCAAAGTGAAAGGGAGAGGTTACGCGCCCAAGTAGCAGAGTTAGAAAAATCACTGCATCTGCACCGTAGTCGTAACTCAGTAGTCGAATTAAGAGCTAGTCAGAACAAAGTCGAGGAGATGAGAGGAAAAATAGAAGAGCTCGAGACTGCAGTACAAGATAGCAAAAACCGAGTGGAGCTCCTTGAAGCAAACAATGAACATTGGAGGGAGCAGCTCCATCATTCCCAAAAACAGACCAGAAATAGAGACCATGTAATGGGCGAAGCTGTGGCTCAAATCCGAGAGGTAGCCGATCATTTACAAACCTTAGCGGTTCGGGCTGATGCGTTAAGTCTGATGTACGAGTCAGGATCGGAGCGAGGCCAAAGTTTAGCTTGGTTTCTTAGGAAAGTTAAGGACCTAGGCATTAAGGCTAATTCGTATATGTAATCGTCCGTTCTATGAAAGGAAATTTGTTTTCTAGTAAAGTTTATCTAATGAAATTGAATTAAATCAACACATTTTCGCATTCATACCATGCATTGGCATTGCATTACATACATTAGCATCATATCACTAACTATTCGCTAAGCTCGAAATCATATAATCTGCAGTTACGACATTACGAACCTGGAATCACATCATCCCTATAGGACACGCTTAAGAACTAGAGCTATGGACGCCAAACTCAATGAGAGGATCGAAAGAATGGAAAGAACCCAAAAAGAGTTGCAACAACAGTTAACCAAGTCACAGCAAGAAGCAAGGGACCTGATGATGAGATCTCACGAGGAATCACGAGAACATAAGGATCAAATGGATAGAATGTTGGAGATGTTAACAGCCATGGCCAAAGGAAAAGGACTCGCGCAAAGCCCTGACATTACGGAGCCCCATTCGAGGGATAATCAAGATCCGCTCTATCCCTCAGGATTCACGCCACCCCACGCCCATACAACGCAAAGAGGATATCCTCAAGGGAACCCAGTAGGCCTAGAATAACAACCCATCCCACCTATACATCTAGGGCAAGGTATATACGTATCAAACACTGGAGATAATTCTGCTAATCCGATTGTTCCAGATTTGGATGATCCGATGGAAATAGCTAGGTTAAAGAGGGATGGCCATGATGCTGAAGAAAAATATAAGAGTCTAGAGGAAAGACTCAAGGTAGTGGAAGGTACTAATGTCTTCTCTGCACTAAGTGCCAAAGACCTTAGTTTGGTGCCCGATCTGGTTCTATTTCCAAAGTTTAAGGTGCCAGATTTCGAAAAGTATGAGGGAACGAGATGTCTGAAGGCACATCTTATTATGTTCTGTCGAAAGATGGCTGGGCACTTGAATGAGGACAAGCTGTTAATACACTGTTTGCAGGATAGCTTGATCGGATCAGCCCTCCGATGGTATGATCAGCTTAGCATAGAAAGGATCCGGTCATGGAAGGACCTAGCGACTGCATTCTGTGAGCAATATAAGCATGTTTCTGATGTGGCTCCCGACCGGCTGGCGCTACAAATGTTGGAAAAGAAGCCAAGGGAGACCTTCAGACAGTATGCTCAGAGATGGAGGGATCTCTCAGCCCAAGTCGAGCCCCCACTAACTAAAAGTGAGGTGACAGTCCTTTTTATCAATACTTTAAGGGCGCCATTCTACGACAAACTGGTGGGAAATGCCACAAAAGACTTCACCGACCTCGTAATATCTGGCGAGCTCATCGAAAACGGCATCAAAAGTGGAAGAATGGAGGGCCCTGAGAGCTCGAAAAAACCAACACCTGCAAAGAAAAAAGATCCTGAAGCCCATATGGTGGGGACCGGGAGCCACTATGCTCCTAATCCATATCCAACCCAACCACGACCCCAGTTTCGCCCACCGCCGAATTTCTATTTTCCTCCACAAAGCCCCTACTATCAAGCACCTCCTCCCTACCCCGTCTATGCCGCCGACAATCAAAGACCTTTCACCATATTCTCGCCAAATACCATGCCTGCCCAAGGTCAGCCAAAAAACGAACAAAGACCAGTAAAGCCCAATCCTGATAAACCCCAATTCACCCCTATTCCCGTGTCATACAGAAAACTGTGCCCGAAGCTATTGGAAAAACAGTTAATCTCGCCACATTACATGGCACCATTGAAGCCCCCGTTCCCAAAGTGGTACGATCCTAACGCTAATTGCATGTATCATGTCGGGAATTAGGGGCCCTCTACAGATAACTGTTTAGCCTTTAAAAGAAGAGTTCAAGGCCTTATCGACGCCGGGATCTTGCAGTTCGACGGTACCGACAATATGGCGAGAAACTCGCTCCCTAACCATGCCACAGGAAACGTGAATATGGTGATACCGGAAGATAGGTGGCGAGCCAGAAGTTGTGTCTCTAGGATAAGGACACCTTTAGAGAAGGTCTGGGAAGTAATGATTGAGAAGGGCATGCTCGACAAGAATTTCAAGGAGGAAAGCATGAAGAGTCCAAGTTTCTGCGTCTTTCACGACATAGAAGGACACCACATCCAATCTTGCGAGGAGTTCAAAGAGCTGCTTCAAAGCATGATGGACAATAAAGAGGTGGAAATCATCAGGCCCTCCCTACAGTGCCGATCGGCCTTTGGTAATTTACTACGAGGCAAAGAAGGAAGAGAGGAAACCAAAAATGATAATCCAAGTACCTTCCCCTTTCCCTTACAAGGATAGCAAGGCGATACCGTGGAAATATGATGTCAACGTCACCATACCCGAGGCTACAATTGGAAACATCAATGAGGTGGGGCATTTTACCCGCAGTGGGAGGTGCTATTCCCCTGAGGTGATTGAGACAAAGAAGAAAGCCGTTGGCACGAGTCAGAAAGGGAAAACACCAATACCCGAGGCTGAGGGTGAGGTTGAAATACAATCTGAACAAGGAGCTAAAGAACCGGTGAACGAGGATAAAGCACAAGAATTCTTAAAGTTCATTAAGTACAGCGAATACAATGTCGTGGAACAGCTGAATATACAACCAGCAAAAATCTCAGTATTATCCCTGTTGTTGAACTCAGAGCCACATCGAAACGCTTTACTGAAGGTGTTGAACCAAGCGTATATGCCAAGCAATGTGCCCGTTGAAAAACTCGATAGGTGGGTGAACAATTTAAACGCGGATAATTTCATCTCCTTCAGCGATGATGAAATACCACCAAATGGTAGGGGCTCTGTTAAAGCATTGCACATCACAATCGGGTGCAAAGGATATATAATACCGCATGTGCTTATTGACAACGGGTCCGCACTCAATGTCATACCGTTGGCTACACTGTCTAGGATGCCCATTGACATGTCTTATCTAAGGCCTTGTCATTCTGCGGTAAGGGCATTTGATGGGACACGGCGGGAAGTTATGGGAAAAATCGAGATCCCTCTAGAGGTGGGCCCGTACACATACAATGTCGAATTCCAGGTCATGGACATTACTCCTTCATATAATTGCCTCTTAGGAAGGCCCTGGATCCACTCCGCAGGAGCGATCCCTTCATCTCTTCATCAGAAAATAAAGTTTATTATGGATAACCGCCTGATCACGATCGCCAGTGAAGAAGACATCGTCGCATCGCTATCTACTGACGCACCCTACATCGAGGCAAACAGAGATGCACCAGAATGCTCCTTCCGTTCCTTCGAATTCATCAACGCTACATTCGTCGCCGAAGGAGATAGGGCTCCCACACCCAAGCTGTCAAGGAACACCAAGATGGGAGTCAAGTTGACTGTAGGAAAAGGTGCCCGGGCAGGAAAGGGTTTAGGAAGACATCAACAAGGGATAGCTAGAGCGCTAAACCCTGTACACCACAAGGCTCAATACGGCTTAGGGTTCAAACCTGATGGACGACAGAGAAGGAAATAGTTGCAGAAAGATCAAGGAAAAAGGATCGCAAGAGCCTCAGGTCGGGAGGTAGAATGGGAGCCCATGACGTACCCACCCTTAGCGAAAAATTTTACGTCCGCAAGGATGATGTACCCAGAGGGAGATGATTCACGAAACACGCTGCTATTGGTTGAGAGGAATCTCCAGAACTTCCACATAAACGTCATCGACAAAGCGGACGATGCGATGAAAGGCCTTTCAAAGATACGCCCTGGTCCTCCTGGATTTGTGTTGAACAATTGGACCGCTGAGGATCTCCTTGTAGTTTCTAGGGCCCTTCCAGAGTAATCCTCAATGACAACTTTCAGTATGCCCCTCATTGAAAGGAGATTTGTTATAAGAGTTTGTGTCAGCTGTTTAGCTTTTTAATAAACAATCAATGAAGATACATTTTGTCACTCATTTTCATTAGCCTCATACTTATTCCCTCTTCTCATAGCCTGTCTTCATATATATTCATGTCATAGAATCACATTTTTTGGTTTCAATACCTCGACATTCCTCTATAGTTTCTTTTTACCTATCAGGTGCTCAGATATCGACAACGTGAACAATCCTGCTACTGATCCTAAAATCGACTTTGAGCAAGCTGTTTGTTTAGGAGAATCCGAAGACGACGAAAATGCTGAAGATTATGTCTCAACCCCTGACTTGTTAAGGATGATAGAACAGGAAGATAGACAAATACTCCCTCACCAAGAATCTATTGAGACAGTGAATCTGGGAAATGAAGAAAAGAGGCAAGAAGTGAAAATTGGGACCTCCGTCTCAGAGCCCACCAAACACGACTTGGTCACCTTGCTTCATGAATACAAAGACGTATTTGCATGGTCATATCAGGACATGCCAGGATTAAGTGAGGATGTAGTGGTCCACCGGCTCCCAGTGAAACTAGAATGCAAGCCAATCCAGCAGAAGCTAAGACGGATAAGACCCAAAATGCTCTTAAAGATAAAAGAAGAGGTTAAAAAACAGTTCGATGCTGGTTTCTTACAAGTCTCCAAATATCCGGAATGGGTGGCTAATATAGTCCCACTGCCGAAGAAAGACGGCAAGGTGCGAATGTGTGTGGACTATCGTGATCTGAATCGAGCAAGCCCCAAGGATAATTTTCCCTTGCCGCACATCGACACGCTGGTGGATAACACGGCAAAACATTCATTTTTCTCTTTTATGGATGGATTTTCGGGTTACAACCAGATAAAGATGGCTCCCGAGGATATGGAGAAGACTACATTCGTGACAATGTGGGGAACATTCTGCTACAAGGTGATGCCGTTTGGATTAAAAAACGCTGGGGCAACATATCAAAGGGCAATGGTGATGTTGTTTCATGACATGATGTACAAAGAAATAGAAGTTTATGTCGACGATATGATTGCCAAATCTCGGGGAGAAAAAAAGCACGTTGGAAACCTCAGGAAATTATTTGAAAGACTGAGAAAATTCCAACTGAAGCTTAATCCAGCTAAGTGCACATTTGGAGCAACCTCAGGGAAATTACTGGGCTTTATCGTTAGCGAGAGAGGTATCGAGGTCGATCCCGACAAAATAAAGGCTATACAAGACTTACCACCTCCGCGGACACAAAAGGAAGTCAGAGGGTTTCTAGGAAGATTAAACTACATCGCTCGGTTCATCGCTCAGCTTACGAACCAATGCGACCCAATTTTTCGACTATTGAGAAAGCACAATCCTGGGGAATGGAACGAGGAATGCCAAGCGGCCTTCGACAGGATAAAACGATATTTGTCTAACCCCCCTGTGCTAGTACCACCAACTCCCGGAGAGGCCCATTAATATTGTATGTCGGCGGTGTTCGAAAATTCAATGGGATGTGTACTAGGGCAACATGATGAATCGGGAAGAAGAGAGAAGGCGATCTATTACCTCAGCAAGAAGTTCACAGAGTATGAAGCAAAATACCCGTCAATTGAAAAATTCTGTTGTGCTTTGGTTTGGGCAACTCGAAGGCTCAGACAATATATGCTGTATCACACGACGTGGTTGATCTCAAAGCTGGACCCAATAAAGTACATGATGGAATCGCCTACACTCTCAGGAAGAATAGCACGATGGTAAATCTTGCTATCGGAATACGACATCATTTATGTGAACCAGAAGTCGATAAAAGGGAGCGCGATAGCTGACTTCCTAGCAGCCCGAGCCACAGAGAAATATGAGCTATTAAGATTTGATTTCCTGGATGAAGACTTGATGTGCATCACGAAAAAAGAATATGAGGAACCATGGAAGATGAGCTTTGATGGCGCATCAAATGGATTGGGACACGGGATTAGAGCAGTCTTGGTGTCGCCAGAAGGGAATTATTACCCATTCACCGCCCGATTAAACTTCTTCTGTACCAATAACATAGCAGAATACGAGGCTTGCATCATGGGGCTTCGCACGGCTATTGAACGAGACATCAAAATCCTAAAGGTATCAGGGGATTCGGCATTGGTGATTTACCAAATCCGTGGAGATTGGGAAGTGAGAGACTTAAAGCTGGTCAAATATCATGATCTTGTTATGGATCTGGTCAAAGAATTCGAGGAAGTAACCTTTAATTACTTCCCACGAGAGGAAAACCAATTGGCTGATGCCCTGGCCACCTTAGCTTCTATGTTCAAAGCGAATCGAGAAGCGGAAATAATGCCTCTCCAGATGAGCATATGTGAAGCCCCGGTGCATTGTTTTAGTATCGAAAAAGAGGCAGATGGACGACCATGGTTCCATGATATCTTGGAGTATGTCAAGCATCAAAGGTATCCGGAGCAAGCAAATGAGAACGACAAAAGAACGATCAGAAGATGGCAGCGGGATTTATTCTTGATGAGGACATCCTATACAAGAGGGGAAAAGATCAAGTGCTTCTAAGGTGCGTGAATGATGTCGAAGCCAGAAAAATACTTGAAGAGGTCCATGAAGGAACTTGTGGAATGCATGCCAATGGTTTCACTATGGCCAGGAAAATTATGAGACTCGGTTATTACTGGTTGACGATGGAAAGTGACTGCATCAGCTACGCACGAAAGTGTCACAAATGCCAAATTTATGGCGACAAAATTCATGCAGCACCTTCGCCCCTCCACGTTATGACCTCTCCGTGGCCTTTTTCCATGTGGGGCATGGATGTTATAGGGCCAATTTCCCCTAAAGCTTCTAATGGCCATCGATTCATCTTCGTGGTGATAGATTACTTCACAAAATGGGTTGAGGCCGCTTCGTTTGCGAACGTGACAAAGACCGCGGTTTGCAAGTTCTTGAAAAAGGAGATTATATGTCGATATGGATTACCAAAGAAAATCATCTCAGATAATGCCTTGAATCTGAACAACAGGATGATGAAGGAAGTGTGTGAACAATTTCAAATAAAACATCACAATTCCTCACCCTATCGCCCAAAGATGAACGGAGCAGTAGATGCCGCCAACAAAAACATTAAGAGAATTATTGAAAAGATGACCGAAATGTATAAAGACTGGCACGAGAAGCTACCATTCGCCCTATACGCGTACCGCACGTGTGTGTGGACCTCCACAGGGGCGACTCCTTTCTCTCTGGTATATGGAATGGAAGCTGTACTACCCATCGAGGTAGAAATCCCTTCCTTACGAGTCTTAATGGAGTCAAAACTAGGAGAATCAGAATGGGTACAAGCTCGATACGACCAACTGAATATAATCGAAGAAAAGCGTTTGAAAGCAATCTGTCATGGACAGATGTACCAAAAGAGAATGATCACGGCCCATGACAAGAAGGTACGGCCAAGGGAATTTCGCGAAGGAGAGCTCGTGTTGAGAAAGATCCTCCCAATACAAAAAGACTTTCGAGGAAAATGGTCACCGAATTGGGAAGGACCCTACGTCATAAGGAAGGCTTTCTCTGGTGGAGCTTTGATTCTCACAGAGATGGATGGGAAAGAGGTGTCGAATCCAGTAAACTCAGATGCCGTCAAGAAGTAAAAAAAAAGAAGAAGAAGAATGAGAAAAGAAAAAAGAAAAAGATCAAGATGAAAACCTGAAAGGGCGTCTTGATTTAAAAAAAAAAAAGAAAATCAGGATGAAAACCCGAAAAGGGCGTCTCGATAAATAAAATTGGGATGAAAACCTGAAAAGGCATCCTAACGAAGGGGATTCGCACGAACGGTTTGAACGGAGAGGCAAGGGCCGAGATTATAATACTTGAAGCGGACTCAGAAGTTCAGGGTCTTCCACGCAAGGAGCTTCACTCGAAGGGGTTCAGGGTGAAGGAACATGGAGAAGTTCATGCGTTAGATATCTAGAGCATTAGTGACAATTAAATCTACTTTCTTTCTATGTCTTCCTTATTGAATCATTCCTTGTTAATTCTCTTTGTTTGTTGCTTTGAAATAAATACGAACGTAAGGCATTTCTTTCACACCTACTTGGCCATTATCATGCATCTCGTGTTTGGTTCATTTAAATGGTATTACATACTCTAAACAAAAGAAACGTTGAGCATTACCCGGATGAGAACCTGGGAAGTACAAGAACCTCAAAGCAAGAACAAAGGTTTAACGAGGGGACAAAATGGGTGATATATGAGAAGTGCAGACTACGCAGAAACACGAGGATGGGAACAAAATGAAAGAAAAGTCAAGAATCAAAGCAACGAATACAAGCCATCATGAAAGTCATAACGAAAGACACATGACAAACAAGCCCAGAGCGCATGGCATAATCATGTAGGCATAAGAGCATTTAAGACAAACACGTGTATATCATGATAACATCACACATGACACATACAGGTACACCAGTAAAGCAAGAAGTTTCGACGATAACCGTACCAGACTAAAGAGAAAAAGACACCCGAGTTCCACCAGATGACACATTTTAATTACTGTTCAAAAATCAACTCATATTACGAGAGGTGGGTTGAGCCTCGGGACACGTCGAGGTATTTAATTTCTGTCTTTAAATCTCTGTTCAAAAATCAACTCATATTACGAGAGGTGGGTTGAGCCTCGGGACACGTCGAGGTATTTAATTTCTGTCTTTAAATCTCTGTTCAAAAATCAACTCATAACACGAGAGGTGAGTTGGGCCTCGGGGCACGCCGAGGTATTTAATTTCTGTCTTTAAATATTTGTTCAAAAATCAACTCATAACACGAGAGGTGAGTTGGGCCTCGGGGCACGCCGAGGTATTTAATTTTTGTCTTTAAATCTCTGTTCAAAAAAAATAAAAAAATAAAAAAAAAATCAACTCATAACACGAGAGGTGAGTTGGGCCTTGGAGCACGCCGAGGTATTTAATTTCTGTCTTTTAGTTTCTGTTTGAAAATCAACTCATAATACGAGAGGTGAGTTGAGCCTCGGGACATGCCGAGGTATTTTTAATTTCTATTTTCAATTTCTGTCCCAATTTCGGTTTTTTTTTCAATTTCCATTTTTTTCCAAAAAAAAAGGGAGAGTCAATTCATATTGCGAGAATAAGGAAGCAGTTCGAAAAGTTCAGATTTACTTCCTCAAAGTCCCAGTGGAGCATTTGGTAGATTGAAGCGACAAATCTCTTCGTGTCATGAAATCATATTGGAGCAAGTTAAAGAATGAACAAGATTGAGGAAAAGTGAATTGAAGCTACGGGCCATGTCTCGCAGAAGCGGCAGTGGAATGGGTCCAAGCAACAGGTTACGGTAGAGTTTGAAGATGTTTAAAGAAGACGGGGACCAATAGATCAAGGCTTGGCCAAGACCGGGCAAAATTGGTTCTTCTTTTGTCTTTGCTCTATTCTCGTTCCACGACAATTAGCAAAGAGGGGCAGCTGTAATAACCGAATTTTGCCCTACCGCACTCCAATCAATAAAACAAAACCCATTAAAAAACCCAATAAATGTATAACAATCCAAAAATAGCAATCCAATTACAAAATCAATAATGACCTAAATTCAGAAAGCCCAATAACCTAGCCCAATCCACAACAACCCAAATAATAATAATAAAAACCTAGTCCCCTAATGTATCGCCGCATAAGACACTCCACCAAAGCACCTCCCCATGCCTCGGTCAACACTGGACACCAAGACGCTCGGGTACTGCAAGAAGAAGAGAAGCACGCGAGCAAGACTAACAAGAAGATAGCAAACATAATGAGAAAAACAGACGAAAGATGACAAAAAAGGAAATAGTAAATCGGTTATATAAACCGAAACAAACAGATTTTGTAAGGAGGAGCTAGCTTTTGGAGAAATCGAGAAATAAAAGAACAGCAAAAATTTTAGAAGGTTGATTCTCAATCGGTTCTTTTTCATTCTCTGTTGTTTGCCATTGTTTTTTTACCCTTTTTATTTTTCTTTACTTACTGCCTTTTCAAACTTAACATAAATATCAATCACCAAACGAATAGAAAGCGAAGAGGCCATACCTGATTTTCAGAGCGCTTCGTCGGGGCTTCGTACCCGTCGTCGAAACTAGATCGAGAGCTAAAAAAAAAACGGGGTTTCTTCCCTTGGGCTCTCGAGGTTACAAAAGGGGGATTGGGGAAGGACCAAAAGGCTCGATCTTGGGCATCACCGGCCACCGATACGGTGGTGGCACGGTGGTGCGACTGATAGGGGAAGCCCGATCGTCGGGTGCCAACAAGGGGAAGGAGAAGTTTTAAAGTTTTGGTTTTCTTAGAACAGAGATTGAAATGGGTGAAGAAATAAAAAGTGGGTTTAAAGCATTAAATGAAAAAGTTGCCTGGTGGGGGGTAGGAATCTGCGCATTCCTACCTTAAAAGGGTGATTTACTCTTCTGGTCCCTCCCTTTTGTAGTGCCTTTTGATCAGGCTTTACTTTTTATTTTAGATTTGGCCTTTTCTTTTTACTTTTTTTTTATTTGATCCTTAACCCCATAATAGCAATCTGTTTTTATTTTACTTATTATAAATTTGTTCACATTGTTTATTTTATATGGTATTATATACCATTCCTTTTAAGCTATTTCGTCATATACCTATGTTTTTTTCTTTTCATTTTTTTGTGCTATTCTTTCTTATTTTATTAGTGTTGTCTTATTATTTTTTTATCATCATTTCATTATTATTGTCACTATTATATTATTAACATCTTATAAATATTTGCCTTTTTACTATTACTGACCTTATTAACACCTTACTTTTGTCATATTATTATTTTTATTATTATTATTAATATTATTATCCTTTTTATTATTTTTATTTTAAGCTTATATGCACCGCTTTTTAAACTTTTATATATGGTTTATTTTAAGATTTTTTATATGCATTATCTATTTCAACATCTTCCTTATATTATTTATTTTAATTGACTTATTATTTATCTCAAGTTTTCTTCACATTATTTTTTATACTTTATATGTAGATATGCCCAATCTCGTTTAAAGTTTTTTTTTATACATGGTCTCTTATAAGTCGTTTTGTATATCATCAATTTTAAAACCTTTTTACAGTATCTATTTTTAAACTAATTTACGATCATTTCAAAGTGCATGTTTTTATATTTTATTTATTTAACTTGTTTTTCAATTATTACAAATTGTTGTAAATTGGTTTAATTTATTCGTCTTTGACTATTGATGTCGTAAATTTTTCGAATGGTGCACATTGTGTGATTACCATCCTTGCATGTATTGTAGTTTGCTCACTCGCATTTTCATATTATTGATATTATCGTCAGCATTATTATTGTTTATATTATTGTTTTATTATCATCATTATTATTCATGCATATAAATATTTTAGATTAATGATTCCAAAGTTAACACATTATATATATTATTATTGACGCCAAATTCGTGTTACATTATCATCCTCTTCATCGCATAATCTTATTCCCGTTTTGAAACATGTTTCTTTAAAACCTAACCTAAAATCCTTTATAAATTTCATCCAAAATTAAAGGTTTCCAAATAAGGCAATATTCTATATTTGGAAATTAGAGAGATCGTACCTATGTGTTGGGTTTGGTTCTCTTCGCCAAAGATCGAATATCCTTTTGATAGTTTTATGCATGAGTCTCTGGGGATTAAGAGATGACCTTGAATCCAAGGATTAAAATTGTTGTGTCCTATGCACTGGATGTGATATTTTATTCCATCGGAACAAGAAAATCTTGATATTCAATTCGAGGATCAAAATATTTCAAAAAAGGATCGATTTTCTTTTTTTTTTAAATTTTCAAACTTTCGATGATGGGACATTAATTAATCAATTTGGTACCAATTTTGGGTGTGACGAGGGTGCTAACCCTTCCTCGCACGTAATCGACTCCCGAACCCGTTTTCTCAAATTTCGTAGACCAAAAAAAAAATTGTTTTAGTAAATTAAAATATTTTATTAAAACAAAGGTGACCCGAACACACCTAATAAAAGATCGGTGGCGACTCCTTTTTTTTTTAAAAAATCCAAGTCGATTCCTGTTTTATCAAAAAATGGTTAAGACAATAGACGCGAGTCATTTATGGCTCCTACCTAGTTCACCTTCTTTTAATTCCAATCATTAATTTGGATTCTAAAGTTGCGTTGGTGTATACAATCTATTATCCTCCAAGCTTAGTGTCTAGCGATTTTGTATCAGATTTCCTAGCATGCCAATGGCCCCAAGAGACATTTACAGCTTGTAATAGTTGTGGTATAGAACATCAAATAGGAGGCAGTTTGTTGTTTCTAGAAAACCAGTTTCTTGTATCTAGAAAATCAATTTTTTGCCTTCAATTTTCTAAATCATTCCCTTTCGAATTTTATTAAGCTTTGATTTTAATTTCTGTCTACCTTTATTCAATGCAATATTAGCTTATTGGAGAGGAAGAATCAACCAAAAAAAGTTAGGTCAGCTTCCACAACTAAGAATTCCACAAGTATGAAAACTCGAAGGTGGTCTGTCACTGGGTTAGGCCTCTACACAAATATGAAAATTGGAGAGCAGGCATTCTATGTAAGTTTTAGTTTAGAAATATTTCAATTTCTGCTAATTTATAACTACTTATGTCGCTATAATTTTACAATTTTTAGTCTGGATTGAGATCAAATACAACACAGTCAGGTCGGGCATCAACTGCAAGCTCTTCAGTGAATTTGAAATCACCAAATAGGAAACACCAAACTGGTGGAGATCCTATAAGCACACAAGAATCGCAGTTGCAAATTAGAAGCAAGCGAAGAGCTTTGGTATTTTGTTAGTTTGATATTGGATATTGGATTTGGTTGGTATTAGTACGAGTTTGTCTTTGGTATAGCCACTGTTTTGTTTTTGGTAAATGCAATATTTTGCTGTTGGTTGATATTGCTATAGGCACTTTGTTATTGTTGGGTTCTTTTTGTTTGTGTAAATGCTGGATGGGTTAATAAAGGCCTACAATATTTCCACTCAATAAAGGACATACAAGATTAATCCATACTGCTGATCATTGTACTTGTGTAATTGACTTATTAGCTCGATGTGGAAATATATGAATTAACCCATACTACTGATCATTACTATTGTATAATTGACATATTAGTTTGATTTTATTGCTTTGGTTGTTTTCAATTTATGAAAGGTAATATTTTAGCTTAATAATTGAGTATGATTATTTATTTAATTTGATTTATTTATTTATAAATAAATCATTGCAATATATGTAAAAACAATTTAAAATATAAATTTATTAATATATGTAAAAACAACTTTTTTGGAAAATATTTTCAGGAAATCTGCCAAACAACAGAAAATATTTTACACAGATTCATCCAAACACCAGAAAATATTTTCAGTAAATCATTTTCTAAAAAAGTAAATCATTTTTCAGACATCATTTTCCGGAAAACATTTTACTGGCAAACAAACGGACCCTTAGTATATCCTTTAAGGTATTAATAGTAAATTTGTTAAAATAATGCTATTTCAAATCATATTATATATATATATATATATATATATTATAAAATAAGGTTTAATGGTATTATAAGCCCTTAAAATTTTTAAAAGAATCAATTAAGTCTCTTCAAATTTTTTGTACCCGATTCATTGTGTAATTATTTTTAAAATACTTATGTTTTGTATTTATTTTTATTTTTATTTTTTGATAATGTGACATTTGTTAATGGCCACATCAGCGTTGCGTTAAATACAAATAGGCAACATCAGTCCAAAGGCATATTTGATTAGTTTTATTAATCCAATGATTCAATTGAGTGCAAAAGGTTTAGAGGAGCTTAATTGATTTTTTGAAAAAATTGAGGCATTATTTTACCAATAAGCCAAAATTTTAACAATTAACTAAATTAATTTAGCAATATATAAATAACCTATAAAAGTAATACTTAAAATATTGTTTAAAATATAATAAATTAATATGACTATTCAAACAACTATAAATTTTTGTATAATTTTAAGAGTTTAATATCAATTAAATCTCTGCAGACTTTTTACACTCAATTTGAATCCTTAAACTAACAAAACTGGCCAAATAATTGGATTGGAACCCACTAGGTAACTGGTGTTGGAGATTTTTTATCCGAATCCGCATTGGAATAGGCGATGGAATTTTTTAGTAAGAGCAGGATTAGAAGGAAAATTTTGGAATTGTACATACGAATCAGGTTGCGGGTGATTCGAGAATCCGAATTCTATGATGATGGAAAATGAATATTTTAAAGAGAAGGAAAGGAGCCAATGAGTGGCTGGTGGTGGTGAGTGGTGACTCGGTGGAGCCAGAGCGAGTCTTCAACTCGTTGCTATTTTGTTTTATACTTTTATTTTTTTCCTGCTTTTCTAAAGAAACCAGAAACCCAACTATGGTTTCAACAATCAATTTTTTTATTTTGTTCACGCAATTATTTTATTTTTTAATTCAATTATCAATTATTTAATTTAGTTTAGTTTTTTTAATTTAGTCACTTAATTAATTGAATTTTTTAATTCATTTCTATTAAATCTCTAACGAGAGAGTAACATGACAGTTAAAAACCAGTATAATAACTTTAGCCCTTAATTTTTACATATTATATCAATTTTAGTCATTGTTTTAAAAAATTAATTCTCGAAATTTACCAATGATGTCATTATTTTAAAAAAAACTTAGATTCTTTTTCTTATTTTTAAATATACCTTTAACACATTGGATTTAAGTAGTTTATGGAATATATGCAAACATGTTTGCAATTTGATCTATATCTATTCCTTTAAATATACTATATATGTTAGATTAGAGATTTTCATGAGTAAGACTGAACTTAAGTTTTTAACCTCAGATCGACTCAATCTAACCCATTATTATTCAAGAAATGGAAGTATATAAAAATAATCTTATATTTATATATTTTCATAATTAAATTTAAATGGTAATTTTATTATATTTTAACTAGTGAAATGGGTCATTTTGCCAGACCGATTCCAAGCCTAGAATTTTTTTAAACCGAGCCTATGCTCGACTTAATCTATGAACTTCTCTAATTAGATTGAATTGACTTATTATATTTAAATTAATAATTAAACTAACAAAAAAACTTAATTAATACAATTTTAAGATTCAATTACAACATTTCAAAAATTTATCATACGGAGTTACAACAAAAAATGTTAATTTTGCGTGCATTTATCTTATACTTTTCATTGATTTCTAACTAGATATTAATCCCTTTTTTACTTAATAAATTTGGCTAGTTATATCAAATACTGGACCATGTCTTTCAGTGCATTTATTCTTATACTTTTCATTTAATTAATTATATATTTTAAAAAATATATAATATTTTATGCACCAACGATGTATAATATTTTGTATAAGTCTCATGCATTGTTAACAAATAATAACATGATATATAATCATTAAATTAAATAAAAAATATGAAAGACTTATAAATAAATACTAATAATTTTATTTAAACCTAATTAAACACTAAACGTAACTATTATAAATAAATATTAATAAATTTTGAATTTAAGATCTTGAATTTTAAAGGTTTAGGGTTTTAGTATTTATTTATGAATAATTATGTTTAAATAAAATTATTAGCATTTATTTATAAGTTTTTCACTAGTTTTTTTTTGTTTTATTTTACTGACGATGTGTCATGTATTATTCATCGAGAGTGTATAGGACTTATGCACTAACAATGCATCAAATATTCTTCTAAAAATAAAAATAAGTTTTATACGACAAACCTATTATAATCATCTGCGATTTGTAAAAAGAGTTGTCGAAAATTTTTCAATTTTAATTTTAGAAATGGTTTCAGAATATATTTATCCAAGTAAAAATATAAATATACATAATTATGATGATTTCTATAATTTCAGAAAAAGAATTACATTAATCTAAACCAAGTCATTTTTCTTTTTATAAATTCAATTCCATATCTCTTGTGTAATAAGTCAACCTCACAAAATATATATATATATATCCAACAAATCTGACTGAGGTTAAAAACAAAGAACACATGTATTGTGCAGTTAAAACCATGATTCGAATTCAATTCAAAAGTATCGAAGATATAATTTTACATTATTTTACGTCCCTTGATTCTTCACAAACTCTTTTTGAAGTATCTATTCCTTCTTGCAATTTTTGGGTTATCTTTTACTTTTTTCTTTTTTACTAAGCCATATCAATTTTATTAAAAGGATATAAAGACAGTTTTTACAAACAAGTGCTCCTACCAAAAACACATCAGGGAACATTGCCATGAGAGAGGAACTAAGAAAACATAATACAAACTACATAACATACAATAAAACACCCAGACAAAAAGTTTACTAACCAGCTACAGAAAATGGCCTGCATACCGCCAAGCAATGAAGTTTTCTGTTCTGTTTACAACTTGTTGAACTCACCGAAGAGTTGGCTTCTCTACCTTTTTGGAAATCCTTGTCCAACTAGCTCGACGATCCTAATCAACAACCATAGTTTTTCAGTCATGAATACAATGTATGCCATGCTCGTTCCTAGCACCAACCCACATCCATACCCCATCAATATTGAAAATTTCCAATTCAATTCATCATCATCAGCATCTCTATCAAATTTGGCTGGAGTTTCCTCATCATAATGGCAAACCACATAAATCCAGATTTCCCATGTAGGAATCATTAGTGAAAGTATCAAATTGTTTGCCTTGTGGAATGGGTCCCTTGAGATTATTCTGAGAAAGGTTTAATATCTCTAAGAATCCAAGATTTTTTAACTCTTGGAATTTTTCCTTCGAGCTTGTTTGATGAGAGATCTAATGATTCAAGCTCTGACAAGTCACCTAAAGACGATGGATAGGACCTACTAAACAGTTATGGGAAAGGTTTAGGACAATAAGTAAATAAAGTTCAAGTATTTGAATTTCTCCCGAGCATTGATTACTAGAACGGTCAATAACCGTCCAAATGGATAATTGTAATTGAAACCTTATTTCCAACCCTTTTGCCTTAAAAGATAAACCAACAGCATAATTCACCCAAAATTCACCAATTTCATCTTTCATGTACTCTGTTCCAGCTTTCTTTCCATACCCTTCTGTAATGGCATGCAAATGTTCAAAAAAAAAGGGTAGGTAAGTAACCATTGAAGCTATTGTGAGAAAGATCAATGTCACGCAAATGAGTAAAGGAAACTGTAACGTCAAATCTATCCACTTGACAGTAAAATCTATTCCACCTCAAGATAAGAATTTGTAGTCGATCCAAATTTCCTAACCAATTTAGAAAAGTGTCATTCAAATTGTTGTTTCCAACATCGAGAGGTTTAAAACTTTGCAATTACCCAAAGATTGTGGTAGTGACCCTTCGAATCCATTGTTGTTGATGCGAAAACTTTTCAACATGCAACCTTTAGCAAAATTGTCTGGTATTTGATCATGAAAATTATTATTCTCTAGATTAACTTCTAAAAGAGAAGAACTCAAGTTTCCAATGCACTCTAGAATTGTTCCATCCAAATTATCCTCAGATAGAAGGAGACCCATAAGAGAAGTCATATTGCATATTGAGGAAGGGATTTCTCCAATTAAGTTTTTGTTTGCAATTTCATACCAATGCAACGAAGGTGGTGGTGTTGGAATTCGCCCTGAAAATAAAATTGAAATATAGTTAGAATTCGTGGTTTGAAGATTTTTTGTAGCAGGAAATGTAAAATAAGTATATTTTTTATGTAATACATGTACGATGTATAACCGATAAAAGTATTTGGTTAATTTACTACACTACTTCTAACCATTTTTAGATGCATGGCAACAACTTTTTAAGCTGTAAACTATCGAAGGAAACTACCACTACCTTCTAAAGAGCATTTTTCGACTACTTAAAAGTAAAAAGGGAATGCATAAATGTATAAAAATAGGATAAATGAATAAAAGATGAAACTATACCTAATAATTTTTTTAAAAAGAGATAAACATGTAATATCTTACTTATATTTCATTTTATAGTATTTATTATTATTTTTAGTATTTTTATATATATTTTATAGTCCATGATTGGGGTTCGTGGTTGCTCTTGTCAAAAATGTTATCTCTAAGGCTTAAATCGAGTTCTCCCCTTAAAAGAACAATATATCTTGCAACTGCATTGAACACTTATTAATGTATTATTTATTATAGCTACGTACAAAGGATTTGAACTGTTTTATTTAATGAAACTCTCTGTTATAGCTACAAATCATAAAGTAAGTGAAAATAGTAACATTATTAGTTGAAAATTGACATTTTCTTTAAAGTCGGAATCTAATTAGTAGCATACTTAAGATGTATATTTTGTGTTTATAATTTTTATAAGATTGAGAGCTAATTGAGATTATAGCCGATCACAAAAGTCTCAAAATTCGTATTATGAAAGCCATTCGAGAATACTTTTCTATTTAACAATGATGGTGCAGTAGATGCCCACTAATTAAATAATAGTCGCCTTATTATTCATGTTTGGAGAATTAATATACTCTGTTTCTCTCATAATCTAAACTATGGCCTGAGCAAAAATTAATTAAACAAATAATAAGGCAAATTAAAAGGGAAGAAATACGTCTAAATTATACTTCAGAACATGAATTAATTTAATGTAAATTTTAAATAAAAATTAACTTTTTTATTATTATCAAACAAATTCTCTTAATAAAATACTTTTACTGAAATTAGAAGTCTTATTTATAAATGATAATAATAAAAATTAGAAGTCTTATTTATTTTCTTAAAGTATAAAAGTACATTATGCTATGTTTTTAAGTTATTCTATTTCTGCAAACTATATTATGGATTTTTCCTTCTGTTTGTTAATTAATAAATCGATGTTATTCATGCATGACTACTTTATTGATCACCGGCATACCCTTGTAATGTTACTTTAATTACGTGCGAACCACTGTTTTCTATGAGCTATACTAACTTATGTACCCCAAATATGTTAGTTTTATTACATGCGAAACCCTAGGTGTGTCTAGCATAATTACATACGTACCCCTAGCTTTATGAATCCTTACATGTGTTCGAACCCATGTTTTATTGCAAACCCTGCTTAAGTGTGTTTATGTATATCTTGTTTGCGAAGCTTGATACTTAGCAAAACTAGGATGTATGAATCATTTAACTGGTTAACAAACTATTAATGTTTTGTGAACTTAAGATTTAAAAATTATTATATGCAAGCTATGATTGAGTGTTGTGCGAAGCCTTTTAGTGTGCTACAAACCTATGAATGTTTCTAAGTGTTAGGATTTATTGTTACGTTTCGCATAATAGTGAACTCTGATGTGTTTTTCATGTGAACCCTTATCTTTTTTGTTTGTGTGTTTTCTACTGCTATGCTAATGATTAGCACTATGTTCAGTTGCTATGTATAAGTGGTGTGTTGGAAGTTAAGTTTGGAGTTAACAGAGAGTCACTTTGGTGGTTAATGTGGCATGCCAGATTCAAGTCAGATCTTTCCGATCAGGTTTGAGGTGTTACACAAATTATATTAAGGTATCTTGTAGAGCTCTCATCCTGATGAGAGGTCAAAAGACTGGCAATTTTTGTGTTCTACAAGGTTCAATGGTTACTGGTAAAGCAGCAGTTTCATCATATGTTAAGGAGTCAGAGCTGATTTGTTTGAGGCATAGGGAACTTGGTCATATAAGCAAAAAAGTTATGATTATTTTGAATAAAAGAGGTTCTCTTCCGAGGATAGGAGTTGGAAAGATAAAGCACTGCGTTTATGAGAAGCAGAGACGAGTCAGCTTTGATTTGGCAGTTCAAACACTGCTTGGACTCAGTTGATATCTTGCAAAGATCAAGTTAGGCCAGTGATGGGCATTGGCAAAGAAGGCGTGTTAAATACGAGTTAAGGTGGAGATTTGGAGGGCATGCCTCGCATTTATCGGACTCTTTATAGGCACTTAGAAAGACAACAGAAAAATAACTGAAGAAGGGCAAAAGTACGGCCGACATCACGAATAGGAAGCGTCGGGACGTCGAGATGACGCGACGGACCATGTCACGATGAGTTGATACACGACATCATGAAGTGGCAACGTGTCCCATATAAATCGAGTATTTTCTCCCAGTTAAACGCTACTATATTTTCCTAGCTGAACTCTGATTAATTTAGGAATATTTTAGTCATATTAGGACTTTAATATTATCCTATTTCAAGGGTCTTTGTAACCCTATTTTTGAGAGTTGATAGAATATCTCTTATGTGAGCTTTGATCAAGAGTTCTGCGAAGAGTATTTTTATAGAGCTTTGTATTTGGGTTTTACTTTTTTAGGTTTATTTTCTCTTTATTGTATTTTTCATTGGTTTGTCAATTAGTGAAGTCTTCTTTGCCTGTTATTTATCCTCTTTAAAGGAGTTTTTCACGTAAATATTTGTGAATTCGATCTTCTCTATCATTTTTATTTCATTATTTATACGGGTCGATCTCAACAATATTAGTAACTGAGAAATTAAAACTTTCCACGACGATATTAAAATTAATTTGTAAAGAATGACAACCTTTTTAGACCACTAATTTCAGACAAGCTTTCCATAAGTTAAGTTATTTTGAGACTGCATTATTGACGTTTATGCCAAAGGATGAATTATTTTTCATCCCTCCGTTGCTTCCACCCTCAGGCCTTAATCCTTTTCAACGTTTTACCCTTACTTTCCATTTTCAATTATTCTTTGTTTGATAAACCAATCAAATCATGGGCTGATATGTTCCCTCTACTCGTCAATTAAGTAGCAAGTATCGTGCGTAAAACTCTTAAAAATCTTTTTTTGGCTAACATATTGGTAATTCAAATTCAATTTATTTTATAAGGTTAATTACATCATTAATTGTCTAATTATTAACACGCTTTTATCTTGTCATCAAATTATAATAAAATTTAAATTTTATTACTAACGTTTTCTAACCCTTCTTTAAATATTTTTAAATTCTATTAATTTAATTTCAACTCTGAATAAATATTTAACAAATTTAACCTTTCATATTTAAAAAAAAAATTGTGACTTATTAAAAACTCTTTCTTATCTTATTATTATTTATTTATATTAATTTTTTTTTATTTTGAATTTTATTTTAACCAAAACCTTTAAAATTTTGAGTACAATTAAAAATTAAGCCCAATTGACAATTAAGTCATACGAAACTTCGTCGCATAGGAATTTGTGTTCAATTGGATCCTTCCTATATAGTTGCAATTGAAAGAGAATATAACAAATGATGTGGCTGAATTAAGAAAGCAACGGAACGCTCATGCCATCTTCTTCGCATTTGTACTCCATATGTCAGTAGTAAAACAACTTTTTTTCGTGCGTTTTGGTTTGGGTCGATTTTTAGATTTATTTTTCTTGAGTTGGAAAAAATTTTTAATTGGAGTATAATATTTTCAAAGAATTGTTTCTTTTCTTCAATTTAATATATAGTATTACTTTTACTTTTACTTTAATTTCAAATTCATTATAAAATATTAAAAATTAAATCAGATAATTTTTAATGAACTCAAAATATATTTATTTTCTTACATGGCCAACAATCCAACATACAATTTCAATGTCTTTTACTATTCTTAACGGGTAATATATCAATTTTGGTTTTTTTTATATATTAAATGATAACTGAATATCATAAAAAATTAAATTATCAATTTGGATTTTAAATATTAATAGGTATTGTTTAAATTTTAATGGTTTGGATTTTTAAGAGTATTAAGTTTTAATGGGTATTTGAGTTTAAGGTTTAAATTTTAGTTTGGGTAAGTAAATGGCCGGGTTATGGCCTTATGGCTTTATGAGTTATAACTTAATTAGTTTATTCAATTTAAAATGTCAAAACAAGATATCGATCAAATAAATCAATTAAACCGAATATAAAAATAAACTAAACCAAAAAATCGAACAAACTGAAAAAAAGTTTAGTTTATTCGATTTAGAATTTGTTTGCACACACCTAAAAATGCAACTTGTTATATCGAAGGATTGACAATTTATTGAAAACAAAATCTATAGGCTATGCATATATGTGAGATTATTTAAATCGGTCAATGAAAATCAATTCACTTAGAGAAACATATATATCCTAAAAATCAGATCAGTTATACCAAATCATTTATATCAATAATATTGAATTGAGACAAAACTTGAAATTATCTTCTAATAGCTCATCAATGAAGATCCATTGCCTTTGTTCTTCCTATCAAACAAAAATTCATACGCTGAAATTAATTATCCAATTTTTTTCTACGACCAAATCCCTTCTTCAGTTTGCAATTTTAATTCCACTGAAGATCTGGCTTTTTCTAACAACAATTTTAGTGTTCTCTTTTACACTTGAACCTCTATATGAATAACTTCCATGGAAATTTTCCAGGAAATTTGTTTCCTGATAGCTGTTCGTTTAGAGGTTTTCGGATGAACAAACAACAATTTGTTAGAAGGGCCAATACCACAATCTTTTGCTAAGCAAGGAATTGAAATTTGGAAAACAATTACTTGAATGATACATATCCGAATTGGTTAGGAAATTTGAAGAATTTGCAAATTCTTGTGTTGAGATCGAATAGATTTCATGATGATATTGGTGTTGGAGTTAGAAACAACTAGCAGCTGGTATGAGGCTGAAACTTGATGAGCAAGTCTCGAGACTTGCTGCAGAAGAAAGAAGAAAAAATGACAGAATATTGAAGGGAGAACGAGAGTCAAGGAGAATGGAGCTTAAAGTTGGATGAATTGCATCTAACTTTTCATTCATACATCAAAGATACATTGCCATTATATATATCAACCATGGTCAATGTAAATCATAGCAAATCATTACCTAAACATACCTAATCCCACTAAATTACATGGAAACTTGAAATAAAAAACTTGTAAGCTTAATCTTGCTGATTTGATCAGCTTTGTCACCATCAAAATGACATGAAATATCAACCTAACATGGTTCAAAATAAACCAAACTAAGTTACATTGACTTTAGATCACAAAATAGTAAAACTATGAATTTGATTCACATGAAATAACAGTGGCAGCATAGCTAGTATGGTTGAGCTGCTCTTGGATGTTGCATGGGCTGCATGGAGGCCATATTTCAACAATTGGCAATCCTGAAATGAAATCTTCAATCTCTCATTTGCTGATCATTGATCTTTCCCATAATGGTTTCCATGGCGGCTTGCCATAAAAAAATTCCGAAATACAACTTCAACAGTCATTGATCTTTCACATAATCGACTGAACAAAGCAGTCCCAGCTATATTAGGACAACTCAGTTTCGCTTATAGCCCTCAGCTTTTCTCAGAATAGTAACTGCTCCAATACTATCATCTGTTAAGTAATTTGTCAAAGCTTAAATCATTAGATCTCTCATTGAACAAACTCAGCGGAAGGATTCTGAAACAATTAGTGAATCTAAAATTCTTAAAGCTTGAATCAGTTATATGTTGTTTTTCGTTGTGTAATGCACGCAATGTATATGTAATGTTGCGTCATGATGCCTCAACAAGCAGTGGTTCCAGAACCAAATACACTGACTCATGATATTCAAGTTGAGATCCTTATGTTTGCTTTTGGGTATGTTTCATGGCCTTATTTTATATACTCATGCTAGATGGTTTTGTTTTCAGTGGTGATACGAGGGATGGGCATATTCCTGCTTGGATCTCTCTTATCTTATTAGTCTGCACTGGTGTCACTGTATGGTGTTTGTAATTGGATGTTATGACCTCTTATTTTGCCTGGAATGGTCCATGTGATTTTGGTTTTCAGTGCTTGGATCTTGTGGTTCGTAATTTGTTTCGATTTTGGGTGTCTGATTCAAAGTTGAAAACAAAGAAATTGTGCAAATTCCTTATTCAAATTCAATACAGAAGTCCTGTAGATATAATTTTGCATTATTTTAAGTCCCTCTAAGCGACATCAAATTTATTAAAAAGATAGAAAAACATACAGAAAGTGCCGATTAAGAAAATCTCTACAAGATAGTGCACCAGCAGAAGCACACAAGGGAACACTCTTGTGAGGGAGAACCCGGAAGACATAATACAAACAACACAACATACCATAAAGCACAGATATAAGACAGCTATAGAAAAAGGTCCGCCTACCACCAGGCTATGAAGTTTTCTGCTTTTTCCACAGCTTGCTTGGCAAAAAAGTTCCCCAGAGTTTGCTTCCCTACCTTTTACAAATCTTTTTTGAACTCTCTCAATGATCTTAATCAACCACTATAGCTTTCCAATCGTGAATACGATGTATCCCATGCTCAGTTCCAGCACCACCCCACATCCAACCTCCATCAATACCATCATCATCTCTATCAATTTTGGTTGGAGTTTCCTCATCACTATGACAACTATTTGATAATGGCAACTCGCATAAACTTAAGTTTCCTATGTAGAAATCATTAGTGAAAGTATCAAATTGTTTTCCTTTAGGAATGGGTGCCTTGAGATTATTATGATAAAGGTTTAACATCCCTAAGAATCCAAGATTTTTTTAACTCCATTAGAATTCCTCCTTGGAGCTTGTTTAATGAGAGATTTAATGATTCAAGCTCTACAAATCACTTAATGATGATGGGATAGGAACTATTAAACAATTATGTGAGAGGTTTAGGATAATAAGTGAGTGAAGCTCACCAAGTATTTTAGGAACTTCTCCACGAGAAGTCAATAGCCGTCCAAAGGGTTAACAGTGACCGAAACTCCATTTCCAACCCTTTCGCTATAAAAGATAAGCCTAGTATGTAATAATACACTGTTCCATCATCCGTCACATCTATCACGTACTCTAGTTTAACTTTCATTTCATACCCTTCTATAATCGCATGTAAATTTTCAAAAAATTTGATAGGTAAGTACTCAATGAAATTATTGTCAGAAAGATCAATAATAAATAAACGATTGAAGGAAATTGTACCATCCGATTTCACTTGACCCTAAAATCTATTTTATCTCTATTGCTTTTAAAATTTTAAAATTTTCAGCAATTGGATAAATAAATACAATTTAATAATTTTTGTGTATTATTTTAGTTTCTATCACTTTTTTACTTTAATCTTTTATTTTTTGACCCCCAACCAATACTTTAAAATTATATTTTTGGGTGATAAAAATAAAAGTGGCCCGAAAGTTAGGTGATTAAAATGAAAGTGTAAATATGATATAGCAGGTACAATTAATTGTCGTTAGAGATTTAGCGCTTGGATAACTAAAATGAAAGAGCCTCAAAATTTGAGTGATCAAATTGCATAAATGTCATTTTGAGTGACCAAAATAAAAATACCCTAAAAATTGGGTCAGGTAGTTATACCCAAGAAAATTCTCTCTTTTTAAGTTGAAAATGCAGGTAATTTCTTTATTATTCTAAAACCAATATTCAAATGATATTTGGATTTTAATTCTCCAAATAAATTAAAGATTACCATATATCCTTACTTTATATTTAAAAAGGAATTTTAAGAAATTTTATATATGATAATCTTTAATATCAAATCTTTGCTTTGCTGATGATGGTGAGTAGAGGTGTCTATGGGCCAGACCGAGTTTGGGTCAAGTCCAACCAAAATTTTAGGCCCATTTGTTAGGCCTGGGCTTGGCTTGAAAAATGGGCCTAAAATTTTGTCCAAGCCCAGTTCTGAAAAAAATGCTAAGATTCGGGTCTGACCCAACTCGTATTATTATTTTTTAAATATAATACATCAAAAATACTAAAAATATTGAAATAAATATTTTCCAACAAGTTAAAATATATTAAAAACAATATGTATACTTAATAACACTAAGATAAGTGCAACTTAATAATAAAATCCCTCTAAAATAGTAATAAAATTAACAATAATATAAGAATGATTCAATATCCAAACAATAAAAACAAAATAGTAACAATATAATAGTGAAATTGTAGCAAAGTAGTGAAAAAAACAACAACAAAACAATAAAAAAAACAGCAAGTAAGCAGTAAAAAAAGCATTTTTTGAATATTCGGGTCAAGTCGAGCCCAGGCCAAAACAACCTCACTCGAGGCTTGATTTTTTTTTGCAAAAGTCCATTTTTTGAGCCTATATTTTTACCCAAACCCTTCCACTTTTTTTGGGGGTCGGGTAGCCCCATGAACAGGTATAGTGGCGAGGGACTTTAGGCTGATTGCTGATCGCAATTTATTTAATAATATTTTATACCATTTATTTTTTTTAATTTCAGTCCGGACATGATTTTTGTTCTGGTAACTCTGTTTACTCTAAAAATTGTCATTGTTCTTGTCCACTCTTTTTTCTTCTTCTGAAAGTAGTGATGATTTTAGTTTTATTTTTAGATATTAATGTCTAGCTTCTAGTTTTGTTCTGGCGTATATACGATATTTGCCAAGGTAATGGTGCCACTGGATTTATTGAGAATTGTTCTCAGAGGGCCTCATAATGGTAGAGCAGAATGATGGTACTTGTAAAATTAGAATCCAAGATTATGGATAGGATATGCCACATATGATTTGGTCTTCTACGCCTCATTGATGCAATAGGCCTCTTGCGTCCCTTGACAGTGATTTCTTGATTGACTGGAATTCATTGCCAAGTTGGTCTAATGATGGTAGGACTAAGGTGCAAATTTTAGCAATTTAATTAAGGTGATGCCATCTCTGGTTTATTTGTTTTTTTTTTTTTTTTTGAATTTGACTAGTGGTGGTTAGTGACAATTTGCCTTTCTCCTCTTTTAGGATCATTTAGCAAACATGACATTTTTGCATCAGTTTATAATATCTTATTTATCATTTAAACTATCTTCATATCTTTGTATTCTTATTTTTTATGGTTCCTATTAATAATAGGGGTTATGAGGGAAATATGCTATTTTTTAAATATATTTAGGATATAGGCCATTTTTTTCAAATTTAGATAAATAAGTCAGTTTTGGGAGTCAGGGTGTCCAAAAGGCGTGCTTTTTTCATGTGGCCCTTGACGTCCGACACCCTACAATTGGGTTATTTAAAAATATATATTAATAGTTGGGTCGCCAACGGTTAGAAAATCAGGGTCAACTGTTGATTTTCTAACTGTAGGGACCACTGACTATTTAAAATAAAAATAAGAACCCAACAGTTAAATCCCAATGGTAATTTTTTTCCCTATATATATCCTCTACACTTTCATTTTCTATCCTAACCTCTCAAATTCTTTTCTCTCAATTTTCTATCCTAACCGTTTGTAATTTCTTAAATTTTATTTGATTTTCATCATTTTAAAAAAATTTAAAATGTCAATGCCTATAATTTTTTAGATCACAAACACATTTTTGGCGTCTAATTACAAATGGTAAGATTTTTATTTTAACTAATATCATAATTAAGTTGTTAATATTTTTTTTATTTTTATGTTTACATAATTAGGACAAAGATTGGATTATTGAAACATATATTCACAATATAATTGCGAGAGCATCGTGCGTTTTTAAACAACACTTGGAAGAGGTGGGATTCTTGCACATGTCCTGTATGCTCGGCAGGACTAAATTGGAGCCCACACTTATTAGTATTTTGTTGAAAAGATTGAGACCTGAGACACACACATTCTATCTTCTGTGCATTGAGTGTACAATTATACTCGAGGATACGACATTACAACTCAATTTATCAGTTGATGGGTCAGTCGTTATGGGGGTAGTGTGCATTGGTGATTGGAGTACAATTTGCCACCAACTATTTGGCAAGGTGCTGGACAAGTTTAGTGGTAACCAAATAGATATGAAATGGTTAGAAGATAATTTCTCACATCTTGGGAATTCTTCTAGTGTGGTTGAAAGACAACAATTCGCTTGAGAACTCTTCTAATGTCAACATTAAACATGTGGGGTGGAGGTTCACATGCCGTAAAATTTGGTTGGGTTCCTCCAACATTGTCTGGACCCTCACCGTCAAAATCACTCCCTTGTAGTTCAGTATGAACGACTTCTTGTTCAAAAAGTAATGCAATTTCTGAACCATCCGGCTTGGACTCCCGGATTGGATCATCATTGGTTTCAACTTCCTCTTTGTTCTCAACTTTCTCTTCGTTACCAACCCTAATTGTGGTTTCATGTCCGTGGTTGGATGTCCCTTCGTCGGTCTAGGTTGTAGGGAGAACATCATCTTTTCTCGTTAACCCTATGTTAAAACTAATATTTCTTACAAATTGTGCACACGTGTAACTTCATGACATACCCTCATAAGTGTTTCTAGCATAGAACATCAACGTTTTGAAGTTGAAATCAAAAGCACTCATAGAATTATGTGACAGGGTCTCCACATTAAGGTTACCAACTAACGCCAATTGTTTGCTAAAGTTGAAAATGATGGCTAAAATTGAGGAATGCCTTCTCATTGATGATTCTAACATTCCTTGATATGAGCTTTGTAACAACGTTGGGAAACCACCACACACTGTGTGGCTGGACTTTCTGCTTCCTATTCCCGAAACAAATTACCTAGAATTGTTGTCAAACTTGAACCACCTTCCTTGACATCAACAAATTGGACATATAACTCTAGTATAACATTTTCAGTAGAGAAATGTGTATCAAGCATTAACTCGACATCCATGTCGCCTTTGAGCTCAAATGTATTATATCTAACAGGATTCATTGACGTTAGATATCTATATTTCAAGCTCAAAATTCTCCTTCGGCTTGAAGGTAAAACTTTCCTTCTAATTCTTAACGAAAGCTCGTTCAATTTGATGCTCTTGTTGAAAGCCAATTCTGTAGACTAGGCTGATACTAAAATGACCCCAATTTCAATGTCACAAATTTGACTGTCATAATTAATAACAACTCTAATTTATCTACTCATTTTCGGCAAAAAAACCCTGCTTCACATGTTTAATATAAAATTAAAATGAAAACATTATATAGATAAATAAATACTAATTAACCAAATTCAATCAACGAAACTTAATTGAACTAATTTACTTTGATGGGTCGATTTTTGAACTTCTGATTTTTCACATAAACAATCTTCTCTTTAACATGCAAATCTTCTGCTCAAAATTTAAGTATGAAAACTTCTTCATATCAATCTTCATTTGTAGAAAACTCTACCACTGAATATGAAATATATTTCAAAATGTTGTAAAAGATCGACACGACAAATTAAAAAAACAAGAAGTGTTTTTAAAGTTTTTGAAGATAATAATTCTGTTTTGTCGCAGAAAGGCTGGGACATAAATTTTATTCTAGGATTCTTAGATTTTCAAAAATTTTATCCTGAGATTCTCAACTATTTAGAATTCAATCTAGCCATTAATTTTTTTTTTATTTTTTACATAAAGCGTTGGGTGATGTGATAATGAGAGAGGATGAAATCGTGCCATATGGGACACATTTTCAATGAAAGCGCGTCCTAATGGGCACGCTTTCATCCTCTCCCCTTGCCACGTCACTCGAAAACCCTTCCTGCAGAAAGCGTTTTTGCCAATTATCCCAAAATTGATTTATTTTCTTAAATTTCAAATAAAATACCTTAAAACTCTAAATATATATATTTTTAAAATTGACATATATGCCTAATTTTTCCATTAATAAAATATAGAATTTTCTCTTTTTAAAAAAAAAAACTTCTAGGAAATCGTGTATAATCTTTTACTATTATTTCATCCTACGAAACTATAGTAAAAATCACGTTTGAAAGCGTACTCTTATTTTAGGTAGAACATACGACACGTTTGAACCGAATTATTTTAAATTGTTAATCTCATTCTTTAATCTCTGACTTTTTCTAAATGAGTATAGTTTGATAAGCATATGCACTACGATTAAGCATGAATTAAAGATAATAAAGTATTTAGGAATATATGTAGTTACTTGAGTAATAATTAATATCAATGTGAAAATGGTTTCCCCATAATCATGTTCCACACCCAAATATTGACATTTAATTTGTATTTATGGAAGTGTGTATTGCAATAGGCTAATTTTGACTTGGCCCGATTAATCTAAAAGATAAGTACAATAAAAAACATTAATAAAAGTTCAAAACTTACAATCCATATTTTACAAATATCAGGGCTTGATGGCCCAAATTACATCTAACCCAAGCCCAAACTTACAAACCACTAAACCCAAAGTTACAAGGCCCAAATGGCCCAAAGACTTGAGCATTCTCAGCCAAGCTAGGAAACCCTAGGGTTTCCCATTTGCGCCGCAACAGCCGCATGCCTCTGTACACTCCACGCCGGCCCACCTCCGTACCTGCAAAAAGACAGTAACAACATAGCAAATAGAATAACGGAAAAGAAAAAAAACGATGTATTTTCTATTACTTTCGATTTCGGCTATAAAAAGCCAAAGAGAACGATTGTATTTTTTTTTTACCTACAATATCAATACAAAATCAATACTAAAAAGAGAGCAGCAAAAAAAGGTTTCATTTTCATCTTTTTATTTTTATTTATTTTTATTTTTTCGAATCTGTTCTTCTATGCACAAAAGTTTCTTTTCTTTTTTTAATATAGATAAGTCCTAAAATATAGTTTTAAAAAAAAAAAGAAAAAAATACCTTTTTTAGTTCAAGACGCCGTGCACGACGGCATCGATGGCGACGGACAGCGCCGGAGCCCTTGTCAGAATTTGGGCTAGAAGGAGAGAGGGGGGAGAGAAATCTGAGTTTTTTTTTCAAGAGAAGGTTGAAAATGGTTTTTTTAAAGGTTTTTTGTTATTTATAGTAGAAGCAAAATGACGTTGTTTTGCTTTGGTCACTTAAGTGCCAAAACGGCGCCATTTCAAGGTGACTCGCGTGTCGACTCGACCCTCCAGGGGGAATCTAGGTGTTTTCGTCTTTTGAGATATTTATTTTGCCGGTCCTTCTACTTTTTTTAGTTGTTTTGATTTAGTCCTTTTGCTACCCTTTTTTAGTTTTAAAATTTGTCCATAAGTTTTGTGTGACTTTTGATTTAGTCCCTGGTTCGCCGATCCTCTAGAGAAAGGACGCGTGTCCAGGGCATGGGTTTATTGCCCATTTGGTCCTCCGACCTTTTGAGCCTTTTAGTTGTGATCCTTTTCTTTCTAGATTTGCCCCAAAATTTTGTTTTAAGTTCAATTTAGCCCGTATTTGGTTATTTTTGCAATTATATTATTATTATTAATTTTAATAATAATAATAATAATAATAATAATAATAATAATAATAATATTATTATTATTATTATTATTATTACTACTACTACTACTACTATTACTATTACTATTACTATTAATTTTAATATTACTATCATTATTTTTACTATTATTATTTATTTTAAATATTACTATGACTATTATTGTACTTATTATTATTGTTATTGTTATTTTTACTGTTATTATTACTTTTATTATTACTAATATTATTATTTTTATTTTTATTTTTATTACTATTGTTATTATTATTATCACACCTCGAAAAAGGATTGGTGGCGACTCCATTTTCGTCTTTAAAGTCGATTCCGTTTTCTAAAAAAAAAATGGTTTCGATATTTATATCTCCTAGTACTCTATTTCATCCCATTGAAGAGATAATTTGTTAGAGGAGCACTTAATTAATTTAACAGGGAAAACAAAGAATATTTCAATTTTCCAACTTGTAAAATCTAATATCAACATCCCAACATTTTGTAATATTTGAGTCCTTTGGTTTCACTAATAAAGTATTAGATTTTGTGATATTTATTATGTGAGTACAATTTTTTGAAAAACAAATATATATTTATCTTTAAATTTATAAAGCTTAGTTTTTCTTTTCAGCATTGGTTGAGGCGTTTTTGTTGATGCCTTGAGTAGGGGTGAGCATTCGATCGAATCGAATCAAAAAATTTCGAGTTAATCGAATTTTCGAATCGTATTTTATCATCCTAACTTAATTTGAAATTTTTTCGAATCGAATCGAGTGAGACGAAATTCGAATCGAATCGAATCGAATATATTTGTTCGAATTAAATATTAAAAAAATGACTTTAGTGTTGTTTATTTCTAAAAAATTCACTAATACCTTATTTTTATTTCTGTCTTGTTTTAAATTTGTATCAATAAAATGAGGAAAATATAACAATGACACACACACACTCCATCAAGAATTAATGTAGTTGGCAGTTGCCCTAGGCTGCTGTCTTTTATCAAACCTTTGAGACTTATTCTTTTAAATCTTATCTTTACACCCAAATTTCTTCAACCAAAAATAAGCAATAAGGTTAGATTGTGGAATACTAGGAGTAGAAATATTAGATAAGTAGAGTCGTAGTCCAATATTCACTGTTTAGGTTCATTGAAATTAATAACACATGCATTTTGCATCAAATCAAGAAACTAAAAAAATAAATCTACAAAGATCGCAACAAGAATAAATCTGAAACTAAAAAAATAAATCAAGAAACTAAAAAAAAAAAAGAATCTAGTTCTAACAATGAAAAAAATATGAAAGAACAGAGAAGAAGAAGAAAACATGAGAAATTAAATCCGTAAGAAAAAAAATATTTTCCTCTGATTTTTTTCTTAGCAAACAAATAGAAACATAAAACAATGGCAGAAAATAAATATATCTAGAGAAAAATAATGATTTTTTACCTGCTGTTGCTACTAACCCAGAAAATAAGAATAGGGGGTGGATTCTTGACTCTTGAGGCTGCTGGGGGGTTTGATTTGGGGAAGGAAGAAGAATTGGGTTGGGAACTTGGGAGTTGGGATTTGAGAAAAAAAAATTGGACTGAGTGCTGACGGGCTTGGGGGGGGAAATGGGTAAAAGGCTAAAAGCTTAAAGTTTTTAAAAAAAATAAAAAATATATAGTTTATTCGAATTATTTGAATTCAAAAATTTAACTCGATTCAAACTCGAAATTCGAAACTCAAAATTCGAGTTGATTCAATTAACTCGATTAACTCGATTCGAATAATTCGAAATTCGAATTTTTTTCAAATTTTTCGAATCGAATCGAGTTTTGCTCACCCCTAGCCTTGAGGGTCAATGTTCAAATCTTGATAAGGTGTTTTTCAGTAAATTTTTTCAATAATTATTTTATGGGTAAATTATATAAATAGACACTCAATTATTAGCGTGTTTTTATTTTGATCACTCAGGTTTAAAATTTTCTATTTTAGAATTTAATATTTTGGTCACTCTTCTGTTAAATCACTAACAGGACGTTGGGGTGACCTTTTTTCTTAAAAAAATAACAAATTTAGCCTTCTAATATTTACAGATTCTATCAATTTTGTACCAATTCTAAAAATTTTAACAAATTTAACCTTCAACTTTACAATTATGTCAATTTAGTCTTGACTCTTCAAAAATCAAATTTAAAAATTTTTAGAAAATAAAATTTTTAAAAAATTATTTTCGATAAAAATATGTTAAGATTTTTTACAAATACATACAAAATTATAAAATATTTATAATTATAAAACAATTTAAGGGGAAAAACCATGAAGAAGATTTAAACAAATTTAACTTTTCCCTCTTTTTCTTTTTTTTTTTTTTCTTTTTTTCAATATTAACAACCAGCATTTCATGATGGGTTAAAAACTACAACCTAAGGTCGAAAATGGTAAGAATTGATGTCTTTAGGTTGTTGCCCAAAATGAGTTTGTCAAGTGTGACGTTGTGCTTGAGGGTGAGCATGATAAGAGATATATAGGTGAGGATGAGGTCTTGGTGACTTGGTAGGTGGAAGGCCATGTCGATAGCTTCACAACCAATTCCTAGCTTGATGGTATGATGACCAAGGATGTCAAAATCGAGGAGTTCAAAGTAAGGGTATTGTGTCAGTAGTTGTGGGCGAAAGCGATGCCCTACACTCCACAAATTTGGCGAGGGCTAAAGAAAAGGGCATAACATATAATAAATAAAATAAAACCAAAAAATGTTTAAAATTATAAAAAATATTTTTAAAAATTAAAAATTATTCAAATTATTAAAAGAAGCATAAAAATTATAAAAAAAATATTTTTAAATTTTTTTAAAAAAAGTAGTTAAATGTTCACATGTCATCCACATGGCAATCTACGTGTATTCCACGTCAACAAAGTTAACAAAAGTTAACATTTTCATCCATTTTAGGGTGATTTGATAAAAAATGCAATTTGAAAACTAAAAGAAGAGAAAAATTAAATGGTGGACTAAAATGAATTTTTTTTATAAAATCAGAAAGTAAAAACAAATCATAATGCCTTTTTCATATGGAAAGAAAAGATAATTAATTCAATTCTTGTAAATTATTGGATGGTTTCGTTCTTATTTAGATAATTAATTCTCTTTTTTTTTTTCTGTTTTCAAAATTATTTGTATTCTAACATTTATTTTGGACATAACTCGGGCATGAGAAAGGATTATATGAAACTATGATTTCACGTCATCCATATCTATTTCTAATAGGAGGATGACAAATCAGATTTTTCCTCTTGATTTCAGCTTTTTCCTCCTGACAAAATTTAAATCTAACTGAAAATGCTAAAATTCAAGAGGAAAAATCTGAATTGTCATTCTCCTATTGGAAAGGGATATAAATGATGTGAAATCCGAATTTTATACAATCCTCTCTCACCTAAAAATAAGGTTAATTTCACCAATTCACCCCTAAATTAATTTTTTAATATCAAAAGTTGAATTATCAATCATATAATTTTATCACTTTATTATGTTTTTATTTTTGAAATATGAGATGATAATTTGAAGATGCCCTAGACAATTAATCTTGAGTACAAAAATATAATCGTAGCAATATATGCAAATCATGCGCCAATTAAGTAGGAAGTGCCGTGGGGAAAGCTCAGACGTCAATAGCAAGACAGCTATTTTTTTTGTAGTCTTATAAAATCGTCTTTTTAGGAAAGAAAAAACATTTATTTAATCTACCAAAAGTCCCCAACAAATTATCACCAATTCTAAGTCTTATAAATTATATTCAAGTTGATAATTATTATAAATATTTTTAAAAAAAGTTTATTATGTGATAAATTCTTTTTTTTCCACGTATATATTATACGCCTATTAAAATAATATTATTTCACATTGTTTAAATAAATTTTATAATTATTCATGAATTTATAATTAAATTGAAATTTTTATTAGTTTATTAGGGAATGATTCAAAGTTAGAAGTGAGAACAATTACGCCGGGTCTCATGCAAATGGCTGCCAAGTATTTGTTAACTAAATAAATTATCAAAGTCTTTGTCTTTGCATTGCCCATAAAATGAAAACACAGACTTTTGTTGAAGACCCAAGGTCAACTCTAAGTCAAGGTGCTTGCAATTTGCTAAAATCCCTAAACACGTCTAGGAGTGAAAAGAATATCCCTTTTCATGCCTAAACTACTTTTTAAGGTGGGTAGTAATTTTAAAATTAAAATTATTTTGTCAATGTACTGAAAAATTTATTTTAAATTTTAAGAGTTAATTGATTTGAAAATTTAAAATCTCGAATCAATTTTAAAATGTTAGTATAAGTATTTCAAAATTTTATTTTGTAATTACTTTGTTTGGGTAGATATTTTTTCAGAAAAAATATCGAAATTTAATGAGTTAAAAAAATAATTACAAAAGAAGACAACTGATATTATGATTAAATAATAAAATATGCAATATGGATATAAGTAAAATTTGAAATTTAAGGGTTTTTTTTTTATAGTAGTATGATGTGTACTAAAATGAAAATAGGTTTTTTTGAAAGAAAAAAAATACCATATTAGATGGGGGTTGAATAAATTTTTGAGTCACTCAAATCATATTTTGAAATTGTTTACAAACTGGCTTTTTTCATTATTTTTACTAAAATAAGTAAATTCTTTTTTTAAAAAAAAAGATGAAAATTGTAGTAGAAAAATACAAAGCTTGAGCAAAGCAAATTTATTTTTGACATGGAAAGTTTGGAAATATTCATAGGTGAAAACAACTTAGATATTTATTTCTTAAAATACTTCATGACATGGAATGGTTAGGAATATTCATAGGTGAAAACAACTTAGATAATTATTCTTAAATGATTATCACTTTGTTGCCAGGAACATGTACAAAAATTCTCTTTCAAGTTGCATCATTGATTGTCCCAATCGATATGCATGAGAATTCTTCATAATTTATAGTCCAATAGAAAAAAAGGGAACGCGTGAAAACAAGCAATAATTAACTCTCTTGATCATAACATTTAAAAACAAAAATGATAATAGTATCTGTTTGATTATAAATATCTACCATGGGGCTGCTCACTTCTTCACTACTTCCCAATTTCTTACCAAAACTCCTCGTAGAAACAATGACTAATTCAAACTTTCTCTTGCTTTTCATTGTCGGGATTTTAGCAACTCAGGCAATGTCTCGCACTGTGCATGAATCAGCCATTGCAGAACATGAGCAATGGATGGTTAAGCATGGTCGAACTTACAAGAACAAAGCTGAGAAAGATAAACGCTTTAAGATATTCAAGGAGAACTTGGAATATATTCAGAACTTTAATAATGCAGGAAACAGAACATACAGGTTGAGTATTAACAAGTACTCGGACTTGACACAAGACGAATTCGTCGCAGCTCGTACCGGATACATTAATCCAGGCAACACAGTGACATCTAAGGAAACATCGTTTCGCTATGCCGAGTTTACAGATGTTCCGACAAGCTTGGATTGGAAATCGAAAGGCGCTGTCACCTCTGTTAAGGACCAAGGACACTGCGGTAAGATATTATAACTGCTTGAAATTCTTTGCGCATATCTCAATAGTCAATACTTTAAAGTTTTCAGTTCTTTTTCCTAATGAATTAAACACTTTAACCTATTAAACGTTGGCATTTTGTTATTAGGGTGTTGTTGGGCATTTGCTGCAGTGGCAGCCATGGAAGGTCTGAACCAAATCACAAACGGCAACCTGGTCTCATTGTCCGAGCAACAAGTATTGGACTGCAGCGGTAATAGCAATGGTTGCAACGGTGGTAGCAAGACACAAGCCTTCCAATACGTCATTCAGAACAATGGATTAACCAGGGAAGACAATTATCCATATCAAGCTATGCAAGAAACTTGTGACTTACAAAAACAGGCATCCCAAGTTGCCCATATCAGCAACTATGAATCCGTACCTACCAACAGTGAGCAAGATTTACTTAAGGCTGTCTCGAACCAACCAGTCGCAGTTAGCATTGAAGGTAGCGGAACCGATTTTAGACATTACAGCAGTGGGATTTTCAATGGATACTGCGGAACTAATCTCAACCATGCTGTCACTATCGTTGGATTCGGGACCAGCGACGATGGTACCGATTACTGGTTGGTGAAGAATCAATGGGGTGAAGATTGGGGAGAAAATGGATACATAAGGATGCAAAGGAATGTGGCCGACTCCCAAGGTCTTTGCGGGCTTGCCATTAGACCAGCCTATCCAACTGCATAATATTCGTACAATATGGGCATTTTCTTATGTTTGGGATATCTTCAAATATATGAAATAAAAAGGAAAGAAATGGTTATTGTAGGATCCCAACTCAGGACCCTAATTTAGGATAGTTTTGAGTTTATTTTCCGATATATGTGTCATTTGCTTTTAGAAGGTTTCATTACAAAATGGCTTGTGATTGAAGTTTGGAAGAGCAAAATCATAAATATATTTCATATAGAAGCATTATTATGAAATTTGATTTTAATTTTACATAATTACATTTTAATATGTATTAAATAATGTGTTACACTATTTTTTTTATAACTAAAACTTTATTATCCAATAAAAAAGAAAAAAAAAAGCTGCAATAATATCTCTATCAGCATAAACACCAATATCCATACATTCAAACCCCAATTTTGTATCAGTTCACTATTTTTTTTTTATTTGGCAAGTCATATTTGATATTATTGAAAAGAGACCTTGTACAAAGCATGTCACAACACCAAGCTTGACCATAAGTCAGCAAAGCATTACACCTAATAAAGCGAGTATAAAGACCTACTTTTAAGCTTGGTGTCGTATTAAATATTTGGTATGGTATAGGCAAAATTTTTTTTTGGTGAAAAACAAAAATTTGACAATTTAGGAACTTCTAAGATACATTAGAAACTTTTTCCTGAAGAAAAGTCGCTACCACTATATCAGGTGGTACTTCATAAATCCGAAGAGGAATCTGCCATGAAAGTCCAATCTTCGCCATTTGATCTGCAGCTAAATTGCATTCCCTAGGAACATGTGTAATGTCCCATTGAACTTCAGTGTGCAAAAGTCTTTTGATACGTCTGATCAGTGTATTTCCAGAGTCAATCATATCTTCCATTGATAGAACCTTAACCACTTCAAGATTATCAGACTGGATCTTGATCTTTTTGTAACCATTATTCTTTAGGGTGAATGCGTGTATCCTAAAATCCAATTTCCATCATGGTCTCGCACCACGCCACCGGCTGAAGCATCTCCAGAGTGTTTAGTCACTGCTCCATCCGAGGAAAGGTGAACCCAATTTTAAAAATAAATATTTTAAATATATATATAATAATTTTTTAATATTGTTTGTAAAATAAAATGTATATATTTTACGCGTGTTAAAATAATATTAATTCACATCTGTTAAATTAATCTATAATAACGCCGGATGTCATGCAAATATAACATAGCCATAAATGAAAACATATAGATTTTTGTATGGCCGTAAATGAGAACACATTTCTAACTAAGTCGTCAAAGTCTTTGCATGTACATAAATGAAAACTATAGACTTTTGTTGACAACCCAAAGTCAACTTTAAGTCAAGTTCTTTTTACAATTTGCCAACACCTTGGCTAAAATCCCTAGCTAAACGCGTTTAGGAGTAAAAAGAAGGCTTTTCTTTTTCTTTTTCCTAAACTACTTTTTACTGTACGGAGTGATTTAGAATATAAAAAATATTCAGTGTGGAATTGTGATTCACGTCATTTTTATTTTTTTAATAGAATAATGAATATAAGCTTAAATTAATTTGTATAATTAAAATTTTTAGAAAGTTATCTTTGATTTTGACTCAGAATTAATCGATTGTTGATCTAATAGTATTTTCAAGTTTTATATTATAAATTTATTTTTAAAATTTTAAAAATGAAATGTTCTTTAGTTAATGAAAAAATATTTTTAATATTTTATATTCTTTTAATTTTCATAATTTAACTATTTTTTAATTTTAATATTTTTATAATACTTTTTTAAACAAATATTTTTCTCAATATATATAAGCTCTAGAAAATTGTGATAATTTAAAAATTATTTTTTTCAAAAATATATATAATAAAAAAATTTAAAAACTGAAAATTAGTTAAGTAATGAAAATTAAAAAGAATATAGAAATTTATATATTAGAATTTTCTTTTAAATTTAAAAACATTTTTTTAACATAAAACTTAAAAAACACTTCTGGGTCAGTGCTCGATCAACACCGATCAAAAGTTGGACAACATTGGATCAATATGTTCAAAGGTTTGGTCAAAGTCAATAGTAACTCTCTAAATTTTTTAATTTATTTTTTAGAATTTTAAAAAATTTATAAAATCCATTTTTATTTTTAATACGTTTGGATACCACATGACATTTTCTAATTGAATTAAAGTGCCACATGGCACTTTCTAATTATGCCACATTTCAACTGTTTTTTTTTTAACATTAGTGAACTGAATCGGTTAGAATATGTAACGACCTGAATCTGGGCCTAGTAGAATTGGGCCCATTGGGGCTTAGGCGTGGGAGCATTTAAAATTTTTGAGAACAAGAGAACGAGCACTAATGCAAGTTGGACCTATTAGGTGAGTGATTTTGGAAGGTTAGGGGCTTCTATGAAGACCCGGGTTCAAACTTGGGCTTTAGAAAAATTTTGGTTTTAGGTAAATAAAACCCTGGGAGTCAGTAAGAAGGCTTTAAGAATAAAATGTGGAGAAAAATGACATAAAAAGAAGTTGTGGTCTAGTGGCAAAGGACGCCACATGGGAGATAAGGGAATGATGCCACACAATGAAGCAAGGGGTCCAGGGTTCAAGTCTTAGCGCTTGCATTTTATTCTGATTTATTTTTTGAACTTAGACGTTGGCCATAGACTTATATTTAGTTGCGCATGCTTTAAGACAACAAGGAGCTAGTTGGTAAAGTGGCTAGTGGCGTGAATAATGTTACAAGAGAGCTTGAGTTTGAATCCCATTGCAAGCAAAAAGGGGATATTTATTTTGCTAAGTTGGGGCGGCAAGTGTTTGAGATGGAATTAAACTCTAATCAAGGAGGGACCCCACATTGGGAAGTTAGCAAGAGGGAAGGTGAGAAGCTGGCTTTAAATATAGCAATCTATGAGGAGAGGAGACACACATTGATTGGCGTTTGGGCATAGGACTGGACAGAGCGCAGATTAGCTTCAGATTCCTATCAGCTGTGTAATTCGCACTACTCTAGTTGTAGATCGGCAAATGCCAAAATGCCGGTCACACGATGATGGCAGCCACACGAGTGTGAGAGCTTCGACGCGATAATTGAGGCCATCTTGAGTATTCTTGTGATTTTAGGCTGTTTGGGTCACGATGGGCCAGTGGGCCCATATGAATAAATTGTATGATTGTGTAGTAAATATTGGGCTAGACTATGTGAATCTCATATCTGTGGCTAAATTTGGGCTAAATTGGTCACACGAGCGTGCCCATTCGTATCGTTATGTCTGTTTAGAATACCTTCAGTTTGCAAAGTTACTGAAATACCCTCGATGGGTAGAATTACCGAAATACCCCCAAAGAGGGTGAAAATGACCGTTGTGCTCACGATAATGGTTGGATATTGTGTACATGATTTTATTTACACTTTTATACGTTTGTTATAATGCATTTACATCTTGTTGCATGGGTTTGGGTTTGATGACTGAAGAGAAGTGTAGCCTGGTGGCTCTGCCACATACTGTCTTAGTGGCTATGCCACATATATACTATTACTCTGGTGGCTCAGCCACAAATACTGTGATTAGCAGCTTGGCTGCAATATTGGTGTGATTGGCGGGGTGGGTTGACTTGATCCCCAAAGGTGACGATTGGTTGGTATGGGGGTGTGATTGGTTGGATTGGGTTGGGTTGCATTTTATATGTTTGCATTATCATGATTATAGGGCTTAGGCCCAGATTGATGCTGTAAGGGCTCAGGCCAAGATAGTGACCGTTTAGGGGATTGCATACTGAGTTCTCGTAACTCACCCATTTTTCCTTAACCTTGCAGGTAATCCCTAGCGATAGAGGATTTGGAGCTGCGAAGGACTCGGTGGTGGCCATACATCGAAGTTATTTCTCACGAACTTTAGTAAATTCAGTTTTTACTTTATTTAAGATTATTTATTTTGGGTTAATATTTTGTAATAAGGCCTTTAGATTTTGTTTATCTTTTAACTTTCAATTCGGCTACTTTTAAATTGTTAAATGTTTGAATATTGAGTTTTTCAAATTGTTAATAACTGTTTTTCAAAATATCACGTTTCCGCAACTATTCAAGTTCGATTTTCACAACAAAATCAGTTTTTTCAAAATAATAACAACTTTACAAAAACGGACGTTAAGCAAATCATGTTTTTATAAAAAAAACGAAACTCGGAGTTTCAAAAAGAGATGCAATATTTTTAACAATTGCTTAGCTTTTCAACTACTTTTTGATGTGACATGCTACATCCGGCCATAACGTCTAGGCCGGGTTTAGGGTGTTACAAAATAATTAGTAGTGTGATGACAAACTAAAATGGTACATGATATCATCATTTCAAACTAAAATATATTAAGTTAAATTATACTATTAGTACATCTTCTTCTTCTTTCCATAAAACATTATGTTTATCTATTTTTTAGCATGTTAAGTCAGTCAATTTTGTAATGCGGTGTTGTCTTCTGTATTATGTAAACTCTCTGTAATAACCTATCTATAGCTGCTTTTGACTGTGTAAGCTCCTGATATATCACCCCGCCAAACCAAAATATCCGATTGGCTCTAGCAAACCAATGAATTCACAAGGATCCGTTTCATCAAACAGACTTCTAAGGCTTTTAGAGTTTTCTAGAATTCTTTTTTTCTATGATCGTTGAAGCATTCTAGAATAATGGGATGAATTTAATGTCTGCTTGTTGTCTTATGAGTATTTTGGGCAGCCCAAATGTCCTGTCTTGGGTATTGTTTTATTAATCCAAAATAATTTAAAAAATTAACAATTCATCTAGTTATAATTTTTTAAATACATTCTTAAAATTTCTAAATTTTATTTTTATTTAATCATTATTAAAGTATCAAATCTTCAACTCAAGGTAAATATGAATAAGTAATTATTTCTCAAATTAAATTGGGCCCTCTTCATAAGTACGTTTAGTTTTATTTTAATAAACATTTTTAGCTTAAATGTATATATATGGGACCTCCCATGCAAGATATTTTAACATCTTGCTAATAATAAAGTATTTTCATTTGCGAAGTCATACAAAACCTCCAATCACACTACAACAATTGAGTGGTTCTCTTATCTCCAAGTGTTCACTCTACCTCTCTTTTTCCATATTTCTCCATAGGCGGCCAGATAATTTTCTTCCTCTTGCTTTTTGATTCATATTCAGAGAAACTTCCCAAAATTTCGTAGTGTAATATCTTTATGAAAAACCCAATCTTTCAACCCAATTTTTTGTTCATTCAAATCAAGCAAAAAGGAGCTCTTGGATCCCTCTCCAAAATTAATCTTCCAACATGTTCATTCATCGACTCCTTTTTGCTTCAGTATTCATAGTTTGTTGCCTCACAACACTTACAAATGGAGCTACACTTCCAAATGATGAAGGTAATTCATAATATTACTCTAGACAGAAGCTTAATTTGCTTAAATATTTCTTTTAGTAAATTTCACCCTTTTTTTTCTTATAGTGGAAGCTTTGAAAAGCATTGGTAAGATATTGAGGAAGACAAACTGGAACTTTGACATTGATCCATGTAGTAGAGGCAATAGTTGGTTGGACCAACCCACTCGTTATTATGCTAATAATGTTACTTGTGATTGCTCCTTCAACAATAACATTACCTGCCATGTCACCTACATGTAAGTATATATATATATCTTATAATGAAAACTTGTCCACCATTGAGGTGTGACTAAACTTGTTAGATTTGTTCATGGATTATATATGGTTTTATTAAGCATATTTAAAATTTATTGGAAGTGAGAGAAGGTCGAGATTTTACAAATATGTGATGACATCATTTGAACCGACTATATTATGTATAAGTGTAATTATCATGTGCTATTGCTGAAGATTTGATATTATATATGTTAAAAATCCAACTTAAACTAAAAGATGAAAGTGAGTCAACTTGAAAGAATATGTACAATAAAAAACTTAAATGATATGTGATAATATGCTAGCTTAAGATTATTACCTAAGGTGTTTTTTTGTAAGAACTTACATACATTACACTATTATTTCTTATTGGTTAAAAAATAATTGAAAAGATTTTTTTTTTTTCAAAATTTAGTTTATAGGTGTTGATGGATTAAAGAATATACAAGTTAATTTAACCCAGAAAAAGAACCCTCCAAGTTAAGGGTTCAAACGAAACAGTGTCCAAAACAACATTTACATAAAATGTGGATTTTTAAGAAAAAAAAATATCACATAAATTAATGCACTATAAAAATTGCTTCTCTCATAAATAATTTTATTATCCTTGCTACATTCAACTTTAATTATGTAAACCCTAAACCACCTCCCATAACATAAATTTTTTATTTATTAATAGGTTAAAATATACACTTAGTTCCTTTACTTTGATAAAATTTAAAATTTAGTTATTACACTTAAAAATTCAAAAATTAAGTCTTAATTTTCTAATTTATAATTTTGTTTTTACTTTTGTCAAAATTTAGGCATAGTAATTAGGCTATCATCATATGATGATGTTGTATATGATTTAAAATAAAAAACAAATACGTTCAATTAAGAAATTCTAACAAAATCTTTAAAAAAAAAAAAAGAAAAGAAATAATGACTAGACTACAAATTTTAAATTAAAAGAATAAGAGGATTTTATTTTTAATTTTTAAAATATAAGAATTAAATCTTAAATTTTATAAAAGTACATACACTAGTTCTATTTTAAAATTATTTATGTAGTTATTTTAATAAAAGCTAAAAGCTTGTGATATGATTAATAAATTAATAACAACGAATTCTATATAATTATAATTTTATATAAAAAATCTAATTCGACACATATTTTTTAATATTTTAAAGATAAATATATTATTAAAATATTTTTATAATTGAATTTAAATATATTATAATTTAATTTTAATTTAATAAATGTCAAATCAAAGTCCATGAATGGAGCCGATGGGTGTAGTGGGAAGTGGATAGCAAGGTAGAACAATTACTTTAACAGCCACTGCTGACTATTCAACGGAATCCACGTCGCATGTTGGCTGCCGATTTCATTTGATTTGCCCTCTCTCTCAAGCTTCTGAAAATGGTTAACAAGTTACCATCCAATATAAGTCTTCTACTTTGTTGCTTTTTAATATCATATATATACTAGCATTTTTGTTCTACGACTAGTTTCTGATGTTACCTCTCAATTAGATCGAATTAGTTAATCAAATCAGTTAAATTGAAAGTTGATTGAATTATTAGTCTATAGAGTAATATCAAATTAGTTGATTCAAGGTTCAATATAAATCGATTTAATTGGTTTTTTTTTAATTTTTTAATAATTTATTTAATTAGATCATATGAACTAATCGAATCGACAAATTGATTATCTAACTAAGTTGATTTATAGTTACGTTCTAAAAATCTTGAATGTTACATACGCTGCACATGGTTTTTTATGTTTAACATTTTTAATCAAAGTTTTAAATAGGGTATTTATAATTATTGTACTTATTTTTTTAATCTAGTAATCGAATTTTTAAATATAATTAAAACATATTAACGTATTTAATAATTTAAATATAATAAGAAACATTTTCGAATAATAATTAGAGCATTCATATTATATTAAAAAATTTATATATTGTAGATTGATAATTTTTAATAATATTTAAAATTAAAATCATAAGTAAAACATTTATACAGTGTTCATTGTACAATACAGATTTACTTTATTAATAATTCAAAGTAACATTATTCAAAATATTAACTAAGAAAAATTAATTAAAATATATAAATTATTTTGATAATTCAAATGTAAAGCTAATAAAAAAATCCTAATAATTATTAAAGCATTTGCATAAATTATAAAAAAATAAATAGATGTACTCAATTTATGGTCCCCAAATTACATATAGTTAACTTTTCTAACATTTCATCTTTAAAAAAGAATGCTAATTTTGAAGATCAAAATCGCAAGATTGAATATTCAAAAAAATCAATGGATTCAGGTATGCTTTCACATTTAATTTTGTTCTTGATAATTTAATATGATAGATTCTAGTTAATAAAATTTTATATCAAATCTTAATTTTACAGTTAAAACAATACTCTCTTATTATTCTTCTATAGAGAAAATTTGAATCCGAAAACGAAAATAGGCAACGTAAAACTCTTTCCCTTGATTCAACAAAGCTTAAAAATCATTTATCAATCTAAATCTAAAAAAATAAATAATACATTTGTAAGTAGTGGATATTATACCATTTTAAGCAAAGTTAGTACTAAGAAAATTAAAGTATGACTTTTGATTACCAAAGTTTTACTACTCGATGAAACAAACATTGATTCTGAATGCGATTTTTTTCATTGAGATTTCAGCAACATAAGCCTCGCTTTGTTTTTGTACAGATTACTCACAGCACAAAATCTCTTGGGTACTCTACCACCAAACTTAACAAGTCTTCCTTTCCTGCAAAAAATGTAAGGACATTTCAAAATTTTCATTTTCATGATATATAAATTAAGTTTATTTTTTTCAACAACTTTACATCTATTAATTAACTATAGGTCTAATAATATCTTGCTTTAAACGATTTCTTACAGTGACCTAACTCGAAACTATCTTAGTGGCCCCATTCCTCCAGAATGGGGTTCTACGCGACTCGTCAGCATGTATGTTTCTTTCCTTCTTGTCTATGTCTATGCATATGTAGAAACATACAATAGTTCATCTTTTGATTATGAAATATAATGTTGCTAAATGCAAAAGATGTGTTATATTTCAGGAGAGCTAGCAAATCTCAGAAATCTTACTTCTTTGTGAGTTAGATTATATCAATTTTCTTTTATATAATTAAATATATAAGGTGATGATAACTTTTTTTCATTTTTTAATGATTGTTTAGTGGTTAGTTAATTTTATTTATCAAAAAAACATTATGTAGAATCCTTGAGAACAATGATCTTTTTGGAACTTTGCCTGCAGCACTAGGGAATCTATCCAAAATTGAGCGATTGTAAGAGACTGTTTTCTTCCCTTTTAATTCTAGCTGAATTTAATTTTCATTGCATGCAGTATTTTTATCACATAAACGATATAATATCTTTTTACTGGTTTCTTCAGGCATCTTAGTTCCAACAGATTTACTGGTGAAATACCTGAAGTATTTGCAAGGCTAACTTCATTGAAGGAATTGTAAGCAATTCTAATTTCTAACTTTCGTTTTTACTAATTTATCTCATGTCCGAATAAATACATGTTTGGATAAAGTGTTTTTTATACATATCATTCATAATTTTTAATATATTTTACATGATATAGTTATGATAATTTTGTATTCTCAACAGTCGGATTAGTGACAATAACTTCATAGGACAGATTCCTGACTTCATATTCCAAAATTGGACAAATCTCGAACAGATGTGAGAATTTAATTCAACATTTTCTTTATTTAATTTTTTATTTTTTATTTTATGAATCAATCAAATGAATCCATCTTTTTTGTAATGGCAGATATATGGAGGGAAGTGGTTTGAGTGGTCCAATTCCATCCATTAATGCTACTTCAGAAAACTTAGAATACATGTCAGCTCCAATAATCTTAAAAGATGGTGACAATAGTCATTACGTAAAAATAAACAAAATTTAATTTCTTATTTATGTTTGTATATGGTTGATATTATTTTACAGAATAATTAGTGACTTGAATGGAGCTGAAACAAGTTTTCCACAACTATTTATCAATGCCAGTTTGCCTAAATTGGATAGACTGTAAGCATAGCTTTGAAATAAAGCAAAGATTTATTAAAGTTATAAGACATTGAGGAGTTCTAAAATAATATTAGAATTGCTTTTGTGATTGACTTAAAGGATGCTGAGGAGTTGCAATCTCATTGGAAAGATACCTGCTTCTTTTGGGACATTCACAACAATACATGTCTTGTAAGTAATTACACTTTTTTACTAAAAAATCTGGCTTAAAAAATTATTTTTTTTTCTAACTTGTATTAGGACAATTTACTTGTGAATTTTGATGCATTATTTATTTTTCCTTTTCTTATTTGTACTTTTTATTATTCAAGAAATAAATTGAAAATTTTTTATGAGATAAAATATCATTTTTATAAAATTTCTTGTAGAGATCTCAGCTTTAACAGACTTCATGGAAAAATTCCAGAAGAGCTTTCCGCTCTTGCTTTGAATAATTTGTAAGTATATGGTTTTCTTTTAGTTATATACTCATCTGGAACAAATGGAAATAAAAAGAAAACTGGATGATTTCTTTTCATTAGGTTCTTAAATGGAAACAATTTTTGTGGAACAGTCCCTTCATGGATGCTTAATACAAACGTAAAAATGTAAGGTTCACTTCTTATTTAATGTTGAATTCCATTGATTATATGCTTAACAAGTTTGATTAACCAGAATCAAAATTATTGCTCAAAGATAATAAATAACTATTTATTGAAAATAATATTCTAAAACTATTCTATTTGCAGCGATCTTTCATATAACAACTTCACAGACACAGGTGTATCAGACTGCCAACAAAATAGCCCGTAAACTTCCTCATCTAACTTCATTAGTGGATCCTTATTATATAAATATCTGTCATTTTTTATTATAGTTTTTCCTCCATTATCGACCTATAGGAACTTGTTCTCAAGCATTGCAAGAGTCAATAACACGTAAGTATTAAGACAACAATAACCATTAAACTAACTCTTTCTCTTTCGTCTAACTTTATAATTGTTTTATCAGGGGAATTGTTCCATGTTTGACAAGCCTAATTAACTGCACATCAGAACGTAAGTATTTATATTTTATGCATTAATATATATATATATAACACTCTATTTTATTCAAACTGTTGTTGATTGTTATTTTCCTCAGCTTTGCACTTTGCCAATATAAACTGTGGAGGGAGAATAACAACTGTTAATGACACCACTTACGAAGCCGATTACGATCAAGCCGGGCCTTCGACATTTTACCGAAGTACCAACTGGGCATTTAGCAGCACCGGAATTTTTCTAAGCGATGACCGCCCCGAAGACATCTTAGTTTTGGACAATGGAGAAGTTTCTGTGGATGGTGATGAAGAAGAACTCTACATAAATGCAAGGCTTGCGCCTAGCTCTTTGACTTACTATGCATTTTGTCTCGCCAATGCAACTTACACAGTAAACCTCCATTTCGCTGAGATTCAATTCACTGATGATCAAACTTATAGCAGTTTGGGGAGACGAATATTTGATGTTTACATTCAGGTATATTTTTAGTATCATTCTTGTTAGTATGTTATCCTGATTCGGATGAGTGTCGAATTTTATATATATACACAAATATTGCTTTACAACCTGTGCTTGCATGTAAAGTAGAGTTAAATGGAATGGATAATAATTGCTGGGAAAGCAGGAGCTGAAGGATTTCAATATTGAAGAAGAAGCTGGAGGGGCAAGCATACCAATAGTAAAAAAATTTACTGTAAATGTAACCGATGGCACTTTGGAGATCCATTTCCGATGGGCCGGGAAAGGGACAACTTCTATGCCGGAGAAAAGCATCTATGGTCCTCTTATCTCAGCAATATCTATTTTCGATCCTGGTAGGTTTTCAACTTCCATTGACTCTTTCTGTCTCCAATTAATCTCATTGATTGCTCCCAAATTTCTTTTACCGTTTTCTTTTCCCCTAGAACTTTGATTGCTCCAAAATTCAAGTGATTCAATCTCGTATGCTAACATCATGGTTCATACTCCATGCTAGCCCTCAAGCACTTTGTTTCAATTGACTTGAGATCCAACATAAACATCATATCATTTGAGATGAATACCTTGCAATCAAAGCTAGAACTCTAAACTTTTAACTAAAAAAAAAAAAAAGAATTTTTCATGTGAAATTTCATATCGTTATTTAAGGATTACGTTGTTTTACAGCTTAAGAATGTAATTAACATCGATAATAAGACTATGGATACTATCTTTCAAAAAAAAATTAGAATGAGTGCTCAAATAAAACATTACCTCTAACATTTTTTCAAGTTCTACAAAGGTCTTCTTTTTTAACCACACATGGTTGCTCAGTTCATTGTGAAGATACCAAATGTTTTCATCTTCAATTTCTTCATTTATGAGTGCTGAAAACAAAGTTGGTTCTTCCACGTCTTGCTTATCTTTAATGAGATTGACATTTTCTTCATTTTCATTAGTATCATTTTGGCACTCTTAAGAAAAGTGACCAATTTTATAATAACGGTAGCATTTAACATTATACTTGACATACTTCATTTTGCTTAATCTCAAGTAGTTTTGTCTTGCTCTTTCACAATTTCTACTTGATGGGTTACCGCTATCATTGTTGCAATTACTATGATCACCTCCTCCACATCTTCCTTGGCCAAAGCCATGTCCTCTTCCTCTTTCTCATCCTCAACGTCAACTTTTTTTTATTATTTTCTGGTTTATCTTTTAAATATAACTTGGTTTTAAAAACTTGCTCCAATGACTCGTCTTCCATTAAATTTTTATTCTTTATCTCGTAACTCAACTATTACTTGTTCAACTGTCATGCAGTCTAGATACTGACTCAATGACACAAACACCATAATCAAACTTTGAAATCAAGGAAAGAAGAATCTTTACAGTCATAATTATCTTACAATGTTTCTCCATATCTCTTTATTTGATTCACAATAGCCAACATCCTTCAGTAATAATCCAATTTCTTTTTCAAATTACTTCATTCACAAAATTTCAAGTTCCATCTTGTAACACTTAGAGCTGCACCTTCTTCACTTTGTCAACTCGTTGAAAACAACTTTGCAAAATTTTCCAAGCTTCTTTTGTAGTAATGGCATTAACCACTTTCACAAACATCAATTCTTCTAAACATTAGTGGACGAGGGTGAAGACTTGTTGATCCTTCTTTCTAGTCTTTACCAAAACATCTTTCTCATTTTACAATAATGATACGTTATTTTGTGGAGAATCATAACCATATCTCATGAGACTGGATAGATAAACCAAATAATTAATAACATATAAATACATGTAAGTAAATTTGCAAACATAATCTAGAAATTAATTACATATCCAACCATGGATAGATCTACACCTCTTTTTTTTTTTTTTTTTTTTTTTTGATATCTTAATAACACTTGTATATAATGAGTTGAACCAGGATTTTCATGTCATCTTTGTATCTGACTTATATGTATAGTTTTTAAACCAGGTTATAAACCTCCATCGAAAAGTGGTGGTCGTATCTCGACAGCTACCATGGCTGGTATCGTTGCTGGAGCAACGTTTGCTACTTTGTTGATTGTAGGCATCTTTTGGTGGAATTTCTGTTATAAATTAGATGATGAAGTATCTGGTGTTCTCTTTGCCGATGAATTCCAAAATGGGATGGAACTTAGGAAGTTTTCCTTGGTACAAATAGCTAAAATGACCAATAATTTCAACGGTGAAAAACTAGGAAAAGGAGGGTTTGGTGTAGTTTATAAAGGGTACTTAAGGGATTCGGATACTTATGTTGCTGTTAAACGGATTTCAAAGGCCTCTAAGCAAGGAATTAAGGAATATGCATCTGAAGTGAAGATTATTAGCCAATCAAGGCACAAGAATCTTGTGACGCTTATTGGTCAGTGTCATGAAAAAGGAGAACTTATACTTGTTTATGAGTTAATGGCTAATGGCAGCCTAGATTCCCATCTTTTTAAGGGTAAGACCTTGTTGACCTGGGAAGTGAGATTTAAAATTGTGCAGGACCTGGCATCAGCACTATTCTATCTTCATGAAGAAGGTGACCATTGCGTACTGTTGTGCGGAAGCGTGTAAAAGAGTATAATTATTGTACTGAAAAATCACACTGAGTTCAATTCCCAGGAAAGAGAGGTGGATCATGAGGATCGCTTAAGTACCAGATCTTTCCTAGCCAGAATATCCCTCTATCGTAATTTAATAGCACAATAAATAACTACAATCACACTCACAAGATATGAAAAATAAATAATAAAGAACACCAGAATTTTAACGAGGTTCGGCAAATTTCGCCTACGTCCTCGGGCACTACCAAATATATTTCACTCCAAAATTACAAGTGAAAATATACAAATAGGGAGAGAGAACAATGCCTTAAGTAGAGAATGGCAAATTGTGGGATGAAGAAAATGAGAAATGGTTTGGCCTATTTATAGTTGAATTTGAGGATCAAACTTGCAAAGTACCTATTCAAATAGGGACCAAAATTGCAATTTTCCCATGCCAAATTTCAACTCAACTTTCTACCTAATTTCTACACTTTCTACCGCCTATTTTTGAAGCCTCCATCTTTGACTTTTCAAAGATGGGTGGTTACCAATAATCTCCACCTTGAAGATTTGATTAGGATAATCTTATCTTCACACAATTCTTTCTGCCTTTGCCAACAATACTTGATAGTGCCTTCTTCAACCTGTTAAACTTGCAGATATTGATCAAGTTCAAACAATGTTCGAACTTGGTTCTGTTACCACCTTGGTCATCATATCTGCATGGATTATCTCATAGTCTTAATCTCTCAAGGCGAATCTTCCCTTCATTAATAATTTCCCGCACAAAATGGAATCGTACGTCGATGTGTTTTGTACGTGCATGATAGACTTGATTCTTTGCTAAATGAATAGCACTTTGACTATCACAATACACATTAATATGCTCCTGAACCAATCCCAAGGTTTTAACCATACCTTGTAACCAAATAGCTTCCTTTATAGCCTCACATACTGACCATGTACTCTGGCTCACGTGGTTGACAATGCAACGATGGACTGTAGAGTAGACTTCCAACCGATTGGTCCTCCAAAGCCAAATATAAATACGTGAACGGTGGTTGATCTTCGTTTATCCAAATCACCGGCATAGTCAGAATCAACGTACCCAATAATACCTTCACCAAGTGTATTATCCTCGCTTGAACAAGATAATCCAAAATCTACGGTCTTTTGAATATACCGTAGAATCCATTTCTGACTTGCCAATGTCCTTTTCGAGGATTATGCATATACCGCTCACTATACTAATCGCTCGTGAAATGTCGGGTCTTGTACACACCATTGCATACATCAAGCTACCCCTTTGCATTGGAGTATGGAACTTGCAACATGTATTCTCGTTCCGTATTCGTCGAAGGAGATAGTTGTGCAGAGAGCTTGAAATGAGAAGCCAACGGGGTACTTACAGGTTTTTTGTCCGCTTCGTTCACGCTAAACCGCTGTAGTACCTTCTTCAAATATCGCTTACGAGACAAGCTAACTCTCGCCATGGGCTCTATCTCTACATATTTCCATGCCAAGAATCTTCTTAGCTTCACCAAGATCTTTCATTTCAAACTCGAGATTGAGTTGAGTCTTCAATCTCTCAATCTCAACTTTGCTCTTAGATGCTATTAGCATATCATCAACATATAAGAGCAAGTATATGAAAGTTCCTTCTTGTAGCTTCTGGAAATACACGCAATGGTCAAATTTACTTATTGTGTACCTTTGCCCTTTCATGAACTGATCAAATCGCTTGTACCACTGCCTCGGGGATTGCTTCAATCCATAAAGCGACTTTGTCAGTTTGCAAACCCAATTCTCTTTACCAGCAACCTTGAATCCATCTGCCTGAGTCATATAGATTTCCTCTTCCAAATCACCGTGTAAAAATGCGGTCTTCACATCAAGCTGAACTAGTTCAAGATCATATTGCGCAACCAAGGCTAGCAAAATCCGAATAGACGAATGCTTCACAACTGGAGAAAACACTTTATTGTAGTCTATTCCTTCTTTCTGAGCATAACCCTTTGCTACCAATCTAGCCTTGTACCGAATTTCATTTTTATCAGGAAATCCTTCCTTCTTTGCATATACCCATTTGCATCCAATTGCCTTCTTTCCCTTGGGTAGTGTCATCAACTCCCAAGTCTTATTTTGATGAAGAGACTGCATTTCTTCATTCATGGCTTGCTTCCACTTTACACCATCAGGGTTACTTATTGCTTCTGTGTAAGTAGAAGGAGCATCATCATCTGCAATTGAAAGTGCATAGGCCACTATATCATCAAAGCGAGCAGGCTTACGAATCTCTCTTCTTGGCCTCCTATATGCAATTGAATCTTGTTTCTTTGTAGAAGTTCTTGGGTTGGAACTTTTCATCATTTGTTGTTCCAATATCATTTGGATCATTATTAACCTTTTCAAGCTCCACACTGCAAAGAAAGTACTCTGGTTTTGTCATCCTTTTGTGAATCCTTTAACATGGTTGATTCATCAAAAGTCACATCTCTGCTAAAGACAATCTTCCTTGTATCGAGGACACGGAGGCGATATCCTTTTACTCTACTAGTTATACCCAAGAATAGTGCTTTCTTTGCTCTTGGGTCTAACTTCGATTCTTTACATGATAATATGCGGTGGAACCAAAAACATGTAAAGAATCATAGTCGATGTGATTTACAGTCCACATCTCCATAGGAGTTTTGCCATTTATTGCGGTGATGGCAAGCGGTTAATTAGATGGCACGCATATGTAACGACCTCAATTTAAAAATTCCTTGCCCAATCCAAAGATTGGACAACATACATCGAACTTTCTCGGTATAGTTCGATTCATGCGTTCTGCCACCCCATTCTGCTGTGGTGTATCCCGAACAGTGAAGTGTCGCACGATGCCCTTATCTTGACATACTTGAAGAAATGGATCATTTTTGTACTCAGTACCATTATCTGATCGAAGTCGTTTGACCTTTCGACCAGTCTGAGTTTCCACCATCTTCTTCCATTTCAGAAATGCATCCAATACTTCACTTTTTCTTTTCATTAGATACACCCATACTTTTCTTGAATTGCATTTTTCCCATGCCAAATTTCAACTCAACTTTCTACCTAATTTCTACACTTTCTACCGCCTATTTTTGAAGCCTCCATCTTTGACTTTTCAAAGATGGGTGGTTACCAATACGTACTACACAGAGATATCAAAGCGAGCAACATTATGTTAGATTCTAGTTTCAATGCTAAACTTGGGGATTTCGGGCTTGCTAGGCTAGTGGATCATGAAAAAGCGTCACAAACCACCCATTTAGCTGGGACTTTGGGTTATTTGGCACCTGAATGTGTTTCATCGGGAAAAGCTAGTAAGGAATCGGATGTCTATAGTTTTGGAGTTGTGGCATTGGAGATTGCATGCGGTAGAAGATCAATAGAGTCCAAATATGAAGAATCTCAAGTTTCATTGGTAGCTTGGGTGTGGGATTCATATGGAAGCCAACGGTTGCTTGATGTAGCAGACCCAAAATTAAGTATGAATTTTGATGCTAAACAAATGGAATGCTTGTTAATGATTGGATTGTGGTGCGTCCATCCAGACCAGCATTTAAGACTGTCGATAAAGCAAACAATTCAGGTTCTTAATTTTGAAGCACCATTGCCGAAGTTTCCAAGTACGAGGCCAACTGCCACATATAATGCACAAAACACTACAGAAATTCATCCAAGTGAGCCATGTTTTTCTGATATGAGTATTACGGTCCCGCGTTAGATATACATAATATTCAAATTGATAAAAGATGTCTATTGACAATAATATATATATATATCAATACATATTTAATGATTAAATGCTTTTAATATATGAAATAAATAGTTTAAATTTACACAACAATGGTCAATGAGCAACAATATGGCCGAATATTTGCTTGGCCGAACGAACGAAAATACCCAAAAGGCAGACCCAATCTGCCATATTTTTGTCATTAAAAATAAAAAGAAATTAAGAAAGGGCATATTTGAGTGTTGGGCAATTAATGAGTCATGTTTTCATGGGTTGTATAAAAAAACTTTTATCCGACGGCTTTAGTATCTGTAAATTATAAAATTTTTGGGTCCAACCGAATTATTATTATTTCTCCAAAGCCCGAATTGAATTCAAAGATGGAATTCTTTATATAATACATACAGATTTTAGAAAAAATAAAAAAGTAAAAAGTGTACGAATCCTAAAAGTTATATAAAATTTATAGGCTACCACTACCACCACTTCAACATCAGTGGTAAGCGTGGCCGGGGCAAGGACAACAAATAATATGTGATGATGAAGAGTCGCCACCACCACACATGGATGCACCTCCAACGTCGCTAATATCGTTTAATTATTAAAATATTTTAAAATATATTGTTTAATTATCTGTGGTAAGCTGCCAAAGAGTTTGCTTCTCTACCTTTTTGCAAATCTTTGCTGAACTCTCTTGATAATCCTAATCAACCATCATGGTTTTCCAGTTGTGAGTACAATATATCCCAAGCTTACTCCCAGCACCAAGCCACATCCATATCCCATCAGTATAGAAAATCTCCAATTCAGTTCATCGTCATCTCCATCAAATTTGGATGGAATTTTCTCATCATTATCACATCTGTTTGATAATGGCAGCCCGCATAAACCCAAGTTTCCTATGTAGGAATCATTAGACGTGAAAGTATTAAATTGTTTTTCTTGAGGAATGGGTCCTGTTATATTATTTTGAGAAAGGTTTAACGCCACTAAGAATCTAAGATTTGTTAATTCCATTGGAATTCTTCCTTAGTGTTATGATATGAATAGCAGTTAAGAAGGCTTAGTCTGTTAGTTTGTTAATTGTAGTTGGTTTGTTGTTTCTGTTGTAAAGGGTAGTTACCCTAACTCATTAAATACGCTGCTGATGCTTTAATGAAAGCATGCAGTACTTCCATTCTTTCACGTTGTGTATCTTAACATGGTATCAAGAGCCCAGGGTTTCTTGGTATATATATTTTTTTCTCTGTTCTTTCTTTTGTCATGGCGACTGATAAGGTCCCTACTGTTGATACGTCGCCCCGATCTGTGAGTGCTGCTGAAGCAGTGCATCCTCTGAGCTCAGGTAATCTTGTATCGTTGAATGTTTAGTATTTCACTAAACATGATACTGTCAAACTTAATGAAAATAATTTTTTGTTATGGAAACATCAGATATTGTTAATTCTTGAGGGTTATGGTCTTGAAGGGTTTGTGTTAGGTATTGTCCTTCCTCCTCCGTCGTTCATCCCTGATGCTAATGATCATCTTCTAGAAAACTCGGCGTTCTTGGTGCATAAGAAGCAAGATAAATTCTTGGCTTCCTGGCTTCTGTCCACAGTCACAGATGATATTCTGATTCATTTGACAATGGCTACGACTAGTCTTGAAATCTGGACAACTATTGGCAGACGATTTGGTGCGAAGTCCAGCGTTAAGATCTCAAGCCTATGACACACCTTGTACTTGATCAAGAAAACTAATCTTTCAATCAAGGATTATCTGGATAAGGTTAAAAGCTTAAGTGACACTCTAACTGTTGCTGGAAGTCTTGTCACTGAACAAGAACAAGTTAGCATAATCTTGGCTGGTTTTCCTATTGAATTTGAGTCTATTCACATTTTTGCTTCAGCTACTCCCATAAGTCTTGAGTTAGTTACTGAAATGCTCCTAGACTGTGAAGCCCGTCAAATTGCTATGCTCACGGATGTACCTTTGCAAGCCAACTTAGTCTCTTAACAAGGTGGTCCTGGCAGTATGAAGTTCGGTTCGGGTTTCAGTCGTGATCCGCATCAAAATCATAGAGGATCTGGCCGTGGTTCATTTTGTGGTCGTCATCGAGGATCTGGTCGTGGGTGGTCGAGATTGAAACCATAGTGTCAATTATGTGGCAAAATTGGTCATATGGTACAAACGTGCTATCATCGGTTTGATGAAAGCTTCTCTGGTCTTGGCTCGAATGCTACACCATCAGTCAATTATCATCATCTAAATGAGAATTCTTCACCTTCTTGTTCATCATATCAATGCTGTGGTTATTCTTCGCAGCCTTCTTTGACTACGCCTCACACTGGTCGAACTTCACAACCTGCACTTGGAATTCAGCATTGGTATCCAGATTCGGGGGCCACTAATCACGTCACTCCAACAATGGCCACTCTTACTGATGTCTCTTTCTACATAGGTCCAAGCCAAGTATCCATGGGCAATGGTGAGTCTGTTTCAATTGATAATATAGGCTTTTCTAAGATCTTGGCTGGTTATAAGTTGTTACATCTTAAGAATGTTTTACATGTACCTGCAGTATGTAAAAGTTTGATCTCTGTAGGACAATTTGCAAAGGATAATAATGTCTATTTTGAGTTTCATCCTGTGCTGTGTTTTGTGAAGGACATTCAGACAGGGATGATTCTTTTAGTGGGACGCATGCATGATGGCTTGTATCATTTTGATTTTTCTCGAGCTGAAAAGTGTAGACCTGATCCCGCTACTGCTTTGCTTGGTCTTGCTACTGTTTTGGATTCCCCTCTGGTCCATAATGCTGAAGCTTCTTCTACCATTGCTCTTTGGCACAATAAACTTGGACACCCGTGTACAAATGTCCTTGCCTGTGTATTACATTCTTGTAATATCCTTTTAAGAATGGTGACTTACCTCTTAATTGTACCTCTTGTAAGATAGGCAAGTCTCATAGGCTGCCTTTTACTCTTTCAAAAATAATGTATTCAAACCCCTTTGAGTTAGTAACAGTGGATGTTTAGGGTCCAGCTCATGTATTATCTAATGGATACACACATTATGTTTCATTTGTTGATCACTATAGTAGGTTCACATGGGTGTATTTTCTCAAGGAAAAATGTTGCAAACTGATGGTGGTGGCAAGTTTCGTGCTCTCTCTACTGAACTTGCTCGTCTTGGTGTTCGCCATCGCATCACATGTCCTTACACTTCTGAGCAAAACAGGGTTATTGAGCGACAACATTGTCACATTGTTGAAATGGGGTTGACCCTGTTGGCCAATGCTTCTATGCCCTTAGACTACTGGTCTGACGCCTTCTCTTATGCTGTTCACTTAATCAACAGGCTTCCTACTCTTGCGTTGCAACATGTTTCACCTTATGAAAAGCTTTACAAGGTTCAACCTGACTACACTACATTGCAGGTCTTTGACAGTGCATGTTTTCCTCATCTTCGTCTCTTCCAACAGCATAAACTTCAGTTTCGGTCCAGCAAGTGTGTATTTCTTGGTTTTGGGATGCAACAAAAAGGGTTTCGATGTCTTGCTTCTGATAGTCGAGTGTTCGTGTCGTGACATATCACTTTTGATGAGCTGAGTTTTCCTTTTCAAACTTGTTTTCTCTCTTCCCAAGGGTCAGATGCTGTCCAGTTTGATCATCACAGGTCTCATATACTTGTAGTTACGACACCTAGTTCTGACTCTGGTGTCCTACGGTCCAGTATAGGTTCTCATGCTTCAGCGTCATGCTCTCCTGGTCCTGCTACTGTTTTGCCTGGTCCCGCCACTACTTTGTGCTCTCCAAGGTCATTCTCATCCATTAGAAGTGCTTTTACAAATATGGTTCCTTTTTCACCTACTTTCTCTGAAGGTGTCAGTGAGCAACCTCCCCCGCCTTTAGTCAACTGTCACCCCATGCAAACAAGGTCGAAAAGTGGAGTTTTCAAACCAAAAGTATTTGCTTCTGTCTTAGATGAAAGGGAGCCTTCCACGATAACTGAAGCTCTCTAAAGTTCTGTTTGGACTGCTGCTGCAAAAACTAAGTATGAAGCCTTACTAGCGAATCACACATGGGATCTTGTTTCGTTACTTGAAGGCCACCGAGCCGTGAGTTGTAAATGGAATTTTAAAGTAAAATGTTATGCGGATGGTTCGGTCGCTAGATACAAGGTTAGACTCATTGTACGGGGCTATCTTCAAGAACCTGAAATTGATTTCTTTGAGACTTTTAGTCCCGTTGTTAAACCAACAACTATCAGAGTGGTGTTGGCATTAGCTATCTCTCGCGGATGGTCTCTTCAACAAGTTGATGTCAACAACGCCTTTCTCAATGGTGATCTGCATGAAGAAATATACATGACGCAGCCGCCTAGATTTGGGCAACAGAGTATTGACAGAAAACAGCTTGTTTGCAGATTAAGAAAGGCCCTTTATGGTCTTAAACATGCTCCTCGAGCTTGGTTTCACAAACTGAGAGAATTTCTGCTTGCAGCTCAATTTGTCACTTCTAAAGCTGATAGCTCTCTTTTTATTTGAATAACAGGTACCCAGCTCATCTATGTTCTTGTGTACGTTGATGACATAATAATCACCGGTACTGATTCATGCGATATTGATAATTTTGTCAAAGCCCTTGATGATAACTTTTCTTTAAAAGACCTGGGTCCTTTGAGCTATTTTCTTGGTATTGAAGTCACTCCTACTTCAAATAGCATCTTCTTGAGTCAAAAAAATATATTCTGGACTTACTACAACGTGCCTCCATGGCAAAGTCCAACTTTTCTCCTACTCCAATGATGACTACATGCAAATTGTCTACTCATGATGGCACTCCTGTTGAAGATGACCGATTGTTTAGAAGCATTGTTGGTGTCTTACAGTATGTGGTAATAATGAGACCTGACATTGTGTTCTCAGTTAACAAAGCATGTCAGTTTATGCATAGGCCACTGGACACACATTACAAAGCTTTGAAAAGAATTCTAAGATACTTGCAAGGGACACTTGAATTTGGTTTGTATTTTATCAGTACTTTGCCTTTTACTTGAAGGGTATTCTGATGCAAGTTGGGCATTAGATACTGATGATCATCGATCAACTTCAGGTTTTTGTGTCTTCCTGGGTGGAAATTTGATTTCCTGGAGTAGTAGGAAATAGTCAGTGGTGTCTCGTTCCACAGCAGAAGTGAAATACAGAAGCCTAGCTCAGGTCACCACTGAAATGGTTTGGGTTAAGTCGTTGCTATCTGAACTGGGTGCTCCAGTTGTTAACAAAGCAATGCTCTGGTGTGACAGCTCAGCTGCAGTAGCTGTAGCCAACAATCCTGTGATGAATTCAAAGTTCAAACATGTGGAGTTGGACTTATTTTTTGTAAGAGAGAAAGTTGTGGATGGTTCCTTTCAAGTTGGTCATGTATCGGGGCAAGATCAAGTTGCTGACATATTAACCAAGCCTTTGTCAGTTCGATTGTTTGACAAATTTAGGAAGAAACTTCGAGTTATCTTCAAAGGAGACGTGGGTATACCAGAGGGAGAGATCAATAAGTATGGGGCATGTTATGATATGAATAGCAGTTAAGAAGGCTTAGTCTGTTAATTTGTTAATGGTAGTTGGTTTGTTGTTTCTGTTGTAAAGGGTAGTCACCCTAACTCATTAAATACGCTGCTGATGCTTTAATGAATGCATGCAATACTTCCATTCTTTCACGTTTTGTATCTTAACACTTAGAACATGTTTGATGAGGGATCTAATGATTCAAGCTCTAACAAATCACCTAATGATGATGGGATAGGACCTGTTAAACTATTTTGAGAAAGGTTTAGGACAATAAGTAAATGAAGTTCACCAAGTGTTTTAGGAATTTCTCCCAAGAATTTATTATTCAAAAAGTCAATTACCATCCAGCTGGTTAATAGTGATTCAAACTCCATTCCCAACCCTTTAGCTGCAAAAGATAAACCTTGCACATCATAATACCACATTCCATTAGCCATTGCATTTATCATGTATTCTGGTTCACCTGTCTTTTCATACTCTTTTCCAATGTCATGCAAATTCTCAAAAAAAAAAAAAACTGATAGGTAAGTATCCACTAAAGGTATTATGAGAAAGATCAATGACATGCAAACTAGTAAAGGAAACAATAACATTAGAGTTAACCACTTGACCATAGAATCCATTCGATCTCAGGACAAGAACTTGTAGATGCTCTAAATTTCCTAACCAGTCCAGAAAAGTATCATTTAAATAGTTGTTCTCAACGTTAAGAAACTCTAAATCTTTTCAATTAGAGAAAAATCATGGTAGTGACCCTTCTGATTGGTTGTTGTTGATCTGAAAACTTCTTAACGTGCAACCTTTAGTAAAAGTTTTAGGTATTTTTCCATGAAAATAATTATTCGAAAGACTAGAACTCCTATTTCCAATGCACTTCAGAATTGCTCCATGTTAGAGTGTAGGAAAGACTTTGTTAGTCTGTTATTGATAGTTTGTTATATAGGCTGGTGCTATTAGTGAGGATGTTAGCAACAATTACTTATGCACAAATTATATATAAATACTATTGGTGTACAGATGAAAAATAATAACAATACTAGTAAATTCTTAGCATATTCATTCTATTTCTACTAAGTTTTCCATAGATACTAACATGGTATCAGTCGCCTAGATTTTGGAGATCTGCTCTTCTTTTTGTTTGTTTCCACGGCTACCTCTGCTTCTGCTAATTCGGCTTCTGCTGATCACAGTTGGTCAACATTCACTGGTGCTTGGTTAATACAATCCTTTCCTCGCCATAACACTGTCAAATTAGATTAAAGCAGTTTCGTTCAGTGGCAGCAATATATTTGCTTAATTATTGAGGGTTATGAGTTGACTGGATTTTTAGAAGGAACATTACCTGCTCCATCTTGTTTCGTACCGTCTCCGGAGGGCTCTCTGGTTTCGAATTCGGAGGCTCATCATTTGCCCAACAGGATAAGTTGCTTTCCTCATTGTTACTTTCGACAATTAGTCCTTCACTTTTATCTTCTTTTATAGATGCCAAAACGGCGTGCGAAGTTTGGAACACTGCTCACCGCCTCTTTGTCATCATCATTGGAGCCAAGTTGTCTCGCATTGATGATGAGTTACATTCGATTCAGAAAGGCACCATGTCAATTAAAGAATATATAGTAAAGATCTTGAATACCTGTGCTCTGATCAAGGCTTTTGGATCTAGTATGTCGGATGCAAAGAAGATTGAGATCGTGCTTGTGGGCTTGCCATCAAAGTTTGATGCCATCCTTGCTCTCACATCGTTCTCGTCAGAAGCTCTTCCATTACAATGTCTCACTGATGTATTGTTAGAGTATGAGAGTCGGCAGCATCACGTGGTGCAAGAGGTGCCGCTCCATGCTCATCTAGTGGAAGTGGTTGTGTCATCATTGTCGAAACCATTTCTTTTTGTTTGAAAAAATGGGGTCGACTTTTATTTAAAAATAAAAATAAAAAACGATAGTCGCCACCAATCCTTTTTGATGAGGTGTGATCGGTTACCTCGTAATTTGGTCATTTTAATAATAGATTTGATTTATTAAAACAACGATTTTGGTCTACGAAATTCAAAAAACGGGTTCACGAGTCAATTGTGCACGAGGAAGGATTAGCACCCTCATAACACCCAAAATTGGTACATAGTTGATTAATTAGTGTCTGAGTGTCGAAAATAAAAAAATTTGGAGAGGTTTTAAAAATACGATCCCTTGTTAAAACATTGCTTAATAGAAAAATTTTCAGAGAAGAGGGAATGTTTCACGTTAATCGAGAATAAAGAATTACGTCCTGTAAGTTAATACACAATATCTTAAATCCAAAAATGAGGATAAATGTAACATCCCAAAATTGGGCCTATTGGACCTTGAGCGTATAAGCGTTTTAAAATTTATGGGAATTTGAGAACAGCATTATTTCAAGTTGGACTTATTAGGAAGGTGATTTTGGAGAGTTACGAGGTTTCTAGAAAGTTTCAGGTTCAAGTTAGGCTATAGGTAAATTTTTGTATTTGAGCACTTAAGGGGAAAAGGCAAGTGGCATCAAGGCTTAAGGTAACAAGTGAGTAATGTGCTAGCATAATTGAACAATTAGTAAAGAGGTTATGGCGCCACATGATATGCCTTGAGGGAAAAGGTTCAAATCCCATTGTGTGCAAATTGTGACTATTTTTTTTTTTGTACTCTTTCCCTAAATTTCTGCCAAGCTTGTAAATAAGGTAAGGTGGACTTTTTAAATTATGGAAAGGTGGCTAAAGTTTATGGTAAAGAGGAAAATAAGAGATTTTAGGTAAGGTGGACTTTTTAAATTATGGAAAGGTGGCTAAAGTTTATGGTAAAGAGGAAAATAAGGGATTTTAGGTAAGGCGGACTTTTTAGATTATGGAAAGGTGACTAAAGTTTATGGTAAGGAGGAAAATAAGGGAGCATGTTGGCTTTTTTTAAAGTTTTGGGTTGGTAAATTTTGGTTTATTTGCAAAGGCATGGACGGTTTTGGTGAAGGAGGGGGTAGCTAAATTTGCTTTAGTCATTTGGTAGGATTTTTGGTGCTTGATAGGCCTAATTTTTTTTTGACATCCTTTTGTGTTATTTTCTCTAACTTTTCCTCTCATTGCCACAACGTCAAGTCAATATCGAACCTCTCAATCGACAATCACTCCTTCATAAATTCTTTCTCATTTGGGTAGACACTCTTTTCTTCGATTAAATCGGTAAGTGAATTCTTTTCTATGTTCATATTCTTTCTTCTAGCCGAATAGGTATTTATCACTATTCGGTTGTAAAACTTGATCTTAACCGATATGGTGTTATCTTCTACTCCTTCATATCTTCATCACCCTCTTTTTCGTAGTGTTCTAAGTGGGTGGCCGTGTATCATTCTAGCCATAAGTCAAGTGGTGGAAATCGAATCCAATGTCAACAAGGTAAGGAGTTCTTTATGGATTATTTGATATCATTCATTATTCGATTGGTTGCTAAATGGATTAATAGTTTGGACTAATCAGTCACGATAGGAATCAAATCGCCCGATCACCTATCCCTCGTAATAAGAGACTCGGATTGTTGGTACCGCAGAGAGTATTGTGTTACAGATTTCGAATAAGGTGTGTAATCCCGTACCTTCTATATACATATCTGAAATGGTGTGTAATCTCACACTTCTCTGAAAATTTGTATGAAATATTCTGTGAATCGGTCGAAATACCGAAGAAAACCAAAAACGGGCATCCGTGAACACTCGGGCGTGCGTATGATCGTAGTGGTAATCGTATTTTGTAATAAAACAGTTTCGGTTAGAAGCAGAGATGTGTTTTTGAAAAATCACTAAAAATACGAGAAAAGGAATTTGAAAGTGAATAAGATATCAAATTAAAGCTTGTGTCTATTTTAATATGGAAGAAACGGAGAAGGAAAATAAATTTTATATTCTGAGATATGTTAATTTTAGTGAGACTGGTTCTGATGGACTTCGTGGTTCCCTAATTCGTCTTGGAAAAATCGTATAAAATTATACTAAGTGAATTATGGGTTATAATTTATATGTATGGATTCTTTAGTGAGCCTATTTTCATTAGAAACAAGTGGGAGCAATATATGAAAACTGTACAGTGAGATATTTGAAATTAAGGTAAGAGAGGTCAGATTTGTTGGATAGTGAAACAAGGGAAACTTTAAGGAATAAAATGTACTAAATGGTTAAGATAAAAATTCTGGAAAAATTTTAGTAAGAAGGTAGATGAGTCTAGGTTCAAGGAAAATTTATGGATTTAGATTTAAAGTTTCCTAACTCGAGTTATGGATAATTTAGTCAACATAAAGCAGATCGACAGTTTCAATTTTTGTGCCCCAAACGAATTACCCTTGGTGGGTAAAATTTATGAAATACCCTTGGGTTGAGAAATTACTAAAATACCTTTGGAGGGTAAATTACTGAAATATCCTTGGGTTGCAAAATTACGAAAATGCCCTTATGGGCTGAATTGTGAAAATGCCCCTAAAGGGCCGAAATACGAAATTGCTTACGGGCCGAATTATGGAAATGCCCCTAAAGAGCAGAAATACGAAATTGCTTATGGGCCGAATGGACATATTGATTAATGGGCCAATATGATATTTTGCTAAATGGGCCAATCTGATATTTTGCTAAATGGGCCAATTTGATATTTTGTTAAATGGGCCAATATGATATTTTGTTAAATGGGCCAATCTGATATTTTGCTAAATGGGCCAATCTGATATTTTGCTAAGTGGGCCAATCTGATATTTTGCTAAATGGGCCAAATCTGATATTTTGCTTAATGGGCCTTTTTGATTAATTGAGATAATGGGCCATAATTTTGTAATAAATATCTGAATAAATTATTATGATTTGCTATGCATTATATACATGATTTCATGGGATGGGATAATGATGAAGAGAAGTTTTGGTAGCTTTGCTACATAATTTTGGTGGCTCTGCCACAAATCTAAATAGTGGAAAGGCCACATAAATTCTGTTATTCTGGTGGCTTGTCCACAATTATATTTGATATAAAAGGCTTAATGCCTATGATTGGTGTGTTGGCGGGGTGGGTTGACTGATGATCACCCACAGGTGTGTTGGTTGGTACGGGTGTTGTGTAGCGGATGGAATACTAGGCTTGGTTTGGGAATTGCATTTCATGCTCATGTTATATTTGATACATTATTGTTATTGTAAATGGGCTTAGGTCCAAGATATTGCTAAATGGGCTTCGGCTGAAGTTATTGTTTTATGGGCTCAGGCCCAAGTTTTTGCTAAACGGGTTCAGACCCAGTGGATGATGGTAAGGGGATTATACACTGAGTTCTTGTAACTCACCCCCTTTCTTAACCCTTGCAGATGATGCTCAGTGATGTGGACTTGGGCCATGGATGACTCGGTGGAGGCCATACTTCAGAAATGGTGTTTCGAACTTTAGATTTCTATTTCCGTTCACTTACTATTTTGGGTTTTTTTATGTTGAAATAAGGCCTCTGGTTTATTTTATATTGCTTTATGTTTGACGTATTTATATTTTACTCAGATTACTTTAAATGGGATTTTTCTAAAAACTCAAATAAAGATTTTCTAAAATGGATATACAAATGGATTTCATAATAAACTTCAGAAAAATTACAAAAGTTACGTTTGTAAAATCATTAGTTCAAATTAGTTGATTTATCAATCCATCATCGAAGTTAGTAATATTTTGTCAAATATTTAAAGCAAATTGTTTTTCTTAATTTCTAACAAATCAATATCTGTTTACGTACGAATGGAAAGGGCTTAAAAATATTTTCTCAGGTGACATGTCAGATCTGGCCTTAACGCATGGGCCGGGTTTAGGGTATTACAATAAATACCAAAAAAATATTTATTTTAAAAGACATTCAATTATCTCGGTTTTAGAAAGAAGTTATATTCCGTAAGTTTGAACATTATCGTTTCTTAATTCCCGAGAATAATTAAAAAAATTATGCTTTAAAAACATTCATTTATTCAGATTTATAGAGAAGATCGCAACCCCGTAAGTTAAGGAACAACCTTTCGAATTTTTAAAAATAACGCGAAGTGTTGCTTATTTTAAAACAAATTTTAATGTATCGAGTAAAATGCAACGTGATTTTGTAGTAAAATATAAAATGAATTATGGTGCTTATGTGCATAATGGAATAATAAATATGTTAATGCATGACAATATAAAGGACAAAAATAAAATAACAAGTCAAAATAAATGAAAAATAATAATTAAAAAAGAACTAAAAATTTAAAACCAAAGAACTAATACTAATCAAATAAACAAGTATAATGTAACACAAATTAAAAATCATAATATTAATAACAATGATGAAGACATTAATAATAAAAAAAATTCTGAAGTTTTAAAACTGTATAGAAAGATATAGATAAATAAGTAATAAAATGATAAAATAAATAAATGAATTTAAAAATATTAAGCAAATAAATATTAAGGAAATAATAGTAATAATAGAAAAATTAATAATACATTAATAATAATGGTAGTAGTAAGGAAAGTAATAATAGTAAATATAATAATAATAATATTAAAAATAATAGTAATAATAGCAAGAATAGTAGTAGCAATATTAAAAATAATTAATTTATTAATGCGATAATAAAAACAAGTAAACAAAAATAAAAATATTAATAATAATATTAAATTAATAATAAAATATCAAAAATAACAAAAGAAATAAAAGAAAGGACTAAATTGAACTTAAAACAAAAGTTTGGGGAAATTTGAAAATAAATAAAAAGAAAAGGATCGAATTGTAATGTGCCACAAAAAGGAAGGGACAATTTGGGAAATTATTCCCCCATCCAAAACGCGCAGCTTCAAGGGGGACTAAAGTGAAACAGAAAGAAAATTACAGGGCAAGTTAAAATAAAAAGTTGAATTAAAAAAATAAAAATGCGGAAGGGTTATTCGCTCAAATAGCCCATTTAATAAAAACACGCGGATCCCCTAGCGGGTCGGATCAGGGCGGCCCCCCAAAACGACACCATTTCGGGCGTTAGGGGGGGCTGATCAAAACGGCGCTGTTTCCCTTATTTATAAAAGCTAAATTTAAAAAAAAAAAATCATTTTGAACACTTCCCTTCAAAAAAATAAAAACTTAAAACTCTCTCAACTTTCTTTTCCCTCCCCTCAGTCCGGTCAAGGGTCCAGCGAGAGCTCTGGCGCCAATCGCCGTCGTCAGTGTTGCCGTGTGCAGTGGTTGGACCCCCAAGTACGTTTTTTTTCTCTTTTTTTGATACTATATTTTAATATATATGTATTGTTAAAAAAATAAAAAAAAATCTTTATATGTATACATAAAGAGTTTTGAAAAGAAAAAGGAAAAACAGAAAATAAAGAAAAAGAAGATAAAAAGAAAAATGCCAAAGAAACCTACTATTTTTCATTGAACAAAGCTTAATCGATATTTCTCTGTTTTGTATTCGATTATCTGTAAAAAAAATTACAAAGGTTTCTCTTTTGCTTTTATAGCTGGAATAACATAAAATACATTCTTTTTTGTTATTTCTCTGCTGTTGTTGTTTTGTCTCGTTTGCAAGCACGAATGCCATGCGATGGTGACATGCAGGCACGAGCTTGGTAGTATACAGAGGCGTGTGGCGACTGAAGAGGAAACCCTAGGGTATCTTAGTGTTTTTTCTGTTATATTCTTGTTAGGCTAGGGTTTGTAATTGGATTGGGTTAATTTTGGGCTTTGAATTTTGTTTGGTAATTGGGCTTGTATTTTGTAATTTTGGACTGTTAATTTTGGACTCTATATGTTTTTATTTGGGTTTTATTTTATAAACTGGGCCAGGCCAAAATTGGCCTATTACAGTTGCCCCTCTTTGCTCGTTTTCGTGTAATGGGAACGAAGCAAAGACTTTTAAAAGTCAATTTTTGCCTAGTCTTGTCGAGCCTTGACTTTTTTGGTGCTTCTATCATTCAAATAGCCTTGCTCTAACCCATTGCAACTTCAGAGGTATAGGAATTGGTGCTTCAATCCGCTCCACTGTAACTTCAGGGAGATAAGACTTGTAGCTTGAACTACTCCACAGCAATTGCTTCACTACAACCTCAGAGGGATAAGGTTTATAACTCGTGGATTCAATTTACTCCATTGCAACTTCAGGAAGATAAGATCTGCCATAATTTGTAGTTAAATTTGCTTCACTGCATCTTTAGGGAAATAAGATTCACTGTCTTTAGTCTGCTCTGCTGCAACTTCAGTGAGATAAGGCTAGTGGCTTCAATCTGCTCAACTGCAACTTCAGGAAGATAAGATCCGCCATAATTTGTAACTTCAATCTGTTCCACTACATTTTTAGGGAAATATGATTCGCTGTCTTTAGTTTGCTCCACTGCAACTTCAGAGAGATAAGGCTGGTGGCTTCAATCTTGCTACACCGTTTTCTGGGGGACATGACCTGTAGAATTGATTTCATGGGCCTATGCTTATGCCCAATGATTAGGACGCAATGATTAGAATGAATCAAATGCTCCTAACTAGATGTGTTATGAACGATATTTGTATGAATGTAGAATCTCATGAGAATGATCCCTTTTTAATGTTTGTCATTGATCATTGTTCATCAAGGTTGTATCACTAAGGTGTTATCATGCCCTCTTTGCTCCACTGGTGTTTTTGACAAAAAAATCGAAGAAATGGTCATAATTTAAACTCTTCTTTCTCAAATATTTCCAAGCCTTAAGTTTGGTGAGTTCTAAATAATAGTTCTATTTTAAGTTCTTATACTATTTAGAAACTTCCAGAGTAATATGCAGAACACCTTTTATGAGAGTTATTAGTCCGTTAATCGTTACTTCAATGCAAAATGCTTGAAAAAGATTATAATGATGGTCAAAACTAAAATTTATCAGGAACAATATCTGAAAAGAATGGATTAATCAAAGAAACAAACATTGCTGGAATACCAAATAAGTGAGAAGAAAATAGGTGCCCCAAATATCGCAGCATAAGCTTCTGTACACGCACTTCTTGAGGAACTTTTTGAGCTCAACATGTGTTTAGGAGATCAAGAGTACTTTGTCGATGCCCCAAGATGTAGCATACCTCACATTTTAAATTCAGGCATCGTAAGATTATCGCATGCCCCTCCTTCAATCAAAATTTGAATTGCCCTTACACGGGTTTTAAATTCAAAACCCCTTTGGTCTCAAAGTGCCCTTTGCGAGTTTTCGCCTTGGCCTCTCCCTTTTTTTTTTGATGTTTTTAAGTGAAGTACTTCTTGACTATATCCAAATTTATGGGATTAGGCAGGTTCTTGCCATCCATCTCGGTTAAAAATCAACGCTTTTTTAGATAAGGCCTTCTTTAAAACATAAGGTCATTCCTAATTCGACATCCACTTTCCTCTGAAGTCCTTAAATTCTCTAGGATGAACGTTTTTGTTGTAAGCTTGCATCATTCATTTTTTGGCATATTTGACCATGATGGATAACTTTTAACCTCTTCTCTTTGATTAAATTTAGCTGATCATACCGAGATTGGATCCATTCTACTTCATCCAACTTCATCTCTGACAAGACTCGAAGGGAAGGAATCTCAACTTCGATGAGAAAGGCGTTGCCCCGGTGGAGGTCCTGAAAGACGTTTGATGATACGGTAATTTTTCATGCTAATCTTTATGAGTCCCAATCATTTTCCTCATGATCTCTTTTTTTTCAAGAACTTGCTGATTGTCAACTTTGTGACATCGACATATGAAGCAACTTTCATCCACTTAGTGAAGTAATTGATGATCACAAAGATGAATCGATGTCTGTTACGAGATTGGCACAATAACATCCATGCCTCACATAGAGAAAGTCTATGGAGAAATCATAAAATGAAGAGATGAATGAGGTACATGAATCTTGTCTCCATAAATTTGGCATTTATTGGTATAACTGATGCTATCCCCTTCCATGGTGGTCCAGCTGTACCCGAACCTCATGATTTGCTTAGCCATTGTAAAACTATGTGCTCCTCAAACACCCTTATGGACCTCTTCTAAGATTTTCTCAGCCTTAACAGCATCTAAACATCTTAGTAGCCCAGCCATATCTTAATACTATTATGCAAAAACATCTTTGAATTCTTGGAATAGCACAATGACGTCTCGCTTTGTCTTTGTGGTGATACAGGCTCCGATCTTCACCTCTTTCTCTTCTCCTAGGCTCACAAAGTCCACTGACTCTTTGTAAGGTAGGATCTTGTTTTACCATCCTTAACAAATCTGGAGATAAGTTACAGTATCTGTCATCTTCAAAATCCTGAGATCCCTCTAGACACATGTCTCGCTCAAAAGGAGATTCTGGGTCTGTAGCAGCGTCGCTCATGTCATTGATATCTGGAAACCTATTGTGGGCACGAAGGGATATTCAAAGAATAAATGAATCTAAGAACAGCTATTTATGTGGTATGAATATAAATGAAATAAAGGAATAAAATAATATTTGCTCAAAGTGAGACACAAAAATGTATTTTTATTGAAGTAAAGATGTTGGACATGAGCCTATTTCACGAAAGGATTCTTATTGCTTCTAGGCTTTAAGTAACAAGCATGTTTTAAATATTACTCTTAATTAGCACTAAAAATACAGGAATCTCTTCCACAGTCCTATTTTTCAAAACACTTCCAAGCTCATAAGGGTAGATGCCCGATAAGTTTTCTCTTCCGATTCCTTCTTCGGATACAGCATTAATGCTCCAATTTTTGAACATTTCTTCTAGGCCTTTAGTATGTTCAAAGAATTCCAATTCATTATTATTCATCAGGCCTTGCACCAAGGCTTTGAATTCATTGCACTTTTGAATCTCGTGACCCTCTTTATCATGGAACTTACAATAGTTCCTTGCTTCTCAGGATCTGTCCCTCGAGTCTTGTGTGATTAACCCTCTTTCTACCATTATCTTCCAAACTTCTCTCAACGGGGTTTTCACTTCTGTAATAGTTTTCTTGATTTTCTTCCTCGTAGTCTCGACTATCACATTTACCCTCTATCAGCATGGTTGGGTAACGGATTTTCTGCACTAGATGGATCATCAAATTTTACAATGCCCATTTTGATGAGCCTTTTGACTAACCTTTTGAAAGCGGTGTAGTTTTCTATCGAGTGTCTTGTGATTCCTACATGGTATTCATATTGGGTGTTTGTGTCATACCATTTCGGGTATAGGGGTTGCATTGGCTTTAGGTAGAAAGGGGACACGACATGTGCATTGAATAAACTTTGGTACAACTCCGTATACGTGATTGGGATGGGCGTGAATTGGAGTTTTTCTTAGTTTGGTCTTGAATTGGAATCTTGCCTTGAGGGACCTGATGGCTAGTAGTTGTCATCCTTGGCTGAATTACAGTAATCAGCATTAAATAGCCCTTGTTATACATACTCGCATTATTCACCTAATTTTTCCTCTTCCTCGGGGCCTTTAAGGTATTGATTTCAAAGCTCCTCTCTCATCTTTTCCATTTGTAACTATCTTCAAATTGTTTTGGGAGCTCCAATCTCGCCTTCTTTGTTTCCACTAGATCATTCAAATCAAGGACATCAGGATTGATTGGGTTATCCCCTAGACTAGAACCTGAACCTTTCGGGATGTTCACTGGTGTCGAGGTACCAATCTGGTATTGGGGTCTAATGTTAATAGAAGCCCTTTGAGGATACGCGTTTGGTTGTGCTTGGGTGTTTGTTGGGGTAAAGCCTGAATGATAAGTGAGGTCCTCATTATCGTCCCCAGAATTGACCATAGGGCTTTTTCCTTTTTCTAACCCTCCAGCTAGCATCTGGGATAACTGGCTCATCACATTTCTTTGGAATTCTAGCATCTGATTCCTCATATCTTATTGAATTTTAGCCAATTACTCTTGCATCTGTATTTGCATTTGCTCTAATTTCTTTAACATTTGGTCCATTGCTTCAGTTTTTCCTCGTGTACTGTAACGATACTCTAGGGTAACTGCCATGATATTAGGGTCTTTCGTGAGTTTTATTGTATACGATGCGATGCAATGCTAATGCATGAAATGAATGAAAAAAAATACGTTGACTTTGATTCAATTCTATTAAAATAACTTTTTTAGAAAATAAATTTCTTTACATAAAACAAATACATATACGTCCTTGCCATCATACTCCAAGCGAAGACATTGATCATTTTATTCATATTCAGATGTTAAGATCAAATCTCGCGAACTTTCCAATGGATGCCTTTACTAGCTCTTTTTTGCTTGATATGGGCTGCGACCCATTACTCACTCATTCCTGTGAAGCTTGTTAGCTTCTTTAAAAAGTCGAGACATTGACGGCTCTTAAATAATCTTTGTCCGCTTAAATTTTTGGACGACGAAGCAAAGTCGCGTACTCCTCTGTCAGGTATCACCTTTCTCTTGTGTTTTCTTAGACCATATTCGGACAACTGTATTATCTTCCAGTTTATCAAGAAATCCATTTTCCACAACAAGCTCTCTATCTAGCAACTGAACATGAATTAACACTTCTTTTCTATGATGAAAATGCAATGCAATCATAGCCAAAACAAAAGAAACATGTTAGTATAAAAATCATAAATGACAAACAGAGCACCAATTTGGGTGACCACTAGGGTTTGGAGTGGTTCTACCTAGGGTAGGCTCTTAAGGCTCACCATATGCTGTTTGGTTCTAGAGTAAAGGTACCTAAACTGACAGATTCCTTAATCCTGACCCATTATAGGCTCATGCGGACCGAGTTCAGTTCAGGGGAATACATTTCTCTATGGCTATACGGAGATGAAAATCTCACAAAGACATAGGTATGGATGTTCCCGAAAACAATCGACTATCCTACAAGGAGGTGAAGACCTCACGAAGGAATACCTTCTCGCTCCCACTTAAGAGGGGTAAAATCGAGCGAGTATACAATATGATGCGCGAAAGTATACTAAGAGACTCGAACCAAAAGCAACATTTAGTGGAGATTTAACCTAAGCCCCGTTACAACCCTTTTGAAAGACCTTTTAATTTGTGTATCATCTCATTTTACAATGGTGGAGATTTGATTTTCAGGCAAGCCTATGGGATTAACTTTTCATGTTTGACTTTTGAGTGCTTAATTTTAAACCTTAAACACTTTGAGTGATTTGAGTGAATCTTTAGTGAGGATGTCAACTCTTGTCAATTTTGAATCAGAGGTAATTATTTAAGAAAGGGGAAACACATAACGTTTTTAGGCTATAAATGAATGACTTTGATTATTTGAAACTTTAGGACCCTTCTACTTAAATTATAAATGTATGAATTATCTTTGAATTATGATGAAGCATTATTGATGAATATTATGAATCAAGGAAGTTCGTTTTTAATTGTGAGTTGAAAATTTTGCTTGAGGACAAGCAAATGCTTAAGTGCGGGGGTATTTGATAAACCATAATATGAACATATTTTAATCCCACATTTATCATACTTTTGGATGATTTATCCTTTGAATTATGGAATTTGGTGCTCTTAATCCTTTGTTTTCATATTTCATACTTAGAAGAGCTCTGGAGGATGAAAAGAACGAAAAATGGGCCTAAAACGGGGTAAATAGGCTATATCACCAAATTGACACGGCTTGGGCCCAACACCACATGGCCGTGCCTCCTTAACAGACCCGAACACAGCCTGGCCACGATTCACACGGGCGTGTCCCTGTCATGATAAAGAAGAGTTTCAATCAGATTAGGGTACTTAGAGGCAAATAAAGCCATTCCAAACGCCTATATAAACACCCTAGAGGCCAACCTTCAATGGGGCATCCGGCTAGGCCAATGATGTAACATCCTTAAATCGGGGTTCTGCATTTTGCTTGTGTTGCATGTGATAAACTGTATATGATGTTTATTTGTCATGTTTTGGGGTTTAGTTGTAACCCGGGATTAGGCCTGAGTTAGGGCTAAAAATTTCATTTTAGTACTTAAGAGGAAGGAGCTAGATAAAACGGGGGTTAAAAGAAATTATTGGGAGTTTTAGACACAAGAACACCAGTGGAAAAGTGGCAAAGAGGCACCACTAAGGTGTCTAAGGAGTGACGCCACAAGCAGGATAGGTGTGCCTGTGTTCGAGCAGTAGGAGTTGCACTCCCTGCTATTTCTTTTTGACGCCACAAGCTGGAGGAGGAGTGCTCATGATGGACTCTCAAGGATAAGGATGGAAGGAGTCAAACATATTTGAATTGATGGAGGGGAGGAAATTTAGGAGTTTGAATATTTTCAAACTCATTTGAAGGAAGTTGGCCGAATTTGAACTCTAGGGAAGGGAGTGTTCAGCCGAATTTGGTAAGGTGATTTGGGGGAAGTGTGCAATCGGTTTTGGTCCTTTTTGGGGTGGTGGCCGAATGTGCCTAGGTTGATAGCTAAAAATCGGCAAAGCTTGGAAGGTCTTGCTCTTTTTGTATTTAATGTCAAGCCGAAACCTCAATTGCACCCCTCTCAATCTCTCTTTTCTCTTTTCAGCATATTAGGTACTTGGCCGAACCATCTTTTGTTTTCTTTGTAAAAGTCGAAACCCAAGTGGCGTTCTTCCTCTTTTCTTTTGGTTGCCTATTGCTGAAACCCTTCTTTTCTATCATCTTCTTCTCTTTATTTTGTTCAAAAGCCGAAAGCAATACTCCCTTCTCCATTCGATTTCTTTTCTCAAAGCCTCTTGTGTCGAAAGTGATTGCATTCACCTTTGCCGAATTCTTTCTTCTCTATTGCATTATTCATCTTAACCTTTCCATTGTTCAAAAAGCCGAAGCCTTGTTGATTCTCTTCTTGGCTGAATACCCTGCTCCCCTCTTTTCTTGCATCTTCTCATCATCATCTCAGTGCCAAAATCAAGTTCTTTCTTTTGAGGATAGTCGAATCTAGTGGTAAGTGATATCTTTTCTCTTCTTGATCAATTCGGGTAATGATCGAAACCCCTTCTCTTTCCTACCATCTTTCTATTATACAGTTATATGTTGAATTTTATTCTTATTCTTTAAAGGTAGCTGAAACCCCTAACAACATTAAGGGGTGCCGATCTGTGGTGGTTAGGAGCCGAATCAATCATCAAGGTAAGGTAGCGATAATCCCTTTGGTTTCGGGATTTATGATTATGGCCGAATGGCCTTTAGACTCAAAATGATGTGTCAAAACCGATTGTAGGGAGGAGTACAACCTGAACTTGTGGGTCTTCGGGATTTGGTTGTTAACTTAGGTAAGTACTTTAATGTTTTGGGATCTATTTCTTAATTGATCAAAAGCCGAAGGCTAACTATTTGTGTGTATTTAGGTTTAGCTGATTGCAAGGGAGATCATTACTTGGTTTCGAGATTTGGTAGGAAACCAGATCGGCATTAAGATAAAGTACTACCTTCTTGCGACAAATTTTTGGGATTTTGTGAGTAAGCCGAATGGTTTCAGATCTAAAGGGTGATATTGGCCGATTGTAGGTGCAGTGAAGGCATACGTTTTGGGATCTCGTAGTATCGCGTAGTTTCGGGATTTCGCATTAGATCTACATATAGTCAGGTGTGTAAACGCTTACACACTTTATTAGTATAATGATGCTTATTATGTTACTGTATAACCTTTGGTATTAGTGATTTTGTCTTGTGGGCATGAGCTTGGATTCCGGGTAAGTCCCCTGCTATGTGATTTTTGATATACATCATCATGGTTTGTTAAATGCTATGCCATGCCTTAAATGCATGATACATGGTATTATGACACGTATGATATGAGCATGATGATGATGGGATTGATGAGAGGAGGGGGATGATTTATTTGGATTGCCACCAGTGGTTTTGACCACAAGATGGGTTGGCCTCATCATTTTATTTGTGACTACGGTCACCAGTGGTTTTGACCACATTTCTATTATTATTTGTGACTAAGTCTCAGTGGTTTTGACCACCAGTGGTTTTGACCACACGATTGATATTTGTGACTACGGTCACCAGTGGTTTTGACCACATATGGATATTGTGACTCGTCCTAGTGGTTTGGTACCACAGTGGGTTAGGCCCACATGATTATTACGGGATTGTCATCAGTGGTTTTGACCACACGATGGGTTGGCCCCATCATTTGATTTGTGACTACGGTCACCAGTGGTTTTGACCGCACTGATATATTTGTGACTTCGGTCACCAGTGGTTTTGACCACCAGTGGTTTTGACCACACGGGGTAGTTAAAGAAGATTGGATGGTTAGGTTATGGGGTTGCATGATTTGCATGTTTTGCTAATGATCTGTGTAAGTGGTTGAATTATCGGGTTGAGGATTTATACACTGAGTCTCGGTGACTCATCCCTTCCCTTATATTGACAAATGAGGCATAGATCGCGGATATGGAGCTGGGGAGGACTCGAGGTGGCCATGCATCTTAGTTGGTTTTGATTTTAAAACTGCTATTTCAATTTTAGTAATTCTCCTTAAATTTGGTTTTGGTTTTGTAATAAGGCCGCTAAGTTTATTTTGGGTTTTTTTTTGTTATTACTTGTTTTTATTCTGCTTATATTTTACATATGTTGGATTTATGAACTTGATAAAATATAACCAGTAAAAAGCAATGCTTTCAAAACTATATCTCTTCGGGTTTTCAAATGTTACCATCGGGTAACAAAGCTCACAAGTAATAAGGTAACCTGGATTTTTTATAACTCTAACTTACAAATCAATTTAAAGGCACATGGTTCTAAACTTGATTTTACTTATCGCGTTCAGTTTTAATAAGTATACAGTGTTTTCTAAAAACAGCAATCACAAATAGGTTTGTAATCACGAGTTTTCCAAGTATTATGACGACTACTTAAACAACTTCAACATCAATTATCATTGAGTTTTCTAAACTCTAACACAAAACAAGGGTCTTCTTTAAACAAAATTTTTCGACAACTCATGATTTTAAATGTTTTCACTCCGTAACATACCAGATTCGGTCGTGGTGTGTTGACTGGGTTTGGGGTGTTACAATTTTGGTATCAGAGCCAGTTTCAACAGCTCGGCTGTAGGCCCGAGGCCCAAAAATGTTTTAAAAAGGATTATGGAAGGCTTTTATAGAAAAAGTACAGTGGTGAAAGCATGGCACCGAGTCTCCGGCACCAATTCGCCCAGGTAAGTATCCCAAACTATTGCTTGTGATGATGGCATGATTGAGTAGTAGTAGGAACTACTTTAGAGACATGAACTATAGGATGATGTGTACTCGCGAAACAACCCCTTATTAAAACTTTTCATAAGACTGTGCTTTAAACGACAGTGGAATATAAACTCTAACGCATAAAACTTTTAATCAGCTTGAATATATTGATAGATATGAGTGCACGTGGTCGTGGGCGTAACACTCATGGACGAGGTAGGGGTAGGATGACGGTCTCGGAACCAGTAGGGTCCGGACATGGTTCGAAAAATGAGGTACCACCGCCGCCAGCTGTGGGCGCGGAATATCAAGATCAGACGGATGGTAATGACGCAGTGTCGCAGGCTGTGCTGCGAGTACTAGAGAGGGTTGCGAGTGCAGGAGTTGGAACTGGAGCTCAGAAATCTGTGACCGAGCGACTCAAGGCTAATGGTGCATAGGTATTTAGAGGTGTATCTAGTGTGGCACCCAGTACACCGGAATACTGGTTAGAGGCGACGGAACGCATCATGGATGACCTGGATTTTTCGACTGAGGAAAAGCTGAAGGGCATAGTATCGCTGCTGCAAGATGATTCATATTAATGGTGGCTCACAGTTAGGGACAGAGCGATGGCGGACGATCTCACTTGGGAATTCTTTAGAACAGCCTATCAGAGGAAATACATAGGGGCTAGTTATGTTGATGTGCAGCGCAGAGCTTTTTTAAACTTGGTCCAGGGTAATAAGACTGTAGCGGAACATGAGGCGAAATTTCTCTGGTTGAGTCGGTATGCTTGGGGTATTGTGGGTACGGAGTATGAGCGCTGTGTCAGATTTGAGGATGGGCTGAGAGATGAGCTGTGGATGATAATTGCCCCACAGTAGGAACGAGAGTTTACTGTTCTAGTGGAGAAAGCTAAGGTTGCTGAAGGGGTAAAACAGTCTGTAAGGCGGAATCAGGATAGGGGTTGGAACAAGAGGAGTTCTGGATCATCTGGGTTTTTTGGGAATCAGCAAAAAAGGGTTAGATACAGTGGGCCGAATCAAGCTACTAGGTCTGCTACTGCTAATACTCAGTGGCCGCCACGATGTGCTCGGTGTGGAAAGTCTCACACAGGGGAATGCTGGACTAGGAATAGAGGTTGCTTTGAGTGTGGATCGATGGGGCATCGTGTGAGGGATTGTCCACAGAGGACAGCTAGGCTGCATTCTGAGGATCAGAATCGTGTACAGTTTAGGAGGGATAATCAGTAGCCGCAGAGAGGCCGAGGTTCAGGCAGGGGAGGTATTGGCTCTGGTAGAGGCCGTGGAGCACCGGGCAGAGGTGCAGGTGGTACAGAGGCGAGACAGCCTGGGTTGGTCTACGCTGCGAGGCATCGAGAGGAGGGCGATGCATTGGACGTCATAACCAGTATGTTCTTAATTTTTGTAGTACCTTATAATGCTTTAATTGATGTTGGTTCGACGCACTCGTATATTGCTAGTAGCATAGTGGAAACCCTGAACTTAGACTCCAAGATTACTTTTAGGAAGATGACTGTGATAAGCCCTCTAGGTCTCTCTGTAGAAGTAAGTACACTGTATAGGGATGTACCCCTAGAACTTCAAGGGGTCGTGTTTCTGGCCGACTTGATGGAGCTGCCGTTTGGGGAGTTCGATCTGATTCTTGGGATGGATTGGCTAGTTAAGTGTCAAGCTAGCTTGGATTGTGCAGCTAAGCGCATGGTGTTGAAGATCGTGAAAGATGAGGAGGTGGTAATGATAGGTAATAGAAAAGATTACTTATCTACTGTTGTCTCTGCATTGAAGGCTGAGAAAATGGTTAGGAAGGGTTGTGAAGCATTTATAGTGTGCTTTGGAAGCTAAGGATGCAGCTGTAAAGAATGTCTGAACCGTAGGGGAATTTGCTGATGTTTTTCCAGAGGAACTCCTGGGTATACCTCTTGATCGCGAGGTTGAGTTTGATATAGACTTGTTACCCGGAACTGCGCCAGTATCTATTACTCCATATAGGATGGCGCTGAAAGAATTAGTGGAGTTAAAGGCTCAGATTCAGGAGTTGTTGGATAGAGGTTTCATCCGACCGAGTGTATCGCCTTGGGGAGCTCCCAGTGCTTTTTGTTAAAAAGAAGGATGGTACAATGCGGATGTGTATAGACTACCGTCAGCTGAACAAGTTGACGATCAAGAACAAGTATCCGTTGCACAGGATTGACGACTTGTTTGATCAACTCAGGGGTGCATCGGTTTTCTCTAAGATCGATCTTAGGTCAGGGTATCATTAGCTCAAAGTGAAGGAGGCTGATATTCATAAGATGGCATTTCGTACTCGGTATGGGCACTACGAGTTTCTGGTAATGCCTTTCGGTTTGACCAATGCACCGGTAGCATTCATGAACATGATGAATCAAGTGTTTCAGCCGTACTTGGATCGGTTCGTCGTAGTGTTTATAGACGACATTTTGGTGTACTCGAAATCTGAGAAGGAACATGATGCATATCTTCGAGTGGTTCTACAGATTCTGAGAGAAAAGCAATTGTATGCCAAGTTTAGTAAGTGCAAGTTCTGGCTTAAGGAGGTAACTTTCTTGGGTCATGTTGTATCAGCTGAGGGAATTAGGGTGGATCCTCGTAAGATTGAGGCAGTATTGGATTGGAAACCACCCAAGTCAGTTGCAGAGATTCAGAGTTTTCTGGGTTTAGTAGGATACTACAGAAGGTTTGTAGAAGGGTTTTCCTTTATTGCAGCGCCGTTAACTAAGCTGTTGAGAAGAGGGGTTCCGTTTGTATGGACTGAAAAGCAGGAAGAGAGTTTCGACAAGTTGAAGAAAATTTTGACTAAAGCTCCGGTTTTGATCCAGCCTGAGGCAGAAAAGGAATTCACTGTTTATTGTGATGCATCACATACTGGTTTGGGGTGTGTGCTGATGCAAGATGGAAAAGTGGTAGCGTATACATCTCGACAGCTGAGGCCTCACGAGGGTAATTATCTGACACACGACTTGGAATTGGCTGCAGTGGTTTTTGCCTTGAATATTTGGAGGCATTACTTATATAGAGAAAAGTCAAAAGTTTATACGAATTACAAGAGTCTGAAGTATCTCTTGACTCAGAAGGATTTGAACTTGCGGCAACGAAGGTGGGTCGAATTGTTGAAGGACTACGACTGTTCGATTAAGTACCATCCGGGTAAGGCTAACGTAGTAGTTGATGTGTTGAGCCGTAAGGTGATAGCAGACTTACGAGCGATGTTTGCTCACCTTAGTCTTTATGATGATGGGAGTCTTTTGGCAGAATTGCAAGTTAAGCCATCTTGGATTGATCATGTTAAGGAGAGGCAGCTGACTGATGAGGTTTTGAGTGCTCAGAGGTTACAAGTGCAGAATGGTGAATTCGAAGGTTTCAGCTTGGGTAGTGATGGAGTACTGTGTTTTCAGGGGAAAGTATGCATGCCTAAGGATGTTGAGTTGAGACAGCAGATTCTTCAGGAAGCTCATAGCAGCCCATACGCTATGCATCCTGGAGGTAGTAAGATGTATCGTGATTTGAGGGAACAATTCTGGTGGCCAGGTCTTAAGCGGGAAGTAATAGAGTTTGTGGGCAAGTGTTTGACATGCCAGCAAGTTAAGGCTGAGCATCAGTTGCCATCAGGGCTGTTGCAGCCGGTAAAGATCCCACAGTGAAAGTGGGAAAGGATTACGATGGATTTCGTCAGTGGGCTTCCCCTTACGCCTAGTAAGAAGGACTCAGTCTGGGTAATTGTGGATCGTTTGACTAAGTCAGCTCATTTCATACCAGTAAGGGTTGATCATTTGCTTCAGAAGTTAGCCAAGTTGTATGTGGCAGAGATAGTACGGTTGCATGGTGTGCCTGTGTCAATTATTTCGGATAGGGATCCCAGGTTCACGTCGAGGTTCTCGAAAGCTTTGCATCAGGCTTTGGGTACAAGGTTGGATTTTTGCACGGCTTTCCATCCATGATCTAATGGGCGATCGAGAGGGTAATTCGGATTACGGTAGATATATTAAAGAAAAGTGTGTTCGGATTTCATTGGTAGTTGGAAGGAGTATCTACCATTGGCAGAGTTCGCTTATAACAATAGTTATCAAGCGAGTATTCAGATGGCACCATATGAGGCACTATATGGACGGAAATGTCGTACTCCTACGTGTTGGACAGAATTGGGTGAATGGCGGATGTTGGGTCCGGAGTTGGTGACAGAAACAGAGGATAAGGTTAAGATAATTCGAGCTCATCTTAAGGAAGCGTCAGATAGGCAGAAATCTTACGCCGATCTTAAGCGTAGGGATATTGAGTATGCAGTGGGTGATAAGGTCTTTCTAAAAGTATCGCCCTGGAAGAAAGTGTTGAGATTTGGTCAGAAGGGCAAGCTAAGCCCTAGGTTCATTGGGCCGTATACGGTGTTGAAGCGAGTGGGACCAGTAGCTTATCAGCTGGAGTTGCCAACAGAGTTAAGTCAGACTCACGACGTTTTTCATGTTTTGATGCTTAGGCGCAATCGATCAAATCCGTCACATGTGGTACCAGTTGAGGAGATAGAGGTGAGCCCTGACTTATCTTTCGAAGAGGAACTGGTACGGATTCTTGATCGGGATGTCAAAGTTCTGCGTAGGAAGTCAGTACCCCTGGTGAAGGTATTATGGCGGAACCATGGCACGGAGAAGGCCACGTGGGAGCCAGAGGATGTGATGCGACAACAATACCCTCAACTCTTCTGACCAGGTAATTTCGAGGCCAAAATTATTTTTAAGGGGGGTAGAACTGTAACATCCTTAAATCGGGGTTCTGCATTTTGCTTGTGTTGCATGTGATGAATTGTCTATGATGTTCATTTGTCATGTTCTGGGGTCTAGTTGTAACTCAGGATTAGGCCTGAGTTAGGGCTAAAAATTTCATTTTAGTACTTAAGAGGAATGAGCTAGATAAAGTGGGGGTTAAAAGAAATTATTGGGAGTTTTAGACATAAGAACACCAGTGGAAAAGTGGCAAAGAGGCGCCACTAAGGTGTCTAAGGAGTGACGCCACAAGCAGGATGGGAGTGCCTGTGTTCGAGCAGTAGGAGTTGCACTCCCTACTATTTCTTTTTGAATCCACAAGCTGGAGGAGGAGTGCTCAGGATGGACTCTCAGGGATAAGAATGGAAGGAGTCAAACAGATTTGAATTGATGGAGGGGAGGAAATTTAGGAGTTTGAATATTTTCAAACTCATTTGAAGGGAGTTGGCTGAATTTGAACTCTAGGGAAGGGGGTGTTCAGCCGAATTTGGTAAGGTGATTTGGGGGAAGTGTGCAATCGATTTTGGTCCTTTTTAGGGCGGTGGCCGAATGTGCCTAGGTTGATAGCTAAAAATCAACAAAGCTTGGAAGGTCTTGCTCTTTTTGTGTTTAGTGTCAAGCCGAAACCTCAATTGCACCCCTCTCAATCTCTCTTTTCTCTTTTCGGCATATTAGGTACTTGGCTGAACCATCTTTTGTTTTCTTTGTAAAAGCCGAACCCAAGTGGTGTTCTTCCTCTTTTCTTTTGGTTGCCTATTGCCGAAACCCTTCTTTTCTATCATCTTCTTCTCTTTATTTTGTTCAAAAGCTGAAAGCAATACTCCCTTCTCCATTCGATTTCTTTTCTCAAAGCCTCTTGTGCCGAAAGTGATTGCATTCACCTTTGCCGAATTTTTTCTTCTCCATTGCATTATTCATCTTCACCTTTCCATTGTTCAAAAAGCCGAAGCCTTGTTGATTCTCTTCTTGGCCGAATACCCTGCTCCTCAGCCCCACTTTTCCTGCGTCTTCTCATCATCATCTCAGTGCCGAAATCAAGTTCTTTCTTTTGAAGATAGCCAAATCTAGTGGTGAGTGATATATTTTCTCTTCTTGATCAATTCGGGTAAAGATCGAAACCCCATCTCTTTCCTATCATCTTTCTATTATAGAGTTATGTGTTGAATTTTATTCTTATTCTTTAAAGGTAGTCGAAGCCCCTAACAACATTAAAGGGTGCCGATCTGTGGTGGTTAGGAGCCGAATCAATCATCAAGGTAAGGTAGCGATAATCCCTTTGGTTTCGGGATTTATGATTATGGCCGAATGGCCTTTAGACTCAAAATGATGTGTCAAAACCGATTGTAGGGAGGAGTACAACATGAACTTGTAGATCTTCGGGATTTGGTTGTTAACTTAGGTAAGTACTTTAATGTTTTGGGATCTATTTCTTAATTGATCAAAAGCCGAAGGCTAACCATTTGTGTGTATTAAGGTTTAGCCGATTGCAAGGGAGATCATTACTTGGTTTCAGGATTTGGTAGGAAACCAGATCGGCAGTAAGGTAAAGTACTACCTTCTTGCGACACATTTTTTAGGATTTTGTGAGTAAGCCGAATGGCTTCAGATCTAAAGGGTGATGTTGGCCGATTATTGGTGCAGTGAGGGCATACGTTTCGAGATCTCGTACTATCGCGTAGTTTCGAGATTTCACATTAGATCTACATATAGTCAGGTGTGTAAACGCTTACACACTTTATTAGTATAATGATGCTTATTATGTTACTGTATAACCTTTGGTATTAGTGATTTTGTCTTGTGGGCATGAGCTTGGAATCCGGGTAAGTCCCCTACTATGTGATTTTTGATATACATCAGCATGATTTGTTAAATTCTATGCTATGCCTTAAATGCATGATACATGATATTATGACACGTATGATATGAGCATGACGATGATGGGATTGATGAAAGGAGAGGGATGATTTATTTGGACTGTCACCAGTGGTTTTGACCACAAGATGGGTTGGCCCCATCATTTTATTTGTGACTACGGTCACCAGTGGTTTTGACCACATTTCTATTATTATTTGTGACTAAGTCCCAGTGGTTCTGACCACTAGTGGTTTTGACCACACGATTGATATTTGTGACTACGGTCACCAGTGGTTTTGACCACATATAGATATTATGACTCGTCCCAGTGGTTTGGTACCATAGTGGGTTAGCCCCACATGATTATTACGGGATTGTCATCAGTGGTTTTGACCACACGATGGGTTGGCCCCATCATTTGATTTGTGACTACAGTCACCAGTGGTTTTGACCGCACCGATATATTTGTGACTTCGGTCACCAGTGGTTTTGACCACCAGTGGTTTTGACCACACGGGGTAGTTAAAGGAGATTGGATGTTTAGGTTATGGGGTTGCATGATTTGCATGTTTTGCTAATGATCTGTGTAAGTGGTTGAATTATCGGGTTAGGGATTTATACACTGAGTCTCGGTGACTCACCCCTTCCCTTATATTTGCAGATGAGGCATAGATCGCGGATATGGAGCCGGGAGGACTCGAGGTGGCCATGCATCTTAGTTGGTTTTGATTTTAAAACTGCTATTTCAATTTTAGTAATTCTCCTTAAATTTGGTTTTGGTTTTGTAATAAGGCCGCTAAGTTTATTTTGGGTTTTTTTTTTTTTGTTATTACTTGCTTTTATTCTACTTTTATTTTACATATGTTGGATTTATGGACTTGATAAAATATAACCAGTAAAAAGCAATGCTTTCAAAACTATATCTCTTCGGGTTTTCAAACGTTACCATCGGGTAACATAGCTCACAAGTAATAAGGTAACCTGGATGTTTTTATAACTCTAACTTACAAATCAATTTAAAGGCAAATGGTTCTAAACTTGATTTTACTTATCGCGTTCAGTTTAATTAAGTATATAGTGTTTTCTAAAAACGGCAATCACAAATGGGTTTGTAATCACGAGTTTTCCAAGTATTATGACGACTACTTAATCAATTTCAACATAAATTATCATTGAGTTTTCTAAACTCTAACACAAAACAAGGGTCTTCTTTAAACAAAATTTTTCGACAACTCATGATTTTAAATGTTTTCACTCCGTAACATACCAGATTCGGTCGTGGTGTGTTGACCGGGTTTAGGGTGTTACAAATGAGCTAAGCTAGAGAGGCCAGAATTTTGGAATTTACTCGAAGAAAGCCAGTTAATTCATCTCAAGAAGTCGGGTTCATACTCAAGACGTAGGATATCTCCTTCAATTCCTTCAGGGGTTTTAGGGTTTTCTTATGTTTTGTTTCATATTTTCTTCTGAAATGTATTCTTTTATCATTATGAACTAAACCCTCAGATACTCGAGGGGGATGAAACCTAAGACGAATCTTGTTACTATTTTCTGAACTATATGATAAATACTTGATTTGTTCTTAACTATGTGTTCTTAATTCTTTCTTTGATATTTCAGGATATTGATTCATGTATTGATGTGCTTAGGTAGTGGAGCAAAAGTCCCTGTTTAAGAGTAGATCTAGCATAGTTAAGTGCAGTTGATCGCAATACTAGAAGTAGGATGACGAAAATTTACCGGATTAGGGTCAAACCTAATATGGGAGTCTATAGATCGAGAATGCAATTCTAGGGGGTTTTAATTAGAAAGAGATTTCAATTAATCAACCTAGGATTAGACGTTAGTAGCCTCGAAAGAGGTATTAATATAAATTAGGGAATCCTACAGATCAAGTCAAGTGAATAAATTGAATGGTTCAGAGTTAAATAACAAGTGAAGTCTAGGTGGATTCTTCCTCGGGTATTGTCTTAATCAATTGGTTTTTCTCACAAGTATTTTCCCCAATTCCTTCTCTTTGTCTTAGCGTCTTTAGCTTAGTAATTAGTTAATTTTAGATTTGATAAACAATTCACTTTTATTTTAGGCTAGATAATAAAAAGAAAGTTAGTATTAGTACTTTTGGTTCTTTTGGGTTCAACAATCCGGTCTGGCCACAGCTATACTACTGTCTGATACGTGCACTTTCCTCAAGTCATTGTCACAGTTAGTTTTTAGACTCGATCATTCATTATATAAATTTTAAGACTCTGACATAACGATCAATTACTCTGGAAATTTCTAGATAATACAAGAAACTAAAATAGGACAATTGTTTAAGAATTTCCATGTGTGAGGATTGGAAGTACTTGAGAAAGTCTAGAATGAGACTATTTCTTTGAATTCTTTGTCTAAATGGTGATTGGACCAAATAATGAGTTGTTGCGACAAGTCCTAAGAGAGGATCATTTTACAAGCATTCCCATTGGGTCATAATGTTCGGGGGAATGGTATGACAGATCAAGTTGACAGGAAAAGATTTAAAAACCCCAAATTGTGGTGGAATAGATTGAAGTTGAAACAGATCCTGTGTTACAATAGAAATGGATTAAATCCTATAATCTTGGTGGTATGGTTTGTAGGCAGTATAAGCCTTGGTTCAAATAGAGAGGGCCCTAAAATTTCCATAGGGTAAATTATTTGGGCAAGAATATGATACTTCAAGAGGAACGAAGATGAAACCTTGACGAATAAATAAGTGATGACACCTGAAATAAGAATCATTCTTATAACATTTTTTGCATTCACATATCATAGCATGTCTAATTAGGAGCATTTGACTCATTTCGATCAGGGCATCCTAATTATTAGGCACAAGCATATACCCATTCTACAGGTTACGTCCTCTAGAGGACAATGTAGTAAGGTAGATTGAAGATATTAGTCTAGTCTCCTTGAGTTTGCAGTGGAGCAAACTAAAAATAACAGATCTGACATTCATGAAGTTGTAGTGAAGCAGATCGAAGACATTAGATCTTGTCTCCCTGAGTTTACAGCAGAGCAGACTAAAATAGTAGATCTGGCATTCCTGAAGTTGCGGTGAAGTAGATCAAAGGCATTAGCTTGACCTCCCTGAAGTTGTAGTAGAGCAGACTGAAAATAGCAGATCTGGCATTCCTAAAGTTACAGTGAAGCAGATCGAAGACATCAGTCTTGTCTCCCTGAGTTTGCAGTGGAGCAGACTAAAAATAGCAGATCTGACATTCCTGAAGTTGCAGTGAAGTAGATCGAAAACATCAGTCTTGTTTCCATAAGTTTGCAGTGGAGCAGACTAAAGATAGCAGATCCTGTTTTCCTGAGATTGCAGCGAAATAGATCAGAGATACCAGTTTGGCATCTCTAAGTTTGCAGTGGAGCAAACTAAAATAGTAGATCTTGTCTTCTTGAGATTGCAGTGAAGCGGATCGAGGATACTAGTTTGGTATCCCTGAGTTTGCACTGGAGCAGACTGAAGATAGCAGATCTTATCTTCCTGAGATTGCAGTGAAGTAGATCGAAGATACTAGTTTGACATCCCTGAGTTTGCAGTGGAGCAAACTGAAGATAGCAAATCTTGTCTTCTTGAGATTGCAGTGAAGCGGATCAAAGATACGAGTCTGGCATCACTGAGTTTGTAGTGGAACATATTAAAGGATTGCAGATCTTTTCTTCCTAAAATTACAGCGAAGTAGATCGAAGACATTAGCCTTGCCTTTATGAAGTGGCAGTGAAACAGATCGCAGCTGTCAGACTTGTTTCCCTGAAAGGGTAGTAGGATAGACAGTTCAATACTTCTGAAGTTACAGTTAAGTTCCAATACTCCTGAAGTTGCAGTTGGGTTGGAAGCCATTTGGAAAAGGCGAGAACCAAGAAGTCAAGACAAGACCAGGCAAAATTGGTTTGTTTATAATCTTTGCTCTATTCCTGTTACACGACAATGAGCAAAGAGGGGTAGCTGTAATAGCCCAAGCCTGGACCCATATTAATAATAAAAAAAATAATAAAAGTCCATCAGTTTTTTTTTTTTACAATAAACGGGCTTAAAACCCAAACCCGAATGCTAACCCAAAACCCGTTACACCCAGGCCTAATCAGATTACCCAAACCTAAGCGGCCCAAAAGGGCCCAATACCCAAACTGTTTCAGAGGACCTAGGGTTTCTAGAAAACCCTCGCGCCACAAGCGCTTAGCACAACCCCTCTATCATGCCGCAATCTGCGCACGAATAACGCTCCACCATCGTGTTTCTCACCATTCACCTATAAAACAAGGAAAGAATATCGACAGCAGCAACAAAATAGGATCTTATATTTATTTTTTGATTTATTTTTAGGGTTATAAAACCACTAACGAAATTTGTAAAAGGGAAGAAACACAGAAATATACAGAAAGAACACAGAGATTAAAAAAACTGATAACAGAGGTGATTTCTGAGTATTCATTTCGTCTTTTTTTCTCTCTTTCGATTCATGCAATTTTTTATATACAAAATACTACTAAAAATAAAGAAAACGAATATGCCTTTTGATTTATACTAAAAAAATGAAATTTTTAGCCTGAGGGTCGCCGTTAGCAACAGCGCGTGAGGCACGTGGGGCACGTTCGATGATGGCCAGAGGTCAGAAGACCTATAAAGGCAGAGCATTCTCTGGCCTTTCTGTCATTCTATCATTCTGGAGTTAAATGGAATGGATAAGAATTACAGGGAAAGTAGGAGCTGAAAGATTTCAATATTGAAAAGAAGCTAGAGGGGCAGGCATACCAATAGTACATATGTAACCGATGGCACTTTGGGGATCCATTTTCGATGGGCCGGGAAGGGACAACTTCTATGCCGGAAGGAAGCATTTATGGTCCTCTTGTCTCAGCAATATCTGTTTTTGATGCTGATAGGTTTTCATCGTCCATTGACTCTTGTTGTCTCAAATTAATCCCATTGATTCAAAAATTTCTAGAACAGAAGCTCTATTTTTGAATGGACTGAATTTGGTGTTGATTTGGTAAGAATAAAATACAATAAATTTATTTCATTCTGAAAAACATAAGAATAAAGAATATAAATGTTATCTAGAATAAAATTTGAATTTTTAATAATTAGAATGTGCTAATATAACTTTTAGTTCCTTAACTTGGTAATCAAGTTCACTGTGGTATCAATTTTTTTGTTCCCTTTAGTATCTAAACTTCGCAACTAAGTCTATTTTTGTCTATAAACTCGAATTCCATTAAAATTTGATGACTTGGCACTCTATTTGTCTAAAAAATTCCAAGTGGTGACATGACACAATTTCATAGTACTACATTTTCAAACTTTTACACATGCTAAGTTCAGAGATAGAAATGGACCTACCTGCAAAATTTAGGTACCAAAATGAATGAAAAACATACAAACATCAAAATTGAATTCAATGTCAATTTGGGAGACTAAAAGTTATATTAACCCTTATTTAATTTATAAACTACCAAATTCAAATATAGCTTCCTTATTCTCTTTTGAGTCAATTTTTTAGTTTTCCAATAAAAGTACCATAGGGGTTCTTATACTAGGAGTTAGATTTCATTTTACCCTGTTTACCAAAAAGTAAGCTACTTTAGATCAAAGAGCAAACTAGTCATTTATATTAAAATTTTCATCTATTTCCATGGTGACGAAATAACCAAACAGTTACACGTGGCATGCCACCTGTACCTCATGTTGATATACAGGGACCAATATTTAATAATAAGAATTGATAAAAAAAATTAATAGAATGGCTAGTTTGCTCTTTAATCTAACATACAATGACTAATTTACCCATTTTTTTAGTAGAATGGGCAAAATGAAATCTGACTTATAGTACAAGGGCTCCATTTTACATTTACCATAGGTTGCCCCATGAAATTGTCCAACAGTACCTAGTTAGTACCTAAACTATTTTTTGATCTAATCGGTACCTAAACTTGTATTTCGTCACACACTTTGGTAGAGGTGAACGTTCGATCGAGTCAAACCAAGTGCAAAAATTTCGAGTTAATTGAGTTTATGAGTCCTATTTTATCATCCTAACTCGATTTGAATTTATTTTCGAATTGAATCGGGTGAAATTGTTTGAGTTAAATTAAAAAATTAAACATGTCAAATTAAAATCTTGTTACAATATAACTAATTTCATGTTAGAGCACATAAATTTGAAACCATATATATTTGAAAAAGAATTTCAAAGCAAAATAATAAAAAATAAAATACTTAAGTATGATAAACTTAAATTATTAATTAACTTATTTAGGTCCCGAAATTATTATTTTATCACTTTTTTAAATTTCTTTATATATTCTTTAATTTTTTGTAATTTTTTAATATAAAATTTGGAATTTTTATAATATTTTAATTTTTTTGTAATTTTTGTTGGGAGAGACCAATTCGTTCATTTTCAAAATTGACAGGGACCAAAGGGGTATTTACACCAACCTGTTATTCAAATTAGTCTAGTTATTCGAATTGTAAAATTCAACTCGACTCAAACTTGAATAATTTGAATAAATCAATTTGATTAACTTAAAATTTAATTTTTTTTAGTTTTTTCGAATTGAATTGAGTTTTGCTCACCCCGACACTTTGGTACCTCACCACTAACACTGTTAATCTATGTTTACGTGGCACTAATAGCCAATCACACAGTGACATATGACAACCTCTCATTATGACATGTGGTAGACATAAATACAAATTACTAAGAAGTATATATTTTTCATATCAAGAATGAATACAAACAAAATCGTTAGGGTTCATTTGAATCTAGACAACTATTTGTCCATATTCATTCAAGATGCAATTTTTAATTAATTTTGTATGTTTTTAATTTTTTTAACAAAATATTAGGTTTTGGATATCATTATTTTAAAATTAAAAAATATAAAAATTAATAAAAATATAAAATATTTTTTACAAATGAACTTAGATAATCATTTCTCTAAAATTAATGATGTGCTTTTAGTAATTTTATATTTTTTATTTTTTTTATAAAATATCACTTTTTTATGTTATTATTATTTTAAAAACATATAAAATATAAAAACTAAAACAAATAAATTTATAAAAAATCTATACAGTTAAAAACATATAAAAAGCATGAGATTAGATCTTCCATGTCTTGCTTACCTTTAATGAGATTAGATCTTTTCTTCATTTTCAATAGTACCATTTTGGCACTCTTAATGAAAATGACCAAATTTATAATAGAGGTAACATTTAACATTATACTTGGCACACCTCATTTTGCTTAATCTCAAGTAATTTTGTCTTGCTCTTTCACAATTTCTAGTTGATGGGTTACCGTTATCACTGTTGCAGTTACTATGATCACCTCATCCACATCCTCCGTGGCCAAGGCCAAGGCCATGTCATCTTCCTCTTTCTCATCCTCAACGTCAAACTTTTTTATTCTTGTTGTAATAGCCCATTTGTGCCCCGGCCCATATTAATAATAAAAAATAATAAAAGTCCATCAGTTTTTTTTACAATAAACGGGCTTAAAACCCAAACCCGAATGCTAATCCAAAACCCGTTACACCCAGGCCTAATCAGATTACCCAAACCTATTCGGCCCAAAAGGGCCCAATACCCAAACTGTTTCAGAGGACCTAGGGTTTCTGGAAAACCCTCGCGCCGCAAGCGCCTAGCACAGCCCCTCGGTCACGCCGCAATTCACGCACGAATAACGCTCCACTGTCGTGTTTCTGGCCATTCACCTACAAAACAAGGAAAGAATACCAACAGTAGCAGAAAAATAGGATTTTATATTTATTTTTTTGATTTATTTTTAGGGTTATAAAAACCCTAACGAAATCTGTAAAAGGGAAGATACACAGAAATATACAAAAATATCAGAAAGAATACAGAGATTAAAAAAACCTGATAACAAAGGTGATTTCTGAGTATTCATTTTCATCTTTTTTTTCTCTCTGTCGATTCATGCAAAAAATTTTTATATACAAAATACTACTAAAAATAAAGAAAATGAATATACCTTTTGATTTATACTAAAAAAATGAAATTTTTAGCCTGAGGGCAGCCGTGAGCGACGGCACGTGAGGCGCGTGGGGCACGTGCAATGATGGCCGGAGGTCAGAAGACCTATGAAGGTAGAGCATTCTCTAGCCATTCTGTCGTTTTTTTTAAGTTTGTTTAAAATGATTTTTTTTACTATTTTGGTTTATAAAGGCCCACAGAGCGACGTCGTGTTGGTATGGCCAATTAATAACCAAAACGGTGTTGTTTTAAAGCCAAAGATCCGCGCGTTGACCCGACCTGAGGAGGATCCGCACATTTTTATTAAAAGGTCTAATTGCCCTATAAGCCCTTCTGCATTATTTCGATTTTATAATTATGTCTGAATAGCATTTTTTCCTTATTTTTGATTTGGCCTTGAATCAGGATCTTTGTTTCAATTTAGTCCATAGGGCTATTTGAAGGCAGAATGGGAACGGCGTCGTTTAGGGTATAAGGCATAATTGCCTAATAGGTTCCTATAGTGTGACGCGCGTTCTAATCTGATCCTTTTACATTTTTTGGATTTTGTTTTATTTCGATTTAATCCTTGTTTCCTTGATTTTTAACCTTTTTATTTATTTATATATTTTTTTAATTACTCTAGCATTTTGTGAAATTAATTCATTTTTATTAAATTCTATATTATTTTTATATTTTTAAAATTTTTGTATAGTGTATATTATTTAAATTAATTCATTATTAAAGTTTTCTATGTATTGTTTATTTTAAATATGTATTATTTTATATATTAAGTTGCTATATTATATTTATCCTTTATACTTATATTTTATATATTCAGGTTTTTTTGTATACTATTGGTTTAAAATATACATTTATTTTATTACGTATATATATGTATCTACTTTTAGATTTTGCCATATCATTTTTACATATATGTTTTTTTATTTGCAATATCTATTTATTATTTGGTATATGTCGTTCATTTTATACTGTTATTTTTTTTTTACACTTGATCTTGCATGTAAAGTTTCATATTTATTTAGTAGTTCTTATTTTTCGTTATTTATTGCTTTATGTCTTTTATTTGTTTATCCTTGCTCTTTTATTTGTTTATGATTTTTATGTTTGCTTTAGTATAGCTATTTTATTATTTATATTATTCGTTATTTTATATTATTCTTTCTTTAATTGTCTATATTAGTATTAATCGTTAACATGACTTGTAATTATGGTGAATTGCTATTTGGTATTTATGTTTTGTAATATATTAATGCAATATTTTACTCCAATCATTCTTAATAAAAAAAGCGCATTTTGCTAAATTGTCGCATTTTATTCAAAAGATTTTTTTTGTTAAAAAAAAGGGGTACGACGATACATAATATTTGAGAACCTCGAGAAAAGTTGTACCCTAACTCACTGGGTTTCAATTTTTCTCATTGAACTTAAGATATTAAGTATTTCTTTTTGAAATTGAAACCCATAAACTTCAAATCAAAACTTATTCTCGGGAATTTAAGGTGTTGTATCCTAACTCATTCGATATGATGTTTTGTATTTTGAGGTAAGGATTTTCTACAAATAAAGGCAAGCTTATTTTTGAAGTCTTGAAATGTTGCATTCTAACTGATTGAGTGGGGCATTTTATTTCTTTGAGATAAGTCAGTCTTTGCTTTCTTTCAATTAAAAGGATCATATTTTTAAAACTTCGACATTAGGACAATAACTAATCAATCCGGTACCAATTTTGGGTGTTTCGAGGGTGCTAATCCTTCCTCGTACGTAATCGACTCCCGACTCCCGAACCCCTTCTTTTTTTTCTCGAAATTCGTAGGCCAAAATAAATGTTTTGAAATAAAATGTTTTATATGGTGATCCGATCACACCTAAGCAAAAAGTGATTGGTGGCGACTCCGTTTTCATTTTTAAATTCGATTCCCATGTTTTTTAAACATAAAAATGGTTTCGACACTTGTCTTCTCGTTTATCTTTTAAATATAACTTTATTTTAAAAAATTGCTCCAACTCATCTTGTCTTCCATTAAAGTATTCTTCTTGATCTTGTAACTCGATCATTACTTGTTCAACTCCCATACAGTACAAAAACAACTTAATCAAACTTTGGAATCAAGGAAAGAAGAATCTTTACAGTCATATGATTATCTGACAACGATTTTCCATATTTCGTTATTTGCTTCATAATATCCAACATCATTAATAATAATCCAATTTTTTTTTTCAAATTACTTCATTCGTAAAGTTTCAACTTCATCTTGTAACACTTAGAACCGCACCTTCTTCACTTTGTCAACTCTTTGAAAGAACTTCGTAAAATTTTCTACGCTTCTGTTGTAACCACTTTTACAAACATCAATTCTTCTAGACATTAGTGGACGAAGTTAAAAACTTGTTGATCCTTCTTTCTTGTCTTTACCAAAACATCTTTCTCAATTTGCAATGTTAGAAGCTAGGAAAGGTTGAAGATAGGTTTAACACAAAAGAGTATAGTTCAATAGAGAGAAATTGAAATGCAAAATTGAATTGATTTCTTTCTTGAATCTTGATTACTTTTCTTATCTTTGTACATTATCAGTAGTATATATATATATATAGCTTTTAACAACTGCTCTCAATAGCTTCTAGTTGTATCAATTGCTTTAGCTTACTGACTTGCTAACCGACTAACTACTTACTAATTATTATCTATGTGTTCTCTAACATTCACCCATCATCCCGATGGGTAAGACTCGAAGAAGAGTTCTAAATCGAGAAAAAAACATCTCTAAAAGCGGCTTAGTGAGAACATTAGCAACTTGATCACATGCTGGAACTTCACCAACCATAATAGACCCATCTGTGACTTTCTCACGGACAAAGAATAGGTCTAGTTCAACATGCTTGAACTTAGAGTGTAAGACAGGGTTGGCCGCAACTGCAACTGCACTAGAGCTGTCACACCAAACATTAGGTGTATCGGCCGATTTAACTTGTGGCTTTTAAGTAGCGAAAGTAACCAAGTAACTTTACTAGCAGCTGTAGCAAGACTTCTGTACTCTACCTCAGCCGAAGACCGAGAGACCACTTACTGCTTTTTAGAACACCACGACACGGGAGTAGAGCCAAAGTAAACACAATATCCTAAAGTTGACCTACGGTCGTCAAAATCTAATCCCCAGTTGGTGCCAGCATTTGCAACCAAAGATAGCCTGGCAGGCCTAAAAATAACCCCAAAGTCAAGGGTGCCACACAAATATCACAAAATGCATTTCAGGTCAATTATGTGAATAGTGGTAGGGCTGTGCATAAACTAGCAGATCCGATTTACCGCATATGTACTGAAGTGCACCAGCCAGGCTCCTATACTCAGTCGGATCCTCTAAAAGTTGCCATCATCTTTGGATAGAGTGGACGAGCTAATCATAGGAGTGTGGACACTCTTCGTATTAGTCATTGATGCTCGGTCAAGAATATCATGAACATATTTCGTTTGACACAGGTGTAGACACCTTGAGGAAGAGCGAGTTACTTCGATTCCGAGAAAATATTGGAGATCACCCATGTCCTTAAGTGAGAATTCATCATTTAACAACCGAACAAACCAATCGATAGTGGTAGACAAGCTTCCAGTAATAATAATGTCATCGACATACACCAGAACACAGAGAGTAGAATCAGACGTGATCCGCAAAAAAAAAGATGCATCAGATTTCAATTTGATAAAGCCAATAGAAACCAGGAAGTGCTTCAGCTTCTCAAACCAGGCACGAGGGGCCTGACGAAGTCTATATAAAGCTTTCTTTAGACGGTACACAAGCGATTTGCCAGTCAAATCATACTGAATACAACCCGGAGGTTGCTGCATAAACACCTTAGTATCAAGTTCACCATTTAAAAAGGCATTATTGACATCGACCTGTCGAAGCAGCCACCCACCCATTGGAAATAGCAATAGACAGGATAACTCTAATAGTAGCAGGTTTCACCACTAGACTAAAGGTTTCCTTGAAGTCATAGCTAGGAACTTGAGAACAATCTTTTGCTACTAATCAAGCCTTCCTCCGGGCAATAGTACCATCAGAATTTCTTTTGATTTTGAATAGCCACTTGTATCTGATGACCTTGCGATTTGTTTTTAGTGTAATAAGCTCCCAGGTAGAATTATGAACAAGAGCATCATACTCAGCTTGAACAGCAGCACGCCATTCAGTAGTAGATAGGGCTGGGTTTAAAAATGCTTGCTTTAGCTCGAGTCACCATTAGATAAGTGTTAGTTACGGGCTGAGTAAAACTCCAACCACCAGAGGATGAATAGTCATCTGCAGTGAGTTTATCGAAATAGGTACCCTCATCATTTGAAACGGAAGGTTGACAAGGCTCAGGAGCACCACCGGATAGAGATAGGGCCGACCTAGCAGCTAGTGAAGGATTGGACATAGGTGAGGACACAATGACGGGCTCTATAAACCTAGACGAGATAGTTCAAACAAGAGGCACCACCTTTGGAATAGACGTACCAGAGTCCAGTACAGAGCCCTGTATACCACGCTCAAATGATAGAAACCTACTCTCATCAATTTTAACATGTCGGGAAATGATAATTTTACCATTCGATAAGAGGAACTGATAACCCTTATGTTGAGTACTGTAGCTCAAAAAAATAGAAGGTTGAGAATGAAACTCTAACTTATGGGTCACAAACGATGTAAGTACGGAAAACAACAATAGGCAAAAACTCGAAGATGATCATAGGTAGGATCATGTCCATGAAAAGCCTTAAACAGAGATTGACCTTTGAGGATTGTAGTAGGAAGGCGATTAATGAGATGAACCGTACAGTAAAAAGCATACCCCCAGTAATCTATAGATAGACTGACTTGGGCCAACAACGTGATGCCCATTTCAATAAAGTGCCGATTTTTGCGTTCAGCCACTCTATTTTGTTTGGAGGTATATAGGCAGGTCAATCGATGAACAATCCCTTGAGATGCTAAAACAGATATGAAGACTCGATACTCTTCACCCCAATCACTCTGAAGCTATTTAACAGACTTGCCAAACTGCATTTTGATTAGCTGTTGGAACTGAGTAAAACATTCTATTGCATGAGACTTTTGACGAAGAAGATAAATCCAAGTAAATCTAGTGCATATATCAATAAACGATACGTAATACCACTTATTGTCACACGCAACAGATGTGGGGACCCCAAAGATCAGAAACAATCAATTTAAAGGGTTGATACTTGATGGTAGACATAAAGAATGACAATTTATGAGATCTCCCTTATTGACATGTAGTACATATACTATCAAAATTGTATTTAGTAGAGACAATATTACATTTGTCTAAAACAGACTTAACTACAGAGGTAGATGGGTGACCAAGACGGTTATGCCACAAAGCAAAAATAGGACAATCTGTAGCCTTTTCTAAACCCTCGTATGAGCGACAAATGGAGCATCAGTAGACGGAGCAAACACCACGGATACGAGAAAGTGATATAGCCTTTCACGAATATGGCCAGTCAGTAAAACTTTCCGGGTCAAGATGTCCATAATAGCACAATATGTTGGATGAAATTCAAAGAACACATCATTATCATTAGCAAACTATGATACCGACAAAAGAATTTTTATATACTAGGCACACACAGACATTATGTAAACAAAGTAATTTGGATTGAGTAGGTAAAATACTATTACCAATCAATGAAATCATCACAAGAGTCTGTCACCCGTTAAAAAAGAAGACGTACCTGAGTATGGTGTGGCATCAAGCAAGATCGACGGGTCACGACAAACATGATGACTGGCACCAAATTCAAGGTACCAAGACGTGGTACCAATGGGCATGGGAATGTAAGAGTCATTTCCACCACCGGTCGACTCAAATTGAGTAGTGTTGATATGGGACCCTGAAGAGTCGGAGTAATCGGATGCATGTAGATCGCCTACCCGAGGGAGCCCAATACACGAGTTAAACCTTGAGTAGATACGAGCTCGGGTTTAGTGGGCCACAGAACTGAAACACCACCGGTCAGTCTAAAATTTAGCCTAAAACTAGGAGACGAGTCGACTTGTACATAGTTGGATGTGGGCCCATTTTGAACAAGGAGAGTCATCGGCCTAGCATTAGAAGGCCCACTTGTACACAGCCCATTGCCATTTGATAGCCCAAAATCACGCCCATTGACATGTGGCCCATTTTCTTGCGACCTAGGAGTGAACTTGGATGGATGCATCATGTAATGCCCATTTTGACGATAACCCACATTCAACCTAACTGTATTTGGCGAATAAGACAAGGTAAGCCCACGTTGGAGTGAACCATACACCCCACCATCATAATAGCTGGCCACCAAACAATATTGACTACTATCACAAGCATTCTGACCATATGAAACCCTAGGTTTTTTTACTTGAGGAGGCCCCCATTCATGCATGCCTTCTCCTTGCGGTGCACCAATCCCATACAGATTCGGTGGAGCAAAGATCGGATCACCTTAGTATGGCACTAAAGTAACCAATAACGGTGCCTCCAAGTCCCGGTGGTAGCTGTAGCAGCAGCGTTGGGCCTCATGACCGAACCAGCTGTAGATCTGACACTGAAGGTGAGATTGGAAGCTTCTCCCGTGACCACGAGTGGACACACGACCGCCACAGATGCACCCCTCCGCTCCTTGCGATGGTACTTACAACGGTACATTCTCAACTAGGTTTGCATGGATGGCGACTTTTTGAATCGCACGAACTTGTCGATTCTCACATTCGACCAACACGTTCACCAGCCACTGAAAGGATAAAGCACTCGGTGACAACGAGGTAGAGGAGACAATCGCCTCAAACTCTGGCAGTAGGCCAGTGAGCATGACCTCGATCTTCTTTTCTTTCGAGATGCGAGATCCGGAGGTTTCTAATAGAGCCTAGAAATTCTTGATTCGAGCAACATAAGATTTGATAGAGAGAGCACCTTTCATCAATGAGTGGATTTCATGGCAGATTCTAGACTGCTTTGCAGCTGTATCGATCGTAAACAGGTTTGTCGCCATGTTCCATACGTCGCAGGCCATGTGAGCATTAGTGAAGGAAGGCAGAAGAGAAGGGCTAATGGTGGAGGGGAGCCACGATGCCAGAAATCGATCCTGCTGTGTGAACACCTGAGCCGATGGATTAGGAGCAAGAGTTCTTTCTTATGTTTGAAGAAACCTCAGCAATGGAGGTACGGTTCCGTCTAAGAACCCGGTTAGATCATAGCCATGAATAATTAACTTTACTTGTTTGTGCCATTGAATGTAGGTGCCATCCTCGAGCCTGACTACCTCATGTCGAGGAAACGAGTTGATGACACGGTCACCAGTGAATACAACAAAGCCAGGTTCAATGGAGGTGGAATCGGTGGATTTCGTGGTGGCCATAGATCCCAAGATAAGCCGGCAAATGATACCATGTTAGAAGCTAGGTAAGGTTGAAGATAGGTTTAACACAAAAGAGTATAGTTCAATAGAGAGAAATTGAATTGCAAAACTAAATTGATTTCTTTCTTGAATCTTGACTACTTTTCTTATCTTTGTACATTATTAGTAGTATGTATATATATAGCTTTTAACAACTGCTCTCAACAACTTCTAGTTGTATCAACTACTTTAGCTTGCTGACTTGCTAACCGACTAACTACTTACTAATCATTATCTATGTGTTCTCTAACATTCAATAATGATGCGTTATTTTACGAAGAATCATAACCATATCTCATGAGATTGGATAAGATAAACCAAATAATTAATAACATATAAACACGTCTAAATTTACAAACATAATCAAGAAATTTAAATTACATATCCAACCATGGATAGATCTACACCTCTTTTCTTTTTTTGATATCTTAATAACACTTGCATTTAATGATCTGAACCAAGATTTTCATGTTATCTTTGGAACTGACTCTTATATGTAAAAATTTTAAACCAGGTTATAAACCTCCATCAAAAAAAGCGTGTGAGTGGTCCTCTAGGGCGTAGCTGGGGTGGCATGGGCCCCTACCCCTAAAATGTAAAATTGTGATTTAGGCCCTTAAAATTTTTAAAAATTTTTAAACTGGTAAAGGTAAAATTGCACTTTGGCCCCCCTAAAATTATAAAAAACCGATTTAGTCCTTTACAAATTATAAAGATATAAACTATAAAAATTAAAATGTCATCCGGCCCTCCTAAAATATTGTTCTGGCTTCGCCCCTGTAGTCCTCCATCAAAAAGCGGCGGCGGTCGTCCATTAAAAAGCAGTGGTCGTATCTCAACAATTGCAATGGCTGGTATCGTGGCATCTTTTTGTGGAATTGCTGTTATAAGTTAGATGATGAAATATCCGACGTTCTCTTTGGCGATGAATTCCAAAATGGAATGGAACTTAGGAAGTTTTCCTTGGTACAAATAGCTAAAATGACCAATAATTTCAACAGTGAAAAACTTGGAGAAGGAGGGTTTGGTGTAGTTTATAAAGGGTACTTAAGGGACTTGGATACTTATGTTGCTGTTAAACGGATTTCAAAGGCCTCTAAGCAAGGAATTAAGGAATATGCATCTGAAGTGAAGATTATTAGCTGATCAAGGCACAAGAATCTTGTGAAGCTTATTGGTCGGTGTCATGAAAAAGGAGAACTTAAAGTTGTTTATGAGCTGATGGCTAATGGCAGCCTAGATTCCCATCTTTTTAAAGGCAAAAACTTATTGACCTTGGAAGTGAGATTTAAAATTGTGCAGGACCTAACATCAGTACTATTCTATCTACATGAAGAAGGTGACCATTGTGTACTACACAGAGATATCAAAGCGAGCAACATTATGCTAGATTCTAGTTTCAAACCACCCATTCAGCTGGGACTATGGGCTATTTGGCACCTGAATGTGTTTGATCGGGAAAAGCTAGCAAGGAATCGGACGTTTACAGTTTTGGAGTTGTGGCATTGGAGATTGCATGCGGTAGAAGATCAATAGATCCCAAATATGAAGAATCTCAAGCTTTGTTGGTAGCTTGGGTGTGGGACGCATATGGAAGCCAACGGTTGCTTGATGTAGCTGACCCGAAACTAGGTATGAACTTTGATGCTAAACAAATGCAATGTTTGTTGGTGGTTGGACTGTGGTGCGTCCATCCTGACCAGCATTTAAGACCGTCGATAAGGCGAACAATTCAGGTTCTTAATTTTGAAGCACCATTGCCGAAGCTTCCAAGTACGAGGCCAACTGCGACATATGATGCACAAACTGAAATTCAAGCAAGTAAGCCATGCTTTACTGGTATGAGTATTATAGTCCCATGTTAAACTACTATAGTTATCATATACATAAAGCGTAAATTGATAAAAAATGTCTATTAACAATAATATTTATATCAATACATGTTTAATGATTAAACGCTTTTGATATTAAATAAATAGTTAAAATTTTAAATTTATACAAAAATGGACAATGAGCAAAAATATGGCCGAATATTTGCTTGGCCCAGCGAACGAAAATACCCAAAAGGCAGACCCAATCTGCCATATTTTTGTCATTAAAAATAAAAAGAAATTAACATAGGGCATATTAGTTGTGTAAATTATAAACTTTTTAGGTCTAATCGAATTATTATTATTTCTCCAAAGCCTGAATTGAATTGAAAGATGGGTTTTTTGTTGCACTTATTTTTTGGGATTATTTTTTTATTCAAAATCTTCTAAATTTTGGACTGTTGTTCCGGCAATTAGTTCAACCTCATCCTGAATTTCAGGATTTTTATCTTGAAAATAATCAAATCCAAATTAAAATTTGAAATTCATGATGAAAATGCTGATGTAGCAAAAAAACTATTGAAAAGGGATACAGATGACATGGGATCACTGTTTCATACAATCTTTTCCCAAGGAAAAAGGTCATCTGTATCCCTTTCCAAGGTATTAGTAACAAAATTTTTTAACGTGAGTTGAGAAATTAACACATATCCTTAAATTATATTTAAAAAATTAAAAATAAATAAAATATATGATAAATTTTCAATATCACTTATGAAGTCAAAACTTTACGTGGCTAGTATGCTAAATAAGAATCCTCAGATAAAAGCCAAATTTCTCAAACTTATATTGTGAAATGAAAAGGATATGATGCCGGCCAAACTATGCATGACAAGAGAAACTGAATTTTAAAATTTATATTTACTAAATCTCATCTTTTACAAATGACTAAATAAACTAATACACTAATCATAGTTCGAATTCTTGATAAAATATATTTATGACATTGAATGCTTCTCTTATCTCCAAGTGTTCACTCTACCTCCCTTTTTCCATATTTCTCCATAGGCGGCCAATAATTTTGTTCCTCTTGCTTTTCGATTCATTTTCAAAGAAACATCCGAAAATTTATTAGTCTAATATCTTTATGAAAAACCCAAGCTTTCAACCCATTTTTTTGTTCATTCAAATCAAGCAAAAAGGAGCTCCTGAATGCCTCTCCAAAAATCTTCCAACATGTTCATTCATCGACTCCTTTTTCCTTCAATATTCATAGTTTGTTGCCTCATGTCGCTTACAAATGGAGCTACACTTCCAAATGATGAAGGTGATTCATAATATTACGCTAGAAAGAAGCTTAATTGGCTTCATTATTTCTTTTAGTAAATTTCAACTTTTTTTTTTATATATATATAGTGGAAGCTTTGAGAAGGATTGGTATGACACTGGGGAAGAGATGGAACTTTTATTTTGATCCATGCAGTAGAGACGATGGTTGGTTGGACCAACCCACACGATATTATGCTAATAATGTTACTTGTGATTGCTCCTTCAACAATAACACTACCTGCCATGTCATCCACATGTAAGCATATATATATATATTATTAAAGCTTATCCACCATTGAGTTGTGACTAAACTTGTTAGATCTGTTCATAAATTATATATGGTTTTATTAAGCATATCAAAAATTTATTAGAAGTGAGAGAAGGTCGAGATTTTACAAATATGAAATGATATCATTTAAATGGATTCCATCATGTATAGAAGTAACTATCATAAGCTATGATTTGATATTATGCGTTAAAATTCCACCTTAAAACTAGAATATGAAATGAAAGTGGCTCAACTTGAAACATCATGTAAAATAAATAAAAAAACTTAAATGATATGGGATAAAATCATTGCAGCAAAATAGGCTTTTAATGGCGTTATTTTAAGCCTATAGCAGCGCTTTTAAGCGCCGCTAAAACTATTTGTTCTGTTTTTACAAGCGCTGCAAAAATGCCGCTATAGATGATGCCGCTAAATTTTACGGCATTTATGTGAAAAAAACGCCACTAAAGAACATGACTTTTAGCGGCACTTTGCTCACAAATGCCGCTAAAGAACATGACCTTTAGCGACGCTTTGCCCACATACGCCACTATAAAACATGACCTTGCAAGTTTATTATCTATGTTTTTTTTTTTTTAAAGAACCTACACGCAGTACACTATTATTTCTTATTGGCTAGGAAATAATTGAAAATGTTTTTTTTTTTTCAAATTTTAGTTTATAGGTGTTGATGGATTAAAGAATATACACATTAATATTTTAATAAAAAAACCCCTCTTAAGTTAAGGGTTCAAACGAAACTGTGTCGAAAACAATATTTACATAAAATGTGGATTTTTAAGAAAAAAAAATATCATATAAATTAATGCATTATAAGAAAATGCTTCTCTCATAAATAATTTTATTATCCTGGCTACATTCAACTTTAATTATGTAAACCCTAAACCCACCACCCCCAACATAAATTTTTAGATTTATTAATAGGTTAAAATATGTACTTAGCTCCTATACTTTGATAAAATTTAAAATTTAATTTCTATATTTAAAAAGTTCAAAAATTTAATTCCTAATTTTCTAATTTAAAATTTTTAGCCCAATCATTATAACTTTGTTGATATTTTTGTCAAAATTTGTCAACTTGACAAATTAATTAGGCTCTCCTCATATGATGTTGTATATGATTTATAAAAATACAAATATGTGCAGTTGAGAAATTCTACCAAAAATAATAATAACTGGACTACAAGTTTCAAATGAAAGAATAAAAAGATTGGATTTGTAACTTTTAAAATATAAGGATTAAATCTTAAATTATATAAAAGTGCAGGGACTAATTTCATATTTTAACCTTATTAATGTATTTTTATATACCTTATTAATATGTTTTAGGGTTAAAGGAGGTTGTAAGAATATATGTATAATTTTGGTTAGCAACTTCAATTAAATCTTTGTCTTTGTTTAAGATTTCGTTTTTTCATGGGTTATGGCTAGATTTGATAATGCCCGACTTAGGGGTTCAAAAATTGGGAGGATTTAAAAAATATAAAGGTTTGAAAAATGAGTTTAGGAAAAAATTAAGACCCGTTTAGAAAATGGGATAAGCCTATGGCTCAAATTTGCAAAACAAAAAAATTATTTTTTTGTTGTTGTTTTTCCACTGTTTTACTATCATTTTACTATTATGTTGTTACTATTTTGTTGTTATTATTTAGATATTTATAGCTTTTGTTTTGTTGTTAATTTTGTTACTATTTTTGATGCATTTGCTTATTAAGTTACATTTATATTAGCGTTATTTAAGTATAAAGACTTTTTTTTAATTTATTTTCAATTTGTTTGGAAACATTTATTTTAATATTTTTTGTGTGTTTTTGATGTATTATAATTTTTAAAGTTTTTATATAAAAAATTTTAATACGAACAGATCAAATCAAATTTTAGCATTTTTATCTAGGTCAAGCTTGGACAAAAATTTAAATCTATTTTTCAAGCTAAGAATAGACCTAAAATTTTGTTAAGGTCCAATCCGAACTCAACTTGCCCATCATGTCTAATTATAGTTGTCGAAACCATTTTTTATATTTTAAAAAAACGGGGATCGACTTTAAAACGAAAATGGAGTCGCCACCAATCCCTTTTTGCTTAGGTGTGATAGATCACCTTATAAAACGTTTCATTCAAAATATTGATTTTGGCCTACGAAATTCAAGAAAAAGGGTTCGGGAGCCGGTTACGTACGAGGAAGGATTAGCACCCTCGTAATGCCCAAAATTGGTACCGGATTTATTAGTTATTGTCCTAATGTCGAGAATTCAAAAAGATTTGAAAACATAATTTCTTTAAAAACTTGAACAATTTGAGTTGGAACTTAAGATTCATTTGTTCTGAAAGAATACAAACATCACATCCAGCACGTTAGGACATGATGTTTTAAACCCTCGTAACCAACATTATCTCATGATTTACAAAATTCATTAAAAGGATATTTATTTATTTAGTCAAACAGAAAATTGAAACCCAACACGTTAGGGCACTATTTTCCGAATTTCTAAACACAAAACATTGCCTTATTTAAGAAAAACTTTTGAATAAAATGTGGTAATTAAAGGAGATAGATATTTTTAAACAAAGATAAAAAAATAATATTAAGTTATTGCAAAAAAGTGTAATTTACTAAAGTTACAGGTCATATTAACAATTAGCACTAACATAAACAATTAAGTAAAAGAATGACAAGCAATAATAATAATGTTAAAGTAAACAAAGATAATGGATTAAATTTTTTTTTAAAAATGGACAATCAAAATAAAAAATATAGAGTTGATAATAGCAATTTTAAAAGAATCTACAAAAAAAATAAGGAAAAAAATTTTATTCACAAGATTAAATTCATGTATAAAAATAATAATAATATTAGGTAAATAATATATTCAAAACAATTAATAAATATTATAACAATTTTTTAAAAAATAAAAAAAAGTATAAAAAAGATATGGATAAATAAAAAAAGTTAAAAAAACGCATAAGTCAACCTAACTCTCTCAATATGAGGATTCAACGAAATTCCTCCACCAAAATCTAACTCGAACGGAAGCAACTCAAAAAGAAACGAAGATGAGCGAAGAAAAAAATAAGAACAAGCCATAGAAAATAAGAACACAAAAGAGAGAGAAATTTGAGTGAATGCTCTCAAGAATTTTTATTACTCAAAACTCAAGTGTCCTTTACAATGAAGGGAGAGGCCTCTATTTATAGTTGAGCGTCCCCAAATCCAACGATACAGATCAATTACATCAACGGCTAAGATTAAAAGGTATCTACAAATTAAATCTCTAAGATTACAAAATCATATCTTCTAAGATTGCATATCATATCTAAGATTTGCATATCATATCTAAGATTGCATATCATATCTTCTAGGATTGCATATCATATCTAAAATTTGCATATCATATCTAAGATTGTATATCCTTGAAGATTGTGTTTCCACATACGTCAAGCTTGTAGATAGACCTTCAATCTTTTCAAGTAATGGGCCATTCCGATTGGGCCAAATGATATATTTTGGACTGGACTTAGACTTTGTTTTATTATTTTGGGTTAATTATTATTATTTTGTATGGGCACGGGCTAAATTGGCCTATTGCAGCTGCCCCTCTTTGCTCATTATCGTGTAACGAGAATGGAGAAAAGACTATAAAAGAACCAATTTTGCCGGTCTTGCCAAGCCTTAACTCATCTTCTTCAAGTAGTCTTTAACCCAACTACAACTTCAAGGAGATTGAATCTGTAGCTTTAATCTTATTCTACTGCAACTTTAGGGAGATAAGACCTACTCCTGTAGATTTAATCCATCCTACTGTAACTTAAGGAAAGTGAGACTATTATCTTTGATCTTGCTTCACTGCAATATTCAGGAAGACAAGATCTGCTATTTTCAGTTTGCTCCGCTGCAAACTTAAGGAGGCTAGATAATATCTTCGATCTGTTTCCTACAACTTCAGGAAGATAAGTTCTACTGTCTTCAGTCGGCTCCGCTGCAACTTCAAGGAGGCAGGCTAATATCTTTGATCTGCTTTCTGCAACGTTAGGAAGATAAGATATGCTGTCTTCAGTCTGCTCCGCTGCAAACTCAGGGAGGCATGCTAATATCTTCGATCTGCTTCCTGCAACTTCAGGAAGATAAGATCTACCATCTTCAGTCTGCTCTGCTGCAACTTCAGGGAGGCAAGCTAATATCTTCGATCTGCTTCCTGCAACTTTAAGAAGATAAGATCCGCTGTCTTTAGTCTGCTCTGCTGCAACTTCAGGGAGGCAGGCTAATATCTTCGATCTGCTTCCTACAACTTCAGGAAGACAAGATATGCTATCTTCAGATTGCTCTGTTACAAACTCAAAGAGGTAGGCTAATATCTTTAATCTACTTCCTGTAACTTCAAGAAGATAAGATCTGCTGTCTTCAGTCTGCTCTGCTGCAACTTCAGGGAGGCAAGCTAATATTTTCGATCTGCTTCCTGCAACTTCAGGAAGATAAGATATTCTATCTTTAGTCTGCTCCTCTGCAACTTCAGGGAGGCAGGCTAATATCTTTGATCTGCTTCCTGTAACTTCAGAAAGATAAGATCTGCTGTCTTTAGTCTGCTCCGCTGCAAATTCAAGGAGGTAGGCTAATATCTTCGATCTGCTTCCTACAACTTCAGGAAGATAAGATCTGTTGTATTTAGTCTGCTCCACAGCAAACTCAGGGAGGCAGGCTAATATCTTCGATCTGCTTCCTGCAACTTCAGGAAGATAAGATCTACTGTCTTCAGTCTACTCCGTTGCAATTTCAAGAAGGTAGGCTAATATCTTCGATCTGCTTCCTGCAACTTCAAGAAGATAAGATCTACTATCTTCAGCCTACTCCACTGCAACTTTACGGAGGCAGGCTAATATCTTCAATCTGCTTCCTGTAACTTCAAGAAGATAAGATCTGCTGTCTTCAGTATGCTAGGCTACAACTTCAATGAGGCAGGCTAATATCTTCGATATGCTTCCTCCAACTTTAGGAAGATAAGATCTGTTGTTTTTAGTCTGCTCCGCTGCAAACTCAGGGAGGCAGGCTAATATCTTCAATTTGCTTCCTGCAATTTCAAGAAGATAAAATCTGCTGTCTTTAGTCTGCTCTGCTACAACTTCAGGGAGGCAGGCATATGTCTTCGATCTGCTTCCTACAACTTCAGGAAGATAAGATCTGTTGTCTTTAGTCTGCTCCACTGCAACTTCAGCGAGGCAGGCTAATATCTTCGACTGCTTCTTGCAACTTTAGGAAGATAAGATCTGTTGTCTTCAGTCTACTTCGTTACAACTTCAGGGAGGTAGGCTAATATCTTCGATCTACTTCCTGCAACTTCAGGAAGATAAGATCTGCTATCGTCAGTCTACTCCGCTGCAACTTCAGAGAGGCAGGCTAATATCTTCGATCTGCTTCCTACAACTTCAGGAAGATAAGTTCTGCTGTCTTTAGTCTGCTTCGCTGCAAACTCAGGGAGGCAGGCTAATATCTTCGATCTACTTCCTGCAACTTCAAAAAGATAAGATCTACTGTATTCAGTCTACTCCGCTGTAACTTTAGGGAGGCAGGCTAATATATTCGATCTGTTTCCTGTAACTTTAGGAAGATAAGATCTGCTATCTTTAATCTGCTCTACTGCAACTTCAGGGAGGCAGGCTAATATCTTCCATCTGTTTCCTACAACTTCAGGAAAATAAGATCTGTTGTCTTCAGTCTACTCCACTGCAAACTCAGGGAGGCAGGCTAATATCTTCGATCTATTCCCTGTAACTTCAGGAAGATAAGATCTGCTGTCTTCAGTCTGCTCCATTGCAACTTCAGGGAGGTAGGCTAATATCTTTGATTTGCTTCCTGCAACTTCAGGAAGATAAGATCTGTTATCTTCAGTCTACTCCACTGCAACTTCAGGGAGGCAGGCTAATATCTTCGATCTACTTCCTGCAACTTCAGGAAGATAAGATCTGCTATTTTCAATCTACTCCGTTGTAAACTCAGGGAGGCAGGCTAATATCTTTGATCTGCTTCATGTAACTTCAGGAAGATAAGATCTATTGTCTTCAGTCTGCTCCACTACAAACTCAAGGAGGCAGGCTAATATCTTCGATCTGCTTCCTGTAACTTTAGAAAGATAAGATCTGATGTCTTTTGTCTGTTCCGTTGCAACTTTAGGGAGGTAGGCTAATATCTTCGATCTGCTTCCTGCAACTTCAGGAATATAAAATCTGCTATCTTCAGTCTACTCCGCTGCAACTTTAGGGAGGCAGGCTAATATCTTCGATCTGCTTCGTGCAAGTTCAGGAAGATAAGATCTGCTGTCTTCAGTCTACTCCGTTGCAACTTCAGTGAGACAGACTAATATCTTTGATCTACTTCCTGAACTTCAGAAAGATAAGATCTACTGTCTTCAGTCTACTCTGCTATAACCTCAGTGAGGTAGGCTAATATCTTCGATCTGCTTCCTGCAACTTCATGAAGATAAGATCTGCTATCTTTAGTCTGCTCCGCTGCAGACTCAAGGAGGCATGCTAATATCTTCAATCTGCTTCCTGTAACTTCAGGAAGATAAGATCTGCTGTGTTCAGTCTGCTCCATTGTAACTTCAGGGAGGCAGGCTAATATCTTCGATCTGCTTCCTGCAACTTCAGAAAGATAAGATCTGCTATCTTCAATCTACTCCGCTGCAAACTTAGGGAGGCAGGCTAATATCTTCGATCTGCTTCCTACAATTTTAGGAAGATAAGATCTGCTGTCTTCAGTCTGCTCTGCTGCAACTTCAGGGAGGCAGGCTAATATCTTCGATCTACTTCTTGCAACTTTAGGAAGATAAGATCTGCTGTCTTCAGTCCGCTCTGCTACAAACTCAAAGAGGCAGGCGAAAAGGTTCAATCTACCCTACTACATTGTTCTACAGAGGACATATCCTGTAGAATGGGTATATGCTTATGTCGAATGATTATGATGCCCTGATCAAAATGAATCAAATGCTCCTAATTAGACACGCTATGATATATGAATGCAGAAATGTTATGAGCATGATTCCTACTTAAGGTGTTATCACTCATTTGTTCTTCATCCTTGTTCCTCTCGAAGTATCAATCATATTCTGCTTAAATAATTTGCCCCATGGTAATTCTGAGTCCACTCCACTTGAACCTTGGGACATAAAGTTTGTATTTCCCATTACAACTTCAAGGGAATAACATTTGGTTTCTTTTATTCATTCTATTACCACTCAGAGGTATAGAATTTGTATCATCTTCAATCAATTTAATCTGTTACACCATTCCCTGGGTATAATTTTTCTTTTCCCAAGAATGATCCCCTTTTGCACTTGGGTTGACATTGGTCGTCATTTGTCGAGATGGTATCACCGACGAAATGTCTTATCCAATAAAAATCCGAAGAGATAATCATCTCTCAATATTTCCAACCCTTAGGCTTAGTGAGTTCTAAACAATAGTCCTGTTTTAGATTCTCGTATTTTTTAGAAACTTCTAGAGTAATATGCGAAATTCATTTTATGAAAGTATTATTAGTCCATTAATCGTTATTTCAGTATAAAATGCTTGAAAAAGATCATAATAATGGACGAGAAAGAAATTAATCAGGAGCATAGCTCGAAACAAATAAGTTAATCAGAGATAAACAAGACAATAAAAGAAAATTGATTGGGATGTATCTTGAAAAGAATAAAGTAATCAAAGATAGCAAATTCAGAATGGGTAAGATAGAAGCTAGGTGCTCGAGATATCACAGCATGAGCTTCTTTGTGCAAACTTCTTGAGAACCATTTTGAGCTCAATACGTGTTTAAAGGATCCGAAGTACTTTGTCAATTCCCCAAGAGGTAGCATACTTCCTCATTGTTAATTCAGGCATAGCAAGACTACCACATGCCCTATCTTTGATCAAAATTTGAGCTACCCTTTTTGGGTTTTTAGCTCAAAACCCCTTTGGTCTCAAAGCACCTTTTGTGGGTTTTCGCCTTGGCCTCTCCTCTTTTTTTTGAGTTTGATCTCAAGGCACCTTTGCTGGTTTCACCTTGGCCTTTCCCTTTTTAGGTAAAATACTTCCTGACTGAACTTGAATTCGTCGGATTGGGCAAGTCTTCACCATCCGTCTCGATCAATATCAATGTTCCTCTAGAACAGGCCCTTTTTTTTACTACATAAGGTCCTTTCCAGTTTGGAATCTGATTTCCTCTGAAATCCCTTTGTATAAGAAGGATCTTCCTCAATACCAAGTGCCCATCATGAAATTCCCTTGGGTGGACCATTTTTTACATAAATCAGCATCATTCATTTTTAGTACATTTGACTATGATAAATACTTTCAAACTCTTTTCTTCAGCCAAGTTCACTGGAGACATTCTAATTCATCCAATTCTTGACTCAATCAAAGCTTGGAGCAAAGGAATCTCAATTTTCATGGGCAAAACCACTTCTATTCCATAAACCAATGGGAAAAGTGTTGCCCCAGCGAAAGTCTTGGTCGATGTTTGATAAGCATAGAGAGTAAATGGTAGCTTCTTATGCCAATCTTTACAAGTCTTGGTCACCTTTCATATTTTTTGTTGTTTTTCTCCTTTTGTATTTTTTCTTTTGGCAACCTTTGCTGCACTTTGACATTGTACAGTTATGCATTATTAAACATGATCCTTTCTAGCATTATTTGCCGGCACCTAATTTTTTCTTTTTTTTGAAATTTGAAGACTTTTGACTTTGCAATATTGGCATATGAAGCAACATTCACCCTTTTAGTGAAGTAATTGATAACCACAAAGATAATTCAATGTCAACTGGAAGCTTTTGACGAGATTAGGCCCATAACATCCATGCCCTACATATAGTAAAGTCTGTGAAGAAAATAGAGGAGTCACATAAATCTCGTCTTCTTTAATTTAGTATTTGCGGTATAACTGATGCAATCCCCTTCCATGGTAGACTAATAGTGCCCGATCCTCATGTTTAGCCCACGTCTTAGTAGCCTAGGCATGTCCTGATATGATCAAGTAAAAATATCTTTGAATTCTTAAAAATTACTCAATGATGTCTCGCCTTATTTATTTGGTGAGCTAGGCTACAATCTTCACCTCTTTTCTAGGCTCATAATATCCACTGACCTGTAGAGTAGGGTCTATTTTTCATCTTATTCTATCATTCTTAACAAATCAGAAGATAGGTTACAATCTCTGTTATCTTCAAAGTCCTGAGATCCATCTAGACACATCTCTTACTCGAAAGGAGACTCTGGGCCAGTAACAGCGTTGCTCACATCATTGATAGCTGGAAACCTATTGTAGGTTCGAAGGAAGATTCCAAAGAATAAATGATTTAAAGAATGATTAATTGTATGGTCATGAATAAAGAATGAAAGAATGTTTGAAAGAAAGTCCAAAGAACAAACAGAAGAAAAAAAAACTAAGAACAATTGTTTGCATAGTATGAAATGGAAAAAATAAAAGAATATTTGCTAAAAAAGATGCATTTTATTGAAATAAAAATTTCAGACACGAGTCTATTTTACAAAAGGATTATTATTGCCTCTAGGCTTAAGGCAATAAGCGTGTTTTGAATATTACTCTAGATTAGCTCTAAAAATACAGGGATCTGTTCCACAGTCCCATTACTCAAAACACTCCCAAGTATACAAGGGCTTGGAAACTTCATTCTCCCGTTCCCTCTTCGCTTTTAATTTCTTCAAGGAGTTGCAAATTTCTTGTCTCCTTCTTCAATTATCAAATTTCCTGCCTCATCAAAGTGATCAGGTTTTGATGAAACGTCGAACTTTACAATTCCCATTTTAATGAACCTTTCGGCCAACTTTTTAAATGTAGTACAATTTTCAATTGAGTGACCCATTATTCCCACGTGGTATTCGTATTGGGCACTCTCATTATACCATTTTGGGAATGAAGGTTGCACGAGTTTCGAGTAGGGCGGAGACACCATATGCACATAAAAAAAAATTCTGATACAGCTCCTTATATGTCATTGGGATGGATGTAAACTGGAGCTTTTCTGTATTTGACCTCAAATTGGATTCCTAGCTTGAAGAGCCTTGATAGCTAGTAGTTACAGTCTTCGACTGGCCTACGATGACTGCTTTGGGATGCATGCTCAGGATACTCACTTCATTTTCCTTGTTTCTAGAGGCTGATCTTTTGGCACTTTCTCTCGTGTCTATCCGCCCACTCCCTACCGCATTTTCAATCATCTCAGCGAACATTACTATATCTGAAAAGCTTATGGTGGTGCTTCCCAACATATGGTTAATGAATGGGGCTTTTAAAGTATTGAAGAAAAGCATCATGGTTTCTTTTTCTAAAAACAGCGGCTGAACTTGTATGGCAGCTTCCCTCCATCTTTGTGCATACTGCCTGAAACTTTCATTTGATTTTTTCTCCATATTCTGTAAGGTAATTCTATCAGGCGTCATGTCTGTCACATGATTGTATTGCTTCATAAATGCTTGCGCTAGGTCTCTCCACGAATGAATCCTAGCACGGCTCAGTTGATTATACCACTTGGATGCTGGCCCTACCAAACTATCTTGGAAGTAGTGGATCAGCAATTGATCATTATTAACATGCCTAGTCATCCGTCTACAGAATATGGTAATATGGGCTTCAGAACAGCTAGTCCCATTGTACTTCTCAAATTCTGGCATTTTGAACTTGTGAGGAAGCACCAAATCTGGAACCAAGCTCAAGTCTTTAGCATCAATTCCATGGTAATTATTAGCATTTTCCAAAGCCTTGAACTTTTCTTCCAACCATCTACAACGATCCTCTAACTGCCTTGAAGATTCAATTCTTGTCTCTTCCCTCTCTGTTATATCTAAATCGGGGATAACAGGATTAGCAGGGTTATCTCTTGGGTTAGATCCTATGCCAACTTGGAAGTTCATGGGTACTCTAGTATCAGTTTGACCTTGTTGAGGCCTAATTGTAACGGACGACCTTCAAGGATATACCTTAGGTTGTGTTTGTACATGTGGTGGGGTGAAACCCGAAGGATAGTCTTCATTATCTTCTCCAGAATTAGTCATGGGACCTTTTCCCTTGTCCATTGCCCCATTTAATAGTTGAGTCATTTGAGCCACCATATTTCTTTGGGCTTCCAGTATTTGGTCTCTCATATCTTGCTGGAGCTTTACTAATTGCTCTTGCATCTGGTCTTGCATGTCTTTTTAGAACTGTTCAAGTCTTTGATCCATATTTTTTGTCCTAGCGCGAGTACCGTAACAATGTTTAGTTTCCAGATTAACTTTCTCTCTTTCTCTCTTTTTTCTGAAATAACTTCAACTAATTAGGGTCCTTCTATGGATTTTAATGCATATGATGCGATGTAATGCAAATGCATGAAATGAATGCAAAAAGAAAGAGAAGTGTTGATTTTGAATTCAATTCCATTAGAACAACTTTTCTAGAAAATAAATTCCTTTATATAAAACGAATATTTATACGGTCTTGCCCTCATATTCCAAGCAAAAACATCAATCCCCTTCTTCAAAAAGGTCAAATCTTGTAAACTTCAAATTGATGCATCTACTAGCTCCTATTTGCTTGGGCCGTGACTAATTACTATGTTATCCTCACAATGCTTGTTAGAAAATTGAGACATGATGGCTTTCGAATAGTCTTCGTCAGCTTGAATTCTTGGGCAATAAAATCTTGTATTCCTTCACGGACTATCAGTTTTCTCCCGTTGTATTTACTTGGACCATATTCGGACGACCGTATTATAATCCACTTTATCAAGAAATCCATTTTCTCATGAGAAACTCTTCTATTTAGCAATCGAATTTGAATCAACATCTCTTTTCTATGATGTGAATGCAATGCAATCAAAACAAAAAAGAACACGTTAGCACAAGAGAAATAAATAACAAAATAGGGCACCTATCTGGATGACCACTAGGGTTTGGCATAGTTCTACCTAAGGTGGGCTCTTAGGTTCACTATATGTTGTTTAGTTTTAAAGAAAAGGTACCTGAACCAGCAAATTCCTCAATCTTCACCCATTATAGGCTCATACAGGTCGAGTTCAGTTCAGGGGAATACATTTCCCTATGGCTACACGGAGATGAAAATCTCACGAAGACATAGGTATAGATGTATCCCAAAAGCGATTCACTATCCTGCATGGAGGTGAAAACCTCACGAAGGAGTAGCTTCTCACTCCCACTTAAAAGGGTGTGACCACAACGGTCATGCAATGCAATGCAAACATGCTTTTCAATATTAATACAACATGCAATAAAAAGGATCATAATTTTCAAATCAGATTTTCAAATTTAGACAAAAGGATAGGAAATAATCAATTTTACGGCTTGACTCTCTTATTGGTCCCCAGTGGAGTCACCAAGCTGTCGAAAGCATTTTAATATTTTAAAAAAACTAGGATCGACTTTAAAACAAAAATGGAGTCGCCATCAATCCCTTTTTGCTTAGGTGTGATCGGATCACCTTATAAAACGTTTTATTCAAAACATTGATTTTGGCCTACGAAATTCAAGAAAAAAGGGTTCGGGAGTCAGTTACGTACGAGGAAGAATTAGCACCCTCGTAACGCCCAAAATTGGTACCAGATTGATTAGTTATTGTCCTAATGTCGAAAATTCGAAAAGATTTGAAAACATAATTTCTTTAAAAAATTGAACAATTTGAGTTGAAACTTGAGATTCTTTTGTTCTGAAAGAATACAAACATCACATCCAGCACGTTAGGACATGATGTTTTAAACCCTCATAACCAACATCATCTCATGATTTACAAAATTCATTAAAAGGATATTTAGTTATTTAGTCAAACGAAAAATTGAAACTCAACACGTTAGGGCACTATTTCCCGAATTTCTAAACACAAAACATTGTCTTATTTAAGAAAAACTTTTGAATAAAATGTGGTAATTAAAGGAGATAGATATTTTTAAACAAATATTAAAAAAATAACACTAAGTTATTACAAAAAAGTGCAATTTACTAAAGTTACATGTCATATTAGCAATTAGCACTAACATAAACAATTAAGTAAAAGAATGACAAGCAATAATAGTAATGTTAAGGTAAACAAAGATAATGGATTCAAAAAAAATTAAAAAAATGGACAATCAAAGTAAAAAAATATAAAGTTGATAATAGCATTTTTAAAAGAATCTATAAAAAATTAAGGAAATAAAAAATTTATTCACAAGATTAAATTCATCTATAAAAAATAATAATAATATAAGGTAAATAATATACTCAAAACAATTAATGAATATTATAACAATTTTTTAAAAAATGAAAAAAGTATAAAAATGATATGGATAAATAAAAAAAAGTTAAAAAAACACATAAGTTATCCTAACTCCCGCAATATGAGGATTCAACGAATTTCCTCCACCAAAATCTAACTCGAGCGAAAGCAACTCAAAAAGAAACGAAGATGAGTGAAGAACAAAATAAGAACAAGCCACAGAAAATAAAAACGCAAAAGAGAGAGAAATTTGAGTGAATGCTCTCAAGAATTTTTATTACTCAAAACTCAAGTGTCCTTTACAATGAAGGGAGAGGCCTCTATTTATAGTTGAGCCTCCCCAAATCCAATGGTACAGATCAATTACATCAACGGCTAAGATTAAAAGGTATCTACAAATTAAATCTCTAATATTACAAAATCATATCTTCTAAGATTGCATATCATATCTAAGATTTATATATCATATCTAAGATTGCATATCATATCTAAAATTTGCATATCATATCTAAGATTGTATATGCTTGAAGATTGTGTTTCCATATATGTAAAGCTTGTAGATAGACCTTCAATCTTTTCAAGTAATGGGCCATTCCAATCGGGCCAAATGATATATTTTGGACTGGACTTAAACTTTGTTTCATTATTTTGGGTTTATTATTATTTTTTGTATAGGCCCGGGCTAAATTGACCTATTACAATAGTCACTTAAAATTTAAAAATATATATAAATGTTCACCAATAGCTTAATTAATTTATATATTACGTAAAGCTTGTAATTTTTTGGGGGTCAATATAAAGCTGTCAAATTAGAATTATTTATCTAATTCTTTTAATAAAAGCGAATAGGTTAGGTTATGATGTGATTAATAAATTAATAACAACGAATTCTATATAACTGTAATTTTAAAAAATCCAATTCCAGTCATCAATTCTTTAAAGATTTTAAAGATATATAAATTATTAAATTTATTTTATAATTGAAATTTAAATATATTATTATTTAATTTTAATTTGATAAATATCAAATCAAAGTCCATAATTGAGCTGACAGGGGTAGTGGCGAGTGGATTGCAAGGTAGTACAATTAATTTAACAGCCACTGCTGACTGTTCAATGGAATCCACATCGCATGTTGGCGGCCAATTTCATTTGATTGCCCTTCTCCCTAGCTTTTGAAAAATGGTTAACAACTTACCATCCAATATAAGCCTCCAACTTTATTGTTTTTTAGTATCATATATATGACTAATTTCTAACATCATCTTTAAATCAGATTGAATCAGTAGGTTAGATCTAACTCAATTAATGCAAAGAAAGCGAATGAATATTGAGAAAATTAAACATAAATATTTACATGAAAAAATCTTTTCGGAAAGAATAAAAAATCATGAGTAAATAAAACTTTACTAAAACGGGAAAAAACCTGAAAAGGATGAGTACAAAATGGAGAAATAAATAAACCTTGAACCCAAAATATAAAGATTCCTCAAAATATAAAGATTCCTTGAAATTCTCACAAACTCTCTCTTAATTTTGTTGTTATTCTTAACTATCTAGGGTTGCTAAGATGCCCAATTATAGGTTGAATTTTGTGTACAAATATAACTAAAGAATCTCTAGAATAATTAGAGTTGGATTGGAAAAATGTAACAAAGTTAAACTAAAAGAAAAAATACAGTTGAGTGGGGAACACATCGCCTCGTCGTGACATGGCATGCTACCTCGTCGAAACATCTTTCATCGCATCATTGGGACGTGGTGAATCTTCTCATTGTGATGTCAGTGTTGTGTCGTCGGGACGTCGACTCTTCCTCATCCCAAAGTCAACCCAGTTTCATCTAAAATGCGAGCTTCCACAAATCTCCATATTGACTTGTATTTTTGAAATGCCTTCTTTATCGAGCTTTGCTAGGGGCCTAACTTGATCTCTATTGAATGCTTCCTAAGTCCAAATAATTCCTGAACTTTGAAATTGGAAGACTCTTTGTCATCATGTCTGCTGGATTGTTTTATGTGCCAATTTTGTGGATCTGAACATCTACTTGAGCAATCACCTCTCGAACAAAATAGTATCGAATATATATATGCTTTCTTCCTTCATGATGCATCTAATTTTTTGTGAGATGCATGACATTTTGACTATCACAATATACAACAGTCTTGTCGTTTCTATCAAATAGCTCCCTGAATAAACCTCTCAACCAAATGGTCTCTTTCACAGCTTCTGTGATTGCGATATATTCAATTTCAATTGTCGGTAAAGCCATAGTGGCTTGAAGGGTGGCTTTCCAACTAATAGTGTTTCTGAAGGCGAACAGATAATAACTTGTAAGAGATCTTATTTTTTCTAGGTATCTGGCATAATCTGAATCTACATAGCCAACTAGACCTTTTAAACATCTTCCAAATTCCAAACAAGTACTTAAAGTCCCTTTTAAATATTTTAGAACCCACTTAACAACTTATCATTGTAATTTGCTGAGTTTGGCCATATATCTTCTTACTACACTAACTACATGTGAAATATTGTGATGAGTACAAACCATTGCATACATTAGGCTTCCAACTGTACTAGAATAAGGAACCAATGACATGTACCTTTCTTCGTCTTTGGTTTGTGGTGAATCTAAAGTCGGAAGCCTGAAGTGTGCAACTAAGGGAGTACTAATTGGTTTAGAATCTTGCACTCCAAATCACTTGAAAATTGTTTTAATGTATTTTTGTTGTGACAGAAATAGCCTTCCGGAGTGTCGATCTTTCAAAATTTCCATCCCTAAAATTTTATTGGCTGCACCGAAATCCTTTATCTCAAATTTAAAGTTAAGCATGATTATAATTCGTTCAATTTTAGATGAATCCTTAGCCGCAATTAACATATCATCAACATAAAGTAGAAAATAAATAAATGATCCATAATCTAAACGTTGTAAATAAACACAACAGTCGTACTACCTTTGAGCGAAACCAATACGTAACATGAAAGATTTGAACTTTTTGTACCACTACCGAGGAAACTACTTCAATCCGTATAATAATTTCTAAAGAAGGAAAACATGAGCTTCGTTGCCTTCGATCTTGAAACCTTCAAGTTACTGCATGTAAATGTCCTCATCCAAGTCCCCATGAAGGAATGCAATTTTCACATCTAATTACTCTAACTCAATATTATTTGATGCAACAAGAGCTAACAGTGCTCGACTAGATGTATGCTTCACGACTGGAGAGAAAACATCATGAAAATCAACTTCCTCCACTTGACTGTAGCCCTTTACAACAAACCTTACCTTATATCTCACACCTTGATCTGAACCTTTGTTTTTTTTTGAACACCCATATAAAACCAACTATTTTCTTTCTTATGGGTGGCTTAACAAGCTATCATGTCTCGTTCTTTTGAAGAGACTCCATTTCTTCTTCCATAGCAACAAGCCACTTGCTGGAATTAGAAACTCGAAATACCTTTGAATAATTCAAAGGGTCGACTAAATTTATGCTCTCCACAACACTTAGAGCATATGCTACAAGATTTCTTTTACAATATATTTGTGGTGGTTTGATCTCTCACAATTTTTTGTCCCGACCTAACTTATAATTTTGAAGGGTCTCTAGTTGGGATGGAGAAACTTTGGAAACCTTATGTTGCCTCAAGGAAACATCGATTTCAAAGTTATTGGGTGAGATCATGACATGGAGATTCTCCTCTTTGGGACATCACCCCTGTTCGTTGTGACATTGTGATGTCGTGCTTCGTAACATTGCCATTTGACTTTTTTTTACTCTACATTGCTCGAAACACTTAGTTTTTCGGTGTTGTTTTAACCCGATGACCCTTTTTGGATAGAATCATAAATGTTTCAACAAATGTAACATCTCTACTGATAATGATCTTGCTTATTTCTGCACACCATAACTTGTAACCTTTTATCCTAGCAGTAAAACCAAGAAAAATACACTTCATCACCCTTGGTTCAAGCTTTCCCTAGCTAACTCAAGCATATCCAGGAAACCAAATACTCTTAGGTTAGAGTAATTAGGAGGATTACCTGACCAAATCTATTTGAGAACATTTCCATCCAAAGCTCAATGTGGGGACCGATTTACTAAAAAGCTTGTGAGATTAACTGCTTCGACCCAAAACTCCTTTCCCAAACCTTCATTGGGGAGCATATATCGAGTTTTCTCAAGTAAAGTTCTATTCATCTATTAGGCGATACCAACAACTGTGTGGTGTCTTACAATTCCTTCCTGTTTCTAAAAATAATTAAATTCGGTTGAAAAGAACTTGAGCCCATTATTTATTCTAAATCGCTTTGCAGACTTCCTAGTCTATTTTTTAGTAGGGTCTTCCATTGCTTAAAGATATTAAAGACTTCATTTTTGTGCCTTAGAAAGTATATCTAAACATTTCTGAAGTGGTTGTTGATAAAAATTAAAAGATATCTGCTACCTCCTTTGGAAACGACTGGAGCTGGACCCAATAAATTTGAATGAATATAGTCGAGGGTCATTTTAGTTCTATGCACGGCCAAACTGAAATTGACTTGAGTCTGTTTCCCGTAAATGCAATGCTCGCAAAAATCTAACTTTTCAACTCTGGTTCTTGTAAGAAGACCTCTTTTGCTTAAAACGATCATACCTTTTTCACTCATATGACCGGGTTGCATGTGTAACAATTAGGTTGATTCAAAATCCAAAATGAGAGTATTTTCACGTGTCGTTACAATGTCAAAAAGATCCTCGTTGGGATGTGGCAATAATTTCGTCCATTCTTCCGTAATTGTTGCCAAACCAAACATAGTTGCACCTTACAAAATGTATAGGTTGTTGACTTTCTACCTTCTTATGAAAACAAGGGCTCTACAAGATACCTTTAATCCATTTGAATCAATGACTATATTGTAACCATTCGAATCTAGAATACCCAAAGAGACGAGATTCTTCTCTAACTTAGACACGTGTTTGACATCAACAATGTTCTAACTATCCCTTCATGCATCTTGATTTGAATAGTACCAATCCCGGTTATTCTATAGGGTGAGTTATTTCCCATAAGCACAACTCCATCTTCGACAGAACTGTCTGTGGAGGACCAATCTCTATTATGACACATATGGTAGGAACACCCTAAATTCAAGATCCAGTCGGATATGAACTTAATATGATAAATCATCACCTCTATCCTCGGATACACTAGCACTAAATATATTGGCCTTCTGATTTCCTCTCTCGCCGTCTTTAGCAGCCCTCTTATTTTTGTTTTGGAGTTTGTAACATTTTGACTTAATATGGCCCATCTTTTTACAATATCCACATTGCTTATTGCAGTTTCTAAAATTTAATCTCACCTTCAATTTTTTCTTACCTGAATCCTTAGATTTTTGCCTTCCTCTAGCAACCAAAACTAAGGCTTACCCATCTAACTTGTTCTTCGAGCCTAACTCCTTATCGAGTTTATCCTTACCTAAAAGATCTCCCTTCATTTCCTCAAACAAGAGTCTCCCTCTTCCAAAAATTAGGGTTTTCCTAAAAAATTTTATGAATAGGGCAAATAACAAAGTAGTAACATGGTCTAATATTCATCATCTATGTTGGCCTCGACATTTTTTAAGTCATTTAAAAGAGTGACAAATTTACTTATGTGAACCCTAATAGACTCACATTCTACCATACGGAATGTATATAATCGTTGTTTCAATATCAAGCAACTTGCGAGGGACTTTTTCTTATAAAGAGCTTCCAACTTCCTCCATAAGGCCTGTAACACCCCCAAACCCGGCCCATAAGTCCTGACCGGATCTGGTTATGTCACTGCGGAAACCGTTTGAAAAATCTTTGACTTTATCGAATAAAACTTGAATATTTTGTTAAACTTGAAAAAAAAGTGTGTCCATTAAAAATGTTTTATTTAATGATACAAGCTCGATTTGAATTATGTGAATTAAAACCTTATTATAATTTATTAAAAGATAAGTCATTTGTAAAAATATTTCTAAGTATAGTATAAACTTCCACAATCATAAATAGAGTACTTTAAATCAAAGGGGCCTCTATTACATCAAGTAAAATTCCAAAATATTGATAATATAAAATACTTAAACAAAGTAAAACATCTTCTCGCATGGGCCACCTTGTATCCACTCCAACCCGGTCCGATCAACATGTCACTGCGATGTTTAAAAAGTTGGGTGAGTCATACTGGACTCGGTGTGTAATTAAACCACCGATATCCACCCACATGTAAGCCACATAATATCCCAATTATCAAATGCAACATGTAATGTAATCATTTAGACAATACCACAACTGGGCTTGGCCCACAATCAAATTATAACACATCTTTGGGCTAGGCCCTTTCTCATCGATCCCATCGATCACCGGGCTTGGCCCATTTCCACGTATGTTCTTATAACATACCAATTCACATGTCATGTTGGGCTTGGCCCATTACCATATCTTTTCATAAACGAAACAATGCACCATGAAACCCAACCCAAACCTAGGGTCCATCCGCTACACACCCCCTTATCCAGCCTACCACACACCAGGGGACTATCGAGTCACCCTCTCCTTTTCCCTCCAAAAAGGCAACCAATGCCATCCATGATGGGGCACATAGCAACCCATCAAGCCACGATATGGCATAAAGCCGATATCAATCAAGGTAACCCGCGCGAACTAAATCGCAAAGATCCACAACGCGACTCGATCGGCGCCAATCCACGATGTAGCACAAAGCTGACATCAACCACGTACTCGAAGTACACCCGTACCTTCTTTTCATATCCCACCCATGCACATGCCACATAAAATATAATCGTGATAATGCATGCACATGCTTATTAATATCCATAAACATACTCATATACAAGCAAGTAATCACATTGCAATGAGTTCGATACTAACACGATCATCGCTATACCCTTTAAGGATATACATGGCACACTTATTATCGCATTTGTTAGTAAAACATATAACACATAAAACCCGGAAACGATGGGTTAGTTAGTTACACCTTATAACTGAAGTTCTAAACCTTCGATCCCGACACTATCGCCTAGCGAAACTACGGCTATTTGCCTATAGTTTTTCTTCTTTGGCCCACACCCCGTGCCAATCCCGAACAGTGAAACCGCTCTTTTCTTAAACTTGGGACAGGACCCTCCTTTCCCCTCTTGACCGGCACTTGCATCCATCGACACTTAATCGAATCACACCATAACAAAAATAAAACTCCAAATTGCGGCTCGGGCCCTCGAACCGTGCTCTCTCTCCCCTCTAGCGCCTAAGTGGCGCATGAGTGCCACTTTGCCAATCGGACTTTCATGTCCATCAACACAGCCATTTATTTTTAAGGCCTACTTAGCCCAGATCCCTTGACGCAAAAATAAAACGAAATTGCTTCGCCCCAAAGAACTCGAACCCTTGAGCTCTTAGGCGTCTCCTTCCCAAGCCCCAAGCAAGCGGCGCCTCCATGCCACTTTGCCAACTCCTTTCTTGCGCCCTAAACTCCAAAAATTTATTTTAAGGCCTTCCTGCCCTATTTCCCCTTCTTACCCTAAAATCTAAAAATTTTCTAAGGCATCCCTTGCCTTCTAGGGTTCTCCAAAACCCCTAAAAATTCCTCCAACATGACCATAAGCCCACTAAATGCTCAGGTTATGCCCCAAACGCATAACCCCTAAACCAGGGTGTTACAATTCTACCCTCCTTAAAATAATTTCGTCCTCGAAATTACTTATTACCGAACAATCATAACTCGCTATTCTATGCCTCTGCTGCGCACTCTGACCTTAGTAAGGCTATCATACTTCCCAAACATAGTTTCTAAGTTCTCATTCAGGATCCAATTCATACAGGAAAGAGTTAACTTACAAACAAGGAAAACAATTAAAGAATATTCCAAAACAAAGGAGCTTACCCGATATCACATCCTTGGTTGACTCTGACTAGAACCATTCCCTCCATGGCTTGAACCACGACCCCTCGTTGCTCGAGGACAATTCTTAACCAGATGTGCCTTAGATCCGCACCGAAAACATTCTTTACGATTCCCCCAACACTCTCCTGTGTGAGGTCTTCCACATCGAACACAAGAACGATTCCGATCCACTGGGGCAAGTGCATGCACAGGATTCTCGATCCTTGGCCTTTTCTGAACATTACCAAACGATGCTGACGGTCCAACCCTTCTCTTATTCTCGTTCCTATTCTTTTCTCGGTTCTCCCTGATAGTCTTCTTAACCTCTTCAGTGATCCGAGCTTTCTCCACCAGAATGGCGAAGTCCCTTTCTCTCTGCAACTCCCGTAACTCATCTCGCAGCCCATCTTCGAATCGAACACTCTTTTCATAATCAGTAGCCACGATTCCTTTGGCGTACTGACTTAGTCGCACAAATTCGGCTTCATACTCCGCTACCGATTTATTCCCTTGTACTAGATTTAGAAACGCTTTCCTTTGCGCATCTAAGTAACTGGCTCCTACATACTTCCCTTCAAACTTAGCCTTAAAGTAATCCCAATCCAATCGATCTGCCGGAGCACCTTGCCTGACCGTGAGCCACCATCGATAAGCCTCGTCCCGAAGTAGCGAAACAGCACCTTTCAGCTTTTCCTCTGGGGTACAATCCAAGTCGTCCATAATTCTTTCGACCCCTTCTAACCAATATTCTGCTACATTCGGAGCCACTCCCGATACTCCTCTAAAAACTTCAGCCCCGTTCGACCTGAGTCTCTCGGATACTGACTTCCGAGTTCTATTTCCCCTACTAGCTCCTGCTACTCGTTCTAGCACTCGTAACATAGCCCGGGATACTGCATCATCTTCTTCTATCTAATCTTGCTCCTTCGCGACCACTGCTGGCGGCACTTCACTTTCTGACCCATGGCCAGACCCTACTGGTTCCGAGGCTACCCGACGACCATGTCCTCTAGCACTCATCTCTAGCGTCGCGATTTAATCTGATTAAACAGTTTTATGCATTAGAAATTTTGTTTCACTTGTTTATCCGCAAACAAATCTTATGAATAGAAGGTTTCAAAAGTGGTTCTTTCGATCAATCAAAGGTTCGATTTTACTACTCTAGTTCAAGGATCGCATTCACACACACAATCATTCATCATCAAGAACACATTCCTTCCTCAGTAAAGGCACATTCAGTGGTATCCACCACACACATTCACTATTCGGACCTTTCTGCCCGTTTCTACCCTAAGGGTATTTCCGTCATTTTCCTACAGGGTATTTTCGTAAATTATCAGAAAAATTTTGGAAGCCTTAATAAATCAGGATATTTTGGAATTTCCACAACTGGAGGGTATTTCTGAAAATTTATCAAATTAAAGATATGACAGGATTTTGGAAACTAGGGGTATTTTGGTAACTTGTCAGTTAGGGGTAATTTTGAAAATCTCCAAAGTCAGGGTATTATCTTGAAGTACAGAATTTTGGATACTTTTACAAAGTATGAGAATTTTATCGAAACCGGGGTAATACGATAATTTTAGAAATCAAGGGCGTTTTCGTAATTTTACCACTAGGGGCATTTTGGTAATTTTGGTAAACCGGGAATATTTTGATTTTTTTTTTCAAAATTAGATTTAGGGTTTACAAATAAAAGGGTAAGTTAAAAAAAAATTAAGGGTTTTAAAATAACAAGGCCAATCCCTTTCGGGTTTTAATAATTGGTTTAGCCTATGACTAAGTCCTCTTGGTTAGGGTGAACCGAAGCTACGCACCAGGTAGGAATCCCGCGAAGAGGAGGTGAGTTACGAGGACTGCTTAAGTACCAAGCTCTTCCAGATCCAATCCTTGACATGCGCACAGGGGTTACCACACCCTAACTCGGCGACTTAGTCGTAGGTTTGTTTAGTAATTTTTAAGTCTTATGTATATGTTTGAGTAGACTAGTCCTAGGGTTCAATAGATCCTAGTTCACTAATCTACGAGCCCAACTAAGCCCATAACAGTTCATATAACAAGCTACTTCACAAGTCCAAGTACTTACCAGTGGACTCGGTAGGAGAGTACACAGTGCCATGCCGAATAACTCGAAAATATTTCATAAAAACCCATATTTTTGAAAAGCCCATTTTGAAGCGTTTTGGGCCCAAAACCCTCAAAGCCTGAGTTTTGAACCGGGCTCGATACAAATCAGAACACCCCAAACCCGGCCCATAAGTCCTGACCGGATCTGGTTATGTCATCATGCGAAACCGTTTGAAAAGTCTTTGACTTTATCGAATAAAACTTGAATATTTTGTTAAACTTGAAAAAAAAATGTGTCCATTAAAAATGTTTTATTTAATGATACAAGCTCGATTTGAATTATGTGAATTAAAACCTTATTATAATTTATTAAAAGATAAGTCATTTGTAAAAATATTTCTAAGTATAGTATAAACTTCCACAATCATAAATAGAGTACTTTAAATCAAAGGGGCCTCTATTACATCAAGTAAAATTCAAAATATTGATAATATAAAATACTTAAATAAAGTAAAACATCTTCTCGCATGGGCCACCTTGTATCCACTCCAACCCGGTCCGATCAACATGTCACTGCGATGTTTAAAAAGTTGGGTGAGTCATACGGACTCAAGTGTGTAATTAAACCACCGATATCCACCCACATGTAAGCCACATAATATCCCAATTATCAAATGCAACATGTAATGTAATCATTTAGACAATACCACAATCGGGCTTGGCCCACAATCAAATTATAACACATACTGGCTAGGCCCTTTCTCATCGATCCATCGATCACTTTGGCTTGGCCCATTTCCACGTATGTTCTTATAACATACCAATTCACATGTCATGTTGGGCTTGGCCCATTACCATATCTTTTCATAAACGAAACAATGCAACATGAAACCCAACCCAAACCTAGGGTCCATCCGCTACACACCCCTTATCCAAATTTACCACACACCAGGGGACTATCGAGTCACCCTCTCCTTTTCCCTCCAAAAAGGCAACCAATGCCATCCATGATGGGGCACATAGCAACCCATCAAGCCACGATATGGCATAAAGCCGATATCAATCAAGGTAACTACGCGAACTAAATCGCAAAGATCCACAACGCGACCTCAGTCAGCGCCAATCCACGATGTAGCACAAAGCTGACATCAACCATGTACTCAAGTACACCCGCACTTCTTCTTTTCATATCCCACCCATGCACATGCCACATAAAATATAATCGTGATAATGCATGCACATGCTTATTAATATCCATAAACATACTCATATACAAGCAAGTAATCACATTGCAACAGGTTCGATACTAACCTGATCATCGCTATACCCTTTAAGGATATACATGGCACACTTATTACTGCATTTGTTAGTAAAACATATAACACATAAAACCCGGAAACAGTGGGTTAGTTACACACCTTATAACCTGAAGTTCTAAACCTTCGATCCCGACACTATCGCCTAGCGAAACTACGGCTATTTGCCTATAGTTTTTTGTCTTTGCCCACACACCAAGTGCCAATCCCGAACAAATTTGAAACCGCTCTTTTCTTAAACTTCGGGACAGGGACCCTCCCTTTCCCCTCTTGACTGGCACTTGCATCCATCGACACTTAATCAGAATCACACCATAACAAAAATAAAACTCCAAATTGCAGCTCCAGGCCCTCAAACCCGTGCTCTCTCTCCCCTCTAGCGCCTAAGTGGCGCATGAGTGCCACTTTGCCAACTGGACTTTCATGTCCATCAACCTGGCCATTTATTTTTAAGGCCTACTTAGCCCAGTCCCTTGACGCAAAAATAAAACGAAATTGCTGCCCCAGCAACTCGAACCCTTGAGCTCTTAGGCGTCTCCTTCCCAAGCCCCAAGCAGCGCCTCCATGCCACTTTGCCAACTCCTTTCTTGCGTCCTAAACTCCAAAAATTTATTTTAAGGCCTTCCTGCCCTATTTCCCCTTCTTACCCTAAAATCTTAAAAATTTTCTAAGGCATCCCTTGCTTTCTAGGTTCTCCCAAAACCCCTAAAAATTCCTCCAACATGACCATAAGCCCACTAAATGCTCGGGTTTTGCTCCAAACGCATAACCCCTAAACCAGGGTGTTACAAGGCCGCTACCGTCTTTTTCATGAGTACTTCTTTTAAAACATTGTTAGTGATGCATAGCTGAAGTGTTGATAGTGCTTTCTCATCAAGCTCCTCTCACTTTATTTGATTTATATCTGCGAGCCTTTGCCCTATAATGACCTTCTTCAGGCCGTTCTAAACCAGAATTGGCGTCATCCGAACTTGCCACAAGCTGAAATTTGTAATCCTATCGAACTTTACAATATCGTACCTCATTGTCATTTCTGAACAGGTTGAATGCAAAAACCAAACCAAGCTCTGATATTAGTTTGTTGTTTCTAACCTGAATAATGCAACAAACACGAACGAAAACTGAAAAAAATTAGACACAAATATTTACGGGGAAAAATCCCTTCGGAAAGGATAAAAAATTTGGACAAAGAGAACTTCACTAAATCGACAAAAAACCAAAAAGGGGAGTACAAGATGGAGAAACAAATAAACCCGAAATACAAATATTCCTCGAAATTCCCACAAACTCTCTCTTAATTTTGTTGTTATTATTCTTAACTATCTAGGGTTGCTAAGAGGCATATTTATAGGCTGAATTTCGTGCTCAAATATGACTAAAACATCCTTAGAATAATTAGAGTTAGCTTAGGAAAATATAACAAAGTTTAACTAGGAGAAGAAACCTAGTTGAGTAGGGAACTCATTCCCTTCGTGATGTGGCATGCTTCCTTGTCGAGATATGGTGATTCTTCTCATCATGATGTCGATGTCGTGTCATCAGGACAACGACTCTTCCTTGCCCCGACGTCAACCCTGTTTCATTTGAAATATAAAGCACACTCCACACAGTTAGTTAGACCGGTTGGATCGAAAATCGATTAGATTATTAGTTTAGAGAGTAGTATCAAATTAGTTGATTCAAGACCTAGTACAAATTGGTTCAACTAGTTTTTTAATGATTTATTTAATTAGACTGTATGAACTAGTCAAACAGATGGCCTGACTAGGTCGACTAGCGGCACGATTCTAAAAATCTTGAACATCATGTGTGTTACATAAGGTTTTATATGTTTAACATTTTTAATTAAAATTTTAAATAAATTATTTTTAATTATTGGAATTAAATTTTTTAATTCATTAATTGAACTGTCCAGCATAATTAAAATATATTAATTTATTTAATAATTCAAATATAATAAAAAAATTTTGAATCATAATTAGAGTATTCATATTATATTAAAAATTAATATATACATAAAATCATAATTAAAACATTTGAACCACCATATTCATTCTACAATATAGGTTTATTTCATTAATAACTCAAAGCAGCTTTATTCAAATTAATTAAAATATATAAATTATTTTGATAATTCAAATATAGAGCTAATAAATTTTTTTAATAATTATTAAAGTATTTGTACAAATTATTTAAAAAATGATAAATGTAAATTAGACAGTTCGCTATTCAATTTTCACTTTTTTATTTTACTAATAGTGAATAAATTGATCATAACATATCATAAATAATATGTAATTAATATAAGAATAAATTATATAATTTATTTATAAAATTTTATTTATGAAAAATAATTTTATGTATTATATAAATAATTAAAAATATTTAAAACTAAATTAATATATATTTTTTAGATTTTTGGTTAATGAAAACATAATAATTTAAATATACAAAAAACCTTTTTCTATTTATTATTATATAAATGTATCGAATAAAAGTATTTTCATACAATTAGAATATAAGTACGATAAATTTTCTTATCAATTAATTTTATTTAACTAAATATTTTAGTAAAATAAAAAACTTATTTATAAAAGTGATAAATCTTATAAATAATTAAATGTTTTAAATGATAAATTTAACAATAAAAGGCATATTAGTCAATTTAAAAGTTTATTCAAGTTAGTGCTCTTATATATATATATATATATATATATTATAGAATATAGATATATATGGTATTTTTATTGGATTTTTATAATTTAAAATTTAAAATTAAGTTCATTTCCAATATTATCTTAAACTAGAAATATTGCGTCTTTTTGAACTGTAATTAAGTTTTTTATTTATTTATAAATTTTAGATTTAATTTAAAATTTTGTATTTATTTTTACAATTAGGTAATAAGATTTTTTTGAAATATAAATGTTCTTTTAATAGTTTAATCTGAAAATTGTTTTGTCGAGAAAATTTGAATCCAAAAACAAACATAAGTAATATTAAACTCTTTCCTTTGATTCAACAAACCTTAAAAAGCGCTTATTGACTCAAAACTTAAAAAAAAAAAAAAAAAGTAATAAATTAGTAACTGGTAGATATTATATAATTTTAAGCAAAGTTAAAAAGGATCATATCCATGTCAAACATTAAAAATATATGACTTTTGATTACCCAATTTTTATTACTCCACCATCTCCATGCGATTTTTTCATTATAGATTTTAGCAACATAACCCTAACTTTGTTTTTGTATCAGATTACTCAAGGGGCAGAATCTCTCGGGTACTCTTCCACCAAACTTGACAAGTCTCCCTTACCTGCAAGAAATGTAAGGACATCTCTAAAGTTTCTTTTTCATGATATATAAATGAAACTTATTTTTTTCATCAACTTTGCATCAATTAATTAATTATATATCTAATAATATCTTACTTTTCTTACAGTGACCTAACTCGAAACTATCTTAGTGGCCTTATTCCTCCAGAATGGGGCTCTACGCGACTTGTTAGTATGTATGTTTCTTTCCTTCTTGTCTATGCATATGTAGAAACATACAATCGTTTATCTTTTGATTATGAAAAGTAATGTTGTGTTGTATTTCAGTTCCCTTTTTGGAAATCGATTAACAGGTCCAATCCCAACAGAGCTAGCAAATCTCAGCAATCTTACCTCCTTGTGAGTTAGATTATATCAATTTCTTTTATATAAATAAATATATAAGATGATGATAACTTTTTTTTATTTTTAATAAATGTCTAATCAATAATTAATTTTATTTACTGAAAAAACATTGTGTAGAATCCTTGACAACAATGATCTTTCTGGAGCTTTGCCTGCAACACTAGGAAATCTATCCAAACTTGAGCTATTGTAAGAGAGACTTGATTTTTTTCCTTTTTAATTCTAGCTGAATTTCATTTCATTATATATGCAGTATTTTTATTATGTAAATGATTTAAGATCAATTTACTGGTTTTTCCAGACATCTTAGTTCCAACAAATTTGTCGGTGAAATACCTGAAACGTTTGCTAGACTAATTTCATTGAGAGAATTGTAAGAAATTTTAATTTCTAGTATTCCCTTTTACTAATTTATCTCATGACTGAATAAATATTTATATATATGTTTTGAATAAAGTGTTTTTTTATACATATCATTCGTAATTTTTAATATATTTTATATGATATAATAATTTTGTATTCTCAACAGCCGGATTAGTGACAATGTATTTACCGGACAGATTCCTGAGTTCATATTCAGAAATTGGACAAATCTCGAACGGATGTGAGAATTTTAATTAACATTTTCTTAATTTACTTTTTAATTTTTATTTAAAAAAATCAATTAAAAGAATCAAACTTTTTGTAATGACAGATATATGGAGGCAAGTGGTTTGAGTGGTCCAATCCCATCCATTGATGCTTCTTTAGAAAACTTAGAATACATGTAAGCTCCAATATTCATTACGTAAAAATAAACACAATTTGAATTCTTATTTATGTTTGTATATGGTTATTAATATTGGTTTACAGAATAATTAGTGACTTGGATGGAACTGAAACAAGTTTTCCACAACTACTCATCAATTCTAGGTTGCCTAAATTGAATAGACTGTAAGCATGAACTCTGAAATGAGACAAATATTTATTAAAGTTATGAGATATTGAGGAGTTATAAAAGAATATTAGAATTATTTTTGTGATTGATTACAGGATGTTGAGGAATTGCAATCTCACTGGAGAGATACCTGCTTCTTTTGGGAGATTCACAACAATAAATATCTTGTAAGTAATTACACTTTTCTAATAGTAAAAAATCTAGTTTTTTTTTTTTTTTTTTTTTGTTCATAATAACATCCCACTTGTTTATTATCCAAACTAACATTTGCAACCTCTTCTCTTATATTAAAAAAATATATGTTTATTTCCATCTTGTATTAGCAGTGGGGAGAGTAGTAGAGAGCCACAGCCCACGGTGGCATAGCAAAATTTTATTTAAGTGGTTTATAATTTAAAAAATTTTAAATTAATAATGGTAAAATTTCACTTTAAGCCCTTAAAAATGATAAAATTTTAAATTTAACCCTTTAAAAATTATAAAGATATAGCCTATTGAAATAATGAAATTATATTTTTATTCATAAATTTTTACAATTTAATTCTGCCCTCTCCCTTAAAAAACAAAATTTTTTTGGCTCCACCACGGTGTATTAGGAAAAAATATGCACTCTAAATTTTGGTAAGTTATTTCTTTTTCCTTTTCTTATTTGTACTCTTGATTATTCAAGAAAAAAATTGTAAAAAATTTATGAGATAAAATATCATTTTATAAATTTTCTTGTAGAGATCTCAGCTTTAACAGACTCCGTGGAAAAATTCCAGAAGAGCTTTCTGCTCTTGCTTTGAATAATTTGTAAGCATATGGTTTTCTTTTATTTATATACTCATCTGGAACAAAATGGAAATACAAGAAAAACTTGATGATTTCTTTTCATTAGGTTCTTAAATGGAAACAATTTTAGTGGAACAGTCCCTTCATGGATGCTTAATACAAACGTAAAAATGTAAGGTTCACTTCTTGTTTAATGTTGAATTCCAGTCATTTATATGCTTAACAAGTTTGATCAACCGAAATCAAAATTATTGCACAAAGATAATTAATAACCATTTATTGAAAATGGTATTCTAAAACTATTCGATTTGCAGCGATCTTTCATATAACAACTTCGCAGACACAGGTGTATTAGGCTGCCAACGAAATAGCCTGTAAACTTCCTCATCTAACTTCATTCCTGGATCTTTATTATATAAATATCTATCATTTCTTTTATTATAATTTTTCCTCCATGATCGACCTGTAGGAACTTGTTCTCAAGCATTTCAAGAGTCAATAACACGTAAGTATTAAGACAACAACAATCATTAAACTAACTCTCTCTCTTTCATCCAACTTTATAATTGTTTTATCAGGGGAATTGTTCCATGTTTGAGAAGCCAAACTACCTGCACATCAGGACGTAAGTATTTATATTTGATGCACAAATATATAGAACTCAATATTTTATTCAAACTGTTGTTGATTGTTATTTTCTTCAGCTTTGCACTTTTTCTATATAAACTGTGGAGGGGGAGAAGTAACTGTTGATGGCACCACTTACGATGCCGATGACAATCAAGCCGGCCCTTCGACATTTTACCGAAGCACCAACTGGGCATTTAGCAGCACCGGAATTTTCCTAAGCGATGACGGCCCCGACAACATCTTACTTTTGGACGATGGACAAGTTACTACTTCCTTAGCTGAAGATGTACTACTGTACAGAAATGCAAGGCTTGCGCCTAGCTCTTTAACTTACTATGCATTTTGTCTCGCCAATGCAACTTACACAGTAAACCTCCATTTCGCTGAGATTCAGTTCACTGATGATCAAACTTATAGAAGCTTGGGGAGTCGCATATTTGATGTTTACATTCAGGTATATTTTTAGTTTCATTCTTGTTAGTATTTATCCTGACACGGGTGGGTGTCGAATTTTATATATATACATACATAAATATTGATTTACAATATGCGCTTGCATGGAAAATAGAGTTAAATGGATTGGATAATAATTGCAGGGAAAGCAGGAGCTGAAGGATTTCAATATTGAAGAAGAAGCTGGAGGGCCAGGCATACCCAAAGTAAAAAATTTTACTGTAAATGTAACCGATGGCACTTTGGAGATCCGTTTCCGATGGGCCGGGAAAGGGACAACTTCTATGCCGGAGGGAAGCATTTACGGTCCTCTTATCTCAGCAATATCTGTTTTTGATCCTGGTAGGTTTTCAACTTCCATTGAGTCTTATTGTCTCCAATTAATCTCATTGATCAGGAAATTTAGAGAACAGAAACTCTATTTTTGAATGGATTGAATTTGGTGTTGATTTCGTTACAACAAAATAAAATAAAATTATTTCATTCTGGAAATTATAAGACATAAGAATAGAGGATATAAATATTATCCGGAATAAAATTTAATTTTTTTAATATAATATTAGTGGCGAGGATGCGCTAATATAACTTTTAGTTCCTTTAACTTGACAATTAAGTTCACTTTAGTAATATTAACCAAATAATTAATAACATATGAATACATATAAGTAAATTTGCATACATAATCTAGAAATTTAAATTACATATCCAACCATGGATAGAACTACACCTCTTTTCTTTTTTTTTTTTTTTTGATATCTTAATAACAGTTGTATATAATGATTTGAACCAACATTTTCATGTCATCTTTGGAACTGACTCTTATATGTACAGTTTTTAAACCAGGTTATAAACCTCCATCAAAAAGCGGCAGTGGTCCTCCATCGAAAAAGGTTGATCATATCTCGACAGCTGCAATGACTGGTATCGTGGCCGGAGCAACGTTTGCTACTTTGTTGATTGTAGGCATCTTTTGGTGGAATTGCTGTTATAAATTAGATGATGAAATATCTGATGTTCTCTTTGGCGATGAATTCCAAAATGGAATGCAACTTAGGAAGTTTTCGTTGGTACAAATAGCTAAAATGACCAATAATTTCAACGGTGAAAAACTAGGAGAAGGAGGGTTTGGTGTAGTTTATAAAGGGTACTTAAAGGACTTGGATACTTATGTTGCTGTTAAACGGATTTCAAAGGCCTCTAAGCAAGGAAGTAAGGAATATGCATCTGAAGTGAAGATTATTAGCAGATTAAGGCACAAGAATCTTGTGAAGCTTATTGGTCAGTGTCATGAAAAAGGAGAACTTATACTTGTTTATGAGTTGATGGCTAATGGCAGCCTAGATTCCCATCTTTTTAAAGGTAAAACCTTATTGACTTGGGAAGTGAGATTTAAAATTGTGCAGGACCTGGCATCAGCACTATTCTATCTACATGAAGAAGGTGATCATTGCGTACTACACAGAGATATCAAAGCGAGCAACATTATGTTAGACTCTAGTTTCAATGCTAAACTTGGGGATTTCGGGCTTGCTAGGCTAGTGGATCATGCAAAAGCGTCACAAACCACCCATTTAGCTGGGACTATGGGCTATTTGGCACCTGAATGCGTTTCATCGGGAAAGGCTAGCAAGGAATCAGATGTCTATAGTTTTGGAGTTGTGGCATTGGAGATTGCATGTGGTAGAAGATCAATAGAGCCCAAATATGAAGAATCTCAAGCTTCGTTGGTAGCCTGGGTGTGGAACGCATATGGAAGCCAACGGTTGCTTGATGTAGCTGACCCAAAACTATTTATGAACTTTGATGCTAAACAAATGGAATGCTTGTTAATGGTTGGACTGTGGTGCGTCCATCCAGACCAGCATTTAAGACCGTCTATAAGGCAAACAATTCAGGTTTTTAATTTCGAAGCACCGTTGCCGAAGCTTCCAGGTACGAGGCCAACTCCCACATATGATGCACAAATCACTTCAGAAATTCAAGCAAGTGAGCCATGTTTTTCTAGTATGAGTATTACAGTGCCGCGTTAGACTAATATAATTATTATATACATATTATTCAAATTGATAAAAGTATACATATTTAATGATTAAACGCTTTTGATTTTAAATAAAGAGTTAAAATATTAAATTTACACAACAATGGACAATGAGCAAAAATATGGCCGAAATTTGCTCGCCCGAACGAACGAAAATACCCAAAAGGCAGACCCAATCTGCCATAATTTTGTTGTCGAAACCATTTTTTGTTTGAAAAATGGGGCTGGCTTTGAAAACATGGAGTCGCCACCAATCTTTTTTGAAGTGTGATTGGGTCATTTTATAAAACATTTTGTTCTACGAATCTTAAGAAAACAGGTCCGGGAGTCGGTTACGCACGATGAAGGATTAGCACCCTTGCAACGCCCAAAATTGGCACCTTATTGATTGATTAATGTCCTAATATCAAAAATTGGAAGAGATTTTAAAATAGAATCCTTTAGAAAATGTTTGGATAATTCGAATTGGATATCGAAATTCTCTTGTTCCGAAAGAATGAAATATCACGTCCAGCACGTTAGGATACGATGTTTCAAACCCTTGACACCAAGATCATTTCATGATTTCCAAAATTCATGTATTGCAATTTTAAAAGGGTATTTCATTATTTGGCCAAACGAAAAAAATCGAGACCCAACACGTTAGGGCACGATTCCTCGAATTTCCAAACATGAAATATTGCCTTTATTTTTGAAATTAAAAAAACACGGCCAAAATCTTAAAAGGATATTTAGTCATTTGGACGAACGGAAAACCGAAACCCAGTACGTTATGGCACAATTTCTTGAACTTCCAAACACGAAACATTACCTTGTTTTCAAAAGCTCTTAAATAAGCGATTATGAAATTGACCGAGAATGCATTTACTCGATTTGTTTGGGAAAAAAGTAAAATGACCAATATCGGCCAAAAAATTGGAGTTTGAACCATAATCTAATAATAAGAACCATGAAAACATAATATCGGGTTTGAAATAAAAATACATGGTACTAATACTACACAGGGAAAAAAATACATATCAATCCAAATAATCAACGTACATGAAATGCAAGGAAAACTTATTATAAAAATATATAAGTAATAATATATAAAAATGTTTGAAGTAAACGAAACTATATAATAAAATAAGTACTTTAAAAGAAAAATTATATATAATAAATTTTAAGAATATGTGTACATAAATAGATTTAGAAGAAAATATATACACAAAATAACATGAAATCAATAATATATATATATAGAATAAAAACTATTTAGTATGGATAATATATATATGCAATAATAAAATAATACTAATGATACTAATGAATACAGCAATAATAAAGTAAAAGGAAAAAAATAAAAACCACAATAGTAATGGTAAAGTTAAAATAATAGATATAATAGTAAAATAATTGTAATACTAAATTAGCAATAATAATAATAATATAAATAATGAAAGATAATAATAATTAGCAAATGATAAAAATAATAAATGGAAATAAAAATAAAAATCCAAAATAAAAATTAATAATAATGGTAGAATAACAAATATATCAAAAATCCCAAAAAACTAAAGGAGGACAAAATTGAATTTAAAATCAATATCTAGGGCAAATTTAAAAAAATGAAAAGGGGACCTATTTAACTCGCGGATCACGTGGAAGGACTAAAAGGGAAAATATTCCCTCCTTCCAGAACGCTGCGTTTCGAAAGGGACTCAAATGAAATCCGGATAAAATCTAATGGCAAAATTAAAAATAAAAGAAAACTTAATTAAAAAATAGAAAATGCAGAAGGACCAGGGCTGTAAATAGCCCATTTTAAAAAAACGCGCGGATCCCTCTAGTCGGGTCAACTGCACGAGGGTCTTAAGCGAAACGGCTTCGTTTTGGGCCATTAAATTCAGCACTAAACGACGTCGTTTAGGGGTAGTATATAAGTTGAAAATTTTTTAAAAAAAATTCATTCTCCTTTATTTCAGAAACAGAACAGAAAGGAGCTCTCCCCTCTCCCCTCCAGGCGATTTTTGGCCAGGTCCCGGCGAGGCTCCGGCGATAGCTCTGGTGCCTTCACCACAGTACACGACAGCCGGAGCTCGAAAATGTATTTTTTGTATTTTTATAAATATATATTATATATGAGTAAAAAACAAAAATAAAAAAAAGTATTCAGAAAATGAAAAGAAAAAAAGAAAAAAGAAAATAAAAAACCTTTGCTGTTTTATGAACTGTGTATATTCCGTGTAAAAATATGTCTTTGTATAGCTTTTTTCTCTCAAAATCCCCTCCCCCTTTTACAAAATTTGTATATTGGCTTTTATAGCCGATCTTTACAACTTATTTTGCATATTTGCAGGTACGTGAGCGAATATGCCACTGACGTGGTGTGATGGAGCAACGCACGTCGCGGGGTAGTGGCATCCGGTGCGCGAAGGAGGCGTGAGCAGCAAATCTAGGTGCGGTGCACCTAGGGTTTCTGTTTGGTTTTAGGTTGTGGGCTTGCTGTGTTTGGTTTTTTTAGTGTTTAGGCTTATTGGGCTGCTATTGGGTTGTAAAAAAAACTGTTATTGGAATGGTTTAATTTTTGGACTTTATGTTTTGTTTTTTCTAGTTAACGGGCTTAGTTGAGGTTAAAAATTGGGCCTTACAGCTGCCCCTCTTTGCTCATTTTCGTGTAATGAGAATGGAGCAAAGACTTTAAAAGGACCAATTTTGCCACGTCTTGCTGAGTCTTGATTTCTTGATGCTTCATTTCTTCAGGTAGCCCCGCTTTAACCCACTAAATCTTCAGGGGTATAGCAATTTTCGTTTCAATCTGCTCCACTACTGCCTAGGGAGATATGATCTGTAATCTTTAGCCTGTTTAGCTACCGCATAGGGGGATAAGGTTCACCGTCTTCGATCTGCTCCACTACTGCTTAGGGAGATAAGATCTGCAATCCTTGATTTGTTTCACTATTGCTTAGGGAGATAATATCTACAATCTTCAGTCTGCTCCATTGCCGACACATGGAGATAAGACTTGTAATTTTCAGCCTGTTCCACTATTGCTTAGGGGGATAAGGCTCACCGTCTTCAATCTGCTCTTCTACAGCTTAGGGAGACAAGATCTACAATCTTCAGTCTGATCCATTGCCGATACATGGAGATAAGACTTGTAATTTCAGCCTGCTCCCCTGTTATCATAGGAAGATAAGGCTAGTGACCTAAATCTGCTCCATTACCGATACATGGAGATAAGATTCACCATTTTCAATCCGTCCCACTGCTATCTCGAGGAGACAAGATCTACAATCTTCAGTCTACTCCATTGCTGATACATGGAGATAAGACTTGTAATTTCAGCCTGCTCTCTTGCAATCCTAGGGAGATAAGGCTATTGGCTTAGATCTACTCCATTGCTGATACATGGAGATAAGATTCACCATTTTCGATCTACCCACTGCTATCTCGAGGAGACAAGATCTACAATCTTCAGTCTGCTCCATTACCGATACATGGAGATAAGACTTGCCAAAATTTGTAGTTCCAATCAATTTTGCTACATCATCCTCTAGGGATCCTACCTGTAGAATTAATTTCATAGGGTCTATGCTTATGCCAAATGATTGGGATATCATGATCAAAAATGCTCCTAACCATATGTATTATGAATGTTGTATGAACAGATGCAAAATGTCATGAGAATGGTCCAAATTTTTTATTTGGGTTGTCATTGCTCGCCATTTGTTAGGGTGATATCCCTGACGTATGCCTCCTTGTTAAGCTAAACTTTCAATAGAGAATTTGAAGATGTCGTCATTGTTGAGACCCTTATCTCAAGTGTTCCCAGCCCTTTAAGCTTAGTGAGCTTTAAATAATTGTCCTATTTCAGATTCTTGCATTATTTAAAGACTTTCAGAGTAATATGCAAAACTTCTTTTGTGAATGCATTATTAGTTCATTAATCATTATTTCAATACGAAATGCTTGAAAAAGATTATAGAAATGAATAAAACTAAAATTTATTTGGGATAAAATCCATAAAGAATGGATTGAGCAAAGGAAGCAAATTTTGCTAAGGTACAAAAATGAGTAAGGGCAAAATTGGTGCCCCAGATATCACAGCATGAGCTTTTCTACACGAACTTCTTGAAGACCATTCTAAGTTCAACATATATTTAGGAGACCTGCAGTACTTTGTTAATGTCCCGAGGATGTAGCCTATCTCCTCATTGTTAACTCAAGTATAGGATGTCAGCACATGCCCTATTTCTTCTCAAAAAATTGAATTGCCCTTTATGGGTTTTCAATTCAAAGCTCATTGGGTCTCAAAGTACACTTAGCGGGTTTTCACCTTGGCCTATACTTTTTTTTTAACTTAAGACGCCTTTTACAGGTTTTCGCCTTGGCCCATCTTCCCTCTTAAGCGAAGTATTTCTTAACTGAGTCTGCATTAACTGGGTTTGGCTAACTCTTGACGTCCATCTTGGCTAGTATCAATGCTCCTCCAGAAAAGGCCTTCTTTACAACATAAGTCCCCTCCCAATTAGGCATCCACTTTCCTCTGAAGTCCTTTTGATCACTGCAAATCAGAGCTTTAAAATTTATAATGAATGTGATCAAACCTGGAGACTAACTCTGACAATGATTAAAGGCAAGTGTACTTATAGAACAATAGTATAGCTTAGGCAAGACCAGATATCGAACCCAAAGGAACCAAAAGTACTAATACTAACTTTGTTTCTATTATTTAGCCTAGATTAAAGTGAAGGTTGATTTAATCTAAATTGACGATAACTAGACTAAGGACACAAAGACAAAAAGGACGAATTGGGAAATAACTTAAAAGAAAAACTCAGTTGATTGTGATGATACCCTCAGGAAGAATCCACCTAGACTTCACTTATTACCTAACCCTTAATTATATGATTTTTTACTTAGCTTGGTCCGTGAGACTCCCTAACCTATATTAAACCCTCTCTCGAGGCGAATAACGTCTAACCCTAGGTTAATTAGTGGAACTCTCGTTCGCTTATAATAACCCCCTAGGATAGCAGTAAATCGATCAATGGACTCCCATATTAGGTTTCACCCTAATCTGGTAAAATCTCGCAACCTATCTCTAGGTGTTCAATCAACTCCGCTTAATTATGTTAGATTTACTCTCAGGCAGGGTCTATTCTTCCTCCACCTAAGCACATTGGATTTGGATTAAGCAACATAATTAAGAATAAACTAAGTAATTTATCATATAACTTAGAAATCAAATAACAAAATCCATCTAGGTTTCATCCCCTTGAAGTATCTGAAGGGTTTAGTTCATAATGTAAAAAGAAAACATAACAAGAGAAAAGATAAAACAAAACATAAGAAAACCCTAAAACCCCCTAAAGGAATTGAAGGAGAATTCCGCCGTCTTGAGTATAACTCCGGCTTCTTGGGATGAATCAACTGGCTATCCTCGCGTTATTCCTTAACTCTGACCTTCTCAGCTTGGCTCCTTAGCCTAACTTTCAATCCTTTCAGCTTCTGCCGAACTCCCCTTGCAAGTTGCCCCCTTGGGTGTTTATATAGACATTGTGATGCTTTACTTGGCCTCTGAGTATCCTAATTTAAGTAGAATTCCTACTAGGGTGTTTGAATAGGCTTTGGAATGTGTTTCTTTGCCTCAAGTATCCTTTCCCGGATGAAATTGCTCTTTCCAGCGACAGGGACACGACCGTGGCACATGCCCGTGTAAGTCGTGGCCAGGCCGTGTTCGGACTTTTAATGAGGAACGGCTATGTTAGTTTTGGGCCAGGCCGTGTCGATTTCTCTCTTGGCCCAATTTGGTCTGTTTTAAGCCTGTTTCTTGTTCTTTTCATCCTTGGGTGCTTTCCTGAGTATAAAATATGAAAAGAAAGGATTAAGAGTACCTTTTTATATAAATCAAAGGATAAATCATCTAAAAGTATGCTAAATGTGGGATTAAAATATGTTATTTTTACGGTTTATCGAATACCCCCACACTTAAGCTTTTGCTTGTCCTCGAGCAAAATTCTCAACTTATAGTCAAAACGAACTTCCTTGGTTCATAAAATTCATCAATCATGCTTTATAATTTTTTTCAAAGATAATTCATACATGGATAATTCAACTCAAAGAGTCCTAAAGATTCAAATAATCAAAGTCATACATTTATAGCATGAAAACATAGGTGTTTTCCCTTTACCTGAATAGTTACCTCTGATTCAAAATTGACAAGAGTTGACATCCTCACTAAAGATTCACTCAAATCACTCAAAGTGTTTAAGGTTCAAAATTAAGCACTCCCATAGGCTTGCATGAAAATCAAATCTCCACCACTGTAAAATGAGATGATATACAAATCAAAAGGTTTTTAGCAGGGTTGTAACGGAGCTTAGGCTAAGGGTATGGATAAAGGCTAAATTAGAAGGTTAGAATCGAAACTGACCTGAAAAATTACCTAACTAGAAAAATGAACTAATCCTAAATAATTACATCAATTGAAACCTAACAATACGAGCTTCTCTTTTTTTTTTGTTTTTCAAGATTTAAGATTTAAACATGTAAGCTTACTAATAATGAATATACTTCTTTTTTTTTGAACAAATCAATAATAATAACGAACTTTAATAACTGAAATAGAGAACATAGTTAGGTAACTGCTCAAAATCAAATCTCAACAAAAAGGGTAGTTAAAAAGAACGGTGATAACAAATACAAAGGGTTTTGGGTTAATGTTAGTAGGTAAGTCAATGAAAAGGGTTGTTAGGCTTAAACAGAGTTCACTAGGGGTTAATCGTGGAGTTAAGCTTTTTAGTGGAGTGAGTGGGTTAAAACCTAGGTGACTTTATCATCTCTGTATATCAAATCAAAGGTGTGGTCTCGACATGTATAATTGAAGCAAGTTCTAGAATAACAAATCAATGTTGACACATTCATAATAAAAAGTGAGCATGAAAGAATGTATGCTCTAAAAAGCTCAAAACCTTACAAAAATTATGGGTATTTTGATGTCAACCTCGTAAATTTCAAACTTCAACGTAATATTCAGATTCAGGTAGACAACCTAAAAAAAATTTAACTCTGAAAAATAGACTTATCATGGTTGATTCTCTAGTATCCTTCAAATTTAATAATCAATGCACAATTATCAATGACTTACTCTAAAACATATCAACAAAGATCATAAATCATAGGAAATTTCATTCTAATCATAATATGAGAGACTTTACTTTTGAACAAGGCATAATTCAAGGATTTTAAAATAATACTATAGTTAACTCCCCCACACTTAAGATGTACATTGCCCTCAATGTACAAAGATGGATAATAGCAAAATAATCATAAAAATCATAAGATGGGGAGAGAAGTGAAACTTCCTAAATTTTGGATGAAGTCAATAGAAAGGAATCGGATAGGATTGAAGGTGAACTTGGGGGAGTGCCTCAAACCGTTTGAATCCTCGAGGTAGCCAGTTTGATTTTATTGTATCCTAAGCTAAATCTAAATATCATAAAGAATAAGAAGAAAATGATAAAGAAAATAAAATAAAATAAAGTGAAATAAAAATAAAATAAAAATAAAAATAAATAATGGAAAATGAAAGACAACTAGAAAAAGGGAGAATGAGGTTAAAATAGAGATGTAGCCCGTGTTTTATTTTAGGCGCGTTCAGGTGGGTTCACCACAGCCGTGTTGAATGTGACACGCTCGTGTTTTTCTTCACACGGTTAGTTGGAACGGGCATGTTTAGCCCATTCTCGATAAGTCAGTAACCTTGCACGGGTAGTCGGCACGGGCGTGGTCTTTTATCGCAGGCCGTGTTGGGAAAACAAATTCTTCTTTATCGTGCACGGCTATTGGCCCGCCCGTGGTTTGTCCCCTAGCTTCCACACACGGCCACGGACACGCCTGTGTGTAAGGCCGTGTGGTCTAAAACCTACTCTCTTGGTTAGTTCAGTGCTAAAGAAGAAGAAGAAAAGAAAAAAAAAGAAGAAAGAAAAAAATAAAAATAAAAATGTAAAAAAAATAAAAAGGGTCAGTGCTTGGGTTGCTTCCCGAGAAGCGCTCGTTTATAGTCTTAAGCTAGACTTTACCTCTCATTCGTATGGTTATGGTGGTTTGAGGAGATGAAAATCCTTTCTCATGCGATCACTTCGATTATGGATATATAGTTTGAGTCGAGTAATGTTTACCTCAAAAGTGTTGAATTTAGGATTGCTTACCTCGACTGTGTCGTATAGGAAGACATTAGGTACCTAAAAAATGATTTCTTCATTTGTCTTGAGGTCTGAATTAGTGATTCGAGGGTCTTCCTTATTTAACAATACATGATCCCCTAATTTGAAGTGATTCGTTGTTCCTATCAGCTCGTCTGGGGGCTTCTTCTGTTTCACTTCATGCGATTCATGTTCTTCTTTGATTTGTGTTTCCTGCTCTTTTAGTTTGTCAACCCTAAGACTTTGTTCCTTATGTATTTCTTCTTTGTTGGCACGAGGTTGAAGATCTAACTCAGCTAAGTGATTTCGTATGCTTCCTATAAAGAAGGTTGAACCAAATGATTATCAATAGAATTAATGTTCGTACCATTATTACTCGAAGTCCTAGCTGAGTCAAGAGCTTGAAGAGTGATTGTTTTATCGTCTACACGAAATGTGAGTTCACCAAATTCTTCCTCTATGTGGTCTTTCTTTATTGCATCAGGATATGGCACACGAGGTTGGTACTCTGTAATCACCGCTTTTGGTAAATCATGGCACACCTCAACCTTATGTTCACTTACCACAGGTTCTTCCCTTAGGTTTGGTTCGTCTAACACTTCGCTATCATACATGGCTTGATTTTGCTCTCTCGGGTTAGTTTCAGTATTGCTTGGCAAGCTTCCTTGTGGTAGTTCAGACATTAACTTTGCAAGTTGTTTGACTGCATTAGTGACTTCCTTGACTGACTTAGTAAGTTCGCTTTTAATTGTTCTCTCAATTTCTTGGAGACGCTTTTCTATGTCTGCCGAGAATTTTTCCCGCATCTCTTCAATGTCCGACTCATCTTCCTGTTAGTGAGGTGGTTGTTGAAAATTTGGAGAAAGGCTCGGTCTTTGGCTATTTTGATCATCCCACGAGAAGTTGTGATGGTACCTCCAACATGTATTATAAGTGTCACTATAAAAATTATTTTGAGGTCTAGAATAGTTACCCGTATAGTGAGCTTACTTAGTTTCCATGCCATATCCGTAGGATGGGTACTCAGGATTCACCACGCCTCTTAGATTCGAATCATATTGCATTACTGGGTGTACCTGCGATAGACTATGTAGATAATCAACCTCTTTATTCATCATCTCTATCTGGTTAGATAACTTAGTGACCACGTCAAGGTTGAAAACACTAGCGACTTTTGTTGGCGTTGTCCTCATAACCTACCACTGATAGTTATTTGGTGCCATCTCTTCTATAGACTAAAATTACCTGGAAAATTCAAATAAAAAATTAGCAAAGTAAAAAATAATAATAATAATAAATTGCAGAAAATAAAAAAAAGGCTAATGTAATAAAAATAGAGCTTTCTTAATATTTTAGTTCCCTAGCAACGACACCAAAAACTTAATCGCTGCAAATCAGAGCTTTAAAATTTATAATGAATGTGATCAAACCTGGAGACTAACTCTGACAACGATTAAAGGCAAGTGTACCTATCGAACAGTAGTATAGCTTAGGCAAGACCGGATATTGAACCCAAAGGAATCAAAAGTACTAATACTAACTTTCTTTCTATTATTTAGCCTAGATTAAAGTGAAGGTTGATTTAATCTAATTTGACGATAACTAGACTAAGGATACAAAGACAAAAAGGATGAATTAGGAAATAACTTGGAAGAAAAACTCAGTTGATTGTGATGATACCCTCAGAAAGAATCCACCTAGCCTTCTGATACGAACCGGCTCGGGATGAGTCGAAACGTATATGGGTTACCCAATCGTCTATGAGGAGGAATCAAGCCTTTGGAAGACAATCGGAAAATATGGATGAATTTTTGAAAGCTTAAATGAATAAATTAGGTGATGGTTCGGTTTAGTGGAATCAAAAATGAAAATAAAATAGATAAAAGATAATTTTGATGGAAGCGGATAAACGAACTTAAATGAGAAGCGATTCAACACTATAGAGTGTCACCTCGGGTTCTATAATTTATAAGGTGGATAAATGGTAATCGATGATGGAAATGGAAATACGAACTTAACTTAAGAAAAATTCAACACTATATAACAGTGTCACCCTGTTTTTTATATCGTTAAGGTGGATAGGTGAAGATAGGTTGATGAACGCCACACCAAACGAAATTTGGTGATAAGTTCAAACAAGTCGAAGATGCCACAAGCAAAGTTTGATAAGTCTAACGAAACTTGTACGAAAACGAAGAGGAGATAAACTCACTCAAATGAACAAAGGTTCATAAAATTTCATTAAAGTCTCAATTCTCCTTTACAAATGAAAATTGCCAAATATTTATAGCCAATGTACCTTACAAATAAAAATAAATAGCAAGAATTTTAGTCTTCAATTGCCGTCCATGCTGTCCATCACTACTCATCAATCATCCATTCACAACTTGTTAATTTATTTCCCACCTTGCCGTCCATCCACTTGTATCACCCATAATATTCTTCTTTCAATTCCACTTATAAATTTGTTTATTCCATCATGGTTCCACTTCATTTCACTAATGTTTATTTTATTCACCCATAACTTCCATGTGCCTTCCAAGTCCATAATATTCCTTAACCAAGTCGTCCAAGTTCATGTTCCAATCCTGCTTTCATGCATGCTTACCATGGTGTTATTATTTTATACTTCATAATCTCCATGTGCCGTCCAAGCTTGGTTCTTTATGCATTCATTTAAATTTTAAAAATCATCCCCATACTTCCAATGCCGTCCATACTCTTTAAAATTTGTTTCTCCCAAGCCTTGTCCCTTTAAAATAATACCCATTAGTCTCATGCCATAAGCATCAAAGCCCCTAAATTCGACTGTGGCAATTAATAAATGTAAAGCATTTGAATTATTCTATTGTCTCTAAAAATCAGCATATTAAATTAGGAAGATTGGGCACCATATATTCGGCTATACCTACACCATACAAGAACTTAATTTAAGTTGGACAAAATCAGCTGAATAACAATTAAAACAAAACTAAGACACACTAATTGACACATAAACTAAACTAAACAAATTAAGTAAAGTCTTAAACAAGACATATTAGGTTCAGCTATGGCTAACACAAACATATTAAAACACGCAATCACTAGCACATATTAAATTATTAAATTAACTTAAACTAAATGAATTAAATTTCATTCTAGCAATTTAATTAACTTAAATTAAGTTAACTAATTTTTTTTATTCCAACATTTAACTAATTAAAATGAGCTAATGAGCTGGAATGAGCTCGGATGAGCTTAAATTGAGCTTCAATGAACTAATCCGGCTCAATTTGGAAGTGCACCAGAGTGCATATCCGCTTCACGGCACTTGGGGCATTGAAGTCGAGCTTCATCGACATGGAATTCATTGGTGCCCCAGGCATGTTCGTATCATCCCCTCCCTCTTCAAGACGATTCGTCCTCGAATCGACCCATTGATTGTCCGAACAAAGCTCCTTGCTCGTCTTTCCTCGATCAAACTGGATGGATGATAATCGCAATACCTGAAAAAGATAAACAAGAATTAGCAAGATTGGCTTTAAACAATCTTGCAACCCAAATATGGACACCATCAAACAAGTAAATCGCATGTGATCGGGCAGCACCAAATTATCGTACAAAAGAAGTAATGCCTTGTCAAACATTTGCAACAAATTTGAAAAGATTTCAAGGCGTGCATATGATCTACTTAGAATCCAAAAATTATGCTTATCATGCGAATAGTAAATTAAATGATATACTTAAGCATCACAAGCAGATAGATAACAAAATTCAAATGGCACACATAATTGAACAACCAAACCTTGCATTGTTCGATATGTGGGCTCTCTCATATATGAATGATAACAAGTATTGGACACAAGAATCCTTTTGTCAACCATTAAAACAAATAGACCATTAACAGGCAAAATAGAACATTTAAGCATATCACGATCTGAATTTTTCACAAAAGTCGATTCGTTGAGGCTAAGCTTAACATCATTTCAATTATCAAATTTGAGCCTTTTTTTGTCAAACATCAAAATAGATAGTTCATCATTAAGCAGATTAGACATTTGTCCTCCCTCTTTAGGAGAAATCCATTTCCAAATGTCACCTTCACAAAAATGAAAATGGTTAGTGACACCATGGATGTTGAACTTGAAATAACATGCTGAAACATTATTCAGAAATTGAACAAATGAATTGATGATGGGATCAAAAACAAGAATCTTTTTATCTACAAATAAAATAGATAGATCATGCTCAAATGAAACAAAATAGTTAACATCACGATCTAAATATCTTTCAAAAATCAAAGTATCAACAAGATTTTTAACACCATTCCGAAGAGAACAAAAACGTCTCAAAGTCTTCAAGTGACTTACCCTTTTGAGCAGGAAGACAAAGATCATTCTTACCTTGTTCGAGCAATACAAACCTTCTTTTCTCGGGATTGTAGTGTAATAAAAGCTGCGCGTTTGATTCAACCCTTTTTCAAATGGTGGGTGAACAACCATAGGAATCATTTAAGGTATGAATAAAAATTAAAAACAATGTTGACAAAATTCGTTACCTTATTTAAAAACCAAGTATCGAAACAATAGGAATTTCTCACACATATTTGATGATACTTGCTTTTTCCACAAAATAAATCTAAATACATTCCCGATTTTGAGAAATCACACATGTTAGACCAAAAAGAATTATGTATGTTCAAGATCGAATGATCAAAATTCTTAACATATTTTAAAACAAATTTACAAAAACTCAACGATTTTATTTTGGACAACGAATTAATCTCGTAATATCTACAATCAAACAAATTAGGGTTAAAAGAAAAACCATTATTATTAAAAAAATTCAATGGAGATTGAATTGCTTCAAAATGCTTACCTTCCTTACCTTTAGGTTCGTATGGTTTATTTTCAACTTCACATTGGTTGATCAGTCGGAAATGACATTCTTCCGGTAGGTATTGTAGTTGAAAGCCCTCGTGCGAATTATCGGGAACCTGAAATGAAGAAACTGAAGAAGAACAAAATTTCAAGGAGTTAGCAGAAAAACCACTCTCTTTTTCTTGCTCATCTTGTATTCGTGTTCCTTTTTCCAACTCTTTTTCTCTTTCAACACTCTCTTTATTCTCAATCTCGATTTTCTTTTCTTTTTCTTCCTTTTCTTCTTTTTCAATTTCTTTTTTTTTATTTTCTCAAGTTCGCTCCATATTCGCTCATTTTCTCTCATGATCTTCTCTTGCCTTTCTTTTCTTGTTTGTTCTTTTTCTCTCTTCCTTTCATTATGACAAGAAGAGGATACAAAAGAATCAAAATGAGTAAAATTTTGTTCAAGAGAAGGGATAGCGTTCTCAAAGATATCTCGAAAAGTTCTTCGGGGAGAATACTCCATGGACGCTTTTTTGGAAATTCCTGAACGAATATACCGATCAACTCGCATGTCTTCTTGGAGGGAATAAGAATCATAATATGTACCACTTTGAGAATAATCTTTCGTGGATGAATACCGTTTCGAACTTCTTGAGGAATAAGAATTTCGATCACAGTCTCTTCTCGAATATTCTTCGAAAGTGTGTTTTTGGGATGATCTTAACTCCGTCCTTCGACTTGAAGAAAGTCGATCTCGTTGGTCTAGTTCCTCGATCCAATCCAACTTCTTTTCCAACTTGTTTATGGTTCGCACTCCATTCAACAAGCATTGGTAATCATTGGATGAGAACTCTTCTTGAGACATATTTATTGTTGAAAAAGAAACTATTATAACAAAAGGAAATAAACCGAAAAAAATTAAAATACCTTACCACAAAATCTCACAGGTCACCCCTAAAGAAAAGTCGCTCACACTCATGTTTTTCACTCGAATATGACTTTTTCTCTAATGTAGCACTCGTGTCTTTTACCGTTTTCTCTTGCTCTCACAAATTTGTACTTCATTTACGAAAGACTTATTTGCTGCTTGAGGGTCGGCTTCAAAGTGTGTAACGAGGGTTTGATGTCGGGTAGGCTAAACAAAAGAAAAGTTTTGGGTATCGAGTAGGCTAAAACAAGAAAAAAAATTCGGGGGTCGGATAGAAGGAAAGAGTGGTAGAGGGGTAGTTTTAAGATCGGGGTAAAAAGTAATAAACAAAAACTTGCAAACTTTCAAAAAAAAAATTCCACATGTTTTTTTTTTTAAACTCGATTTTTTTTTTGAACTCTCTTTTTTTTGTATCTCTTTTTTTTTTAAACTTCAAATATACTATAATGAAATACAAGAAATAAAAATTACAACTTGAATATTTTTTTACGAACCTATTCCGGCTTCACGTATGGTCGTCGGTAGTCCTCGTTTTGTAGCTCTGATACCAACTGATACCGGCTCGGGATGAGTCGAAACGTATGTGGGTTGCCCAATCGTCTACGAGGAGGAATCAAGCTTTTGAAAGATAATCGGAAAATATGGATGAATTTGCGGAAGCTTAAGTGAATAAATTAGGTGATGGTTCGATTTAGTGGAATCAAAAATGAAAATAAAATAGATAAAAGATAATTTTATTGGAAGCGGATAAACGAACTTAAACGAGAAGCGATTCAACACTATAGAGTGTCACCCCAGGTTCTATAATGTTTAAGGTGGACAAATGGTAATCGATGATGGAAATGGAAATACGAACTTAACTTAAGAAATGTTCAACACTATATAATAGTGTCACCCTGTTTCTTATATCGTTAAGGTGGATAGGTGAAGATAGGTTGATGAACGCCACACCAAACGAAATTTGGTGATAAGTTCAAACAAGTCCAAGATGCCACAAGCAAAGCTTGATAAGTCTAACGAAACTTGTACGAAAACGAAGAGGAGATAAACTCACTCAAATGAACAAAGGTTCATAAAATTTCATTAAAGTCTCAATTCTCCTTTACAAATGAAAATTGCCAAATATTTATAGCAATGTGCCTTACAAAAAAAAATATATAGCAAGAATTTTGGTCTTCAATTGCCGTCCATGCTGTCCATCACTACTCATCAATCATCCATTCACAACTTGTTAATTTATTTCCCACCTTGCCGTCCATCCACTTGTATCACCCATAATATTCTTCTTTCAATTCCACTTATAAATTTGCTTATTCCATCATGGTTCTACTTCATTTCACTAATGTTTATTTTATTCGCCCATAACTTCCATGTGCCTTCCAAGTCCATAATATTCCTTCACCAAGTCGTCCAAGTTCATGTTCCAATCCTGTTTTCTCGCATGCTTACCATGGTGTTATTATTTTATACTTCATAATCTCCATGTGCCGTCCAAGCTTGGTTCTTTATGCATTCATTTAAATTTTAAAAATCATCCCCATACTTCCAATGCCGCCTATACTCTTTAAAGTTTGTTTCTCCCAAGCCTTGTCCCCTTAAAATAATACCCATTAGTCTCATGCCATAAGCATCAAAGCCCCCAAATTCGACTGTGGCAATTAATAAATGTAAAGCATTTGAATTATTCTATTGTCTCTAAAAATCAGCATATTAAATTGGGAAGATTGGGCACCATATATTCGGCTATACCTGCACCATACAAGAACTTAATTTAAGTTGGACAAATCAGCTGGATAACAATTAAAATAAAACTAAGACACACTAATTGACACATAAACTAAGCTAAACAAATTAAGTAAAGTCTTAAATAAGACATATTAGGTTCAGCTATGGCTAACACAAACATATTAAAACACGCAATCACTAGCACATATTAAATTATTTAATTAACTTAAACTAAATTAATTAAATTTCATTCTAGCAATTTAATTAACTTAAATTAAGTTAACTAGTTTTTTTTATTCCAACAATTAACTAATTAAAATGAGCCAAGAGTGAGCTAAGAACGAGCTCAATGAGCTGGAATGAGCTCGGATGAGCTTAAATTGAGCTCAAATGAACTAATCTGGCTCAATTTGGAAGTGCACCAGAGTGCATATCCGCTTCACGGCACTTGGGGCATTGAAGTCGAGCTTCATCGACATGGAATTCGTTGGCGCCCCAGGCGTGCTCGTATCACCTTCACTTATTACCTAACCCTTAATTATATGATTTATTTACTTAGCTTGGTCCGTGAGACTCCCTAACCTATATTAAACCCTCTCTCGAGGCGAATAACGTCTAACTCTAGTTAATTAGTGGAACTCTCATTCGCTTATAATAACCCCCTAGGATAGCAGTAAATCGATCAATGGACTCCCATATTAGGTTTCACCCTAATCCAGTAAGATCTCGCAACCCTATCTCTAGGTGTTCAATCAACTCCACTTAATTATGTTAGATTTACTCTCAGGCAGGGTCTATTCTTCCTCCACCTAAGCACATTAGATTTGGATTAAGCAACATAATTAAGAACAAACTAAGTAATTTATCATATAACTTAGAAATCAAATAACAAAATCCATCTAGGTTTCATCCCCTTTAAGTATCTGAAAGGTTTAGTTCATAATGTAAAAAGAAAACATCACAAGAGAAAAGATAAAACAAAACATAAGAAAACCCTAAAACCCTCTGAAGGAATTGAAGGAGAATTCCGCCGTCTTGAGTATAACTCTGGCTTCTTGGGATGAATCAACTGGCTATCCTCGCGTTATTCCCTAACTCTGACCTTCTCGGCTTGGCTCCTTAGCCTAGCTTTCAATCCTTTCAGCTTCTGCCGAACTCTCCTTGCAAGTTGCCCCCTTGGGTGTTTATATAGACATTGTGATGCTTTACTTGGCCTCCAAGTGTCCTAATTTAAGTAGAATTCCTACTAGGGTGTTTGAATATGCTTTAGAATGTGTTTCTTTGCCTCAAGTATCCTTTCTCAAATGAAATTGCTCTTTCCAGCGACAGGGACACGGCCGTGGCACACGCCCGTGTGAGTCGTGGCCAGGCAATGTTCAGACTTTTAATGAGGCACGGCTGTGTTAGCTTTGGGCCAGGCCGTGTCAATTTCTCTCTTGGCCCAATTTGGTCCATTTTAAGCCCGCTTCTCGTTCTTTTCATCCTTAGGTGCTTTCCTGAGTATAAAATATGAAAACAAAGGATTAAGATAAACTTTTTACATAAATCAAAGGATAAATCATCCAAAAGTATGCTAAATGTGGGATTAAAATATGTTACTTTTACGGTTTATCACCTTTTGCATAGGGAAGATCTTTTTCATTACCAAGTCTCTCTCATGGAATACTCTAGGATGAACCTTTTTTTCGTAAGCTCGCATCATTTGTTTCTGGTACATTTGACCATGACGGATGGCTTTCAACCTTTTTTCCTCAATTAGGTTCAGTTGGTCATACCGAGATTGGATTTATTTCGCTTCATCTAACTTCAACTCTGATAATACCTAGAGAGAAGGAATTTCAACTTCAATGGGCAAAACTGCCTCCATCCCATAAACCAATGAGAAAGGTGTTGCCCTGGTGGAAGTCTTAACAGATGTTTGATAGGCATAGAGGGCAAATGGTAACTTTTCATGCTAATCTTTGTACGTCTCAGTCATTTTCCCCCCTTTTTTTATATTTTTATTAGCTGCCTCAACTGCACCATTCATTTTCAGAGATATGACGACAAGTTGTGGTGTTTAATTTTAAATTAACTATAGACTTTCGCTATTACGCTATTGTTCAGGTTAACACGTTGTCAAATACTATCCTTTCTGGCATACCATAATGACTTATGATCTCCCTCTTCAGAAATTTGCTAACTGTCGTCTTCGTGACATTAGCATATGAAGCTGCCTCTACCTATTTGGTGAAGTAGTTGATGACCACGAACATGAATCGATGTTCATTAGAAGCCTTTGGTGAAAACAGCCCAATAAAATCCATGCTCCACATTGAGAAAGGCCATGGAGAAGTCATAACATGAAGAGGTGAAGGAGGCACATGGATTTTGTCTCCATAAATCTGGCACTTGTGGCACTTCTTGGCGTAACGAATGCAATCCCTTTTCTTCGTGGACTAGTAATACCCAAATCTCATGATTTGCCTGGCCATTATAAATCCATTTGCATGCGTCTCGCAAATACCTTCATGAACTTCTTCCAGGATTTTCTTAGCCTCAATAGTATCGATGCATCTTAATAGCATCTGGTCCTTCCTCTTTTTATACAGGATCTCTCTGTCTAAGGCATAGTCATTGGCCAGTCTTCTCAATGTTCTCCTATCATTTTCTATTGCTTAATCAGGGTATTCTCAGCTCTTCACATATCACAGAATATCATGATACCAAGGATGATCATCTCTCTCCTCCTCTTCATCGATATCGTAGTAGTGTGCCGGAGCCTTGCAGATACTCATTTGGATAGGCTTCATACATTTTTGTTCATTTACTCCAATCATAGAAGCTAATGTGGCCAAGGCGTTAGTCATCTGGTTTTCCTCATGCGGGAGATAAAAGAAGGTGATGTTATCAAACTCCTCAATTAACTCCAAAACTAACTTCCGATAGCTGATCAATTTGGGATCTCTCATTTCCCATTTTCCTTTGAGCTGATAGATCACCAACGCAGAATCTCCGTACACCTCTAGCTACACAGAATCTTGTTTACCGAAATGTCATCAGCAACATAGGTTTCATTCAACACCTTTATTAGTACACCACGGTGCACCTCTGAGTTTAAGAGCAAAGCCAATACTGATATACGTACTGGCTGCTTGTGTAACTGTTCCACGACACTATATTCACTATGCTTTAGGAACTTTAAAAACTCATTGGCTTCATTGTCAGTTCCCGATTCATTAACCAAAGGTTCCGTCCTCTCTTCCCCCTGTTCAATCATCAGGGACTTCTTTTTTCCAGGTTCGACTTTCGTATTTGGCATGCTGACTGGACTCTCCTTTCTCGAGCATGTCACATTAAAGTTATAACTCCAGGGCAACCTTTTGCTATCATTATAAGAAAAAGCCACGGGTTTCTGAATTACCACTCTTGGTGCCACTCTCGCTCCTACTTCATCGATTCTCAGTCTTGTGATGATCACTACAGGGTGATTGACCTCAAAGACCTTCTCTGCTGACCCTCATTTTGCAGTGCACACGTCCTCTCCTTCAATAGAGTCAAAGAACTCAAGTTTCTTGTTATCCATTAACCCTTGTACTAGGCCCTGAATTCACTGCATTGTTGGATCTCATGGTCCTCCTTATTATGGAACTCACAGTAATTCCTCGTATCTCGGGGTTTGCTCCCTAACTCTTGCGAAACTAACCCTCTTTCTGCATTTCCTTCTAAACCTCCCTCAATGGGGTTCTTACTTAAGAACATTCCGTTTGATTCTCCTCCTCGTGTTCTCGATTATCGTGTTTACCCCTTTATCAGCATGACTGGGTAATGAATTTCCCACACCAGGTACGTTGTTAAATTTCACAACACCCACTTTAATAAGCCTTTCGACTAACCTTTTGAATGAGGTGTAATTTTCCATCGAGTGTCCTGCGATTCTCGCATGGTAATCACACTAAGCGTTAGTGTTATACCACTTAGGGTATGGGGGTTGCAATGGTTTCAAGTAGAAAGGGCCTACAACGTGTGCATCGAATAGATTTTTATACAACTCCCTATATGTCATGGGTATGGGAGTAAACTGAAATTTCTCGGTATACTGCCTCGTGTTGGGCTCTTGCCTTGGTGAGGCCTCCTGACCCATGACTACCACTCTCAGTTGACTGATAGTAGTGGGTTTTGAATAACCAGAGTTCACATTACTTACTTCATTTTTCCTTTTCTTTAAAGTTGATCTTCTCGTGCTTTCCCCAGCCTCTATCTTTCCACATCTCATCACCTTTACTATCATTTCGCCCGGCATCACTATGTTTGCGAAGCTCTTAGTAGCACTCTCTAATATATGATTGATAAAAGGTGCTTTCAAGGTATTAATGAAGAGCATGGTCGTTTCTTTCTCTAGCAGTGGCAGTTGGACCTATGTAGCGACTTTCCTCTACCTCTGGGCGTACTTCCTGAAACTTTTGCCTGACTTTTTCTCTATGTTTTGTAACGTGATCCTGTCAGGCGCTATATCAGTCACATGGCCATAATGTTTCATGAAGGCCTGTTCTAAATCCTTCAACGATTTGACTTGACTACGACTCAACTGATTGTACCATTTAGCTGCGGCTCCAGTTAGACTATCCTAGAAATAGTGAATCAATAACTGGTCATTGCTGACATGTCCCGTCATTCTTCAACAGAACATTATAATATGGGCTGGTCTCGTTGTATTTTTCGAACTCTGGCATCTTGAACTTTGAAGGGGGTGCTAGATCTAGGACCAAACTCAATTTTTTAGCATCCACCTCACATTGGTAATCAGCGCTTTCCATTACTTTAAACTTCTCCTCCAACCATTTGCATCGATTTTCAAACTCCTTTGGGAGCTCCACCCTTACCTTTTCCCCTTCTACTGCATCATCGAAGTCAGGGACCATTGGTTTTGCCAATTCATCTTAGGGGTTGGAGCTCGAGCTTATTGGAAGTTTACCGGTGCTGAGGTACCGGATTGATACTAGGGTTTGATATTAATGGATACTCTTGGTGGTTGCACTTGGGAATTTACCAGGGCAAAGCTTGAAGGATAAACAGAGTTTTCATTATCTTCTTTGTCATCAACCATAGGGCTCTTTCCTTTATCAGGCCCTCCAGTCAACAACTGTGTTAACTGGCTTATCATGCTTCTCTGGGATTCCAGCATTTGATCCCTCATGCCCTATTGGATCTTAGATAAGTGTTCTTGTATCTGAGTCTGCAGTTGGTCCTACATCTCCTTCTACATTTGTTCTAACTTTTCTAACCTTTGATCCATAGCTTTCGTTTTTCTTCGAGTGTAGTAGTGATGTTTCAGGGTAACTATAATACAATCTCTAATTAATAGGGTTCTTTTATCATATTTAATGCATATGATGTGATGTAATACAAATGTATGATATGAATGCAAAAACAAAAGTTGTCGATTCTGGTTTAATTTCTTTTAGAATAACTTTATAAGAAAACAAAATCATTTACATAAAATAAAATCACATATACGGCTTAGCCCTTATGCTCAAAGCTTTAACTTTCTTAAGAAGCTAAGCTAGCTCTCAACCTCGGTCTGACTCTAGCTCATATTTCACACATAACACATCAGCCTGGACCGCTAAAGCTTGTAAATGATCAGCCACTTCTGGTATCTGAGCCACAGCTTCACCCATAACGTAATATCTTTCTCTGACCTGGTCTTGAGATCTTTGAAACTGTTTTCCCATTGCTCATTATCTGCTTCTAATAGTTGCAACCAGAGTTCATTATTCTCCCACCTTTCTTTTTAGCTCTTCAATATTGTTTAAGCTTGTTTCCAGCTTCACCGTAGAGTTGCGGCTTCGACACAATGCCTTCTCTAGTACTGCTACTCGAGCTCTTAACATCTCTTTTTCGCTTTGACTCTCGAACACAGTATTTTTCAGAGTATCCTCTCATGCTTGAGCATCATGAAACCTCTTCTTCCACTGATCGACCTTAGCCTTCTCTTCTTGAATTTCCTAATGCCATTGTTCTAAGGTTTTACCCAACTCAGCAGTTCTCATCGATGAATGCAGCTTTTTGTAATTAGTCTTCAAACTGTCCAAATCTTTCTCGGCCTTCCTTTTCCCTTTTTTCAGTTTCTTGGCCTCTAATATCAGGACATCGATATCTAACCTCAAATGCACTTTTTCTTCCTCTAGTTGTTCTATCTTTTTTTCCTAACTTCGTGTTTCTATTTTCGAAGTCCTGTTTTATGATTTCCAACTTAAAAGGAACTACTTGTAGGTATTCCTCCATTGGTCGAGCACCATCTTGTGTCGGTCTGGGGATATTATCATTGATTCTCCTACTCTACCACGCATCATATTCAAGGGTCGCCATCGGACCTACAGTAACTTTTTTCATTTGGCGAGTCTGCTTCCAAGCATTAGAAATCTCTTTAACCCTTTTTCTTGTAGTTATCTTCTCCATATGTGAATTCAAACTGAGCTAGCCCATATGTTACTGGTATAAACTGTCTTGATCTGTATTGCCTCAATACAAGCAAAGGAGCATACCCAAAGGCTCCACAAATTTCTAGTAGGGGGACCCAATCATAACTCCCACACAGGAAGAGAATTTCATCGAGAACTAACCAAGGAGCTCTCTACTCAACGTCATTTTCCTAGAGATTCTGAAGGAACACGATCCAGTTTTCTTCTAATATGTCATCTCTTCTAGGCATAACTGCCAACTCCTTTAACGGAGAGTAATTCTCAGAAAAAACTCGATAAGAAACCTTATCTACCTTCCAAAAATGGCTATGGAACCAAACCAACAATAGTTGTGCGCATCCCATGAATCTACCTTCACTTGCCCTCCGGCATGCGTTCAAAGATCTGGATGTTTCGGCAAGAACCGCTGGTACTAGCGTAACCCCATTGTCAAGTCGATCAAATAAGTCAGCAACTACTTCATCTACATACCTCAAAACTTTGGGGAAATTTACCAACCCATAGATACTCAAGGCGAAAATGTCAACTTTCCTCTTTATATCTGGATTTGCTACAATCAAGTCCCTTAAGCTCACCCAAAGAATGCATTTTCCTTCACCTTTTTGCTAAATACAGGTCGTGACCCACTGTTCACTCATCCCGGTGATACTTATCAGTTTCTTTACAAAAGTTGGTATATTAATGGCCCTAGAATAAGCTTTGTCAACTCGAACCCTTGGGCAACGAAGCAAAGCCGTATATTCTTCCATAGTAGGCATCAAGTCCACTTCCCTAAATGTGAAACAGCTATATGTGGGATTCCAATATTGAGTCATATCCCAAAACAAGTGTTTGTCCACTCTGATGCCAAGTAGGTAGGGTAGATCGCCATAATTAAGATAGAAAATCTGCTTAGTCTCATCATCCCAACGGGCCCATATATCTCTCAAATCTTGGAGCTCATTCTGTGTCACACTGATACGAGTGAAGTCCCACAACTCTGACGTGTATCCCTTGGTTAGACTATCCTCTTTCTCAAGTTACATCTTCTCTGACCATATACGGGCAGCCGCATTATCCTCTATTTTATCAAAAAGTTTGTTCTTCATGACAATCCTTCTAATTCAAAAACCAAACAGGAATCGACTCATTTTTAATATGAAATGACATGCAATAATGGCCAAAATACAATAGGTTAGTATCAAATAATAGTAACTAGAGCAAGTAAAGAAAGTATCAAACAGGTATCTGGGTAACCACTAAGGTTCAGCATGGCTCTATCTAGTGTGGGCTCTTAATGATCGCTATATGTGGCTTAGCTCTAAAGGAAGGGTACCTGAACCAGCAGATTCCTCAATCCTCACCAATTATGGGTTCATATGGATCGAGTTCAGTTCAAGGGAATACAATTCCCTATGGCTATGTGGAGGTGAAAACCTCACGAAGACATAGGTACGGATGTATCCCGGAAGCAGTCCCCTAGCCTATGATGAGGTGAAAACCTCACGGAGGCATAGTTTCTCACTCCCACTTAAAAGGTGTGACCACAACGGTCATGCAATATAATGCAAGAGTACCCTAGCACTTAAATCACAATAAACATATGAAGCGACACAAACTCATGCGATGGAAGAATCAAAATCAAACTTTAATTTTTGATAAAAGAACAAAAAATAATCAATTCTACGGCTTGACTCTCTTATAAGTCCCCAGCGGAGTTGCCAAGCTGTAGAAACCATTTTTTGTTTGAAAAACGGGGTTGATTTTGAAAACATGGAGTAATGATAAATCTTTTTTGAAGTGTGATTGGGTCACCTTATAAAACATTTTGGTCCATGAATCTTAAGAAAACAAGTCCGAGAGTTAGTTACGCATAAGGAAGGATTAGCACCCTCGCAACGTCCAAAATTGACAACTTATTGATTGACTAATGTCCTAATATCAAAAATTGGAAGAGATTTTAAAATCGAACCCTTTAGAAAATGTTTGTATAATTCGAATTGGATATCGAAATTCTCTTGTTCCAAAAGAATGAAATATCACGTCCAGCACGTTAGGATACGATGTTTCAAACCCTTGACACCAAGATCATTTCATGATTTCCAAAATTCATGCATTTCAATTTTAAAAGGATATTTCATTATTCTGTCAAATGAAAAAAATCGAGACCCATCACGTTAGGGCACGATTCCTCGAATTTCCAAACATGAAATATTGCCATTATTTTTGAAATTAAGAAAACACGGTCAAAATCTTAAAAGGATATTTAGTCATTTGGACGAACAGAAAACCGAAACCCAGCACATTAGGGTACAATTTCTCGAACTTCCAAACACGAAACATTGCCCTATTTTCAAGCTCTTAAATAAGCGATTATGAAATTAACTGAGAATACATTTACCCGATTTGTTTGGGACAAAAGTGAAACGACCAATATCGGCCAAAACGTTGGAGTTTGAACCATAATGTAATAATAAAAACCACGCAAACATAATATCGGGCATGAAATAAAAATGCATGGTACTAATACTACACAGGGAAAAAAATACATATCAATCCAAATAATCAACGTACATGAAATGAAAGAAAAACTTATTATAAAAATATATAAGTAATAATATATAAAAATGTTTGAAATAAACAAAACTATATAATAAAATAAGGACTTTAAAAGAAAAATTATATATAATAGATTTTAAGAATATATGTACATAAATAGATTTAGAAGAAAATATATACACAAAATAACATGAAATCAATAATATATATAGAATAAAAACTATTTAGTATGGATAATATATATATAATGGAAATAATAAAATAATACTAATGATACTAATGAATACAGCAATAATAATAAAGTAAAAGGAAAAAAAATAAAAACAATAATAGTAATGGTAAAGTTAAAATAATAGATATAATAGTAAAATAATTGTAATACTAAATTAGCAATAATAATAATAATAATAATAATAATAATATAAATAATGAAAGATAATAATATTTAGCAAATGATAAAAATAATAAATGGAAATAAAAATAAAAATCCAAAATAAAAATTAATAATAATGGTAGAATAACAAATATATCAAAAATCCCCAAAAAAAAAAACTAAAGGAGGACAAAATTGAATTTAAAATCAAAATTTAGGGCAAATTTTTAAAAAAATAAAATGAAAAGGGGACCTATTTGAATGCGTGGATCATGTGGAAGGACTAAAAGGGAAAATATTCCCTCCTTCCAGAACGTTGCGTTTCGAAAGGGACCCAAATGAAATTCAGATAAAATCTAAGGCAAAATTAAAAAAAAAAGAAAACTGAATTAAAAAATAGAAAATACGGAAGGACCAGGGCTGTAAATAGCTCATTTTAAAAAAATGAGTGGATCCCCTGGATCGGGTCAACTGAACGCGGGTCTTAAGCGAAACGATGCCTCTTTGGGCCATTAAATTCAGCCCTAAACGACGTCATTTAGGGGTAGTATATAAGTTGAAAATTTTTAAAAAAATTTTCATTCTCCTTCATTTCAGAAACAAAACAGAGAGGAGCTCTCCCCTCTCCCCTCTAGGCGATTTTCGGCCAGGTCCCAACGAGGCTCCGGCGATAGCTCTAGCACCGTCACCGCCGTCGGCGCCGTCGTACACGACAGCCGAAGCTCAAAAGGTATTTTTTGTATTTTTATAAATATATATTATATATGAGTAAGAAAACAAAAATTAAAAAAAAAGTATTCAGAAAATGAAAAGAAAAAAATAAAAAAATAAAATAAAAACATTTGCTGCTTTATGAACTGTGTATATTCCGTGTAAAAATATGTCTCTGTATTGCTTTTTTCTCTCAAAATCCCCTCCCCTTTTTACAAAATCTTCATATTGGCTTTTATAGCCGATCTTTACAACTTATTTTGCATATTTGCAAGTACGTGAGCCAACAATTAACCAACTTTTAAATACTTCTAATGGTTGAATTAAACAAATTTAAATTATCGATTACAAAAGAACACAAAAGTAATTCCTTGTTTTCAAATCTATACTTATTCTTATTAAATTAATGTCACTTTATAAAATAAATTGTATTATATTGAGAATATTTTTATCATTTTATATATTTTATATGGAAAAATAAACACATATAATAAGATTTAAACTCGTATCTCTTTAATTTTAAAAAAATCACGTCTCTTTAAATTTTTTTATATTTTTATGTTACCATTTAATTAAAACATCATTTATTGTTTATATATTATTTTTTATGAATATATTTATTATATGGTTTAATTTTTCACCCAACCTATCAACCAAAATTCACTATTCATATATGAATTTTTCAAAAAAATATTTTTATTTTTACATATTTAGATTTATTTTTAAATAAAATAATTTTAATTAATAAATAAAAATTAAATCCAGATCGTGCCTACACAAAAGTTAAAATTTCCTTATTCAAGATCGGGCCTACCAAGCTGCTTAATCCTTCAAGTATAAATAAGGTCCTATAATTATTAAAATATTAAAAAATAATTTTACTTTTAATGATATTTATATTTTAAGGCTAACTAAATGAAATTAATTTATTGATAATTCAAGTAGAGCTTAGCTCTCCTAAATGGAAAGAAATCTCTTCCAGACACAACCGAAAGACAAGTCAACTATTTCTGTATTACCAAATAATATAGTATAAAAATATTTCAATTTTTTTTGAAGATAAAAATATTTCAATTACTATTCATATACATGTATGTATGTATAATAGCTAGTTGGAATGTAAAACTTTTGCAAGTCAATAGTGTTGAGTTTACGTGTCATTTGTGAGGTTTGCAGACCTTGTTTTTAGGGATTGTATTGTTAATGATATTAGTTAATTTCATTTTTAAATATTTGTGCTTCTATTTTTAGCATATTGTTATGTTTTCTTTGCTTATTTAAAGCTTTGGTCGATGAATAATATAGTGTAGTAGTTTACAGCATCATTGATTTCTCTGTTCTTCTATCACTATTGATAATTTCTTTTCATTGTAACAGTGGTATTGAACCAGGTCATAAGCATATGATGGCAGCAGAAAACTTTGTCCAGCTTGCTATTCCTCGTTTTGATGGTCACTATGATCAATGGAGCATGCTAATGGAGAATTTCTTGAGGTCTAAAGAGTATTGGCATGTTGTTGAATCTGGAGTGACAGAACCGGAGTAAGGTGTTGCAATGATAGATACACACAGAAAGCAGAATTGGAAGCATTGAAGTTGAAGGATCTCAAAGCCAAGAACTATCTCTTCCAAGCCATTGATCGAGTCGCTTTGGAGACGATTCTTTGCAAAGATACGTCCAAACAGACATGGGACTCGATGAAGAGAAAGCATCAAGGGAATGCAATGTCAAAGAGTGTGCAGCTACAAGGTTTTCGGACTGGATTTGAAAACTTAAGAATGAAGTCCAGTGAGTCTGTTACTGATTTTTCATCAAGAACGATGGTAATAGCCAACAAGATAAGAATCTATGGAGAAAGAATGAAGGATATTGTCATTATTGAGAAGATTCTTAGTCAATGACAGCAAATTCAATTTTTTTGTTTGTTCGATAGAAGAATTAAGAGATGTTGGTTCCCTTATACTTGATGAACTACAAAGTTCTTTGATGGTTCATGAACAAAATATTGTCCAGCAATATAAAGAAGAGCAGGCGTTGAAGGCAACAATCAATCCAAAAGGTCCTGGGGGTGGGAAACCAAGATGGAAGGACAAGAAAGAGCACCACAACACAGATAAGGACTATTCTACTCATTCTAGAGGAAAAACAAAAGGTCGTGATAATAACTATTCATATGGTTACAAGCAAAATTCTGTAGACAAGTTAAATATTGAATGTTACAGATGTCACAAGTATGGTCATTACAAATCAGAGTGTGGAACTAATCTTAACAGAAATCGTGGTACAAAATCAAATTTTGTAAAAAAAGAAAAGTAAGAAGAAATTTCTCTCTTGATGGCATGTCATGTGAAGGAAGAAATTCACCAGAATCTGTGGTATTTAGACATAGGCTACAACAATCATATGTGTGGAGATAAGATTATGTTTTTCTGAATTAGATGAAGCATTCTGAAGCTCTGTTTCATTTGGAGACAATTCTAAAGTTTCTGTCTTGGGTAAAGGCAATGTGAAAATCTACACCAATAAGAATACTACTCAGGTTATTTCCAATGTTTTCTTTGTTCCTGATTTGAAAACTAATCTGCTCAGTGTTGGTCAGCTTCAAGAGAAGGGATATGTGATTTTTCAAATATAGAGTTTGTTGTAGTCAAGATAAAAAATTGGGGTTAATTGCTCAAGTAAACATGACAACAAATCGGATGTTCCCACTATATCTCAACAATGCAGCTCAATCATGCTTTTCAATGAGAATGAAAAATAAAGCATGGCTGTGGTATTTTCGATACGGAAACCTAAATTTTGGTGGTCTAAAAATGCTACAGCAGAAAAACATGGTAACTGGTCTTCCTAAAATTGGAAGTCATTCTTAAGTTTGTGAAGATTATGTTGTTGGCAAACAACAACGAGACCATTTTTCGAAAGAAAAATCAAAGAGAGCGAAGAAAGTGCTGGAGGTGGTTCATTCCGATATATGCGGCCATATCGATCTGACATCAAATGGTGGTAAACGTTATTTTATAACATTTACTGATGATTGTAGTAAGAAAACTTGGGTTTATTTTTTACAGTATAAGTCTGAAACTTTTTTAGCTTTCAAAAGTTTTAAGATGCTTGTTGAAAAGGAAGCAGGAATGCCTATTAGGACTCTTCGTAGCGATCATAATGGAGAATAAAACTCACAAGAATTTGTTAGTTTTTGTGAGGAGCATGGAATTCAAAAGCAACTTACTACAACCTATACCCCACAACAAAATGGTGTTTCAGAGAGGAAGAACCGTAAATTTTAAACATGGTGTGAACCATTTTAACAAAAAGCGGTATTTCAAAAAGTTTTTGGCCCAAAGCTATCATTTGGAGTTTTCATGTGTTGAACAGAAATCCTACCATAACTGTTCAAAATATGACGCCTGAGGAGGCATGGAGCAGAAAACGGCAGAGTGTTTAGCATTTCAGAATATTTGATTGCATTGCATATGTGCACATTCTCGATCAAAAGAGGACTAACCTTGATGACAAAGTTGAAAAGTGTGTTTTTCTTAATGTTAGGTAAAAGTCAAAAGCGTACAAATTGTACAATCCTATCACCAAGAAAATTTTCATTAGTCATGACATGTTTTTTGATGAAGAACAATTCTGGTTTGGTGATGAAAACAATAACCAATGTCAAATCCTTGCAAATTTTGATGGTGAAAATAGAGAGCAAGAGCAGCAGCCCTTGGAGAATGCACAACCTTTAGAAAATGAGCAACAATCAGCAGACACTCAACGATTTACAGCCTCTATCATAGGATATGATCGACCTCAACAAATTCCACGGTGACGTGCATGGATAGAAGATTATGAGGTACAAGGATTTGATCAAAGTGAAGATATTCTCACTCATTTTTCTCTATTTTTAGACTGTGATCCTACGGTCTTTGAAGATGATCAAAGACTCAAAATGGTAGAAGGCCATAGATGATGAAATCATTTCTATTGAAAGAAACAACACATGGGAATTGATAGATTTTCCACAAGGACAAAAAACCATTGGTGTGAAGTGGGTGTACAAGACAAAGCTGAAAGAGAATTGCAAACTTGAAAAGTAAAAAACACGCTTAGTTGCTAAAGGCTACAAACAAGAGTTCAACATCGACTATAAAGAAGTTTTTGCTCTTGTTGCTCGGCATGATACAATTAGGTTGGTGATTTCTCTTGCTACCAAAAATTCATAGCCTATTTTCCAACTAGATGTGAAATTGGCGTTTTTACATAGTGATTTGAAAGAACAAGTGTTTGTTGATCAACCTCCTGGATATGTGAAACATGGAAACGAGAACAAGGTAAACAGATTAAAAAAGGTATTGTATAGATTAAAACAAGCTCAGAGGGCTTGGTATAATCGCATCGAAGCTTATTTTTTAAAAGAAGGTTTCCCGAAATGTCCATACAAGTATATGCTTTTTACCAAGGTTGGTGAAGGAGGTAAGATTATTATTGTTTGCCTATATGTTGACGATCTTATATTTACTGGGAGTGACGTTGCCCGGTTTGATGATTTTAAAAATTTCATGATGGTTGAGTTTGATATGACTGACCTTGGAATGTTACATTATTTTTTGGGTATTGAAGTGATACAATCTACTGCTAGAATTTTCATTTCTCAAAAAAAAAAAATATGTGCAAAAGATTTTGGACAGGTTTGGAATGAAGAACTGCAATCTTGTTTGCACATCGACTGAAGTTGGTTTAAAGCTTGTTCGTAATCCTGAAAGAAAGGAGATTAACAGCACCTCTTACAAGCAAATAGTGGGAAGCTTGATGTATTTGACTGCAACAAGACTAGATATTATGCATTTTGTAAGTCTAATTAGCAGGTTTATGGAGTGCTCAAATGAGATGCATCTCTTAGCTGTAAAAAGAATACTTTGGTATTTGAAAGGCACGGTTAGTTACCGATTGTTCTACAATAGGGGTGAAAAGACAAATTTGTTTGGCTTCACTAACAGTGATTATGCTGGCGATCTTGATGATAGAAAGAGTACTGATAAATTATAAAAGTAACATATTTTAATCTGACGCTTAGCATGTTTTTGGATGATTATTTATATAATTTGGTGAATTCGGTGCTCCTAATCCTTTAAATTTGTATTTCTATACTTAGGTGAGCATAGGGAAGCAAAAGGAGTGGAAAGCAGACCAAAATCAGACAAAACGGACCACCTTAAGAATCCATACGGCCAAGCCAGAACCACACTGCCTGCGCACTCTTACACGGGCTGAGCACACGCCTGTGTCCCTACCTCCCCCTACTTTGCTTTCACGTGGAAAAAGCTAATTTTTAGGGTTTCTGAGCCTTCTAAAGTCTATAAATACGAGCTCGAGGAAGACCTAAGGGGCACGTAGAGTAGAACGACGCAATCACTCGAAGGAAGCCGTTTGAATCATCTCGGAAGCGGATTCACTCCAAAATTGAAGATCTCCATCAAGTTCTTGAGAAGGTTTTGGGTTCGAAGGTTTAGTGCATGAGACAAGCTTAGCTTCGAAGGTTAAAATGTTGTATCCTAACTAGATGTGACATCTTATTACTTGGGGACAAGGAGGTCTTAACATCAAATTCGATTTATTCAGGTTTTTAAAGAGGATCGTATTTTAAAATCTTTTCAAATTTTTGACATTAGGACGTTAATTAATCGATTAGGTATCAATTTTTGGGCGTTACGAGGGTGCTAATCCTTTCTCATGCGTAACCGACTCCCGAGCTCGTTTTCTCGAATTTTGTAGACTAAAATCATTATTTTAATAAATCAAAATATTTTATTAAAATGATTAATCTCAAGGTGACCCGATCATACCTCGGAAAAAGATTGATGGTGACTCCATTTTCGTTTTAAAAGTCGGCCCATTTTTTAAAATAAAAAAATAGTTTCGACACTGTCTATTCGGTGCAGCAATTAAGTGGTGAATACGGTGGGGAAACTCTTTGGTTTCGCGCTCCATACGTCAATAGCAAGAAGTCTGTTTATTTGTTGTCTTGTAAAATTATATTTTTAGGGTAGAAAAACATTTATTTAATCTACCAAAGTCTAAAAAATTATTATTATCAAAGATTAAAATAATTTATGTTTATTTCATTTTATTCTCAAGTTTAAAATCTATGTTATTAAATAAAAATTACAAACCTTTTTAAAGTTTTGTATGTGATAAAAGTTTTTTATTTCACGTAAAAATAGCATACCTCTTTAAGAAATATTACTTCACATGACATTTATAATTACTTATAATTTTTTATTCGAATTTATTAGGGATGAGTTTAAAATTAATAGAATAGTGAATAAATGTTTGATGTAATGACAAAACATATCATATTTTTTAAAAAAAATTTAATTTTGAAGATGATATTATTAGAAAATAAATAATGAATACTAAAAAAATGAATCTTAACAAACCGTAAAACGTCCTGTAGAATACTTTAATTATAAATAAAAAAATCAGAATAGTGATGAAAAGGAAATTGGTTAGTGTGGTGAAGTCAAGGTCTTTGCATTGGCCATAAATGAAAACATTTATTTGTTAAGTTGGGATTTGAGACTTTTGTAAGTCAAGGTCTTTGTATTAGGCAGCAACCCATCTTTGAAAAGTCAAAGCTGGGGGGCTGTAAAAAGTATAGTAAGTGGGAAGAAGTTAGGCACCAAAAGTTGATGTGAAATTTGGCATGGGAAAATTGCAATTTTGGTCCCTATTTGAATAGGTACTTTGCAAGTTTGATCCCTGAACTTCAACTATAAATAGGCCTAACCATTTCTCATTTTCTTCATCCCAACATTTGCCATTCTCTACTTAAGGCATTGTTCTCTCTCCCTATTTGTATATTTTCACTTGTAATTTTGGAGTGAAATATATTTGGTAGTGCCCGAGGACGTAGGCAAAATTTGCCGAACCTCGTTAAAATTTCAGTGTTCTTTATTATTTATTTTTCATATCTTGTGAGTGTGATTGTAGTTATTTATTGTGCTATTAAATTACGATAGAGGGATATTCTGGCTAGGAAAGATTTGGTACTTAAGTGATCCTCGTGATCCACCTCTCTTCCCTGGGAATTGAACTTAATGTGATTTTTCGATACAATAATTATACTCTTTTTACACGCTTCCGCTTTACACGGATTATCTGCAGTCTTAATCTTACAAGGCGAATCTTCCCTTCATCAATAATTTCCCGCACAAAATGGAATAAATGCGTCGATGTGTTTTGTACGTGCATGATAGACTTGATTCTTTGCTAAATGAATAGCACTTTGACTATCACAATACACATTAATATGCTCTGAACCAATCCCAAGGTTTTAACCATACCTTGTAACCAAATAGCTTCCTTTATAGCCTCTCATTATGACCATGTACTCGGCTTCGTGGTTGACAATGCAACGATGGGTGTAGAGTAGACTTCCAACCGATTGGTCCTCCAAGCAGAAGTATAAACACGTAACTTAGGTGGTTGACCTTCGTTTGTCCAAATCACCGCATAGTCGTAATCAACGCATCCAATAACACCTTCACCAAGTGTATTATCCGCTCGAATAATAATCCAACATCCACGGTCTTTTGAATATACCGTAGAATCCATTTCACGACTTGCCAATGTCCTTTTCGAGATTATGCATATACCGCTCACTATACTAATCGCTCGTGAAATGTCGGGTCTCGTACACACCATTGCATACATTAAGCTACCCATTTGCATTGGAGTACGGAACTTGCAACATGTATTCTCGTTCCGTATTCGCCGAAGGAGATAGTTGTCAGAGAAAGCTTGAAATGAGAAGCCAACGGGTACTTACGGGTTTTGTCCGCTCGTTTATGCCAAACTCTTTGTAGTACCTTCTTCAAATATCGCTTCGAGACAAGCTAACTCTCTGCCATGGGCTCTATCTCTACATATTTCCATGCCAAGAATCTTCTTAGCTTCACCAAGATCTTTCATTTCAAACTCGAGATTGAGTTGAGTCTTCAATCTCTCAATCTCAACTTTGCTTTTAGATGCTATTAGCATATCATCAACATATAAGAGCAAGTATATGAAAGTTCCTTCTTGTAGCTTCTGGAAATACACGCAATGGTCAAATTTACTTCTTGTGTACCTTTGCCCTTTCATGAACTGATCAAATTGCTTATACCACTGCCTCGGAGATTGCTTCAATCCATAAAGTGACTTTGTCAGTTTGCATACCCAGTTTTCCTTACCAGCAACCTTGAATCCATCTGGCTGAGTCATATAGATTTCCTCTTCCAAATCACCGTGTAAAAAAGCGGTCTTCACATCAAGCTGAACTAGTTCAAGATCATATTGCGCAACCAAGGCTAGCAAAATCCGAATAGACGAATGCTTCACAAGCTCGAGAAAACACTTCATTGTAGTCTATTCCTTCTTTTTTGAGCATAACCCTTTGCTACCAATCTAGCCTTGTACCGAATTTCATTTTTACCAGAAATCCTTCCTTCTTTGCATATACCCATTTGCATCCAATTGCTTTCTTTTCCTTGGGTAGTGTCATCAACTCCCAAGTCTTATTTTGATGAAGAGACTGCATTTCTTCATTCATGGCTTGCTTCCACTTTACACCATCAGGGTTACTTATTGCTTCTGTGTAAGTAGAAGGAGCATCATCATCTGCAATTGGAAGTGCATAGGCCACTATATCATCAAAGCGAGCAGGCTTACGAATCTCTCTTCTTGGCCTCCTATATGCAATTGAATCTTGTTGCTGTAGAAGTTCTTGGGTCGGAACTTCTTCATCATTTGTTCTTTCAATATTAGCTGGATCATTATTAACCTTTTCAAGCTCCACTCTTTGCAAAAGTACTACTAGTTTTGTCATCCTTTTGTAAATCCTTTAACATGGTTGATTCATCAAAAGTCACATCTCTGCTAAAGACAATCTTCCTTGTATCAGGACACCAGAGACGGTATCCTTTTACTCCACTAGTTATACCCAAGAATAATGCTTTCTTTGCTCTTGGGTCTAACTTCGATTCTTTTACATGATAATATGCAGTGGAACCAAAAACATGTAAAGAATCATAGTCAGTAGCAGATTTACCAGTCCACATCTCCATAGGAGTTTTGCCATTTATTGCAGCTGATGGCAAACGGTTAATTAGATGGCACGCATATGTAACAGCCTCAGCCCAAAATTCCTTGCCCAATCCAGCATTGGACAACATACATCGAACTTTCTCCAAGATAGTTCGATTCATGCGATCTGCCACCCATTCTCGTTGTGGTGTATCCCGAACGAGTGAAGTGTCGCACAATGCCCTCATCTTGACATACTTGAAGAAATGGATCATTTTTGTACTTTCGATTACCATTGTCCGATCGAAGTCGTTTGACCTTTCGACGATCCGAGTTTCCACCATCTTCTTCCATTTTAAATGCATCCAATACTTCACTTTTTCTTTTCATTAGATACACCCATACTTTTCTTGAATAATCATCAACAAAAGTAACAAAATAGTGCATACCTCCCAAAGAAGCCACTTTGGTAGGTCCCCACACATCGCCGTGAACGTAGTCCGTAATTCCTTTCAGATTATGAATTCTTGAACCAAACTTTACCCTCGTCGCTTGCCCGAACACAATGTTCACAGAATTCCAATTTGCAAGAATTCGCACCTTTCAATAAGCCTTGCTTCGCTAAAGTCTGCAAAGCTTTTTCACCAGCATGTCCCAATCGCATATGCCATAACCTGGTAGCCTCTCGAATCTACATCTTTCATAAAAAGCGTTGATGTTGATCCAATAACTGTACTTTCATTTAAAAATACAAGTTATTTCTTCTTGTGCCTTTCATCACCGTCAAATTCCAATTTGCTACCTTTAGTAATCCATCTCTCAAAGTGATTTTGAGCCCTTTAGATTCTAAGGCCCCTAATGAGATGAGATTTTTCTTCAAAAGTCGGGCACGTGCTTAACATCGAGACAAGACTTGGATTGAGCCGTCGTGATTCTTCAATTGGATTGTACCTACTCCCATTGTCTTACAAGCACTGTCATTGCCCATAAGAACAACTCCACCTTCTAGTTCTGTAAGACTAGAAAACCAGTCCTTATTAGGACACATATGGTAAGTACATCCCGAATCCAAAATCCACTCATCAGTATGACATGCCATTGCCATGCCAACCAAGCTAAAGTCTGACTCCTCATCATGTTCTGCTACACATGCATTAGAAATAGCCTTGCCCTTTTGTAACTTAGGACAATTCTTTTTCCAATGCCCTTTCTCACGACAAAAGGCACACTCATCTTTGGAGAGTCTCCCTTTGGACTTTCCCCTTCTACCAGGCTTGCTGCTGCTTGAACGACCTCTTGCTGTCAAGACTTCTACAGTTGTATCTCTGTGATCTCTCTTATCTTTCTTCGAGTCTCGGATCTATACAACGCACTCTGATGCATCGCATCAAATGTGATTGTATCCTTCCCATGAAGCAATGTGGTGGTAAGATGATCATATTCATCAGGAAGGGAATTCAACAACAATAATGCCTTGTCTTCGTCTCCAAATTTCTCATCCAAATTTAGCAAGTCTGCTAAAATTTTATTGAATGAGTTCACATGGTCATTCATCGACATACCAGGTGCATACGTGAATCGAAAAAGTTTCTTTTTCATATAAAGCCTATTTTCAAGGCTTTTCGTTAGAAACTTTTCTTCCAATGTATCCCACAATTTCTTTGATGTCTCCTCATGTGAGTACTTACGCTCTTTGGCCAAACATAGACGGATTGTACCACACGCTTGTCTATTTATCTTGGCCCACTCCTTGTCATCCATATTGTCAGGTTTTACTTCAAGGGCTATATCCAGCTCTTGCTGACATAAGACATCCAGGATCTCACATTGCCACATACCAAAATTATTGGTACCATCAAATTTCTCTACTTCAAATTTTGCATTGGTCACCGTAGTCCTTGCTGATGACGATGCCTGTGCCATTTTTCTCCTTAATCCCAACTCATCGATATCGTGAAGCGATCAGATATCGTGAATAGTGCCACAAACGATTGTACTCCCCAAGTACGAATCTAGCTCTGGTACCAATTGTTGTGCGGAAGCGTGTAAAAGAGTATAATTATTGTACTGAAAAATCACATTAAGTTCAATTCCCAGGGAAGAGAGGTGGATCACGAGGATCACTTAAGTACCAAATCTTTCCTAGCCAAGATTTCCCTCTATCGTAATTTAATAGCACAATAAATAACTACAATCACACTCACAAGATATGAAAAATAAATAATAAAGAACACTGTAATTTTAACGAGGTTCGCAAATTTTGCCTACGTCCTCGGGCACTACCAAATATATTTCACTCCAAAATTACAAGTGAAAATATACAAATAGGGAGAGAGAACAATGCCTTAAGTAGAGAATGGCAAATGTTGGGATGAAGAAAATGAGAAATGGTTAGGCCTATTTATAGTTGAAGTTCAGGGATCAAACTTGCAAAGTACCTATTCAAATAGGGACCAAAATTGCAATTTTCCCATGCCAAATTTCACACCTTGCAATTTGCAAACGTATTGATTGGGTCAACCTAAACACGTGGGAGTGGAAATAATAGTTATAAGCTCTTCATTTGTTTTTTCTTCAAAAGGAAAATCAAACTACATTGTTAAAATTAAATATAAACTTACTTAGGGTGTGTAGTAATTTTAAATTTGTGAAGATTTTTTAAATGTTAGTATCAAGGGATGAATCTAAATTTTTTTTGGAGGAGCCATGATTAAGTTATATATTTTTATGAGAGTTTAAATTTAATTTTTCTAATGTTTTAGCATATATCTTTATAGTTTTAAGACTAAATTAAAATTTTATATTTTAAGATAGTTTTAAGACTAAATTAAAATTTTATATTTTAAGGGTTAAACTATAATTTTATTCAAGGGAAAACTTAGAAATATTTTTAGAGGACGAAATTAAATTGTAATTTCTACGATAGTAAAAATATAATTTCACCATTTGAATAGCCTATACTTTTATCATTTTTAAAAGATTAAATTGAATTTTTATCATTTTTAAGGGTGACCAAAGTGTAATTTTACTTTTACTAATTTAAAATTTAAAAAATTTTAAAGAGCCTAAATGAAAAAAAAATATTCATTTTAGGGGAGACTAGGGCCCTTGCCAGCCCCCTAAGTAAGCCCCTAATTCTATTATGTATTAATTTAAACTTTAATAAATTTTGAGGGGCCGAAAGTGAAACTTTCCCATTTTAGGGCCAAGCCTTTGCCAGCCCAAGCTAGAATTTTAAACCTATGAATTGAAAATATTAGTATTTGTAATTATTTGTTTGTATAAATAATATTTTTAGAAAGATTTAGACTATTGAAATTAATGAGTTAAAATATATAATTATGAAAGAAAATTAATGATAATTTTTTTATATAATATTTAAAATTACTCATAATTTTTCCTCAATTTTTAAATAAGATGATAATGTATTTCAACGCACTCAAATCTACGTCTTCTTACACTAATAATAATGTTGATGCCAGTCGAACTAAGACTTAATTGACAAAAAAATTTAATGATATTAAAAATAAATAATATAAAATTATAAAATTAGATTTGTAAAAATATATAAATATTAAAAATATATAAATATTTTAATAATATAAAATATATTAAAAATAAAAATAATATTTTTTAGTTTATTTTTATTTTATTTTATAGTAAAACCATCTGTATTAAATAAAATCATGTTAGGAGAAAATTTGAAAAACTAATTTCTTCATATGAAATTTGAATAAAAAATTCAAGTTAATCGAATCACCTTTTAAAATTTCTTTTAAATTTTAAATTCTTATTTTTATCTAACCAAGTAAATATATTTGAAACTTTTGAAAACCTTAGTAGAAACTAAATTCTTCCTCTAAACCCCTTATCCAAATATACTCCAAATTATACTCTTAGGTTTTATAATTTTACATTCAATAAATAACAAATTTTGTATTAAATAAAAGATAATTATTTGAGGTATTTGTGGCGAAATATTTTAACGACACGAATAGATTGAGATACTAATATATATCTTTAAATTATATTTAAAAAATTAAAATAAATAAATAAAATATGCGAATATCACTTGTAAAGATAATCTGACACTTCTATTACATTTTTGAAATTTCAACAAATAAGTAACTTGAGTTAACACAAACTCTAATTTAAAATCAGTTTAAGGATGCTTTTAAGGAAATTTGTTTATATTCTAATTTCAACCTTTGTTATGAAATTAACTTTTTTTGTCTTATAATATATCAAATATTAAAAATAAATAAATCAAGGAAAATATGAATAAGTAATTATTTCTCAATTTAAATTTGGACCCTATTCATAAACACATTTATTTATTTTTAATAAACATTTTTGGCTTAAATGTATGTATATATACATATGTGGGACCTCCCATGCAAGATATTTTAAATGAAGTATTTTCATTTGCAAAGTCATACAAAACATCAAGTCACACTACAATAATTGAAGATTTCTCATATCTCAAACTAAAGTGTTCTCTCTTACCTCTCTTTCTTCATTTTTCTCCATAGGCGGCCTAATAATTTTCTTCCTCTTGCTTTTTGATTCATTTTCAAAGAAACTTCCCAAATTTTCATAGTCTAATATCTTTATGAAAAACCCAATCTTTCAACCCATTTTTGTGTTCATTCAAATCAAGCAAAAAGGAGCTCTTGAGTCCCTCTCCAAAACTCTTCCAACATGTTCATTCATAGACTCCTTTTTGGTTCAGTATTCATAGTTTGTTGCCTCACGTCGCTTACAAATGGAGCTACACTTCCGGATGATGAAGGTGATTCATAATATTACTCAAGAAAGAAGCTTAATTTGCTTAATTATTTCTTTTAATAAATTTCAGTACCCTTTTTTCTTTTGTTATAGTGGAAGCTTTGAAAAGAATTAGTAGTATACTGGGGAAGACAGACGGGAATTTTGATATTGATTCATGCAGTAGAGGCAATAGTTGGTTGGACCAACCCGCACGTTATTATGATAATAATGTTACTTGTGATTGCTCTAACACTACTTGTCATGTCATCCACATGTAAGTATATATATATATATCTTATAATGAAAACTTATTCACCATTGAGTTGTGACTAAACTTATTAGATCTGTTCATGAATTATACATGATTTTAATAAGCATGTTTAAAATTTATTAGAAACGAAAGAGGGTCGAGATTTTATAAATATGAGATAAATTGACTCTATTATGTATTGGTGTAATTATCATGTGCTAATGCTTGAGAGCATGATATCATGTGTTAACAAGTTACCATGCATCCAATATAAACCTTATACTTTATTGCTTTTTAGTATCTTATATGTACTGGATTTTTGGTCCATGACTAATTTCTAATGTTACCTCTTAATTGAATAGTTATTTAGACTAGTTACATCAAAAATTGATTGGATTATTAATCTATAAAATAGTATCAAATTAGTTAATTTAAAATTTAAGTATTGGCTCAATTAATTTTTTTATTTATTTATTAATGATTTATTTAATTAGATTGTATGAACTAATCAAACCGGCGAATCAATGATTTAACTAGGTTGATTAGTGGCTCAATTCTAAAAATCTTGAATGCCACATCCGTTGTATATGATTCTATACGTTTAACATTTTTAATTAAAATTTTAAAATGTATTCTTAATTGTTGTAATTATTTTTTAAATTCATTAATCAAATTGTTGAACATAACTAAAATATATTAATTTATTTAAGAAAATTTTTCTAATCATAATTAGAGCTTTCATATTATATTAAAAATTGATATATTGTAGGCTAATATTTTTAATAATATTAAAAAAATAAAATCATAATTAAAACATTTGTGTCATATTATTACTAACTAAAAGTAACATTATTCAAAATAATAACTAAAAAATTAATTAAAATATATAAATTATTTGATAAGTCAAAGAGATAATAAAAAATTCTTCATAATTATTAAAGTATTTTTAAAAGTTATATATGTAAATTAGACACTTCGCTATTCAATTTTTTCCTCCTTTTTTTCTAATAGTGAATATGTTGATCATAATTTCATAAATTATATATAATTAATATAAGAATAAGTTATATATATAAATTTATTTATAAAATTTTATATATGAAAAATAATTTTATGTATTATATAAATAATTAAAATTTTTATTTAAAACTAAATTAATGTATTTTTACATTTTTGGTTAATGAAAACATAGTAATTTAAATATAAAATAATTTAATATAATACATAACCTTTTCTATTTATTATTATATAATTTTATTTTATAAGAGTATCTTAATAAAATTAGAATTTATAGTTATAAATACCATAAATTTTCTTATCAATTAATTTTATTTAACTAAATATTTTAAATCAAAATTTTTAGTGTTATTTATAACATTGATAAATCTTATAAATAATTAAATATTTTAAATGATAAATTTAATAATATAAGGTATATTGATCAATTTAAAAGTTTATTTAAATTAGTGCTTTTATATATATTATAGAATATAGATATATAAAATATTTTTTACTGTTTTTTTACTAAAAATATTTTGTCCTTTTGAATTGTAATTAAAGTTTCTTTTTTATAAATTTTAGATTTAATTTAAAATTTTGTATATATTTTACAATTTGGAGAACATTGATAAGATGTTTTTTAATATAAATGTTCTTTTAATAGTTCAATTTGAAATTTACATCTAATAATTATTTAGTTTTTTTTTTTTTTTCCTTTTTGATTGAGACCCATGTTCGGTAGCGGGGTGGAGGCAGGCAGGGGCGAAGCCAGGACAATTTTTTAGGGGGGGCGGATGAAATTTTAATTTTTTATAGTTTATATCTTTCTAATTTGTAAATGATTAAATTGAATTTTTATAGTTTTAGGGAGGGCCAAAGTGAATTTTACCTTTACTAATTTAAAATTTTTATAAAATTTAAAGGGCCTAAATGAAATTTTACCTTTTAAGGGTGGCCGGAGCCCATGCCCAGCCCCCCTGGATTCGCCACTGGAGGCAGGCAGGATATTCACTCTCGTAAATATTATTTTTTAATCTCTTTTAAAATGTAGAAGATTTCATGTAAACCATTTTATTCTTTAAATGAAAAAGAAAAAATCCTTTTCACTTCCAAAAGAATCTTAAACCTTCTTATATATAAAATTTTTAATTTTGATCTTCTCAAAAATTTATCTCAACCCTGGAATAAAAGTTTTGATTTCATTTTTTGATTTACTGAAAGTCATTTTTCATTATAGATTTTAGCAACATAACGCTAACTTTGTTTTTGTATCAGATCATTCAAGGGGCAAAATCTCTCGGGTACTCTTCCACGAGACTTAATAAGTCTCCCTTACCTGCAAGAAATGTAAGGACATTTCTAAAGTTTCGTTTTCATGATATATAAATGAAGCTTATTTTTTTCATCAACTTTGCATCAATTCGTTAACTATATATCTAATAATATCTTGCTTTAAACTGTTTCTTACAGTGACCTAAATCGAAACTATCTTAGTGGCACCATTCCTTCGGAATGGGGTTCTGCTATCCGACTCGTCAACATGTATGTTTTCTCCTACTCTCTCTTTCATGGTAGTATGTATATATCTTTCATGGTTATGGAATAATTTCTCGTAACTACAACATATACGCATGTATATGTAAATGTAAAAGATTTGTTGTATTCCAGTTCACTTCTTGGAAATCGATTAACAGGTTCAATCCCTAAGGAGCTAGCAAATCTCAAAAATCTTACCGGCTTGTGAGTTATATTATAGCAATTTCTTTTATAGTTTTATATCATTTTTTTTCATTTTTAAATGAATGTCCAATAGATAATTAATTTTATTTATTGAAACATCATTGTGTAGAATCCTTGGGAACAATGGTCTTTCGGGAACTTTGCCCGCAGCACTAGGGAATCTACCCAAAATTGAGCGACTGTAAGAGAGACTTTTTTGTTTCTTTTTAATTCAAGCTGAATTTCATTTCATTACATGCGGTATTTTTATTATATAAATTATTTAATATCTATTAACTAGTTTCTTTAGACATCTTAATTCCAACAATTTTACTGGTGAAATACCTGAAATGTTGGCTAGGCTGACTTCGTTGAAGGAATTGTAAGCTATTCTAATTTCTAATGTTCCTTTCTACTAATTTATCTCATGTTTGAATATATATATATATATTTTGGATAAAGTGCTTTTTTATACATATCATTCGTAATTTTCAATATATTTTATATGGTATAGTTATAATAATTTTGTATTCTTAACAGCCGGATTAATGACAATAACTTTACAGGACAGATTCCTGAATTCATATTCCAAAATTGGAAAAATCTCAGACTGATGTGAGAATTTAATTTAAAATTTTCTTTTTTCAGTTTTTATTTTTTTTTTTTAATTTATCAATTGAATCCATCTTTTTGTAATGACAGATATATGGAGGGAAGTGGTTTGAGTGGACCAATTCCATCCATTAATGCTACTTTAGAAAACTTAGAATACATGTAAGCTCCAATAATCTTAAAAGATGGTGACAATATTCGTTATATAAAAATAAAGACAAATTAAATTCTTATTTATGTTTGTATATGGTTCTTGATATTGTTGTACAGAATAATTAGTGACTTGAATGGAGCTGAAACAAATTTTCCACAACTACTGATCGATGCCAGTTTGCCTAAATTGAGAAGACTGTAAGCATAAATCTGAAATAAGGCAAAGATATATTAGAGTTATGAGATATTAAGTTCCAAAAACAAAACAAAAATGGAATTATTTTGTGATTGAATTACAGGATATTGAGGAGTTGCAATCTCATTGGAGAGATACCCGCTTCTTTTCGGAGATTCACATCCATACAGTTGTTGTAAGTCATTCCACTTTCTTTTTTGATACTATACTAAAAAAAGCAAAAAGAAAGTTTCTTGAGAGGTTCAAGTTTAGTTTGTTCATATTTTTTTTTTAACACTTGGATTGTAGAAATGGAATTTCAATATTTGTAACCTCTTTTATTCATTTCTAACTTGTATTAGGACATAATTACTTGTGAATTTTGATGCATCTTTCTTAAGTTTTTCTGCTTTTTCTTATTTGTACTTTTGATTATTCAAGAGTTAGTTGAAATATTTTATAAGATGACGTCTGGTTTAATACCATTTTTATAAGTTTTCTTGTAGAGATCTCAGCTTTAATAGACTCACTGGAGAAATTCCAGATGAGCTTTCTGGCCTTAATTTCGATAATATGTAAGGATATGGTTTTTAGTTGTAGTGTAAACTACATTTTCTTTTATTTATGTACTCATTTGGAACAAATGGAAATAAAAGAAAAACTTGATGATTTCTTTTCGTTAGGTTCTTAAATGGAAACAATTTTACTGGATCAGTCCCTCAATGGATACTGGAAACAAAAGAAAAAGTGTAAGATTCACTTCTTACTTAATGTTGAATTCCATTCATTATATGCCTAACAAGTTTGATTAACCAAAATCAAACTAATATCAGCTTCAATAGACTTGTTGCCGATATCAAGCTTTTAATAGAGATATTTATGAGTATACGTGCAGACTTTTAATGAAAATAATATTCTAAACTATTCTATTTGCAGGGATCTTTCATACAACAACTTCAATGACACAGGTGGATCAAACTGTCACATAAGTAATACCGTGTATGACAAGTTTCTCCTCTAACTCCACATAGTGGATATTTGTTGTAAATGGTTGTATATATATCATTTGTGGTTGATTGTGGATCTGCAGGAACTTGTTCGGAAGCATTGCAAGAGTCAATAACTCGTAAGTGTTAACACAACAACAATCATTAAACTAATTTTTTGTCTTTCAGCCACTTCAATTCTGGGATTTTAATGCCTAAGCTTTTTAATTGTTTTATTAGAGGAATTGTTCCATGTTTGAGAAGCCACCAAATTAACTGCGCAGCCGAGCGTAAGTACAAATTTCATATATGTTAAATATTCAGAATTGCTTGTGACACTTCATCTATGTTAATGCTGATATACATTTGCTAATTCAACTTAGTTTAGATGATATTACTATTGTTGCAATAACTGAAGGACATTAGTTTCGATTATATACACTTCATCTATGCTGCTTTTGATCAAGCGAAAAAAAAAATCTTCTATTTAAAGATTTGGGGAATATGGATAATAAAATGGAAGTGAACCTTTTCTCTAGTATTAAGTCAAGTTCGAATGCTACCTAAATACTATTCAACCCGAACAAGATTAAGCTAATATCGTAAAATGGATGACTACATATGTGATTATACTTAAAAAAAAAACTTCTCAAATATAGCAACAATTTTTTAGCTGCCATTTGTTATAACCAACCACCTAATTAAAACGAGAGAGAATTTTTTTTTGAAATAATATTGGGGTAGCCATGGGTCACGTAGTTTAAATTCATATTAAATAGGTGTCTGACAAAAGCTTTAAATATCGCTTCATAACAGAAATAATTCTTGGTTGTATGTTATTTTTTGTGTTGTATTCTTTAAAGTTTGCTTTCTCCTCTTTTCCATGTGATTGCTACAAACTATTGTTATTTTCCTCAGCTTTGCCCTTTGTCTATATAAACTGCGGAGGGGGAGAAATAACTGTTAATGGCATCACTTACGAAGCCGACAACGATCAAGCTGGGCCTTCGACATTTTACCGAAGTACCAACTGGGCATTTAGCAGCACCGGAATTTTTCTAAGCGGTGACCGCCCCGACGACAACTTAAATTTGAAGAGTAGTATTCTTTCTAGCAATGGTGGCGATGAATTATACACGGATGCAAGGGTTTCGCCTAGTTCTTTGACTTACTACGCATTTTGTCTTGCCAATGCAACTTACAATGTAAGCCTCCATTTCGCAGAGATTCAGTTTACTAATGGTGTAACTTATAGCAGCTTAGGGAAGCGGATGTTCGATATTTATATTCAGGTATTTCTATTATCATTCTTGCTAGAATTTCAGTTTATACAATTCTTTAGATATATATATATTGTTATCCGAATTTGAACTGAGTGTCAAATTTTTCGCAAGAGTAATTCCCGTGTTTTAAAAAAAAATAAAATTTAAGCTAAATGCTAAAACTAAGCTTTACGACCTGTGCTTGCATTGAAAGTGAAGTTAAATGGAATGGATAATAATTGCAGGGAGAGCGGGTGAAGCAAGATTTCAATATTATAGAAGCAGCAGGAGGGGCAGGCCTATCGAGAGTAGAAAGACTCAATGCAAATGTAACCGATGGCACTTTGGAGATTCATTTCCGATGGGCTGGAAAAGGGACGACTTCTATCCCCGAGAGAGGCATTTACGGTCCTCTGATCTCAGGAATCTCTATTTTCAATCCTGGTAGGTTTTCAACTTCCATTGACTATTTTTTTTTTTTTTGGTAAGTAAAACAGAGTATTATAAAATTAATTCCTAATCACATTATCAAAAGTACAGTCATTCTTCAATATCACTTTAAGCTCAAAGGGGGTTATTCAAACATGTGCAATATTTCGCTCCTCATTAAAGTTATTTTTGCCAAAAAATCTACTATCCGATTGGACTCTCTTGGAACATAATTCAAGGATCACTTCTCTTCAATGCTAGAATTTGTTGAATCCTCCTTATTAGAGAGCTTTTTGGACCATCAAGCTTGCTTTCACATACAGAGATAACATTTTCAAGGTTATTAGACTAAATAATGACCTCTTTATAACCTTGTTTTTGAAAGAGCAGAACCCCATCCAATATTCCCCACAGCTCAGCAACTGCTGTTGTACATTTCCCCAAATGTCGATTATATCCTAAGATCCATTTTCCTTTACCATCACGTATTACTCCACCTGCAGTAGAGAAACCAGACACAGAGTGAACAGCACCGTCAGTATTATACCTGAGCTTTGATGAACAGTTGATTGTCTTGGTCTGCACTCCAACGCTGCATTATGATTAGAGGAAAAATGATTCGCCCAACTGTAAGAGCCACTGATAATGTCCTTAGGACTCATAGAATTCCCTTGAAAAATGATCAAATTCCAATTCTTCCAAATGCACCAAAGAAGTATCCCAAAGAGGCAAGTCCAAGTTGAATCACTTGCGCTGACGGAAGGATGAGAATGAAAATTCAAGAACAACCACTCTGAAATGTTACCAGCGAAGAAGCTATCAAAATGATTGGAAGGGATGACTTGTTTCCAAATTTCTTTCGCAAAGGAGCAATCCCTGAGAGTATGTAGAATATCCTCTGTTGAATGACCACAGAGATTGCACGAAGCATCTTGCGCAATACCTCTTCTAACCCTTTTCAAATTAGTTAAAAGTCTCTGCTTAAGAACTAACCAGATAAATTGTTTAACTCGTTGTGGCATTGGAATTTTCCATACAATGCTCCAGTTCGCATCCTTCGGATTCCAAGACTCCTCCTTAAGCATAAAGTAAGCACTTTTCACAGAAAAAACACCAGTCGTTGTTCTGGACCAAGAAAGAATATCAAGCCCGGCTAAGTCTGAAGGAGGAGGAAAACTAAAGATTCGATTGACCACTTCTTCTGGCAACCACAATCTGAAGAGATCAATGTTCCACTCCCCATTATCTAAAACCATCTCATTAACTTTACTCTGTGAAGCAATATTACCTTGACCCGGTACATACTGATTAAGGGGTCCAACAATTGGAACCCAATTATCTTCCCAACAACGAACAGCCCTCCCATTACCGATAGACCAGATCATATTGCTGCGTAGCAAAGACCAAGCTTTAGCGATTGCTTTCCACATATAGGAACACCTACTCCGCATGGTAGAATCTGGCAGACCCTCATGGAAGCCATACTTAGCTCTAAGAACTTGAACCCATAAAGCTTCAGTCTTAATAACAAGACTATAACCGATTTTCATCATAAAAGCTTTGTTTTGATCCTCCAATCGTCAAAATCCAAGGCCTCCATGCAACTTAGGCTGACAAATGTTATTTCACCCTACCAAGGCCAATTTCCTTTTCCCTTCCGCAGCCCCCCAAATGAACTGTCTAGCTGATCCTTCAATAGAGTCACAAATCCCTTTAGGGACTAGAGTAGACTGCATGAGATAACTCGGGATGCCAATAGAATAGATTGTGCTAAGGTAACCCTTCCAGCAAAAGAGAGCCGTTTCGCATCCCAACTAGATAGTCGACTACGAACTCTTTCCACTAAAAAATTAAGAATACCATTGGTGACCCTTTTGTGAAAGAGTGGAATCCCGAGATAGTGACCTAAATCATTAACTTCTTGAAAGCCAAGCATGTCCATTGACTCTTATTGTCTCTGATTAATCGCATTTTTCCTTGAAATTTAGAGAATAAAAACTCTATTTTTGTATCTATATTATTATATGGGAAAGAATGGTACGAAACAGTAACATCACATTATCTATATCCATTTTTCAATAGTTTTATGTCATATCAGTATTTTCATCCTAAATTTCAGCATTTTCATTCTGAAAAAAAATTAAATCCAAATTAAAATTCTAAAATTCAAGATAAAATGTGGTATAAAATTATTAAAAAGGGATAATATCCTTGTTTTATACAATCCTTTCTCATTATTATATAAGCGCAAATTGAATTTGTTTAGAACAAAATAAAATAACTTTCTTTAATTCTTAAAACATAGGAATAAAGGATATAATTGTTATCGAGTATAATTTTTTTTAAAAAAAATTATATAAAATTAAGGGTGGAGATGGGTTAATATAATTTTTAGCTTCTTAACTTGACAATTAGGTTTATTTTGGTATCTTTTTTTTATCCCCTTTAGTATTTGAATTTCACTTTATCCATAAAAAGTTGATAAATTAGCACTTTATTTTTAAAAAAAATTTCAAGTGATGACATGATACAATCTCATAATACCAAGTTCAAAAATAAAAATGAACCTATCTATGAAATTTATATACCAAAGTGAACAAAAAAAAAAAACAAATATCAAAATAGACTTCATTGTCGACACATCAATGCCATTAAAATTGTTATGGTCTAGTCAACTTTTTCTTCCAAAAAATAAAAATTTAACTAAATTTTGAATATAAAAAACCAAAGTAACAAAAAAAAAATACTAATACTAAATTTATCATATGACACGATAAAAATCATTGAATTCTTTTGAAGTGAATTTCTCCCCTTTATCAAACCTCAAAGACTTAATCACATAGCCACTTTCCTTTTCCACAAAAGTTTTCAAAAAACATTTAATGCATCAAAGTTTTGCTTTGAGAAGTAAACTCAAGTTTTTCTATAATTACCAACTAACAATAAATAATAATAATAAAGCATTTGTTTTTAGCAAATGATGACAGCTGACTTTGTCCACACGCATCGATATGAACAAGTTGAAGTGGCTTGACTGCCTTTAATGTCACTTTTTAAGGAAAATCCTTTTCTTGCGTTCTTGCTTCGAAGACATGCCTCACACAATTAATTAGGATAGTTAATTTACAGAATTCTTTTTACCATTTTCTTTTCCCCTACAACTCTGATTGCTCCAGAGTTCAACTGACTAAACCTCATATACTAACATCATGATTCTTTCGATTATCTTGAAATCCAACATAAATATCACATTATTTGAGATGAATACTTTGCAATCAAGTTAGAACGGTAAACTTTTAATTAAAAACAATTTTTCATGTGAAATTTCATATTATTATTTAAAAAATTGTCTTAAACTCAAAGGAAAATGATTGTATGAAACAGTGACGTCACGTCATTTGTATTCCTTTTCTAATAGTTTTATGACACATCAGCATTTTCATCCTAAGAAAATCAAATCCAAATTAAAATCTTGAAATTCAGGATAAGAATATACAACTATTAGAAAGAGATAATATCCTTGTTTCATACAATCCTTTCTCTAAACTTGAAATATTATTTTATAGCTTAAGAATGTAATAAACATCTATAATAAAACTATGGATTCTATCTTTTAAAAATAAATTAGAATGATATTTCCATTGAATTTGGACTTTTGAAAAGTAAACATTATCTCTAACATTTCTTCAAGCTCTACTTCATTTTTAAAATATCAAATGTTTTCATCGTCATTTTCTTCATTTTTGAGTGTTAAAAACAAAGTTGGCTCTTCCACGTCTTGTTTATCTTTAATGAGATTGATGTGTTCTTCATTTTTGATAATATCATTTTGGCACTTTAATGACCAAATTTATAATAAAAGTAACATTTAACATTATACTTGAATCCTCATTTTGTCTAATCTCAAGTAATTTTGTCTTTGCTCTTTCACAAGTTCTAGTTGATGGTTTACCGCTATCATTGTTGCAATTACTGTGATCACCTCTTTCACATCCTCCTTGGCCAAAGCCATGTCCTCTTCCTCTTTCTCATCCTCAACATCAACTTTTTTATGCTTTTCTTTTCATTTATCTTTTAAATATAACTTGGTTTTGAAAACTTGCTCTAATTACTCATTTGGTCTTCCTTTAAACTTTTCTTATTGATCTTGTAACTCAGTCATTACTTGGCCAACTACATTAATCTAAATATTTTGACTCAATGATACAAATAACGTAATCAAATTTTGGAATCAAGGAAAGAAGAATATTTACGTTCATATTATTATCTTGCAATATTTCTTCATATCCCTTTATTTGATTCATAATAGCCAACATCTTTAAATAACTATCCAATTTTTTTTTTTCAAATTACTTCATTCACAAAGTTCCAAGTTTATCTGTTCACTTTGTCAACTCCATAAAAAGAACTTTACAAAATTTTCCAGGCTTCTTTTGTGGTAATAGCATTTATCACTTTCACAAACATCAATTCTTCTAAACATTAGTGGACGAGGGTGAAACTTTGTTGATCCTTCTTTATTGTCTTTACCAAAGCATCTTTCTCATTTTACAATAATGATACATTATTTTGTGGAGGATAATAACCATATCTCATGAGATTGGATAAGATAAACCAAATAATTAATAACATATGAACAAATGTACGTAATCTAGAAATTTAAATTACATATCCAACCATGGATAGAACTACACCTCTTTTCTTTTTTTGATATCTTAATAACACTTGTATATAATGATTTGAACCAAGATTTTCATGTCGTCTTTGGAACTGACTCTTATATGTAAAGTTTTTAAACCAGGTTATAAACCTCCATCAAAAAGCGGCAGTGGTCCTCCATCGAAAAAGGTTGATCATATCTCGACAGCTGCAGGTGTCGTGGCCGGAGCAACGTTTGCTACTTTGTTGATTGTAGGCATCTTTTGGTGGAATTGCTGTTATAAATTAGATGATGAAATATCTGATATTCTCTTTGGCGATGAATTCCAAAATGGAATGGATCTTAGGAAGTTTTCTTTGGTACAAATAGCTAAAATGACCAATAATTTTAACGGTGAAAAACTAGGAGAAGGAGGGTTTGGTGTAGTTTATAAAGGGTACTTAAAGGACTTGGATACTTATGTTGCTGTTAAACGGATTTCAAAGGCCTCTAAGCAAGGAATTAAGGAATATGCATCTGAAGTGAAGATTATTAGCCGATCAAGGCACAAGAATCTTGTGAAGCTTATTGGGCAGTGTCATGAAAAAGGAGAACTTATACTTGTTTATGAGTTGATGGCTAATGGCAGCCTAGATTCCCATCTTTTTAAAGGTAAGACCTTATTGACTTGGGAAGTGAGATTTAAAATTGTGCAGGACCTGGCATCAGCACTATTCTATCTACATGAAGAAGGTGACCATTGCGTACTACACAGAGATATCAAAGCGAGCAACATTATGTTAGATTCTAGTTTCAATGCTAAACTTGGGGATTTCGGGCTTGCTAGGCTAGTGGATCATGCAAAAGCGTCACAAACAACCCATTTAGCTGGGACTATGGGCTATTTGGCACCTGAATGCGTTTCATCGGGAAAGGCTAGCAAGGAATCGGATGTCTACAGTTTTGGAGTTGTGGCATTGGAGATTGCATGCGGTAGAAGATCAATAGAGCCCAAATATGAAGAATCTCAAGCTTCATTGGTAGCCTGGGTGTGGAACGCATATGGAAGCCAACAGTTGTTTGATGTAGCTGACCCAAAACTATGTATGAACTTTGATGCTAAACAAATGGAATGCTTGTTAATGGTTGGACTGTGGTGCGTCCATCCAGACCAGCATTTAAGACCGCCTATAAGGCAAGCAATTCAAGTTCTTAATTTCGAAGCACCATTGCCGAAGCTTCCAGGTACGAGGCCAACTCCCACATATGATGCACAAATCACTTCAGAAATTCAAGCAAGTGAGCCATGTTTTTCTAGTATGAGTATTACAGTGCCGCGTTAGACTAATATAATTATCATATACAAAATATTCAAATTGATAAAAGATGTCTATTGACAATAGTATACATATTTAATGATTCAAAGCTTTTGATTTTAAATAAAGAGTTAAAATTTTAAATTTACACAATGAGCAAAAATATGGCCGAATATTTGCTTGCCCGAACGAACCAAAATACCCAAAAGGCAGACCCAATCTGCCATAATTTTGTCATTAAAAATATAAAGAATTTAACATAGGAAATACTTGAGTGTTGGGCTATTAATTGGGTCATGTTTTGGGCTTAGTACTCTCCTAAATTTTGGACTGTTATTCCAACAATTAATCAACTTTTAAATACGTCTAATAGTTGAATCAAACAAATTTAAATTATCAATTACAAAAGAACATAAAAACTTATAAAACTAATTTATTTTTTTCTTATTGTATGTAATTCTTCCTTTTCAAATCTTTATTTATTATAAAACCCCTTGTTAAATTAATGTCACCTTATAAAATAAATTGTTACATTGAGATATTTTTATCATTTTATATAGAAAAATGAACACAAATAATAAGATTCAAACTCGTATATCTTTAATTTAAAAAAAAATAATGTCTCTTTAAATTTTTTTAGATTTTTATTACCATTCAACCAAAACATCATTTATTGTTTATATATTATTTTTTATGAATATATTTATTATATGGTTTAATTTTTCACCCAACCTATCAACCAAAATTCACTATTCATATATGAAAATTTCAAAAAAAAATATTTTTTAATTTTTTATATATTCAGATTTAAATTTAAATAAAATAATTTTAATTAATAAATAAAAACTAAATCCAGATCGTGCCTATACAAAAGTTAAAATTTCCTTATTCAAGATCGGGCCTATCAAGCTGCTTAATCCTTCAAGTATAGATAAGGTCCTATAATTATTAAAAGATTAAAAAATAATTTTATTTTTAATGATATTTATATTTTAAAGCCAACAAAATGAAATTAATTTATTGATAATTCAAGTAGAGCTTAGCTCTCCTAAATGGAAAAAATCTCTTCCAGACACAACCGAAAGACAAGTCAACTATTTCTGTATTACCAAATAATATAGTATAAAAATATTTCAAATTTTTTTTGTGAAGGTAACAATCTTTCAATTACTATTCATATATATGTATGTATGTATAGTAGCTAGTTGGAATGTAAAACTTTTGCAAGTCAATAGACATTCTCAAGCTATCACCCTAATATTAATTAGGTCATTTATCATATCATTGCCCTCTTTTGTTAACTACCAGTTCAAAGGATTGAGGAATAAATTTAATTTTATTTTGGATTCATTTTCTACAGTGCTTTGGACATCATAGATCTTAGAGCTTTAACTTTTTTTTTTTTTTTTTTTTTTTTTTTTTTTGCTCAATCAAGGTATTACAATACCGCAATTGCAGTAACATATTGACAAATGCCACCCTATTTCCGAACAAACAGACCCACACCAAAGGACAAAAACACACGCTCAAACAGATAACCACAAAAGCACCCCAATAATCCCAAACTCCCCTCTGTTACACAGCCCTCAAAGTAAATGAACAAAAATCAGCACCAAAACTCCCTAAAACTATGAAACAACAACCCATAACTTGTACTGACATAATTAAAACAGTCTAAGACTTGTACTCACCACCAAGCCTTAAACATACCAGGCATTCTCATTCCAGCAGTTGCTAATGAATCTGCCATTTCATTCCCATTCAACTCAACTAATGCAAAAGTTACCTCTCCCACACAAGCAATCCTCCTTTCAAAATCTGCAAATAAAGCTTGATGCGACCAAGGTCTCCTTATTTTGTCCAATATCCAATTATACAACACCCTCGATCACATTTCAACAATAAACGAACCAGATCCCTTCCATCCTAACTCAATAATTACATCCAACACAGTGATAATTGCTCCTAATTCAGCTAACTCTGCATCACAGGCATCCTTTGGACTTGAGAATAAAGCCCTTACAATTCCTTCCTCTTCTCTCAGCACACCTCTACCCCTAAAGCAACCTCAGAAGCAATACCACCAATGTTAAATTTCAGCCATCCATGTGGAGGAAAACACCAACCCCTTGAAACAAAATTAGAAAAATTGCACTTGTACGGACAAAACCACCATAATCTCTCTTGAACCATACACTCATCGGAAGCAGCTCTTACCCACAATAATGCCCTCATCTTAGAATGAAAAATCAGTGTATCAATCGACAACACCTTTCTTTCAAATACCATCTCGTTCCTAGCGAGCCAAATAAACCAACACGAAGCCGCAATTGCAATCAACCACAGACTTTTGCAAGAACCATGAAGCTTCACTTTAAAATATGAAGAGTAAAATTCTTCAAAGGTACTCACCATTTTCCAGCCAATGTCCCACCAATTAAAAATCCTCCTCCAGAAACCAGCAACAAAAATACTTTTAAAGAACAAATGGTCTGCCCTCTCTAGCTCATGATTACACCAAGGGCAAACATTCAATATGGTTTGCAAATTCACCCCTCTCTTCACTAAGAAATCCTTCGTGGGAACTCTGTCAATAGCTAACAACCAAGAAAGTAACGCACCCTTGGAGGAACTTTTAACTTCCAAATTTTATCAAAAGCAAAAATGGAGTCATCCCCATCACCCTCAATCAGCAATTTAGATAACTTCTTCACTGAGAACTGTCCTTTACTATCGTGCACCCATATTAACCGATCCTCCACCTTTGGGACCAGGACCACACTCATCACCCTTTTAATAAGATGACTAAGAATCTTCAATTCACGACCCAATAGTGGCCGTACAAAAAAATCTTCCCATTTAACATTAACTAAGACCACAATTGAACTAATAATCAAAAACCGATCCATTTTTGAGTTTTGCTAATCGAAAAAGTCTAGGAAAATACACTTTTAATGGACTGTTACCACACCATATATCCACCTAAAATAACGTTGACTTTCCATTCCCAATCTTCCAACTAAAATCTTTATTCCCCATCCATCTAGCTACTCTAACATCAAACGAATTCTCAACAATCCCTCTCCAAACAGTCGACATTTCTTTCAGATTGTTCACACTAAATCTCCACTGTTGCACACTAGTGCCATACTTTGCTAATATCACTTTACTCCACAATGCCTTTTTTTCAACTACTAAACGCCATCTTCATTTTGCTACCAAGACTTTGTTCTTTATTGCGAAATTAACCACTCCGGCTCCACCTTTTTCTTTTGGGCTACAAATCTGGCCCTAACAAATTTCCGCCATTTTCTGTTTGCCATCAAAACAACCCCACAGAAAATTTCTCATAAATTTATCAATCTTTTTAAAAGCTGTCACCGACGCCTGAAATAAGGACATGAAGTAAATAGGCAATGACGATAGTACTGCATTAATCAATACAACCCCTGCAGCCCACAACATAGTTCTACATTTCCAACCTGACAATTTCTTTCTAAATCTCTCAACCACAACATCCCAAGTAGCAACTCTCCTTGGATCCGCTCCCAATAGAATTCCCAAATAACTAAAAGGCAACACCCCAATCTTACATTTACAAACAGCTTCCATACAAAAAAAAATTCTTCATTCACACTAAAAGTCATAATACACGATTTTTTGAAGTTAGTACTCAATCCCGAAAAGATCTCAAAACAATGAAGAATGAATTTCATATTTTCCACCACATTTTCCTCTACCTTTAAGAACAATATAGTGTCATCCGCAAATTGTAAATGTAAAATCATTTAACCCAGAATAACTTCTTGGATTCCTTCAATTAATCCCATCACCCCTGCTTTATCCAGCAACAAATGTAAAACTTCTAACACTAGAATGAAAAGGAAAAGAGATAAAGGGTTCCCTTGACGAAGCCCTCTACCAAATTTAAATTCGTTTGTTGCCGATCCATTAACAAGAACAACTGCTCTCGCCTTTGTAACACACTTCATAGACCATCCAATCCAGCGATCGCCAAACCCCATCTTGCGTAAAACTAATTCTAAAAAATCCCAACGAACACAATCATAAGCCTTGAAGAAATCCAATTTGAAGATCAAATTGCCCTCGTTTCCTTCCCTCTTCTTTATCGAATGTATCACTTCATTTGCAATTAAAATACCATAAAAAATCTGCCTCCCTTTGATAAAAGCGCACAGTGTCTCACTCACCATCTCTCCTATAACCTCCCTTAATCTACGAGAAAGAACCTTTGCTACAATTTTGTATAGTGAACTAACCAAACAAATTGGTCGAAAACAGCAATCTCACTCGGATTTTAAAGTTGGGAATAAGAGCTATAAAAGAACAATTGATGGATCTTTCAAGCTTCCCAGATCTTTTTTAACTGTATTCCAGCACTTTATGAAAAACACATGTTAAATCTATCCAGACCAAGAGCTTTCAATTCTTCACAACTCCAAACTGCATCTCTAATCTCCTCTCTTGAAAAAGGTTCCTCCAACTTCTCAACATCAATATCTTTTAATCTCTTAAAATTGAGATCTATCTCCATCCTCCAATTCCTCCAGTGCTCATGGAAATAATTTTTAAAGAAATTAAAAACTCTCTTTTTTAACTCTCTTGGTTCATTACACCAAAATCTCTCGATTTTCATTCTGTAAATAGTCTTTCTTTTTGCTTTTATCTTAACAGCTCTATAGAGAAAAAGCTGTATTCGCATTACCTTCTTTCAGCCACATCATTCTAGATTTTTGTGGCCATAACGATGCTTTGAATTTAATTGCATCCCAAACATCAAAATTCAATCTTTTAAGCTTCTCCAATTCACTCCCACTTAGTTTTCCCTGTTCACTAATTTCATATAACACCTTAATCCTTTCTTCACACTCTACTATTCTATTATCTAAAACATTGCCATTATCCCTGTTGCCATTATCCCCGTTCCATTTCTTCAGAACCCCCTTAAGTTTTCTCAATTTTCTTGCTACTTGTCCCTTCAAACTACTCATGTTAGACCATTATTTCTCAATCAAGCCCACATAATCCTTTTTCTTAACCCACGCATTAATAAACTTGAAAGGCCTAGGACCCCAATCAACTTCTTCATCTGCTACCAAAATTGGAATATGATCTGAAATAAATCTCTTTAATCCCTGCTGATGTAGATCCTTAATCTGAATCAACAAGAATTCTTCCAACAAAATTCTGTCAAGTCTACTCTTTTTCTTATCCGGGAAATACCATGTGAATTTCTTCCCCAACAGTGGCAAATCAATGATATTACAATTATGAATAAAGTTATCAAGCTCCCTAGACCCCTTCTCTGTTCCCAAACAATTGCTCCTTTCACTTCTACAACGCACCACATTGAAATCTCCTCCAACAATCCATGAACTTGTAAACTATTTTCTTAACTCTGTTAACACCCTCCATAAATTTCTCTGTTCAAACACATCGTTAGGAGCATAAACATTTATTAATACCACTTCTAATTCCTCCTTTACCCAATTTCATTTAATCACTATCAATCTGTTATCACTCCACTATTTGGATAACTTAAATTCATATTTATCCCAAATTGTCAACAGCCATCCCGACCTACCAAGTGCTGCAGCAAATCTAAAATCACAATTATCATCCCCCCATATTTTTCTTACTACCTCCTTAGTCACCAATTCTAATTTTGTTTCCTAGAGAAAACATACATTCACTCTAGACAAACAACTTATTCTTTTAACATATTGCATTTTCACCTTCGACCTCAACCCTCTAATATTCCATGATAAAATTCTCATTACCCCAACCAAATCAAGCAACACTACAAGTACATAGACAATAAATCCAAATTCAGAAAAACTCACCAATATTCCTGTCTCTGGCACTTCTGTTTCCTCCGTCTTCCACCCTCTACTACCCCTCTAATCTCCTAATTTTGTCGATTGCTTCTTCCTCATCCCCCCTCACACTGAATTCCAACTTCCTCCCTACTTCCCAAGTCCTTTTTGCCTCCCTTAAAATGGCCCTCCTACGATTGCTAATGTCTGAATCAGATAGTGATAAATTTGTTGTTGTTTCTTCAAACCTTGTTATTGCTTTACCCTTCTCTAACTTCTTTCTATCCATTTTTTGTTTTTCTTTTGTCGACAGAACACCATCTTAAATTTTGCGTATCGATTGAATCCTTTTATCCAATGACTTTTTCTTTCTTCTATTTTGATTAATTTGAAAAAATTCCTCTTCTATACTAAAACTTGCTTCCATTTCTTCCAAACTCATGTCCTTCAAAAAATTATCCCCTCCTTCAATAGCACATGGACTATAACCACTCCTTAGAAACTGCCTATTTTCACCAGTAGAATCCCCATACGGAACCACACTCTTTTGCTGGACACGTCCCTCTTTTGGGTCCACTTGGATAATTAGGCCCATATTTAACAAATCCTCATTGGCACTATCCAATTCTATATCATTAACTACCCTCCCCAACTGATAATATTTCTTTATTCCCAATTAAATTTTCTTCTGACAATATTTCTTCAGCAGATAACCCCATGCCAACTTTTTCAATTACACATTCTTCAAGGCTGATTGCATTTAAAGCACCCCCATGTCATTTCGACTAACCTCTAGAAATTTTTTTGATTCAGTTCTAGTCCCCGACTTAACTTCTGGTGTTTCTCCTTTCTCCTCCGGCTGGCCCGAAACTTTTAAAGGATTCTCATTCTTCTATTTTGACAGACCTCTTTCTTTAATTCTTATCAAAAACTTGCTATCACCAACCTAAATTCTCAATCTGGTAAGGTTGATTGATCAATATCAGCATCTCCATTCTCTCATAACATATGCCACTCTTTTAGAAGTCTTGTAATTCCAGCAATGAAATGGGATACCTACAACGTCGTTCCATGCCACCCTATCTGATAACAAACTCTTTTCTAACCATGGTTCAATTTTAATGAAGCATTCCTTCAGATAAGCCCAATAATTTTGTTTCAGAACTTCCATAAACTCCTCATCCTGTACTTCTATAAGAAAAAATCTTCTTTGAATTCTCTTAACAAATATCTCCCCAAGTCCAAACTTAGTCAATCTTTTAGCCATGCTTCTTGTATCGCAAATGGTCACTGATTCCCCCACCAAACATTGTTGAAGTTTCCATAGAAGTTCTTCTTCCACAAAACCTTGAACTACTCTTACTTGGTTCCCCTCCATTCCAAACCAATTCCCGCTTTTTAATCGATCATCCTTTGAACTCCCAGAAGTTTCACCTTACTCGCTCATAGTTTTTTCTTTTCCATTATGATAAAACTTATCATTTCTACTTGAACTTGCGTCAGTATTCCTTTTCCTCCATATCTTCCTTCTCCCTTTGAAGCTAGCAATTTTTACCCTAATTATGTACCCTAGTAAGACGAAACCATTGAGTCTTTCTATAGCCCGTTGAGCAACCATTACACTTGAAAATCTCACAAATCCAAACCTTGATCCAACTTTGCTTTTCTTGTTTGGAATAAAAGCATCTATCATTTCTCCATGGAAATTGAATAATGCCCATAGTCCTTTCCAGTGCATGCTTGCTGGAATATTATTCACAAAAACTATTATTTGGAGTGTCTCACGAGCCATTCAATGGTTAGGACTTGTTACTTGTTAGATCCTAGTTTTGCTTATGTTTGTTGTCGAAACCATCTTTATATTTTATGAAAAACGGGGATCGACTTTAAAACGAAAATAGAGTCGCCACCATGTCACGGGGCTAGAGATTTCACTAGCAATCCGTGCGGCCTTAGGCGATTTGCTCGTCCCAAACTCGCCTAAGTCAGCCTTTAACTCGGATGAGGATTCCATAAGAACTCCTTCCAAGGCACCGAAACAAAGAGCGAAAGTAAACTTATGCCAAAAGAAGCAACCAAAGAACAACAGAAAGAGCGCACACAAGGTGTTTGAGTAAATGCTCTCTTATTCTTATTCACAAAGAATATGAAACAATGAATGAGAGGAATGGAGTCATTACAAATAAGGGGGAGGCTCTCTATTTATAGTAGAGCTCCCCCAAAACCGACGGACAAGATTCATTTACATCAATGGATGGGATTCATTCCCACCTAACCCACTTCCTTAATTCAAGGGACATGTTCCTTAATTTAAGGGATGGGAATATTCCCCCTTGATTTAAGGGAAAACCATGCCAAATTCTACCTAATCTTTACAAGATATTATTCTTTCTTATCTTTAAAGATTAATTACCATCTTAGCTTAAGTTGCCACATCATCACTATCGGGCTAACCGGGCTTCAATCTGACAGGCTTCCCCAACAATGCTTCGAATCGGGCCAGCTCTCGTAGACCAAATGATCCCCATCGGCCCAATAGACCTCTCCGGATGCATTTGGTTCAATGGTCACGGGTGTAGAATTCTCACCCGTGACATTCTCCCCCATCCATTCTCGCAACGCCCTCGTTGTGACTTCCGAATGGCTCTGACTCGATTCGCCTCGATCTCGTCTTGTTGCCTTAGCTTTTCCCTTCCTCCGGGAATTTTGCCTCAGCTTCCGTCGCCTCTTCTCTCGAGCACTCTTGCTTGTTGCATTTACTCTGGTCAACTGTCCCGCATGCATCACTTCCTTTTTCTTGAATTCCGATGCACCACCCACCTTTCCCATAGGTGGAAGCCTTGTCGACGACTTGGCCAGCTCCGACGCTTTACTCGATTCGAGCCTCATTGGTCCCAGCTTCATTGTTTTCATCGCAACTCTTTCCTCTAAGTTCGATGACAAACTCACCTCTTCCTTGGGTGGAAGCCCTTCCGACGACTCACCCAGCTCAGACGTTGCCTTTCCCTTGACTACGGCTTGTTTTGGACAGTACCGTAACTCATACGGACCACGGCACAAGAAGCACTTTACTCATATCTTTTTGCTCCTCTTCGCCCTCTTGGCTTCGGCCTCTCCCTTACACGAACCAAGCTTCTTGGGCTTCATGTCTTCTTCATCGATCCCTTCGATGATAGACTTACTCGGACATTTCTGCACCCTATGCGGACCATGACATAAGAAGCACTCAATTTGCTTCTTCTCGCTCTTGGCCTCCTTGGCTTCGACACCCTGAAACACCCCAAACCCGGCCCACGAGCCTTGACCGGATCTGGTATGTCACGTAGTAAAAACGCTTTGAAAGATTTGGATTAACAGTGGAAATCAGAAAATATTGTTGAAGTTATAAAACGGTGTTTGCTAAAACTCAGATGAGTTGATTTGATAAACACGATTGAGTTGAAACCTTTTTCCTTTGAAACCATTTGATCATTTAATTTTTTTGAACCATCGATTTATCAGTAAACTTGGTAAATTTTGCTACCCGATGGTAACATCTTTGAAGCAGCGTCACGAGTACTTATTTTGAAAACGTTACTATTAACCGATTTGCTTAACAGTTTATAAGTTCATTAGTAATATAATAGAAATAAAGTAAAAGCAACTACTTAAACATCCCAAAATAATAACTAGCGGCCATATTACAAACCAAACCAAAATTTAGTAAATAACAAAACTTTAACGATGCGAAATAAAATTTCAGATCCAAGGAACAAGCATGGCGCCTCGAGTCCTCTCGGCTCCATCTCTCGCGATCTACTCACTGCAAAATGATATGGGAAGGGTGAGTCACCAAGACTCAGTGTATAATTCCCCAACCCGAAAATGCAACTCATACACAAGATATTAGTAAGACATGCAAACATACAACCCAAGCTAGCCATCCATACTCCTTTTTCTACCCCGTCTGGTCAAAACCACTGGTGGTCAAAACCACTGGTGACCGAAGTCACAAATATATCAAGTGATGGGGCCAACCCATCATGTGGTCAAAACCACTGATGACCATAGGTCACAAATATCAACATGTGGTCAAAACCACTGGTGGTACCAAACCACTGGGACTTAGTCACAAATTATATCAACGGTGTCGTCAAAACCACTGGTGGTCAAAACCACTGGTGACCGAAGTCACAAATAATCTGATGGGGCCCACCCATCGTGTGGTCAAAACCACTGGTGACAGTCCATAGAAATCATCTCCCTCCTCTCATCAATCCCACCATTATCATGCTCACATAACAAGTATCATGATCCCATATATCATGCGTTTGTATATAGCATAGCATTTAACAGCATATGATGGCATACACAACATACATCATAGATCAAGTAATAGTGGACTTACCCGAAATCCAAGCTTATGCCCACAAGGCAAGGTTACTACAAGAGAGGTTATATATCATCATAATAACAGTCTATACTAATAAAGTATGTAAAAGTTTACACACCTGTTTACTTGCGAGACTAGCGAATCCCGAGTTATACTAGCAAAACCCCGTGATATTGTTCCCCCCTACAATCGGCCAACACCCACACTTTGAGGTCTAATAGCCATTCGGCTATATTAATAATCCCGAGAAATATGTCGTACTCGAAGAAACCCTCACATTGGTTGCCGATTTGAGTCTCCTACCAAATCCCGAAAATGCTCTTATTCCTGAATTCGTTGAGATCCCTACATGGCACATATCAATTTCGGCTTTAGGCATAAATTCATAACAAATGGCCCTTGGCCGAAACTACCCCTTTTTCTTACCAAAACGAAACGAAATCCATGAAAGCCGCTCCTTCAATGCACCTTCACGCTTATTACACACAAGAGAGCACAACACTTAATGTCTTAAGAACACACTCGGCCAACCTTACCAAAGCTTGGACACTTGCATTCGGCACATTAAAATAAAGGACCCAAAAAAATGATTGCTAGGATAGAGAATTTACCACTACAAGTTCGCGATGATTACTAGAGAAAAAGGTTTCGGCTTTCCTGCTTCGGATTAAAAGACTTGGCGACCAAAAAGAAGAGAAAATAACCCTTTTTACTATTCGGCTAAGGCTTCAAGATATAGCTAAAGTATTGGCCATGGTATTCCTTTAAGATGTCAACAAGGAGAAGAGAAGGAGATACACCAAGGTTCGGCCAAGTAGCACAAAAGATGAAAGGGAAATTTAAAAGAATTTTGGGCAATATAGCTAGAGAGAATTCGGCCAAAACAAGTTGGGAAAGAAAAGAAAAACAATGCATGAATTTCGGCACCTCCAACAGCCCTCAAAACCGACCAAGCAAGTCCCCAAGGAGTCCCAAAATTCGGCCATGCTTTCCCCCTTTGATGTGATAACTTAATATTATAAATCATCACCCATTTGTGTAAAACATTGTTTAATAATATTCCCATCACCACACCATTTCCAATAAATAAAAAAAATAAGGGTTTTTACCCATACTTCCAACAATTAATAAAAATTCCCATACCTTGCAGTAGAAAATTAAAAAAAATAAAAACAACATTTCTTCATCTATTTGAGAGCCATGCATGCCACTAGCTTCTCACGCTGGTCATAAAAAAAAGAAATACCCATGCTGCTGCTCATGGGTTTCGAACCCCAGACCTGCTGGAGACTCCCCACGCCTCCAGCCACTCTGCCACTGCTCCTTTCGTGACATAAACTCGTCATGCTTTCTTTTAAGCACTCCCTCATTAGCTCCCTTTCGCCTTAACACCAAAGCAAAATAAAAACACCCATGCGCTTCCACCAGGACTCGAACGCTAGGCCTCATTGCTAAAATCACCAACACGACCCGCGCCACTTTACTACCTTGACTTTCATGTCCATAAAAGCTCCCAAATTTCTTTTAAAGCCTTCTTAGCCCCTTCCCTTTTTAACGCAAAAATTAAAACTCTCCTATGCTATCACCCAGACTCGAACTCCTTACCTCCTAAAGCCCCCTTGCACCCTAGCGCCCCAAGCCATTCTACCAGCTGCTTCCTTGTGTCATGCTTCACCCTAATTAATATTTAAAGCTTCCTTACTTAGCTTTTTCCTCTTAAGAGTTAAAAAGAAGATTTTAACGCTAAGTTAGACCTGACCTGGGGTTATGACTAGACCATAACATATGCATTTCATCTCTTCGAGCATGTAAAATAATAAAAATAATAAAATTACAAACAACCCCTAATTCAAGATGTTACACACCCCTTGTGCTCGAACCAAGTTTCAAGGCCCCCTCTACCGGCTTCTTCCTAAGCGCGGATTTCTTTAGATATTTCTTTAACATGTGTGGACCGTCGCAGAGAAAGTATTTCAGCTTGTCCCTTTTCTCCTTGGGTTTCTTCTTCCCAATTCGTGGCTTGCTATTACCACCATTGTCGTCGTTGTCAATGCCATCAATAATGTCTTCCTTGTGATTCCCTTCACGTGCGCCCCTTTCTTCGGACTTGGAAGACCCAAGCTTGTCTTTCTCTAGACCAAGCTTAATCACTACCATCATGGCTTCCGACAGCTTTTGGACACCACTTTGCTCCACCTCCTGTCTGACCCACGGCGTCAATCCCTTTTGAAAAGCAAGTAAAGCTTCTCCCTCGGTCACACCAAAATCTTGGAGCATGAGTCCCTTACACTCATGAACATACTCCCCCACTGTGCCCCATTGCGTTATCCGTTGCAACTTTGCCCGAGCTTCTTCCTCGATAAACTCTTGGTAAAACTGTCCCTTCAACTCACATTGGAATTCTTGCCATGTTCCAATCTCACCTTGCCTTTTACTTGTGGTCCTTTCTTGCCACCATAAAAGTGCAATATCATTAAGAAATAAGGAAGCAGTATTTACCTTATCCGCATCATCCTCGATGCCTTTGGCACAGAAGTAGTTTGTCTTCCTCCACAAGAATTTGTCCATCTTGCATGCAGACCTTGCTGCAGTCGACACTCCTTCCCCCACCGCTGTTCGACACGAGGCCAACTCTCCCTGGAGCTTCTCTATTTTTGTGTTCAATGACAGCGTCGTGGCCATTGTTTCCTCCTTCAAAACCATCATCACGGCCTCAAGAGCATTGTTTCTCTCTTGCAAAGCCATCACCATGGCTTCAAGAGAACCATTCCAGTTCGACAGTTTATCTTTATGTGAATTAAAAAACTTGCTTACCTCATCCATGGCTGAATCAAGAGACATCTTCACATAATCCTTAGATTGTTCCGTCCAGTTGTTTATGTGACCCTCGACCCTTTCGAGTGCCTCCTTTACATCCTCCATGGATCCCTCAAGTTTATCCACACGTTCCTCTACCGCGAACAGCATCTCCCTCAAAGACTTTCTTGCAGCCCATCTTTGTTCAAACTCTTCTCTTGACATCTTTCACCGGTACCTTCGAACCTTAGCTCTGATACCAGTTTGTTGGGAAGAAACCGAACAACCGAACGGAAGCGAAGCACAACCGGTGTTCTTTCTCTCCCTATAACTCTTGTCAAATATTATGACAAGCACAATAGCACAAAAATATTTGTTCTCTAGCAACCTATCAACCACAAATCAACCAATGCAACCACAACAAAAATGATAAATAAAGACACCGATATTTTTACGTGGAAAACCCCTCTAAATCAAGGGTAAAAACCACGGGACTTTAGAGTCCGATCAAAAGCTCCACTATTATCAAATGTTCAACTACAAGATTACAATATCAAGCCTACAACAAGCATTCAACTCCAACAAGGCTAACAATATGTAATCTTTAGCAAAAGAGTGAAAAATAGGAGAACATCACCAAAATTGAAGCTGTTGTAAAACGGGTATTTCTGACGCTACAGGACTCGGATGAAAAATCCGACCGTATAAAGTCAAGAACACCTTGTCGCCTAGCTGTTGTCAAAAAATCAGCTCAATCGAACCATGGATGAACCTCCGATCGAAGAGTTGATCACAACTGCACCAAACTTGAAAAACTGGTTTTTCTAGCTTCAAAATTCTCTGTTTCTCACGGTTTTTCCTCTCCTTCAAAAATTTGATATTTGGCTCTCTGACTCACTAAAATATGCTGCCCACTCCCCATGTACAAGACAAAAGAGAATGATAAAAGCCAAAAAGAAATTGGCTGCCAACAAGTCACGTAAAAAAGGGACAAAAGAAAGATGAAGAAAAAAAAAAGAAATGCCATAAAGCATGGCAGATTTTGAGGGATTCCCACATAGTGGGACCCTCCCAACACACCAATCCTTTTTTACTTAGGTGTGATTGGATCACCTTATAAAACGTTTTATTTCAAAACATTGATTTTGGTCCGCGAAATATAAGAAAACGGGTTCGGGAGTCGGTTACGTACGAGAAAAGTTTAGCACCCTCGTAACGCCCAAAATTTGGTACCGAATTGATAAACTCATGTCCTGATGTCAAAGATTTGAAAAGATTTAAAAAAAACATGATTACTTTAAAACTTGAATAATTTGAGTTAATATTTGAGATTGCTTTGTTCCGAAGGAATTTAAACATCACATCCAGCACGTTAGGACACGATGTTTTAAAACCTTCGTAATCAAATTCATCTCATGATTTACAAAACTTGTTAAAAGGATATTGAGTTATTTAGCCAAACGAAAAATCGAAACCCAGCACGTTAGGGCACTATTTCCCGAATTTCTAAATACAAAATATTGCCTTATTTTCAAAAAATCTTACCTCGAGATAACATAATGTCATATCCAGCCCGTTAGGACACGACATTTTGAATTTCCGAGAATAAGTTTTTATTTGGAATGAGAAGGGATATTTAATATTTTAAGTTCCACGAGAAAAATCGAAACCCAGTAAGTTAGGACACGATTATTCTCGAAGTCCCAAAATATCATATATCACTTATTAAAAATACATGAAAAAAGGATTTTTATGAAACAATGGTTTGAATATACAACCTATATATTTAATAGCAATTTTACATAATTACAAATTATACTAACAATAAATAATAAAAGAATAATATTACAAAAATGAATATATATAGAACTATGTTAAATAATAATAGACAATCTAAGAATATAAATAAATAAACATGTAATAAATAGCAATAATTGAATTTGTCACGAAATAACAAAATTAGACAAAAAAAAGGGAAAATATATTTAAACACCAAATGATTATTATAACCAAAACCAAAATAAGAAAATAAAACATGATAATTTTATAAAACAATTAAAATGTACAACAATACAAAAAAGGTAAAAATATTATATTAATAATGTAATACCTATGAATATATGATAAAAATATTAATAAATAGTATATAATAATTTTAAATAAATAAAATAAAATATAAATAATATAAAATAAACATATTTTATAATAAGAATAAAAATATATGATATATAATATAATACTATACATTTTTTTAAAATATAATATAATAACTAATATATAGTAATAATATGTAATAAAAATAATATTAAATAAAATAATAAATAATGGAAATATATGTATATATGTTGTACATTAATCATAAAATTATATACATAATATAAACAACATAAATAAAATAGATTAGATAATATAAATAAATTTTATATAAAATAAATTTTTAGAAATAATATATAATGTAAAGTACTATATAATATACAAAATATAATATATAAAAAATATACAATAATATATAAATTATTAAACAAGTAAAATAATATATATAATAATTAAATATAAAAATAGTAAATATATATATAAATTTATACTATTAATAGATTAATATACAAATAAAAAATAAAAAATTTAGCATGATAAAATATTTCAATATAATATTAGAATAATTTAAAATTAAAAAAACAGGTTTGAAAAATAAATAAAGACACCAGGATCAAATAAAAATAAAAATAAATATAAAGGGGTTAAATTATAAATAAAAGAAAATAAATGGACTTAATTATAAAATTGGAATAATGCGGAGGGACTAAAGGGATAAATTTCCCATTTTTTGAAAACACGCTGATCCTGTTCGGGTCTCCGGGTCAACGTGCGGGTCTTCTTTTAAAACGACGTCGTTTTAGGCTTATTAAATTAAACCAAAACGACATCGTTCCCGGTTAACTATATAAGTAAAACATTAGTTAAAAAAAATCATTTTAACATTCAATTAAAAAAAAAGAAACCCCGCCCTTCCGAATTCTCTCTGGCCTTCGGCCTAAGGTCGAAACTACTGATGGCCATTGTCGTCGACGCCTTATCACCGCTTCATGGCGACTTTACTGAGTAAAAATTTCGCCTTTCCCTTTTTTAAAACCTTGTTTTATATGTTAAACATGCAGGGATTAAAAAAAAAAAATAAAAAATGAAAAAAAATTGAGAATAGAAATTACCCTTGCGAAACAGACTTTGTATTTATATATATTTTTGGAATATTTTCTTCTCTATTCTGACTGTAAATCTCTCTGTATGTGATTGTGTATTTTTTTGCTTATTTTCTCTCCGATTGTCTCTGTATCGTTTACAGGTTTATTACAGGCTTTTATAGCCTTTCAAAATGAAAAAAAAAAAAAAGAAACAAAATATTTTCCATGTTTGCTATCCTGTTTCTTTCCTTTTGCAGGCGAGCGACGAAAATTTGTTTATATACAGACAGTATTTTAGCCTTTCTTATGAAATTAATTTTTTCTAATATTGTATCAAATATTAAAAAAATATTCAAATCAAATTAAATAAAAATATGTAATTATTTCTCAAATTAAATTTGGACGCTATTCATAAACATTTAGTTTTTTCTTAATAAACATTTTCGGCTTCAACGTAAAAGTATGGGACCTCCCATGCAAGATATTTTAACAACTTGCTAATATAATAAAGTATTTTCTTTTGCAAAGTCATACAAAACATCCAGAAACAATACAATGATTGGACATTTTTTCACATCTCAAACTAAAGTGTCCACTCTACCTCTCTTTTTCCATTTTTCTCCATAGGCGGCCAGATAATTTTCTTCCTCTTGCTTTTTGATTCATTTTCAAAGAAACTTCCGAAAATTTCATGGTCTAATATCTTTATGAAAAACCCAATCTTTCAATCCATTTTTTGTTCATTCAAATCAAGCAAAAAGGAGCTCTAGAATCCCTCTCCAAAAATCCTCCAACATGTTCATTCATCGACTCCTTTTTGCTTCAATATTCATAGTGTGTTCCCTCACAACGCTTACAAATGGAGCTACACTTCCAAACGATGAAGGTAATTCATAATATTACTCTAGAAAGAAGCTTAATTTGCTTAATTATTTCTTTTAATAAATTTCAGTACCTTTTTCTTTTGTTATAGTGGAAGCTTTGAGAAGTATTGGTAAAACATTGGGGAAGACAGACTGGAACTTTGATATTAATCCATGCGATCAAGGTGATAGTTGGTTGAACCAATCCACACGTTATTATGCTAATAATGTTACTTGTGATTGCTCTTTCAACAATAACACTACCTGCCATGTCATCCACATGTAAGTGTATATATATTATAATGAAAATTTATCAATCATTGAGTTGTGACCAAACTTGATAGATCTGTTCATGGATTATATATAGTTTTATTAACTATCTAATCTAAAGTTTACCAAAAGTGAGAGACACTTTATACAAATATGAGATAGAGATATATAATTTGGTCTTTGAAATTGTTCATTTATACTTAGTTGGTCTTTAAAACTTTTTTGAACTTAGTTGATCCTTGAACATGTATTTCGTCAATCAGATTAGTCCCTCTATATTAGCACCGTTAATTTGTGCTACTGTGACATTTTAGCCAGGGAAGAACCTAGAAATTTTTTTTAGGGAAGGCCTAAATTAAATTTTAATTTTTATGATAGTAAAAATTTAATTTCACCATTTGAATAGTCTACATCTTTATAATTTTTAAAGAATTAAATCAATTTTTTTATAATTTTATAGGGTTAAAGTATAATTTTACCTTTATTAATTTAATTTTTTTTAAAAATTTTAAGGACTTAAATAAAAAAATTTCTATTTTAGGGGGTCGGAGCACCTACCGACCTCCCTAACTATACCCCTATTTCTAGCCAATCTAGTGTAGTAACCTCTCAAACATAATTTATATTTCTTAGTTTATGTTTACCATGTGGCAAAAACTATAATAATTAGATTACAAATTTTTAAATCAAAAAATAAAAGAATTAAATTTTTTTAAATAAAAAGATTAAATCTCAAATGTTGTAGAAATTCAAGGACTAACTGCATATAATACGTTACTCAATAAACCTTGTTAATATGTTTTAGGGTTAAAGAGGTTGTGCGACTATATGTATAATTTTGGTTAGCAGCCTCAATTAAATCTTTTGTCTTTGTTCAAGATTTCCTTTTTTGAATGGGTTATGACGACTTTTAAATTTTAAAAACATATATGAATGTTAAATAATAGCTTAATTAATTTATTTATATATTACATAAAGCTTTTAATTTTTGTGGGGTCAATATATGCTGTCAAAATTTGACTCTTGATAATGAATTTATGAGAGCTACTTGCTTGCACAATTTTATCTAATTCTTTTATTAAAAGCCAATAGGTTAGGTGGCGATGTGATGTGATTAATAAATTAATAACAAACAATTCTATATAATTACAATTCTTTAATGACTTTAAAGGTAAATAAATTATTAAAATTTAAATATATTTTATAATTTAATTTAAAGATATTATTATTTAATTTTTAATGCCGTAAATGTCAAATCAAAGTGCATGAAATGAGCTGACAGGAGTGGCAAGTGGATCACAAGGTTGAACAATTAATTTAAGAGCCACTGCTGCCTATTCAATGGCATCGCCATCGCATGTCGGTCCAACCATTTGTCGGCGCCATTGTTTTTAGGCTTTGAAAAATGCGTTAGCAAGATATTATCCAATTTTAACCTTCTACTTTATTGTTAATATAGATATATACACGGATATACATATGTTAGCTTTTTTAGTCTACGACTTATTTCATGATAGTTGTTTGAGACTAAATAGATCAATGCAATCGGTTTAATTATTGATTCAAATATTAGTATTAAATTGATTGACTCAAAATTTAATATATATAATTTAAATTGATTTTATTTTATTCTTTTATTTATTTAATTAGATTATATGAAAAGGTTGAATTGAGAAATTGATAATTTGATTGTGGTGACTTAATTTTAAAAATCTTGAATGTCACAAACGTAGTACATGATTTTATCTATTTAACATTTTTAATTAAATTTTTAAATAACATATTTATACTTATTGTAATTTTTTAATATATTAATTGAAATGTTGAACATAATTAATATTTATTAATTTATTTAACAATTTAAATATAATAAGAAAAAAACTCGAATTATAATTAGAATATTTATATTATATTAAAAATGATATATTTTAAATTGATTATTTTAATAATAAAATTAAAAATCATAATTAAAATATTTGTATTATATTTATATTCAATATACAATATAATTCTATTTCATTAATTAATTCAAAATAATATTATTCAAATAATAACCAACACATATATATACATATATATACATATACTTGCTTTTTTATTCTATGACTAATACAAATGTTCTTTTAATAGCTTAATTTGAAATTTACATATAAGAAATATTTAGATTTTTCCCTTTTGCTTGAGATCCAGGGATAGAAGTAGGCAGGATCTTCGCTCCATTACTTAAATAAAAATATTATTTTCTTAATCTCTTAGAATTTAAAATTTTTAATTTAAATCTTTTTAATCCTTAACTAAATAAAAAAATGCTTAAGATTTTTTTTTTAACTTTCAAAATAATCTCAAATCTTTTTTATATAAAAACATTTTAATTTTTCAAAGTATTTATTTAAACAAATCCAATAATTAATTTTCCTTATTCTGTAGGTTAATTAAGAGGATATTATACGATTTTAAGCATGGGTAAAAGGATGATTAATATTATAAAATTATGACTTTTGATTACCGGATTCTTACTACTAGACCAAACAAGCATTGATTCTGAATGTGAATTTTTTTTCATTATAGATTTTAGCAACAGACCCCTAACTTAGTTTTTGTATCAGATTGCTTAAGGCACAAAGTCTCTCGGGTACTCTCCCACTAAACTTGACAAGTCTCCCTTTCTTGCAAGAAATGTAAGCAAATTTCAAGTGTTCCTTTATTATGATATATATATAAATGAAGATTATTTGTTTTTCATCAACTATATATTTACTAATTATTTGTTGTTTTAAAATTACTATTACAGTGACCTAACTCGCAACTATCTTAGTGGCTCCATTCCTTCAGAATGGGGTTCTGCTACCCGACTCGTCAGCATGTATGTTTCCTCCTACTTTCTCTTTCATGGTTGTATGTACATATCTTTCATGGTTATGGAATAGTTTCTCGTAACTACAATATATACGCATGTATATGTAAATGTTGCTAAATTCAAAAGATTTGTTTTATTCCAGTTCACTTCTTGGAAATCGATTAACAGGTTCAATTCCAAGAGAATTAGCAAATCTCAGAAATCTTACCAGTTTGTGAGTTATATTATAGCAATTTCTTTTATAGTTTATATAAATAAATATATGAGATTATGATAAAAAATTTTTCATTTTTAAATCAATGTCTAATGGATAATTAATTTTATTTATTGAAACATCATTGTGTAGAATCCTTGAGAACAATGGTTTTTCAGGAACTTTGCCCGCAGCACTAGGGAATCTACCCAAAATTGAGCGATTGTAAGAGAAACTTTTTTGTTTCTTTTTTAATTCTAGCTGAATTTCATTTCAATCATGCATTATTTTTATTATATAAATTATTTAATATCTATTTACTGGTTTCTTCAGGCATCTTAATTCCAACAATTTTACTGGTGAAATACCTGAAATGTTTGCTAGCCTGACTTCATTGAAGGAATTGTAAGCAATTCTAATTTCCATATACGAATGAATATTTTATATATCTCATGTTTGAATATATCTTCAAATAAAGCTCTTATTATACATATCATTTGGAATTTTTAATATATTTTATATGCTATAGTTATGATAATTTTTTTTCTTAACAGTCAGATTAGTGACAACAACTTTACAGGGCAGATTCCTGACTTCATATTCCGAAATTGGACAAATCTTGAACAGATGTGAGAATTATAATTATAAGATTTTGATGCATTTTGTAAGTCTATATTTTTCATTAGAAATATTTTTATTTTATTAATCAATTAAATAAATTCTTCTTTTCCTAATGACAGATATATGGAGGGAAGTGGTTTGAGTGGGCCAATTCCATCCATTAATGCTACTTTAGAAAACTTAGAACACATGTAAGCTCCAATGTTCTTAAAAGGTCGTGACTATATTCATTACATAAAAATAAACACAACTTAATTTCTTATTTATGTTTGTATATGGTTCTTGATATTGTTTTACAGAATAATTAGTGACTTGAATGGAGTTGATACAACTTTTTCACAATTGCTCATCAATGCCACTTTGCCTAAATTGGATAGATTGTAAGCATGAACTCTGAAATAAAGCAAAGATTTATTGAAGTTATGAGATATTGTGGGGTTCTAAAAAAAATAATGGAATTATTTTGTGATTGAAATATAGGATGTTGAGGAGTTGCAATCTCGTTGGAGAGATACCTGTTTCCTTTGGGAGATTGACATCCATAAAGATATTGTAAGTAATTACGCTTTCTTTTGAGAGGTTCAAGTTCGGTTTGATTGTAGACTTACGTACGTGTGGTTTAGTACCCGTTTTACAAATTTTCTTGCAGAGATCTCAGCTTTAATAGACTTAGTGGAAAAATTCCAGATGAGCTTTCTGATTTTGATTTCGATAATATGTAAGGATATGGCTTTTAGTTGTAGTGTAAACTACATTTTCTTTATTTATATACTCATTTGGAACAAATGGAAATAAAAGAAAAACTTGATCATTTCTTTTTATTAGGTTCTTCAATGGAAACAATTTTAATGGATCAGTCCCTCAATGGATACTGGAAACAAGAGAAAAAGTGTAAGATACCCTTTCTTATTTAAATGTTGAATCCCATTGATTATATGCTTAACAAGTTTGATTAACCAAAATCAAAATTATTGCACAAATATAGTTAATTACTATATATTTATTGATTCTCCTGTATTAATTAGTAGTCAAGGGTTTAATCTTCTTCTTATGTATGGAGTAGTTTTATAACTCGTAACTGGCATTTATCTTTTTAGGGAACATACAAATACAAAGGATTAATCAGTTAGTTGCTCCAGTACATATTGAAAATAATGTTCTATTTGCAGGGATCTTTCTTATAACAACTTCACAAACACAGGTGTATCAGATTGCCGACAGTATAGCGTGTACGACAACTTTCTCATCCAACTTCATTACTGGATCTTTCTTATAAAATATCTATCATTTCTTTTATTATAATTTTTCCTCCATTATCGACCTGTAGGAACTTGTTCTCAAGCATTGCAAGAGTCAATAACACGTAAGTATTAAGACAACAACAATCATTAAACTAAGTCTTTGTCTTTCATCTAACTTTATAATTGTTTTATCAGGGGAATTGTTCCATGTTTGACAAACCAAATTACCTGCACATCAGAACGTAAGTATCTATATTTGATGCACTAATAATATAACTCAATTATTTTATTCAAACTGTTGTTGATTGTTATTTCCTCAGCTTTGCACTTTGTCCATATAAACTGTGGAGGGAGAGAAATAACTGTTAATGACACCACTTATGAAGCCGATTACGATGGAGCCGGGCCTTCGACATTTTACCGAAGTACCAACTGGGCATTTAGCAGCACCGGAATTTTTCTAAGCGATGACCGCCCCGACGACATCTTAGTTTTGGACAATAGACAAGTTTCTGTCGATGGCGATGAAAAACAACTCTATGAAAGTGCAAGGCTTGCGCCTAGCTCTTTGACATACTATGCATTTTGTCTCGCCAATGCAACTTACACAGTAAACCTCCATTTCGCTGAGATTCAGTTCACTAATGATCGAAATTATAGCAGCTTGGGGAGACGCATATTTGATGTTTACATTCAGGTATATTTTTAGTATCATTCTTGTTAGTATGTTATCCAGATTCTGTTGAGTGTCGAATTTTATATATATACATACACAAATATTGATTTACAACATGTGCTTGCATGGAAAGTAGTGTTAAATGGAAGGGATAATAATTGCAGGGAAAGCAGGAGCTGAAGGATTTCAATATTGAAGAAGAAGCTGGAGGGGCAGGCATACCAAAAGTAAAAAACTTTACTGTAAATGTAACGGATAGCACTTTGGAGATCCGTTTCCAATGGGCCGGGAAAGGGACAACTTCTATGCCGGAGAGAAGCATTTACGGTCCTCTTATCTCAGCAATATCTATTTTTGATCCTAGTAAGTTTTCAATTCAACTGACTCTTTTTTTGTTATAGCACACCTATATTATATATAATGCTTCCAACAAATATTTTCATGTCATCTTTGCTACTAATTGCTGTAAGAAAATGTTTCCAAACAGCTTATAAACCTCCATCAGAAAGCGACGGTGGTATTGCGACAGCTGCAGTGGTCGGTATTGTGGGCGGAGCAGTGTTTGCTGCTTTGCTGATTTTAGGCATCCTTTGGTGGAAGGGCTGTTTAAAACAGAAGAGTACTTTGGAACAAGGTATTTAGGCAGAATATCATTGTACTCTGTTGCATACAACAGTCGCGCAACGCCTTTATTTTGCGATTTTCCGTTCTTTTTTTATATTGATATTCATCACAGTTGATCATAATATCATATGTTATGCGACTAAAAACACGTTTGTGATCGCAATTTAAACCCTGCCATCCCTTATAATAGGATTAACATGTTCCACAGATCTAAAAGGTATAGAGTTGCAGACAACTTCCTTTACCCTAAGGCAAATTAAAGCTGCTACAAACGATTTTCATGCTTCTAATAAGATCGGAGAAGGTGGTTTTGGTCCCGTTTACAAGGTAATCATATGCAACACTTCCTGTAGGTAATTTGTTCATTATAGAACCTGGTAATCATTGTTTTCTTTTTCATTTCAAACGCAGGGTACTCTAGCAGATGGCACAGTGATTGCTGTGAAGCAGCTATCAGCTCGATCGAAACAAGGAAACCGTGAGTTTGTGACTGAGATTGGCATGATTTCAGCTCTACAACACCCTCATCTTGTAAAGTTGTACGGGTGTTGCATTGAAGGAAATCAATTGATGCTTATATACGAGTACCTGGAAAACAACAGCCTTGCTCGGGCATTATTTGGTACAAACCCCATACAAATGTCTATTTGTTCTAACATGAATGTGAAGAATATGTGTTTGTGTATGTGTGTATCTGAGCTACTCCTTTTATTTTGGTAATGAAAAGGGCCACAAGAATCTCAATTGACATTAGACTGGCCAACAAGAATGAAGATCTGCATTGGTATAGCTAGAGGGTTAGCTTACCTCCATGAGGAATCAAGGTTGAAGATTGTGCACAGAGACATAAAGGCCACTAATGTGTTGCTAGATAAGAATCTAAACCCTAAAATATCTGACTTCGGTTTGGCCAAGCTTGATGAAGAAGATAATACCCACATTAGTACCCGAATTGCAGGAACTTAGTAAGTCTCTTTTCAGATTCATTCTCAAATCTTCATTGATGTCAACCTATAAGAAGCTGTATTTAATTGATGATGTTAAACTTGCAGTGGCTATATGGCTCCTGAGTATGCATTGCATGGCCATTTGACAGAGAAAGCGGATGTTTATAGTTTTGGGATAGTGGCTCTCGAAATTGTTAGTGGGAGGTGCAACACTAGAAGCCGCCCAAAGCAAGAACCTTTCATTCTCCTTGAATGGGTAAATTAAGTTCTCATTCTTTCTTCCATTATGAATCTGAATGTGGCAATTAAATTTTGTGTGTTTTATAGGCTCATGTTTTGAAGGAGAATGGGAGATTGTTGGAACTAGTTGATACAAGGATTGGCTCAGATTGCAACATAGATGAAGTGATGGCAATGATCAATATTGCACTATTGTGCACAAATCCCACTTCTTCAGCTAGGCCTTTAATGTCTTCGGTAGTTAGCATGCTTGAAGGCAAGGCTGAAGTTCAGGAATACCTCACAGATTCAAGCATTTCTTCAAATCGTCAAGTGAGTGCAGAGATAATGAAAAAGTTGTATCGGAAACTTGAAGAAGATGATACAAATGTTAGCCAAACAAGGAGTATGTTAGCTGATGGGCCATGGACGAATTCTTCTACATCTGCTGCTGATCTTTATCCAGTTAGTTTGACTTCTGGATATTTGCAGAATAGAGATTCCACAAATTAGAAAAAAATTTGTATAATTCTCTTGTTTGGTTTTTCCCCAGAAAATTCGTATTCCTTTGAAGCGGAGGCTTAATTACAATAATTTTGACATTCCAAATACTAAAATTATAAGAAAACTATGATTTAATGTGTACTTTGATTTTATGTAATTTTATATATGAAATTTTGATTTGATACAATTTTTATAAATTATAAATACAATTATTGATATAACATTATTTTATGTTTATATATTACATACATGAATAATTATATTTATCCAATATATAAATAAATTGATGTATTTATTTTTTAATTGTGTATGATTAAATAAAAATTAAAAATTTAAATATACATCTGAACCACAATTAGAGTTTCACGTGTAAAATTACACATTAAATCAAAATTTATGTATATAATTACACATTAAATCATAATTTATATATAATTTTGAGATTTATCCTTTTCTTTTTAGTTTCTCTTATTATCGAACTTCAACCTTGTTCAAAAAAACTGGGGCTTTTGGCTCTTGAACAGGAAATGTTGAAGATGTTGAAAAGCCTGGTGGGTTCAATTACCTTAATATATAACATCTTAGAAAGGATGCTTCAGGTAACTGGAAAATCCAAAATCTTTCTACTCTTTTGAGTCATGTTGGTGTCGATGAGACTATGTTGTAATAAAAAATTTAATTATATTTATTATTTGGACTAATTAATAATATTATAAAAATATAAAAGATTATATTTAAATTTAAATTTAAAAAGTCTTGTAAAATGAAAAAGAAAAAAAAGAGCATGAGTGGTTGTCCACGTGTGGGTGACCTTATATATATATATATAGATGAGAACTTTATCGAGTACAAATAAAATATAAAAATATTAAATACAAAAAATGACATTTAAATTTTTTGACATTATTCTGTATTTTAAATAAATAAAAAGAAAGTCTTTAATTTAAATTAGGTTGGTGTATGCAAATTCTTTTTATTGAAATTTCATTGGAATTTATATATGAATACATTTAATTTTTAATTAAAAATTATTTTTGTTTAAATATATATAGATAGAAGTAAAAAAAAAAAAAATAGGGAGGTAGATTTTGATTGCTAGAAAAGAAAGAGTATTCCATCATTATAGGAATATTTAAGAAATAAAAAATAGGGAGGTAGATTTTGATTGATAAAGTTGTCGGTCATTTGTCTCAACTAGCTTCCTGTCAAAGGTCCCTATCCCTGTCCTTTTACTTGGGTCGGCGGAATTAAACCATGCCCTAGAATTAATTGGGTTAATAAGTCTTGAATCAGTCAATATTTTATAATTTTTTTATAATTTGATAAATAAAATATTTTATTTAAAAATTAAAAATACAATTATTTCAATTTATACCTTATTTGATTTGTTTTAGGAATTAAATTAATCTACTCAACAATAAAACAACTAATTTAATCCTGTCTCTTATGGGACCTCATTTCATTAAATACCGATGCAACACTACACCTTTCTCATAGTCCATCATCTCTAACAAATTAATTAGGATAGTTAATTTACAGAATTCTTTTTACCATTTTCCTTTCCCCTAAAACTCTGATTGCTCCAGAGTTCAACTGACTAAACCTCATATACTAACATCATGATTCATGCTTCATGCTAGCCCTTCAAGCACCTTTTTTTCGATTATCTTGACATACAACATAAATATCATATTATTTGAGATAAATACTTCGTAATTAAGTTAGAATCATAAAACAATTTTTCATGTGAAATTTTATATTATTATTTAAAAATTATCTTAAATTTAAAATATTATTTTATAGCTTAAGAATGTAATAAACATCTATAATAAAAAAAATATGAATACTATCTTTTAAATGTAAATTAGAATGATATTTCCATTGAATTTGGATTTTTGAAAAGTCTCCAAATGAAACATTGTCTCCAACATTTCTTCAAGCTCTACGTCATTATTAAAATATCAAATGTTTTCGGCTTCATTTTCTTCATTTTTGAGTGCTAAAAACAAAGTTGGCTCTTTCACGTCTTGTTTATCTTTAATGATATTGATGCTTTCTTCATTTTTGATAATATCATTTTGGCACTTTAATGACCAATTTTATAATAGAAGTAACATTTAACATTATACTTGACATACCTCATTTTGCCTAATCTCAAGTAATTTTGTCTTGCCCTTTCACAATTTCTAGTTGATGGGTTACCGCTATCATTGTTGCAATTACTGTGATCACCTCTTCCACATCCTCCTTGGCCAAAGCCATGTCTTCTTCCTCTTTCTCATCCTCAACATCAACTTTTTTATGCTTTTCTTCTCACTGATCTTTTAAATATAACTTGGCTGTGAAAACTTGCTCCAATAACTCATTAGGTCTTCCTTTAATTGTTTCTTATTGTTCTTGTAACTCTGTCATTACTTGATCAACTGCCATCCAATCTAAATATTTTGACTCAACGACACAAATAACGTAATCAAATTTTGGAATCAAGGAAAGAAGAATCTTTACGCTCACATAACTATCTTGCAATGTTTCTTCATATCTCTTTATAGCCAACATCTTTAAATAGTAATCCAATTTTTTTTTCAAATTATTTCATTCGCAAAGTTCCAAGTTCATCTTTTCATTTTGTCAAATCCTTAAAAAGAACTTTGCAAAATTTTCCAAACTTTTTTTGTGGTAATAGCATTGATCACTTTCACAAACATCAATTCTTCTAAACATTAGTGGACGAGGGTGAAACTTTGTTGATTCTTTTCTCATGTCTTTACCAAAGCATCTTTCTCATTTTACAATAATGATACAGTATTTAGTGGAGGATTATAACCATATGTTAGGAGAATTGGTTTTTATTACTGTTAGTTACAGTTAGTTAGTAAGCTGTTAAAGTAGTTTGCAGCAAGTTGTTAGGGTTGCATATGTTTGCATGTGTATTAAATGCAGTGAACTGCTTTGGTTAACAAAGAGAGAAAGTATTATCGTTTGATTCATCATCTTGATGTTCTTAACATGGTATCAAGAGCCAATGAATTCTTGACTTGAATTTTTTTTTTCAGCATATTCTGTTCATGGATACAGCATCAGGCATTGATACACCTCGCCACTCTTCAGATACAGGCGAAGCAGTTCATTTGGAGGGTGTTGGTCGTACTACTGCATCCACAGTTCATTACTTTTCCAAACATGATACCATCAAGCTGGCTGAACATAATTTCATATTGTGGAAACATCAATTGTTGCTGATTCTTGAAGGATATGGCCTTGAAGGGTTTGTCCTGGGTACGGTGTCTGTCCCTCCTGATTATCTTGCAGAAGCTGAAGGTCAACTTGTGGTGAATCCTGCTTTTCTTGTTTATAATAAACAAGATAAATTTCTAGCGTCCTGGCTTCTGTCGACTGTTACTGATGAAGTATTGGTTCATCTTACAACGTCGAAAACCAGTTTTGACATCTGGACCACCACCGAAAGGAGGTTTGGCACTACTTCTAATCTTAAAATTTCTAGCATGCGACATGCTCTTTATTCAATTAAGAAAGATAGTCTCACTATTAAAGAATATTTGTCCAAAGTGAAGTCTTTGAGTGATAGCTTAACAACAGTTGGTAGTTTGGTTTCCGAGAAAGAACAGATCAGTGTCATTTTGGATGGTCTTTCTGTTGAATACGAGTCTATCAGAGTTCTTGCCTTCGCAACTCCTATATCTCTGGATTTGCTTACTGACATGCTTCTTGATTGTGAGACTAGGCTGTTAGCTTTGTTTACAGACACTCCGTTACAAGCAAATGTGGTCACCAAACACCGAGAAAGTTCAGAACGTTCGAAGTCTGATTATTCTCACAATTCTAAGCATGGTCAAAGAGGTTCAGGCCGAGGTTAGTCTCGCGGGAGAAGTCGAGGATCTGGGAGAAGTTGGTCCCGATCCAGGCCGCAGTGTCAGTTGTGCGAAAAGATTTGTAACGACCCAAAATCTGTGGGCACCTTAAAAGTATGTTATCGGGCTTCCGTCTTAGTAAACCGAGTTAGTAAATAATTATTAGGAGTAATTATGAGTCTAATAGTGTGTTTAATTAGATTTTTATTTAGTGAATTTAGCTTAATTTAAAGTAATTAGGAAAAAGGATCAAATTGAATAAAGAATGAAAGTCTAATTATAAATTAAAGAAAGTAAAAAGGGCTCAAATAGCAATTAAGTCATTTAGCATAGTTGAGGCGGCATAAAGGAATAAAAATCTAAGATTTTATTTGTTTTAATTATATAATTAATGATATTTTAATATAATTTATATTATATGAATTTATGATAATTAAATTATAATGATATAATATTATTAAATAAATCAAAATATGCCAATTGTATGGATATGATAAAATACATGTGTAATATATGTATTTGTACATTTGTAATATAATTGTATATTTTCTTAAATTTTAAGTAAAAGATATTTATTAATTAAATTATTATATTAAAAGATTTTTATATTTGATAAATTAGTTAGATTAAGACAAATGTAAGGTTATGATATGGTATAAATGTATTAATTATATTTGTTATTAAAATAGATATTCTATAATTATTAATTAACTTAAATATAAAATAAAGTAAATGAAATAATAAAAAGAAACAAGAGAAGAACAGAGAAGTTTTCGAAACAGGGGAAAGGAAAGAAAGAAAGAAAAAGAAAAGGGAAAATTGAGGTTTTAAAGCTTGGAGTTTAATTAGGTAAGTCAATCAAGTTCTATTCTCTTAATTTTGATGTTTTAGAAGCTTTAAAGCAAGATTTTGATGAAACTAAGTTGATATTTTGAGAGTTTACTGGTTTTCAAGTATAGTTGATGTTGAAGAAAAAGATGAATTAGAGATTAAATTGAATGAAATTTAAGTTAGAATTAGTAAAAGGATTAAATTGTAAAGTAAGCTATAAGTTTTGTGTTATAGGGATTAATTTGCAAGAAATTATAAATTAGAGTTTTACTATGAATATTAGATAGTCAAGTTGAATATGGAAGGAATTTATGTAGAAACAAAGTATGAATTAAGTTAAGAAAATAAGTAAACTTTATTAGGATTTAATTGCAAAATAAGCTATAAGAAAACAATTTTGGGATAGCAGTAGTAGAGTAAATTTGAAAAATCACCAAAAATGGTAGAAATGGAATTAGAAGTTGAGTGAGATATGAAATTAAATCTTATTGAGTCTATTTTCATATGAAAGAAATAGAGAAAGCAAAGGAATTCTGTATTTTGAGATATTTGGATTTTTGTGAGACTGGTTCAAAGTGATTTCGAGATCCCCTGTTCTGACTTGGAAAAATAATTAAAAATTGTAAAAAATAATTGTAGGACATAATTTATATGGTTAGATTCCTTAATGAGTCTATTTTTAGAAGAAACAAACTAGAACATTATTTGAATTCTGTACAAAAAGATAATTAAATTTTAGCAAAGAGTGGTTGGAACTGTCAGACAACAGAAAAGAGGTGATTTTAAAGAATAAACTGTACTTATTGGCTAAATCAAAAATTCTGAAAATTTTATGGAAAGAATATATGTGAGTCTACTTTCATATAAAATTTACGGATCTTAATTTGAAATTCTGAAACTCAAGATATAGATAATTAAGTGACAATGGCTCAGGTAGACAGCCTAGAAAGAATTTATAAGTAAATAATATAATTGTGTATAAAGAATGAGAAATGAAGAGGAAGAGTAGGAATTGAATAAAATTCAATTATTAGTAATGTAAATTATTATTATTTTCGTAGCTAAAAAGAAACTTGAGGCATCGACCCACAAAGGAAAGGAGAAGGTTACCGAGGAATAATCAAGCAAATTCGGGTTTGTATTACTATAATTCAAATTATTTATTTATTCATTAAATGTTAAATTAATTTATGTATATGGTAAGTAAATTATAAGGTAAGTGTTTTTATTGAATTGAATGGAAATTGAGTTGAATGATGAATATGTATTGAAATTGAATTGTATGTGGATTGAAATGGAAAAGAGTAATTGATATTGAAATTGAATTTGTTACGAAAATGAAAATGAAATTGAGAACTGAAATATCCTATTAACTAGTCGGGCTGAGTCGGATATAATTGGTATGCCATAGGATTTGGAAGAGTACGGGATTTATTGGCTTTGCCGATCAGGCACTTTATGTGCCGTATTTTATGCACCTCGTGTGTCATTTCAGGCATTTATGTGTCGTATACTGACCATGTACTATGTACCGTTTTAGGCACAATGTGCCGTATTGGTGTGTTTGGGTTGGAATCCATGTATCCGCCAAAGTCTGAGTCTGTTAATAGGGGTAACTAAAGGAAAGGTTAAATTGAATAAAATGAAATGGTTCAGCCATTGAAAGAAATGTGAAAATAGAACATGAATTGAAAAATGTGATTTGAATATGAGTATGAGAATAGAAAGCATGAACCATTTGTTAATGAGATGGATAATGGCTCAACATGAATGTGTATTATTTCAATTGTTGAATGGCTAAAATTGAATTGTATGAATACATTGAGAATGACAAACTTATGTTTGAATTGGTTTAGTAAATTAAAGTTATATGATTTAATAATTATTATGTTTATAATTTGAATTATGGTAATACCACTGAGTATATGTATACTCAGCGTACGGTTGTTTCCGTACGCAGGTTAATAGGTGTTCAAAGTCCTGATTCAGCATCCAAGGCAATCCCGACTCCAGAACAAAACTCGGTGATGTATTCTTCTTTTGATAAAAGTGGCATGTACATAGATGTTATTTTGGTCACTTTAAATTACTACATGACTCTTATTGTAAAGGATGATATTTGGTATTTTGGTGTTTAAACTACTGAAATGGTATGAAAATCTATATGATATACTTGGTATAATTTGAAAAAAGAATTTATGTTATAGGTATACTTTAAATATGATCAAATATGAAATTGCATTGGTTGAATTGTTGGATTTTGGAATTGGTTGAGTTGGTTATATTTGAAATGAATATGGTTTTAATTGCAGGGCGTTTTATGTGAAAATAAGCAGAAATGCTGCCGAAATTTTTATAGAAATAAAAAAAAATTATATATATATTCTGGAATACTTAAACGAGTCTCGTTATGTAACATCCCGAAATTGGGCCTAGTAGGATTGGGCCCATTGGGCTTTGGGCATAGGAGTGTTTAAAATTTTTGAGAACAAGAGAATGACATCATTTCAAGTTGGACTTATTAAGAAGATGATTTTAGAAAGTTACGGGATTCTATGAAGTTTCGAGTTCAAGTTGGGCCTTAGTAAAATTTTGTGTTTAAGCCTATTAAGGAGACATAGTAAGTGGCATCAAGGCTTATGGAAATAAAAGAGTAAATTGCTAGCATAAATGAGCATATGGCAAGGAGGTTATGGCATCAAGTGAAGTACCTTGAGGGAAGAGGTTCAAATCCCATCTTTTGCAAATTTTGAATTTATTTTTGTGTGCTCTTCCAAGTGTCAACCATGACATTATTAAAGGAAAGAAATAAAAGAAAAATAAAATGATGACTAAAAAGATAAGGTAAGGAGGAAAGCAAGGAAAAAGAAATAAAAGAATAATAGTAATGATGGAATTTGAAATAATGGAGTAGGTGAGAAAAAAAGGAATGATGAAGAGTGAATTAGGGAGCATGTTGGTTTTTTTTTTTTTAAAGTTTTGGGTTGGTAAATTTTGGCTTATTTGCAAAGGCATGAACGGTTGAGGTGAAGGAGAGGGTAGCTGAATTTGTTTTAGTCATTTGGTAGGATTTTTTGTGCTTGATAGGCCTAATTTTCTTTTGGCATCCTTTTGTGTTCTTTTCTCCAACTTCTCCTATCATTGCCACAACTTCAAGTCAATACCGAACCTCTCAATCCATAATCACTCCTTCATAAATTCTTTCTCATTTTGGTAGACACTCTTTTCTTCGATTAAATTGTGTTCTAAGTGGATGGCCGTGTATCATTCTAGCCATAAGTCAAGTAGGGGAAATCGGATCCAATATTAATAAGGTAAGGAGTTCTTATGGATTATTGATATTATTCAATATTCGATTGGTTGCTAAAGTAGTAATAATTTGAAATAATCGACTATATGTTTTAGGGACAAATCACTCGATATATTCTACCTTCGGACATAGTGGTAAGTGATACAAGTGTGAGTGATATGAAACCTTTTGGAAATCCGAGGCTAACTTTTGGTTGGTATTGTTCTAGGGGCAACAAAGAGTGGTTCTTAGGGAATCATAATCAAGGTGTGTAATCTCATACTCTTCCGAATATATGTTTGAAATGGTGAGAAAATCTCACATCTCTCTGAAATTTTACATGAAATATTCTGTGATTCGGTAGAAATATTGAAGAAAACTGATAACCGGTATCCGTGATCACTCGGACGTGCGTTTGATGGTAGTGATAATCATGTTTTGTAATAAAACAGTTTCGATCAGAAACAGTGATGTGTTTTTGAAAAATCAAGAAAAATAGGAGAAAGGGAATTAGAAAGTGAATGAGACATCACATTAAATCTTACTGTGTCTATTTTAATATGGAAGAAACGGAGAAGGAAAAGGAATTTTATATTCTGAGATATCTTGATTTTAGTTAGATTGGTTCTGATTAACTTCGGGGTTCGCTGATCTGTTTTGGAAAAATCATATAAAATTGTACAAAATGAATTATGGGTTATAATTTATATGTATGGATAGAGAAACAAGTTGGAACAGTATATGAAAACGGTACAGTGAGATATTTGAAATTAAGATAAGAGAGGTCAGAATCATTGGACAGTGAAACAAGGTAAATTTAAGGAATAAACTGAACTAAATGGCTGGGCCAAAAATTCTTGAAAAATTACAGTAAGAAGATATATGAGTCTAATTCCAAGGAAAATTTACGGATCTATATTTCGAGTTTTCTAACTCGAGTTATGGTCAATTTAGTCAGTATGACGCAGATGAACAGTTTAAATTTATATGCCCCAAATTACTAGTTAAGTTTTAGTTACGAGGTTATCGAATTACCGAATTACCCTTAAATGGTAAATTATCGAATTACCCTTAGAGGGTAAATTACCAAATTACCCTTGGTGGGTAAAATTACCGAATTACCCTTAAAGGCTAAATTACCGAATTACCCTTAGAGGCTAAATTACCGAATTACCCTTAAAGGGTAAATTATCGAATTACCCTTAGAAGATAAATTACTGAATTACCCTTTGTGGGTAAAACTACCGAATTACCCTTGGTGGGTAAATTACCAAAATACCCTTGGAGGGTAAATTACTGAAATACCTTTGGGTTGCGAAATTATCGAGATACCCGTGGAGGGTAAATTACCGAAATACCCCTGGGTTGTGAAATTACCGAAATACCCTTGGAGGGTAAGTTACTGAAATACCTTTGGGTTGCGAAATTATCGAGATACTCGTGGAGGGTAAATTACCGAAATACCTCTGGGTTGTGAAACTACCGAAATACCCTTGGAGGGTAAGTTACCGAAATACCTTTGGGTTGCGAAATTATTGAGATACACGTGGAGGGTAAATTACCGAAATACCCCTGGGTTGTGAAATTATCAAAATACCCTTGGAGGGTAAGTTACCGAAATACCTTTGGGTTGAGAAATTATCGAGATACCCGTGGAGGGTAAATTACCGAAATGCCCCTGGGTTGCGAAATTACCGAAATACCCTTAGAGGGTAAATTACTGAAATACCCTTGGGTGGCGAAAATTACCGAATTACCCTTGGTGGGTAAAATTCATGAATTACCCTTAGAGAGTAAATTACCGAATTACCCTTAGTGGGTACGATTACCAAATTATGAAAATGCCCTTACGGGCCGAGTTACGAAAATGCCCCTAATGGGTCGAATTACGAAATGTCCCTATGGACCAAACTACGAAAATATCCTTTATGGGCCAAAATTTATATTTGCTATATGGGCCAAATGTGATATTTGTTATATGGGCCAAATGTGATATTTGCTATATGGGCCAAATGTTATATTTGATATATGGGCCAAATGTGATATTTGTTATATGGGCGAAATGTGATATTTGCTATATGGGCCAAATGTTATATTTGATATATGGGCCAAATGTGATATTTGTTATATGGGCCAAATGTGAAATTTGCTAGATCGTTTAATGGGCCAAATTTGCTAGATCGATTAATGGGCCAAATTTGCTAGATCGTTTAATGGGCCAAATTTGCTAGATCGTTTAATGGGCCAAATTTTCTAGATTGCTTAATGGGCCAACTTGTGTTATGGGCCTTATGTTGAAATTATTCTATGAATATTGTTATGCTTTGTATTTGCATACATGATTGCATGGGTTGGGATAATTGATGAAGAGAAGAAAGGCCTGTTGCCAAAATCTAGTTCGGTGGCTCTGCCACAATATGAAAGGCCTGTTGCCAAAATCTAGTTCGGTGGCTCTGCCACAATCATTTTAAAAGGCTTTGTGCCATGTTATAAAAAGGCTTTGTGCCATGTTATAAAAAGGCTTCGTGCCATGTTATTAAAAGGCTTCGTGCCTACGTATTAAATGGCTTAATGCCTGCGATTGGTGTGTTGGCGGGGTGGGCTGACTTGATCCCCACAGGTGTGCTGGTTGGTACGGGTGGTGTGTAGCGGATGGAAATTAGGTTTGGTTTGGGATTTGATATCATATTCATATTATATACATGTTATTATGTTATAATTGTAAATGGGCTTAGGTCCAAAATATTGCTATGTGTGTTCCAACCCAGTGGATGATGGTAAGGGGATTACACATTGAGTTCTTGTAACTCACCCCTTTCTCTTAACCTTTTCAGGTAATGCTTAGTGACGTGGACTTGGGCCATGGATGACTCGATGGAGACCATACTTCAGAAATGGTTTATTTGGACTTCAGACTTCTTTCTTGTTTATTTTATTACTCTACTATTTTGGGTTAAATGTTGTAATAAGGCTCAGATTTTCTTTCAAAATGCTTCTGCAACTCTATTCCCAAACGTCCCATTCTCTTAAATTGTTTATTTCAAATATATTTTCACAACCAAAAAGGTCTTTAAAGATAATTACGTTTTCAACAATTGCTCAAGTGTTTTGGGTTTTAACAAAGAGGCTGTAATTCTCAACAAGTTTTTAACAATCTCAAATATGGTTAAAAAAAAAAAAACTTCTATGTGACACGCCAGATTCGGGCTTAACTTCTATGCCGGGTTTGGGGTGTTACACGTTACATTTTAATACATGTTTTAAATTTCTAGAGTTCATTATAGGAACTTAATTGTTAAATTATACTATGAATGTGTTTTTATTTGTGAATTATTTGTAAGTTGTCTGATATGTCCGGTAATACCTCGTAACCCTGTTCCGACGACGGTTTAGGGTTAAGGGGTGTTACATTTTAGTCCCACAATTATTTTTGTACAATTTTTAATTATTTTTCCAAGTCAGAACAGGGGATCTCGAAATCACTCTGAACCAGTCTCACAAAAATATAAATATCTCAAAATACAGAATTCCTTTACTTTCTCTGTTTCTTTCATATGAAAATAGACTCAATAAGTTTTAATTTCATATCTCACTCAACTTCTAATTCCATTTCTACCATTTTTGGTGGTTTTTCAAATTTACTCTACTGCTGCTGTCCCAAAATTGTTTTCTTATAGCTTATTTTGCAATTAAATCCTAATTAAGTTTACTTATTTTCTTAACTTAATTCATATTTTGTTTCTACATAAATTCCTTCCATATTCAACTTGACTATCTAATATTGATAGTAAAACTCTAATTTATAATTTCTTGCAAATTAATCCCTATAACACAAAACTTATAGCTTACTTTACAATTTAATCCTTTTACTAATTCTAACTTAAATTTCATTCAATTTAATCTCTAATTCATCTTTTTCTTCAACATCAACTATACTTGAAAACCAATAAACTCTCAAAATATCAACTTAGTTTCATCAAAATCTTGCTTTAAAGCATATAAAACGTCAAAATTAAGAGAATAGAACTTGATTGACCTACCTAATTAAACTCCAAGCTTTAAAACCTCAATTTTCCCTTTTCTTTTTCTTTCTTTCTTTCCTTTCCCCTGTTTTGAAAACTTCTCTGTTCTTTTCTGTTCTTCTTTTGTTTCTTTTTATTATTTCATTTACTTTATTTTATATTTAAGTTAATTAATAATTATAGAATATCTATTTTAATAACAAATATAATTAACACATTTGTACCATATCATAACCTTACATTTGTCTTAATCTAACTAATTTATCAAATATAAAAATCTTTTAATATAATAATTTAATTAATAAATATCTTTTACTTAAAATTTAAGAAAATATATAATTATATTACAAATGTACAAATACGTATATTACACATGTATTTTATCATATCCATACAATTGGCATATTTTGATTTATTTAATAATATTATATCATTATAATTTAATTATCATAAATTCATATAATATAAATTATATTAAAATATCATTAATTATATAATTAAAACAAATAAAATCTTAGATTTTTATTCCTTTATGTCGCCTCAACTATGCTAAATGGCTTAATTGCTATTTGAGCCCCTTTTTACTTTCTTTAATTTATAATTAGACTTTCATTCTTTATTCAATTTGATCCTTTTTCCTAATTACTTTAAATTAAGCTAAATTCACTAAATAAAAATCTAATTAAACACACTATTAGACTCATAATTACTCCTAATAATTATTTACTAACTCGGTTTACTAAGACGGAAGCCCGATAACACACTTTTTCGGTGCCCACGGATTTTGGGTCGTTACAAGATTGGTCATTTTGTTCAAACTTGTTATCATCGATTTGATGAGACCTTTTCTGGCGTTAGTCAACAACCATCGGTCAATTATCATTAGGTCCAAAATAATGATGTTAAATTTTCTCCTTCTGCATCCTTAGCTCACTGTTGCGGCTTAGTTTCTCATCACTTATCTCATCAAACTCCTCCTTCTTACATCACTGATCAGACCTGGTACCCTGATTCAGGTGCAACAAATCATGTCACAGCCAATGTGTCTAATCTCACGTCTGTTTCTCTTTTTACACAGGTATAAGGCAGGTAACACTGGGCAATGGTGAGTCCATACCTATAGCCAATGTAGGATCATCTACTTTCTTGGCTGGCTCTAAACTACTACGTCTTCAAAATGTTTTGCATGTTCCTACAGTTTGCAAGAATTTAATGTCTGTGGGACAATTTGCTAAAGATAACGATGTTTATTTTGAGTTTCATCCAACTCTGTGTTTTGTGAAGGACATTCGGACAGGATTGATTCTGCTGGAGGGCTACATGCATGAGGTCTTTATAGATTTCAGTTTTCAAATACCACATCTCAGCTGAAGTCTAGCTCACCGTCGTTGAACAATGCTCAACTCTCCTCCTTGTCTCTATGGCATAACAGACTTGGTCATCCCTACCGCAACACACTCACTCGTGTATTGAAGTCTTGTAATATTCCTTTTAAACATAATAGTTTGCCTTGACTATGTACAGCCTGTCAATTAGGCAAGGCTCACGAGCTTCCTTTTCCTTCTTCAAATACAATGTATTCATTTCCATTTCAACTTGTGGTATCTGATGTATGGGTACCGACACATATGCCTTCCAATAGTTTTTCCTATTACATTTTCTTTGTTGACATGTATAGCAAATATGTGTGTTTTTACTTTCTCAAAGACAAATCTGAGGTGGCTCGATGTTTCTTAAATTTTCATCAGATGGTTCATGTGCAATTTGGTCACTCTATTAAAATGCTACAAACTGACTGGGGGCGAATATAGAATTTTGTCAAAGGATCTCTCTCGACTTGAGATACAACACAAGATCACTTGTCCATACACCTCTGAGCAAAATGGGGTAGCTGAGAGAAAACACAGACAAATAGTGGATATGGGTTTATCATTGTTAGCTCAATCCTCCATGCCTCTAAAGTTTTAGTTTTATGCGTTTTCACATGCAGTGCATTTAACCAACAGACTGCCTACTCCTGGTCTGCATCAAGTTAGTCCATATGAAGTTCTTCACAAAGTTCAACCTAACTATAGTTTGCTTCAGGTTTTTGGTTGTTCTTACTTTCCGAACCTGAGACCATTCCAGCAGCACAGGTTACAGTTTCGATCTCAGAACTGTGTGTTCCTTGGTAATGCTCCTAATCGAAAGGGTTATTAGTGTCTATCAGAAAGTGATAAGATTTTTATATCTCGTCATGTTCGATTTGATGAAAGTAGTTTTCCTTTTCGCAATGGTTTTTCCTCCCAATCTCAAGTTGGTTCTGCGAGTGTTTTTTCTCAGCCATCAGTACTTCTATTGGTAACAACTACTGGCACTCTTGGCCATACGTCCACTACGACAACCATCGGGCCAGCAGGGGCTTCTCTTCATACTTCTCCCTCTATACAGTCTCCTACCACTAATGGCAGTCCTTATGCTAACTCTCCAACAGCAGCAAATATTCCTACTTCTTGTGATTAACTTGAGTCTGGTACAGCCTCCCCTTCGACACTCTCTGATGTCTCAAGTATGAACGTTCACCCTATGCAGACTCGCTCCAAAAGTGGCATTTTAAGCCCAAAGTCTTTTCTTCTGTTTTGACTGAACAAGACCCACTGACTATAATCGAAGCTTTTCAAAGTCCTGCTTGGACAGCAGCTGCTCAAACTGAGTTTGATGCATTGCTTGCTAATCACACTTGGGAACTCGTGTCTTTGCCTGATGGTTGGCGTACTGTCGGGTGCAAATGGATTTTTAAGTTCAAGAAACATGCGGATGGCTCCATTGCTCAGTACAAGGGCAGGCTTGTAGTTGAAGGTTACTTGCAAGAAGGTGGCATTGACTTCCAGGAAACTTTCAGTCCTGTGGTAAAACCAACTACAATCAGGGTTGTGCTTGCTTTAGCAGTGTCATTTGGTTGGCCACTTCGAAAAGTAGATATAAATAATGCCTTTTTGAGTGGGGATTTGAGCGAGGAAATTTATATGATGCAGCCACCAGGGTTCGAGCAACAAGGGCCAAATGGTGAAGAACTGGTCTGTAAATTGAGGAAGGCGTTGTACGGTCTAAAACAGGCACCGCAAGCCTGGTTCCACAAGTTGAAGGAGTTTTTTGGTCGCCTCCAAGTTTGAAGTTTCCAAAGTTGATAACTCACTAATCATTCTTTGGTCAGAATCTCAGTTGCTATACGTGTTAGTCTACGTTGATGATATTATCATCACTGAAAATGACTCTCAGGCTATAGATAACTTTGTGGCCCTGCTCAATGACCGGTTTTCTTTGAAAGATCTTGGGAAACTTAATTATTTTCTTGGTATAGAGGTTAACTATACCTCAGGAGGTATGTTTCTTAATCAGAAAAAATACATCATTGATCTCCTCCAAAAAGCCTCGATGGAAAGGTCGAAGGGTTTGCCAACACCGATGGTCACTACATGTCATCTATCAGCTGGAACAGGAAGTCCTGTTGAAGATAAACATCGCTACAGAAGCATTGTTGGGGCCTTGCAGTACGTGGTCATAACTAGACCTGAAATTGCTTACTCTGTTAATAAAGTTTTCTAATTCATGCATAGACCTTTGGACGTGTATTTCAAGGCTGTTACGAGAATATTGAGGTACTTACAAGGGACGTTGGACTATGGGCTGAGATACACCCGATCCTCAAAGTTATTACTTGAAGGATACTGCGATGCTAGTTGGGGTTCAGATGTTGATGATTGTAGATCTACCTTAGGGTTCTGTGTGTTTCTCGAGGGAAATCCAATTTCCTGAAGCTCAAGGAAGCAGCAGGTAGTCTCACGATCTGCCATAAAAGTAGAATACAGAAGTGTAGCACATGTCACTACAGAAATGGTTTGGATCAAGTCCTTACTATCCAAGTTATGTGTTCCAGTAAAGAACAAGGCCTTGATATGGTGCGATAGTTCAGCAGCAGTTGCGGCAGCCAAAAATCCTGTCATGCACTCAAAATTCAAGCATGTCGAGTTGGACTTTTTTTTTTGTCAGAGAAAAGGTTGCAGATGGAACGCTCCAAGTCAGACATGTGCCTAGCTCAGATCAAGTCGCAGATGTTTTAACAAAACCACTATCAGAAGCAACGTTCATTAAGTTTCAAAGTCAGCTAAGAGTTGTTGCCATAAAGTAAGAGGTTTTTGAAGAACGTTGATAAGTAGGGAGCATGTTAGGAGAAATGGTTTCTGTTACTGTTAGTTCAGTTAGTTAGTAAGCTGTTAGAGTAGTTTGCAGCAAGTTGTTAGGGTTGCATATGTTTGCATGTGTATTAAATGCAGTGAACTGCTTTGGTTAACAAAGAGAGAAAGTATTATCGTTTGATTTATCATCTTGATGTTTTTAACACCATATCTCATGTGATTGGATTAGATAAACCAAATAATTTAAACACATTGATAACATGATTATTTTGCATGTTTTCTTGTATATAATTTGGTGTATTTCTGAAATTAATCCCTGCTAATTTGCATTTTTATGATTTAATTCTTGTTAGGGACACAATTGATCGGAAACATGCTGAAAAGGGCTAAATTGAAAGAAAATCATGAAAATTGGGCCAAATCAAGAAGATGGAGAGAGCCAAGGACTCATCAAGCAATTGACTTTGTAAAAGCCAAAATTAGAAAATTCTATTTTAAGTTTATTTTAATTTTATTTATTTTTAATTTTATTATTATTTTAGATTTTATATTAATTAATTTAGGCTATTTTTAGTAAACTCTATTAGTATAAATAGGGGTTAAATGTAATTGGAAAATCATTCAATAAATTCTCTTTTTTTCTATTCCTATTTGGAGTTGTTTTTCTCTCTTTTCCTATTGCAAATTAGAATAGGATTTCTTTTATTTTTCCTTCAAGCCAACGTCAACATCCTGCCATTTTCTAATCCAATTGTTGGTTTTTTCCAAAATTGGTTTAATTACTTTCCAAGCCCCCCTTCCTTCCTAAAATTCCATCATCCTTCAAACAAAGCCAAAACACAACCTTCAAGCATGAGTGAAACCATGCCACACTAAACCCCTTTCAGCCTTAAGCCGGTATTAACCCCGTCAAAAAACCCGTGAGTTACGTACCCGAGCTATTCAACTCTCGATTTCCGATACTTATTATTTCTCCGGATTAAGAGTATGACTTCGTCAGCTCATAAAGTCAAGACGTACTAAGTCAAAAAAGACGTCGTTTGAGTTAGCGCGACTAGACGTACAGTTGGAATTCCGAAAGGATCGATTGTCTAATTGGTCTTCCGTGAACACATTGGCGTGCCAAGTGGGGACTGCTGTTTGGTTCCGTCAAGGGAAATAGTAACCGGATTTAAATGTCCCAACGTTTGAGGGCATTGGTTCGAGCTAGGCTCTTCTAGAACGCAAAGCTGCCGGAGTTCTAAACCACGAACGTTTCGTAGGTTGTTCGATCGGTAAGGGTTAGTTATAGGACATTCCATAACTAATTTACACAAGGAAGAGTTAGTGTCCGAGGCGTCCTTGGTAGCTATAACTAGCTTATCGGAAAAGACGAGTTCATCTAATTTCGAGGATCGGGTCAAAGATGGAAAAACTTGTGCTTGAGGCTGAGCTAAGTTTTATCAATTTCTTTTCAGACTATTTCAATTTATTTTCTTATTTAATTTGTTGCTTTTTACGTTCTTTTATTTTCTGTGTCTGTTTCAGGTTTAACATTTTACTCCCCCCAAACGTCGCGGGCACGACAATTGCCCAAACACTAACCTGGTCAAGAGATAGACGATTTTTCAGTAGAAACCAGCCCTGTGGGATCGACCTACTACCCCATATCGCTGAAATTTGCACTAGGTGTAGGTTTATATTGGTGGAATCGATGACCATCAATTTTGGCGCGCCGTGTCGGATCGGCAACACTTACGATTCTTTAATCGTCTTCATGACCAGATCTTCATCAGGAGATCTCGAATACGACCCAGAGATCGAGAAATCAGCACGAGCATGACGAAAAGAGACAGAAGCTCTTAACGCGCGCAGTAAAGCGCGGTTTGAACTAGGACAAGGGATCCTAGAATCTGACTTCGAAAAATTGAGCGAAGCAATTCGTACAGAGGCAATTCGACGTGGGAAACAAGTCGAAGTGGTTGGAACTGGGAACAAGCCACTTCTTGAAACAAAAGAAGAAAAAGGCAACCTCGGCGAACCAGTAAGGATGGCGAACCGAACCATTCGTCAACTAGCCGCTGCTCCCAACGAGCAAACACCGTTATGCATTAACTATCCTACCGGAGGAACCCCGTTCGAATTGAAATCAGGCTTGATTCACCTTTTGCCCACCTTTCGAGGCCTGAAGAATGAAAATCCGCACACCCACTTGAGAAAATTCCATATGGTCTGCTCAAGCATGAAACCGCAGGGAGTACCCGAAGATGAAATCAAACTTCGGGCTTTTCCTTTTTCTTTAGTTGATACAGCGAAAGAATGGTTATTTTACTTACCTTCCGGTTCTATCACAACGTGGGATGACTTATCTTGTGTTTTTCTTGTGAGTTCTTCCCAAAGATCACGAGCAAATTGAACTTCGGAGGGACATAGTGGGGATTCACCAGATGGAAAATGAATCGCTCTACGACTATTGGGAGCGGTACAAAAAACTATGTGCAAGTTGCCCTCAACACGGGTTGACCGAACAATCCCTCCCTCAGTATTTCTACGAGGGATTGCTCCCTATGGAAATGAAAATGATCGATGCTGCTAGTAGAGGGGCGCTTGTCAATATGACTCATCAAAGGGCGAGAGAACTGATATCCACCATGGCGGCGAATTCGCAACAATATCGGCCAAATTTGGAACCCACAAGACGGGTTCATGGGGTAAACGTTTTATCTTTAGAAGATAAGTTGGATAAGCTTACCAATGTTGTTCAATGTTTGCTTACAGAGAAAAAGAATCCGACCCAACTATGCAGAATTTGCACTACATCTGAACATCCGACGGATTCATGCCCAATCCTTAACGACAATTCAATGGCACATGTTGATGCTGTCGGAGGTTTTCCGGGATCTCCTCAAAGACGTTATGATCCTTTCTCCAACACTTACAATCCTGGGTGGAAGGATCACCCCAACTTGAGTTACGGAGGTAATCTTCGATATAATCAATCGTACCAACTGAGACCTCTGCAACCACCACAACAGCAACCCAAGCCATCTCTAGAAGCTATTGTGGAAAGACTTGCTGCCGATACTGCAAAATATCAATAGAGGACAGATGCATCAATACAGGAGTTGACCAATCAGGTTAGTAAACTCTCAATGGCAGTTAATCACTTGGAATCTCAAGGTAAATTACCTTCCCAGATAGAGCTGAACCCTCGACAGAATGTAAGTGCAATAACTCTTCGTAGCGAAAAGGTTCTAGAAACAGTGCCAGCCAAAAGTCGTGGGTAAGACACGGAACCAGAAAAGCAAACCTCGGATCCAACAGCGAGGCCAGAATCAAAAATTCAGAAATCAATTATGATGCCACCTTCTTTTCCAGGAAGGCTTGCAAAGGATAAGAAAGAGAATGAGGAAAAAGAAATCCTCGAGACATTCAGGAAGGTGGAGGTAAATATCCCTTTACTCGATACTATCAAACAAATCCCTCATTATGCGAAATTCCTTAAAGAATTGTGTACTAGCAAGAGAAGGTTGATAGGGAACGAAAGAGTAAATGTAGGAGAAAATGTCTCCGCAGTTCTGCAAAAGAAAGTTCCTCCCAAATACAAGGACCAAGGTATGTTTGTTATTTCTTGTGAGATAAGTAATGTAGGCATTAAGAAAGCCATGTGTGATTTAGGGGCTTCCATTAATGGTATGCCTTATTCTACTTATAAGTTGATTGACGCAGGTCCTTTAAAAGAAACAGGAGTAATAATCCAGTTGGCGGACAGGTCAGTCGTCTATCCCGAAGGGTTACTTGAAGACGTCCTTGTTAAAGTTAACGAATTAGTTTTCCCTGCAGATTTCTACATTATTAATATGAAAGATGATAACTCAACTAATTCGTCTGACATTTTGCTTGGAAGACCATTCTTGAGTACTGCGCGAACGAAAATTGACGTTTGGAGTGGAACACTCACCATGGAATTTGATGGCGAAGTGGTTAGGTTTAATGTTTATGATGATATGGGACATCCCGATGATAAATTACAAACTGTGCCTTACAGGAATGCTGATCTTGAAGTTAAGCAAGAGGAATTATCGATAATTCAAAAACCGGTATGTGAAGCTATCATGAAAGCCTCGAGATTAGAGCTGAAATCATTTCTAGAACGTACAAGTATTCCAACAGAGAAAAATGCATACTTGAATGAAGAAGCTCAAATACTCATCAATCCACTAATGATAAAGGAACCTGGGAAGGGCTTAAAAGATAGTGGAAAGAGGTCGAAACTTTTCTGCAATGACATCCAAGTGCACAAAATGGAGAAATTAATTCTCAATAAGCCAAATGGATAACATTTAAGGTCGTCGAGCTAACGACGTTAAACAAAAGCGCTTTTTGGGAGGCAACCCAAATTTCTTTTCATTTATTTAATTTTAAATTTTAGTAGATCTAGGGTGTAAATAAATAATTTTTTACTTAGTTTAATTAGTTTGATGTTTTCAGGAATCCGTCACCATCGCAGCACCCATCTCCATCACTGTCGCACTACCATCACCGATACCACTGCACTACCGTCGTCGTTTTCCCCCGCTTTGCTATAAGGTTAAGGTGTGGCAATGGGTATATACATGTCTAGGATTGGACCTAGGGAGAGCTTGGTACTTAAACGGTCTTAATGACCCACCTCCTCTTCTCTGGAATCCTACCTGGTGCATAGTATCTGTTCACTTTAACCAAGTCTCCATAATCCTTGATATCCTGCAAAGCCGTTACCCCCAATATCGACAAAATCATTGAAGCCACACATGGGGAGTACTCTTAACTTTTCATTTTTACTTATTATTTGAGCTGCTGCTTTTCTTTTCTATTATATGATGCATGCTTGAGGACAAGCATAGAATAAGTATGGGGGATGAATATAGTAGGTATGTATGGATGGTTGATTGATTTTTGCTGCATGTTTCTCTTTTGCATATGTTCAGTCTTGCATTGAATTCATTCAACAGTTTATTTTGACGATGAGCCTTTAATCTCATACTTAGTCAACTTGGACAATTGGGTAAAATTTTTTTGAATTTAAATGCTCAAGTATATAGATTAATCGTCACTTGTGTTTTAAGGTTGATGTATGTAACTAGATTTTCATGAATTGATGGTTTGAAAAATATTTGCTTGTGCACGAAAAAAAAAGAAAAAAGAAAAAAAAGAAAATAAAAAAATAAATAAAGGCTCAAGTTATGAGTGAAAATCTCGAAAATGTGACTGAATTGAGTAACCGGGGTGAGGTGCTTGGGTTGTCATCTCATCTCGCGTAAAAAGGTTTGAGTGACGAGTCGATGGCTTAATAACACTCCGCTAACGTAGCCCAATAATAAAGGCTGCTTGAACTGAGTAACCGGGATAGGGTGCTTGGGTTATCATCCTAGTTCGCGTAAAAAGGTTTGACCATGTCTAGTTTTTTTTTTTTTCTCTAAAGCATAGTTAATTAATAATGCCTTGCAATTTATTGGATTCAAACTCAATTTAATTATCTAGTTCGCATACGCCGATTTTTATGACACTAGTTTTGTTGATTAAACTATATGTTCTAAGCATTTATTTAATTATTTTTACCTATGTTGTCTATACTGAGTATGGATGTGGAAAATAGGCTCAGTTCTAAATAAATTGTGAAATTAATTTTAATGTCTGAAAGAACAACATGCTTGAGGGCAAGCATGAGCTAAGTAGGGGGGATTTGATAACATGATTATTTTGCATGTTTTCTTGTATATAATTCGGTGTATTTCTGAAATTAATCCCTGCTAATTTGCATTTTTATGATTTAATTCTTGCTAGGGACGCAATTGATCAGAAACATGCTGAAAAGGGCTAAATTGAAAGAAAATCATGAAAATTGGGCCAAATCAAGAAGATGGAGAGAGCCAAGGACTCATCAAGCAATTGACTTTGTAAAAGCCAAAATTAGAAAATTCTATTTTAAGTTTATTTTAATTTTATTTATTTTTAATTTTATTATTATTTTAGATTTTATATTAATTAATTTAGGCTATTTTTAGTAAACTCTATTAGTATAAATAGGGGTTAAATGTAATTGGAAAATCATTCAATAAATTCTCTTTTTTCTATTCCTATTTGGAGTTGTTTTTCTCTCTTTTCCTATTGCAAATTAGAATAGGATTTCCTTTATTTTTCCTTCAAGCCAACGTCAACATCCTGCCATTTTCTAATCCAATTGTTGGTTTTTTCCAAAATTGGTTTAATTACTTTCCAAGCCCCCCTTCCTTCCTAAAATTCCATCATCCTTCAAACAAAGCCAAAACACAACCTTCAAGCATGAGTGAAACCATGCCACACTAAACCCCTTTCAGCCTTAAGCCGGTATTAACCCCGTCAGAAAACCCGTGAGTTACGTACCCGAGCTATTCAACTCTCAATTTCCGATACTTATTATTTCTCCGGATTAAGAGTATGACTTCGTCAGCTCATAAAGTCAAGACGTACTAAGTCAAAAAAGACGTCGTTTGAGTTAACGCGACTAGACGTACAGTTGGAATTCCGAAAGGATCGATTGTCTAATTGGTCTTCCGTGAACACATTGGCGTGCCAAGTGGGGACTGCTGTTTGGTTCCGTCAAGGGAAATAGTAACCGGATTTAAATGTCCCAACGTTTGAGGGCCTTGGTTCGAGCTAGGATCTTCTAGAACGCAAAGCTGCCGGAGTTCTAAACCACGAACGTTTCGTAGGTTGTTCGATCGGTAAGGGTTAGTTATAGGACATTCCATAACTAATTTACACAAGGAAGAGTTGGTGTCCGAGGCGTCATTGGTAGCTATAACTAGCTTATCGGAAAAGACGAGTTCATCTAATTTCGAGGATCGGGTCAAAGACGGAAAAACTCGTGCTTGAGGCTGAGCTAAGTTTTATCAATTTCTTTTCAGACTATTTCAATTTATTTTCTTATTTAATCTGTTGCTTTTTACGTTCTTTTATTTTCTGTGTCTGTTTCAGGTTTAACATTTTACTCCCCCCAAACGTCGCGGGCACGACAATTGCCCAAACACTAACCTGGTCAAGAGATAGACGATTTTTCAGTAAAACCAGTCCCTGTGGGATCGACCCTACTCCCCATACTGCTAAAATTTGCACTAGGTGTAGGTTTATATTGGTGGAATCGACAGCCATCACACATGTAAGTAAATTTGCATACATAATATAGAAATTTAAATTACATATCCAACCATGGATAGAACTACACCTCTTTTATTTTTTTGATATCTTAATATCACTTGTATATAATGATCTGAACCAAGATTTTCATGTCGTCTTTGGAACTGACTCTTATATGTAAAGTTTTTAAAGCAGGTTATAAACATCCATCAAAAGCGGCAGTGATCCTTTATCGAAAAAGGTTGTTCGTGTCTCAACAGCTGCAATGGCTGGTATTGTGGCCGGAGCAACGTTTGCTACTTTGTTGATTGTAGGCATCTTTTGGTAGAATTGTTGTTATAAATTAGATGATGAAATATCTCATGTTCTCTTTGGCGATGAATTCCAAAATGGAATATTGGAACTTAGGAAGTTTTCCTTGGTACAAATAGCTAAAATGACCAATAATTTCAACGGTGAAAAACTAGGAGGAGGGTTTGGTATAGTTTATAAAGGGTACTTAAAGGACTTGGATACTTATGTTACTGTTAAACAGATTTCAAAGGCCTCTAAGCAAGGAATTAAGGAATATGCATCTGAAGTGAAGATTATTAGCTGATCAAGGCACAAGAATCTTGTGAAGCTTATTGGTGGCTCAATTAGTAGCAAAAGGTTTTTCTCAAGTTCCTGGATGTGACTTTAAAGAAACGTTTAGTCCAGTTGTGAAACCTGTCAATGTTAGAGTTATCTTAACCATTGCTATTTCCAAAGGATGGTTACTTCGACAGGTAGATGTCAATAATGCATTTTTAAATGGTGATTTGGACACTGAAGTGTTTATGCAACAACCTCCTGGTTATGTTCAGTATGATTCGACTAGCCACCCACTTGTGTGCCGTTTGAAGAAGCTTCGTATGGCCTTCGACAAGCCCCTCGTGCTTGGTTTGAAAAGCTGAAGTGTTTTCTTGTGTCTGTTGGTTTCGTCGTCTTGAAGTCTGATGTGTCATTGTTTGTTCGGATTACGACTGATTCCACACTCTATGTTCTGGTATATGTTGATGACATTATTATTACTGGAAGCGTGCTTACTACTATTGATTGGTTTGTTCGGTTGTTAAATGATGAAGTTTTGCTTAAGGGCATGGGTAATCTACACTATTTTCTCGACATAGAGGTGACACGCTCTTCCTCAGGATGCCTTCATCTTTGTCCGACCAAATACATACGTTATATTCCTACTCAAGCGTCCATGACTGATGTAAAGAGTGTCCACACTCCGATGGTTAGCTCGTCCAATCTCTCCAAGGAGGATGTCGACCATTTAAAAGATCTGACGGAGTACATGAGCCTTGCTAGTGCGCTCCAGTATGTTGTAATTACTAGGCCTGATATTGCATATGTAGTAAACAAGATATGCCAATTTATGCATAACCCTACCACCTCTCACATGACTTCCCTAAAACGCATCTTGTGGTATTTACGTGGGACTCTTGACCTTGGGATTGTGTTTCGCTCGTTCACACAACTTTCTTTAGTTGCATATGCTAACGCTAACGGAGGGCTAGATTTTGACGACTGTTAGTCAACTTCAGGGTATTGTGTTTATTTTGGATCCACTCTTGTTTCGTGGTGCTCTAAAAAGCAACAAGTGGTTTCTCGCTCCACGGCAGAGGCAGAGTATAGAAACCTTGCTGCAGCCACTAGTGAGGTTACATGGCTACTTTCCTTATTTCAGGAACTACGGATTAAGTTTGACGATACTCCAAATATTTGGTGCGATAGTTATAGTGCTATTGTAGTTACAGCCGATCCTGTCTTACATTCTAAGTTCAAACATGTCGAGCTAGACTTGTTTTTTGTTCATGAGTGAGTTACGGATGGGTCTATTTTGGTTGGTGAAGTTCCGCATGTGACCAAGTAGCAGATGTTCTCACTAAGCTACAGTCAATGACAATTTTTACTCGGTTTAGAAATCATCTTCAAGTCTTGCCCGTCGAGAAGATGGGTAAATGTTAGAGTTAGTAGTTAGTCAGTTAACAAGTTAGTAGCCAAGTTGTTATACAACTTGAAGTTTGTTGAAGAGCAGTTGATGGCTAAGAGCTCTCTATAAATACAACTACTAAATGTACGAAGAGATTAAGTAATCAAGAATCGGAAAAGAAGTTAACCATTGCAATTCAATCTTTCTAATTGAGCTATTCCTCTATTCTATCAAATACCATTCGTACCTAGTCTTTAACATGCAGGACTGACATCAGCACTATTCTATTTACATGAAGAAGGTGACCATTGCGTACTACACAGAGATATCAAAGCGAGCAACATTATGTTAGATTTTAGTTTCAATGCTAAACTTGGGGGTTTCGGGCTTGCAAGGCTAGTGGATCATGCAAAAGCGTCATAAACCACCCATTTAGCTGGGACTATGGGCTATTTGGCACCTGAATGTGTTTCATCGGGGAAGGCTAGCAAGGAATCGGATGTCTACAGTTTTGGAGTTGTGGCATTGGGAGATTGCATGCGGTAGAAGATCAATAGAGCCCAAATATGAAGAATCTCAAGTTTCGTTGGTAGCCTGGCTGTGGGACGCATATGGAAGCCAACGGTTGCTTGGTGTAGTTGACCCAAAACTATGTATGAACTTTGATGCTAAACAAATGGAATGCTTGTTGATGATTGGACAGTGGTGCATCCATCCAGACCAGCATTTAAGACCGTCGATAAGGCAAACAATTCAAGTTCTTAATTTTGAGGCACCATTGCCGAAGCTTCCAAGTACGAAGCCAACTCCCACATATGATGCACAAATCACTTCAGAAATTCAAGCAAGCGAACCATGTTTTCCCGGTATGAGTATTACAGTCGCGCTTGAGACTATTATAATATCAATCCGCTTTTGATATTAAATAAAGAGTTAAAAATTTAAATTTTCACAACAATGGACAATGAGCAAAAATATGGCAGAATATTTGCTTGGCCGAACGAACGATAATACCCAAAAGACAGACCCAATCTGCCATATTTTTGTAATTAAAAATAAAAACAAATTAAGAAAGGGCATATTTGAGTGTTGGGCTATTAATTGGGTCATATTTTGGGCTTAGTTTTTTTATTCAAAACTCTCCTAAATTATGGACTGTTGTTCTAACAATTAATCAACCTTTAAATACATTTAATGGTTGAATTAAACTAATTTAAATGATCGATTACAAAAGAACATAAAAACTTATAAAACTAATTTAATTTTTTCTTATTGTATGTAGTTCCTCCTTTTTCAAATCTATACTTATTATCAAATCACTTATTAAGTTGTTGCCACTTTATAAAATAAATTGTGTTATATTGAGAGTATTTTTTTTCATTTTATATAGAAAAATAAACACATATAATAAGTTTTAAACTCGCATCTCTTTAATTTTAAAAAAAAATCATGTCTTTATTTTTTTTAAGATTTTTATGTTACTAATCAAAACTTCGTTTATTGTTTATATTTTTTTATGAACATATTTATTATATGGTATAATTTTTCACCCAACCTATCAACCAAAATTCACTATTCATACATGAAAATTTCAAAAAAAAATTTATATACTTAGAATTAATTTAAATAAAATATTTTTAATTAATAAATAAAAATTAAATCCAGATCGTGCCTACACAAAATTAAAATTTCCTTATTCAAGATCGGGCCTGTGGTCGCCGCCTCGGGTAGGGCAGTGGGGCACCGCCAGTGGCCCAACAAAATTTTTTTTAAATACCATTAAAAAATTTCAATTCGGGGCCCATTTTTTGAAGAAAATAAGTGTGTTAAGGCCTTTTTTTTAAAAAAAATTCAGTACGAAATGCATTAAGGGCCCATTTTTTAAAAAAAATTCAGGGCCCAATGAAAAAATACGGCCCATTTTTTTAAAAAAAATTCAGACCCTAAAGAAGAAATGCATTAGAGGCCCATTTTTTTTAGTTTGCCCAGGGCCCAAAAAAATTCAGGGACGGCTCTGATCGGGCCTACCAAGCTGCTTAATCCTTCAAATAAGGTCTTATATTAATGATATTTATATTTTATAGTCAAATGAAACTAATTTATTGATAATTCAAGTAGAGCTTTGCTCTCCTAAATGGAAAAAATCTCTTCCAGACACAATCGACAACTCTAAGACAAGTCAACTATTTCTATATTACCAAATAATATAGTATATCAATATTTCAAAAAAAAAAAAAATTGAAGGTAACAATATTTCAAATTATTATTCATATGTATGTATGTATGTATAATAGCTAGTTGGAATCTAAAACTTTTGCAAGCCAATAGACATTCTCAAGCTATCACACTTATATTAATTAGGTGATTAAATTTTAAAATATTTTAATTATATTTTTAAATTATTGATATTATTATTATTAAAATTATTAATTTAAATGTTAAATATCATCTCAAATATTTAAAAGTTAAGGAGATGATGAAAGAGTTCCTAAGAGACATTTATCATACCATTACCCTCTTTTATTAACTACTAGTTGAAAGGATTGAGTACTAAATTTGATTTTATTTTGGATTCTTTGTCTACGGTGCTTTAGGTGTATGATTGAAATCGTAGATCTTAGAGCTTTGCTAATGTTTAATGAAATTGATTGCTTGTGGGGGGTGTTGATTTAGCTAATGGTAGAGAGTTTGTCAGTAACATTTCTATAGTAGATTGTCATTGAGGTGGTTAAAAATTTGTCTTATTTACTTTAACAATTTAATAAAGAAAATCATTTAACCTGATTATGTGTTGTTTAATTGAAGATATTTTAATCCCTCTATGGAAACAAATCCTTGGATTTTAGAGATTGGATTGGATTCAAGTGAATCAAATCAATCCTTTGAATGTGGAGGATCGATCAAGATTATGTAATTGTTTTGGAAGTCATATCTTCGATTGATTTTATTTTGATTATTGTGATTGTATTAGCTATTTTCAATGAGTTACTTTGTATTCACTTAAATTTTATGTTAGCAAGCTAAATTGAATATATGAGAAGAGACTTGTATAGGTTTTGTACGAGAACTTATTTAGTGCATTCAAATTTGTTCATTAAAGAACATTTTATGAGAGAGAGCAAATTATATTGTAAACATTATTTAGCGTGTTTACTACCAAAGATCTCAGGGGAGATTGGGAGGTTAGTATTCTTATTTTTAGGTACAAAAGTGAGATTTCTATACTTTGGGAGTGATGGAGTGTGAATCACTTGTTGTATTCATGTTCAAAAATAAAGAAATTACTCACTAAGCTAGGCATCGCAGACATAAGGAAACCAAACTGCGTAAACAAACATATATGTTATTTTTATTTTATTTGCATGAATTTTCTCAATACCAAGCCATATTAGCCACTACAATCAACAACTTCCATTTTTCAATTTTACATTTCAACAAATAAGCTCCAATTTAAAATCAATTTAAACATGCTTTTTAGAAAATTTGTTTATATACCAATAGTATTTCAACCTTTCTTATGAAATTAATTTTTTTTCTAACAATATATCAAAGGTTTAATGGTGTAAAAAACCCTCAAACTTTTTCAAAAAAAACCCTGCTTTTTTTGTACTCAATTAGGTTCTTAAATTTTCAACATGCATCAAAAAGGTTTTCAAATTTTTCAAAAATCAATTAAGCCCTTTTTTTTTTTTCACTCAATTGGATACTTGAATCGCCAAAATGCATAAAAAAAACCTTTAACCGTTAAAGTTAATCGCCCTTAATTTCTTCAGTTAAAGCCACCACAATTATGATGTGATCATGTGAAAAAAATGAAAAAAATTTAAAAATAAATAAAAGTTATTAAATTTATTAAATTTTAATAAAAATATAAAATATATTAAAAGTTGGAAAAAAATTATTAAAAATGTAAAGAAACATAAAATTCATAAAAAAAATTATAAAAATTATCGTACCAAAAGAAGCATATTATAAATTTTCTACAACTTTTATTGATTTTTATTTTTATCATTTTTCATCACATGTCACGTTGTGCTGCGACATGTGATGGCTTTAAATAAAAAAAAAACTAGGGATTATTAATTACTTTAATAGTCAATGGTTAAAATTAATGGTTAAAGGCTCTTTTTGATGCAATTTATAATTTTTATAAAATTTTACAAATTTTTATATTTTTTCCCAAGTTAAATATATTTTTATTTTTTATTAAAATTTAATCATTTTATAACTTTTATTTTATATTCTTTTTTCCACATGTCACGCCATGGATGTTATACAGGGTGGCTTTAACTAAAAAAAATTAGGAGCAGTTAACTTTAGCGGTCAAATAGCCTTTTTGATGCATTTTGACAATTTAAGTACCCAATTATATGAAGAAAAAAAAAGCGGGGGCTTAATTGCTTTTTTTGAAAAAGTTTGAGAGTTTTTTTTATGCATTTTGAAAGTTCAAGTACCCAATTATATGAAGAAAAAAAAATGGGGGCTTAATGGCATTTTAAAAAAAATTTGAGGACTTTTTTATACATTTTGAAAATTCAAATAACTTGCAAAAAAAAAGAGCTTAATTATTTTTTGTTTAAAAAAAATTAAAAACTTTATAGGTGTGCGTGGGCCGGGCGACCTGGCCCTACCCGAAGGCCCGCCCGAAATTGGGAGGGTTTGGGAAAAAATATAGGCCCGAAAAATGGGTTTGGACAAAAAAATAAGGCCCGTTTAAAAAATGGACCGGGCTCGGGTAAGGCATTTTGGCCCGGGCTCGGCCCGAATTCATTAAAGGAAAAAAAATAATTTTTTAATACTATTTTCTTTTTTTTTCTTCTTATTTTGCTACCATTTTACTATTATATTTCTATTATTTTGCTGTTATTATTTAGATATTATATAAAACTTATTTTATTGTTAATTTTGTTATTATTTTAAAGACATTTGTTAATTTTATTATTATTTTAGAGGCATTTGCCTGTTAAATTGCATCTATTTTAGTGTTATTTAAGTCTACATATTTTTTAAATTTTATTTTTAATTTGTTGAAAAATATTTATTTTGATTTTTTAATATTTTTGATGTATTATATATATTTAAAATTATATAAAATAATATAAAAAATTAATACGGGCTGGCCGGGCCCAGTTTTTAGCATTTTTATATGGGCCAGACTTGGGCAAAAAGTTAGGCCCATTTTTTGGGCTCGGCCCGACCCGGCCTGGCCCATGCACACCTCTACTTTATACACCCTTAAATTTATATCAAATATTAAAAAAAACCTTCTAACTACTATAAATAAATAATTATTTCTTAAATTAAATTTCGACCCTATCCATAAGCACGTTTACTTTTTTTAATAAACATATTTGGCTTAAACGTATATACATGGTACCTCCCATGCAATATATTTTAACAGCTTGCTAATATAATAAAGTATTTTCATTTGAAAAGTAATACAAAACATCCAGAAACAGTACAATGATTGAACATTTTTCATATCTCAAACTAAAGTGCTCACTCTACCTCTCTTTTTCCATATTTCTCCATAGGTGGCCAGATAGGTTTCTTCCTCTTGCTTTCTGATTCATTTTCAAAGAAACTTCCCAAAATTTCATAGTCTAATATCTTTATGAAAACCCAATCTTTCAACCCATTTTTGCGTTCATTCAAATCAAGCAAAAAGGAGCTCTTGAATCCCTCTCCAAAAATCTTCCAACATGTTCATTCATCGACTCCTTTTTGCTTCAGTATTCATAGTTTGTTGCCTCACGTCACTTACAAATGGAGCTACACTCTAGATGATGAAGGTAATTCATAATATTACTCTAGAAAGAAGCTTAATTTGCTTCATTATTTCTTTTAGTAATTTCACCTTCTTTTTTTTTATTATAGTGGAAGCTTTGAGAACGGGACAATCTCTCAAAACACTATGTGACAAAAATATTTTATATTTTTTCTTAATTTATGTTTTCTAGGTGACACTGTAACATCCTAAATTAGGGGCTGTGTGTTGGAGCATAATTCATGAATTAGTAGGCTTGAAGAATGGTTGGGATGTGTTTTAGGGATTCTTAAAACTCTAGGACTAAAGGGGGAGCTTTGGAAAAATTTTGGATTTAAGTGTAAAATGAGGAATTTGGGCTGGGGAGGCCTTAAGAATAATTTTTGGCGTTTGTCGGCATAAGAATCGCCTTGGCAGAGTGGCTTCCATGCGCCACTTAAGGCTTGAGAGTGACGCCATGCAGGTCTGGAGTTCGAGTCATGGGCGCGACATAAGCGTGTTTATTTTTGCAAGATGGCGCTAGATTGAAGGAGACTTTAAATTAAATTGTGGCAGAATTATGACATCAATGAGCCAGTAGCAAAGTGGTTGGGACGCTTGCAGCCAAGGGAGCCTCTCGAGGACTCGTGTTGGAGGTCGCGCAAGAGTGCGTTTTATTTTTGTCCTTAGCGTTAAAACAAGGGAGCATACGAAGGAGAGTTTAAAAGAAATCTTGATAAGATTATGTCACGAAAGATGCCTTGGCTGAGTGGCTAAAGGCATTGCATGGGAGGGGGCAATGGCAGTGAGGTCATGGATTCGAAACCCATGTGCAACAATGGAGGATTTTATTTTTCCCTCCCTTTCTTTTGGCCGGCGTGCACTAGTGGCCTGCATGAATTTTATTATTTTTGTTTAGTGTTCTCAAAGGCTGCATATGGGGTAAGTTTATTTTATTTGGCTTCATTATTTTATGTTATTAAAAGTATGGGATATTGGATCAATGCTGGATTTTATTTTTTTTGTTTATTAGAAGATAATGGTGGCCATTAATTTTTATTTGTTTTGAATAGGTAATATAGGGATAAAATAAGAGATTTTATGGGGATTAGATAAGTGGAAGTGTGGTGGCCAAAATAAGGTGTTTTGGGTTGTTGAAATTCGGTCATGTGGGGTGAATAAGTGCCGAATTCCTTTAATTAGGGAGAGTGCCCATTTTTATTCATTTATCTATTTAAAGAGGTGGCTAAAAGATAGAAGATAGGCATGAGTTTTAATTTAATTGAATGAGAGATAAAGATATAAAATAGGAGAGGAAATTAAGGAATTTGGCTTATTCAAAGTTGTTTGAATTAGTGGTAGGCGAATAAGTAGGGGTGCCGAATGCATTCTGGGTGTATATTCGGTCAACTTTAGTCTAGTACACCTAGCCGAATTTTCAAGAAGTAGTTCTCTCATTTTTCTTCCTTAAAACCGAAAACACCAAGCATCCATAGGGGATTTTCCTTCTTTTCTTTTTATTGTAGTAGCCGAATCTCCCTGCTAATTTCTTAGTTGCTTTGGCCGAATATTAGACAAGGGTGGGGGCCTTTCTTTAATCGATTGGAAAGGGCTCCGGGATTTGTGAAGTATTCAGTCACCATTCGTTAGCAAACGAACTTTGGGCAAGGGAATCTTGTGTGGCCGATTGTTTCTTCAAGGATTTAGGGTTATCGTTGGTGACAGGTGTGTACATACACACTTTATAACTAATTAATGTGCTGAATCTATTGTGTATGCTAAACTGGATTGTGTAGATGTGGATTTAATACCCTAAAGGTATAAGCAAGGATTCAGGTAAGTCCTTGGTAATACGAGGTTATTATTTGATGCGTATGGAGGCATGACATATTTGGTATATGTGATATGGTTGATGATAAATCCAGTGTATGATATTAATTAAACATGGTAGGCATAATTTCTGTTAAATGCATATTATATATATATGTGGGTTAAACGAGTGGAGGGGGAAGTGATATTCGTGTCGACGGACACCAGTGGTTTGGTACCACATTTCGTGACTACGGTCACCAGAGGTTTGGCACCTCATAGCGTCTCGTCCCCGTGGCTTAGCACCACAGTGGGTTGGCCCCACAGATGACATTATGGGATTGACGCCAGTGATTTGGTATCACACGTGGGTTGGCCCCACAACTTATGAATTGTGACTTCGAGTCACCAGTGGTTTGGCACCACAAGTATTGACGGATATCGTGACTTTAAGTCACCAGTGGTTTGGTACCACACGGGGTAGAGAAAGGCATTTGGATGGCTAGGTTGGGTGCATATTAAACTTGTGCATGTTAAATTAGTTATGATTTGTGTATGATGTTGTACTAAACCGGAGGAAGGGTTACACATTGAGTCTTGGTGACTCACCTTCTCCTTTAATATTTTTCAGGTGACTCGTAGATTACGGATGAGGAGCCGGATGGACTCGAGGTGGCCATGCAGTGAAAATGTGGATTTAGATGAACTTTGAACTATTTTTATTTTAGCGTTGGTTTAATTTGTTCAAGTTGAAATAAGGCCTCCTAAGATTTCATTTTGATATTTTACATGTCTTGGATAATTTGTTTAAACTACTTAATAACTTTTAAATGGTTACACACGTTTTCTTAAATCCAAACGTTAAGGATTTTCTTCCGTACCATCGGGTACATTGACAAAACTTGATAACAACCGGACTTAATAAAGTTTTAAATAACTAAGTTTTGTTTTCTTTGTACGCTTCAAATTTATCTTTCCTTAAATACAATAACATATTTAAAGGAATATATTTTTTTTTTCTCATAACTGGAATCGACAAAAAGGGATTTCAAATATGGTTTTCTCTGTGACATACCAAATTCGGTCGTAATGTTTGGGCTGGGTTTGGGGTGTTACAGACACACTAAGAGGTTGCAACATGACGACACCGAATTGGCTAATAATGTCATATCAACACAACTAATAGTATTAGTACGAATGTACTAACCTAATTGACGAAATTCAAATTTAAGAACTAATTAAATCTAAAAAAATAAATTAAAAACTAAGTACAAATAAAAAAAATCAAAACTTAACCCTGTAATTATCATGGGCTAATATTTGATATTATATGTGTTAATAATCCAACATACAACTAAGAGATGAAAGGTGACTCTACCGGAATATAATATCATGTACAATCAAAAAATTAAATGATATGTTATAATATCTCTATGTTTTTTTTTAAGAACTTACAATATTTTTTTCTTATTAATATGTTAAAATATGGGGTTAATTTTATACTCTAATAAAATTTAAGATTTAGTTTTTAATTTAAATCTTTTTAATCTAATCATTATAATTTTACTAATATTTTTGTCAAAAATTATTAACTTAATATGTTAATTAGACTATCATTATAAAATGTTGTATATGATTTAAAAAATATATATGATGAATTAACAAATTTTAAAATTACTAGATTACAATTTTATAAATTTAAAAAAGTTTGAATTTTTAAAATTATATATGTATAATGTTGGGTAGCAACTTCAATTAAATATTTGTCCTTTTTCAAGATTTCCATTTTCGAATGGGTTATGGCGACTTAAAATTTAAAAACATGTATAAATGTTAAATAATAGCTTAATTAATTTAATATTACGTAATTTTTTGGGGGTGAATATAAAGCTGTCAAATTATGACTTACTTTATCCTTTGACTCTTGATACTGAATTTGTGCATTAAATGAGCTGACAAGAGTGGCAAGTGGATGACTAGGTAGTACAATTAATTTAAGAGCCACTGCTGGCTATTCAATGGAATCGCCATCGCATGTCGGTCCAACCTTTTATCGGCGCAATGTTTTTAGGCTTTGAAAAATGCGTTACCAAGATATTATCCGATTTTAACCTTTTACTTTTTTGTTTTTTAATATCATTTTACTTTTCAGTCTAGGAATAATTTCTAATCTCATGATTGAATTAGATTCAATCGATTGTTTGGATTAGATTATCAATGTGGATAGTAATATTAAATTAATTAACTCAGAATTTTATACGAATTAATTGAATTATTTTTTTTAATTTTTAACGATTTATTTAACTAAAATATATAAATCAATAGAATTGATAAATTAATAGATTAATTAAGTCCGACAAGTAACTTGATTCTAAAAATCTTAAATGTCACAGGTGTAGCACAAGATTTTATGCATTTAACATTTTTAATTAAATTTTTAAAAATAATGTATTTATAATTACTGTAATTAGTTTTTTAATAAATTAAGAAATTTTTCCAAATCATAATTAAATCACTTATATTATATTAAAAATTGATATATTTTAAATAATTTTTAATAATATTAAAACATTTATACCATATTCAATATACAATATAATTTTACTTCATTAATTAATTTAAAATTAGTATTATTTCCAATAATAACCAACATAAATATCTATACACATATAAAAAAAAAATTGAACCCAAAAGTCATCATAAGCAATATCAAAGTCTCTTTCCCTTGATTGAACAAAGTTTAAAAAGCAGTTATTGACCAAAATCTAAAAAATAAGTTATTGATTTGTAACTAAGAAATATTATACAATTTTAAGGAAGGTTAAAAAGATGGTTAGTGTTTTGATTATCGAACTTTTACTGCTGGACCAAACAGACATTGATTTTGAATGTGATTTTCTTTCATTATAGATTTTAGCAGCAGAGTCTTAACTTTGTTTTTGTATCAGATTGCTCAAGGCACAAAATCTCTCTGGTACTCTCCCACCAAACTTGACTAGTCTCCCTTTCTTGCAGGAAATGTAAGCACATTTCAAAAGTTCCTCTTTTATGATACATATATAAATGAAGATTATTTTTTTCATCAACTAATATATCTACTAATTTGTTGTTTTAAAACTACTATTACAGTGACCTAACTGGCAACTATCTTAGTGGCAACATTCCTTCAGAATGGGGTTCTGCTACCCGACTCGTCACCGTGTATGTTTTCTCCTACTTTGCCTTTCATGGTTGTATGTATATATATTCCATGGTTAGGGTGTGCAAAATTCGGATAATACTGAAAAAATTTGATTAACCAACCGAATTCGGTTAATGTTATTTCGGGTCGGTTAACCGATTGAACACCCCTACTCGTTAGTACAATATCTATGCATGTATATGTAAATGTTGCTAAATGCAAAAGATTGGTTGCATTTCAGTTCACTTCTTGGGAATCGATTAACAGGTTCAATCTCAAGAGAGCTAGCAAATCTCCAAAATCTTACCAGCTTGTGAGTTATATTATAGCAATTTCTTTTATAGTTTTATATAAATAAATATATGAGATTATGATAATTTTTTTTCATTTTTTAATGAATGTCTAATGGATAATTAATTTTATTTATTGAAACATCATTGTGTAGAATCCTTGAGAACGATCATCTTTGAGGAACTTTGCCTCCAGCACTATTGAGCGATTGTGAGACTATTTTTTTACTTTTTAATTCAAGCTGAATTTCATTTCATTACGTGCAGTATTTTTATTATATAAATAATTTAATATCTATTTACTGGTTATTTCATGCATATTAGTTCCAACAATTTTACTGGTGAAATACCTGAAATGTTTGCTGTGCTGACTTCATTGAAGGAATTGTAAGCAATTCTAATTTCCATATATTTGAAGGAATATTTTACATATCCCATGTCATGTCTGAATATAAGTTCAAATAAAGTGGTTTCGGAATTTTTAATATATTTTATATGCTATAGTTATGAAAATTTTGTTTTCTCTACGGTCGGATTAGTGACAACAATTTTACGGGACAGATTCCTAGCTTCATATTCCGAAATTGGATAAATCTTGAAGAGATGTGAGAACTTGATTTAACACTTGCTTTATATACTTTAAGTTTTTTTTTTTAATGAATCCATCTTTCCTAATGACAGATACATGGAGGCAAGTGGTTTGTGTTGAGATTTGGCCTGCAATGCAACACAAAACCAGTAGAAACAGCAGCAGCTAAAGCAGTAGCTCAACATGCAGACATGCATGATTCGAAGGAAGCTGTTCATTTTGTTGATTTTGTTACCATGTAACTTAGTTTAGTTGCATTGTAGTTTGTTCATGAAGTTAGTAGAATTAGCTTGTGATTTGAACTTGATGTAATGGCTAGTATGTTAGCTAGCTACTTTGTATATTTTAATCTAGTTCTAGTCAATGTACTAGTGGGAGTAGTTAGCCTTTTACAACCGTCAAAAATTTGCTTGTGTAGTTGTTATATATTATCAAGTTTAAATGAAAATAGTAGCTGATAAAAGTTTTCTCAGCCATCTTTGCTTCAACTTTTATCTTTCTGTTGTTTTAAGTTTTTGCTTTCTTGTTTTGCTTCCTTGAACACATAGCAAGTTCAATTTTGTTTTGCTATGTTGCTGCCAATGTCCCAACAATTGGTATCAAGAGCCTGTTGTCTTTGAGGGCCTCTTTTTTTGGTCGTTTTTTTGTGGGAACAAAACTTGAGAAGAAAGAAACCAAGGCTGCTAAACTTGTTGCAACAGGATAGGCTTCACACCACCTCCACCACCTCTGTTCACTGGTGAAAATTACCACATTTGACTAGTAAAAATGAAGACTTATCTTCAAAGCACAATATTTGTGGAATGTAGTTGAAAACGATGTTGAACCACCTCCATTGAGAGCTAATCTCACTATTGCTCAAATTAGACAGCATAGTGAGGAACGAGCCAAGAAGCACAAAGCATTGTCTTGTCTGCAGAATGGGGTAGCTGATGTGATTTTCACAAGGATAATGGCTTGTGAATCACCTAAGCAAGCATGGGAGAAGCTGAAAGAGGAGTTCATGGGATCAGATAAAAAAAAGGCAGCAACAAGTGGTCAATCTCAGGAGAGATTTTGAGAACTTAAAGATGAAAGACTCGGAAACTATTAAGCAATATGCTGACAGAATCATGACTACTGTCAATAATATAAGATTGCTTGGGGATGAGTTTAGTTATCAAAGAGTAGTTGAGAAGGTCATCACCACCCTTCCTGATAAGTTTGAGTCTAAAATCTCATCACTTGAGGACTCAAGGGATTTGTCAGCTATTTCATTATCTGAGCTGATAAACTCTTTGTATGCACTTGAACAAAGAAGGGCCAACAGGGAGGAAGAGTATCCTGAGGGAGCTTTCCAAGCAAAGGCCAGTGGAGGCTCAAGTCAGAAAGAAGAAAAGCCTTGGCTCAATAAAAGGGAGAAACCAAGGGAAGACTCAGGCAAGAGGACGTTTCCACCATGCATTCATTGCAAGAAAACCACTCATTTGGAAAGGTACTACTGGTATAGGCCAGACATCCAGTGTAGAGGCTGCAAACAATTTGGCCACATTGAAAATGTGTGCAAAAACAAGCCAAAGCCACAGCCACAGTTTCAGAACCAAGCTCAAGCTACTGAAGATGTTGAAGTGCAGGAAGAATATGTTTTCATCCTGCTTTGCAAGCTCGAGCAAGGTGAGCAAAATCTGGCTAGTTGACAGTGGGTGTACTCATCACATGGCTTCTGATAAAAGCATGTTCAAGGAGTTGGACACCACCTTTAAATCCAAAGTCAGAATAGGCAATGGTCAATTTTTGGAGGCAAAAGGAAAGGGCAATGCTGTGATAGGCACCAAGTCAGGTAACAAAACCATTTCTGAGGTGCTTTATGTTCCTGACATTGACCAAAATTTGCTGAGTGTTGGTCCGCTATTGGAGAAGGGCTATTCCTTAGTTTTTGAAGGCAAAACTTGTGTGATTAAATGTGCTACTGGTCAGGTGTTAACAACAGTAGCTATGCAAGATAGAACCTTCATTATGGATATGAATCAGCTGCAAGCTCAGACATATGCAAGTCAAATTGATGATGGTGAAGGGAAGGGTCGTAAATTGGAGAATGGGCACTCCAAAGGTAATAATTTTGAGATTGACGAACCTAGGATAACAGCTGCTGTAAATGGTAAAGAAAATACTAGTTCCAATTTTAGTGCTTTTGATGTAAGTAAGCTCCAGAAAAGGACTAAAGGTAGAAAGAAAACTGAAACTGTAGTTAACAAGGGTTCTAAGGTGGACCCTAAGAAAAAGGTTACAAAGAAGAATAGAGTTTGGGATGAATCACCTCCATAGACAAAAATGGACTTCACTGATCTAGTGGATGGAAATGGAAATGAGAAGATAGAGGTTGTTCCAACAAGACAAGGTGAAAGTATGATGGATGTAGAAGAGATTATCAGCAGCGATAGTGATAGTGAAGATGCTGGTGGAGCACAAATTATTAGTGGAGCCGGTCAAGTGATTAGAAGGAATGCTGAAAATGTGGCTGCATGTTGGGAAGTGCAGGCAGCTTGTCTTGAAGCTCATGTTGAACAGATGTTTGATGGTCTGGATGATGCGGATGGTGCTAAGGATATACCTTTTGATGTGCTGGTCAGCATGCAGGGTCCTATTTTCCATTTGGTTGAAAATGCATTTACGGTTCCAGCAAGTAATATGATATTTCATGGCTTAGAAAATGGCATGCATGGTAAGGTTGCAGAAATGTTGAAAGCAAACTCTACTGAAATCGCTGAAGTTTCAAGCAATATAAATGCACCATTTTCAACAGATCTTTTGAAAGAAGTTACCTGGTTTGAAACCTTAAAAGGAAATACTGGTGTTTGTTGCATACAGACCAAGGAAGAGTGTTGAGATTTGGCCTACAATGCAGCACAAAACCAGTAGAAACAGCAGCAGCTAAAGCAGTAGCTCAACATGCAGACATGCATGATTCGAAGGAAGCTGTTCATTTTGTTGATTTTGTTACCATGTAACTTAGTTTAGTTGCATTGTAGTTTGTTCATGAAGTTAGTAGAATTAGCTTGTGATTTGAACTTGATGTAATGGCTAGTATGTCAGCTAGCTACTTTGTATATTTTAATCTAGTTCTAGTTAATGTACTAGTGGGAGTAGTTAGCCTTTTACAACCGTCAAAAATTTGCTTGTGTAGTTGTTATATATTATCAAGTTTAAATGAAAATAGTAGCTGATAAAAGTTTTCTCAGCCATCTTTGCTTCAACTTTGATCTTTCTGTTGTTTTAAGTTTTTGCTTTCTTGTTTTGCTTCCTTGAACACATACCAAGTTCAATTTTGTTTTGCTATGTTGCTACCAATGTCCCAACAGTTTGATTGGGCCAATTCCATCCATTAATGTTACTTTACTTGACTTGACATACATGTAAGCACCGATCTTAACCATCAAGATACTGACTGCTATTGAAATCCTTATTCATAATTGTATCTGTTTGTTGGATATTGGTTTACAGAATAATTAATGACTTGAATGGCACTGATACAAATTTTTCACAATTGTTCATCGATGCCAATTTGCCTAAATTGGAAAGACTGTAAGCATTAAATCTGAAATATGGCAAAGATTTATTAGAGTTATGTGGTATTGAGGAGTTTCAAAAAGGGTAAAAAACAATGGAATTATTTTGTGATTGAATTACAGGATGTTGAGGAGTTGCAATCTCATTGGAGAGATACCTGCTTCTTTTGGGACATTCACAAAAATAAAGATATTGTAAGTCATTACACTTTCTTTTTTGATACTAAAAAAGCAAAAAGAAAGTTTTCTAGAGGTTCAAGTTTAGTTTATTCATATTTTCCTAACACTTGGATTGTAGAAATGGAATTTCAATATTTGCAACCTGCTTCTTTCATTTCGAACTTGTATTAGAACATAATTACTTATGCTTCGTTCTTAAGTTTCGTTTGCCTTTTCTTATTTGTAATTTTGATTATTCAAGACATAGATTGAAACCTTTTATGAGACAACGTCTGGTTTAATACTATTTTTATAAATTTTCTTGCAGAGATCTCAGCTTTAATAGACTCACTGGAAAAATTCCAGATGAGCTTGCTGGGCTTAATTTCGATAATATGTAAGGATATGGTTTTTAGTTGTAGTGTAAACTGCCATTTTCTTTTATTTATGTGCTCATTTGGAACAAAGGGAAATAAAAGAAAAACTTGATAATTTCTTTTTATTAGGTTCTTAAATGGAAACAATTTTAATGGATCGGTCCCTCAATGGATACTGAATACAAACGAAAAAGCGTAAGATTCTCTTTCTTTTTTAATGATAAATTCCATTGATTAACCAAATTCAAAATTATTGCACAAAGATAGTTTATCACTACTTATTGAAAATAATATTCTAAAACTATTCTATTCGCAGCGATCTTTCATATAACAACTTTACACACACATATGTATCAGACTGCCAAAAAAATAGAGTGTTCGATAACTTCCTCATCCAACTTCATTACTGGATCTTTGTTATAAAATATCTATCATTTCTTTTATTATAATTTTTCCTCCATTATCGACCTGTAGGAACTTGTTCTCAAGCATTGCAAGAGTCAATGACACGTAAGTATTAAGACAACAACAATCATTAAACTAATTCTCTCTCGTTCATCTAACTTTATAGTTGTTTTATCAGGGGAATTGTTCCATGTTTGACAAGCCTAATTAACTGCACATCAGGACGTAAGTATTTATATTTGACGCACTAATATATATAACTCAATATTTTATTCAAACTTTTGTTGATTGTTATTTTCCTCAGCTTTGCACTTTGTCCATATAAACTGTGGAGGGAGAGAAATACATGTTAATGATAGCACTTATAAAGCCGATTTTGATCAAGCCGGGCCTTCGTCATTTTACCGAAGTACTACCAACTGGGCATTTAGCAGCACCGGAATTTTTCTAAGATAACCGCCCCGACGACATCTTAGTTCGGGACAATGGACAAGTTTCTGTCGATGGTGATGAAAAACAACTCTATGGAAATGCAAGGCTTGCGCCTAGCTCTTTGACTTACTATGCATTTTGTCTCGCCAATGCAACTTACACAGTAAACCTCCATTTCGCTGAGATTCAGTTCACTAGTGATCGAAATTATAGCAGCTTGGGGAGACGCATATTTGATGTTTACATTCAGGTATATTTTTAGTATCATTCTTGTTACTATGTTATCCTGATTCGGTTGAGTGTCGAATTTTATATATACACACACAAATATTGCTTAACAACATGTGCTTGCATGGAAAGTAGAGTTAAATGGAATGGATAATAATTGCAGGGAAAGCAGGAGCTGAAGGATTTCAATATTGAAGAAGAAGCTGGAGGGGCAGGCATACCACTAATAAAAAATTTTACTGTAAATGTAACCGATAGCACTTTGGAGATCCATTTCCGATGGGCCGGCAAAGGGACAACTTCTATACCGGAGAAAAGCATTTATGGTCCTCTTATCTCAGCAATATCTATTTTCGATCCTAGTAGGTTTTCAATTCAACTGACTCTTTTTTTTTTCTTTGTTATAGCACATCTATATATAATGCTTCGAACAAAGATTTTCATGTCATCTTTGCTACTAATTGCTATAAGAAAATGTTTCCAAACAGCTTATAAACCTCCATCAGAAAGCGACGGTGGTATTCCGACAGCTGTAGTGGTCGGTATTGTGGGCGGAACAGTGTTTACTGTGTCGAAACCATTTTTGAAAACGGGAATCGACTTTGGGTTTTGAAGACAAAAACGGGAGTTGCCACCGACCTTTTATTAGGTGCGATCGGGTCACCTATAAAATATTTTAGTCTACGAATTTCGAGAAAGCAGGTTCGGGAGTCGGTTACGTGCGAGGAAGGATTAGCACCCTCGGCACGCCCAAAATTGGTACCAAATTTATTAATTAACACCCTTATGTCGAAAATTGGAAATTATAAGAAGATTAAAAAAAAATCGATCTCTTTAGGAAATGTTCGAGTTTCCTTAGAACAGAATTAAGATCTTCTCGTTTCGAAGGAGTGAAATATCACATCCAATACTTTAGGACACGATAATTTAAATCCTCGAATCTAAGATCATCAAAAAACTCTTTTTTAAAAGATTGACCATCAAAATCTTCTCGTTTCAAAGGAATAAAAGATCACATCTAATACTTTAGGACACGATAATTTAGACCCTCGAATCCAAGATGAATATTGCATCATTTAGGAAATATTCGAGTTTTCTAGAATAGAATCAAGATTTTCTCGTCTCGAAAGAATAAAATATCACATCCAATACTTTAGGACACGATAATTTAGATCCCCGAATCTAAGATCACCTTAAAAAAAATTAATTTGAATGTCAAAATTTCTCGTTTCGAAGGAATAAAAGATCACATCCAATACTTTAGGACACGATGATTTAAACCCTCGAATCCAAGACGAATATTGCATCCTTTTGGAAACTTTTATTTTGGGATGAAATTTATAAGGAATTGGATTATGTTTTTTTTAAGAAAAGGAAAAAGCATTATTCAAAATGTGGGTGGGATTATGCGACGGAAACGCGACAATATAACACGAATTTGGTATAATACATGCAATACATAATATCAGAATCGTTAAACTAAAATATTAATGTACATGCATAATAGTAATGGTGGAGCGATAATATAATCAATAGTTATAATGATGGTAATGTCAATAATATAGAAACACGAACGATTAAATTATAATGCATGCAAGAACGATCATCCAACTTACACTATTTAAACATCAATATAGATGATCGAGGGCAGATAAATTGATCAACATATATGACAATTCACAACAAACATGAAACACATTAAAATAAATAAGATACCAAACGTATAATTTGGAAATGATGATAAGTTAATTTGAAAATGGGTGTCAAAATACTAAAATAAACAATGCGTATGAAGGTTTAAAAGTAGTGCATACAATCTTGAAGTAATAATAATAATAATAACAGAAATAATAATAATAATAATAATAATAGTCATAATACTAATAGTTAAATAATGGTAAAATAGCAAAACGATTAAGGAAAACAAGGTATTTACAAAAGAGGGATTAAATTAGAGCGAAAATAGGGATTTGAAGTAAAAAATCGAAAGCAAAGGAGAGTCTAGGGACCCAAATGAAACACGCATAACCGTCCGAGGACCAGACTGGTAAATAACCGCCATGCGTGAAAACTGTGCGTTTTATAGGACTAACTTATGACGGAATCTGAGATCAGAGGGACTAAACGTGAAAATAACCCTTTTAAGGAGAGAGACGCGATTCGGGTCATGAGGCGGGTCGGCACGCGGATGCCCCCCTTTTAAACGGCGTCGTTTCATGTTATTGTTTAAAACCAAAATTTCTTTTTTTATTCATTTTCTCCGTTTCAGAAGGACGAGACCCCCTTTTTTCTCCCTATTTCCTTCTGTTCAACTAGGGTTTCATTCGAAACCCTTTCACGCCGCCGCTCGGGTCTGCTAGCCGTTCTTTGCACCGCTGAACCACCATCGTATTGGTGGCCAGTGGTGCTTCGAAATCGGGCCTTCTGGCTCACATCCAGACCCCCTTTGCGAAGCTTCGAAACCCAAGGGGAAACTCGCTTTTCCTTTGGGGTTCGGTCTAGTCGACGGCGACAAGTCCCTAACAACGCGCGCCGACGGTTCAGGTACGATCTCCTCCCTTAAAATCTCTGTTCTTTGATTGCTAAGCACTGTTTTTGGCTTTCGATCGTTCGTAAAAAAAAAAAAAAGCAAAGTCTGTTTGCTTCTGCTTATATAGCAGATTTATACGTATTTTTCTATATTTCTTTGGGCTCTTTGCTGTGGTGTTTGTGTTGCTGCGTTGTTGCAGGTGATGGGCGAACGATGGCGTGGGCGTGGTGCACTGAGGAGGCAGGAGCGTGGGAGATCGGGACGACGCTCTCGGGCAGTTGGATCGACGCGAGTGCTGGTGACGCGCGGCAACGCTCGGAAGGGGGAACCCTAGGGTTCCCCGATCTTGTTTAGTTCCTGGGCCAGTGTGGTTGGGCTCGGGTTTGGGTTTGGTTGGGACAGGTGTTTAGGTTTGGGCTTGACGATTTGGGCTTGTAAATGGGTGTTGGAATTGGGTTTGTAAATAGGGCTTGTAAAAGGGACATTTGGGCTATATTTTTTGTTGGATTTTTATTTTTTTATTTTTGACTAATTGTTTAATCTGGGCCCGGGCAAATTATGGGTATTACAGCTACCCCTCTTTGCTCGTTGTCGTGAAACGGGACCAGGGCAAAGACTTCAAAAGACCCAAATTTGTCCGGTCTTATCGAGCCTTGATTCCCTTGGGTACTCTTCTTTGCCAGGTAGCTCCCAACTCCACTGTAACTTGTTGCTTCGCTCTACTCCCGTGCCACTTCCGAGAGATAGGGCCTGTAGCCAAAATCTGCTTTATTGTCTCGCTATATCTCCAAAGAGATGATTTTCACAATCTGTAGCTTACTGCTCGTTAATGGTAATAAAATAATCTTCAACTCGTTCCACCGCTGTTCGATGGCAACAGGATAATCTTCAACCCGTTCCACCGCTGTTCGATGGCAACAGGATAATCTTCGACCCGTTCCACCGCTGTTCGATGGCAACAGGATAATCTTCAACCCATTCCACCGCTGTTCGATGGCAATAGGATAACCTTCAACCCGTTCCACCGCTGTTCGATGGCAATAGGATAACCTTCAATTTGCCTCCTTTAGGAGGTCCTCAATCTTTAGTCTACTCCTCTATCATCTCTAGGGAACATGATCTGAACTTTTTGGTTTGCTTCCTTACCATCTCTAGGAAGACTTCAATCTTCAATCTGCTTCACTATTGCTGCTAGGGAACGAGATTTGAACTTGCTACACTATTCTTTGAGGAACTTGTCCTGCAGAGTGAGCTTACGCTTAAACCAATGATGAGGATGCTATGATTGGGGTGACTCAAATCCCCCTAACGACATGCGCTATAGATGTCATTTACATAAATGCAGAATGTCATGAGAATGATGATTTTTCACAATGATTTATGATGTAATGACTGTTAATAAATCGAGTGCTCCTAACTATTATGAATGCGGAATGATTCCTTCGTGACATGCCACTCTGTCCTCTTCTTTGGCGGGTATCTTTGGGGGTTACCATTTTTGGGCCTCAATTCCTACATGAACCTGGTTAGCTCTGAACATTGCTCTCACTTTCGGTTCTTGTAACAATTAGAAGTTTTCAGAGCAGTATGCAAAACTCTTTTAATTTGAATATTAATGGTCCATTAATCGTTATTTCAATGAAAAGTAATATAATCATAAGAGATGTTGAGAATAAGGCTCAAAATGAATAGATTGACCAGAAGACAGGATTTTGACAAGGTAAATTTAGCTAAACACGTTATGAAGAAGACAAGAACAAGCGTCCAGATATTATAGCATGAGCTTTTCTGCACAAAAATTCTTGAGGACTCCTTTTGTACTCGATAGGTGTCTGGTAGAATAAGAAGACTCCAATGATGCCCCAAATCACGAGGTTTCTCCTTCTTGTCAATTCGGGTCACAGCAAGGCTACTACACTCCTCCCCTCCACTCAATGATTTGAATCGCCCACTTTGGGTTTTCGATTCAAAACCCCTTTGGTCATAAAGCACCCTTTTCGGGTTTTCACTTCAGCCTCTCCAATTTTTTTTTTAGGCGAAGTATTTCTTGACTGAATTTGAGTTCACAGGGTTCGGTAAACTTTTGCCATCCATCTCTGTCAAGATTAGAGCTCCACCAGAGAAGACCTTCTTTACTACATAAGGTCCCTCCCAATTTGGCATCCATTTTCCCCTAAAGTCTTTTTGTATGGGGAGGATCTTTTTCAGGACAAGGTCTCCTTCATAGAATTTTCTAGGGCGAACCTTTTTGTTATAAGCCCGTATCATTCGCTTCTGATACATTTGTCCATGACGGAGGGCTCTTAGCCTCTTTTCCTCAATTAGGTTCAGCTGGTCATACCGGGATTGAGTCCATTCTACTTCGTCCAACTTTAGTTCTGACAAGACCCGGAGGGAAGGGATTTCAACTTCAATCGAAAGTACTGCCTCCATTCCATAAACTAAAGAGAAAGGAGTTGCCCCGATGGAGGTTCTGACTGATGTTCGATAAGCGTAGAGAGCTAACGGTAGTTTCTCGTGCCAATCTTTGTAAGTCTCAGTCATCTTTCCCACGATTTTCTTGATATTCTTGTTAGTCGCCTCGACCGCACCATTCATTTTTGGACGATACGGTGACGAGTTGTGATGTTTGATCTTGAATCGGTTGCAGACTTCCGCTATTGTGCTATTGTTCAAGTTTAGCGCATTGTCAGATATGATCCTTTCAGGCATCCCATATCGGCATATGATCTCCTTTTTTAAGAATTTACTGACCGCTGATTTCGTGACATTTGCATACGAAGTGGCCTCTACCCATTTGGTGAAGTAATCAATTACCACGAAGATAAATCGGTGCATGTTCGAAGCTTTTGGTGAGATTGGCCCAATGACGTCCATCCCCCATATAGAGAAGAGCCATGGAGAAGTCATGACATGGTGAGGCGAAGGAGGCACGTGAATTTTATCTCCATAGATCTGACACTTGTGGCATTTCTTGGCATAGCTGATGCAGTCTCCTTCCATAGTGGACCAATAATACCCGAACCTCATGATTTGTCTTGCCATTGTAAAACCATTAGCATGCGTCCCACAGACACCTTCATGAACTTCTTCGAGAATTTTCTTGGCTTCAATTGCATCCACGCATCTTAGAAGTACCTGATCCTTCCTTTTCTTGTATAGGATTTCTCCATCCAGGACATAATCGTTGGCCAGTCTTCTCAACGTCCTCTTATCATTCTCGGTCGCTTGGTCGGGGTATTTACGATCCTTCACGTATTGTAATATATCGTGATACCATGGGTGACTATCTCTTTCTTTTTCTCCGTCGATGTTGCAGCAATGTGCTGGAGTCTCATAAATGCTCATTTGGATAGGCTTTACTTCTTCTTCTTTGTTCACTTTGATCATAGAAGCCAAGGTAGCTAAAACATCGGCCATTTGGTTCTCTTCTCGTGGGAGGTAGCAAAAAGTGACGTTGTCAAACTCTTTGATTAATTCCAAAACTAGCCTTCGATAACTGATTAATTTGGGATCTCTTATTTCCCATTCACCTTTCAGTTGATAGATTACTAGCGCAGAATCGCCGTATACCTCCAATGTTCTAATTTTCCGTTCAATGGCTGCACGGATTCCCAGGATGCACGCTTCGTATTCGGCTATGTTGTTCGTGCAATCAAAGTCCAACTTGCTAGTAAGAGGATAGTGATCTCCGTTGGGGGACACCAGGACTGCCCCAATTCCATTCCCTACTGCATTTGAAGCTCCGTCGAAGTTTAGTTTCCACGGGTGCCCCTCCTTTTGGACCTCTTCTTCAGTGGCTGCCACATACATTAAGTCATCATTTGGGAAATCGAAGTCCAATGGCTCGTAATCTTCTAACGCTCTGCTAGCTAGAAAGTCTGCAATCGCGCTCCCTTTTATGGCCTTCTGGTTTACGTAGACTATATCGAATTCCGAAAGCAGAATTTGCCACCGGGCCATTCTTCCATTCAGTGCAGTTGACTCCATCATGAACTTGAGAGGGTCCAGTTTGGAGATAAGCCAAGTGGTGTGATATAGCATGTACTGTCTCAATCTCCGGGTTGTCCAAACCAGAGCGCAGCATAACTTATTGATTGGAGAATATCTTGTCTCGCATTCTGTAAACTTCTTACTGAGATAGTATATCGCTTTTTCCTCTTTTCCCGACTCGTGTTGGCCCAGCATACATCCCATAAAATTTTCAAATACTGACAAATACAATATCAGCGGCTTATTTGGGCAAGGTGGTACCAGTACTAGGGCTTTAGACAAGTAATGCTTGACCTTATCGAACGCTTTCTAGCACTCCTCATTCCAATCACCTGAGTTGTGCTTCCAAAGGAGGCGAAATATGGAGTCACACTTCTCCGTTAGTTGTGCGATATAACCAGGCGATGTAGTTTAATCTTCCTAGGAAACCTCGAACTTCCTTTTGGGTACGCGGTGGAGACAACTCTTGGATAGCTTTCACTTTATCAGGATCAACCTCAATTCCCTTTTTACTGACTACAAATCCCAACAATTTTCCCGACCTAGCTCCAAATGTGCATTTTGCTGGGTTGAGTTTCAGCTGGAATTTTCTCAATCTTAGGAACAGTTTCTTCAGGACTTGCACATGTTCTTTCTCGGTCTTGGACTTTGCAATCATGTCGTCCACATAAGCTTCGATCTCTCTATGCATCATATCGTGGAAGAGAGTCACCATGGCCCTTTGATACGTTACCCGTGCGTTCTTCAGTCTAAAAGGCATTACTTTATAACAGAATGTCCCCCACATAGTCACGAATGTGGTTTTCTCCATATCTTCGGGGTGCATCTTAATCTGGTTATACCCAGAGAAGCCATCCGTGAAAGAGAAAAGAGAATAACCAGCTGTGTTATCCACCAAGGTATCAATGTGAGGTAGAGGAAAGTTATCTTTTGGACTGGCCTTGTTAAAATCCCTATAGTCTACGCACATTCGTACCTTTCCATCTTTCTTAGGGACAGGCACTATGTTTGCTACCCATTCCGAGTATTTAACCACTTGCAGGAAACCAGCGTCAAACTGTTTTCTAACCTCTTCTTTTATTTTTAACAAAACGTCAGGCCTCATCCTTCGAAGTTTTTGCTGGACGGGTTTACATTCTTCCCTGATAGGGAGTCGAAGCACCACTATGTTTGTGTTTAACCCGGGCATATCTTGATACGACCAAGCGAAGATGTCTCTGAATTCTTTGGGTAATTCAATGAGGTCTTGCTTTGTTTTTGCGGCAATGCTACCCCCGATTTTCAGCTCTTTTCCTTCTCCCAAGCTCACCATTTCCACTATCTCTTCGTGGGGTAGAATTTGTTTTTCGCCTTACTCTACCATTCTTAACAAATCAGGAGATACGCTACGGTCTTGGTCATCTTCGAAATCTTGAGAATCCTCCGTGTCCATATCTTGTTCAAAAGGAGACTCTGAGTTAATGGCAGTGTCGCTCATGTCATTGATATCTGGGGACCTGTTAAAAGGGCAAAGAAAGGCGCAGAAGCAAAGATCTAAGAATGAATGTTTATGTGAGTGACTATGAATGGAAAGTAAAAGAATATTTGCTCAAAATATGCATTTTATTAAAATAAAGACACTTGGACATATGCCTATTCAACAAAAGAGTCTTTCATTGCTCCCAGGCTTAGAGCAATAAGCGTGTTTCGAACATTACTCTGAATTACTCCTAAAAGCTACAGGAATTTCTTCTATTGTCCAGTTGTTCAAAACACTTCCAGGAGCATAAGGGCGGATCCCAGATAAATCTCTTTCTTCGGCCCTTTCCTCAGATACGGCGTTGATGCTCAAGTTCCCCAACATTTCTCCTGTTTCTTCCTTTACTGCCATGCCTTGGTCAGGGTACAAGATCCCCCCCGATACAAAAGTCTTGGATAAAGGAGGGAGGTCATTGGCTCCCATTTGATCTCTTCTTCACCTAGGCGCGCCCTTCTTCTCTCTCTTCTTTTTTCTTCTTCTCTCTTCTTTTTTTTCGCGTCTGGCTTGAACCCTAAACCGAAGCGGTCCCTTTTATCTTTTTACATTGGCACTTCAGTCCTTCCCTGCAGGTTTCTCCCGAGTCCTCTCCCGGGTAAAGCTCCATTCTCAATTGTCATTTGGAGGCCCATCTCCGTAGACCTGGATATTTTAGGCGCAGGGATCTTGCTACCTTCGGCAACGAAGGTTGCGTTGATGAATTCCAGTGATTGGAAAGAACACTCCATTGCCTCTTCGTCTACCTCAATATATGGAGTGTTACTGGTAACGGAAGCAATGATTCTTCTTCAGCATTGATCGTGACCAATCTTCCTTCCGTTACCAATTTCAACTTCTGGTGCAGTGATGACGGCACTGCCCTTGCCGAATGGATCCAAGGTCTTCCCAGCAGGCAGTTGTAGGAAGGTTTAATATCCATGACTAAGAAGTCTACCCCATAAGTATTTGGGCCGATTTGAAGAGGTATATCAATTCTCCCCATGACCTTTCTCTCTGTTCCGTCGAATGCCCTCACAACATTATGGCAGGTCTTCATGTGGGAGCTATCCATGGGCAATCTATTCAACGTGGATAAAGGCAACACATTTAGGGCTGATCCGTTGTCGACTAACACCCCTGGCAATACATACCCTTTGCAGCGCGTGGTTATGTGTAGGGCTTTTGTAGATCCCATGCCCCCTGAAGGTATCTCATCATCGTTGAAGAAAATAAAGTTATCTGCGCTTATATTACCGACCAGATGGTCCAGCTTGTTGACAGATATATCCTTTGCAACATACGTTTCATTTAACGCCTTCACCAACGCGTTTCGATGAGTTTCTGAGCTCCTGAGCAGATCCAGTATCGACACGCGGGCCAGCTGTTTATGTAACTGCTCGACGACACTAAACTCGCTGTGTTTAAGAAATTTTAAGAACTCCCTAGCCTCGTTTTCTGTTACTGGCTCGTTGACAAGCGTTCTAGGGTCGATTGTTCTTTCTTCCCTTTGCTCGAACGCCACCGCTTTTCCTTTGGCCACTTCTGCTCTAGTGTTTGGGGTGTAACACCTTCCACTACGTGTGAAGAAACCCTCATTCTGGTCTTCCTCTGCAGCATTGACTGGGTTTCTTTTCCCTAGGATTATTACTTTACAATCATAACTCTATGGGACCCTTTTATTATCTCCGTAAGGAGGGGCTACCGGTCTTTGAATTATGACCTTTGGTATAATCGGTGTTCCGACTCCACTCGTTTTTGGCCGTGATATGATCACCGCGGGGTAATTGCCCCCGTAGACTTTCTTAGATGGTCCTTCCTCGGATGCATGGACCTCTCCTTTTTCTAACTCTTCAATCTCTTCATAGAATTCTATCTCTTTGTTATCCATGAGGTGTTGGACTATGGCCCTGAATTTGGGGCATTCTTGGATATCATGATCCATTTCAGCATGGAATTCGCAGTACCTTCCAGTTCCCTTGAGTTCTTTTCTCGATTCTTGCGTGGGGTTTTTACTTCCGCCACGTTCGTTTTTATTCTTTTTACTGTATTCTCACCCATCATGTTTATCCCGTTATTAGCGTGATCGGGTAGTGGGTACTCCGCATCGTTGACCTTCACAACGCCTATTTAGATGAGTTTTTCTACCAGCCTCTTGAAAGCGAGACAATTTTCTATCGAATGTCCCGCGATTCCCGCGTGGTAATCGCATTGTGCATTTGCATCGTACCATTTAGGGTATGGAGGCTGCAGGGGCTGTAAGTAATGGGGGGCAACAACATGTGCGTCGTGTAGTTTTTGGTACAGTTTCCCGTATGTTGTGTAGATCGGAGTAAACTGGAGCTTTTCCATATTCAGCTTTGTATTGGGTTCCTGTTTGTGTGAGCCTGGACGATCGGCGATTGCGGTACTGGGTTGGCCCCGAGTAGTTGGCTTATCCCGGATGTTTACGTTGTTCACGTCACTCTCCCTTTTCTTTATGACCGTCTTTCTGGGACCTTCCCCTGCTTCTATCTTGCCACATCTAATCGCATGTTCTATTATTTCTCCGCATCTCACGACTTCTGAAAAATCCTTCGTGGAACTGCCCAGCATATGACTGATGAAAGGGGCTTTCAACGTGTGGATGAAGAATGTGGAAGCCTCACTTTCCAAAAGAGGCGGTTGAACCTGCGTGGCTAACTCCCTCCACCGTTGCGCATACTGCCTGAAGCTCTCACTGGGCTTTTTCTCCATATTTTGGAGTGTGATCCTGTCAGGAGCTATTTTCGCTACGTGGCCATAGTGTTTCATGAAAGCTTGGGCCAGGTCCTTCCATGTCCTGATCTGGATACTGCTGAGCTGATCGTACCATTTGGCCGCGGCTCCAACCAGGCTTTCCTGAAAGTAGTGGATCAGTAATTTTTCATTATCAGCGTATCCCACTATTCGTCGACTGAACATCTTCAGGTGTGCTCCTGGGCAGCTAGTCCCGTTGTATTTTTCAAAGTCTGGAGTTTTGAATTTTGGTGGAAGCACTAAGTTTGGGACCAGACTTAGTTCTTTGAAATCAACTCCATAACGAGTCTTGGCATTTTCTATCGCCTTGACTTTCTCTTCCAACCATTTATAGCGATCTTCTATCTGTCTCGAGGATTCAGCTTTCGTTCCTTCTTTCTCCATCATGTCGAAATCTGGCACAATCGGGTTGATAGGGTCATCTCCCGGGTTGGATCCCGAGCCTACATGGAAATTCATAGGGGACCCTACATTAGCTTGTCCTTGTAGAGGCCTAATCGTGATGGATGGTCTTCGGGGATACTCTTCATGCGGTAAAGATACGTGCGGCAGGGTAGAATCCGAGGGGATACCTTCATTCTCCCTTCCAGTAATAGTCATGGGGCCTTTTCCCCTTTCCATGAATCCCTCTAATCGTTGGGCCAATTGGGCTATTTGAGCCGTCATGTTCCTTTGGGACTCCAGCATCTTTTCCATTATATCTTGCTGAACTTTAACTAGCTGCTCTTGTACCTGGGCTTGCACTTGGTTCTGCACCTCCTTCTGAAATTGTTCTAGCCTTTGATCCATTTTCTTTGTTTTAGCGCGAGTGCCGTACGGATGTTCGTCTTCTAGGTTCTTTTTCTCTCTTCTTCTGTATATTTTTCAGCTCATTAGGCTTTCCCTGTGGTCTTAAATGCATATGATGCGATGTGAGTGTATGAAATGTAATGCAAATGTAATGTATGTGATGCATGAATGCACAAATAAAAGAAAAGTGTTGATTTTGACTCAGTTCCAATAGATCAACTTTACTGGAAAACAAATTTCTTTACATAAAGCGGACGATTATACATACGACTTTGCCTTAGCCCCTAAATCTTAGACTTCCCTAAGGAGCCAAGCTAGATTTTGGCCTCGATCAGACCCTGACTCATACTTTAGACTTAACACATCAGCCCGAGCTGCTAAGGTTTGCAGATGATCGGTCATCTCTCGGATCTGAGCCACAGCTCCGCCCATGACATAATCTCTATTCCTGACTTGTTCTTGAGAATGATGGAACTGCTCCTTCCAGCGTTCATTAAGGAGTTCAGCTTGGGATTCACTGTTTTGTAATGCAGTTTTGAGCTCTTCTATCTCTCTTTTTAGCTCCTCGACCTTGCTTTGGCTGGCTCTCAGTTTACTTACCGAGTTACGATTTTGATACAGATGCAGTGATCTTTCCAGTTCTGACGCCCGGGCCCGCAACTCTTCTTTCTCCCTTTGGCTTTCCAGCAGATCCTTCTTCAAAATGTCTTCACGTACCTGAGCATCTTGAAACTTCTTTTCCCACTGGTCAGCCTTAGTCTTTTCTTCTCTGATTTCTTGCCGCCATTGCTCTGACGTCTTGCCCAAACCAGCGGTCCTGATTGACATGCGTAGTTTCTTGTAATCCGTCTTCAAGCTGTTCAGATCTTCTTCAGCCCTGTCCTTTCCTTTCCTCACTTTCTCGACTTCCAACTTGTAGATGTCGACTTCTAGTCCTAACTGCATCTTCTCATCCTCTAGTTGCTCTATCCTCTTTCCCAATTCCCGACTCTTGTCCTCGAAATCTCCTCTGATGATCTCTAATTCAGATGGGACAACTCGTAAATGTTCTTTTATCGGTAAAGTATCCTTTTGGCTTGCCGTCGGGATATTATCATTGATTCTTGCATTCCACCACTCGTCATATTCGGGGGTCGTCATCGGTCCCGCAGCGAGTCCTTTCATTCGTTGGGTTTGGGTCCACGCACTTGTTATCTCACGAACCCTTTTCTTGTAGTTATCATCTTTGTATGAGAACTCGCATTGAGCTAGCCCATGCGTTGCGGGTATGAACTGTCTTGATCGATACTACCTTGCCACGAGTAGTGGAGCGTACCCAACAACTCCCCATAGCCCGAGTAAAGGAACCCAATCAAACTCTCCACACCGATACAAAATCTCGCTGGGGATCATCCATGGGGCTCTCCATTCGACGTCTTCTACTTGTAAATCTCGGAGAATTGCTATCCATTTTTCTTCGAAAAGGTCGTCCCGCCTCGGTGTAGTTGCTAATTCCTCTAAAGGAGAGTAGTTCTTAAAAAAGACTTTGTTCGAGACCTTTTCCACTTTCCAAAAGTGACTATGAAACCATGATAGCAAGAGCTGTGCACACCCTATGAACCTCCCTTCACTTATTCTTCGACTAGCGCTCAACGATCGGAATGTTTCGACTAAGATCACAGGGACGGGTGTGACTCCTTTATCTAGTTTATCAAATAGGTCCGAGACAGCTTCTTCCACATATCCTAATGCTTTGGGAAAGATAACCAAACCGTAGATGCTTAGGGCGAAAACGTTGACCTTCTTTTTTTACATCGGAATGCGCTAGGATTAGATCCCTCAAATGTCTCCAAGGATTGCATTTACAATCCCCTTTTTGCTTGATTCGAGCTGTAACCCACTGCTCGCTCATCCCTGTAATGTTCATCAGCTTTTTTACGAATGTCGGTGCATTAACAGCTCGCGAATAAGCCTTGTCAGCTTGAACACTTGGGCAACGGAGTAAGGCTGTGTATTCTTCTATAGTAGGTACCATATCCGTTTTCCCGAAAGTGAAGCAACTATAAGCGGGGTTCCAAAATTGGGTGATAGCCCGGAATAGGCGCTCATCCACCTTGATATCAAGCAAATAGGGTAGATCTCCGTATTTATGGTAGAATAGTTGTCTCATATCGTCCCCCCATGAATCCCATGTCTCCTTCAATTCTTGCAGGCCATTCTGAGTCGCACTAACACGGGTGAAGTCCCACAGCTCTGATTCGTATCCCACCGTCAAACTATCCCCTTTCTCTCGCTGTATCCTTTCAGACCAGGTTCGGGCGGCCGTATTATCCTCCACTCTATCAAGAAATCCCTTTTCCATGTTAACTTTTTCTATCTAGTACCCGAACGCAAATCAACACCTTTATGATGAAGTACCATGCAAATACAACAAATGTCACCAGTCAGTACTATGCACAAAAACTCAAAATGAACAAGAAGTAATCAAACACTTATTCGGTTAACCCCTAAGGTTCGACGAAGTTCTATCTAGGGTTGGTTCTTAAGGTTCATTACATGTGGTTCGGCGCTAAAGTAAAGGTACCCGAACCAGCAGATTTCTCGATCCTCACCCATTATAGGCTCATATGGACCGAGTTCGGTTCAGGGGAACACATTTCCCTATGGCTGCACGGAGATGAAAATCTCACGAAGACATAGGTACGGATGTATCCCGAAAGCGATCCACTATCTTGCACGAAGGTGAAAACCTCACGAAAGAGTAGCTTCTCACTCCCACTTAGAAGGGTGTGACCCAATGGTCGTGTAATGTGATGTAAGAATATTATACGAGACTCGACCCCACAATCAAATAAGATGATGTAAGCGATTGTAATAAAAGAATCGTGATTTTTTTAAATCAAAGTTTCAAACTTTCGACAAAGGACATAAAATAATCAATTTGCGGCCTGACTCTCTTATAAAGGGTCCCTAGTGGAGTCGCCAAGCTGTCGAAACCATTTTTGAAAACAGAAATCGACCTTGGGTTTTGAAGACAAAAACGGGAGTCGCCACCGACCTTTTATTAGGTGCGATCGGTTCACCTATAAAATATTTTAGTCTACGAATTTCGAGAAAGCGGGCTCGGGAGTCGGTTACGTGCGAGGAAGGATTAGCACCCTCGGCACGCCCAAAATTGGTACCAAATTTATTAATTAACACCCTTATGTCGAAAATCAGAAATTATAAGAAGATTAAAAAAAAATCAATCTCTTTAGGAAATGTTCGAGTTTCCTTAGAACAGAATTAAGATCTTCTCGTTTCGAAGGAGTGAAATATCACATCCAATACTTTAGGACACGATAATTTAAATCCTCGAATCTAAGATCATCTAAAAACTCTTTTTTAAAAGATTGACCATCAAAATCTTCTCGTTTCAAAGGAATAAAAGATCATATTTAATACTTTAGGACACGATAATTTAGACCCTCGAATCCAAGATGAATATTGTATCATTTAGGAAATATTCGAGTTTTCTAGAATAGAATCAAGATTTTCTCGTTTCGAAAGAATAAAATATCACATCCAATACTTTAGGACACGATAATTTAGATCCCCGAATCTAAGATCACCTTAAAAAAAATTAATTTGAATGTCAAAATTTCTCGTTTCGAAGGAATAAAAGATCACATCCAATACTTTAGGACACGATGATTTAAACCCTCGAATCCAAGACGAATATTGCATCCTTTTGGAAACTTTTATTTTGGGATGAAATTTATAAAGAATTAGGTTATGTTTTTTTTTTAAGAAAAGGAAAAAGCATTATTCAAAATGTGGGTGGGATTATGCGACGAAAACGTGACAATATAACACGAATTTGGTATAATACATGCAATACATGATATCAGAATCGTTAAACTAAAATATTAATGTACATGCATAATAGTAATGGTGGAGCGATAATATAATCAATAGTTATAATGATGGTAATGTCAATAATATAGAAACACGAATGATTAAATTATAATGCATGCAAGAACGATCATCCAACTTACACTATTTAAACATCAATATAGATGATCGAGGGCAGGTAAATTGATCAACATATATGACAATTTACAACAAACATGAAACACATTGAAATAAATAAGATACCAAACGTATGATTTTGAAATGATGATAAGTTAATTTGAAAATGGGTGTCAAAATACTAAAATAAACAATACGTATGGAGGTTTAAAAGTAGTGCATACAATCTTGAAGTAATAATAATAATAATAACAGAAATAATAATAATAATAATAATAGTCATAATACTAATAGTTAAATAATGGTAAAATAGCAAAACGATTAAGGAAAACAAGGTATTTACAAAAGAGGGATTAAATTAGAGCAAAAATAGGGATTTGAAGTAAAAAATCGAAAGCAAAGGAGAGTCTAGGGACCCAAATGAAACACGCATAACCGTCCAGGGACCAGACTGGTAAATAACCGCCATGCGTGAAAACTGTGCGTTTTATAGGACTAACTTATGACGGAATCTGAGATCAGAGGGACTAAACGTGAAAATAACCCTTTTAAGGAGAGAGACGCGGATCCGGGTCATGAGGCGGGTCGGCACGCGGATCCCCCCTTTCAAATGACGTCGTTTCATGTTATTGTTTAAAACCAAAATTTCTCTTTTTATTCATTTTCTCCGTTTCAGAAGGACGAGACCCCCCCTTTTCTCCCTATTTTCCTTCTGTTCAACTAGGGTTTTATTCGAAACCCTTTCACGCCGCCGCTCGGGTCTGCTAGCCGTTCTTTGCACCGCTGAACCACCATCGTATTGGTGGCCAGTGGTGCTTCGAAATCGGGCCTTCTGGCTCACATCCAGAACCTCTTTGCGAAGCTTCGAAACCCAAGGGGAAACTCGCCTTTCCTTTGGGGTTCGGTCTAGTCGACGGCGACAAGTCCCTGACAACGCGCGCCGACGGTTCAGGTACGATCTCCTCCCTTAAAATCTATGTTCTTTGATTGCTAAGCACTGTTTTTGGCTTTCGATCGTTCGTAAAAAAAAAAAAAAGCAAAGTCTATTTGCTTCTGCTTATATAGCAGATTTACACGTATTTTTCTATATTTCTTTGGGCTCTTTGCTGTGGTGTTTGTGTTGGTGCGTTGTTGCAGGTGATGGGCGAACGATGGCGTGGGCGTGGTACACTGAGGAGGCAGGAGCGTGCGGACGAGTCACGAGAAGTGGGGAAAGGGCGTGCGTGGGAGATCGGGACGACGCTCGCGGGCAGTTGGATCGACGCGCATGCTGGTGACACGCGGCGGCGCTCGGAAGGGGGGAACCCTAGGGTTCCCCGGTCTTGTTTAGTTCCTGGGCCAGTGTGGTTGGGCTCGGGTTTGGGTTTGGTTGGGATAGGTGTTTAGGTTTGGGCTTGACGATTTGGGCTTGTAAATGGGTGTTGGAATTGGGTTTGTAAATAGGGCTTGTAAAAGGGACATTTGGGCTATATTTTTTGTTGGATTTTTATTTTTTTATTTTTGACTAATTGTTTAATCTGGGCCCGGGCAAATTATGGGTATTACATGCTGCTTTGCTGATTTTAGGCATCCTTTGGTGGAAGGGCTATTTAAGACAGAAGAGAACTTTGGAACAAGGTATTTAGGCAGAATATCATTGAACTCTGTTGCATACAACAGTCGCGTAACGTCTTTATTTTGCGATTTTTTTCTTTTTTATATCGATATTCATCACAATTGATATGTTATGCGTCTAAAAACACGTTTGTGATCGCAATTTAAACCCTGTCATCCCTTATAATAGGATTAACATGTTCCACAGATCTAAAAAGTGTAGAGTTGCAGACAACTTCCTTTACCTTAAGGCAAATTAAAGCTGCTACAAACGATTTTCGTGCTTCTAATAAGATCGGAGAAGGTGGTTTTGGTCCCGTTTACAAGGTAATCATATGCAACACTTCTGTAGGTAAATTGTTCATTATAGAACACGGTAATCATTGTTTTCTTTTTCATTTCAAACGCAGGTACTCTAGCAGATGGCACGATGATTGCGAAGAAGCAAACTATCACTCGATCAAACAAGGAAACCGTGAGTTTGTGATTGAGATTGGCATGATTTCAGCTCTACAACACCCTCATCTTGTAAAGTTGTACATGATCGTTGCATTGAAGGAAATCAGTTGATGCTTATATACGAGTACTGAAAACAACAAATGACCTTGCTCGGGCATTATTTGGTACAAACCTCATACAAATGTCTATTTGTTCTAACATGAATGTGAAGTATGTGAATATGTGTTTATGTATGTGTGTATCTGAGCTACTCCTTTTATTTTGGTGATGAAAAGGGCCACAAGAATCTCAGTTGACATTAGACTGGCCAACAAGAATGAAGATCTGCATTGGTATAGCTAGAGGGTTAGCTTACCTCCATGAGGAATCAAGGTTGAAGATTGTGCATAGAGACATAAAGGCCACTAATGTGTTGCCTGATAAGAATCTAAACTCTAAAATATCTGACTTCGGTTTGGCCAAGCTTGATGAAGAAGATAATACCCACATTAGTACCCGAATTGCAGGAACTTAGTAAGTCTTTTTTCCGATTCATTCTTAAATCTTCATTGATGTCAACCTATAAGAAGCTGTATTTAATTGATGATGTTAAATTTGCAGTGGCTATATGGCTCCTGAGTATGCATTGCATGGCCATTTGACAGAGAAAGCGGATGTTTACAGTTTTGGGATAGTGGCTCTCGAAATTGTTAGTGGGAGGTGCAACCCTAGAAGCCGCCCAAAGCAAGAACCTTTCATTCTCCTTGAATGGGTAAATTAAGTTCTCATTCTTTCTTCCATTATGAATCTGAATGTGGCAATTAAATTTTGTGTGTTTTATAGGCTCATGTTTTGAAGGAGAATGGGAGCTTGTTGGAATTAGTTGATACAAGGATTGGCTCAGCTTGCAACATAGATGAAGTGATGGCAATGATCAACATTGCACTATTGTGCACAAATCCCACTCCTTCAGCTAGGCCTTTAATGTCTTCGGTGGTGAGCATGCTTGAAGGCAAGGCTGAAGTTCAGGAATACCTCACAGATACAAGCATTTCTTCAAATCGTCGAATGAGTGCTGAGACTATGAAAAAGTTGTATCGGAAACTTGAAGAAGATGATACAGATATTACCCAAACAAAGAGTATGTTAGCTGATGGGCCATGGACGAATTCTTCTACATCTGCTACTGATCTTTATCCAGTTAGTTTGACTTCTGGATATTGGCAGAATAAAGATTCCACTACAAATTAGAAAAAAAATTGTATAATTCTCTTGTTTGGTTTTTCCCCAGAAAATTCGTATTCCTTTGAAACCGAGGCTTAATTAGCACATTTGATTCAGTCAAAAACCAAAAGTCACATTCAATAATTTTGACATTCGAAATACTAAAATTATAAGTCAACTGTGTGCTTTGATTTTATATAATTTTATACATGAAATTTGAATTTGATATAAGTTTTGTAAATTATTTACATAATTATTGATTTACATCATTTTATGTCTATATATTACATACATGAATAATTATATTTATCTAGTACAAAAATAAATTGATGTATTTATTTTTTTAAATATGTATGATTAAATTAAAATAAAATTTTAAATATATATCTGAACCACAATTAAGATTTCACATGTATAATTACACATTAAATCACAATTTATATATATTTTGAGATTTATCTTTTTTTTCTTTTTTAACTTCTCTTATTATCAAACTTCAACCTTGTTCAAAAAACCCAGGCTTATGGTTCTTGACCAGGAAATGTTGAAGATGTTGAAATGCCTGGTGGGTTCAATTACCTTAATATATAACATCCTAGAAAGGATGCTTCAGGTAACTGGGAAATCCAAAATCTTTCTACTCTTTTGAGTCATGTTGGTGTCGACGAGACGATGTTGTAATAAAAAATTTAATTATATTCATTATTTGAGCTAATTAATAAATTATAAAAATATAGAGATTATATTATATTTATATTTATATTTAAACAATCTTGTAAAATGAAAAAGAAAAAAAAGCATAATTGGGTTTCCACGTATTGGTGACCTTTTATATATATAAGTGTATAGATGATTTATCGAGTAAAAGTATAATATAAAAATATTAAATACAAAAAATGACATTTAAAATTTTTTGTCCGTATATTTTAAATATAAAAAAAAGTCTTTAATTCAAATTAGGTTGGTGTACGCAAAAATTTTTTATTGAAATTTCATTGGAATTGATATATGAATACATTTAATTTTTTAATTAAAAATATTTTTGTTTAAATCATATAGATAGAAGTAAAAAAAAAAAATAGGGAGCTAGATTTTGATTGATAGAAAAGAAAAAGTATTCCGTTTTATAGGAATATTTAAGAAATATAATTTGGCTACTATTCGTGATAAAAAATTGATTTGTTTCAAAAAATTTGAATTTCTTTTTGAATTTTTAGTTAATTAATTTAAATAATAAATTAAATTAATGTGAATATTTCTTAAGTTTTTGATAGTTTTGAGAATGTATTGGCTCCTTTAAAAAATTACGAAAAATTCAAAATTATCTTTGGAAATTCAAAATATATATGAAATATATTTTCCAAAATTTTATTAATATGTATTAAAAATAAAATTATTAATATATAAATATATAAAAATACTAAATTATAATTTTTTTAGAAAACCAAATTGATAAATTTAATTTTTTTTAAACAAATAAATTATCAAACCATGTTTGTTGTACTAATTGTTTTATTTTATTTATCTTTTTTTGCTTTAAAAAGTTTTTGTATTTATGCTTTTTAACTTGAAATTTAATAAAATTACAGACAATTTTTCAATATAACTGGTTTAATTTTTTTTAATTTAATTCAAATAAATTTATTTAAATAAATTCGAATTTTATTTCATTAATTTAATTAAATTCAAAAAAATTCAAATCAAATAAAAATGAGAAAGTACTTCTTCATTTAATTTGATTAAGACCTTAGTCGTGGAAGATACGAATTTGTTAAATTATTGACCCATTATTATAACAGTTGGCTAGTCATCGTCTTCCTGCTATAAAGTTGTCAGGTCCTTTGTCTTAGCTAGCTTCATGTCAAAGGTCACTATCCCTGTCCTTTTACGTAAGTTGGTGGAATTAAATCATGCACTAGAATTAATTGGGTTAATATGCCTTGAATCAGTCAATATTTATAAAATTTTTATAATTTGATAAACAAAATATTTTATTTAAAAAATTTAAAATACAATGCCTTTATTTTAGTTTATACCTCATTTGATTTGTTTTAGGAATTAAATTAATCTACTAATTTAATCCTGTCTCTTGTGGGACCTCATTTCATTAAATACCGACACACAACCTTTTTCATAGGCTATCATCTCTAACAAATTTCCAACTTTCGTAGTTTAACACCTTTATGAAAACCCAATCTTTCAACCCATTTTTTATCCATTCATATCAAGCCAAATAAAAGCTCTTGAATTCCACTCTAAAATATTCCTTTAATATGTTCTTTTTGGGTCAATATTCATAGTTTCTTGCCTTACAACGAGCTACACTGCCAAAGATGATACAGTAGTTTCATTTGCATGGGTGCCTCGCTCCCTCCACCCAGGGGAAGTCAGGAAAAAAAATTTAGACGATCGAAATTAATTTATTTGCATTTTTATAAATTTTTTAAAAAATTAAATTAAAGTTTTATTATTTTGAAGGGGATAAAGTATAATTTTACTTTTATTAATTTAAAATTGTTAAAAATTTAAAAAACTAAAATGATAATTTTTTTTATTTCAAGGAGGGACAGTATAGCGCCCTAAATCCCCCTCTAGTTTGAAGCTTAATTTGCTTAATTCTTTTTGTTAATGTTATTTGTTTTTATATAATATTAAATTTAATCTTTAAAAAATATCAAATTTAACTATTAATATTTTAAAAAAATTAAAATTAATTTTTTAATAGAAATATTGACTAAAATATTAAAATTTTTAAATATAAAAACCTACATAGCAATCTAGGTATAGTTGATTAAATTCCTATGCAAGATATTTTTTAACAACTAGCTAATATGATAAAAGCATTTTCATTGACCAAGTCATACGAAAACATCCAATCACAGTACAATAATTGAACCTTTGTTTTAGTGTTCACTTTACCTCTCTTTTTTCTTTTATTTTCCATATGCAGCCAAATCATTTTCATCTAAAAGAAATTTCCAACTTCCTTCTAAAAAATTATTTTCCCAACTTTCGTATATAGTCTACGTCTCAAACAAAATTCCAAGTCTCATAGTCCAATATATTTATGAAAACCCAATCTTTCACCCCATTTTTTGTTCATTCATATCAATCCAAAAAGAAAAAAAGCTCTTGAATTTCAATCAGAAAATATTCCTTTAATATGTCGTTTCTTCGACTTGTTTTGGGATCAATATTCATATTCATAGTTTGTTGCCTTACGACGCTTACAAATGGAGCTACACTCGCGAATGATGAAGGTAACTCATAATATTAAGCTTCCAACCTTAATTTGATCAGTTCTTTTAGTGAATTTCTCTCTTTGGTTTTTTGTTACAGTGGAAGCTTTGAAAAGCATCGGTAAAATATTGAAGAAGACAGGGTGGAACTTTAGTATTGATCCATGCAGTCAACACCATAGTTGGGTAGATCAATCCACACCTTATTATGCTAATAATGTTACATGTGATTGCTCCTTCAACAGTAACACTATCTGTCATGTGGTTCGCATGTAAGTATATACATGTATATATACATATATATCTCCCTTAAAAAGAAAATTTATGCGCTATGTCCAAATTTGTTTAGTTTGTTGATTATATGATTTTTTTAATCATATGATTTAAATTTATTAAGAAACGTACATGAAATTTGAGATTTAGTAAATATGAAATGATATCATTTGAACGTACTCTATTACATATACATGTAATTATCATGTTTAAGATATAATATTATACGATCAATCTGTTCTATAACAACAATAATTATTTATCAAAATTTTGAATGTTAATATTAATAATGAGCCAACAAATATCTAAACCAACTAAGGAAATCAGAGTCCAAATACCTATGCCAAAATTTATCAATCTAAACATAGACAATTTTATTTTATTTTTAGTCATCTGTGCTACACCCAACTATTACTGTTCCAAACACTCTTAAAAAATTGCCTCAACATGTGTCATGAGTAGTTATGTTTTTAAGTGTCATTGTGGTTATTTTTTTAGGTGCTTTGATGCTTTCCTTGGTGTGTTCGTATCCAGATTGGCTATGGGTGCTGTGGTTTTTGTATCAGATTTAATTTTATTGCAAGGAGTGTTTGTTATGCAGAAGGTTTAGTTAGTAGGTATTGTTAAGATGGGTGTCATGTTGCCTTCGAATCTTCCTTTACAATAAAATTTCATTGGTTTAGAAAAGAAAATTTAAGATTTAGATTATATTTGAATTTTTTAAAATTTAAAATTTAAAATTTATAATATATTAATGATATTAATGAATAAGATTTAGATTTTATTTTTAATAGTTTATTAATTTAATTTTATTTATTAAAAGATATTTTTATTTAATAAAATCTATATAAAATTTTGAAAATTTATTGAAACAATATCTTAACTAAATTTTGTTATTTTTATTTCACCTAAAATAGAACTAATTTTAGTAAAATTTAAGACAAGAGGGTGTTATAAAAAATAAATTAATAAAGAGTGTATTTTTTATTTTATGGGTGTCATTATAAATGAAAACTAACTATAACGAACTTGATTGTTATAATAAAATGTAATTGTTAAAGAGAAAACTAACTATATACGATACAAATCGAATGAAGAAAATGAAGAAATTACTCAACTTAAATGTAAGTTAATGTGTTAATGCTAATGTTATTATCTATGTATTTCTGATAAGGACTTACATTCATTACACTTTTTTCTTGTTTAAAAGATAATTGAAAAGAAATCTTAATTTTTTTATTATCAAAAATTAATATATAGGTATTGATGGATTAAAAATATTGAAATTTAATTTAAACCTGGTTCATACAAAATTGTATGTTTATTAGTATTAGCTATAATTTTGATTAGTACATATTTTAGGCTTAAAAAAAATTATAATTAAGGATTCGAACTCGGTTTTAAATGTGGAATATATTTAAAATTTATGGTTAGTATCTAATTTTTTAATGGACTTATAAAAATGAAGTATTAAGTAGATGATTTGAGGAAAAAATAATAGCCTAATTAAATAATTGATATATTAGATAAAGCTTTTAATTAGTACGTTAAACTTAAATATTCTTTGAGTTGAGAGGTATAGTGGGAAGTGGATAACAAGGTAGCTGAATTAATTTAAGAGCCACTGTCGATTATTTAATGGACTCACTATCACATGTCGGTCCAACTTTTTGTTGGCCGCCAATGTCATTTAATTCCCCTCCCTCTCTAGCTTTTGCAAAATGAGTTCACAAAATAAATTTATTTTTATTATTTTTTTAGGTTAAAATTTATTTTCTATCATTATTAAATTAAAATTTTATACATTATAAAAAATTTAAATGAATTTTCTTTATTTTAAAAAAGGTCGGGACCGTTGTCAACTCTTAAATAGTAGTGTTCATAATATATAAATGCAACGTGTCCTTTTAAAAATATATATTATTTTTAAATATATTTATAATGTTTTAATTAAATATATTATTTTTGTCAATACTATTCACGAGTAAAAAATGTTGAAAGTAATTATTTTTATATTTATTATTAAATATTTTAAATTAAGTTTAAAAAATTATTAAATTTTATATAAATTACTCATATCATTACAGTAAAGTTTAGACATAAAAAAAGTATATTTATAATTCGATTTTATGTTTATACATACTTTATTTGTTTAATATTATTCTTTTTCTTTTACAACTTTTATGCATATAATATATTCTGAATATTACAAATACATTATATTTAAATAATTTTATATACACACACGGAAACATATATTAAATTTTTTTGTCAAAGTTATGTACGGAATTTATTTTTACTTGAAAAATAATAATTTTTACTACTAAGTAGTGAGAAATTTTCACTTCTTCATTATAGATTTTAGCACCATAACGTAAACTTTGTTTTGTATCAGAGTGCTCAAGGCTCAAAATCTCTCAGGTACTCTCCCACCAAACTTGAACAGCCTCCCTTTCCTGCAAGGAATGTAAGGGCGTTTTCAAAGTTCTTTTTCATGATATATAAAACTTATTTCTTTTCATCAACCTTGGATCAGTTCAGTAACTATATATGTATATCTACTAATTTGTTGTTTTGAAGCTATTTCTCACAGTGACCTAACTCGAAACTATCTTAATGGCACTATTCCTCGGGAGTGGGGTTCTTCTACTCGACTCGTCAGCATGTATATTTCTTTCCTTCTTGTCTATCTATATGTCTTCCGTGATGGTTGTGTGTCTTTCCATATTCTGTATGTATGTAAAAATGTATACATACTGACATATATTTACATATCTTTCATCATGGTTGTAGAAACATAAATACATACAATCCTTCATCTTTAGATTATAGAAAATAATGCTGCTAAATGCAAAAATATGTGTTGTATTTCAGTTCCCTTTTTGGAAATCGATTAATTGGTCCAATCCCAGCAGAGTTAGCAAATCTCAGAAACCTTACCAGTTTGTGAGTTAGATTATAGCAACTTCAACTATATATGCAGTATATATTGAAAAATGTCTAATGGATAATTAATTTTATTTATTGAAAAAAAATTATATAGAGTCCTTGAGAACAATGGTCTTTCAGGAACTTTGCCTGCAGTACTGGGGAATTTATCCAAAATTGAGCGATTGTAAGAGAGACTCTTCCTTTTTTAAATTTCATTTCATTACATGCAGTATTTTTATTATACAAATTATTTAAAATATGTTTGCTAGTTTTTTCAGGCATCTTAGTTCCAACAATTTCAGTGGAAAAATACCTGAAACATTTGCTAGGCTGACTTCATTGAAGGAGTTGTAAGCAATTCTAATGTTCATTTTTACTAACTTATTTGATATGATATGTTTTATGTTTATTTTGTATTCTCAACAGTCGGATTAGTGACAACAACTTCACAGGACACATTCCTGAGTTTGTATTTCGAAATTGGAAAAATCTTGAACAAATGTGAGGATTTTAATTTTAACATTTTGCATCCATTTTGCAAGTCTATTATTATTCAATTAAATGAATCCATCTTTCCTAATGACAGATATATGGAGGCAAGTGGTTTGATTGGACCAATTCCATCCATTAATGTTACTTTACCTAACTTGACATATATGTAAGCACCGATCTTAACCATCATTAAGATAATGACAATATTCAACACTATATGATAAAAGCTGCTAATTAAATCCTCATTTATAATTGTATCTGTTTGTTGGATATTGGTTTACAGAATAATTAGTGACTTGAATGGAGCTGAAACAAATTTTACACAACCACTCATCGATGCCAGTTTGCCTAAATTGGAAAGACTGTAAGCAGAAATATGAAATCAGGCAAAGATATATTAGAGTTATGAGATATTATGGAGTTCCAAAAACAAAAACAATGGAATTATTTTGTGATTGAATTACAGGATGTTGAGGAGTTGCAATCTCATTGGAGAGATACCTGCTTCTTTTGGGACATTCACATCCATAAAGATATTGTAAGTATAATCTAGTGTTTTGAGAGGTCAGGGTTTAATTTGAAATTTTTTCTGAGATAACTAGTTATTTTAATACCACTTTTACAAAATTTCTTGTAGAGATCTCAGCTTCAATAGACTCGATGGAGAAATTTCAGAAAATCTTTCTACGTTTGATAACTTGACTTATTTGTGAGGATATGGTTTTTAATTTTAGTGTAGATTTCCCTTTTCTTTTATGTATATACTCCTTTGGAACAAATGGAAATAAAAAGAAAAACTTGATAATTTCTTTTTATTAGGTTCTTAAATGGAAATAATTTTACTGGAGAAGTCCCTTCATGGATACTGAATTCAAAGGAAAATATGTAAGATTCAGTTCTTATTTAATGTTGAATTCCTTTGATTAACCAAAATAAAATTATGCCCATGTCAAGCTTTAAATCAAGATTTTTAATGAAAATAATATTCTAAACTATTCTATTTGCAGCGATCTTTCATACAACAACTTCACAGACACAGGTGTAACAGGCTGTCAACAAAGTAATATCATGTATGACAAGTTTCTCATCTAACATCATTAGTGGATCTTTATTGTAAGTATATATATACATATAGATAATATTTGTGGTTGATTGTGGATCTGCAGGAACTTGTTCTCAAGCATTGCAAGAGTCAATAACTCGTAAGTGTTAAGACAACAACAATCATTAAGCTAAATTATGAGATTTTAATGGCTATGCTTTTTAATTGTTTAATCAGAGGAATTGTTCCATGTTTGAGAAGCTCAACTACCTGCGCGGCAGGATGTAAGTACAAATTTCATATACTTCACACTTCATTTATGCTAGTATCGATTTATATTTGATACACTACTCAATCGTCAGGTAGCCAATGTCCAATGAAACAAACAAAAATAATTTCATCCTGTGTTAATTTTTTGTGTCGAGTGACTGATCCAGACTGTTGTTATTTTTCTCAGCTTCGCACTCTGTTCATATAAACTGTGGAGGTGAAATAACAAAAGTCAATGGCACCGATTATGATGCCGATAACAATCGAGCCGGCCCTTCGACATTTCAATATGGTAATAGTAACTGGGCATTTAGTACCACCGGAGTTTTTCTAGACGATGACCATTTGGACGACCAATTAGCTTTTGACAATAGACAAGTTTCTATCAGCGGCGACGGTGCAGAACTCTACAGAAATGCAAGGCTTGCACCTACCTCTTTGACATACTATCTTTATTGTCTCACCAATTCAACTTACACAGTAAAATTACATTTTGCTGAGATTCAATTCAATAACGATCAAACTTATAGCAGCTTAGGGAGACGCATATTTGATGTTTATATTCAGGTATTTTTTTTTAGTATCATTCTTGTTAGTATGTTATCCCGATTCGGGGGAGTGTCGAATTTTTTATGTATAGAAGCAAATATTGCTTTACGACGTGTGCTTGCATGGAAAGTAGGGTTAAATGGAATGGATAATAATTGCAGGGAAAGCAGGTGCTGAAGGATTTCAATATTAAAGAAGCAGCAGGAGGGGCAGGCATACCAATAGTAAAATATTTTACTGTAAATGTAAACGATGGCACTTTGGAGATCGGTTTCCGATGGGCCGGAAAAGGGACGACATCTATGCCTCAGGGACTCATTTCCGGTCCTCTTATCTCTGCAATATCTGTTTTAGATCCTAGTAGGTTTTCAATTCAACTGACTCTTCTTTTTATGTTGTTATAGCACACGTATATATAATGCTTTCAACCAAGATTTTCATGTCATCTTTGCTATTACTTACTATGTTATATTGTTGTAGAAATAGATGATAAACTTTCATCAGCAAATACCGGTGGTTTTGCGAAAGCTGCAGTGGTCGGCATTGTGGGCGGAGGAGTGTTTGCTGCTTCCGTGATTTTAGCCATCCTTTGGTGGAATGGTTGTTTAAGAGAAAAGAGTACATTGGAACGAGGTATTTAGACATAATATCATTATACTGTGTTACATACAAGGAAAGAGTACGACAGTCGCACCACCGTCTTTTTTCTATTGATACTCATCACAGTTGATCCTTAATCATATGTTATGCGACTGAAAACACGTTTGTGATGGCAATTTAAACCCAGCCATTGCTTATATTTGGCTTAACATGTTCCACAGATCTAAAAGGTATAGAGTTGCAGACAACTTCCTTTACCTTAAGGCAAATTAAAGCCGCTACAAACGATTTTCATGCTTCCAATAAGATCGGAGAAGGTGGTTTCGGTCCCGTTTACAAGGTAACCATATGCAACACTTTCTGCAGGAAAATTGTTCATGATGGAACCTGGTAATCATGTTTTCTTCATTTCAAACGCAGGGCACTCTAGCAGATGGCACTATGATCGCTGTTAAGCAGCTATCAGCTCGATCGAAGCAAGGAAACCGTGAGTTTGTGACTGAGATTGGCATGATTTCAGCTCTACAACACCCTCATCTTGTAAAGTTGTATGGATGTTGCATTGAAGGAAATCAACTGGTGCTTATATACGAGTACCTAGAAAACAACAGCCTTGCTCGTGCATTATTTGGTACAACCCTCATCCAAACATCTACCTGTTCTAACATGAATGAGAAGTATGTGAATACATATAACTGAGCTTCTTTGTATTTTGGTAATGGAAAGGGCCACAAGAATCTCAGTTGACATTAGATTGGCCAACAAGAATGAAGATCTGCATAGGTATAGCAAGAGGATTAGCTTACCTCCATGAAGAATCAAGGTTGAAGATTGTGCATAGAGACATAAAGGCCACTAATGTGTTGCTTGATAAGAATTTAAACCCTAAAATATCCGATTTCGGTTTGGCCAAGCTTGATGAAGAAGATAATACCCATATTAGTACCCGAATCGCTGGAACTTAGTAAGTCTCTTTTCAGATTCATTCTCACTGTATTCATTGGTGTTAACCTATAAAAATGGCTGATATAAAAGCTGTATTTAATTGATGGTGTTAAACTTTCAGTGGCTATATGGCTCCTGAATATGCATTGCATGGCCGTTTGACAGAGAAAGCAGATGTATATAGTTTTGGGATAGTGGCTCTCGAAATTGTTAGTGGGAGGTGCAACACTAGAAGTCGGCCAAAGCAAGAACCTTTCATTCTCCTTGAATGGGTAAACTATAACTTATCATTCTTTCTTCCATTCTTACTCTTGTTTTTTTCCAGAAGAATTCGTTTTCTTCAATATATTCATATTGAGTACATTTCCGTATCAACACACGTATATCATTCATGCTGCATAGTCCTTAATGAAGGAATTCATAAGGTCCTACTCTTCAAGGGTTCATTGGAAAGCTTTTAATAAAAGCTATTATACATATGAAGGATTATACTATAGAATGTCAAACATATATCACATATACCAAACACAAGTACTTTATATACATGACAAAGTTTATGCATTTGTCAATTTGAGTTTCAGTTTTTTATCAAATGAATTTGAATGTGGCAATTAAATTTGTGTGTTTTATAGGCTCATGTTTTGAAGGAGAATGGGAACTTGTTGGAATTAGTTGATACAAGGATTGGCTCAGATTGCAACATAGATGAAGTGATGGCAATGATCAACATTGCACTATTGTGCACAAATCCCACTGCTTCAGCTAGGCCTTTAATGTCTTCGGTGGTGAGCATGCTTGAAGGCAAGGCTGAAGTTCAGGAGTACCTAACAGATACAAGCATTTCTTCAAATCGTCAAATGAGTGCTGAGACTATGAAAAAGTTGTATCGGAAACTTGAAGAAGATGATACAGATATTAGCCAAACAAGGAGTATGTTAGCTGATGGACCATGGACCAATTCTTCTACATCTGCTGCTGATATTTATCCAGTTAGTTTGACTTCTGGACATTGGCAGAATACAGATTCAACAAATTAGAGAAAAAATAAATAATTCTCTTGTTTGGTAAAAAATAAATAATTCTCTTGTTTGGTTTTTCCCCAGGTATTCCTTTGAAACCAAGGCTTAAATTGATACTTTAAAAAAAAAAAATGTGACATTCGATGAATTTGAGATTCCAAGTTTATATTTACAGCTTCTCTCATCATCAAACTTCAACCTTATTTTAAAAAAATATCCGAGCTTATTTCACCGGCATTTAACAATTTATTGAAACATTTTTAAATATTTATAATATTTTAATAATTGTAAATTAAATTATATAAGTAATCAAATTATAATTTTTTGTTATTGATAAAGAGATATGAATATTCATAATATATAATAAGTTATGCCTCTTACTTTTGAAATGTTATTTGAATCATTATATCTCTTATTTTAACAGTTATATCTATAAAAGATATTAGTTGAATAATTCTGTCTCTTTTAAAAACTGTGATTATTCATAAAAGACACCTATTGAAAGTTATATTTGTACAAAGAGACATGAGAATTCCTATAATTAGGAGTGAGATTTCATTTAGATCATATATCAAACAAGTTCTCAAAAGTTCTTTTTATTATTCTCCCATCTTCTATTATTCTTAGATTATTCTATAAAAAAATATTGCATAAATTATTTATAGAAATTAATTTTCTTGTCATACTCTGCTTAGTGGTTAGTGAACTATTTTTGTCAATACAAAACGCAAATAGTCATTGGGTTTCATCGTATCTTCGAGATTTGTTTGAAACTCATTTGCACACCGAATATAGGTGAGAGCGAATAGACCTTAAAGATAGTGACTTGATACACACATTAAAATCTTAAGTTATTGGTTCATTTTTTCTGTTCAAGTTATTATTCGTGTTCCATTTGTGTGTTTAAGATTTTCCTCACCAAAATTTTGCACTAACAATTTTAAAGTTCCATTATTTTCATGACGGCTACTACAACACAAGAAAAAGTAGTTACATTGACTATTTAAACTAGTTAATAACACTATAAAAATATAAAGATCAAATTATATTAAAAATCAAAGTATTTTTGAATTTAGACATATTAGAGGAACCATCTTGTAAAATGAAAAAGAAAAAAGGAGCATGAGTGGTGTCCACGTGTCGTTGTCCTTTTATATATAAGTATATAGATGATAACTTTATGAGCAAAAATAAAATATAAAAATATATATTGTTTAATTTAAAATTTAGTCAAATTATTATAAGATTTAAATATGATATGTTTAATTTTTCTAATTTAACTCAAATAAATTAATTCAATTCAATTCATATATAATTCAATTAAAAATTTTCAATTTAAATAAAATTTTTAAAAATAAACTTTATAATTTCGACTAGCTCAAAAATATTATATTTAATTTAATTTAATTTAATTCAGTTCAAGTAGACCCTACCAAATTGTTAAATTAATGGCACATGTCCTTATACAGATTTATTTAACAATTGGCTATTTATCGTCTTTCTGCCATAATGTCGTCAAGTCATTTGTCTGAACTTTCTGTCAAAGGTCCATATCCCTATCCTTTTACTTGAATCGCTAGAATTAAATTATGCACTATAATTAATTGGGTTAATCTAATTTTTAATTATAAAATAAAATAAAAATAAAAAATTATTCTTATTTTTAAATTAATCTACTTAACAATAATAATAAAAACTGATTTAATGCTGTCTCTTATTTGGACCTCATTTCATTAAATACCAATGCAACATAGAACCTTTTTCATAGTCTACCATCTCTAAGAAATTTCCAACTTTCCTAGATACCTTTACGAAAACCCAATCTTTCAACCCATTTTTTTCCATCCATATCAACCCATTTTTGTTCATTCAAGTTAAAAAAAAATAGCATGTAAATCATATCAATATTATTAAAAAAATTAATATTTTACTTAATATTTTTTAAAGAAAAATAATTAACTCTTTAAAAGATTATTGATCCAATTTAACTTAAAAAAATAAATATTAAATTAACAAAAAATATAAATATTGAGTACTAAAAAGATATTAGTAAATAGTATGTTATATATGTTTAATGTTATATGTATACTTTATAGTATATATACGTTATACTTTGTTGTGTATACATACTGGGTTTATATGTTTTAATATATTAATTAATACATATAATCAATGAATGAACCATCCCCATTTCATTAAATTCCTATGCAAGATATTCTTTTTGCAAGTAGCTAATATGATAAAGCATTTTCATTTGCAAAGTCATACGAAAACACCCAATCACGGTACAATAATTGAACCTTTGTTTTAGTTTTCACTTTACCTCTCTTTTTTCTTTTATTTTCTGTAGGCAGCCAAATCATTTTCATCCAGGGGCGAAGTCAGAATAATTTTTAGTGGCAGATAAAATTTTAATTTTTTATAATTTATATCTTTATAACTTGTAAAGGAAATTAAATTTTTATAATTTTAAGGGGGCCAAAGTACAATTTTACCTTTATTAATTTAAAATTTTTAAAAAATTTTAAGGACCTAAATAATAATTTTATATTTTAGGGGGGCGAGGTCCATGCCAGCCCCTTCGCCCCTGTTTTCATCTTGCTTTTCTTTTTTTATCTTAAAAGAAATTTCCAACTTCCTTTTAGAAAATTATTTTCCCAACTTTCATATATAGTCTACGTCTCAAACAAAATTCCAACTCTCATATTACATATGCACGTAATTGTCATTTTTAAGATATGATATTATGCAATCAATCTATTCTATAACAATAATAATTATTATTTATCAAAATTTCGAATGTTATATAAAGTCGGTAATTATGCACATCTAACAATTTTTGAAACACCTATAATTCAAATCACATTAAAATTTTTTTTTAGGTTTCAAATTAAAAACTATAATATATTAATAATATGAAGTAGTAATATTTATATTGTGTAATTTCATTTATTAAAATTATTTTAATTTAATAAATTTTATTAAAATGTTTTTATATAAAATTTTAAAAATAATATCTTTAAAATACTATGAAAAAAAGTGTAGTTTGAATATTAATAATGGACTAACAAAGGAAATAGCAATCTAAATATAGTTATTGTCAAAATTTATCAATCTAACCATACGCACAACTAGCAGGGTAAATATCCCATATATACCAAAAAATTAAATTATTTACGGAAATAGACCAGTTTGAAGAATATTTACGAAAAAGTACCGTTTCCCCCAAAAACGCGTCCACGTAAGCGCGTTTTTGGGGGATGCAGGGCTAAAGCGCACCCCTGGGGACGCGCTTTTGCCACATCAGCACAAAGCGCGCTGACAAGAACGCGCTTTGCTGATGTGGCAAAAACGCGTCCTCAAGGGCGCATTTTAGCCCGTGTTTTTTTAAAAAAAAACTATTCTCGAATTTTTTAAAAATTTACGAGAATAAACCTTTATAAAGGCTCAAAGTGACAACACTATTTTTTTAAGGTGTCATTAATTAATAAAGAAATATAACTTACAAAGGAAATCTTTATATAGACCCAAAGTCTCATTTCCCTTGTTTTCTTGAGCAAAGTGGGATATGAGATATGTGTATATATAGACTCATAAATAGTTTTGCAGCTTGTTCCTAAACAATGTAGGATTCCTTCCTCTTTTAATTAACAACATGAGATGACATGCTACACTATATTTGATTTTTTTTTTTTACAAAACAATTTCTCTTTTTTTATATTTTGTTAACATTTTCTTATATTATAAAAAAAAAAGAAACAAAACAACTCAAATATATTTTTTACAAATCTAATCATCACTAACATATATTAATAATCCATAAAAAATTTACAAGAAAAACCCACTTACAAGAAACAAAACAACTCAAATATATTTTTGTTTATCATCATACATAACTTGCTAACATGTGAACAAAATATATTTAAACAATTTTAAGATTTTGTATCAATACATTTAAACAGAGTTTGAGTTTTTTTAACAAAGAGAAAGGGATAAAAAAAATAAACAAATTAAATCTGCATAATATAAGGAAACAAGATAGCAAGCATGAATGACAACAGTCCTTATAGTATGGTAGATATCACTACAACAAAACAACCCTACGGCGACACTTTTTTTTACCTAAGACGACGCAAAAAGCGTTAGCATAGGTTTGGCGACGCTTTGTCCGATGCTTCCAAAATAGTCGTCTATAGTACAGTTGGCATATGCATGGCGACGCTTTTACAAAAGCGTCGCCATAAGTCAACATAAGCCGACCCTTATCGAAGGATTGTGAAAAGCTTAGTCAATGCCGACTTTTAAAAAGAGTTGGGAAAGACCTAGTCAAGGCCAACTTTTGAAAAATGTTGTGATAGACATGTCTAAGGCAACCTTAAAAAGGTTGGGATAGACTAGTCTAAGCTAACCTTTTAAAAAAGTTGCGATAGACCTTATCTAAGGCAACGTTTTAAAAAAGTTGCGATCAACCTTGTCTAAGACAACTCTTAAAAAGGGTTGGTATAAACTCATTTAAAAGCAACCTTAAAATGGTTGGGATAAACCTTGTTTAAGGCAACCATAAAAAAAAGTCGGGATAGAATTTATCTAAGGCAACGTTTTAGAAAAAGTTAGGATAGATCTTGTCTAAGACAACCTTTAAAAAAGGTTGAGATAAACCTGTCTAAGATAACCTAAAAAAGATTGGAATAGACACGTATAATATAATTTTTTTTATTTTTTATTATTTCAATATTAATATATTTTTATAAATATTTACAGTGAATAATGATAGGAATTTTGCTTTAAATACAACTAAAAAATATAAAATATAAAATTAAAATTAAAATTAAAATAAAGATTAAATATTCACTACAAAAATCGATCCAACAATCAAAATACACTAACATTTAGCTTAAATGTATATTACTAACATTCAACTCAATGTACAAAAGTAAACAAATAAAAAAGTACCTAAGGCAATGGACATTGATATTGATGTTATACTACAAAAAAGCTAATATAGTTTGAGGTTCCATCATCATCGGAATCGACGCAGTCAGAAAACCGACTACGCTTTGAGCTATTTACGCTTTTCAAGCGTATCAATTCTCCTTCTAACTCTTGAATTTTCAACACATAAGTTTTCACTAAATTAAGATCCTGCAATAATGCAAATACACATGTCAACCAAGATTATGTTCCTCAACTGCTAGATTTAATAGCTAGGCAAAGACGTTACCTGATTCTGATTAAAGTCAACCTCCTCCTATGATTTACCATTACGAACAGATTCAATTTGCATTACTAGTTTGTCTTTCTCAACCTGAAATATTAAATATGCATGATATTTAATAGTGCATTTGACCAGTATACATTTGAAAACAAAAAAAAAAGAAAAAGAAAGACATCTGAGCATCAAGTGCACGCTAGGCTAATTGTTCACTAGTGAGCCTACGTTCTTGAAGATCTTGTTGTAGCTCTGAATTGTTAGCTTCAAGTAAAGATACCTTGTTCTTGAGAATCTAGAAACCAAGAAACTTACTTTAAGCAACTAGGTTAAGAAAGTCAATAGAAGTATTTTCAATTTCTATATGATATAACCTGAAGTTCATCAAATGGTGCTTGGCCATCACCACGATAAAACAAAAGCCGAGCTTGCAATTGCTCAATTTGGCTCCGCATTCTTTCCAACTGAGCTGCCATTGGATCACAGTTTATCTGATCAAGTAAAGTGATGAGATAGTCAGAATGAGACTTACAAAACCAATAAAAGAGGTTTTCTTCTGGAAAGCACGTAAACACTAGTACTTACAACTGTCTTATTCTGAATGTTTCGAGCACGATTGGCATACTTCAAAGTGTTTAGGGTTTCTTCAGCGTTGGTATCAACCGGACTGACACAAGCTGCAATCACATGTAGAAAGAAACAATCTTAAACGAAGTAAAGAAATTCAAAGCAAAAACCTGGTACTAGCATATAACAATAATGCCAACTATTTAACGCTCTAATATATTTAACTGCATACCAATCATCACCGTTTTGCTGTTTCCACCAAGTGAATCCTGTGAATTTAAATTTCCATCAGCAAATGTAAAATTTCTTTCTGAAGTAGGTAGTTTCAATTAAGGACATTTATAATACACACACGCACGCACGCGCGCACACACATAGTGAGAAAGAGAGAGAGAGAGAATTTAGTTAAAAAAAGGAGAATTATTGCCATACATCTCAAGACTAATCACATTCCAGATCCAAGGAAACACAAAAATCACGAAATTCAAGTGGTAGTCTTATAGAAGAAAACTGAATGTGTTCGTCTTTTGCTTGACATACAAATACCAATTTTCTAGTCATCAATGTTGTCAGTTGTTAATGTATAAAATGTACTCTAAGTAGAATGAGCTCACTTCCCAACTGTTTGTTGCTTAACAAAATTCTAAGCGTTACGGATTTATTGAACATTTCAATGCATTAAACCTAAAGACTAATTGAATTGACTGATAACAAATTGATTTATGTTGTCAACAAAAGGTAGTGACTTTGAATGATGAAGTAACAGTTTAAATTGCATAAATATTATATAAAGAGACACAGGCAAGTAGCTCATATGTTTACAAGATGCAGATTAACATTCAGTTCTCCTCCTCCTTTAAACAACCCTTGTCACTTGTATAAGATCTTGTGGCTCATTTGGTTATCTAAAGGGCAACCCATATTAAGCTCAAGAGTTCAGGGAGGATAGACAGACTTACAAAACCCCAGTCTGAAACTTAATGGTCAAATCTCAAATTAAGTGGAATCCATCTTTTCTATTGTAGTTTGCTTTACTACTCTGCAGTAGGTGTAAAGGCAATAGAAAGAAATGATGTAGCGGCTCAAATGTAATTTTCTAAGTCCCTTTCCATTCTAGACTTCAGTCCATGATCACATATTGAAGTTAACATCACAAGGACCCAACCATTTAGGCAAGTAACATGTCTGCAGCATTTTACCTCTATAATAAAGCCCCAACCAAGAAAAAGGCAAGTTCGTTTAAGACATTTCCTATTCTCGGGAAAAACCAAAATTGGTGATTTGACCCATCACCAACCTAAAAGCAAAGCTCTACAGAAGATGCAACCATTGCAGCCTGACTTTCCATAAACTACCATGGTAAACATATAATCTAAAACTAAAGGTTGGCTTATGACAATTGCACGCATAAAAGCATAATCATGACCTTATGCTATTGATATCAAGATATCCTAAATCAGAAAATCAAAGAAGAGATCCACCAACGTTCATCAACAAATGAATAGTACACAATCAAAGTCGATACAAATATGCAAGACCATTCAAAAAGCACAACAATAAAACCTTTTCAGAAACAAAAGCAATGAAGCAAAAAGCAAAAGACTTAAGCTGCCAATGCCATTCCTCTCGTCCTTGTTTCAACCTTCAAAAACTATTATATTTATAAGAAAAAAACAAAAAACAAAAAAAGATTAATAGTCTACGAATGAAGAAAATTGAATAACAAAAAAATAATCAATATTTTCGGTGAGCAAAACTTATAAAAGAAATCCAAAAATCCATTCCATTTTTTTAGCATTTCTATAAACATTACAAAAAGAGAGATTAGTGTCAAATAAATCCATGAAAAAAATAGAACTTACGGCATCAGAAGAACTAGAAGAACGATCAGAAGCAATGCTCTTGAGACGATGCATCACATTCATGATTTTAGACCGTAACTTCTTGAAGCTAGAGGTTAAATGGGGCTGAAGGGAAAGACAGGAATGGGGTTGAAGTATATGCTGTGGGGTTTGCGTTTAAAGAGAGATTAAGTTTCATTTGAGGGAAATCTGGGAGAAGAGAAATGAAAGAGGGGAAATTTTAGGAATTGGGGGGAAATTTTAGGGGGTGAAAATAAAACGCTAGTTTTTGTTTTAAATTTTTTTTCATTTTTAACATATTTTTTTTATATTTTTTTCATATATTTTTTTTTAAATTTTGAATATTTAATTTTTAATAGAAATATGGACTAAAATATTAAATTTTAAATTTTTAAATATTTTTGAAGATTTTTATAATTTTTAAATTAACATATAAAATAAATAGTATCATGTTGGATTACAGTCGACTGACAAAGAGAAAGGTTACTTCAAATAATCATGAAAATATATAATATTAATATAGAATTTAATATATTTTGAATAATAAAATAAAAGTTAAATTTTATTATTAGTCATTGTATTATGCCATATTTAATTTTTATATTATAATTTGATCATTTTTAGTTTATTTACTTTCTACATTTTAAAATTTTAGTATTGATCAAATACTAAAAGTTAAATTTGTTAAGTTAAATTATGTTATTTTTGAAAATATATATTAATCTTATTTTAATATAATATGACAAAAAAATCATATTATTTTAATTAATGAGTTTAATGGTTGACGAAAATAAAAATAAAAAAAGTCTAAATTTCAAAAAGTTTTAAGGAAATATAAAAATTCAAAACAATTGCCAAGAATTTTCCCTAAATTTTTAACAATTTACAAAAAAAAAAAAAATCGTTGTAGATGGTATATCATAATTTATTAACTTTTAGGAAATATCCGCAAAAATACGTTTCAATCCAAAAAATATTGGGAAATCATTAAACTATACATGAATTATGATTTAATGTGCAATTGTATACATAAACTTTGATTTTGTGTAATTTTATACATAAAATTTTAATTCGATCCAATTATTATAATTTATTAACACAATTATTGATATATCATCATTTTATGTTTACATAAAATGGCCAGTTACTGGTCTGACTGAATCAAAGCCAGTCTTCAGACTAGTAACCCCGGCTAGCTCCCTATCCGACCAGCCAATATTATCCGGCTTAAACACCATTGACCAACACTTAAATAGTAAATTGTTTTCTAGAATGGTATCATTATTCAGCCTAACAAAGAATGAGAAACCGAAAAATCTGGTCAAACCGAACTGATTAATTCTAATTAGATTAGTTCGATTTCTAACACGAGTACGAACATATGACATTCTAAGAACCCTACAAATAAGGGTGAAAAAGGCTTGATTAAAAATAGCTCAGTTAGTTCCGATTGACATCGGTTAACTGATTTACAGACCAAACCGTTCTTTAGTAGCATTGCCCTCTCGTTCACTCACATCTTCATTTGATCTACCCTAAACCCTAAACCTTATAACCTTAAACACCAACTTCTAAAACACTCACTCTAAACCATAAACCATAACCCTTAAATATTTGAACCCTAAACTCAAAACCATATCTCATAAACTACAAACCCTTAAACATTTAACTCCAAACCTTAAACCCTAAATTAATTAGATAAATTTTTAATATTATATATTCTTTCAATATTTTAGGAAATATAAATAACATTTTCAATTTACTAATTAATTTTGTTTCTTTAGAGATGCATCAGTTACCAATTTTTTTTTAATTTTAATATATATAAAGTTTATCTATTATTTCTTAAATAATTTCAACTATAATTATAATTTTAATATATTCATATTAATATTATCCCTAAACCTTAAACCCTAAACCCATAATCACAAAATCTTAATATCTTAAACCCCAAACCCATAAACCTTAAACCATAAACCTTAAATAATAAACTATAATCCCTAAACCCTAAACTCTAAACACTAAACCTTAAACCCTAAACTAAATTGATTTTTTACGGCATTTTTATTAAAAACATTATTCACACTCGAAGCTATTAAGTTATTTTTAGTTTGAATATATATAATTATTCACAAACTGATTATGTAAAATTTTAAGAATATTCATATTTTAAATCCAATTTTTTGGTGCTACACATTCAAAAAAAGCCAGAATTAAGGAAATTTGGGACGTTACACCTTTATACAAAGAGTTAGCCAGAGCGTATGTTGACAAGCCTATCCCAACACTTAGGAAAGTGTCGCCCCAAAATTGTCGTCTTAGGACTAGACAAAAGTCAACTCTTATTCAAGTGTTGCCTTAGGCATACATATCCCAACCCTTATACAAAGAGTTGGCTAAAGCGTAGTCTATCGCAACACTTAGGAAAGTGTCACCACAAAAGTGTCGTCTCAGGACTACACAAAAGCCAACTCTTATTCAAGCGTTGCCTTAGGCATACATATCCCAACCCTTATACAAAGAGTTGGCCAAAGCATAGTCTATCCCAACACTTAGGAAAGTGTCGCCACAAAAGTGTCATCTTAGGACTGCATAAAAGCCAACTATTATTGAAGCGTTGCCTTAGGCATACATATCCCAACCCTTATACAAAGAGTTAGTTAAAGTGTAGTCTATCCCAACACTCAGGAAAGTGTCGCCACAAAAGTGTCGTCTTAGGACTACACAAAAGCCAACTCTTATTCAAGCATTGCCTTAGGCATACATATCCCAACCCTTATACAAAGAGTTGGCCAAAGCATAGTCTATCCCAACACTTAGGAAAGTGTCGCCACAAAAGTGTCATCTTAGGACTACACAAAAGCCAACTTTTATTCAAGTGTTGCCTTAGGCATACATATCCCAACTCTTATACAAAGAGTTGGTAAAAGTGTAGTCTATCCCAACACTTAGGGAAGTGTCGCCCCAAAACTGTCGTCTTAGGACTACACAAAAGCCAACTCTTACTCAAGCGTTGCCTTAGGCATACATATCACAACCCTTGTACAAAGACTTGGCTAAAGCGTATGTTAGCAAGTCTATCCCAACACTTAGGAAAGTGTCACCCCAAAACTGTCGTCTTAGGACTAGACAAAGCCAACTCTTATTTAAGCGTTGCCTTAGGCATGCATATCCCAACCCTTATAAAAGAGTTGGCTAAAGCGTATGTTGGTCAGTCTATCCCAACACTTACGAAAGTGTCGCCCCATAAGTGTCGCTATAGGACTGTTTTGTTGTAGTGATAATGCAGAGTGATATCAATTAATCAAATATGGGAAATACATATCAGTTCAACCAAAACAAAAAACCGTTACATCAAGTTAAGCCCTACTCCTACTATTTGTCACATCAATCACCAAATTAAAAGAAATGAGACCACAATTTTTTGCTCTTCCATTTTTTTATATATAAATTAAAGCAAATGGAAGGCAGTCGCCATTAGAACATCGCATTGGTGTCGTTACTCCGTTATTGCATGCGCATATGCTCTCATTTTTGGATCGTCAAGTGTGAGCACTCAAAATGGTGATGAAGGATCCAAGAAATCCAAAATATGCCACTGATTTCCAACATAGAACACATATTTAGCAATGAAATGTTTTTATCACGAAATCATATTAGCATTAAAAATAAAGAGAATGCCTAAACAGATAACATATTGTAAGTGGGTTTTTCTTGTAAGTGAGTTTTTCTTGTAAATTTTTGATGGATTATTAATATATGTTAGTGATGATTAGATTTGTAAAAAATATATTTGAGTTGTTTTGTTTCTTATTTTTTATAATATAAGAAAATATTAACAAAATATAAAAAAGAGAAATTGTTTTGTAAAAAAAAAAATCAAATATAGTGTAGCATGTCATCTCATGCTGTTAGTTAAAAGAGGAAGGAATCCCACATTGTTTAGGAACAAGCTACAAAACTATTCATGAGTCTATATATACACATATCTCATATCCCACTTTGCTCAAGAAAATAAGGGAAATGAGACTTTGGGTTTATATAAAGATTTCCTTTGTAAGTTATATTTCTTTATTAATTGATGACACCTTAAAAAAAATAGTGTTTTCATTTTGAGCCTTTATAAAGGTTTATTCTCGTAAATTTTTAAAAAATTTAAGAATAGTTTTTTTTTAAAAACACGGGCTAAAACGCGCCCCTGGGGACGCGTTTTTGCCACATCAGCAAAGCGCGTCCTCGTCAGCACGCTTTGTGCTGATGTGGCAAAAGCACTTCCCCATGGATGCTGATGTGGCAAAAATGCGTCCCCAGGGGCGCGCTTTAGCCCTGCATCCCCCAAAAACGCGCTTACGTGGATGCGTTTTTGGGGGAAACGGTACTTTTTCGTAAATATTCTTCAAACTGGTCTATTTTCGTAAATAATTTAATTTTTTGGTATATATGGGATATTTACCCCAACTAGCACGGGTCCAAACACTCTTAAAAAATGTCTGTCATTGTGGTTAATTTTCTAGGTGCTTTGATGCTTTCCTGGGTGTGTTCCTATCTAGATTGGCTATGGCTGCTGTGGTTTTTGTATTAGATTTAATTTTATTGCAAGCAGTGTCTATGTTTTGTATGCTGTGGCTACAATGTGCTTTAGTTATATAAAATTATAAACCTTAAACCCATCACCCACAACATAAATTTCATATTTATTAGTGTATGTTTTACGGTTAAAAAAGTTGTAGAAAATATGTATAATTTTAGTTAGTATATGTTTTAGACTTTAAGAAAATTATGTTTGAGAATTCGGTCTTTATCGCAAATATAAAGTAGTTTTAAAATTTGTGATCTATATCTATTTTTAAATAAATTTATAAAAATTTAAAATATTAATCATTAAATTCGTTCTAATAGATAACTTGGTAAAAAATAATAGCCTAATTAATTAATTTATATATTACATAAAGCTTTCAATTAGTTCCTTAATTTAAAAATTTTGCTTTCAAAAAAAAAAACTTCTATCGGAAATATATTTGATACAGATATTAATCAAACAAAGAGTATAAAAAGATTATTTAATCGGAAACTTAAAGAAGATGATACAAATATCAGTCAAACAAAGAGTATGCTAGCTGATGGGTCATGGACCACTTCTTTTGCTGATCTTTATCCAGTTAATTTGACTTCTGGATATTGGCAATGTCGAAACCATTTTTATAAGTTTTGAAAAAACGGGGATCGACTTTAAAAACGAAAATAGAGTCGCCACCAATATTTTTTCGAGGTGTGATCGGGTCACCTTGAAACTAATCATTTTAATAAAAAAAATTTTGAATTATTAAAACAATGATTTTGGTCCACAAAATTCAAGAAAACGGGTTCGGGAGTCGGTTACGTACAAGGAAGGATTAACACCCTTGTAACGCCCAAAATTAGTACCGGATTGATTAGTTATTGTCCTAATGTCAAAAATTCGAAAAGATTTGAAAACATGATTTCTTTAAAAACTTGAACAATTTGAGTTGGAACTTGAGATTTCTTTGCTCCGAAAGAATACAAACATCATATCCAGCATGTTAAGACATGATGTTTTAAACCCTCGTAACTAAAATCATCTCATGATTTACAAAATTCGTTAAAAGGATATTTAGTTGCTTAGTCAAACGGAAAATCGTAACACAGCACGTTAGGGCACTATTTCCCGAATTTCTAAACACAAAACACTGCCTCATTTAAGAAAAACTTTGAATAAAAAGGTATAAGGGATAACTTATAATAAGTATATAATATACCATTTAAAAATAGATAAATAAACAATATATAGAAAATTTTGCCTTAATAATAAAACAATTTAGATGATGTAAAACATATAAATTTTCAAATAATACATAATATGATTAAAGTTAAATAATATATAATACATAGATAATATATAACAAATAATAATAATATATGATAAAACAATTTAATGTAAATAAGGAAAAACAAAAAAAAAATAAAAATTTAAAATAATTAAAATAAATGAATAAATAATGATTAAGCAATTAAATGGACAAATAAAAAAAGGTTTAAAAAAAACGTATAAGTCAACCTAACTCCCGCAATATGAGGATTCAACGAAATTCCTCCACCAAAATCTAACTCGAACGGAAGCAACTCAAAAAGAAACGAAGATGAGCGAAGAACAAAATATGAACAAGCCACAGAAAATAAGAACGCAAAAGAGAGAGAAATTTGAGTGAATGCTCTCAAGAATTTTTATTACTCAAAACTCAAGTGTCTACAATGAAGGGAGAGGCCTCTATTTATAGTTGAGCCTCCCCAAATCCAACAGTACAGATCAATTACATTAATGGCTAAGATTAAAATGTATCTACAAATTAAATCTCTAAGATTACAAAATCATATCTTTTAAGATTGCATATCATCTTCTAAATTGCATACTATATCTTCTAGGATTGTATATCATATTTAAGATTTGCATATCATATCTAAGATTGCATATCCTTGAAGATTGTACTTCCATATACGTCAAGCTTGTAGATAGACCTTCAATCTTTTCAAGTAATGGGCCATTTCAATCGGGCCAAATGATATATTTTGGACTGGACTTGGACTTTGTTTTATTATTTTGGGTTTATTATTTTTTTGTATGGGCCCAGACTAAATTGGCATATTACAGTTGCCTCTCTTTGCTTATTGTCGTGTAACGAGAATAGAGCAAAGATTATAAAAGGACCAATTTTGCCTGGTCTTATCGAGCCTTAACTTCTTGATCCTCATCTTCTTCAAGTAGTCTCTAACCCAACTGCAACTTCAAGGAGATTGAATCTGTAGCTTTAATCTTATTCTACTGCAACTTCAGGGAGATAAGACCTGCTCTTGTAGATTTAATCCATCCTATTGTAACTTTAGGAAAGTGAGACTAGTATCTTTGATCTTGCTTCACTACAATATTCAGGAAGACAAGATCTGCTATTTTTAGTTTGCTCTGCTGCAAACTTCAGGGAGACAGGCTAATATCTTTGATCTGCTTCCTGCAACTTCAGGAAGATAAGATCTGCTGTCTTCAGTCTGCTCCGCTGCAACTTCAGGGAGACAGGCTAATATCTTTGATCTGCTTCTTGCAACTTCAGAAAGATAAGATTTGCTATCTTCAGTATGCTCCGCTGCAACTTCAGGGGGACAGGCTAATATCTTCGATCTACTTCACTGTAACCTCAGGAAGACAAGATCTGCAATTTTTAGTCTACTCCACTGCAAACTCAGGAAGATAAGACTGGTATCTTCGATCCGTTTCACTGCAATATCAGGAAGACAAGATCTGCTATTTTCAGTCTGCTCCACTGCAAACTCAGGGATGTCAAACTAATATATTCGATCTGTTTCACTGCAATCTCAGGAAAACAAGATCTGTAATTTTTAGTCTGCTCCCTTGCTACATTAGGAATATAAGACTACAATCTTTAACCTGCTCCCTTGCTACTTCAGGAAGATAAGGTTAGTGGCTTGAATATGCTCCATTGTCGATACATAAAGATAAGATTCGTCAAATTCGATCTGCTCCACTACCGCTTTAGGGAGATAAGATCTACAATCTTCAGTCTACTTCCTTGCTACCTCAGAAAGATAAGACTACAAACTTCAGCCTACTCCCTTGCTACTTCAGGGAGATAAGGCTAATGGCTAAAATATGCTCCCCTGCTACCTTGGAAAGATAAGATTTGCCATCATCGATCTTCCCCACTACTATATCAAGGAGACGAGATCTATAATTTTTAGCCTGCTCCCTTGCTACATCAGGAAGATAAGGCTAGTGGCTAAAATCTGCTCCTTTGCTACATAAGGAAGATAAGATTCACCAAATTCGATCTACTCCGCTACCGCTTAGGGAGATAAGATCTACAATCTTCAGTCTGCTTCCTTGCTACGTTAAGAAGATGAGACTACAAACTTCAACCTGCTCCTTTGCTACCTCAGGGAGATAAGGTTGGTGGCTTGAATATGCTCCATTGCCGATACATGGAGATAGAATTCGCCAAATTCGATCTGCTCTGCTACCGCTTAGGGAGATAAGATCTACAATCTTCAATCTGCTTCTTTGCTACCTCAGGAAGATGAGACTACAAACTTCAACCTACTCCCTTACTACCTCAGGGAGATAAGGTTGGTGGCTTGAATTTGCTCCATTGCCGATACATGGAGATAAGATTCGCCAAATTCAATCCGCTCCACTACCACTTAGGGAGATAAGATCTGTGAATTCACCGATGTTGCTACACCTTCCTCTGGGCGACATGTCCTGTAGACTTGAATGTATTATGGACTACATTTGCATGAATGCAAAATGTCATGAGAATGATCCCTTTTTTAAATGTAAAATGATTAGGATGCACCAGAATGAATCAAATGCTCCTAACTAAATGATATTATGGATGACATTTGTATGAATGCAGAATGTCATGAAAATGATTAGAATGCAATGATCAAAATGAATCAAATGCCTCAAAATGTGTCTTGCATGAATGCAAAATTTTATGAGAATGATCCCTTTTTAAATGCTTAAAGTGTTACCGCTCATTATTTATCAAGGTTCTATCACTGATGCGTTACCATGATTTCCCGTTCAGCTAGTATCTTTGATAGAAAACCCAAAGAAACGATCAAATTCTACTCAGCAAGCTTGCCCCACTATAATTTCAGAGTCCCTTCCACTATACCTTCTGGGATATAAAGTTTGTACCTCCTACTGCAACTTCAGGGGAATAACATTTGGTTTCTTTCATCCAATCTGTTATCAATTTAATCTGTTACATCATTCCCTGGGTGTAATAACCAGATGTATATGCCTGAAATTTACATGAATGCAGGGTATCATTTTTATTTTCTCGAGAATGATCCCCTTTTACACTTGGGTTGACATTGCTCATCATTTTTCGAGAGGGTATCATTGACGAAATGTCTTATCCAATAAAATCTGAAGAAATAATTATTTTTCAATATTTCCATCCCTTAGGCTTGGTGAGTTCTAAATAATAGTCCTGTTTCAAATTCTCATATTATTTAGAAGTTTCTAGAGTAATATGCGAAACTCCTTTTGTGAAAATATTATTAGTCCATTAATTGTTTTTTCAATATAAAATGCTTGGAAAAGATCACAACAACGGATGAGAAAGAAATTAATCAAGAGCATAGCTCGAAACAAATAAGTTAAGCAAAGATAGCAAATGCAATCTAGAAAGAAATTTATTGGTAATGTATTTTGAAACGAATAAAGTAGTCAAAGATAGCCGAGACCATAAAAGAAAATTGATTGGGGTGTATCTTGAAAAGAATAAAGAAATCAAAGATAACAAATTCAAAAATAGGTATGATAGAAGCTAAGTGCCCCAGATATCGCAGCCTGAGCTTCTCTGTTCAAACTTCTTGAGGACCATTTTAAGCTCAATATGTGTTTAGGGGATCCGGAGTACTTTGTCGATGCCCCAAGATGTAACATACTTCCTCGTTATTAATTCAAGCGTAGCAAGACTACCGTATGCCCCACTTTTGATCAAAATTTGAGCCGCCCTTTTTGGTTTTTCGGCTCAAAACCTCTTTGGTCTCAAAGCGCCCTTTGCGGGTTTTCGCCTTGGCCTCTCTTTTTTTCTTTTAAGGTCTCAAGGCGCCCTTTGCGGGTTTTCACCTTGGCCTCTCCTTTTAGATGAAATCTGAATTCACCAGCCTGAGCATGTCCTTGCCATATATCTTGGTCAAGGTTAATGATCTTCCAAAACAAGCCTTTTTCACCACATAAGGTTTTTCTAAATTTTTGCCAAGTTGTCGAAACCATTTTTATAAGTTGTGAAAAAATGGGGATCGAATTTAAAAACGAAAATGGAGTCGCCACCAATATTTTTTCAGGGTGTGATCAGGTCACCTTGAAATTGATCATTTTAATAAAAAAAATTTTGATTTATTAAAACAATGATCTTGGTCTACGAAATTCAAGAAAACAGGTTCGGGAGTCGGTTACGTACGAGGAAGGATTAGCACCCTTGTAACGCCCAAAATTAGTACCGAATTGATTAGTTATTTTCCTAATGTTGAAAAGTCAAAAATACTTGAAAACATGATTTCTTTAAAAACTTGAACAATTTGAGTTAGAACTTGAGATTCCTTTGTTCCGAAAGAATACAAACATCACATCCAGCACGTTAGGACATGATGTTTTAAACCCTCGTAACCAAAATCATCTCATGATTTACAAAATTCATTAAAAGGATATTTAGTTGTTTAGTCAAACGGAAAATCGTAACCTAGCACATTAGGGCATTATTTCCCGAAATTTCTAAACACAAAACATTGCCTTATTTAAGAAAAACTTTGAATAAAAAGGTATAAGGGATAACTTATAATAAGTATATAATATACCATTTAAAAATAGATAATATACATATTTTAAATAAACAATATATGAAAAATTTTGCCTTAATAATAAAACAATTTAGATGATGTAAAACATACAAATTTTCAAATAATACATAATATGATTAAAGTTAAATAATATATAATACATAGATAATATATAACAAATAAAAATAATAATATATATGATAAAACAATTTAATGTAAATAGGGAAAAGCAAAAAAAAAAGAAAAAAATTTAAAATAATTAAAATAAATGAATAAATAATGATTAAGCAATTAAATGGATAAATAAAAAAGGATTTTAAAAAAACGCATAAGTCAACCTAACTCCCGCAATATGAGGATTCAACGAAATTCCTCTACCAAAATCTAACTCGAACGGAAGCAACTCAAAAAGAAACAAAGATGAGCGAAGAACAAAATATGAACAAGCCACAGAAAATAAGAACGCAAAAGAGAGAGAAATTTGAGTGAATGCTCTCAAGACTTTTTATTACTCAAAACTCGAGTGTCTACAATGAAAGGAGAGGCCTCTATTTATAGTTGAGCCTCCCCAAATCTAACGGTACAGATCAATTACATTAATGGCTAAGATTAAAATGTATCTACAAATTAAATCTCTAAGATTACAAAATCATATCTTCTAAGATTGCATACCATATCTTCTAAGATTGCATATCATATCTAAGATTTGCATATTATATCTAAGATTACATATCTTTGAAGATTGTACTTCCATATACGTCAAGCTTGTAGATAGACCTTCAATCGTTTCAAGTAATGGGCCACTCCAATCGGGCCAAATGATATATTTTGGACTGGACTTAGACTTTGTTTTATTATTTTGGGTTTATTATTTTTTTTGTATGGGCCCGGGCTAAATTGGCCTATTACAGGCAGAATGAAGATTCAACAAATTAGAAAAAAAAAACAATTCTATAATTTCGTATTCCTTTGAAACCGAGGCTTAATTTGATACATTTAAAAAAAAAGTGACATTCAATTTAAAAAATATCCTTTGTTGAGCTCAATAATTTCAATTCACCAACATTTCACAATAAAAATATTTTTAAATATTTATAATATTTCAATAATTATAAATAAAATTGCTATTCATAATAATAAGTTATGTCTCTTAAGCAGAATTTTATCACCTTAATAGTTATGTTTATTGAAGAGATGTTATTTGAATAATTGTATCTCTTATTTTAATAGTTATATCTATTTAAAAGATATTAATTGAATAATTATGTCTCTGTGTGATTATTTATAAAAGATATCTATTGAAAGTTATGTCGCTATGAAGAGATATAAGAATTCCTATAAACAGGAGTCAGATATCATTTGAATCATATACCAAAAAAGTTCTCAACAATTTGTTCTATTCTTCCTCCATCTTCTTCAAGAGATTTCAAGAACGAATGTCAATTTTTAAAGAAAAATATTCTTCTAAGGTTGACAACAACAAAAAGTTTGTTGCCATGATTTCTGAAATTAATATAGCATAAAATGATAATGCATGCTGAATTGATACTAAAGCAACCAAACATATGTGCAAGGACAAAAGCATATTCACAATGTGAATATGACAATTACTTGTACACAGGAAATTCTTCCATCATAGCATCAAATGCAAAGGGTCTGTTGAACTACAAATCATTTCTGAAAATTAAGCTTTAACCTTGAATGATGTATATTATATACCAGAAGTTAGGAAGAGTTTAGTATTTGAAAGTTTGCTGAATAAGTTTAATTTCAAACTTATATTTGAGGTAGATAAATTTATTTTGTCTAAGAGAGAAATTTTTGTAAGAAAAGAATATATGTACTAGGATATGTTCAATCTCAATTTTATTAATAAGAATAAAGATATTGTTTCAACTATGGTTGAATTTTTTGTTTATAGCATTATAGATTAAGTTATTTAAATTATAAAAAATTAAATTACATGCATAACTTAGATTTAATTTGTTTATGGTTAAAATGTTAATGAAGAAAAATGCTTCAAAGAAATTGACTTGGTTAACTCCACCCTTTGGCATCTTTGATATGAGCATCTTAACTTTAAGGTGTTGAAGTTGATGAGAAAAATAGCATGCTGATAAGACTCACAAAAAATTATTGCCCCGACAATTTCTGTTATGGTGAATCAAAAATGAAAGTCTTTCATGAAGTACAAGTCGAGAAGAGCTTCCATGTGTGTTGAGCTAGTACATTTGGATGTGTTAGGACCCATTAAGCCTATCTCCATTGGTGGAAACAAGTATTTCCTGGCATTCATAAATGACTATAGCGGAAAAACATGGGTCTACATGCTAAAGGAAATGAAAGAAATTTTTTTTTCTAGATTTTAGGGAATCTAAAAATCTTGTTAAAAAAACATAGTGGTTGTCAAATAAAATGTTTGCGAACTAATCAGAGTTCAAAATTTTTGTTAGGAGTATGCGATTGTTCACCAACTAACAATGACTCAAACATCACAACAAAACGGTGTTTCAAATAAGAAAAGGAGAATCATTCTTGGTATGGTTAGATATATGCTAAAGGAGAAAATGTTCCTAAAGAATTTTGAGGGAGATGTTGTTGCTTGTTCTGTTTATTTATCAAATAGGTTTCCAGCAAAACAAATTGGGAATAACACGCCTAAGAAAACTGAGTTTGCATAAACCGAAGGTAGATCACCTTAGAAGCTTCGAGAGCACTGCTTATGCAAAGGTTCAAGAAGAGAAGTAGATGAAGCTTAATGATAAATGTTGTAACCATTTTTTTGAAAAATGGAGTCGACTTTGATTTTGGAAATGAAAACGAAAAAAACGTGGGAGTCGCCACCAATCTTTTTTGTTGAGGTGTGATCGGGTCACCTCGTAAAATGGTTGTTTTTAATAAACAGCCTGATTTATCAAAACAACGATTTTGGTCTACGAAACTCAGAAAATGGGTTCGGGAGTTGGTTACGCACGAGGAAAGATTAGCACCCTCGATACGCCCAAAATTGGTACCTAGTTGATTAATCAATGTCTTAGTATTGAAAATTGGAAATTTGAGGAAATTTTAAAAATACGATCCTTTATTATATGAAAAAAAATTTTAGAACAAGGCATGTTTCACATTAATCGAGAAAAAGAATCACGTCCCGTAAGTTAGGACACAATGTCTTAAATTCCCAATACGAGAATAAACGCCGAAAAAACTTATTTGTTTTGAAATGTGTTTGATTATCTCGGCTTTTAAGAAGAGATCATATCCTGTAAGTCAGAACACGATCTTTCGTAATTCCCGAGGTTATTAAAATATTTTTTTTGAAACATTCGTTATTCGAATTTATCGAGAAAATCGGAACCCCGTAAGTTAGGGTGCGATTTTTTCGAATCTCAAAATACGAAGAATTGCTAAAATTTTTTTAAAAAAAAAGATGAAATTTTCTGTGACGGGTAAAGATTGAAACAACGTAAATTAGTAATAAAATGATGGTATAAATATGTATGATGAAATAATAATAAATGCGTTAACGCGTATAACGATAGTAAAGACGAAAATAAAATGATATAAACAAATCAAAACGAAGAGGAAAAAAAAGAAAAAAAGAAAAAAAATAGAAATAATAATAATACTAATACTAATAATAAATAATAATAAATAATAATAAATAATAAATACAAAGAAAAAATATGATTATAGTAGCAACTAAAAAAACTAATAATAATAGTAGTAAAAATAACAATATTTAAAATAATAATAATAAGAATGATGATTAAAGTATAATATGATAGCTTACAAAAATAAATAATAATGATAATAATAATAATAATAGGAAAATAGTAAAAGGAAATAAAAACAAAATAAAAATAAAAATAATAGTAATAGAGTAATGATAATAATAATAACATTAAATGATAATAATAATAATAATAATAATAATAATAATAATAGGGAAAATAGTAAAAAGGAAATAAAAACAAAATAAAAATAAAAATAATAGTAATAGAGTAATGATAATAATAATAACATTAAATGATAATAATAATAATAATAATAATAATAATAATAAAGATAATAATACTACTAATAAAAATATAATAGTAATAATACTAATAATAAAAATATAATAGTAATAACAATAATAGTACATATAATAACAATAATAATATTAGGAGTAATTAATTTAATAATAAAGAAGTTAAATAGTCAAAAAAAGACTAAAATTGAATTAAAAACGGACTTTTGAGGGAAAATTTGACATAAAAATAAAAGGGAAGGACCTCTTCGAAGCGCGTGGATAACATGGGGGACTAAAATGGGCAATAACCCTTTCCCTCCAAAACGCGCAGCATTGGCGAGGACCCGATTAAAAATCAAATAAACTTTCGGGGCGAAATTAAGAAGACTGGAAACTTGATTGCAAACTCATAAAAGGGCGGAGGGGCTAAAAGTGCAACTAGCCCCTCCGATGAAAAACGCGCGGATCTTAGTCGGAGCGGGTCGAATCCGGTCGGGCCAGGGCAAAACGACGTCGTTTGGGGCTTAGGGACGCCGACCAAAACGACGCCGTTTTGAGTGGCTATATAAGCCAAATTTTTTTGAAAAAAAATTCACTTTTCTTTCTTTGCTAAAAAAAACACAACTCACCCCTCTCTTTTCTCTCTGCGGGGATCAAGGGCTGTCGGTCACCAGTGCCGCCGTATACGACGACAGGGATCTAAAAGTCACATTTTTTTTGATAAAAAGTGAGTTTTTAATCTATTCTTTATATGTGTGTGTGTGTGTGTGTGTGTGTCTTTTCGTATATAATTAAAAAAAACTAGAGAAATGGGTGTATACGGTTTCGAAAGGAAAAGAAAATGAGAAGAAAAATAAAGAAATAGACCTTAGCCCGTTCTTTCTTTTCGATTACTTACAGTTTTTTTATTGTTTGTGCTTGAATTCTTTTTTTCTTTTAGTGTTTAATCTCTGCTTGCTTATTGTGTTTGAAAATCTATTGCTTTTTTTGTATTGATGGTCTGCCCGAATCCTTTACAATGGATTTTCAATTGGCTTTTATAGCCAATTTTTACAAATGTGTTGTCATTTCTTCCTTAGTGCTTGCAGGCGCAAGTGGCAAGGGCGGTGGAGACCAAGGGCGGTGGCAATAGCGGTGGATGTGATGGGCGCCAAAGGTCAAAAGACCCTAGGTGCGGCACACCTAGGGTTTGCTTTGTTGTGTTTTTTTTTTTTGTTTTTTCCATTTTCATTGGGTTTGGGCTAATTGATTTAGGTTATTTGGGTTAAGTGTTATGGGCCATTCTTAGTTGGTTGGTTTAGTAATTGGGTAGGGTAATTTTGGGTTGTCTTGGGTTCAATTTTGGATTGGTTTCTGGTTTGGGCTCCCGGGCTAAATTGGCCCACTACAATAAAAGCTGGAAATTGATTTTTTTTTTAGGACATTGTGAAAATTCTAGTGGCTACAAACTATACAATCCCATAACTTGTAAGGACGTGATGTCAAGAGACGTTGAGTTTGATAAGGAGCAGATGTAGGACTAAAAACAAAATAATACAACTGTCAGGAGTAATTTTATCCTGAGGATGAAATTGAGCAGAAGCAAAGAAACACAGAGAAGTCAGAGAAGCATCATCACCCTATGAAGTTGGAATTCAATTTGAAAGCGATGATTCGAGTAGTTCAATCATTAGAAAGATGAGGAGAATCTAGGAAATCTATGATTCTGCTCAAGTGGTCGATATCAATTTGAATAAGAGTTTAATAATCTATCTTTTTGCAGGATTTGATCCATTAACATTAGATGAAGCTTGTTGAAGTTGGTTTGCATGCAGCATATGAAGCAGTTAAAGAGTAGAGAAGCAGCCTAAGCCATGCATGTAGCTGCTAAAGTTTTTGCTACTATTTTATTTTTTCAGTTTATTTGATGTCATGTAATCTAGTTAGTTTTGAACTTGGTTGATAATGTATTTGATGTAATTAGGTAATGTAGAGCTGATCAATCATCTTTGCCAAAGTGTGCAAGTTTCATTTATGAGGTTTCAATGTAATTAATGGTAGTATGTAATGATTAGGTAATGTTTGTGACATGTTGACCAGCTCATGAACTGGTATATGTAATGGCTCAATGCCTTTATTCACGATGTTAATAAAATCATTGAATTTCATCAAAGGAAACTCTCTTTTTTCTTTGTTTACATTTTTGCTCTTCAAGCCCGATTCTGTTTATTTCTCCTGCAAGTATCCAGCCTTGTTGCTCAAGTTTCTGTCAACCTTTGTTGATCTTTATTTTTAATCCCAAAAATTGGTATCTAGAGCCATATTCTTAGTGGACCTATCTTACTTCAATCCTTAAAAACCATGTCTTCATCAGGTTTCTCACCTGCAGCACCACCGGTGTTCAATAGAGAGGGCTACCACATATGGGTAGTCAAAATGAAGGCCTACCAATAAGTATTCGACTTGTGGGAGGTTGTCAACTCAGATGCTGAACCAACACCTCTAAGAGTCAATCCAACAGTGGCTCAGATCAGACAACATGCAGATGAAAGAGCCAAAAGACACAAAGTCATGTCTTGCATTCAAAATAGTGTGTCTAATGTGATTTTCACAAGAATCATGACTTGTGAGTCACCAAAATAGGCCTACGATAAGCTGAAGGAGGAGTTTCAAGGGACTGAAAGAACAAGGCAGCAGTAGCTACTGAATTTGAGAAGAGATTTTGAAAATTTGAAGATGAAGGAGGAAGAAACAGTGAAGCAATACTCAAACAGAATCATGGTTATGGTAAACAGCATCAGACTGCTTGGTGAACAATTCAATAAAGCAAGAATTGTGGAGAAGGTGATCTCAACCTTGCCTGAAAGGTATGAGGCAAAGATATCATCCCTTGAAGACTCGAGGGACCTGACCAGCATCTCATTGATAGAGCTGATCAATGCTCTTTATGCTCAAGAGCAAAGGAGAGCCAACAAACTGGAGGAGCATCAAGAAGGTGCCTTTCAAGCCAAAAGCAGACCGACCTCAAGCTCCCCTTTCAAGCCAAAAGCAGACCGACCTCAAGCTCCTCTATCTACAAAGGAAAGAAAACCTAGAAAGACAAGCCTAGATCAGATGGTGCGAGAAGAAAGGATCAACCTTGCAGACATTGCAAAAGGCTTGGTCATCTAGAGGCAAACTATTGGTTTAGGCCTGATGTGCAGTGCCAAGTTTGCAAAAAGATGGGCCATGTTGAGAAAGTCTGTAGAAACAAAGGCAAACAGAGGCCAAATCAACATCAATAGCCTAGGGCTAAAGCTAGAGTAGCAGAAGAGAACAGTGACCAAAAAGAGCAAGTCTTTGTAGTTTCTTGCTCAGCTGCAAAAGAAAAGGCCACAAAGGGATGGCTGATAGACAATGGTTGCACAAACTACATGATCCCTAATGCTGCCATATTCAAGTAAATAGACAGAAGCATTAAAGCAAAAGTGAAAGTTGGATATAAACATTTCATTAAAGTAGAAAGCAAGGGAGATGTATTGGTAAACACTCCTATTGGTAACAAGCTTGTTTCAAATGTCCTGTTGGTGCCTGAAATAGATAGAAATCTACTCAGCATAGCTCAGTTGTTAGAAAAGGGCTACTTTGTGGTATTTAAAGGCAAGGAATGCCTAATCAGTGATCCAAATGGATCCAAGCTCATGTCAGTGACCATAGCTGACAAAAGCTTTGTCGTGGACTGAAACAAAGGCTTAGATAGTGCCTACACAACTATTTCAGATGAATCCAAGTTGTGACACAAGAGGCTTGGCCATGGAAACTACAAGTCAATGGCTCAGCTAACCTAAGAAGACTTGGTTGAAAACTTCACTGATTCAGTTGAGAAGGAAGAAGTTTGTGAAGTATGTCAGTTACGAAAACAAGTCAGACTGCCATTTCCTTCAAACAAAGCCTGGAGAGCTTCTGAAAGGCTACAGTTGGTCCATACTGATGTGTGTGGCCCAATGATGACACAGTCCCTGAATGACAATAGGTATTTCATCCTTTTCATTGATGATTACTCGAGATATTGCTAGATTTACTTCTTGAAATAAAAATCAGAAGTTGCCTCATTATTTTGGAAGTTTAAGGCTGCAGCAAAGACTGAAACAGGTTGCAAGTTGAAGACATTGAGGTCTAATAATGGGACTGAGTATACCTCAGCCATATTTTAGAGTTTTTGTGATGAAGCAGGCATCAAACACCAGCTCACAACATTTATACACCTCAACAGAATGGTGTTAATGAAAGAAAGAATAGAAGTTTTGATGGATATGGCCAGATGCTTGTTATTTGAGAGAGATTTGCCCAATACCTTGTGGGCTGAGGTAGTTAACACTATTGCATACCTCCAAAACAGGCTCTCCACCAAGGCATTAGTTTAGAAAACTCCATTTGAGGCTTGGTTTAGGTTCAAACCATCACTGGATCACCTGAGGGTCTTTGGTTGCATCTATTATGCATATGTTCCTACTGTCAAGAGGGACAAGTTGGCCAAGAAAACTCAACCTGGTATCCTGGTGGGCTACAGAAATATCAAGAAGGGCCATAGGATCTTGGATCCTTTATCCAAAAAAATTCTTGTAAGCAGAGATGTTGTATTTGATAAGAAATCAGGCTAGAACTGGGACAAGAATGAGCCAAAAGCTACTGCTCAAGATCTTATGATAAATCATACTAAAGCTGATCAAAATGGTCCTGAAATAGACATTGATGATGAACCAGTTAAGGGCACCAGACCATTGGCTAAGATATATAAAAGAGCTCAAGTTGCTGCAGTTGAACCAAGTAGATTTGAAGTAGCTGAAGCTCAGCAAGGTTGGAAACATGCTATGGTTGGTGAAATCAGCATGATTGAAAAAAAATCAGACCTTGGAGCTGGTTCCAAGACCAGTCAACAGGAAGGTCATAGGAGTAAAGTAGGTGTTTCGAGCCAAGCACAATGCTGATGGAAGCTTGAACAAGATGAAAGCAAGGCTGGTAGTGAAAGGGTTCAGCCAGAAGTATGGCATAGACTACTTTGAAACCTTTGCACCAATGGCCAGGCTTGACACTATCAGGCTGCTAATTGTCTTGGTTGCACAAAAGTAGTGGAAAATCCATCAGCTTGTTGTAGAGTCAGCCTTTCTCAATGGATTTCTTGAGAAAGAAATTTATGTTGAACAGCTTAAAGGGTTCAAAGTTGAAGGCAAAGAAGACAATGTCTACAAGCTGAAGAAAGCCTTGTATGGCTTGAAACAGGCACCAAGAGCCTAGTATGACAGAACCGACAACTATCTGACTAGCCTATGATTCGAGAAGAGCATTAGTGAACCAACTTTGTATCTCAAAAGAGAAGGTATTAAAATACAACTGATTGTATCATTGTATGTAGATGACCTGCTAGTGACAGGGGTAATCATGCTATATTGGTTGGTTTTAAGGAGAAAATAGAGCAAATGTTTGAGATGTCTGATTTGGGAAAAATGACTTACTTCATTGGCAAAGAAGTGTCACAAACTCAACATGAAATCTTCCTAAGTCAGCAGGCTTTTGCCTTGAAGATTCTAAACAAATTCTCCATGCAAAATTGCAAAGCAACAAGCACACCAATTGCTGTTGGAGAGAAACTATCGAGCCAAGGTGATGTTGAGAAGGTTAGTCAATCAACCTATAGGAGTTTGGTTGGATGTTTACTATATCTGACTGCCACTAGACCAGACATCATGTTTGTGAGTCTACTATGAAGATTCGTGCATTGCTGTAATGAGAAGCACCTACAAGCTACCAAAAGAGTTCTCAGGTACATCAAAGGTACACTGAGTTTTGGTTTGAAGTTTACCAAGGCTAAAAGCATGAATTTGCTTGGTTATACTGATAGTGATTGGGATGGATCAATAGATGATATGAAGAGCACCTCAGGGCATGTGTTTGCCCTTGGTTCAGCCATTTTTTGTTGGAGTTCGAAGAAGCAAAATATTGTTGCTCAGGCAACTATTGAAGCAGAATATGTGGCAGCTGTAGGAGCTGTCAACTAAGCCATTTGGTTAAAGAAAATCCTGCCTGATTTGAATCAACACCAAAGGGAAGCAACAGAGATCAATTGTGACAACCAATCTGCTGTTACAATTGCAAAGAATCCAGTATTCCATGAAAGGACAAAACACTTCAAGATTAAGTTTCATTTTGTTATAGATATGGAGCAAGCTCGAGAGGTGAGACTGATTCGTTGCGGTTCTAAAGATCAAGTTGCTGACATCTTGACAAAGCCCCTTAGTGTATCAAGATTCATTGAATTAAGAGGGAAAATGGGAATTTGCAACATGCAAACCAATGAGGAGTGTTGAAGTTGGTCTGCATGCAGCATATGAAGCAGTTAAAGAGCAGATACGTAGCCTAAGCCTTGCATGCAGCTGCTGAAGTTTTTGCTACTATTTTATTTTTTCAGTTTAGTTGATGTCATGTAATCTAGTTAGTTCTGAACTTGGTTGATGATGTATTTGATGTAGTTAGGTAATGTAGAGTTGATCAATCAGCTTTGCCAAAGTGTGCAAGTTTCATTTATCAAGTTTCAATGTAATTAGTGGTAGTAGGTAATGATTAGGTAATGTTTGTAACATTTTGACCAGCTCATGAACTGGTATATGTAATGGCTCAATGCCTTTATTCATGATGTTAATAAAATCATTAAATTTCATCAAAGAAAACTCTCTCTTTTCTTTGTTTTCATTTTTGCTCTTCAAGCCTGATTTTATTTATTTCTACTGCAAGTATCTAGCCTTGTTGCTCAAGTTTCTATCAACCTTTGTTGATCTTTGTTTTTAATCCCAACAAAGCTTTCAAGGTAGAACATGGAGAACGCAACGCAAGAAGAGATTAATGTTGTAAAAATGAACAACACGTGTGAATTTACATCAATTCCCTAAAGACACCTATCTATTGGAGTCAAGTGGGTATCCAGGACAGAAAGAAATGCCAAAGGAGAAGTTGAAAAACTTGAAAAGGAAGGCTGATCATAAAAGTATACAAGCAAAGGTATGGGGTTGTCTATGAAGAAATTTTAGCCCTAGTAGCTCAACTTGAAACAATGAGATTGCTCATCTCTTTAGCACCCTAAAGAAATGGAAAATATATCATATGGATGTGAAATCTTGAAGAAAAGGTAAATGTAGAACAACCACTAAAGTTCATTGTCAAAGGGCAAGAAGAAAAAGTACAAATCTTATGGGCTCAAACAAGCCCCAAGAGCATGAAATTCTCGAATCTATGAATATGTTGTTTCAGAGGGTTTCACAAAATGCCTATATGAGCATGCTTTGTACCTGAAGACCAATTTTGATGGAGATATGTTGTTGGTGTGCCTATACATGAATGACTTGATTTTTATAGGTAATAATAATTTCATGATTAGAAAATTTAAGCAATCAATGTAGAAAGAGTTTTAGATGATAGACTTGGGTCTGATGTTATACTTTTTAGGCATTGAATTACAACAAGATGAAGGAAGAATTTTTGTCTCACAACAAAAGTATTCTAATGAGATACTGAAAAAGTTTTTAATAGAAGATTTTCAAGCTGTAGATACACAGGTGGAGTGTGGCATCAAATTAACTAAGGAAGGAGATGGGAAACCTGTAAATCCAACTTATTATAAAAGTTTAGTGGGATGTTTGAGGTAATTGACATGTACTGTCCTGATATACTCTTCGAAGTTGGTTTAATAAGCAAGTATACGGAGAACCCAAAGACTTTGCACTTGAAGGTAGACAAAAGAATCCTCAAATAAGTCAAAGGGACAGTTGATTACAGGTTACAGTATTCATTAAAGGAAGGTACAAAACTTGTTGGCTTTAGCACTATTGACTGGGTCGGAAGCTACGATGATCATAAAAGCACTACCAGGTTCATGTTCTATCATGGAGACACTGCTTTCACTTGGTCATTCGAAGAAGTAATCTATTTTTCCTTTATCAACTCGTGAAGAAAAATATATTGCTTCAGCTTCTTGTGTTTTTCTTGTTGTTTGATTAAGGGAAATTGTTGTTTACTATCATGCTTAGATTTCTTGTGTCGTAACAACTACCATAGCAGAAAACCCATTTCATCATGAAGAGTCTAAGCACATTGATACTCGTTTTCATTTCATAAAGGAACATTTCAATGCGAAAGAAGTGCAACTACTCCATGTGAATTCTTGCAATCATGTTGCTAATATATTTACAAAGGCGTTGAAAGCTTATGTCTTCTAATACATGAGAAATCTGCTTAGAGGTAAAGCTCATAAAAGAACAAGTTTAAGGGGGCAAATGTTGGTGTACGGGCCCAAATTTGCCCGGGCCCAGTACCCATTCACCAAATTGAAAAACCAAAAAATAATAAAATAAAAGTATATTAAAACAGTCCATTACATTAATAATAATAAGCCCAATAATTAAAACCTTGGCCCGATTGGCCCAATAGCATTAACATTTCCAGAAACCCCCTGGAAGCTTCAAGCGCCGTAGCCTCAGCAACGGCCTCCTCACTGTTCCACGACGCTCACACCTGCAAGCAAACAACAAAGAACCAGCAATAATAGAAAAGGGCAAAACGGACTGTATTTTATTTTATTTTTTATTTTATTTTCAATTTCATTCGGCTATAAAAGACCAAAGAAATCACTTGTAAAAGGGGTGATTTCTTTAGTAAATAGGAACGCGCAAAAGTCAATACGAAATTAAAAAAAAAAAAAGAGAAAGGTTATTTGCTTTCATTTTCTTTTTTTTCTTTGTCTTCGAATCTGTTTTTTTTTACATACAAACATTTTCTATTTTTATTTTCTTAACTACAGATATATAATATAAAAAATATAAAAAAAGAGAGAAAAATCTTTACCTGAAAAAGGCCTGACCGCCGTGTGTGGCGGTCTCCTAAGGCGGAGCTACGGCGGAGCGGCAACGGCCTCCGGTGGTCTCTACGACCAGAGAAGGGGCACAATAGAGAGAGAATGGATTCTTCCTTTTGTTTTTTTTTTTTTAAAAGCTAGCTCAAACTGATTTTTTGGACATTTTTGGCTTTAAATACCCATTTGATACGACGCCGTTCTGGGAGCCCATGTCAAAGGCCAAAACGACGTCGTTTTTCCCCCAGGATCCGTGCATTGACCCGACCCAGGGAGGATCCGCGTGTTTTCTAAAATTGGTATATTTACCGCTTTAGTCCTTCCGCATTTTTAGTTTTCTTTAATTAAGTTTTTTTTATTTTAATTTTTCCCAGTAATTTTGCGCAGTTTTAATTTAGTACCTATTTCAACGTTGAGTTTAATAACTTGGGTAAATTCGCTTTTAATCCCCTTCAGTTTACGCGCATTGTGTTTTAGTCCTTTTTTATTTCATTTTTTAATTTATTTCTTTTTAGCTCTCTAATTTTGTTCTAATTTCAATATAGTCCTTTAATTAATTAATTTAGTTATTTGTTTATTAATTTTTATAATTACTTTCCATTTTTAATTAATATTAAATATTATTTATTTTAAATTGTTCTAGATATTATTTATTCCTCTTTACGTGTTATTTATTTTCATTAATTATTTTTTTATATTCTTAGTATTATTATTATCATTATTTTCATTATTATTATTATTATTATTATTATTATTATTTTTAATATTACTACTACTATTATTATTTTCTTTATTATTGTATTATCTTTAAACTATTGTACATAATACTTATTTTTTTATTTGATTTACTACTAGTTATTATTATTGACATATCATTATTATTATTTTCATTAATCTTACTTAAATTCTGTATTAGTATTATTAATTAATTAATTTTTATTATTTTACTTATAAAATACTTATATCTAATATCATATATTTGTTTCATTTACTCACTTATTCTTTTATTTATTTATTTATCTCATTATTTGTTTATTCTCTTACTTATATATATATGTACATATTTTTATTTTTTACTTTTATTCTTGAATTTCTAAATAGGCTCGTATTTTTGGTTTATTGTGTTTTTACTATCATGATCTTTATGCTTTATTAATTTATTAGATTTATGTCGCGTAATTGTTCTTTAAAATATGAGATTTTGTTTTGAAATAAGCAAACACTCCGCATTCTAAGATTCGAAAGAAATCGTACCCTAATTTACTGAGTTTTGATTTTTCTCATCGAGTCTAAATAAACAATTATTTTTAAATCAAATATATAAGTTAAAGAAAATACTTATTCTTGGGAATTCAAAAGTGTTGTGTCCTAACTCACTGGATATGATATTTTGTTATCTCGAAGTAAGAATTTCCAAAAATAAAGACAATATTTGGTATTTGGGAATTTTGAGAAATTGTGCCCTAACTTACTAGGTTCCAATTTTTCATTCGGCCCAAATAACTGAATATCCTTCTTAAGTTTAAATGTACGAATTTTAAATAAAGACAAGCTTAGTTTCGAGGATTCGAAATGTTGTATCCTAACTCACTGAGTATGATATTTTATTCCTTCGAAATAAGCGAGTCTCGGCAGCTAGTTTAATTCATTCAAGTTTTCAAAAACAAAGAGGATGGTATTTTAAAATCTTTTTTAAATTTTCGAATTTAAGACATTAATCAATCAATTCGGTACCAATTTTGGGCGTTACGAGGGTCCTAATCCTTCCTCGTGCATAACCGACTCCTGAATTCATTTTTCTTGAATTTCGTAGACCAAAAGTTATCGTTTTAATAAATCAAAATGTTTTAACGATTAATCTCAAAGGTGACCTGATCACACCTCAAAAAAAGATTGGTGGCGACTCCATTTTCGTTTAAAAGTCGATCCCGTTTTTCAAAAAAAAAATAATTTTGACAGGTGGAATTTAAACTTGTACCTTCATCATCCAGAGAAGAATCTTGACGGACCATTTTCTGGAAACAACATTCAAATCCTTTGAAAAATGAAAAGTCTTTCTTAAAAGCTCATAAATAATCTTGAGATGTGAAAAGTTATTTTCTAGAATGATTCATTGCAATATGTAACCTCGTTTGATTGAATGAAGAATTAATGGAAAAGGTTAACAAGCTTTAAAAAAAATTATTCTTTTCTTCGTTCTTTGTCTTTTCTCACCTATTTTTTTCTACGACACAAACACAAAGTTCAAGAACTTAATGTATATATGACAGCTAAGAATCAGTATCGGTTTTTTTTATATAAAAATGACCCAAAATTTTTATTATTTATGAAAATATTTATTTAGAAAATTATTTACGTGAATGGCCCGTTTTGAATAGTAAACATTAGTGATACTAATGTCATCTTCAATTTTTTTCTTAAAAAAAATATTTTTTAGGTGTCCCTATTGCCGTTGGTATCACCGGACCAAAATATAATTATATAAAATATTTAGGGACTTGATGAAGTAATTACTTCTTTTAGATTGGATAAAAAAGTGGTGACTCTAGGTTCTCGTCATAATTAAATATTTTTATACTTTTAGTCTATTTGCATGTTAGATCTGTCTCTTTTTGAAATGAAATTTAAATAGCCTTTAAAAATATAAGAATAATAAAAATAAACTCTTTTCAAATTTAAAATTTTTATTTAAATTACCTAAATATACCCCTCAAGAATTTTTCTAAAGTCAAAAACAAGAATTTTTATTTTTGAAATTCTTATTCAATAAAAATAAAAATTTTATTCAAAAATAAGAATTTTTCTAAAGTAAAAAATAAGAATTTTTTAAAATAAGAAATTTTGACTTGAGAAATATATTTGGATAATTTAAATAAAATTTTTATATAATTTATTATGTTTATTGTTTTAAAAAATAATAAAATTTGAAATGAATTTATTTTTGTCATTCTTATACTCTTTAAGGATTATTTAAATTTAATTTTAAAAGGAGATTTACCGCAAATGGAACAGCTTTAATTGGTGCTGCTAGAGGAATCGCTTCATCTCTTTTCCCATCCAATCTAAAAGGGTAATTGCTTCATCAAGTCTCTGAACATTTTATATAATTATATTTTAGTCCAATGATGTCAATCGCAATGATCGCAACCAAATTTTTTTTTTTAAATTGGAGGTGGTGACGCCAATGGTAATGGTGTCACCAACGTTTACGGTTCAAAAGAGATAATTTACATACATAATTATCAAGGGAAAGGATTGTATGAAATTGTAATTCCACGACGTCATCCTTTTCCCTTTCTAATGGTAGAATGAGGTAATGCATTGACTGGAATGCGGTTCGACAAGTTGGGCTCGAACTCGACATAAAAGCACTTCTCTCAACCGAACCCTGGGAGAGCTTCTTCAAAATCGATGAACCCACATACTTGGAGCTTACATTAGAATTCTGCACTACGTTCATCTTGCAATCAGTGACAACTCAGATCGACGACCCATGTGCTATTCAATTCTGTCTAGGGGGTTCAGTACGTTGATTCAGCATACTTCAATTCGGCACGGCTCTCGGACTCTACACACCGAAGTCCATCGCAGAATATCCACTTGCCGGATTACACCGTGAACTCCACCACACACCGGTCAAATGCTGGCGCGCCCTACGCCCAACTACAAATAACTACAACCCAGTCGCTCTAAAGCGACGGCACTACATCCCGCCCTCAGGTATATTCATGCTATTTTAGCACAAACCATTACAGGATGCAGGGAGAGTACGAGCGTCGTAAACAAGCATGACGTCTACTTCCTATATTGCATGTCTGAAGGACATGTCTTCAATTTAGCATATTTTATCGCGTGCACATTTCAACATCAGACAGAGTAGCATAGGAAGGGAATTCTGTCAATGGGGCCATACATACGAGGTTGGCTGACATTTCAACCTCCTCAACTTCGACGAGCAAATCTCCTCCGTCACACTGATGGGGAGCATGGTTAATCAAGGTATCCAAACCATGTTACACATGAGAATGATTAAACAACGTCGAGGGACCAATCCTCCACAGTACACATTAAAGTCACCATCTACCGAGGAAGAGGACGAGGGCATTCCTGACGATGTCCCACAACCATCAGAGGAGGCACCGCATTCGAGCCAGCACTCATACCGAGCAGCAACATCACTGGCAGACATTTCTGCACGACTTGATCGGTTCAAGCTGCACTTTGCGAAAAACGCTCGGCGCTTTGATGGGATAAAGGCGACGCTTCAACAGATATGCCAGCACCTTCACATCTCATCATCGGCGCCACCACCAGACCCGACCCACGATGTGGACATCTGAGTCCTTTTTAATTTATTTGTTTTAATTTTACTTTTTTATTACACTTTATTTTAAATTTTATTTGGATGATTATTTTGAACTCTTATTACAATTGCAAATTTTTAACATTGGCTATCCAATTATTCCAGCATCCCTAACCGACATATTCATTTCATCAAGATCACTAACAAGTGATTTTGCAGAATCAATCATATACTCCACCTACACAAGAGTACAATTAGGCGCGATACACTATCCACACACTATCCATACCTTCAAGGATATCATCAATAAAAACCAGGAAGTACCATTTTCTCCTCCTATCTTATTGTTTAATAAGTTATTTATCTTTGTACATTGAGGGCACTGTACATCTTAAGTGTGGGGGGGTAAAAGTGTCTAAATTCTGCATGATCTTCACAAGTGCCTAACTTTCTTCATTATTTTCAAATCCCTGATTAAATCTTGTTCTTAAAGTAAAATTGTCATATTACTAATTAGGATGATTTTTTACCGATTTATGATTTTCATTGATATGTTTTTAAATAAGTCATAGTTAATTGTACATTGATGATTAGTTTAAGGAATACTAGAGAATCAAGCATGATAAGTCTGTTTTTCAGACAATAAAATTTTTGCTAGGATGTTACTACCTTGAAATTTGAAATTTATAAGGATGATATCAAAACACCCATAATTTTCTGTAAGCATTTGAACCCTATAGAGCATACATTCTTTTCCGTGCTCAGTCTTTGATTATGAGTGTGTCAACTATGAACTGTTATTCTAGAACTTGCTTCGTCTATACATGTCGAGACCACAGTTATGATTTGATATATAGAGATGATAAAGGCACTTAGGTTTTAACCCACTAACTCCACTAAAATAGCTCACCCTAAATTAACCCCTAGTGAACCCTTTTTGATCCTAACAAACTCTTTTTATTTACTGAGCCGCTAATATTAACCCCGAGCCTTTGTATCTGTTTTCCCTCTTCTTTTGATAAACCCTTAATCGAGTTTTGATTTGATCAGCTACCGGAAGTTTATTATTCAAGACTTAGTCTATTCCCGTAAAAAAAATTATTATTAAGTTTTTCTCAATTTTAATAAGTTTAAAGAGAGAGCTTGCACAATCAAAAGTATATTTCCGAAGAAAGCTCGTTTTAGTAAAGTATTATTCAGTAGATGAAATTTTTGGGAAATTTTTAGGATAGGTACTTATCAAGTCAATCTCGATTATAACCATTTAATTTCAGCCTGTAACCTCACCTTTCACCCTAGCCCCATTACAATCCAATCAAAGACCTTTTGATCTATTTATCATCTCGTATTACAGTGGTGGAGATTTGTTTTTCAAGCAAGCCTATGGGATTAACTTTTCAGGTTCGACGTATGAGCGATCTATTTTCTAACCCTTAAAACACTTCTGAGTGAATTGAGTGAACCCTAAGCGAGGATATCAATCCTTGTTGATTTAAGATTGAAAAGGTAGCTGTTTAAAGGAAGGAAAACACCTATATTTTCAAAATATAAGCTCATGAATTGTCTCGTTTGAACCTCTAGGACGCTTTGAATTAAATCTTCCATGTATGAATTATCTGTGAATTAGGACAAGACATTGTCAATAAGAATTATAAATTGTGGAAAAAGTTCATTTTAATTGTAAGTTGAGAATTTTGCTTGAGGACAAGCAAAAGCTTAAGTGTGGGGGTATTTGATAAACCGGAAATATAACATATTTTAATCCCACATTTATTATGCTTTTTGAAGTTTTAAGCCTTGTTTTATATAAAAAAGGTGCTTTTAATCCTTTCTTTTCATGTCTCATACCCAGGAAAGCACCCGAGGACGGAAAGAGCGCAAAACGGGCCTAAAAAGAAGAAAATAGGCCTTTCCACGAAATCGAGACGGCCTGGCCCAAGGCTCACACGATTGTGTCTCGACGAACACCTGGAGCATGGCCTCACCACCACTGCACACGGCCGTGCCAATGCAGAAATCCGAACATGGTCAGGCCTCGACTTGTACGGGCGTGTGACATGGCCGTGCCTCTGACGCTGGAAAGGGTAATTTTAGTCGGAAAAGGATACTTCGGGAGAAAGAATCTCATTCTAAGAGCCTATAAATACACCCCAAGTACCACTTTGAAAGGGGCAAAAGCTAGGCCAAGGAGCCAAGCCGAGAAGTTCAGAGTTAAGGAATAACGCGAGGATAGCCAGTTGATTCATCACCAAGAAGCCGGAATTATACTCAAGACGGCGGAGTTCTTCTTCAATCCCGACAGGGAGTTTTAGGATTTTTCTTATATTTTGTTTTATCTTTTCTCTTGTGATGTTTTATTTTTCTTTTATGAACTAAACCCCTCAGACACCTGAAGGGGGATGAAACCTAGACAGATTTTTATTATTTGATTTTTAGATTATATGATAAATTACTTGGTTTGTTCTTAATTATGTTTCATAATCAAAATCGAATGTGCTTAGGTAGAGGAGGAATAGACCATGCCTAAGAGTAGATCCAACATAATTAGGCGGAGTTGATCGGGCGCCTAGAGATAGGATTACGAGATTTTACCGGATTAGGGTGAAACCTAATATGGGAATCCATTGATCGATTACTGCTTTCCTAGGGGGTTATTATAAGCGAATGAGAGTTCCACTAATTAACCTAGGATTAGACGTTATTCACCTCGAGAGAGGGTTTAGCATAGGTTAGGGAGTCTCACGGATCAAGCTAAGTAAAAGAAATCATATAATTTAGGGTTAGGTAATAAAGAGAAGTCTAGGTGGATTCTTCCCAAGGGTATCATAAAAATCAACTGAGTCTTTTCCAAGTTATCTCCGATCTCGTCTTTTTGTCCTTGTTTCTTTAGTCTAGTTGACGTTACTACAATTTACAAGCAATCTTTACCTTATTTAGGCTAAATAATAAAAAGAAAGTAAGTATTAGTATGTAACAGACCGAATTTGACCCTAATCGGAACGGTGGTTTCGGGACCACGAATCTGAGACTAAGAAATATTTTAATATTGTATTTTGAGTTTATTATATGTGAATTGATGTGTGTGAAAGTTTCGTATGAAAATTTTATCGTTTAAGTGCTTAATTTGATTAAAAGGACTTAATCGCGTAATGCGTAAAAGTTGCATGCTAAAGTGAAAAGTGCTTATATGAAGATGGCTTTTTAATGTGGAGTATTAAAAGTGAAATTAACCCATTTTATGATTTAGTGGGTGGCAAAGGTCAAGTATAACCTTATGTTATAAATTGTTTTTATTATTAAATAAAGGTTAAAATGGTAAAACATAAAAAAATGTTATTATATGTCATATTACATAAAATTTAAAAGCCATATTTTTGTTCTTCATCTTGAAATGCCGAAAGTTAGCCATGAAAATAAGGGTTTAAAAGCTTGGAAGGTTCGGCCATCATCTAGCTAAAATTCAAGGTGTGTTTTCTTCGGTTTTTAATAATTTCTACATTTTTGAGATCATTGCTTCGAACCGTAGCTGACCCATGTTAAAATTTTTGAATCTAAGCATGCTTGATGTTCGGCTATTGATAGGTTTATATGGTTTTTGGTGTTTGATGATGTTAGATAAAAGATAAGTTAAAAATTAGTATATTATGTATTGGAAGTTTTGATGAATTTTTGTTTTTAGTGCCAAATTGTAAAATTAAAAATTTGAGAGGGCTTAAATGCAAAATAAATGAAAGAAATGGACTTGTATAGTCCCTATACATATTCGGCCCTTAAGAGGTATGGAGAAATTTGGTGTATTTTGTGTTTTATGCAAATAGGACTAAATTGTAAAAATTTAAAATAGTAGGGGTAAAATGGTAATTTGCCTATTTATGTACTTAGGGACTAAATTGAGATGAAATGTACTTGAATGAGCTAAATTTTAATGTGTTTTAGATCAAGAGCAAAGAAAAACGGAATTAGATCGGGGAAAGACGAAGGTTCTCGAATAGCCGATTTGCACGGACTATCGACAACCGAGGTAAGTCCTTAATCACTTATATGTTAAAGAGTTAGTTATAAACGTGTTAAAGAACAAAATTTAATAATGTCGACTAGGGAATCATGTGTTAGCCGAATGTAAAGGTGTTAAATTAGATTAGATATTTCGTTAATGTGATACGAACAAGTATATGTTTTCGATATGATATGTGGATTCAATATGATGTATATGGTTTGGTTGTGATGTTAGCAATTATAAATATGTATTGAAGGCTTAACTATGTTGTTACTCGGGCTTGAGCCTAGCGGGCCTTGTCTTAGGTGAGTTATTCGGGCTCGAGCCTAGCGAGGCTTTGTCTTAGGTGAAATAGTTCGGGCTTTTAGCCTAGCGAGCCACGTCTTGGGGTGAAACGACTTATTGCTCAGCGAGGCTTAATGCGGTGATATATTTGGACCTTAAGTCCAGCGAGCCTCGTCGTGCGGTGAAGCGTGTTTGAACTCTAAGCGCATGAAAATCAAGTTATGAACATATCGAGAAATTTCTGTTTAGAAACATGATTCGTATAAATTCAACAGAGAGGTACGTATTTTACATTCGTGTTAATAAAATGACAAACAAGTATTTGAATAAGTGAAGGTTTTATACATTAACTTGTTTGAGATGAATGAATATGTATATGCAAGTTATCGTGTGATAGTAATTATTTGAAAGCATGAATGTATTTAGTTGATGGGATAAGGATATGATACGTACATATGTCTGTGATATACTGAATGGTTGATGTATGTGAATAAGAAAGGTAAAGCTTAGTATCAAGTGCATCAATGATATTTAGTTGTTTCGGCTTTATAAATAAAAGAGGTTATGTATTAATTATGTTCGAATTAGTGATAGAAGATATTGGCTCGAATGATTATATATATATATTATTTAAATAAGTATATGTTTACTTAAGGCTTACTAAGCTAGCAAGCTTACCGTGTGTGTGTGTTCTTATCTACCTCTGTTTTATAGATCTTTGATTCAAGTTACGGACTCGAAGGATCATCTAATAAGTCAATCGCACTATCAAACTTTTGGTATACTTATCTTAGTTTTATTTGAAAGGCATGTATAGGCTAGACTTAAGTGTTAACTATTAGATTTTGGGTGATTGTACATAACTATAATGTAGCCTTGCGAAAAAGGCTTATTTCATTTGGTTAACTTAAGTTTTTATGCTCTATGACCTAATGGTTGGAATTCAAAAGTTAAGCTTAGTCATATGTGCGAATGGTTGAATGCTAAATGTGTTCGATTCGTGGCAAATTCATACCTGACCTGTGTATGCATATCTAGGTTGATGTATGTTATATAGAAGGTATGATTGCGGCTAAAATGATTGTGTGTGCCTTAGTTTTAATATGTGCAGGATGGATAATGTTCATGGTTGAATTGAGTTCGTTTTATAAGTAATATGGCCATTCGAATATGGCTTTTCTATTGTGCTAGTTTGAAGTTGAGATATATGAATTGTAATGATCGAATGTTGTATATGTTTATGTTATTAGGATTTAAGGATTATATAGAGGTTGATATACGGTCATAGTTAAAATATATATAGAAGATGAGTGGTAATGGATATGTATCAATTGAAAATTTTGTATGTTCGTTAACTTTAATTATTTTATGAAACATGAAATATGTTATACAATATTCATGTGAGTTCAGCTTGGCTAAAGAGGAATATTTAATTGTAAATTATGTACTAGATGAACTAGTTAATTAAGTTTATATTTTGAATATGACAAATGAGTTGGCTTATAAGGTACATATACATACGTCTATCTATATATGTTCCTAACTGTAGGTAAATGCTGATTTGATTGAATATTGGTTCTATTGAGTTAATTCAAGTTATGTAATGTTCATGAAATTTTTATGTATATGTTCTTGTATATTCGGCTAAGCTATAAATTGCGTTTATGATAATGTAATGAATTTATGCATCTTGACTATATAGCCTAAAAATTTGATTATCAAGTTGTTTTCATTAGTAAAAAAAAAAAAAAAAAATTGAATGAATTGAGTTTTGAAATGGTTTACTTGTTTATAAACTTCACATATTATGATCAACTTGTTGAATGTGGTATATGTGGAATTGGTATTGCTGAGTGACATTGTCGTAATGTATGCTTCAGGGTCATTTTGTGTTCGTTGATGATTACATTGTATATGATTTGGGTTAAAGTATTAAGCATGTATTATACATGTGTGATTAGTCTGTTTATAATTGAATTATTTGATAATGATATTTAGCTAAGATTTAATCGTTGAGCAGAAGTTATAACTTATCCGGTAATGCCCGTAACCCTAATCTGGCGTCGGATACGGGTTAGGGATGTTACATAGTAAGCTTAGTTCCTTTGGGTTCAACATCCGGTCTTACCTAAACTATACTACTGTTCGATAGGTACACTTGCCTTAATATCGTTGTCAGAGTTAGTCTCTAAGTTTGATCGTTCTTTTATAAATATTTAAAACTCTGATTTCACAGCGATCAAGTCTACCTGAAAAAAATTCAAATCCAACTAAAAATACTAAGAGTCAGGAGGAAAAATATGATTTGTCATTCTCCAATTGGGAAGGGATAAAGATGACGTGGAATCACAGTTTTGTACAATTCCTTCTCAATTTTCAAAGTAGATATTTTTTAAAATAATAAAAGAATTAGGATATTTTTATATTAAAAAAAAGCCTCGGTAATCATTCAATGTCAGTTGTTTGGAGGAAGATTGTCGAGGTTGCCGACGAAGATAATCTTGTTAACTTTATAGCGCCTCAATATTTCTTTTGGAACGTTGGTAATGGTTTGGGGACTCTTTTTGTATGACTACTAGTGTGGTGACGGCCCTTCGAAATCTTCTTTCCTCGATTATTTGAACTCACAATCAATGAATTTGTAAGGGTTGTTGATTATTCAAGAGCTACTTATTTTGATGTACTGAACGGGACAACTTTTCAAGGAGGCTTTTGGTTCATGAACATGAAATGTTGAAGATGCTGAAATGCATGGGGGGTTCAATTACCTTAATGTGTAACATCCTCGATAAACTGCTTTAGAAAAGGATGCTTCAGGTAACTTTGAAGTCCAGAAGCTTTCTGCTCTTTTGAGTCATGTTGGTGCTGATGGGATTATTTGGATTTTAGCTCTTTAAGGAAGATTAAAGTTTCACCTAAAATTTAAGTTTTTTTTTTATGGTTGATTTTTCTGAATCATACCCCTACCTTGTATCTACTAAGAGATCAGGGAATTATCGTTTAAGATGGTTAATGTATGTGTCAATTGTGTAAAGGGGCTCTTGAAGCATATGATCAAGTTCAATTTGATTATTTGGTGATTGGTGTGGTTTGGCTCAAACTGTTTGAATGATGGGTTATTTGTTGGGTTTTCCCAATGGCCTTGTAGATTTCATGATGGTTGTTACTGTATGTTACATCAATCGCCGTTTATCTACCATGTCTCCACTTTGTGGTCATTATGGCTTGCCAGGAATGAGCTTGATTTCTAGGGAAATGATTGCCTTGTTCTCAAGTCCTCTGGGAGTTATGAGTTCGGTTGAAGCAGAATTAAGGACGATTGTGTAAGCATTGGATTTTTATTGCTAATTCTGAATGGAAGGTTGCTACATGCTTATCTGTGGAGTCAGACTCTTGCACAGTAATTTCTTGGTGAAATAATCCCTCTGCGTGTCCATTAAAATTCTGGGAATATGATGTGTGTCGAAGTTAACTAGATTTAATTTGTTCATGTTTTTCATGAGGCTAATGAGCTTGCTATTGCTTTGGCCAAGGGGGACATTGATTGAGGCTGTATGTGTTATGTGTTGGCTAGGTAGACTTGTTCGGGAGTTGGGTTTAGATAAAAATATAAGTCTGATAAATAAGTTTAGATAAAAAAATAAAATTTATTTTCTAAACCGGTTAGAGCTCGAGTAAGTTTTTGGCCAGGGTTAGACTTAGCCTGAATTTGCAAAAAAAAAAAAAAAAATCTTGTTACTATTTTTTACCTTTTTTTTTTGCTATTCTTTTACTGTTTTGCTATCATTTTGCTATATTGTTATTATTTTGTTGTTATTGTTTAAATATTGTATTATTATTGTTTTATTATTTATTTTACTACTACTTTAGATGTATTTGTTTGTTAAATTACATTTATCTTAGTGTTATTTAAATATGTATTTTTTAAAATTTTTTATTTATTTGAAAATTTTTATTTGAAAATTTTTAGTGTATTAATGTATTATATTTTTTTAAATTTTATTTTCATATTAAAATAATATAAAAAATTTAATACAAGTAGACCAGGCTAGACTCAAGTTTTAACATTTTTATTTTGACCAAACTTGAGTAAAATTTTAAACTTATTATTTTAATACTTCAACCTAAAAATGGTTCTAAATTTTGTACTCAACCCGAATTCACCCTAACCTAAATCGGTAGTTGGGTTGTTGCTTGAGGTGCTAAGTTGTGCTCTTGTTGTTTGCTAGGATTGAGCTTTTGTGGTTTCTAAATGTAGTATATTGCTCCTGTGGCTAGGTTATTGGAATTGTGATATTTGTTACTTCTACCTTTTTTTACTAAGTGGGGTAAATTAGTATGGATTTCGCCCACGTTATATATCGGTTTGATCATTTATTAATATCAAATTATAAAATAAAAAGTTAAAAGTTAAAATATATTCTTAAGTCTATATATACATTGTATATTCAGAATTTAGTTCTTATTTTCATTTTCATGAATACAGTTGTCTATTTTTTGAATTAAAAATTCAAATCTAATTTTTACAATCGTTGAAAGTCTTCTATTAAATTCTTTGTTGTGACATTTTTAACTTAAAAATATCCACTTGACAATCATGTAACAATAAAAATATTATTGAAAATACTTATTAAGATTTTTTTCAAAAACACTCATTCGAAATTATTATGATAAAGTAAGTTTTTTTTTTTTTTCTGTTAGGATATATTTCTTAAGAAAAATTGATATCAGCATTTTGATTGAAAGAGTTAACAATATTAATTATTTAGATTAATTAATGACATTATAAAAGTAAATGACCTAAATTATGCAAAAAAAAATTAAAATATATAAATTAAATCTCAAGGTTCAGTATAGTCTAGAGTCAAAATTGAAATTTGACAAGTCTATAATGTCCAAAAATGCGAACCAAACCTAAAAGAAATGAAAAGTCACGTGTTAGCATCTAAAACTTTTAATGTATTTAAATTATATATAACCATTTATATGAATTAATAATATTATAAAAATAGATGAATGAAATTATATTATAAGTTAAATATTAAATTTAGATATATTACAGGTATCAAAACTAAACTTAACCAAAAAGCATGGGTGGTTGATGTGGTTTCAGTCAAAGGAAGTGTTTTGGACCTTCATTCTATATAGATATATAAATTCTAAGTTTTTCGAGTAAAAATAAAATACAAAAAAATTAAATGAGAAAATGGAACTTGACAAAATTTGAATTTTTTTACGGTAATATATATTATAATATATCATATATTAATTTATAATTTAAATAATAATAAAAAAACTTTAATTCCTCAAAATGTACATTTGCTATAGTGTTCTGCGATGCCGTATGACATATTTACGGCACCAAGCTGAAATGTGATAACTTAAAATATTGATAGACCTGATATATAAATTTTTCATTTGGATTGGGTATTGAAAAAAAAAACTTTTTGGGTGCAGGCGGAACCAAATTTTAAATAAAATAAATTACTTCATAATCCCTTCTTATTTATTATTTTCTTTTATTTTCCCTTCAACACCAAAAATAGAGATGCATTTTATTAACTAATCCAAAATGTTTTTTCTACGGAAATGTATTTTTGTAAAAAATTTGTTTTTAACTGGAAATAAATTTTATTTATTTTTTAAAAAATAATTTTTTTGGTCAAATAATATCTGACATAACAGTTAATGGTACTTATAGTAATTTTTTTCACTCACATTATATTTAAAAACTATGAATTTAACTATAATTATAATTTATATAGAATAGTTTTTATCCAAAGATTTTATAATTATAGTTTTATACTATGTCTGTAAATATAATAAAATTATAATTATTCTAGATAAAAAAGAGAAATAAGAGAGAATTTTTTTCGATAATTATAATTATCCTTATTAAAATTTGATTGGGGTAATGAGGACATTTAATTTTTTTTTAAAAAAGATATATAAAAAAGAGAAATAAGAGTGAAATTCGATTGATGGAAAAGATAAGTATACATCATTATTGGAATATTTAAGAAACCGAATTTGGTTCACAGAATATACCAAATTGCTAAATTAATGACACCTGTCCCTATATAGAATTAGTCTTCCTGCTATAAAGTTGTCAGGTCATTGTTAAAGAATTAAATTTTACTCGTTTTTTAATATATAATATTTATTTTTTTATATAATCTCACTCAAATTTTTAATTGGTGGAAAAATATGATTAAGCACACTTAGTTGCTATCTATAATATTATTTGAATTAAAATTAGATTGTCAGATCAAAATTTAATAAAATTAATATTTATTGCTTAAAAATATTATTTATTGTTTAATAATTTAAAATTTTTATAGTTCAATAAATAAAATCTTTTATTTAAAATTAACGATAAATGAAATAAATATTACCTTCAGTACAATTTAATTTAATTTGATGTTTTTAATTCATTTCATGCAAATTTTATTTAACAACTTGCCAACCACAAAAAAAGTGTTCCAATTGGCAAAGTCATACAAACATCCAATCACATAATTTTGCGATGCAACAATCAACCTTTTTCATATTCTATCATCTCTAACAAATTTCAAACTCTCATAACTCAATGTATTTACGAAAACTCAATCTTTATTATTTAAAAAAATTAAAGCTAAAAGTCCAGCCGATTGATTCACAAACAGCCACTGTTGGAGATAACAGATTTGGAGACAGCATTTATTATTATTTTTTATAAAAGAGACAGCATTTATTTATTGAAAGGCAATGGAGGCATTTATTTTTAAGAACAGATCAGTGCCTTTTACTCGTTCAATTCTCTTAAAATTGGCTTTTTTCCGAAATCTGTTTAAAAAATTATGAAAATATCTAATTTTAAGATTAATCATAGACAAGACTTGATTTCTATAATCTTGAACGTTTTAATCCTGTGTTATCAATTTGTTAAACGGCACTAAAAAATTAGTTGTTTTAGGGATTTTTAGGGTAGTACTATCTAGGAATCAATTTTATTATAGAAATCAGATCATTTTCATAATTAATCTAGAAATTGAGTTACTTTCATAATTTTTTAAACTTACAAGATCATATTACTAAAAAAAACATTTAAAAAATTAAAGTGGTACTGTTGGATTGCCCCATAATTTCTTTTCGTATCTTTTCTTTTGATGTATATTTAAAAATAAGAATATTTACTTTAAAAAATTAGTTAGTGTCGCTTAACACACTAGCGACATCCATTAAAAATATTTTTTTCACCATGAAAAATCATATTTTTCATAGATATTTTGAAAAATGCATATTGGTGCTATCCTTAATTTTTTTTTTTAAATCGATAATTGGGGTAATAATGAGGAGTGGTAGTGCCGATGTGTTAGGCAATACCAACATCTACTATAATAGCTCTATCTGTTTGCCAATATTTTGCCTATTATAGAGAGGTAATTTGTTATATACCTATAACGACATGCTTGATGTATGAACTAATGCATATATACCTATAATAGTATATGTGTATTAGCTCCATCTATCCGATGTATGTAATACAATCAATCTTTTTTATAATAGCTCCATCTATCCGCCAATATCTTACCTATTATAAAGAGGTGATTGTTATATATACCTATAATAACATGTTATAGAAAGATAATTGTTGTAAATATATAATAGAATTGATATATTGAATTTCAATAAAAAAAGAAAGTGAGAATTGTATGAAAAAAAAAAGAGAATAAAATTTTTAAAAAAAAAACTATTGTAGGTGCATGTACTATTACTTTAATGCATATTTTATTTTACATTTTTTAATAGGATATTTGTGAAGTTCAACTAATCACTATGAGTTATCACATTGAATTAATTAATTTATTATAAGTTATTAAATTCAAGTAATCAATTAAGTGTATGATGTTTAAATTTATAGTAGAATATTTAATCAAGAAACTCAATAATTTATTGAATAGACTCATTAAAGATTATTTTCATTTAATAACATACTTATATGACATAATTATAATTTTACTTAAAATTTTAGACAATATGTAATTATAAAGAAATAATTTAATAAAAATTATACTTCACAACTATGAATATTATTGTTTTAAGTGAAAATTTATTATAAATAATTAAAATATAATATAAAAAATCAAAATGTTTTATTGAAAACTTGATTGCTATAACAAAATGCTATTATAACGAATGGTTATTATAGAGAAAGTTGACTATATATATTGTTATATGTATTATATTGTAATTAATACATATACTCAACTAACAAGATATTGTTTAACTTGTCATTATGATAAAGTATCATTTGAATAGTCATGCAAAAACATCCCGTCTCTTTTTAATTTCTTTTATTCTCCACAGGAAGCCACACATTTTCATCATGGTTATGATAAAGTATCATTTGAATAGTCATGCAAAAACATCCCGTCTCCTTTTAATTTCTTTTATTCTCCACAGGCAGCCACACATTTTCATCACGCTTTTCTTTCTTCATCTCAGAGAAATTTCCAACTTTCATTTATTTGTCTTTCATCTCAAAGTAACTTGCAATTTCGGAGCAAAAGACAGGAAACTTCTTTCATTTATTTCAATCATCTCAAAGAAAATTCCAACTCTCATAATCCAATATATTTATGAAACCCAATCTTTCAACCCATTTTCTGTGCATTCATTCATATCAAGCCAAAAAAAATAAAAAAGAAAACATCTTGAATCCACTCCAAAAATATTCCAATATGTTATTTCTTCGGCTTGTTTTTGGGACACTATTCATAGTTTGTTGCCTTACAACGCTTACAAACGAAGCTGCACTTCCAAATGCTGAAGGTAATTCATAATATTAAGCTTCGAAGCTTAATTTGGTTAATTAATTCTTTTAGTAAATTCCACACTTTCTTTTTTGTTGTTACAGTGGAAGCTTTGGAAAGCATTGGTAAAACATTAGGGAAGGCAAACTGGAACTTTAATGAAACATGCATTCAAGGCAATGGTCGGTTGGACCAACCTTCACCCGACTTTGGTGAAGATCCTGTAGATAATGTTACATGCGATTGTTCCTTCAACAACAATACTACCTGTCATGTCATTCACATGTAAGTATATATATACATATTATTTTATAATGAAAATTTTATCTACCATGAGTTACATCTAAACTTGTTAGATTTTATTTATGAATTATATATGATTTAATAAGCATTTAATCTAAAATTTATTATTAAATTTATTATTAAGAAGTGAAGAGTATTTTAACTTTGAATATGAGATGATGCTTAAGACTTGATATTATATATGTTAAATTATTTGAAAAATGAAGAAATTAATCAACTTAAATATAAGATAATAGAAAGTTTAATTTTATACTTTATTAATTTGTTTAATAAAAGTTGTGGATGATGCACAGAGAGCGTTTAACATCACTCCACTTACCAGCCGACATGCATGTAGGTCCAACCCACAAGATATGATCCGAATCTTAGAAAACAATTGTATTACATAAGATATGAAGGCATATATGGACTCTTTTTATTATATTCTATAATTTAACTATAAAATTTTAAATTTTTAAAATTTTAAATTTAACTAGATAAATCTTTTCTTTTTGAAATTTAAATTTGCATATTATAATTATTTAACTTCTTATTGGTGCCTAGAAGTATTTCACTAAACGAAAAAGGATTGTATGAAATTAGAATATCATGAAACTTGAATCCCTGTTCAATAATTTAATGTCATTTTAGTATTTTCAACTTGAAAAAATTAAATCCAAAATGATATGTCAACTTTTTTGATGAAAATGCTGAAATGACATTAAATTATTGGAAAGGGATACAAGAGACATGATATCTCAGTTTCATATAATCTATTCTCTTATCTAAATTGGATTCAAATTTTATTTAATTTCTAATTAATTTAATATTTTATAATTTAGAAATAAGTATTTTATTTTTTAAAACTTAAAAGTACTATATAAAAAATTATTTTCAAAAAATACTATAAAATTATTGATTTTTTTTAATTTACCTGAAAAATATTTTTTAGAAACATTTATGGCAGAAACTCTGAAAGTTTTCCAAAAAAGACTCAAAAGTTATAAAACAAAATCCATTTTGTTAAAATAAAATCCAAAAATTTAAATTTAAAATTAATATAAAAAATTGAGAATCCAATCAAATTAAATTGAGTTATCATGATTAAAAAAGAAATAATCAAACCAAAATTAACTCAGACCTAAATTTTAGTGGTAGCTATTTATTAGTATAAATACAAAAAAAAAAAAAAACAATTTAGTAGGTAGCTTTTAATAATAAATGGCATCCTCATGTAATTGGAAAAATTATTGGGTAAATTTTAAATAGAAAAGAAACTAACTTGGTTTTTCTATCAGACTACTCAAGAGACAAAGCCTTTCGGGTACTCTCCCACTAAACTTGACAAGTCTCCCTTTTCTGCAAGAAATGTAAGCAATTAATTAACTTTGCATCAATTAATTAACTATATATCTACTAATTTATTGTTTTAAATCTATTGTTACAGTGACCTAACTCGAAACTATCTTAATGGCACTATTCCTCCGAGGTGGGGTTCTTCTACGCGACTCAGTAAGATGTATGTTTATTTCCTTCATGTATGTCTTTCGTAATAGTATGAAATATTGTAACAATTAATTTAATGCAGAAAATACAGATCATTAAATTCAATACATGTTAAGAAATTAAAATAGAGATTTAGAGATATAACATTTGAAGAGGATGCAGTCATGATTGAAGCTTTAAATTTCACAGTCTCTATTTGCTCAATCAATCATAAAATTTTATTGAAGGTAGAGTTAATTACAAAGCATGGCCACTATCCTACCACACCATACAACAAACAATGAATTTCTCACCGCCTGATGTAGCAAGGGCATCAACTCACCTATTCTCATCTCTACAAACATACACCATCTTAACACTCGAAATACCGTTAATACATGGGTCAATAATCTCAAAAGTTTTAGCAAATTTTCATGGTCTACTTGCCGGATTAGAACACCACAAAGTAGCAACCATTGATTCTGATTGCCACGATCAACTCCCTTCTTCCACAAGGAGTTGATAAGGGTCTGCAAATGTATGTATATTTATAATCTCAAAAAGCTTGCGAAGGCAAAAAAATTGTTTAGGGGGCAAAATTAATTTGTATATTTGTACCATAGTAAAAATACAATTTCACAATTTTAATATCTATGTCTTTATAATTTTTAAAAGATTAAATCAAGTCTTTATTATTTTTAAATGGTCAAAGTACAATTTTTATTTATTAATTTAAATTTTTATAACTTTTAAAAAAGTCTAAATAAAAATTTTTCTATTTTAATGGGCCGGGTACCTGCCAGCTCCCCTAACTACCCTTGAGCTCATTACTTTTTGTGAATCTTTTCTTTATAGTTTGGTTTGTTTTCTTTTAATGCAACTACAAAATTTCATTATTCACTAATCTTTCAATTCTTTCCCTAGAGAACCTTCTATGCTAGAAGAATGAAGAATGCTGATTAATTAAACCAATTTTGAACCAATATTTGAATGCAAGATTACTTAATCTTGTGCAAATGCACAGTTCAAAGAAAAAACCAACTATTATTGAATTAAACATCAGACTTAATCTTTCACAACCAAAAAGTAATTGAAACTAAAATTTTAGAAATCCAAAGTACATCCCAAGTGTAAGGAATAGATGTCAACAACTATCACTTCCACCTTGGGATGGTTCCCATATAAATGAATTTCTCACTTTCATTCAATTTATTGGTTGTAAGGAATCCCCAAATTAGATTGGGGATATGAGTAATTCTCTAAAATCAATCCACATAATATTAGACCGGACTTTAATAAGATTTTATTGATAATATACAAAAAAAAAAAAAAAGGCTTGTGTTTATTGCTATCCTTCTTAACATGTCTTAATTTTTTGTCAAAGAAATATTACTTGACAATAAATTTCCCCTCATAACTCTAGTACCTTTTCCACATCCTCTTACCTTCTTTGGCGGAAAGTTATTTCCTTTAGTACATTTATCTTTTTTTTCTTCATAGCTCCATAAGTTGCAACTAGAGTTAAATGCTGTTCATTCTACCTCGTTCTCACTTATTCCTAAACGTACTTACTAGTCATCTCTTTCAAGTTCCACTGCTCACTAATAATGTTATAATAAATCTTGAATGGAGAAAACCAAGGAAGCGAATTAAGGATGAAAAACACCAAAAAGAATCCATCCACATTCACCCTTAAAGTTTTAAGTTTTGCAACTTTTTCATTCATGTCCAATATATGTTGTTGAATTCCTTTATGACCATCATGTTGTTCAATTCAACCATCAAAATGCCAATAAGAGACTTATTAGCATGTTTAAAATGCAACTCTACGGATTTTAGAAAATTTGAGATTATGTCAATTTAAAGAAAAGAGAATCTAAGGTAATAGGAACTGTATAATCCTAGCTTAATGAAATCACCTAAGTTTTCCTTTGGGTAAACTTCAAAATATCAAGTATTCACTCATTATATGTATTGATATTACATTTAAGCCTAACTACACGTTACCTATAAATATTCATTACACTTCTCTAAGTAACAAAAAAAAAAAAAAAAAAATAGAAAGAAATACAATTAATAGTAAGTGACTACCCTTTTAAGCTAGTACGAATCTCCATTTTAAAACCAAAAATCAATACTACTTTTTAATCTTTTATGTAATTTACGACGATAGTAGTTAACAATTTAGGTCACTTTCACAATGATCTAAATTATTGAATTTCATTAGAATAAATTAACTATAATATTCACTATCTCATTTTAAAACTATATATTTCTAAAATATAAGTATTAAGTCGAAAATATTAAAGCATTTCAATTATAATAATTTTCTTTGACTACCATGCATCTGTAAAACAATAAATCAATGGCAAATATAACATAAATCCCATTGAGAACTTTATAAATTCATATGCATCAAGGAGCGAATAAGATAATGAATATATGAAAAATGTACTTTAAGTAAATTCTTGATTAATTAGCTTATGTTAAAAATAAGTATATATGCTACACCCATATTCCATGCTATCTAATGAAACATGTAATTTAGAAAGTAAGCATAAAATATGTTAAATCTAACGGTGACAAATTGCTTAGAAATTAATTGCTAGAATGGAAATTTTTGGTTGTAGTAATGATTTTGATTGTCGTTGTGATGAATAAATAATAAAAAAAACGACACAAAAGATTGTTTACAAATTTGATTTCCATATTTTTGTGGAGTTTAGTTAAATGAGTAAATTCACTTATCTTTAATTCCCGATTTAGCAAGTGATTCAAGTTCTACCACATCCTCAATATAATAGTATCACTTTAGAATCTAAATATCTAAATCACTCACCTTTAAGTTCATGAGAATATAGGCAATAAACCTAAATTATTTACTCTCTCAAATGTACTTCTAAAATATATTTCTTAATGAACAATTAAATGCTCTTAATATCTGTACAAAATTTATACATGTCTCTTAATTTTAAGAGTTCTCAAGAACATACCATAATACAATTAAAATTTAATCTCTATTATAGAGAAATTAAAATAGTAAAAAATAATATAATAAAAAAGACCAATATAAAATGAATTTTTTTGAAAATATGTCTTCAATGCTGCCAATTTAATCTCCACAATCCAGATAATCCGATTGTTTGATCCAATCCAATTTTCAAGATAAATTGTTTCTAATAGAATTGTCTTCAAAATTGGGCTTGCATACATCTACAATATCAACATCATTAAAGCAAATTTCAAATATGTCAAGTGATGAAAGTGGCCACTTTTCATGAGCACTTAAGGCAGCCACTTTAACAACTCGACTCAACAAAATATATACACGAAAACGTGAATCCATTAATCATGTGCATCCGACTTAATCAATTTAATTTAATATAGAAATTTAATTTAACCATGTTTTGATACCAATTCTTATAACTTAATGCAGAAAATAAATGCCCAAAATCATTGAATTCAAAACATGTAATTTAGAGATTTAAAAATATATATCATTTGAAGAGGATGCCGCCATTATTGAAGCTTTGAACCCCCTTAACCAATCCTTAATTCTTGACATTCTTCTTCTCTGTATCTAGTCCTTAAAGTGTTTTAAATTGATTGATGGAAAGCCTTCAAGGGATTTTGTTTTCTTTTACAAGGTTAGTGGCCCGAAAATATAATATGAGTTTAACATGAATACACATATATCTTTCGTGGTGTTTCGGTGTGATTGTACATGTATATGTGTCTTTCCCTGTTGTGTATGTATGTACGAATGAGTATATATATTTCATGGTTGTAGAAACATAAATACACGTAAGAGGTATGTGTCGTTGTATTAGTTTTACTTTATGGTGAATAGAATAATTTTTCATACGTACACTATACATAATGTTTCTAAATGCAAAAGATTTATTGTATTTCAGTTCCCTTCTAGGAAATTGGTTAACTGGTTCAATTCCAAAAGAGCTAGCAAATCTCAGAAATCTTACCAGCTTGTGAGTTAGATTATAGCAACTTTTAATGTATATATATGAATGATTTTTTTTTTCAGTTTTTAATAAATGTCTAATGGATAATTAATTTTATTTATTGAAAAAACATTGTGTAGAGTCGTTGAGAATAATGGTCTTTCAGGAACTTTGCCTGCAGCACTGAGGGATCTACTCAAAATTGAGCGATTGTAAGAGAGACCTTCCTTTTAAAAAAAATAAAATTCTAGATGAATTTCATTTGATTATATATATGTAGTATTTTTATTATATAAATGATTTAAGATGTATTTGGTGGTTTATTCAGGCTTCTTAGATCCAACAATTTTACTGGTGAAATACCTCCATCATTTGCTGGGTTGACTTCATTGAAGGAGTTGTAAGCAATTTTTAATGTGTTTTTGATACGAAAGTTTCAATATATTTTATATGATAGAGTTATGATAAATTTGTATTCTCAACAGTCGGATTAGTGACAACAACTTTACAGGACAAATTCCTGACTTCATATTCCAAACTTGGACAAATCTTGAAGAGATGTGAGAATTTGATTTAACATTTTCTTTATATACTTTAAGGTTTTTTTAATTCATTAGAATTTTTGTTTTATCAATCAATTAAATGATCTATCTTTTTTGTAATGACAGATATATGGAGGGAAGCGGTTTGAGTGGACCAATTCCATCCATTAATGCTACTTTACTTAACTTAACATACATGTAAGCTCCAATAATCTTAAAAGATGGTGACAATATTCGTTATATAAAAATAAAGACAAATTAATTTCTTATTTATGTTTGTATATGGTTCTTGATATTGTTGTACAGAATAATTAGTGACTTGAATGGAGCTGAAACAAATTTTACACAACTACTCATCGATGCCAATTTGCCTAAATTGAAAAGACTGTAAGCATAAATCTGAAATAAGGCAAAGATATATTAGAGTTATGAGATATTAAGGAGTTCCAAAAACAAAACAAAAATGGAATTATTTTGTGATTGAATTACAGGATATTGAGGAGTTGCAATCTCATTGGAGAGATACCTGCTTCTTTTGGGACATTCACAAAAATAAAGATATTGTAAGTCATTCCACTTTCTTTTTTGTATACTAAAAAAGGCAAAAAGAAAGTTTCTTGAGAGGTTCAAGTTTAGTTTGTTCATATTTTTTTTTTAACATTTGGATTGTAGAAATGGAATTTCAACATTTATAACCTCTTTCATTCATTTCTAACTTGTATTAGGACATAATTACTTGTGAATTTTGATGCATCTTTCTTAAGTTTCTTTTCAAGAGTTAGATTGAAATATTTTATAAGATGACGTCTAGTTTAATACCATTTTTATAAATTTTCTTGTAGAGATCTCAGCTTTAATAGACTCACTGGAGAAATTCCAAATCAGATTTCTCATCTTGATTTCGATAATATGTAAGGATATGGTTTTTAGTTGTAGTGTAAACTACGTATTCTTTTATCTATATACTCATTTGGATCAAATGGATATAAAAGAAAAACTTGATGATTTCTTTTCATTAGGTTCTTAAATGGAAACAATTTTACTGGATCAGTCCCTCAATGGATACGGAAGACAAAAGAAAAAGTGTAAGATTCACTTCTTATTTAATGTTGAATTCCATTCATTATATGCTTAACAAGTTTGATTAACCAAAATCAAACTAATATCAGCTTTAATAGACTTGTTGCCGATATCAAGCTTTTAATAGAGATATTTATGAGTATACCTGCAGACTTTTAATGAAAATAATATTCTAAACTATTCTCTTTGCAGGGATCTTTCATACAACAACTTCAATGACACAGGTGAACCAAGCTGCCAAATAAGTAAAGCCGTGTATGACAAGTTTCTCCTCTAACTCCATTAGTGGATCTTTGTTCTAAATGGTTGTATATATATCATTTGTGGTTGATTGTGGATCTGCAGGAACTTGTTCGGAAGCATTGCAAGAGTCAATAACTCGTAAGTGTTAACACAACAACAATCATTAAACTAATTTTTTGTCTTTCAGCCACTTCAATTCTGGGATTTTAATGCCTAAGCTTTTTAATTGTTTTATTAGAGGAATTGTTCCATGTTTGAGAAGCCAAATTAACTGCACAGCCGAGCGTGAGTACAAATTTCATATATGTTAGATATTCAGAATTGCTGGTGACACTTCATCTATGTTAATGCTGATATACATTTGCTAATTCAACTTAGTTTAGATGATATTACTGTTATATATTGCAATACCTGAAGGACATTAGTTTAGATTATATACACTTCATCTATGTTGCTTTTGATCAAGCGAAAAAAAAAAAATCTTCTATTTAAAGATTTGGGGAATATGGATAATAAAATGAAAGTAGACTTTTTCACTAGTATTTAAGTCAAGTCAAGTTCGAATGCTACTTAAATACTACTCAATCCGAACAATATTAAGCTCATATCATAAAATGGATGGCGACATATGTGATAATACTAAAAAAAACTTCTCAAATATAGCAACAATTTTTTAGCTGCCATTTGTTATAACCAACCACCTAATTAAAACAGAGACAGAATTTTTTTTTTGAAATAATATTGAGGTAGGCATGGTAAGGTAGGCATGGTAATGTTGTATTCTTTAAAGTTTTCTTTCTCCTCTTTTCCATGTGATATTTGCTACAAACTATTGTTATTTTCCTCAGCTTTGCGGCCCTTTGTCCATATAAACTGCGGAGGGGGAGAAATAACTGTTAATGGCACCACTTACGAAGCCGACAACGATCAAGCTGGGCCTTCGACATTTTTCCAAAGTACCCACTGGGCATTTAGCAGCACCGGAATTTTTCTAGACAATGGCAAGGACGACGATAACTATATTTCTGACAATGGACAAGTTTCTGTCAATGGTGGTGATGAACAACTCTACAAAAATGCAAGGCTTGCGCCTAGCTCTTTGACTTACTATGCATTCTGTCTCTCCAATGCAATGTACACGGTAAATCTTCATTTCGCTGAGATTCAGTTCACTAATGATCAAAATTACAGCAGCTTGGGGAGGCGCATATTTGATGTTTACATTCAGGTTTGTTTTTAGTATCATTCTTGTTACTACTAAGTTCTATATGTTAGAATTTGGTTTAACTTAATTGGTTTACATGTTATCCTGATTTGGGTGAGTGTCGAATTTTCGATATAAATATACACAAATGTTGCTTTACAGCATGTGCTTGCACGGAAAGTAAGGTTAAATGGAACGGATAATAATTGCAGGGAGAGCGGGTGCTGAAGGATTTCAATATTAAAGGAAAAAAAGGAGGGGCAGGCATACCAACAGTAAAACCATTCAATGCAAGTGTAACCGATGGCACTTTAGAGATTCGTTTCCAATGGGCCGGAAAAGGGACAACTTCTATACCCGAGAAAGGAGTTTACGGCCCTCTAATCTCAGCAATATCCATTTTTGATCCTAGTAGGTTTTCAATTCATTTCTCTTATCATTCCCTGTTAATTGCAGAAGTAGATACTAGGATTCGGACCTCGCATCGTCTCTTAGAAGTGGTTTTATATATTAACTGGACTAAGCCTCGAGGGATAGGCTGATAGACAGATCTCTGGGCCTTATCTCTGTTCTTTCATTTGTTGATATGTCACATCTAATAAATTATGCTTTCGAATAAGATGTTCATGTCATCATTGCAACTTACTTATATATAATGTTGTTGAACCAGAATATAAACCTGGAAGTGGTGGTATCTCAGCAGCTGCAGTGGTCGGTATTGTGGTCGGAGTAGTGTTTGCTGCTTTACTGATTTTAGGCATCCTTTGGTGGAATGGCTGTTTAAAACGGAAGAGTACATTGGAACAAGGTATTTAGACGGAATATCATTATACTCTGTTTCATACAACAGTTGCACCGTCTTTATGCTGCAGTTTTCAGTTCTTCTTTGTATTGGTACTCATCAAAATTGATCCTAATATCATATGTTATGCTACTGAAAACACGTTTGTCATCGCAATTTAAACCCGGTCATTCCATTTTTTCACGATTTTGGCACAAAATAGTAAACATATGTAGTGTCCATAAGTCCAATTTAAATAATATTATAAATCTTTCTTATAATAGGTTTAACATGTTCCACAGATCTAAAAGGTATAGAATTGCAGACAACTTCCTTTACCTTAAGGCAAATTAAAGCTGCTACAAACGATTTTCATGCTTCTAATAAGATTGGAGAAGGTGGTTTTGGTCCCGTCTACAAGGTAATCATGTGCAACACTTTCTGCAGGTAAATTGTTTGTGATGGAACCTGGTAATCATGTTTTCTTCATTTCAAACGCAGGGCACTCTAGCAGATGGGACTATGATCGCTGTTAAGCAGCTATCAGCTCGATCGAAGCAAGGAAACCGTGAGTTTGTGACTGAGATTGGCATGATTTCAGCTCTACAGCACCCTCATCTTGTAAAGTTGTATGGATGTTGCATTGAAGGAAACCAACTGATGCTTATATACGAGTACCTGGAAAACAACAGCCTTGCTCGTGCATTATTTGGTACAAACCTCATCCAATGTCTACCTGTTCTAACATGAATGAGAAGTATGTGAATACATATAACTGAGCTACTCTTTTTATTTTGACAATGAAAAGAGCCACAAGAATCTCAGTCGATATTAGACTGGCCAACAAGAAAGAAGATCTGCATTGGTATAGCAAGAGGATTAGCTTTCCTCCATGAAGAATCAAGGTTGAAGATTGTGCATAGAGACATCAAGGCCACCAATGTGTTGCTTGATAAGAATCTAAACCCTAAAATATCCGACTTTGGTTTGGCTAAGCTTGATGAAGAAGATAATACCCACATTAGCACCCGAATTGCAGGAACTTAGTAAGTCTCTTTTCAGATTCATTCTCACTATTCATTGATGTTAACCTATAAAAAGCTGTATTTAATTGACGATGTTAAATTTCCAGTGGCTATATGGCTCCTGAGTATGCATTGCATGGCCATTTGACAGAGAAAGCGGATGTTTATAGTTTTGGGATAGTGGCTCTTGAAACTGTTAGTGGGAGGTGCAACACTAGAATCCGCCCAAAGTAAGAACCTTTCATTCTCCTTGAATGGGTAAATTAAGTTCTCATTCTTTCTTCCATTATGCATCTTCATTAATATGTTGCTATGTTGCTCCCACTCTTATTTTTCTAAAGTATTTGCTTCCAACACGTGTTCAGCATATTCATTTCCGCATTCAACACACATATGTATCAAATGTCAAGAACTTATTACATATGCCAGATACGACTACCATATACACATGACAAAGAAAGCTTATGCATTAGTGAGTTTGAGCGTCATATTTTATGAAATGAAACTGAATGTGGCAATTAAATTTTGTGTTTTTTCTAGGCTCATGTTTTGAAGGAGAATGGGAACTTGTTGGAAGTAGTCGATACAAGGATTGGCTCGGATTGCGACAAAAACGAGGTGATGACAATGATAAATGTTGCTCTATTATGCACAAATCCCACTGCTTCAGCTAGACCTCCAATGTCTTCAGTGGTGAGCATGCTTGAAGGCAAGGCCGAAGTTCAGGAATACTGCACGGATTCAATGTCCTCTTCAAGTCGTCAAAAGAATGTTGAAACTATGAAAAAGTTGTATATGAAACTTGAAGATAATGATGACGCAGATACTAGCCAGACAAAGAGTATGTTAGGTGATGCGCCATGGACCACTTCTTCAACATCTGCTGCTGATCTCTATCCAGTTAGTTTGACTTCTGGGTATTGGCAGAATAGAGATTCCACAAACTAGAAACAATTTTCTATCACGATCTTGCTGCTGAAATAAGTTCATAGAGAATCAGACAACGTATAATTCCCCTCCCCTTCCCAGAAGTTTAGTACTCCTTTTGAACCCAAGGCTTAATTAGCCCTTTTGTCCAATAAATTTGACGGTGGAATTTCGATATTTGTATACCTCTTGTCTCTCATTATCAAACTGCAATAACCATTGTCGAAACCATTTTTTTTTTGAAAAACGGGCTAATCTTAAAAATATAGAGTCGTCACCAATTTTTTTTGAAGTATGATTGGGTCACCTTATAAAATATTTGGTCTACGAATTTTAAGAAAATAAATCCGGGAGTCGGTTACGCACGAGGAAGGATTAGCACCCTCGCGACGCCCAAAATTGGTACCTTACTGATTGATTAATTTACTAATGTCGAAAATTGGAAACAATTTTAAAATACGAACCCTTTAGAAAATGTTTGGATAATTCGAATTGAATATCGAAATTCTTTTGTTCCGAAAAGATGAAATACTACATCCAGCATGATAGGACACGATGTCTCAAACCCTCGATACCAAGATCATTTCATGATTTCTAAAATTCATACATTGCAATTTAAAAAAAGATATTCCGTTATTTGGCCAAACGAAGAAAAAAACCGAAACCCAGCACGATTGGGCACGATTTCTCGAATTTCTAAACATGAAATATTGCATTGTGTAAGATAACATGATCAAAATCTTAAAAAGATATTTAGTCACTTGGACGAACGGAAAATCGAAACCCAGCACGATTGGGCACAATTCCTCGAACCTCCAAACACAGAACATTGCCTTGTTTAGAAATCCTTTTTATGAGTTTGGGTAAAAAGTGGAAAAAAGTCGATGTAATCTTTAAAATAAAAAAATCGGTTAAAACGTAAAAATGATCATACTTAGCGAATAATGATAATGTAAACACGATAATACAAACCATAGAATAATAATGATAGTAACAAAAAAAAAAAATACAATAATAATGATAGAATACATTAATAAACAAATAATAGTAAATAATAATAATAAATAATAATAAATAATAATAATAAACAGAATAATAACAACAACATAATTATAGCACTAATAATATAAAAAATGGTAACAATAAAATAACAAAAATATAGTAGCAGTAATATAAAAAATAATTATAATAGTAAAATAATAATAATACTAAATTAGTAATGTTACAAAAACAGAAAACAATAATAGTAAATATAATGATAATAATGAAAGAAAATAATAATAATAATAATCATAATAATAATAATATTAAAATTGATAGTAATAATAATAAAAATAATTAGAATGATCAAAAATAGCCATAATAATGTAGGTAATAAAAATAATAATACTAATGATAGTAAATATAATAATAAAAATAAGAATAAAAATAAGAATAGTCATAAATATAATAATAATAGTACGTATAATAATAATAATAATAAATTCAAAGTCAACAATAGTATTATAACAAAACAGTAGTCGTAATAATAAATAGTAATGAAATAATAATAATAATAATAATAATAATAATAATAATAATAATAGGAATGATAATATTAAAAGTAATGATGATAATAATATAAAAATGTAAAAAAAGAAAAAATAATGTTAAAACAATAACACAATAACAAAAATAGAAAAAAAATAAAAAAAAGAAACCTTTTTTCGGCAATTTTAAAATGGGTAAGCTAAAAAAATAAAAAAAAGAAACACTTTTTCGACAATTTCAAAATGGGTAAGCTCCTTCTATTTTATTTTTATTTTCGTATGTAAAAATAAAATAAAATTGAAAGATAGAATAAAATAAACAGAAGAATAGACGAAAATCACCTCTTTTGTTTACATTTTTGATTAATTTCATGTATCTCTTGTATTGAAAATCTCTCTTTTTCTTGTATTCGAATCTCTCTTTTTTCTCCAAAAAAAAACCGTCCCCCTCTACAATGGTTTTCAATGGCTTTTATAACCAAATTTTACAATTTATAAGCAAATGGGGTGATGGAGTTAGTGGGGTGGTGGAGTTAGCGGTCTGTTTAGTGAGGTGATGTAGTTAGTGGTTGGCTTAGTGGTCTAGTTGGGTTAGGGTTACTTGGGCTTGGTTAATTGAGTTTGGTTTGATTTGAATTTATTATTTGGGTTTGTATTTGGACTCTGAACTAAAAATTGGGGTAAAAAATTAGGTCGTACAACCACCATGGACTTAGTCACAACAATAGTTATTCTACTTTGATCTTGTTATCTTTTTTTATTTCAAATTTAATGTTATTTTTTAAAATTTCTTTATCTTTTCTTTATGGTTTCATGAGTTATGTAACTCTATAAATAGTTACCTAGATCTCAATAAACCCATTCACTTTTTCATTACTCCAATACATTTTACGGGTGAACAGAGCCTAAAAGGCTCAATGGAGCATTTTTTTTTTTTTTTTCCTTCTCTCTTTTCCCTCGTCACGCCCAAATGGATTCAACCATCATCAACTCCAATGCTATAAACAATATCACAGTTGGTCAATTTAATCCTCTAACCCAACTACCCATCAAGCTGGTGAGTAGTCATAATTTCTCCCTTTGGAAGGCCCAAGCATCAATGCTTATGCATGGTCATAACCTTTATGGTCATCTAGATGGCACTATACCTGAACCCATCTGTACTATCCCATAAAACACCAATACCATGAAAACCTAGCACATATCTCTTGGTTTCGTCAAGATCAATTGATTGAAAATGTCATTCTGACATGTGTTGATCCTATTATTGCTACCATAATTGTTGCTGCCACTAATACAAAGATTGTATGGGATACTCTTCATACATATGCTAACAAGTCTCAAATAAGAAATTTTAGACTACGTGATTGTTTAGCTCGACTGACCAAAGAAACTCTTCCTATAACATATTATCTTCATCAAGTCCACTCTCTTTGTGATGAACTTGTTGCGAAAATCCTAACTACCCTAAAGCTCAAGATTTTAAAGCCTCAGAGCTTAGTCCTAGATATGCTACACTTCAAGTCGTTGCCACAAGAAATTGGCTTCCAAATAGCCAAAGGAATGTAGTGACTGAGAAGATGACAATATTTCTGCACAAGACAGTTACCTTCACACAATTTTATCATGGTTAAATGATTTTTGATGATATCACCAAGCATGTTGAGACAAAAAATACAAGGTTGTCTTACCTTTTCCCTCATATTTCTAATCCTTATGCAAAAAAAGCCACAAATTGCAAAAAAAAAAAAAAAAAAATGAAATTTATGAACCTCACCTCAGCCACTTGATTTGAAATTTTCTTCCAAATGGAGCTAAGGAAAGCATGCTACTGAAAGAACCAAGGAAGCTATTGATAAGGATTATATAAGAATGGAGTTGATGATAAGCCAGCCTGTTGGAGTTGGCCCGCATGCAGCACATGATGCAGACAAGAAGCAGAGAACCATGCAGATACTGCTGAAGTTGATGCAGCTGTTCAATTTCAGTTTATTTAGTTACTTCAAGTGATGTTTTGTAACTTAGTTAAATTGGAACCAAGTTGTTAATGTACTTGATGTATTTTTTGTTGACATTTGAGCTGATAAATCAACTTTACCAAGTGTGCAAGTTTAGTTTATCAAGTTTCAATGTAATTAGTGGTAGTAGGTAGATGTTTAGGTGAAATTTGTTTGTTTTTTTATCAGCCTATTATATGTAATGGCATTATGCCTCAATTTGAAGTTAATGAAAATACAAATTTTCTTCTTCATTTTTTTTGGCTTTCACTCAAGCAAATAGCTTAAGCTTCATATCTGATTTCTTTTGTTTGCTTAACAAGCATCTAGGCTTCAAGCTCAAGTTTCGGTCTTTGTAATTCATCATCATTCTTAGTTCCAACACAGCCACACAGCCACACATCCAGCTGCAACTGGCTCAACAACTTCCAAACTTCCTAAGGTTGTCCCAAATAGACGTATGCAACACTTGGGTGAAGGGATTGCTGGTCTTGATAAGAGCATCTAGTATATTGAGAATCAGCTATAAATGTTGCAACCCTAACGAACTCAAGCATAGCGTTACAAATTGGATCTCCTTGCCCAACAAATATGATTTTCTTTGGCAGGTTTTCAATAATAATAAAAAAGGGAGGAGATAATAAGATGCATACAGGGGGAGTGGAGTGTTTTGGTTTATTTGTTTGCTGAAAGCTGATTATATGTATGTTTCTATTGAGAAATTTGAATTTGCTGAAAGCTGATTATATGTATGTTTCTATTGAGAAATTTGAACTTGTGTTGTTGATTCTGGATTTCAATAAAAAAAAAAGGGGGAAGATAATAGGATGCTGTTAAACTTTGGCCGCAATGCAACAGGAAACCAGCATCCAAGCTGAACCAGAGGAGCAGCAGCATTTTCTTTATTTTTTTCATTTGTAACTTGATTTAGTTCCTTTGTAATTTGACCTTTAAAGTTAGTAGGATTTGTTGAAGATTTGAATGTGATGTAATGGCTGATATGTCAGCTACATTTTGTGTCTAATTCTAGCTAGGCTTAAGCCATGTATTAGTGGGAGCAGTTAAACATTAGGCAACTGCCATATTTCTTTGTAATATTAATGCATCTCAAGCTAATGAAAAATCAGATTTTTGGATATCAAATTCAGTTTTCCTCTTGTTCAAATTTTTGGCATCCGTTTTCTTTTCTTCTTCTTTGTTTTACTCAAAATCCAACATATGTTTTCTTTTCTTCTTCTTTGTTTTACTCAAAATCCAACATATGTTATCCGGATTACTTATGTATATGGCATATTGCCTATTCAAGTATTGAAGTTTAACTTCATCCGAATTACTTGCTTCTGTTTTCTTCCTTTGTGAGTCAAAAACCCAACAGATGCATACAAGGGGAGTGGAGTGTTTTGGTTTATTTGTTTGATGAAAGCTGATTATATGTATGTTTCTATTGAGAAACGTGAACTTGTGTTGTTGATTCTAGATGATTATTGCTTGATATTTTCCTATGTTTGCTATGATATTTTAATTACTTTTTGTTTTGATCATTAAAGCTTACGTTTCTTTTGCATTCGTGGTTGAATGCTTGATCATATTCATAATTGAGTGTGTAACACCTCTAATCCGTATCTGTCTTCGGACTAGGGTTACGAGACATTACCAAATAAAACACAACTCAAAACAGACATTTTTTTTTCTAAATAAAAACTCGAATAATAATTAGCAGTCGAATCATGTAAGTCTCATTCATACATATGGATCACTTAACTGACTAAAAACCAAACATGCTTCACTGCTTATAATACATAAGCATTTCATGCTTTGAAATTTAAACTTATCAAAATTATTAACTTAATCACTTATTCGACCGAACTAATTTACTTATATCATATTACGTATACTTTATAAATTCAATAGCCAAACCTTATGACCAAAGTTCATAGCATTCAAATTCCTAAATAATCATCAAAATCTGCTTCATTTCATATGCACCATATACACGGGCGAAGCCAGAACAATTTTTTAGGGGGGGCGGATAAAATTTTAATTTTTTATAGTTTATATCTTTATAATTTGTAAAGGATTAAATTGAATTTTTATAATTTTAGGGGAGGCCAAAGTGCAATTTTACCTTTATTAATTTGAAATTTTTAAAAAATTTTAAGGACTTTTTAAGCAATTTTACATTTTAGGGGGGCCGGGGCCCATGCCAGCCCCCCTGGCTACGCCCCTGACCGCATACATCAGTCCATCCATTTGTAAACATCTATTTCATTAGTTATCAATCTATGTACTTATGCACATTCACTTATTAAGTCAAAACAAGACATGCCATTTAACCTATTAAATATTCATGCATGAAACATTAGCAAACAATATCAATTAGTCGAATAACATCTTGTTCATTACAATTCATATGCAATTTACAATATTATTAATCATATTCGGTCATAAATTGACAAATCATATTATACCCATCTCACATGCTTAATAACCGATCCAAAATTTCATGTATCAAACCATTCATCACTACATCTATTCGGCTAATACATTATTCTTTTTAAATTATCCATACGTCATACTAAGCGTATAAATATGTAAATATTATACATAGACAAATGTCATTTCAAACCAAATATACCTATTTTCTTATCACAAGTATATGGGCATATAACTATATCAATTGAATCATTTTGAGTACAAGTAATAAACTAAAATTCAACCAATTCACATGCCAACTAATATACCCTAAATATATACATATACATAACCACTCAATTAATCACATATAAATATTTGGTCAACCATAAAAAAAACGTCCATACAATTATCTTCCTAATCCAAACTTAAATAACTATCTATTCAAGAATAATTGCTGCACATAGCATATAAAACACATCAAAACAATTTATCAAACTAATTAAATTGCATATTCATTTCTTATTTCACCATTATATCATTTATCATTATCCAAATATACATCATCCCTTATCTCATTTCAAAACGAATTTTAAAACTATCACTCACAAGCATATATCAACATTAGTAAACTTACAAGCGCCATAATCAATCAAACCATATGGTTAATTACCTATCATGACTTCATGAAACATACTTACCAAAACAAATATATTCCATGACCGAAAACGTACACACAAACATGAACATTGTTTCAAGCCATTTTCGCATGGCTTATATTTACATACCCCAAAATCAAGTATACTATCTAGTCTATATATGCCATAAGTTCAAAATCAAACTTAATAAAATACCGAAAATAATCGATAGTGTGATAGACTTTGTTGACGGTCCCCGAGCTCATAATGTGAATCCAAAATCTATAAAACAAAGGTAAACAAAAACACACACAAAGTAAGCTATTTAAGCTTAGTAAGCCAAAAGCGAAGTAATATCAACCAGCTTAGCAAAATTAAATATACAAAGTTATATCAAATAGAAAATTATATACAGTCACAATTAATTACTCAAATTTCAATATCAAAGTCACACAATATACCCTTTGGCCAAATACACATAGCTAAAAAGTTATACATATTTCACATATTAATACATTAACCTTTGTACAATGAACTAAACATATAACTTACCTTTCTCTTCATAACACAGTTTATATACGTACCTGAATTCTTTTAGTTCAAATTTCACATTTGGCCCTCACTTACACATGCTCGTTGAACCATTCGGAATTAAAAAGGATACGCGGACAGTCGAAAGCTCGTACAATGTCAACGTCCCAGACGTGGTCTTACATGTAATCACATATCGATGCCACTATCCCAGACAGGGTCTTACACGTAAACACAAATCGATGACGTGGTCTTACACGATAACACATAACGGATATTCTATGTCATGACATATGTATCCTATCTATTCCTAAGGTTCATATAGGGCTTACAGACATCGGATCTCTGTCGAATCAAGCTCGAAAGTTAGCCAAATCACATTACCCACATTTGGCCATAGCATATATAAATTCCAATAATTCATTTTAATACATAACAAGTACATATACATGGTTATTTCAACATTTAAATGCTTACTGACTTACCTCGGATGTCGTCGACTGTTAAATCGGCTACTTGGCCACTTTTGTCTTTTCCCGATCCAAATCTGATTTCTTTAATTCTTGATCTAAACATATTCAAATTAAGCTTATTTACTCACCATTTTATTCAATTTAGCCTAAAAACACATAAATTGGAAAATTACAATTTTGCCCTTAATATTCCACACTTATACAATTTAGTCCTTTTTGTACAAAACACAAAATACACAAAATTCAACCACACTATACAAGGGCTGAATCTTCCTAGTGTTCATACAAGCTCACACATTTAATTTATTTCAAATTTTAGTCCCTCAAAAATTTATTTTTGCAATTTAGTCCAAATTACTCAATTTCATCAAAAATTCAATGACAAAACTTGTTAATCTAACACATATATTTCATATTTCATCATCAAACATCAAAAACCACAAGGTATCATCAATGGCAAAACACAAAATCATCATCAAAATCACAAATTGAAACATGGGTTTTGAAGTACACAAAGCAACGATCTCAAAAATATAAAAATTATCAACAACCGAAACAAAAACTAACCTCAACCAAGACCTCTAATGGCCGAATATTTGAAGCTTTCAACTTAATTTTTCTTTTCTTTTTTCAGTGATGAAGATGATAAAATGACTTATTATTATTTTATGTTTTATATTAAATTAACTTATTATACATATTACATATTTAACCTCTATTATTAAATAATTATAACATATAAATTAAGGTCATTTTAGACCATATGTCGTCCACTATAGCTAGAATGGGCTATTTTCCCTTTTAGGACCTAATATTAAAAAGCTACTATCAACTAAGCACTTTACACTTTAGTTTGTAACTTTTACATTTTACGCAATTAAGTATTTTTATTTAATCGGGTACCTAAACGACAAAATTAAGTCACAAAAATTTAACACCAACAAATTCACACATAATAAACATGGAAAATAATTTTAAAATATTTTTCGAACTCAGATTTGTGGTCCCGAAACCACTATTCTGATTAGGGTCAAAATCGGGTTATTACAGAGTGTTTAGATTAAGGGAGAGTATTAAGCTGAGTATCCTTGTTTGCATCATCGCTAAGTTTTTTATTCAAAAATTGTCAAAGGGGAAAATAGTTAGCATCAATTTTATTAATTTCAATTACAACTTAAAGAACAACCGGTAGGATGATACAACTAAATATGTTTGGATCTTATTTTGGTGAATCATGAGAATTATTAACAGCTTTATTGAAGGCAAATGTCCACAAATCAAGGAAATAAAAGGATTAGATTGAAGACTTTCAATGCAATCAAGTTTTATTATTTAAAAGATTAAATCTTAAAAAAAGAGTTTAATGCTAAGGAGATTTCTGTTATTATGGAGATAATTGAGGACTTTTTTACTTGACTATTTTAGCTGGTTTAAGTGGCATGCCATATTGATGTCTATATATTCATGGCTTGTTTAGTTTAATTGTACAAAATGAGGGAGCATTAAACTTGTTCACGTAGGCATTGTTTTATTGAGCACAAATATTTTAAGTAACCTGAAATATGTCAATCAGTTTACGTTTAAGCTTTCAAGAGATAAGTCTAAGGTGAATTTTCTAGCTTGAGTATAAGGGTGAGGTAATTACTTGGTTGATGAGTGAGACTTAAATCACAACTTGTACTTGTTGAAGCATAGTGGATTAACTCTACATGCAAGGCCGCACAAACACAAGAAGTTTCCAAATTGCATGAACAAACTTGTGATGTCCATCTCTACTTTTCCTATAATAGTGACTTAGTCCAATTGTAACTATTGGATTTAAACTTGTCCCTTCATCATCTAAAGAAGAATCTTGAAGGACCATCAATAAGTGCTAAAAGTAACATGCTTTAATCTCATTATTAATACGATTTTAGATAATTATTCGATGTTAATGGTGAATTTTATGTTAGATTTGTAAAATAAATCTAAAAATAAAACTTAATAAACCAGGATCTATCATGTCAAATCATCAAGAATAAAACTAAATGCGGAAGCGTACCTGAATCCATGAATTTCTTGAAGTCTTGCCAGATCTTAGGGATTTGATCTTCCAAATTAGCACACAAGAAATTCAAAGAATATATGCTCTCTCTTTCCTAATGATGGGATATTAGAAAAGATCTCTTGTGTGTAATTTGGGGACCATAACCCTAATATTTATAACCTTAGTATATTAGTTCTAATCAAATTCTAATTAGCCTATCATTAATTAGAATTTGATTAGAAGAGTATCTACACATATTTATCCCATACTTTATTTAATAATCAAAAGCCCAATAGATTTCTTAACCAAATTAGATCACTTTTAATTTGGGCTAACCTATCATGATAGTAGATAATAACATGTAATTATCCTTATTATATATGTGATGTCCAAATTTTCCAACAATCTCCCACTTGGACCACATATATATACTAATTACTTTATAATTACATGTCATTATATAACCTTATGAGCTCAAAATTTTACTATCATATACAAAAGGTATTCCGAACAATCTCGTCCATTAATTAGGTTAACATAGAGCCAAGGCGACTTTCGTTACATATATCGTAACTAAATCCATCCATGATCACGTATATTAACACAACCAAGTGACATAGATCAAGTATGGATGTGTAGCATGGAAATTACATGTAATATGATCTAAACATGTCTATTTCCAACTGGTCCTCTTTAAACTAAAGTGAGGTCAGTTTCAAAACAATAAACTGAGTGAATAAACTGAATACTTCATTTCTGATCAGAAAGTAATGAATACTTCATTTCTGATCAAAAAGTAACTGAATACATAAATGTCTGAAAAAAAATAAAATATAAACTCCCACTAAATCATGATATCCTCAAACAATGTAACACCCATGTGAGCAGTGTGCTTATGAAAGACCTTGGGTGGTAGACCTTTTATGAGCGGATCCGCTATCATGGAGTTTTTCCCAATGTGCTCTATGGATATTTGACCATTTTTCACTATTTCTTTTACAACTAGGAACTTTATGTCAATATGTTTTGACTTAAATGAACTCTTGTTGCTATTGGCATACAATACTGCTGACTTATTGTCACAAAATAATTTGAGTGGTCTTTCTACATTCTCCAAAATACGCAGTCCTGTGACAAAGTTTCGCAACCATATTCCATGGTTTGATGCCTCATAGCATGCTACAAACTCTGCTGCCATAGTAGATGAAGCTACAAGTGTCTGTTTGACACTTTTCCAAGATATAGCTCCTCCAGCTAACAGGTAAACATAGCCTGATGTAGATTTCCTACTATCTTGGCATCCAACAAAATCAGAATCAGAATACCCAATGACCTCCAAAAGATATGATCTCTTATAAGTAAGCATATAATTTTTATTCTCTGAAGATATCTCATAATCCTTTTGGCTGCTATCCAATGGTCTATACCAGGGTTGCTTAAATATCTTCCTAACATCCCAACAATGTACGCAACGTCCAGACGCGTACAAACTTGAGCATACATTAAACTCCCAACAGCTGATCATAGAGAATCATTTGTATTTCCTGAATTTCAAGGTTACTTTTAGGGCATTGAGTAAAACTAAATTTGTCTCCTTTAGCGACAGGGGTGTCACCTGGTCTACAACTCTGCATGCCAAACCTTTTGAGTACTTTATCGATCTCGATGTATCTAAATTCCTAAAACAAAAAAGGCGTCCCCAAGATATTTCATTTCAAAATGCTTAGGTAAAAACATCTTGGTTTCGTGCAATAAGCCTATATCATTAGCAGCAAGTAAAATGTCATCAACATATAGAACCAGAACTATGTACTTACTCCCATTGAATTTGTGATACACACAATCATCAACAATATTTATCTCAAAACCAAACGAGATAATTATTTGATGAAACTTATGGTACCATTAACGAGAAGCTTGTTTGAGTCCATAGATGGATTTTGTCAATTTGCAAACCATATTCTTTGAGTCTTTTAAACTCAAAATTTTCTGGTTGTACCATATAAATTGTTTCTTCAATGTCGCCATTAAGAAACACAGTTTTAACATCCATTTGATCTAACTCAAGATCAAAATGAGCAACAAGCGCCATGATTATCCTAAATGAGTCTTTCGATGAAACTGGAGAGAAAGTCTCTGTAAAATCAATACCTTCTTTTTGAGTATATCCTTTAACTACAAGACGCGCTTTATACCTCTCCACATTACCATTGCATCCCTCTTGGTTTTAAATATCCATTTACAACCAATTGGTTTTGCACCTTCAGGTGATGGGAAAAGTTCCCAAACTTTATTGTCTTGCATAGATTTATACTCATCTTTCATGGCATCAATCCACTTTTGAGAATTAGAACTTTTCATGGCCTAATGAAAGTTGATTGGATCATCTTCCATTATTCCATTATCATCCTCATGTTCTTGGAGAAATACAACATAATCATCTAGAATAGCATTTCTCCTTTCTCTTGTGGACCTCCTTAATGGCACTTGTTCTTGAGGTTGTTGAGTTTGTTCTTCTGGAACAATTACCTCATTTTGAATGGGAAGCTGTTTAACATTGTCTTGTAGAAGTTCTGGATTCACTTCTTGATCAATGAAAGGTATAAGAACCTGGACATCGTCAAAAGTGATAGTAAGAACTGAATTAGAACCCAATTCCTCCTCAAAAACAATGTCTCTAACCTTATTTCTCCCCCCCAAACTCAACATCCTCAAAAAATATTACAGTTCCCGTCTCAAAAATATTCTTTATTATGGGATCATAAAATTTATAGCCCCTAGATCGCTCAGAATAGCCAATAAAGTAGTTGCTTACTGTTTTAGAGTCCAATTTCTTTTCATGTGACCTATAAGGCCTTGCCTCAACTGGACATCCCTAAATATGAAAGTGCTTTAGACTAGGCTATTGACCTGTCCAAAGCTCATAAGCTGTTTTTGCAACTACTTTATTGGGTACTCTGTTTAGAATGTAAGCTGTTGTTTTTAATGCTTCTCCCCAGAGGGACTCAGGTAAGGTAGAATAAGCAATCATGCTCCTTACCATATCCTTAAGAGTTCTATTTCGTCTTTCAGCTACACCATTCATACTAGGTGATCCTGGCATGGTGTACTGTAGGACAATACCGCATTCCTCTAGGAATCTCGCAAATGGTCCTTGACATTGTTCACCTAAGCCATCATATCTACCGTAGTACTCACCACCACGATCAGACCTGATGTTTTTCATCTTTTTGTTGAGTTGATTCTCAACTTCAGCTTTATAAGCTTTGAACACGTCCAAAGACTGAGATTTCTCATGAATAAGATATAGGTACCCATACCGTGAGTAATCGTCTATGAATGTTATGAAATATTGTTGACCATTCTAAGATGCCGTAGGGAATGACCCACAAATATCTGTATGAATTAATTCTAAGAAGTCTGAAGATCTGTTGGCACCCAATCTCTTGGTTTTGGTCTGTTTTCCCTTAATGCAATCAACACAGACATCAAAGTTTGTGAAGTTAAGGGACTCTAAAATACCATCAGACACAAGATGTTCAATTATAACTTTTGAGATATGATCTAAGCGCTTATGCCATAATGATGCTAAATTTCCTTTATTTAATTTGTGTTTAATACCACGTGATTCCACATGTAAGGTTTCATTATAGGATGCAATTCTTTCTAGCAAATAAAAGTTGTCATAAGTATTTAAATAATCAGTTCCAATAACATTTGAAATTAAAGATAAATTAAATTGACTGTTTCCGAATGAACAATAATAACCAGATTTGTCCAACGAAGAAACAGAAACTAAATTCCATCTAAATGACAGTACAATATAAGTGTCTTTTAAATCCAAATAAAAACCAGTTCCTAATAACAACCTAAAATGCCCAATCGCTTCCACTTCTACTGATTTTCCATCACCCACAAAGATGTGTCTTTCACCATCACTTGACTTTCGGTAACTCAGGCAACCCTGCATAGAAACACTTATGTGAGTAGTAGCACCAGAATCTATCCACCAAGTGTTTCTAGGTACTGAAGCTAAATTAATCTCTAAACAGACCAAATTAAAAATTATACCTTTCTTTGCACGCCAAGCATGATATTTGGTACAATCTTTCTTTACGTGTCCAGACTTGCTACAAAAGAAACAACTCTCTGTAGCTTGTTGTTGTTTCTTTTGAGCTGGACCTTTAGCAGCTTCATTTTGATATTTTCTTTTCTTGCCCTTGTCTTTAGGGGCATTGGCCAAATGAGCACTTTCAGACTTATCACACTTCAACCTTTCTTCCTCTTGCACACAATGAGAAATGAGCTCATTAAGGGTCCATTTCTTCTATTGACAGTTATAACTAATTTTAAATTGATTAAACTGTGCAGGAAGCGATACCAAAACCATAAGAACAAGCAATTCCTCAGGAAGCTCGATCTTAAGTGCCTTAAGTCTTGAAGCAGTATGGAACATCTCCATAGTGTACTCCCTTACGTTTCCTTGACCCTTATACTTTATAGACATCAAAGAAGTCAGAAGTGATGTCATTTCAACCTTATCGTTTTTAGCAAAACGTTTCTCAACTTCATCAAGGAAACCCTTGGCCTGAGTAATCTCTTTAGATTCTATGCCCCTAAAGGCTTCTGGAATGCTGTGTTTCATGATCATAAGACTCATGCGATTTGAACGATCCCACCTCTCAAAATCCTCTTAACATTAGGGGTGCTTTCCGCAGTGAGAGGGCAGGTTGTTCTTCCCTTAGTACAAGGTCTATGTCCATACAGCCAAGCACTATAAGTAAGTGCCTTTTCCATTCCTTAAAATTTGTCCCATTAAGCATAGGTATAGAATTTATATTAGCAGATATTGTGGCAGCAGAAGATAAATTAGCTGAATATAGAACAAAAAACAAGCTTAAATCAATATTCATAAGTAAACAATAGATTCGGGATAATGGCTAATCCCATCTCAAGATACCAAATACAACATTAATATCAAGTCTTTGGACAGTAATATTAACAGTAAGCGGTACTCTTATTGTAGCAATCAAACATTGACAATAAATTATGTCAAACAATGAATTACTCTTTGGACTAACTTATTGCTCACATAAAATACCTTATAATTGTCACACGTTTATCACCACAGATGTTGTTGAAATTCTGCCAAATATTAACTTACCTTTGGGTCAATTAATAAACGCATGAATCACAAAAACATATAATCATCTTAATATTTCAAATAAACTAATCTACACAAAAGAGGTCACTTTGGCGGCATTTTGTTTCAACTAATTTATGTAAAATATTAGACATCTTTAATTAAAAGCCAAAATCTGAATTTATTTGTTTCAAAATATTTACCTTAATTTCATCTTTCAATCAAATTTGAAAGATAATATTATATATATATATGTGTGTGTGTCTGTGTGTTTGTGTGTGTGTGTGTGTGTATATATATAAATTTCCAAAACATGCATTAAACCAATCAAAGCATGCATATATTGTATAACAGAACATATATATGAATCAATTTCTATATATATATTTTTAAATGTCATATAAGATTAAAATAATAATCACATGCCTTGCAAATATCAAAATAGATTATATTTATAAAACCTTAAATCTTTATTTAAAGAATCAAAACCCAAAATTATCAAGAATCTCAAAAATTCAACATAATATTAAAATATCAAATTCATAAAGAATAAATTCTTTCTCAATGATTCAACATGACAAAGCTCGGATGCCACTTGTTAGATTTGTAAAATAAATCTAAAAGTAAAACTTAATAAACTAGGATCTATCATGTCAAATCATCAAGAATAAATCAAGAATAAAACTAAATGCGAAAGCGTACCTGAATCCATGAATTTCTTGAAGTCTTGCCAGATCTTGGGGATTTGATCTTCCAAATTGGCACACAAGAAATTCAAAGAATATATGCTCTCTCTTTCCTAATGATGGGATATTAGAAAAGATCTCTTGTGTGTAATTTGGGGACCATAACCCTAATATTTATAACCTTAGTATATTAGTTCTAATCAAATTCTAATTAGCCCATTATTAATTAGAATTTGATTAGAAGAGTATCTACACTTATTTATCCCATACTTTATGTAACATCCCGAATTAGGGCCTAGTCAGAACAGTGGTTTTGGGACCACAAATTCGACGTAATAAAATTTATTTTTATTATATTTTTGTGGTCTACAATTTCAAGGAACGATTTAGTGAAAATTTCGTTCGAAAATTTTGACGTTTGGCCACTCAATTTAGTCAAAAGGACTAAATTGTAAAAAGTGTAAAACTTGAGTTCTAGAAGTTAGAGGTGTCAAATTGCTATGAAATTTTAAAGTAGAGGTTCTTAAATGATAATTAGACCATTACATTTTCATGGACAAAAATGGACAAATATAGTTAGAAAGAACCAAAGTTTTTAATGAAGGGTAATTTAGTCATTTGGTAATAAAAAGAAATTAAAGGGGGGACTCCATATCTAGGGTTTCTAACCTTCCAAGCTCCAGAGTAAATCAATCCAAGCCCCGTTTTTTATGTTCTTTACATTTTTGGAATCCCAGTAACTCGGTTTAGCTTATTCTAGCAATATTTTAACCTAGGGTTCATATTTGGAAAAATACCCATAGGTGAAATGTGTTTATTTTGATGTTTTATGATAGAATATGAATGTTGAAGTTTCATTTTCGAGTATTGGGGCAAAAGTGTAAATAAAGTTTAGGGGCAAAATTGTAATTTTGTAAAAGTTTGAGTTAGGGACTGTTTTGAGTAGTACATTAATTAAATAAGTGAAATGTGATATTTTAGACCCCGAAAAACGAGATTCGGACCTAGAACGGGAGAAAAATCGAAAGTCGAGAAAGTTGGTAAATTGTTGTTTCTGGATCCGAGGTAAGTTGGTGTGTAAATAATAATGCAATAATGTCGTAATGTATGTTTGAAACCTAAATTGTGGTATTAAATTGATTTTGGTGAATTACATGTTTTGTATATTATGTTGGTGAATTGATTTAATAATAATGTTTATGATAAAAGGTGACATAGGTGATATGGAAAATGGGTCGAAATGTTGTGCTTAAAGGTGTTTTCTATGACTATGGTTATTATGTGAAATGGGAAGTTGATATGTAAATAATGCATTTATTTTACTTGTTCAATAATTATTTTGCTAGATATTATGGAAATCATTGGGTGATAACTATAATATGAAAATGTATGGAATGTGAAATTCTCAATTGAACCTTCAGAAAACCGAGAGATACGGACAATATGTAGCTAGGTCACACGAGTGATAAGGGACCTTCACCGTGTGCACAAGAAAGCTACGAGATGGCAAAATTTGATATGTAGCTAGGCCACATGGATGATAAGGGACTTTCACCATGTGTGCAAGAAAGCTACGGGATAATAATTTCATATGTAACTAGGTCACATGTGTAATACTGTGTGTATACCATGTGTACAAGAAAGTTACGGGTTATGAGTAGCTAGGTCACATGGGTGATAAGAGACCTTCACCATGTGTACAAGAAAGCCGAGTTATGTGTAGGTGGAGCTATGTGCTGAGACCACTGAGTATCGGGTGTTTTCCGAAGAGGTTTAATGAGATAAATTACTAATGATGATTGGTGCGATCATGTTATGAATAAGTGCAAGAGTGAATGTGATCAATTGAGAAATGTGGCAAATGTACGTGTGAGCAAGGGTGCATGTGACTATGTGTATATGTGCATAATGTGTTTGATATGTGATACGTGATTGAAATTGTGGTAAGGCTGATATGGTGTGAGCGCCATTATGAGCACTCGTAAATATTGGTGATGATTATTCATTTGTATGGCTAGTATTGAACATGCTTGGTGTTATGTGTGCATATATGGAAGTAATATAAAGAAAACATGGGAGAGTAAAATTTTCAGTAAAATAGATTAAAACAGCAACAGTTACGTGATTTTGAAAAATCACCATAAATAGTAGAAATTGAATTTTATATTGGATGAGATATTTATTTAAAGCTTATTGGGGCTATTTTCATATAAAAGAAACAGAGAAAGCAAATGATTTGTATATTTTGAGATATTTAGATTTTTGTGAGACTGGTTCAGAGTGATTTCGAAATCCCCTGTTCTGACTTGGAAAAATCATTGAAAATTGTAAAAAACTAATTTTGGGACATAATTTATATGGTTAGATTCCTTATTGAGTCTATTTTCATAAGAAACAAACTATAATGTAATTTGAATTCTATACGAAAAGATAATTAAATTTTAGTAAAGAATGATCGAAACTGTTGGACAGCAGAACAGGGGAGAATTTGAAGAATAAACTGTACTAATTGGCTAAACCAAAAATTTGAGTCTACTTTCAAGAAAAATTATCGGATCTTAATTTGGAGTTCCGTAACTCAAGATATAAATAATTTAGTGACTATGACTCGAGTAGACAGCTTGAGATGAACATGAATAAAAAGTGGAACGATGTGCAATTATGATTGTATTATCTTGAGAACATATTGTGAAGATTTATAAAAACCTATTAATAAATCACTTATTATTTACATACTTACTTACTAAGCTTTGTAGCTTACTTCCTTTCATTTCCCATATCTTATAGGGTTGTATGCTAACTCGAGTTGGAGATCACGGGAGATGTAATCACACTATCAAGCTATCATCGTGGGGTAAAAGTGAATACAAACCTCTTAAGTTTATGGCATGTATAGGGGACTTAGTCATTTGTATATGTTATAATTGGCTTGGCTTAAAATGTTGGCCTTTAATATTTAGCAATTCATTTTGTATAATTTGGATGAAATTTTATGACTCAGTTTAATACGTTTACAAGTGTATGTGTTTTGGTAATGCCTCGTACCCTATTCCAGCGTTGAATATGGGTAAGGGGTGTTACACTTATTTAATAATTAAAAGCCCAATAGAATTCTTAACCAAATTAGATCACTTTTAATTTGGGCTAACCTATCATGATAGTAGATAATAACATGTAATTATCCTTATTATATATGTGATGTCCAAATTTTCCAACATTTTATGCTCCTAATCCTTTAAATTCATTTTTTTATACCTAGGAGAGCATTTGGGAGTAAGTTACAGGTGTCACACGAGCTAACCCTTTCCACACGACCATGTGCTAGGTCATGTCGATTTTGCTAAGTTTTTCGGGCATTCTAAGATGTATATATGACAAAAATAAGAAGATAGGAGTGAGCCGTCATAGAATGCTTAAGAAAACAACTCAAAAAATACCATTGAAGTCGATTCTGAAGTAGATTCCTGACAAGATTGAAGATTCACATTTGATTTCTTAAAATATTATCATTAGTTTCTTTGTTTCTTTTACTTATATTGTCTCTTGGATGTCAAACAAGAACTAATTTTCTAAATACCTAGGGAGATGAACCCTATGATGAATTCTGTCTTTTGATTTTTATTTTACGCAATAAATACTTTAATCTTGTTCTTAATTATGTGTGTTTAATTCTTGGTTTGATATTTCTAGATTATTAATCCATGTTTGATGTGCTTAAATCAAAGGAGAAATAGATCATGTTTAAGAGTAGATCTAGTGTAATTGAGTGGAATTGCATGCAATCCTAAAAATAAGACGACATAAATCTACTAGATTAGAGTCAAATCTAATAGGGAATCCATAGCACAAGTTAGTGTGATAATAGGGGTATTAATTAGAAAAAATTCAATTAATCAACCTAGAGTCAGTTGCTCTTAATTTCTAAAGAGATATTAGCGTAATTTTGGTATTTCTATGGATCAAGATACTAAGTAAATAAATTGCGTAATTTAGATTAATAATGACAGATGAAATCTAGGTGAATTCTTTCATGTGTATTGTTTCTCTTTTTAGTTGTTAATCGTTTATTTGCTTGTTTTGTTCTTTGTCGTGTTTATTAGATAATTAAATTAGTTAATTTTAATTTTTAATCAATCACTTGAATCATTCGGTTAACTAATAGAAAACAGTAATTAGTAATACTTTTAATCTTCGTGAGAATGATATCTATACTCACCGTAACTATATTAATTGATAGGGACACTTACCTTAGTCGAATTTTTAGTTGGTTTCGTGAACATTAATCATTCTCTATAAACAACTTTAAAGAAATCTGAAAATTGAATTTTTTTTTACTAGAAGCTAATAATTAATCTTGAAATATGGAAAGTTATTTTCTAAAATGATCCATTAGATTTTTAAATATGCAACCTCATTTGATTGAATGAAAAGCAAGTGAAAATATGCTTTCTGTGTTGGGCAAAAATGACATTTTGAGTGTTGGGCAAATTTTGGAGAAATGATATGATATAAAAATGAAGGATTTGGCTCTTAGCATTCGTGATGAAAATAATAATCTTATCACTTACGTAAGAAAGACTAAGAACATGATGTTTTTGCTACGGTTCAATGTTAATGAGGAAAAATGCTTCAAAGCAATTGCCTTGACTAACTCCTCCCTTTGGCATCTTCGATATGACCATCTTAACTTTAAGGCGTTGAAGTTGATGGAGAAAAATAGCATGCTAACTGAACTCATAAAGCCCAAGCAATTTGTGTGAAGTTTGTGTTATGGGAAGCCTTTCAAGAAGTACAAGTCGAGAAGAGCATCCATGCGTGTTGAGCTAGTGAATTTGGATGTGTGTGGACCCATTAAGCCTATCTCCATTGGTGCATGGAAACAGGTATTTCCTAACATTCATAGATGGTTATTGTGGGAAAACATGAGTCTACATGGAAAACAAAGTGGTTGCCAACTAAAATGTTTGCGGAGTAATTGAGGTAGTGAATGCACCTCATCAGAGTTCAAAACTTTTTGTAAGGAGAATGGGATTGTTCTCTAGCTCACAATGACTCGAACATCACGCCCAAGGAAACTTGTTCTGTTTAGTTATTAAATAGGTTTCCAACTAAACAAATTGGGAATAGCACTCCCAATGAAACTTGGAGTTTGCGTAAACCGAAGGTAGATCAACTTCGAAGCTTCAAGGGCATTGCTTATGCAAAGGTTCAATAAGAGAAGCAGACGAAGCTTAATGATAAAACCCAGAAATTGATTTTTCTGCGATATTGTGAAAATTCCGGTGCCTACAAACTATATAATCCCATAACTTGTAAGGTCGTGATGTCAAGATATGTTGAGTTTGATGAGGAAAAGATGTAGGACTGAAAAAATAAAGATAACAATCAGGAATAATTTTGTCTTGGAGGATGAAACTGAAAGGAAGTAAAGACACACAGAGAAGTCGGAGAAGCATAATCACCTTACCAAGTTGGAATTCAATTCGAAAACGATGATTTGAGTAGTTCAATCATTAAAAAGATGAGGAGAATCCAGGTAATCAACGATTCTACCTCACATTAAGTAAAAATATTCCTTCGTAAAAATAGAGCTTAGAACAATTCTCGAGACAGAAAAAAGAAAAAGAAGAAGAATATAACATCACCAACGACAACTGCAAAGCCATAAAAAATGTCCTATAAGAATTCTAAGCTTGTTGTCAAGTCAAGCAAAGTGATATTATAGTTTTAGATGGAACTCATGGAAAACCTTGAAAGCCCATTAGCTAATGAAATTTCTTTCTTTTTGTTTAGTAAGTAGTATTCATTTGAAGTAACAAAGATGAGACAAAAGTGTAACAACAGTAAAAACAATATCTTATATAAAATTTTATTAATCAGGATTGACTATGTTAAATCATTAAGAATAAAACTAATGTCGAAGTGTATCTGAATCCGTTAATTTCTTGAAATCTTCGATCTTATGATTTTAATCTTCCAAATTAGTACACAAATAATTCAGATAAAATGACTCTCTCTTTTCTGAAGATGGAATATTAGAAAAATTACACATATGTAATTTAAGACTATATCCTTAATATATAACTTTTGCATATTAACCTAATTTATAATCAGCCCATATTTAATTAGAATTTAGTTACTAGAATATTTTTACATATTTGACCCATAGTTTATAATGGACATAAATTTATATTTATAATCTTAGAAAGTTAAAAATTTTAGAGTACATATTTTAATTTTGTTATCAATATATATAATTTTCTGTTACTATTACCATCTTTAATACATTTTTAAAAAAAATATTAAAAAATTCCCATTTACAGGTATTTTTTCAAATCTTATGAAAAATATTAGGATGAACAGCTAATTATTAATAAAATAAATATAAAGATATTTAATAAAAATGTTTGAGCACAAAAAGCATACATTATTTCGTAATTGACAAAAAAAAAGGTGAATTTTTGAAAACATCAATTTCAGTTATATTTCTTTATAAATCTTTTAAAAAGTACAATTTTATATTTTTATAATTAAATTTATTTAAATTAAAAGTTTTAAATCCCTAACGAAGCAGGGGAAAATTTCTAGTAGATATATAGATTCTAAGTTTATCGAGTAGTTTGACTCACCAGAGACTCTTCCTGTAACATATTGTCTTCATCAAGTCCGCTCTCTTTGTGACGAACTTGCTACTGTTGGATCTCCAATTTCCAATGAAGAACTTGTTGTCAAAATCCTTACTGGATTAGGACCTGAATTCCGAGAAATTTCCACTGTCATCTATGCTCCAGACTCCATTATATCCTATGAAGAACTATATGAAAGGCTCTTTGACCACAAGCTCTTCCTCAAACACCATGATCCTCGTTTATTGTCATCTACCCACATCACAACTGTTTTTGCTCAACAAACTCTCTCCACCCTTTCAAACATCAACAAAAATAATAATAGTATTGGTGTTAAGAACAATGTGCAAGCAAGTTCAGCTGAGACTTGAGCAACAAGGCTCGACACTTGCAGAAGAAACAAAACAGAAATTCAAAAACAGAATAAAAAACAAAGCAAAGAAAAAGAGTATATGGAAGAAAATTGATAAGTTTTGAAAATTGATAAGTTTTCATTCAAAAGATGAATAATGGCACAATGCCAATACATAAACCAAGCATTCAGCTTGTCAAAATCAGTATATGGTAACCTAACCAATACCTACTACCACTAATACATTGAAACTTGGAAAACCAAGCTTGTACACATGAACAAAGCTGAATTAACATCTCAATCACCATCAAATTACATCAAACATCAAACTAACATAGTTTAAAATGAACTAAATTACATTACATCAACTAAGGTTACAAAATGAACAAAAAATCAACAGCTGCACTTGCTTCAGAAGCTCCTGCATGGCTCGAATTGCATGGCATGTTTCTTGAATGCTTCTGGTGCTACATGCTGACCAAACTTCAACAAATAGTCTGCCCAACTTGGAAACCTCAGTAAAATTCTACTCAACCTACCAACACACTGGTATGTCAGCTATGTGATCGTCCCATTCATTCTGCTCGAGTATGTCGCAGTCAATCTCACAATTACATGCAAGCCAAAGAAAACTTTGCAAGTCATCAAATGCCCCCAAAATACTCCTCGGATCATTGACACGCGGGCCACTCATCATATTGCCTCCGATGCTCACAGTATAACAAATGCTAATGACTATCACAACTCAGTGGGAATCTCCATGGGCAATTGTAATACTATCTGATCTCCTGATACCAAGCATAATCTAATTTTTGTTTCTCACTTTTGTCAAGACAATAAAACCTCTTCCAATTTTCATTTTGTCAAGAATCTGCTTAACGAAGGGCGCCATTGGTCTGCGGATGGAGTAAAGGCGGCTTGTATGAGTGACCATTAAGCGATGTAGATGGTCCTACCAAATGCAATGTTTATATTCCCTATCACTTGTGGCATCCTCGATTAGGACATCCTAATCCTCGCCTTCTAAATAAAATTTTAAATAAGTTTTCAATTCTTGTTTATAATTCAAAAACTATTATTAATTGTAATTCTTGTAGCCACAGGCTGACTTTTCCCAGAGACTCTTTACAAAGTAACAAAACAAAAATATTATCGTCTTATCAAGGGCAAAACCAAAACAATTTTTTAGGGGGCCGAATGAAATTTTAATTTTTTATAGTCTATATCTTTATAATTGTTAAAGGATTAAATCGAATTTTTATAATTTTAGGGGGGCCAAAGTGTAATTTTATATTTTACTAATTTAAAATTTAAAAAAATTTAGAGAACCTAAATAGTAATTTTCCATTTTAGGGGGCCGAGACCCATGCCAAACCCCCTAGATTTGCCTCTTCTTCTTATACTGATGGTTTTGATGGTGAATTTCAAAAATTAGATTCCTATTTAAAATCACATGAAATTAAGTGTTTATGTAATGTTTGAAAAGTCACTTAGTAACTGGATTTGAGTATAATTACTTGTAATTACATAATAATGGCATGTTTGGGTAACCATTATAATTAGTGAGTCCTACTAAATATGATGTAATTGTAGCATCCGAAGTACATTTTCTAATTCTTAAGGGAAGGGTAAGAATTGGAGTAAATCTAATTACTTCATGGCTTTACAAATACTCATACATTATATTATGAGCATCTATGAGTATTTGGGATGATCATGATAAAAAAATATTAAAACTATATTATAAATCCTAAAAATATTATATTATAAAAAATTAATGGTGTCTTTTATAAATTTATAACAAAAACTTATATTATTTTAAATCCTAAAATTTTTCCAAAGTTATGACAAAAAAGAAAATTATAAAAAATAATTTACGTGTTATAAAAGTATTGTATTATTTTTTTAAAAAGGTTATATTTACAAATTTTATATTATTTTTAATTAAAATTACTTATTATAAAAGTGTTATAAAATTTTTATAATCAAAGTTATAGACCGTATACATTGTGAACCCAAATATAATATGGTAGATGCTAGTTATGCAAATACAAAAGATTTTCTTGCTCCATATCATGGGGTATGATACCATTTGAGAGATTGGAGTCAGACACAAACACCAAAGATAGCTCACAAACTCTCTAATTTGAAACATTTAAAACTTCCAGATGTGGTTAAGAGGACATTTGTTATTCTAAAAAAAAAAATTCCTTATTAACAACACCACCTCAATACAGCATTAAAAAAAAGTTAGATCATATTAGCATGTTGCATACTTCATAGTTTTATTCATAAGTAGAATTGAAATAATTCATACTTTGAATAGTACAAGGAAGAATGAGATTATGATAAAGTTAATGATACAGAATCGAATGATGAGAAGAGTATATATTGAATGTTAAAAAATAATAATCTAACCAATATGGAATCCTAAAGCAATTAGATAAAATTGCATATAATATTTATTTTTCTTGTTATTTTTATTAGTAATTATATTATCAACTACTTTCTTGGACTAACATATTACATATAATGAATTGATTTCAATTTTGTTACTCGTTTAGAATTTTTTTATCGTGTAATAAAAAAGAATTTTTTATCGTATTGATATTTTTATGGTAATTAATATATTTTTTTAAAATCTAGATGATGTAATTATGTAATTATAACCTATACTATCAAACATAATAGAGAAAATTGCAATATAATTACACTATATTAACCTAACATATTTTCTTAACAATTACACTTGCATCAAATTACTTTATAGCGTCCAAACATTAACTTTAGTGTCACCTCCTTATACTCCTCAACAAGTAGCTTTAGTTTAATGCCGATATCGGCATGCTATTGAGACTGCACGTACTTTGTTACATCAATCATATTTAGCCCCAATTTTTTGGAGTTATGCCTATCACCAAGCTATATATCTAATAAATCAGATGACTACACCTAACTTACAAACTAAAACTACCCTTCGAAGTTTTAATCCAAACTGTTCATAATTATGATTCTATCAAAGTGTTTGGATGTTTATGCTACTCGTGGCTCAAACATAAATTAGAGCCTCGCTCTACACCATGTGTTCATTTAGGTTTTCCCAATAAATTTTACAGCCACTAATGTTTTGATCCGATTAATTCCAAGCTATGTATATTCAGGGATGTATTATGTTTGGAAGATAACTTTTCCTTAAAAATTAAGGATAATATTTCTTGGAATATTCTTTCTACTAAACAACCTAAAGAGGGCAACCATTTACTTTTGAAATCTTCTTATTAGTTGCCATCGACAAGTACATTTTTGCCCACCCATTCTCAACAATCTCAATCACTCTCTTCCGGATCCAATTGCTCAAGTATTATGTCTCCTTCACCATCGACTTTAGCTTTGCAACTAAACCTTGATATTCTCCAGCTGCCATCCACTACAACCCCACATCAAGCTTCTCCCCAACCAAGTGCTCCTTCAACTCATATGCCTTCCTCTCCGCCTCTTCTAACTTATCACCACCGACCTCCCCACCCTCTCACCCACCAAGTCTACTTCCCTCTACTACGACTCAGCCATCACATTCGATGGCATCTCTACAAACAAACCCTGATTCACCCACAACCTCTCAAACAGTAACTCGAACTCATCCTATGGTAACTCATTCACAAACAAACAGTCTTAAACCTTGCCAATTCCTCACCAAACTTGAGCCTACCAACCAAATTCCAAGAACTCCCAACAAGCCAAGTTAATTCCCCACTGGAATTTAGCGATGAAAACTGAATTTGATGCACTTGTTCGCAATTAGACCTGGGAATTGGTTCCAAGTGATCCTTCCAAGAATGTGGTGGATTGTAGGTGGCAATTTTGTATTAAGCAAAATTCTGATGGTATTATTGACAGGTATAAGGCTCGTCCGTGGTCAAGGGGTTTACTCAATAGCTTGGTCTTGGTTATCATTCCACCTTCAGTCCAGTGGTCAAGCCAGTCACTGTCTGTCTAATTCCGACTGTTGCAACTCAACTCCACTAAACAATTAATCAACTGGATGTTAATAATGCATTCTTGCAAGGTCATCTTACAGAAGAAGTGTATATGCGACAGCCACGAGGATTTGATTATTCTGAATATCCTATCATGTCTGTCGCCTCAAGAAAGCAATTTATGGTCTTAAGCAGGCTCCTCATGCATGGTACACAGAACTTAAAAATTATCTTCTTAATTTGGGTTTTGTTAAATCATAGTCCGACTCTTCACTATTTATCTTGAATAAGTTTGGCTCCACTGTGTATATTCTAGTCTAGGTTGACGATGTTATAGTCCCTAGAAATCAACTTCAGGGTATTGAACATATCATTGAGGCTCTCTCTAATCAATTTTCACTAAGGGATTTAGGTTCGCTTCACTATTTTCTTAGTATTGAGGTGTTTTAATCTACTGATGGCCTCTTGCTTTCTCAACACAAATGCACAAATGATTTATTACAAGAGGTTGATATGCACAACTGTAAAAGAGTTTCTACACCTATGACTTCTACAACTGTTTTTGAGCCGTCTCCCAGTGACACTTGTTGACAATTTTCTCTATTGGCGGATAATTGATAAGCTTTATTACCTCTCCTGATATTGCCTATGTTGTAAGCAAGTTATCACAAGCTATGCATCAACCATTTATGTCTCATTGGATTGCACTCAAAACGACTTCTTCAGTATCTCCATGCTACCTCTTCTTATGGTCTTTAAATTGCCAAGGCACCTGATCAACGCCTACATGCGTATTTTTGCTCTGATTGGACTAATGATCCTAATTATCGCATTTCAACAACCGGACATATTTCGGTAACTCTCCTCTTTCATCGTCTTCGAAGAAGCAACCCTCTATTTCCCACTCATCAAAAAGGCTGAATATCGAGTTGTTGCCGCAGCTATATCGAAGACCAATTGGCTCACTGGCCTACTTCATGAACTTCGTGTTCCACTTATAGCAGTCCCTCACGTTCTCTGTGACAATCTAAGCAACACGTACATTTGTATCAATCCACTGTTCCACAGCCGCATGAAACATGTGGCTATTGACTTTCACTTCGTTCATGAACCAAGTTCAAAATAAAACACTTGAAGTTGAAATATTTGCATGCAACTAATCAAGTCGTGGATATTCTAACAAAACCATTGTCTTAGTTCGCAACAACAATTTTTTTTTTATTTTCTTGTTATCTCTTTTTGAATTTCCTTTATCTTTTCTTTTATTTTAATTTTTTAATTTCTATGTTTTTTCTGTGGTTTGCTTATGTAACCTCTATAAATAGTTACCAAGATCTCGTACCAATGTGCAAGTATGTATTTTAAAAAATTACCCTTTATTTAGTTCATAAAATTATAAATTAAAAGATACTTGATAAAAATGTTACCAAATTTGGATGAGTATAAATATAAATAGATAAATAGATATACACACTATGAGTAAAATATTTTTACGATTTTATTTCAAGTGTCGATATATATAAATTTATTGAAATCCTCCATAAATAAATATCAAATCCAAATACACTATTGTATAAGAATTCGGAGTTTAGTTCAATCAGTTCGTGTAACTACTTTTTTAAGATAATAATCCTATAAATTTGGAGTTTGAATTTCAACCTCTACTCTCTCTCCTTTCATCCCAAAGCCAAGCGAAGTATATAAACATCACTTGTAATACAACTTTACAGCTTGCTACTTTATAATCTTAAACTCTCTCTCCCTCATCAGTATTCATTGCTGATATTCATTACAATTCACACAAAATTGTCTGCAATTGTAATTTAAACCAAACTATTCGAAATATTTCTTTCTTTTTGGATTGTGTTTTTGTCTGTCACAACTGTTCCTGCCATTCCAAGTCTAGGGAGATTGTTAAGAGGCGAAAATGCGACATTGGGTTGATTCCATTGTCCTTGGTCCTTCGTATTATTTCATGGTTTTGGCTTTTTTTTGGTGCAATAATCAGGTGGGAAATGCGGCTGCTACCAAGGGGTGTGATTTGTTCAAGGGCAGTTGGGTTTATGATCCATCTTACCCTCTTTACTCAGACTGGGCTTGTCCTTTCATCCAAAGAGAGTTCAGTTGTCAGAGAAATGGACGCCTGGATATGCTTTACTCTCAATACCGATGGCAGCCTCTTCAGTGCTCCCTCACGAGGTACTCCATTTATTTGTATAAATGTAATATTTAAATATATTTATATTAGAAAATTATTTGGTAAATTAGTAAATATAATAATTATAGTAATTTTAAAAATTTTATTATTTTTAAATTTTAATTTTAATTTTAATAATATAATATTTTATATTATTTTAGATAGTTTTGGATGAAAGATAAATATGTCAATTTGAATATCTCATTCTTTTTTAAAATATTATTTTATTTCAACTTTTTAATAAAATAAAATCAATTTAATATTTTTTCTATATTAAGTGATAAGTAGCTACCTATCTGTTTATCTTATTTAACACATTATGTTGAAAATTTTATTTTAAGTAAAAAATTAAAATGATTATCAAACACATTAAAAATACTAATTGTTGAAAATTTTTATTTTCAATAAAATAAAATTTAATGAAATTTTTCAATAATTTATCAAACACACCTTGAGTTTGAATAATAAAATATTTTAGATAATAAAAATATGTTATTTAAATTTAGACTAAATTATATAATTACTCACCAAATTATTAATATATTTTTGTTTTGGTCACCCAACAATGAAAGTTTTCAATTTAGTCACTAATGTTTTATATCATTTTTTTTATCACTTGCATTCTAAATTGTTTCTATTTTGGTCGCTCTCTATTAAATGGTTAATGGAGTGGATGATATGGCATTTTCTAACTAGTATAATAATAAATCCATTCATTAATACTTATACATTCTATCAATTTGTTTCTAATTCTAAATAATTTAATAAATTTAACCCTTCACATTTACAAATTCTATCAAATTAATTCTCAAACACATGTCATTAAAATCTAATTAAATAAAGTTTTATATTAATATTAAAATAAAATCTAATTAAAAAATTTTATTATATAAATATTAAATAAAATAAAATAAAATATTCCACCCCTCCCCAAACCTTCCCCTACCGTTCCTCTGCCTATCGCTCTCCCCTCACCGTCCCTCACTCGTACTCTGAATATCAAATTACTGACTTCGTCCCTAATTAGAAATATGTCATAATATAAGTATATTTTTTTATTATTGTTATGTTGTAGATTTGATGCATTGAAGTTCCTAGAAAATTTCAGAGGGAAGAGCATAATGTTTGTGGGAGACTCTCTAAGTCTAAATCAATGGCAATCCTTGACATGCATGCTTTATTCTGCACTTCCTAATGCCAATTTCAACATTTCTCGAGTTGCAGCTATCTCCATTTTCCAATTCCAGGTCTGTAAATAAAACCCTTCATCTTTATTTAATTTATTCTTTTTTGCTTCTATAAGCACACTCCGAATTGAGTTAAATATCCGACCAATCGAATACAAATTAGTAATTAATTATGAATTTGTATTTAAATCTAATATAATTTTTTAAAATGTGTAAAAATAATTTTGATTTTTTAAAACAACATAAACAAATTTTGGAGTTCAAAAGATTGAATTAGGGTTTAGACAAGCAAATTCTTCACTGTCAAACAATGGCTGAATGTGCTGGGCAGCCTACTTAAAATTTTCAAAAATTTCAATGGGTTTAACTAAAATTTATAAAAATAAATTTAGGGGCTTAATAAGAATTCTTAAATATTTTGAGAGTTCAATTAAACTTTTTAAATTTTTTTGAGGATTATGAAAATTTTCAAAATATTTTAAACTTTTGAAAAGCATAATTAGAATTTCTAAAAATTTTAAAGGGACCAAATTAAAATTTTCAGAAATTTTAAAAGCCAAGGTCCCCTCTGACTCCAATGATATTCTGCCCCTACTATCATCATAGAACTTTGATTCCCTCTATCGGCATCATGATGATATGTTTAAATTATTCCATAAATATTTCATAAATCTAGAAAAATACCATGCAATAATGTTGGTAATCGAAATATGATCATAAATTGGAGTACAAAATATGTAATTTGGACCTTATTTTGCAAATGTTGATCATCACAACTTGTGGGGGAAAATTTTGCAGGATTATGAAGTAAAGGTGATGCTTGATCGAAGTTTGTATTTAGTAGATGTTGTGAGGGAAGACATTGGGAGGGTATTGAGACTTGACTCGATTGAACGAGGCCAGTTATGGAAAGGGATTGACATGCTTATCTTCAATACTTGGCATTGGTGGTACCGTCGTGGACTGGGCCAACCGTAAGTTTAATTGAGTTAATATCATAAATCAATCATACATTAATTCAGTTGAGAGATAAATAAATAAATAAATAAATAATATTCTTTTTAAAAGGTAATAAATATTATTCTATGGGTATTTTATCTTTTTATATAAAATTTATTAAAAACAATAAAAACTCACAATAAAACACACACAATAGGATTTAAACTTAGAAACAGGGGCGAAGTCAGGGGGGCTGGCATGGGCCCCGGCCCCCCTAAAATGTAAAAATATTATTTAGGCCCTTAAAATTTTTTAAAAATTTTAAATTAGTAAAAATAAAATTACACTTTGGCCCCTCTAAAATTATAAAAATTCAATTTAATCCTTTACAAATTATAAAGATATAAACTATAAAAAATTAAAATTTTATCCAGCCCCCTAAAAAATTGTTCTGGCTTTGCCCTGCTTAGAAGAACATAATTTTTAAAGTATCAACTTTACCATTTCAATTAAAATCTCAATTGTCATAATATGTTATCAAAGATAAAGAGAAAGGGACAAGAAGTGACCTTGGCCCCTCGACATGGTGAATTTACCCCTCCAATTCCTTTAAAATTTATAAGAAAAACATAAATAAGTATAACGATAAAATTCTACCTTGATTTTCAAAAAATTATAATTAAATTTTAACCCCTTAAATAATATTCTAACTTTGTTAAATGTGCGATAATTTAGTGTGTAAGTGTATATATTTATAAACTTGTCCACTTTTGTATACAATATATATAACATGATTATGATACATTAAAATAACAAAAATACTATATTAATACGTTGGGTTTACACGATACCATTTAAAATAAAGTCATACATTTTTATATACCAATTACATCTTTTAGTTAATTTATCGATCAACTTTGACGTTAAATGCTTATTTGATATTTTAAACATACATAAATTAGTAAATAGTTTTTAACACGTTTAATCTAAGTTGAAATTTAGTGTCAAAGAACAAAAGGACCTAAATAGAATGATGCTTTAGTTTGAGATTTAATTGTAATGTTTTGAAGTTTAAGGATCAATTTAGGATTTGATATATAATTTGGGGATGTTTAGTGGAACTAACTCTAAAAAAGTTTTTCTTTAAAAAAAAAAAAAACATGAGCAGTTTTTTAAGTAACTTGGTTTGTTTTAAAATTTTAGGGATAAAGCACTATTTAGTCCTTGAACTTGATATTTTTTTCCAATTTGGTTCTTCAACATTTCTTTACCCACATTAGCCCTAGGACTTGAAAACTTTTTCCAACTTGACATTTGAACTTGAATTCCATCAAAGTTTGATGGCGTGACACTCCGGCCTTTGAACTTGAGTTCCATCAAAGTTTGATGGCGTTACACTCTCTCAGAGTGCAATACCATTGCCTCAAAATTTTAAAAGCATTATATAACATCTAAAATTACAAAACTATATTAAAAATCTAAAGAAATTATAACATTTTTTATAAAAAAAATTCAAGTTTATGGACGAAATAGGGAAAAGTTGTTAAGTTCCCAGAGTACCACATCATCACACTTTAACGGAATCCAAGTTTATGGGCGAAAAAGTTGTTAAGTTTCGCGACTAATGTAGATAAAAAAAACTTTGGGACCAAAGTGAAAAAAGTTGTCAAATTCAGGAACTAAATGGTGCTTTGTCCCAAAATTTTATTCAATCAACAAAAAGAAATCATATGCTCTTATTGGTAAAAGTACTATGGAGGCCCTTGTACTAGAAGTCGGGTTGCATTTTGCCTCTTCTACTCAAAAAACTGAGCAAACTAATCCTCATACATTAGATTAAAGAGAAAAATGATATTTTCTATTAAAAATTTCATCCATTTGTACTATTAAAAACTGACATGGTTAACAAATTAATCAAACAGTGACACGTGTTCCTCATGCTGATGTACAAGGATCAGTTTTTAACACCAGAAAATGATGAATCTTTTAACAGAATGACCAATTTGCTCTTTGATCTAACCCATAGAAACTAATTTGCTCGGTTTTTAGTAGAGATGACAAATTGAAATCTGACTCCTTGTACAAGAATTTTCATAGAACTTTTACCGCTGTAATTGGAATATATATCGATGAATTTTTATGATTTTTTTTTCCAGATGGGATTTTATTGAAGTAGGAGGCGTAATTATGAAAGACATGGACCGTATGCTTGCCTTTGAAACAGCACTCAAAACATGGGCTGCATGGGTGGAAGCCAACATCGATCCTTCAAAATCTCTCGTCTTCTTCCAGGGAATTTCTCCATCACATTACAAGTAAAACCTTTAACAAAACACAAACTTCATCAAACCCTTCAATATCAAAACCCTCAAATTCGAATCAAAGTTCATGTTTTCTTATCTTTATTTCAGCTCATCTTTATGGAATGACCCAAAGGCAAAGGGATGTTTAGGGCAAGAGCAACCATTGTTAGGGTCAAGCTATCCAGGAGGTGTTCCACAAGCTTTAGGTGTGCTGAAGAGAGTGTTGAGCACAGTGAGAAAGAAGGTTAAATTGCTTGATATAACGGTGTTGTCGTTGCTACGCAAAGATGGGCATCCCTCGGTGTATGGATTTGGAGGGTCAACAGGATTGGATTGTAGCCATTGGTGTTTAGCTGGTGTTCCAGATACTTGGAACGAAATTCTTTTCAATCTTATTTTTTGAGTACATTGTTAATTTGTTAACTTTAGCTAATAATTTTTAGGGAAAAAGATAATAATGTTATAATGATCAATGCTTGATTTGATTATTATCGAGACTTAAATGGTGGTTGTAATTTCATGCTATTAGGAGGGTTTTTTTTGTGTGTGATTTTGATTCTTTCTATTTCAATTTTTTTTATACAAATTGTTTAGATTTATCCATAGTTCCTCCCCAATCCTTCGATAGGAGGATAAATGTTCTTCAGCACGCTCGAATCCATGTCCTCCTGCATAAGCAATAATACTGACGCCAAACAAGTTAAAATTCAATTAACTAGAAAAGTTTTTACTTAACATTTCAATTTTAAATTTAAATTTATAAAAAATTATTTTTTTATTGAATAAATTCTTTTCTGATGTTATTGTAGCATGAAAGTTATAGGTAGCACTTGGATATTGAGGCACTTGTAAAGGTACCTCTTGTAATATACTATGTTGTAAAGTCATTGCAGAGACATTTGAGCTCAATCAATTCTGGCAGGAAAAATAATACCAAATTCAAGTATTATTTTTTTAACTTTTGTTTGCACCATGGGTGAAGCCAAAAAGAAATTTATTAGGTCGAGATTGATTGTAAACTTTTTGAGAGAAAAGTGTAATTTAACCATTTTATTAATTAAAAAGTTTACAATTCTGAGGGACTGAAACAAGAAATTTACCCATGATTTGCACATAAATAAATATTGATCTTTAATTAGCGTTCAAATAAGCTCTTACATTCAATTTAATACATAAGCCTTATCTTGTAGGTTAAAATATGATGTTAGCTCTTGTACTTTGACAAATTTTGAGATTTAGTCCCTATACTTAAAAGTTAGAAATTAAGTCATTCAACTATTTTGATTTAAAAATTTCAGTCCAATAATTAAAATCGTAAGTATTTTCTATCAGAAGTTGTTAATTTGGCATGTTGATAAGTATTTTCTAAACAGAAACCACCAACGATGATAATGATTGGATTAAGATTTTAAATTGAAAAACTAAGAGGATTAAATTTTTAAATTTTAAAATATAAGAACTAACTCTCAAATTTTATAGAAGTATAGGGACTAATAACATATTTTAACCTATCTTTTGTTTATAATTTTTTTTCCTTTAAAGTAGGGGGAAAAGGTAAACATACTTACAAAAAGTGCAATAAATCCAAGACTTTTCCAAATATATTACCTATATAATTCACATCATTGCTCATGCCTTTAATCTTTTTGTCATCTAAAATTCAATATTAGGTTGCTTTTCAAACAAATTATTCCATACTGATTAGGCTAAACTTTTAAATCAATGAATATGAGAAAAGAATTGTACATAATTACCCTCAATTATTTTCAATTTGGACATTGCAATTTCTTATTACGAATTAGGCATGGTTTTCTTTTCCCCCCACAATTAGGCATGGTTTGTATTATCAAATATTCTGGCATCACTTCCCCAACACTCATACTTCCAGAAAAACAATATAATAATTTAATTGTATCTTATTGAGTATAATATATGGTTTTAATGTTTATTAAATATATATTATGTTCAGGGGGGAAGTCAAAAAAAAATTAGGAGGGCCGAAATTAAATTTTATATTTTTACGATAGTAAACATGTAAATTTTTATCATTTTGGGGGCAAAATGCAATTTTATCATTACAAATTTAAAATTTTAAAGGGCCTAAATGAAAATTTTTTATTTTAAGGGGCTAGGCCCTGCCAGTCCGCTAGATTCGCCGCTGATTATATTGGAATCATATTCAATTATAATATATATATATCCGAAATAAATCCAAAATAATCATATTTGAGGCTTTAATTTAAATGAAAATCATGGAGAGGTGAAATAATTAAGTTAAAATATTATACTGTCGGTATTCTATTTTTATTTTTAAGAATTTAGTCTCTTTACTTTTCTATGTTAGAATTTGTAAAATAAATCTAAAATAAAACTTAATAAACCAGGATCTATTATGTCAAATCATCAAGAATAAATGAAGAATAAAACTAGATGCGGAAGCATACCTGAATCCATGAATTCCTTGTAGTTTTACCGGATTTGAGGATTTGTTCTTCCAAATTAGCACACAAGAAATTTAGAGAGTATTTGCTCTCTCTCTCTTTCCTAATGATGGGATATTAGAAAAGATATCATGTGTGTAATTTGGGGACTATAACCCTAATATTTATAACCTTAGCATATTAGTTCTAATCAAATTCTAATTAGCCTATCATTAATTAGAGTTTGATTAGAAGAGTATCTACACATATTTATCCCATACTTTATTTAATAATTAAAAGCCCAATAGAATTCTAACCAAATTAGATCACTTTTAATTTGGGCTAACCTATCATGATAGTAGATAATAACATGTAATTATCCTTATTATATATGTGATGTCCAAATTTTCCAACAATCTCCCACTTGGACCACATATATATACTAATTACTTTATAATTACATGTCATTATATAACCTTATGAGCTCAAAATTTTACTAACATATCCAAAAGGTATTCCGAACAATATCGTCCATTAATTATGTTAACATAGAACCAAGGAGACTTTCGTTACATATATCGTAATTAAATCCATCCATGATCACGTATATTAACACAACCAAATGACATAGATCAAGTATGGATGTGTAGCATGGAAATTACATGCAATATGATCTAAACATGTCTATTTCCAACTGGTCCTCTTTAAACCAAAGTGAGGTCAGTTTCAAAACAATAAACTGAGTGAATAAACTGAATACTTCATTTCTGATCAGAAAGTAACCAAATACATAAATGTCTGAAAACAAATAAAATATAAACTCCCACTAAATCATGATATCCTCAAACAATGTAACACCCATGTGAGCAGTGTGCTCATGAAAGACTTTGGGTGGTAGACCTTTTGTGAGCGGATCCGCTATCATGGAGTTTGTCCCAATGTGCTCTATGGATATTTGACCATTTTGCACTCTTTCTTTTATAACTAGGAACTTTATGTCAATATGCTTTGACTTAGATAAACTCCTGTTGCTATTGGAATATAGCACTGCTGACTTATTGTCACAAAATAATTTGAGTGGTCTTTCTACATTATCCAAAATGCGCAGCCCTGTGACAAAGTTCCGCAACCATATTCCATGGTTTGATGCCTCATAGCATGCTACAAACTCTGCTGCCATAGTGGATGAAGCTACAAGTGTCTGTTTGACACTTTTCCAAGATATAGCTCCTCCAGCTAACAGGTAAACATAGCATGATGTAGATTTCCTACTATCTTGGCATCCAGCAAAATCAGGATCAGAATACCCAATGACCTCCAAAAGATCTGATCTCTTATAAGTAAGCATGTAATTTTTTGTTCTCTGAAGATACCCCATAACCCTTTTGGCTGCTATCTAATGGTCTATACCAAGGTTGCTTAAATATCTACCTAATATCCCAACAATGTACGCAATGTTCGGACGCATACAAACTTGAGCATACATTAAACTCCCAACAGCTGATGCATAGGGAATCTTTTGCATTTTCTGAATTTCAAGGTTACTTTTAGGGTATTGAGTAAGACTAAATTTGTCTCCTTTAGCGACAGAGGTATCACCTGATCTACAACTCTGCATGCCAAATCTTTTGAGTACTTTATCGATATAGCTCTTTTGTGATAATCCAAGAATACCTCAAGATTGATCTTGATGTATCTGAATTCCTAAAACAAAAGAGGCGTCCCCAAGATCTTTCATCTCAAAATGCTTAGATAAAAACCTATTGGTCTCGTGTAATAAACCTATATCATTAGCGGCAAGCAAAATGTCATCAACATATAGAACCAGAAATATGTACTTACTCCCATTAAATTTGTGATATACACAATCATCAACAATATTTATCTCAAAACCAAACGAGACAATTATTTGATGAGAAGCTTGTTTGAGTCCATAGATGGATTTTGTCAATTTGCAAACCATATTCTTTGAGTCTTTTGACTCAAAATTTTCTGGCTGCATCATATAAATTGTTTCTTCAATGTCGCCATTAAGAAACGCAGTTTTAACATCCATCTGATGTAACTCAAGATCAAAATGAGCAACAAGCGCCATGATTATCCCAAATGAGTCTTTCGATGGCGGAGAGAAAGTCTCTGTAAAATCAATACCTTCTTTTTTGAGTATATCCTTTAGCTACAAGACGCGCTTATATCTCTCTCACATTACCATTTGCATCCCTCTTGGTTTTAAATATCCATTTACAACCAATTGGTTTTGCACCTTCAGGTAATGGGACAAGTTCCCAAACTTTATTGTCTTGCATAGATTTATTTTCATCTTTCATGTCATCAATCCACTTTTGAGAATTAGAACTTTTCATGGCCTGATGAAAGTTGATTGGACCATCTTCCATCATTCCATTATCATCCTCATGTTCTTGGAGAAATACAATATAATCATCTGGAATAGCATTTCTCCTTTCTCTTGTGGACCTCCTTAATGGTACTTGTTCTTGAGGTTGTTGAGTTTGTTCTTCTGGAACAATTACCTCATTTTGAATGGGAAGTTGTTCAACATTGTCTTGTAGAGGTTCTGGATTCACTTCTTGATCAATGATAGGTATAAGAACCTGAACATCGTCAAAAGTGATAGTAGGAACTGAGTTAGAATCCAATTCCTCCTCAAAAACAATGTCTCCAACCTTATTTCTCCCCCCAAACTCAACATCCTCAAAAAATGTTGCAGTTCCCGTCTCAAAAATATTCCTTATTATGGGATCATAAAATTTATAGCCCCTAGATCGCTCAGAATAGCCAATAAAGTAGCTGCTTACTGTTTTAGAGTCCAATTTCTTTTCATGTAGCCTATAAGGCCTTGCCTCAGCTGGACATCCCCAAATGTGAAAGTGCTTTAGACTAGGCTTTTGACCTGTCCAAAGCTCATAAGGTGTTTTTGCAACTGCTTTATTGGGTACTCTGTTTAGAATGTAAGCTGCTGTCTTTAATGCTTCTCCCCAGAGGGACTCAGGTAAGGTAGAATGAGCAATCATGCTCCTTACCATATCCTTAAGAGTTCTATTTTGTCTTTCAGCTACACCATTCATACTAGGTGATCCTGGCATGGTGTACTGTGGGGCAATACCGCATTTCTCTAGGAATCTCGCAAATGGTCCTGGACATTATTCACCTGAGCCATCATATCTACCGTAGTACTCACCACCACGATCAGATCTAATGTTTTTAATCTTTTTGTTGAGTTGATTCTCAACTTCAGCTTTGTAAGTTTTGAACACGTCCAAAGACTGAGATTTCTCATGAATAAGATATATATACCCATACCGTGAGTAATCGTCTATGAATGTTATGAAATATTGTTGACCATTCCAAGATGCCGTAGGGAATGGCCGTCTGAAGCTTTGTTGGCACCCAATCTCTTGGTTTTGGTCTGTTTTCCCTTAATGCAATCGACACAGACATCAAAGTCTGTGAAGTCAAGGGATTCTAAAATACCATCAGACACAAGGCGTTCAATTCTAACTTTTGAGATATGACCTAAGCGCTTATGCCATAATGATGCTGAATTTTCCTTATTTAATTTGCATTTAATACCACGTGATTCCACATGCAAGGTTTCATTATAGGATGCAATTGTTTCTAGCAAATAAAGGTTGTCATAAGTATTTAAATAATCAGTTCCAATAACATTTGAATTTAAAGACAAATTAAATTGATTGTTTCCGAATGAACAATAATAACCAAATTTGTCCAACGAAGAAACAGAAACTAAATTCCGTCTAAATAATGGTACAATATAAGTGTCTTTTAAATCCAAATAAAAATTAGTTCCTAATAACAACCTAAAATGCCTAATCACTTCCACTTCTACCGATTTTCCATCGCCCACAAAGATGTGTCTTTCACCATCACTTGGCTTTCGGTAACTCAGGCAACCATGCATAGAAACACTTATGTGAGTAGTAGCACCAGAATCTATCCACCAAGTGTTTCTAGATACTGAAGCTAAATTAATCTCTGAACAGACCAAATTAAAAATTATACCTTTCTTTGCACGCCAAGCATGATATTTGGTACAATCTTTCTTTACGTGTCCAGACTTGTTACAAAAGAAACAACTCTCTGTAACTTGTTGTTGTTTCTTTTGATTTGGACCTAGCAACGACTTCATTCGATATTTTCTTTTCTTGCCCTTGTCTTTAGGGGCATTGGCCAAATGAGCACTTTCAGACTTATCACGCTTCAACCTTTCTTCCTCTTGCACACAATGAGAAATGAGCTTATTTAGGGTCTATTTCTCCTTTTAACAGTTATAACTAATTTTAAATTGATTAAACTGTGCAGGAAGCGATACCAGAACCATAAGAACAAGAAATTCCTCAGAAAGCTCAATCTTAAGTACCTTAAGTCTTGAAGCAGTATGGAATATCTCTATAATGTACTCTCTTACGTTTCTTTGACCCTTATACTTTATAGACATCAAAGAAGTCAGAAGTGATGTCATCTCAACCTTATCGTTTTTAGCAAAACGTTTCTCAACTTCATCAAGGAAACCCTTGGCCTGAGTAATCTCTTCAGATTCTATTCCCCTAAAGGCTTCTGGAATGCTGTGTTTCATGATCATAAGACTCATGTGATTTGAACGATCCCACCTCTCAAAATCCCTCTTAACATCAGGGGTGCTTTCCGCAGTGAGAGGTGCAGGTTGTTCTTCCCTAAGTGCAAGGTCTATGTCCATACAGCAAAGCACTATAAGTAAGTGCCTTTTCCATTCCTTAAAATTAGTCCCATTAAGCATGGGTATAGAATTTATATTAGCAGATATTATGGCAGCAGAAGATGAATTAGCTGAATATAGAACAAAAAACAAGCTTAAATCAATATTCATAAGTAAACAATAAATTCAAGATAATGGCTAATCCCATCTCAAGATACCAAACACCACATTAATATCAAGTCTTTGGACAGTAATATTAACAGTAAGCGGTACTCTTGTTGTAGCAATCAAACATTGACAATAAACTATGTCAAACAATGAATTAATCATTGGACTAACCTATTGCTCACATAAAATACCTTATAATTGTCACACATTTATCACCACAGATGTTGTTGAAATTCTATCAAATATTAACTTACTTTTGGGTCAATTAATAAACGCATGAATCACAAAAACATATAATCATCTTAATATTTCAAATAAACTAATCTACACAAAAGAGGTCACTTTGGCGGCATTTTGTTTCAACTAATTTATTTAAAATATTAGACATCTTTAATTAAAAGCCAAAATCTGAATTTATTTATTTCAAAATATTTACCTTAATTTCATCTTTCAATCAAATTGAAAGATAATTATATATATATATAAATTTCCAAAACATGTATTAAACCAATCAAAGCATGCATATATTATATAACAAAACATATATATGAATCAATTTCTGTATATATATTTATATATATTTTTAAACGTCATATAGGATTACAATAATAATCACATGCCTTGCAAATATCAAACTAGATTATATTTATAAAACCTTAAAACTTTATTTAAAGAATCAAAACCCAAAATTATCAAGAATCTCAATGATTCAACGTAATATATAATTAAAATATCAAATTCATAAAGAATAAATTCTTTCTCAATGATTCAACATGACAAGGCTCGGATGCCACTTGTTAGAATTTGTAAAATAAATCTAAAATAAAACTTAATAAACCAGGATCTATCATGTCAAATCATCAAGAATAAATGAAGAATAAAACTAGATGCGGAAGCGTACCTGAATCCATGAATTCCTTGTAGTTTTACCGGATTTGGGGATTTGATCTTCCAAATTAGCACACAAGAAATTTAGAGAATATTTGCCCTCTCTCTTTCCTAATGATGGGATATTAGAAAAGATATCATGTGTGTAATTTGGGGACCATAACCCTAATATTTATAACCTTAGCATATTAGTTCTAATCAAATTCTAATTAGCCCATCATTAATTAGAGTTTGATTAGAAGAGTATCTACACATATTTATCCCATACTTTATTTAATAATTAAAAGCCCAATAGAATTCTAACCAAATTAGATCACTTTTAATTTGGGCTAACCTATCATGATAGTAGATAATAACATGTAATTATTCTTATTATATATGTGATGTCTAAATTTTCCAACATTCTAATATTAAAATTTAGTTCTAATTATTAATCTCATTAAATTTCCTCTATTAAATTCACCAGCGTCACATTTTGGAATAAAAAAAATTCACTTAGTAGTTATGTAACAAAAAAAAAAAAGACAATGTTACGATAAACTTGAATTTAACAGAAGATGTTTAACGATATTAACAATTGGATTACATTTTTAAATCCAGAAAATAAAAAGACTAAATTTCTTGAAATAAAAGTAAAACTAAATTTCAAATGTACGGAAAATATAGAAACATCGAGCATATTTAAACTAATTAATTAAATTCTAATGTTATTCACTAAATTCCCTTGCCGGCAGTAGAAAGATTCTTTACTTTAATATTGTAAATATTGAATTTTCTTAAAAGAACCAAAGTAAGAAATTTATATAAATTGTTGTCAACAACACAAGAAGAAGATGCATTACCCCCCAAAGGGAGCTTTCCTTAGAAGGATAGTATCTAACTATACCCTAATGATTGCAAATTTAATTGGCCTTTACGTTTTCCAAGCACCTATCTTTGTTTGGTGCAATGGAGGCCATACTATAGGTAGAGGTTAACATTTTGATCCCTTGGATTTTAAAACGTTAAAATATAGTCCAACTTTCTATATATATATATATATATATTTGTATATTTGAAGTTTATTTTTGGAAATTTAGTTCTCTATTTTTCAAAATTAATGTTGTTAAATTTATTTTTTAAAATTTATTGATGGTGTGACATTTTGAATTTAAAAAAAAATATTTATTTGCTAACTATGTAACAAAAAATGACATTATAATAAACTAAATTTTAGAATGAAACTTGCAGTTTTTAAATATGAAAAGTAGAGGAATTAAATTCATAGAAATGTAAGTTCAAATATTAAATTTGAGCGTAATAACTTAGAGTATAATTTAAGATAAAAACAATTAGAAAAATTGAATCAATGGACTCAAATCGAAGAAGTTACAATTACAAATGTTAGTAGGATCAATGCAGTCTGACCAACTACAGTAGAATTAATCAAAGAATATCTAGAGAAGGGTAATGGAAAATTTATCATTTAATCCCTGCAGAATTTTTAGATTATAAGTTAATATGATGATAAAATTGTATTTTAATTCCGAAAAAATTATACTTCATTTATAGTTCTTCTAAAGCTTTTTTCTTTTTTCACATACATCATACATGGACTTGAACTTGAAAATTCAAAATTTTGAAAACCTCTTACTACCTTTGAGCCAGAATCTTAATTATCAACAAAAAGAAATTGAAATATGTCAGTAGGTGCGGTCAATTGATTGAAATAAAAAAAATCAATTCAAAGGTTAAAAGGGTTTATCACTTTTAAAAGTAATCAATCTTTATGTCGATTGAGTCTTAACTCGATTGGCATAGGCATTGTTGCTAATGAAGGAGGATATGGATTCGTATTCGCTGAAGCGCATTATACTCTTATTTATGAGTTGGAGAAGGACTATGAGTATTTTTAGGCATTATGTCAAAAATAATAGATATGATCAGTTTTAGTTACAATTAATTTGTATGTTAATTATGTTACCAAATCCAGTGAAACTAATCACTTAAATGAACAATTAACTTTTTAATATTTAAAATTAAACATCTCAAATCAAGTTCACCGAATTACAGAATCGATTCAACTTGTTTAAATGTATTAAGTAAACCAACTGGATTAAATTGTCAAGAAGAAGCCAAAAAAGGTATCTTTGTTCTAAAGTGATCCCAATTGGCCACTATAGGGAAAGAGAAAAGTAACACTTTCCTTCCAAATCCTGATTAGCATATACATAAAAACCCTTTTCAACTCTTGATGGAAATTAATACACCTTTTGCTTCCAAAACATATAATTGTTCTTTCATCTTCTCTTACAATGGGAGTTGGGTTTCCTAGGTTTTGTTGGATTGTGTTGTCTTGGATTTTGATCGTAAGCGTTCACCAGGTTCAACTGAGTGAACCACAAGCCGCAGCTGCTGGCTGTGATTATTTCCAAGGGAGTTGGGTTTTCGACAAAACTTACCCTCTTTACAACACCATGAATTGTCCATTCATTGAGAAAGAATTTGATTGCCAAGCCAATGGCCGACCTGATCAACTTTATCTCAAATATAGATGGAAGCCAAATGATTGTATGCTGCCAAGGTAATTAAGTTCTTCTATTTTTTATTATTGAATCTTGGTTCAGCTGGTTCATATAATGGTTTTTAAAAGGTGGTATTCAACTAGTTTAAATATTCGAACTTAAAATTTAGAATCACTTCTTTTATTCTCATATTACCGTGTCGGCAAATAATAAAAATTGAATCTTAAAATTTATTGAATATCACTTTTTAAAAATAATTAATTGTGGTTTTTCTAAAAATAATAATAAATTCATTACTGAATTTGAAGAAAAAGTTTTGGTGAAATGTACCTATCGTTCCAACTCCTAAGTGATAATTAGCACAGACCTTTTACCTATAAAGGTCCAATAATTTCTGTATAAAAGGGAAATTTTTTATTTAATTATAAGGTAGTTGATCTTTTTTTTCTCTTTTTACTTAATTATTGATCAATTTACACCATTAAAAGTAGTCCGAGTTTTTGTAACAGTATCATGGAGACTCATGTATTAGGAGTTGGATTGTATTTTGCCTTCTTTACTCAAAAAATGAGCAAATTAATCATTGTATTAGGAGTTAAATTTTCATTCATTTTTACTATTAGAAACTGGAGTGGCTAAAGTGCAATTTTACCTTTTCAAATTTAAATTTTTTAAATTTCTAAAAATCCTAAATGGATAATTTTCTATTTTAGGGAAGTCGGCCTCTTCCAACTCCCTAGATACGCTACTATGGCATGCCACATGTAACTGATGTCAACCTACATGAACCCGTTTTTAACAGTTAAAATGGATGAATTTTTTAGCAAAAGGACTAGTTTGCTCTTTGATCTAATACATAGGGATTAATTTTCTCTTTTTTTTGAGTAGAGAGAACAAAATGCCATCCGATTCCTAATACAAGATCCTCCATGTCTTTCATCATTACTCAATTATTTGTCATCAAAAGTTGTATATGTTCAAATATAAATACAATAAAACATACATGTAGTTATTAAACATATCATGCTAATGTCACTGTTTCTTCTTTATCCAAAATTATTGGATTTATGAACTTCGAATTTCAACTTTTCTTGAGAATAAGAAAATCCCTTGAAACTTCCTTTCAAGTAAAACGTGTGTTCAAAATGTTGAACTAGGTTTATGCAGCAACAGAAATTCACAAGCTGTTTTTTGATACATGAGATGTGAATCTCAAAATTTTAGGGTTTCTGATCTCATATAATTTGGGTCCAGATTTAATGCTAAGGATTTGTTGAGAAAGTTGAAAGGGAAGAAAATGATGTTCATTGGGGATTCACTAAGCTTGAATCAATGGCAGTCTCTAACATGCATGTTGCATGCATTTTTGCCACAATCAAACTACACTGTTCACAGAGAAGGGAACCTTTCTACCTTTTATTTGCCTGTGAGTTGCCAAATCTTGTAGCTATTTTATTTCCTTCTTATATTTAAAACTTTTCAATATCACCTTTAGAAGGTAGCTGCATGAATCAAATGAGTTAAATCAAATAGACTAATTATTATTGTTTGGCAAAAATACCGAGTAGACCTTTTTAAAAATAGTTTTTATACTTTTATTACAACAAAATAAGCAGGGGTGAATCTAAATTTTTTTTAGCAAGATAGAAATTTAATAATAATTTTTCATAGATCAAAATATAAATTTATTATGAATTAATTTATAATTTCATTATTTTTAAAGGGACTAAATAGAAATCATTTCATTTTTATGGGGGCTAAAGTGTAATTTTACTATATATTAATTTATAATTTCTTTATTTATAAGAAAACTGGAAAAAATTTTCATGAGGGCCAAAGTACTATTTTACTATATATTAATTTATAATTTCTCTAGTTACAAAGAACTAAATTAAAAATTTTTCATTTTTGGGAAGGCCAAGACCCTTGCCCCCTTTCAGATTCGCCTCTGAAAATAAGCCATTAAACTTTAATTTATACATCGTTACCCTTAATTTTTAACTTATATCCAAATGACACCTTAACATTTTATTTATACTCAAAATAAAAATTAACATAAATAAAGGTGAGAGAGTGGCCTTGGCCTATTGGTTAAAATGAAAATTTTTCATTTATGTCCAGAGGTAAAGTCAAAAAATCGTTTTAGGGGGTCGAAAATGAATAATAAATTTTTAGAGAGATCAAATTGCAATTTTATCATTATATCAACTTATAATTTCATAAATTTTGAAAAGATTAAAAGACAAATTTATCAATTTTCGGGGTTGCCTACTCCCCTGAGTTGGTCTCTATTGAAAATTAATAATTCCATATAAGCCTCTCCAATGCAAAAAATAGCTTTCCTAAATTTATAATTTTAGCTCCACCCCTTAATATAAAATTCTTTGCTTTGCCCCTATATTAAATCAAAAGATAGGAACTTATTATGTTACTATAAGAATATAGGGATTTATTTAGCAAAAACAAACTATTTCAAGGACTTTTTGATAGTTTGCACTTATAGTTGGTATTAGGTAGAATCAAGTGCCAAGATTAAGTTTCCTTTTAGATATATAGTTGGTTAAGCAATTTAATAAAAGTGGAAATTTAGACCCTAAGTTATACCCTTCATGCATTTGGACAATTGTGTTGAGCCAAAAAAAAAAAAAAATTGCAGGAGTATGAAGTTTCGTTGATGCTATCACGCAATGCATTTCTTGTGGATATTGTCCAAGAAAAGATAGGCACCGTTTTGAAGCTTGATTCCATTAAAAACGGCGAATCATGGAAAGGATATGACTTCCTCATCTTCAATACCTGGCATTGGTGGCTCCACACTGGAAGAAAACAACCGTAAGCAAAACATAATTTCAGTAATTAAAACCCAATTTTTTAATTGAATCCCGAGTAGATTTGTAAACAAAAACAATACTCGATTTGGGAATTGGGTTGGGTTTGAACCGGAATATGATCCCTATAGTTCTGATTAGACCTGTTTAAAAGTTAATTATTTATCTAAGTCTGAAAGTTCATTTGAAATTTGGAAGGGTTTAGATAAAAATATCAGACATCATAAATGAGCTTGAGCAAAAAAAATAAACCCGTTTTTAATATGGTTTAAGCTTAAGCTCAAAAAAGTTAAAGATCAAGATATGTACCTTGATGAACTTAAAATGAGTTTGCGATAACTATTTACAAATATTAGTATGCTGGGGCAAATTTTTAAGTTATTGTTTGACCCAATTAGACTTAGACAAACATAAAATGTATTAATATAATACTTAAAGCTGATTCAAACCCGACCCCAACTTATAATCACTTCTAATTCTGATTAGTTTGACTGAATTTTTTTTCTTTTAAATACTTAGAAAATAACTTATCCAATTATATTTATATTTGAGCAAAAAATGACGTCTGTATGTATGTATGTAACTTGAAAATGAATTGGATATTAGATGGGATTTCATTGAATCAAGAGGAAAGGTGAAGAAAGACATGGATCGTATGGCTGCATATAGAGAGGCACTCAGAACATGGTCAAAATGGGTGGATTCCAATGTTAACACAACAACTACCCAAGTGTTTTTTCAAGGCATTTCTCCCACTCATTTCAAGTAAGCTTTAGCTCTTCTCTTACCATTTGCATTAACTTCCTTGTTCTTGTTTTACTTAAAAGAAATAGAATTATGAAAAAAATTGGAAGCCATTTTTTTCCAATAGAACTTAATCCATTTTAATCCCAATCAAATTTGGTTTAAATTAGAGGTGTTTATAAGTTGGTGAGTCAATCGGCTTAGTCAGTTTTAGACTGCACTTGAAGTTAAGTTTTCAAGTTTCGAGCCAGATTAGCCTTACTTGTTTTATTAGTCAAAGAAAACTATTTTTATTTGTTTTTTAAACAATGAAAATGGACCATTTAGGTAAGCTCGAGTTTGGAAAATTTTGAAATCGAGCTTAAACTTGACTTGGTCCATAAACACCTGTGGTTGAAGGAAACTCATTTGTCATGAAAACACAAATACTTTTATGATTAGAGACGTTAATGGACCTAAACTTAAATTTTCTTTTGGTTTAAGCTTGGTTCGAGTTGAAAACTCGTGTTGTTTAAAATATTTTCAATATATTATTGTTTAAATATAAATATTTTGAAGATGAAATATGTGTAAGAATCATAAATTCAAGCTGTAGTGTTTCCACATATATATATATGTAAATTATGAATCACTCTAAATATCTCAAAGAGAAAATGACAATTCATTCACATCTATTTAAAGATTTTTTTTTTAAATAAATATCAACAAGTCTCTTACCTTATCCATATATAATAAGTGGATGTACAATTATAAACTTCACCTCATACAATTTGGTATTTTGATTCACAATTTTGACAGTGGCAAAGAATGGAATGGTACCAAATCAACAACTTGCACACATCAAATCAGACCGGCTACCTATTTAACATACGAAAGTGATCCACCTTCGGAAGTGACGATCGTAAAGGAAGTGCTAAAAAACATGTCGACGCCGGTGGTTTTGCTCGACATAACCAGACTGTCACAGCTGAGGAAAGATGGTCACCCATCAATTTATACTGGTCTAAAAGGAAATGATTGTAGTCATTGGTGCCTAGCTGGTGTTCCTGATACATGGAATGAAATTTTATATGCAATTCTTATAAGTAGGAAAACTTCAAGATTATAAAATTATTTTTTTTCAATTTAATGTATTTAGTTAATAAAAAAATTAATTTCCCATTAGATGAAAAATTTTAAATTTAATATATTTACCCAAACCCAAATTAGGTCAAGCTCAAACCAATTGAAAACCTATAATATTATTCATAATAATATAAAAACTTTAGATTTTTTATTAGTATTATATATTTTAATAATTAATTTTAAATATTTTTATTAATAAATAGTATTTAGGTCGGGCCAGCCCAATTTAAAAGATATTTAACTCAATATAAATTCAACATATTAAATATGTCAAAATAAGCAAAGGGAAAATCTAGAGTTGTAAGCTTTGCAACTTTAAATTGGACATGAGAGTTTTTTTTTTATTGAATAAATGCCACGTTATTTTTTTAACAAAATTCCTTTATTTTATCAATTGAATTTAAATTATTATATTAATAAATCATTTAATTTTTTAATTGTATTTCAACCTTTTACATAAAATAAAATTTTCTCTTTTTAACTTTTCATCATTTAATTTTTCACTTTCTAAAACCACCCTCAATTTCAAATATGAAAAATCTAAATTTATTTGTGTAAAAAAAAAATCTAAATTTGATAATTGCATCTAGACCTATTCATGGATCGGGTTGATTTGTCAAAATTTTAAGTCTGCTTGCTAGGCCAAGGTTTGGCCTAAAAAATAAACTTAAAATTTTGTCCAAATTTGACTCGGATAAAATGTTAAAATCGGGCTTAACTCGGCCCACTTGAATTAATTTTTATATAAAAATATTAAAAATAATACGTCAAAATACTAAAAATATTAAAATAAATATTTCTTAATAAATTAAAAATAAATTTAAAAATATTTATACTTAGATGAAATTAATAATAAAATAAGAGTTATATAATATCTAAATAATAACAATAAAATAATAATAACAACAACAAAATAATAATTTTTTTGTCTTTTTGTTATTTCAAGTCTGACCGAGCTTAAACTAACAAAAGCCTAACTTGAGTCCTGACCCATTTTTTAAACAATCTTATTTTTTTACCCAAACTTATTTTCAGATTTTTATTTGCACCAAAAAATATCAAAAAAAAAATATATGAGAACTGTACTTAACCCGGTTGAGTCGGAGCTCCATGACCCGAACAGCCATTTATTTTTCAGTTCTTTTTTGTTACGCAAAAAGGGGGGAAAAAAACCAGCTCATGAAAATCCCCCTCGATCCCTTCTTTCCATTTCCCACATTCCCTCCCAAAAAGATCCTTATTCCTTCTTAGTCCTAACCCTATAAATCCCATTCCCAGATCCCTCGGAATGCAATTCCTTCACAGACCCAACGGTGTCCCAATCGTATCAAGAGCCATGGACATCATCCAATCGTCTCCTCCCATGTGGCAATCCGCAGTCCTCAGTAACCTCTTGATCTTCGTCGTCGGCACCCCACTTTTAGTGGCGGGGCTTTCTCTCTCCGGAATTTGTGCTGCGTTCTTGCTTGGCACTCTCACTTGGCGCGCTTTTGGCTCCCCTGGGTTTCTCCTCGTTGCTTCGTACTTCGTTGTTGTGAGTTGCTAAGAATATATTATGAATTGTAGCTGAATTATGGGATTTAAGTTAAATTTTGGAAATTCGGTTTTGATTTTGTATCCATGTGGTATTAAAAGTTAATTGCTTTGGAGAATTAGCTGTCATTTTTTGGTAGTATGGCAAGGAAAATAAACTTAATTTATGTCGAAAGGTTACTTTTTAATTAGTTAGCTATTAAAGTTTGATTAGTTGTATTTAGAGAAATTGATTGTACTAGGTGAAATGAGGTCAAAAGATTAACAAAAGTTACTTGATGGTTTCTAGCATTTTAGCTGAAATAAAGTCCTGTATGAAATGATAAAATATTTTAGTTTTCTATTATGGCTTGTTTTCCTTGCAAAGTATGAATCTTGAATTAGTTCCTGCCTCCCTCTTCTAATTCTCCTTACCCATTTCCAGTTGAAATTTAATTGAAATTCCATGTGATTTTGTGTTATAATTCCAGTTCATAATCTGAATGGAGACAATAATTTTGGATGAAGGAGCTTTAAGCAGTGGGAAAAATTCATGATAATTTGTAATTCTCTAAATCTCTAAACAATCTTACATCTCTTTGTCATGCCTCTCAAACATAGTTGGTATAACTATGTTCAATTGTTTATTATGCTTAGCTATTGGTTTAATCATTTTTAATTTTTCATTCCCCTGCTCCCCCCAAAAAAAAAAAAAAAAGTTTGTCTGAGCAATGAGTTTTTCTCAAAATCAATTTCCAAGGCCATTTTATTTGATTATGACTTTGTGAGTAAAACATGTTTGTATTTGTTAGGGAACAGCAGTAACAAAAGTGAAAATGGCTCAAAAGGAGGCCCAAGGGGTTGCTGAGAAGAGGAAAGGAAGAAGAGGACCTGGGAGTGTAATTGGGTCCAGTGCTGCTGGTTGTGTATGTGCTGTTCTAACAATATATGGAGTTGGCGGAGAGGCATTTACACGTCTTTGGCGACTTGGTTTTATTGCTAGTTTCTGTACTAAGTTGAGTGATACAGTGTCAAGTGAGATTGGGAAAGCATATGGCAAAACAACGTAAGTACTGCATCTCTGTTTGTTAATGTATAGTTGCTTTAGATTAACTGTATTAATAATTCTCCTTAGTTCATTCTAAAGAAAGGATATTTCAAATCAAGTGGAATTTAGATCCCTTATGGTTCTTGCTATATTCGAGCTCTATTATTGTCATATATGCTGGTGATAAAGGTCTCTTTGACATCCTATATACAAACAAAATTTGTGAGTGTTAATATTGCCTCAAATCATTTTTTTTCTTTAAAGGTTTATGTCCATTGCTACTTTTTTTTTATTATTGTTAAACTACTCCTTAGAATTGCAAATATAAAGTGTGTGATGTGCCAAAATGAACAGGTACCTGGTGACAAACTTTCAGATTGTTCCTAGGGGAACAGAAGGAGCTGTCAGTGTTGAAGGAACTGTTGCTGGACTTCTAGCATCTATACTGCTTGCCACTATTGGTTGTCTATTGGGTGAGGTAGTACTTGCTATGTACTCATACCATGTGAATAATTTGTTCTGCCATTCATGATACCATTTTTTTTAATAACAAGCATTATTGTGATCATTACAAAATGTTTACACCTTGTAAGAACCTGGAATTTTTTCTATTCTCTGCAACAATAATGGTGGGGTGGTGCCTAGATGGAATAATTTTGCAGATATAATTTGTTGAAGGTGTATTTTTGATGGTTAAAGGTGTTTTTCAAAGGGAACTCTTAGTAAAATAGCAGATCATGATATATTTATAAATTGAATTTGGCATCTCAGTTTAGGTGTGTACGACCTTTGAGAGCATTATTTTGCTGGGAACTTAAATTTCAATTTAATATAGTTCAGGTATTACAATTTGGTAAATTGGATAGTATTTTCAAAGGGAAAGAGAATTAAATTAGTTGAAACTGACTTTTGTTGTCAGTGGTTTTTTGTATGTGAGTGGATGATGTTTTCACTCTAGCCTTGCTGCATCTTTAGCTAGGATTTTCTAAAAATTTTATATTTATCCCTAATGTTATGGTGTTGTTCATAATATTGACGCCATAACCTCAATACACTTTCAAACTAAATATGATCTATAGCTTCTAGAGAATGCATAAATGAAATATGGGTATTTGAATTTATAGAGATGTTCTAAGCTTCTGTTTTTTGCTTTTTCATTTATCTTTGCAAGCAGATAAATGTACCTGGGGTATTGATATGTGTAATAGCATCCCAGATTTAATCTTGGTGAGAGCATAATTGGTGCTGCATTCCAAGGGAAAGAAGGGTTTCGTTGGGTAAGGAATCATTTGAATAATAGGATGGTTTCTGTCATCCTGTTTTCTTAACCATTTTTTCTTAAATTTAGTGCCTATGTATCTTCTAGATTTTAGTGTTACCGATGAATCAGGCTTGATTGTATATGAATGTATGGTTTGATGTGGTATATCGATGAGATGATTACATGTATATCATTTTGTGGACTCTCGTTATGTTTGGATCTGGCTGCACTCCTAAAGCTGTAGTGAGGAAGAATTATATACCCACTGTTTTGGGGTAAATAAGATGGAAGAGTAAATTTAGAGAGATCAACCTGTTATAAAACTGCCTGCTAAGGATTAATTCTAGCCTTAATTTTCCTTCTATGAAAACGTGGTATTGTGCATGTAATAGGCTGTTATGTTCGTCTGATTATTCTTTTTGCTTTGAAGTATCCATTTTCAACATATAGTCACACAAGAAATACGGAGATATGACCTTCAAGATACGTGATAAAGTTTAGCACGAATCTCTATCAGACATTAACCTGAATTTGAGCGAAATATCTGGATTGGCCATATATAAATCTGCCTAGGATCTATTATCATAGCATATTTATATGCTTTTCATTGTAAGGCTGAAACTTGGATTCTTTTACCATATTGATTTTGGTTTTCATCTTGCAGCTGAACAATGATGCTGTTAATGTCATCAACATATCCATAGGCTGCATTTTGGCAGTCTTAATGCAACAACTACTCCAAAACCGGCAAATGTAAGTTCACCCCATCATCTCTTTTGTGATGTCAGGTAATATTGCAGAGTTCATCGACACTGCAATCGACATATTGCAATGTGCGGAAAGAAGAAAAGAAGACTAATTGGGTCAAACAATGACTTAAAATTTTGCGGTTATTAAAACCATCATTATTGTTGGCATGGAAGGAACTGGGAAAACATATCTTGCACGGTGCATTTGTACTGATTGTCAAGTTCTGGAAATTTTTGACAACATAATTTGGGTGAATGTTTCGGATGATTTTGATTTAGGTAAAATTGCAAGAAAAATTATTCAGTCTCTTGAAGATTTGGAGCATGACTCTTTGCGTCTCCTAACATTAGTTCCATTGCAAAGTCTGTTAGATAGAATTCAGCGAAAGATTGTTAACATGAAATCACTTTGTAGAAAACAGAGTAATTCTCTGTATTTTTCTGTATATATCAGTAGAACATATTACATCTATATATATACAAAATGACTCTAATCTAGGAAACTCTTAGAATAGTAAAGATACTAATAAAGATATAATCCCTTAAAATAAGGGATTGTAGGAAATATTTATAGAATCCCTTAACTGAAGGGATGATAACATTTAATATATTTCTATAATTCCTACACTCCCCCTCAAGCTGGAGAATATACTTTGTATAATCCCAGCTTGAATAGGAATTTATTGAAAACAGGCTTTGGCAGAGCCTTAGTGAGAATGTTTGCAATTTATCCTTTTGAAGGAATGTAGGAAAGAGTGGCTGTCCTTTTATTGACTTGGTCAACAATAAAATGCCTGTCAATATCCATATGCTTTGTTCGGTCATGTTGGATTGGATTCTTAGCAATCTGAATAGCAGATTGATTATCACACAAGACTTCAAAGTGATCCTCCTGATTAGTGCCAAGTTCTTTTAGTAATTTAAGTAGCCAAATTCCTTCACATATTCCCAAAGCTAGTGCTCTAAATTCAACAAAGAAGACTATTTCTTGAAACAATAGATTATTTTTACTTCTCCAAGTTGTAAGGTTACCCCCAAACAAAAGTGCAATAGCCACTAGTGGATCTTCTTTCGATGAGGTCTCCGCCAACTAGAGTCTGTAAAAATCTTAACAGTTCTGTCTTGTGTTTTCTTGAACATTAAGCTGTGTCCTGGAGTTTTCTTCAAGTACTTGAGAATTATGTTTGTTGTTACCATATGCTCTTCATTAGGATTAGTCATGTGTTGACTTATCACATTTACAGGAAAGGCTATATCTGGCCTCATCAGGGATAAGTAAATAAGTTTCCCAACTAATCTCTGAAATTTCTCTTTGTCTACTAAAGATCCATCTTCTTTGTTGAATCTCAAATTTGCCTCCATTAGTGTATCAGCTGGCTTACAACAAAGAAAATCAGTTTCTTTGAGTAAATCAAGTACATATTTTCTTTGATTGATCATAAGTCCTCCTTTTGATCTTGCCACCTCCATTCCTAGGAAATATCTTAGCTTTGCCAAGTCTTTGATTTCGAATTCCCTGTTTAACAGCTTCTTCAAATTGCTAAGTTCTTCCTCATCATCTCCAATAAGAATTATGTCATCAACATAAACAATTAGGATAGCTTTCTTATTTGTAGAAGTTACCTTGATGAAAATTGTATGATCGGCAAGGGACAGCTTGTAGCCGTTTTTAAGAATGACTTTAGTGAACCTCTCGAACCAAGCTCTGGGTGATTGTTTTAGCCTGTGTAGAGACCTGTTGAGCTTGCACACCTTGTTGCTACCTTCAATAGACTTTAAGCCAGGTGGCAATTTCATGTAAACTTTTTCCTCTAGCATGCCATTAAGAAATGCGTCTTTTACATCAAGTTGGTGTAATTGCCAATCGCAATTTACAGCCAAACTTAAGAGTACTCGAACAATGTTAAGCTTTGCCATAGGTGCAAACGTTTCTGTAAAATCTATCCCATAAGTTTGCGTAAAGCCTTTAGCCATCAGTCTAGCTTTGTATCGTTGGATACTTCCATTGGAGTTGTACTTTACAACAAAGATCCATTTCTGACCAATAGCCACTTTTCCTTGAGGAAGGTTTGTAGCATCCAAGTAGCATTTTCTCTAGTGCACCAATTTCTTCTTCAATGACCCTTTTCCATTTAGGATCCTTTAGAGCTTGATTTATGCTTGTGGGAATCATTTCTTTATCCAAGGTTCTTTGTAAATGCTTGAAAAGAAGGCATCAAAGAATTATAGCCAACAAATTTTTCAATAGGATGCTTGGTGCATTGTCTAACCCTTTTTCTAATAATAATAGGAAAGTCATCTAGAGTAGAGGACTTACGATTTTTCTTCCATTAAGTAATTTGGACCCAAATCCAATTCTTGGCAAGAATGGATTACAAAAGCAGATCTTAGGGATATTTTTCTTTTTCTTGTGTAGACACTAAACTGTTTGGATGGTGATGTTTGTTGAAGATTTTCAATCGGAGTAGGTGTATTTTCAGGAGGGGTGTTTAAAGTAGGTGTGGATGAGGTAGTGATAAGTATAACAGTAGAATTAATCGGAGTAGTCACGGGTGACAAATTTGTAGGTAAAGGTAAAATTGGTGGCAATTTTGAAGGTTGAGAATGGAAATTAGGAGAAGATACTGATTTTGGTGAAAATCACTCCATGTCTCCCACGAATTTACCTATGTGAAATAGGGATCCTGTTCATAAAAAGTGATATCCATAGTGGTAAAAAATTGTTTTGAAGGAGGATGAAAGCATTTGTATCCCTTCTTAAGTGAAGAATATCCAACCGGTACATATTTTAAGGACGTAGGGTTTAACTTGGACTTATGAAGAGCAATATTTTGGATAAAAACTGTGCAGCCAAAGATTTTAAGTGGCAGAATTGAGGATATAGGCTTGAAATAAGGAAAGTGCTGCAAAAATATAGATTGAGGTGTTTGAAGGCATTCGGTTGATTAAATAGGTAGCCGTTAATAAGGCTTTCCCCTATAGATATTTAGGAACATTGGTAGTAAATAGAAGGGAACAAGTAACTTCTAGGAGATGCATATTTTTCCTTTCGGCAATGACGTTCTGTTGTAGGGTTCCAACATAAGAACTAAGCTGAACTATGCCCTTGTCCCTGAAAAAACTACCCAAAGACCTAGCAAAAAATTCACTGCCATTATCAAATTTAAAGAACTGGATTTTAGCCCCAAATTGAGTGAGAACTATGTTATAAAATTGTGCAAAAATATCAGCAGTTTCAGATTTGTCTTTTAGCAAATAAGTCCAAGTTACCCTACTGTGATCATTAATGAAAGTGATAAACCACTTACTATGATCAGCACTCTTCACCCGAGAAGGGCCTTAAATATCACTATGGATCAAAGCAAAAGGGTGAGAAGGCTTGTATGGAGAAGGAAAATAAGAAGATTTAGTATGTTTAGCAAAAGAGCAAACTTTGCAAGAAAAAGAGTTTGGCCTTTTATTAATAAATAGATTAGGGAACAATTTAGCAAGGTATTGGAAACTAGAATGGCCTAAAGAAAATGCCATAACATAACAGTATCAACTGTATTTAAAGCTGTAAAAGATTTGAAGATCTCGTGTTTAAGAGAGGAAGGGAGGCAAGCTGGCCTTACCAATCATCTTCTTCGAGTTCAGTGCCTGTAAAGTACAATCAAGACCGTTAAAAGTTGCGAAGCAGTTCAAGTCCGAGGAAATTTTACTTACGGAAATGAGATTGCAAGCCAGATTTGGTACAAAGAGAACATTATGAAGTGCAATCTGATCAGTGAGAATAACAGTTCTATGGCCTTCTATTTTGCATAAGGAACCATCAGTTGTTTTGACAGCTTTACTAAAGGTTTGGAAAAAACTGTGAAATAAGGCCTTATTACCAGCCATATGATCCGTAGCACCAGAATCGAGGATTCAATTAGGAGTGAAGTGAGAGGAAAACAATGCTGTGGAAGAAGGGTTACCTTCTGGTTCTTTCATGACCAGATTACTCGCACTAGATCCCTGAAACTTTCTAAACAGTTTTTAAAGTTCAGCAATTTGCTCTTTGGAGAAGCTTGTGATAGATGTGGCAGCGACAAGACTGGATTTATTATCTCTGGAGTTTTTTGACTTCCAGTCCTGATGCTTACTATGAAGCTTCCAATACTTTTCCTTGGAGTGGCCAGGCTTTTTGTAATGATCACACCAAGGTTTCCTCCACTTAGAAGAGGAAGATGATTGGTGTGTCACTAAGGCAGATCCTTCAGGAGTTGAATCCGTTTCATCAAGCAGCATCACACTTCGTCGACTTTTTTCCTTCTTGACCATAGAGAAGGCCTCTCAAATGGAGGGAAGTAGAGAAATAGCCAAGACCCTGCCGCGAACCTCATCCAGTTTCTTGTTTAGGCCGTGTAGAAATTGAAATAGCCTTTTTTGAGTGACAATTTATTGATAAAGGGCAGCATCTCTTGGAACTGCCCAATCATGCTGTGCATACAAATCTAATTGCTGCCAAAGAGCGATAAGGGTATTGTAGTAGAGAGTGGCGAGCATGGTGCCTTGCTTAAGAGTGGTTCGCTCGATTTTCAACATGATATAATTTGACAATATTATCATTGCTGGAGTTGGTTTCGCGAACAGCACTCCAGATTTCAACAGCTGTGTTGTAAATGAGAAAATTTTTGCTTATACTTGGGGTCATAGAATTAAGGAGCCAAGTCATAACTTGACCATTGTCACGCATCCACTTAGCAAAACCGATTATGAGCACACAAGAGTCGCTTGATTTCACCGATAACATAGCCCAATCTATCTCTTCCCAAGAGAAAAATCTTAACCGATTGGGACCACTCTAAAAAATTGTTGCCATTTAATTTATGGCAGGTGATATTCAGACCAGACAAATCTGATTGAGCATCAGGACCAAAAAAAATTTTTGGATTTGAGGTAATTTTCGGAGTAAGAGAAGGATATGTAGAAGAAGAAGTTTCTGACATGGACTAGGGTGGAAAGGAAGCGTAACCTAAGCTGATACCATGTAGAAAATAGAGTACTCTGTATTTTTCTGTATATATCAGTAGAACATATTACATCTATATGTATACAAACTATGACTCTAATCTAGGAAATTCTTAGAATAATAAAGATACTAATAAAGATATAATTCTAAGGGAATGTAGGAAATATTTACAGAATCCCTTAACTGAAAGGATGACAACATTTAATATATTTCTATAATTCCTACACACTTCTTGTTTTAGATGGTGCGGGGAGATATGATTGTGATGATTGGGAAGCACTTAGAGCTGTTTTTCAACATGGCATGTCAGGGAGTAGGATTCTAGTGACTACTCATGAGCACTCCGTTGCAGGAGCAATGGAATCATCTTATATATTTTGTTTGGGAAAGTTGTCTGATGAGTTGTGTTGGATTATACTTCGTGAAGTTGGATTGAATGATGATACTTTTGAATATGCAGTAGAGGATCTAGGAAGGGAACTTCCAAGGAGGTGTGAAGGACTACCCTTTTGCTGCAAAGGTTTTGTAAGATGTTATACGACATTATGACTTTGGAATAAGAGGATGGGATTTTTTTTTAAGAAATTGTATCTGGAAATCTCCTAGAATACCCAAATATATGTCTAAAGTTTTATCACTATCTTATTGCAATCTGCCTTTGTCTATAAGACGGTGCTTATCATATTGGGCTATCTTCCTCAAAAGCTTTGAGATTTCGAAAACTCTTTTGGTGCAACACTGGATGGCACAAGGTTATCTGTACTCATTTGATAATTTAGAAATGGAACTAAAAGGTGAAGAGTACTTTAAATGCTTAGAAGCTCATTCAAATTTCCAATATTGTAGCAGAGATGGTGGTATGCTTACTTGTAAGATGCACAACATAGTACATGATTATGTCCAATCTTTAGCACATGATTGTGTCCAACCCTTGTTCCCAAATAATGTAATGATGTTCAAGTCTGCTAAACGCTGACCTTGAATATATCTTCTTGGACGGAGGAGGTCAAAGTTATTGGCGCTCATCATTTGATAATGATGATTGCTCAAGGAGCTGGTTTTCCCATGGACATTAGTGGTGCAGAGAAATTGTGGACCCTTGTTGCTGTTACTCAAGGGTGTTTGATAACTAGTCAAGCATTATCTAACTTTTTTAAACAATCCAAACATCTGAGGTTATTGGATTTGAGCTTGACTAGTGGGTGGCATAATTGTTTTGGGCCATCTGGACAAGGTAATATACTAGATGAAATTTCGGTGGAAATCTTCGGATTGATTAATTTGAGGTAACTCAGCTTGGCTGGCAGCAAAGTATTGAAGATATTACCAGAAACATTGTGTGACTTGCATAATTTGCTATCCTTGGATCTCACTGGTTGTAGTAATCTTAGAAAATTGCCAGATGGAATGGGAAAATTAATGAACTTGAGGTATTTTTATACCTGGTTTTGCTCTAATATAGCTTCCTATCCAAAAGGGATTAGCTGCTTAACTTTTCTTAGAGAATTAACCAATGTCATTGCTAGAGCTGATCACGATGGTGCAAAGGAATTCAGTCTTGGAGATTTTGAAAAGTTAAACAACCTTTGTGGACATGTTCGTGTGAAACTGGTAGGAAATGCGATAGATGCAGATGAGGCTATTAGAGCTAACCTTTGGAACAAGAAGGATCTTGACAGTAGCAGAATAAATCTGGATGGGGATATAGGGAAAGAAAGCCAAGACGTTATAAAGAAAGCATTAAACCCGCCTTCCGACTTGAATATAGAGTTCGTTGGTTGGTGGTTCTAGTCTAGAAATGTAAGGATGCTGCAAACAAACAGGTAGTCTCTCTGTCTCATTTTCTCTTTTGTTGTAGCTTTGATGGTTCAAATTCAGCATTTACTCCTATGATTCATTCAAACCCAAATTAACTGAAATTTAACTTATATCCAAATAACACCTTAACATTTTATTTATACTCAAAATAAAAATTATTTGGATATAAGTTATTTATCCAAATAACACCTTAACATTTTAATATTTACATCGTTACCCTTAATTTTTAACTAATATCCAAATAACACCTTAACATTTTATTTATACTCAATAAAAATTAACATAAATAAAGGTGAGAGAGTTGCATTGGCTATTGGTTAAAATGGAAAATTTTCATTTAGGTCTAGAGGTAAAGTCAAAAAAATCGTTTTAGGGGGTCGAAAATGAATAATAAATTTTTGGAGAGACCATATTGCAATTTTATCATTATATCAACTTATAATTTCATAAATTTTGAAAAGATTAAAAGACAAATTTATCAATTTTCGGGGTTGTCTACTCCCCTGAGTTGGTCTCTATTGAAAATTAATAAGTCCATATAAGCTTTTCCAATGTAAAAAATAGCTTTCTTAAATTTATAATTTTAGCTCGAGCCCTTATTATAAAATTCTTTGCTTTGCCCCTATATTAAATCAAAAGATAGAAACTTATTATGTTACTATAAGAATATAGGGATTTATTTAGTAAAAGCAAACTATTTCAAGGACTTTTTGATAGTTTGCACTTATAATTGGTATTAGTTAGAATTAAGTGCCAAGATTAAGTTTCCTTTTGGATAGGAAGTTATACTAGAGCAAAATCAGGTATAAAAATACCTCAAGTTCATTAATTTCCCCATTCCATCTGTCAATTTTCTAAGACTACTACAACCAGTAAGATCCAAGGATAGCAAATTATGCAAGTCACACAATGTTTCTGGTAATATCTTCAATACTTTGCTGCCAGCCAAGCTAAGGTACCTTAAATTAATCAATCCGCAAATTTCCACCTGAATTTCATCTAGTATATTACCTTGTCCGGATGGCCCAAAACAATTATGCCACCCACTAGTCAAGCTCAAATCCAATAACCTCAGATGTTTAGATTGTTTAAATAAGTTAGGTAATGCTTGAATAGTTATCAAACACCCTTGAGTAACAGTAACAAGGGTCTGCAATTTCTCTGCACCGCTAATGTTCATGGGAAAACCAGCTCCTTGAGCAATTATCATTATCAAATGATGAGCGCCAACAACTTTGACCTTCTCCGTCCAAAAAGTAAATTCAAGGTCAACTGTTTAGCAGACTCGAATCACATCATTAAATTATTTGGGAGCAAACGTTGACACAATCATGTACTATGCTGTACATCTTACAAGTACACCATATCTACTACAATATTGGAAATATGAATGAGCTTTTAAGCATTTAAAGTACTCTTCACCTTTTAGTTCTATTTCTAAATTATCAGATGAGTACAGATAACCTTGTGCCATCCAGTGTTGCACCAAAATAGTTTTCGAAATCTTAAAGCTTTTGGGGAAGATAGCCCAATATGATAAGCACCGTCTTACAGAAAAAGGCAGATTGTAATAAGATAGTGATAAAATTTTAGACATATATTTGGGTATTCTAGGAGATTTCCAGATACAATTTCTCAGAAAAACATCCCATCCTCTTATTCCAAAGTCATAATGTCGTATAGCATCTTCCAAAACCTTTGCAGCAAAGGGTAGTCCTTTACACCTCCTTGCAAGTTCCCTTCCTAAATCCTCTACTGCATGTTCAAGAGTATCATCATTCAATCCAACTTCACGAAATATCATCCAACACAACTCATCAGACAGCTTTCCCAAACAAAATATATAAGATGATTCCATTGCTTCTGCAACGGAGTGCTCATGAGCAGTCACTAAAATCCCACTCCCCAACATGCCATGTTGAAAAACAGCTCTAAGTGCTTCCCAATCATCACAATCATATCTCCCCACACCATCTATATATGTGATAAGATTGAAAAAGAAAATCCAGGGAAATTTAATCTAATAAGGAAAAAAAAAAAAAGAAAAAAAAAGCCTGAAAAGCTGTTAATAAAAGAGAATCAATTGGAATCTTATGATTTAAAAAGCCAAAAAAATAAGAATAAATTTCGGCGACTCTTTACTACTGTCCAACAAATTGCACCGCAATTAAATGCTAATTTTTTAATATTATTTTTAAAAAAAATAGAAAATTTAAGTAGGAACATTGTTGGATCATGGTCATCTGTTGAATTTCAAATATTTGAAAAAAAGATATATTGTTTGATATACATAACCTTTTTTTAAAAAAAAAATTATTTTTGTTATGAGATTATCATAAAACTAGGAAATAAAATTTAACAATATCCAAAAAAAAAATCTTATCTGGTAAATTTTGAATTAATTTGCAATTTAAATAATAATTTTATTATATACATGGAATATCGATAACTTTTCGTAACCAGATTTTTTTATTATTATTTTCATTTGGTAACTTTTTAATTTAATTTTACGTTTTTATTTGACTTGGATTTTAGTATTTATATCGGAATCACAATAAGTAAATAAATAAATCTTATTCTTTGAGCCGTTAATATCAAATCCATTAGAGAAAATAATTGATCGTGTAAAATTAAATAGAATAAAAATTTCCTAGCTTCTAACAAGTTCCCCGTTTGTGACCTTTAATCTTACAATGATCACACACATCGGTAAACCTTTTCCTTTGAGAGCCTCCTTGTTCATTGGAAGAATACAATGTTGCAGGTTCGGAAGGAAAAGATATGCCAGAAGAATGTTGTCTTGGAGCTTCCTCTTGATCAAGCATGGAATAAGCTTAATTAACAGAAGGAAAGGGCTGCATTAAAAAAACCTGACTTTGAACAACAGCTTTAAGAATCATTCAAGCCCATCAGAAACTGAAATAACCACTGTTGAAAAAGTTGAAAGGGAAGAAAATGATGTTCATTGGGGATTCACTAAGCTTGAGTCAATGGCAGTCTCTAATATGCATGTTGCATGCATTTTTGCCACAATCAAACTACACTGTTCACAGAGAAGGGAACCTTTCTACCTTTTATTTGCCTGTGAGTTGCCAAATCTAGTAGCTACTTTATTTCCTTCTTATATTTAAAACTTTTCAATGTCACCTTTAGAAGGCAGCTGCATGAATCAACTGAGTTAAATCAAATAGACTAATTATTATTGTTTGGCAAAATTACCTAGTAGATATTTTTAAAAATAGTTGTTATACTTTTATTACAACAAAATAAGCAGGGGTGAATCTAAATTTTTTTTTTAGCAGGATAGAAATTTAATTATAATCTTTTCATATATCAAATATAAATTTACTATGTATATATAATTTCATCATTTTTAAAGGGATTAAACAGAAATCATTTCATTTTTATGGGGGCTAACGTGTAATTTTACTATATATTAATTTATAATTTCTTTATTTATAAGAAGACTGGAAAAAATTTTCATGGGGGCTAAAGTACAATTTTATTATATATTAATTTATAATTTCTCTAATTATAAAAGAACTAAATTAAAAACTTTTCATTTTTGGGGAGGCCAAGCCTACCCGTTTCAGATTCGCCTCTGAAAATAAGCCATTAAACTTTAATTTGTACATCGTTACCCTTAATTTTTAACTTATATCCAAATAACACCTTAACATTTTATTTATACTAAATTAACATAAATAAAGGTGAGAGTGTGGCCTTGGCCTATTGGTTAAAATGAAAAATTTTCATTTAGGCCCAAAGGTACAGCCAAAAAATCTTTTTAGGGGGTCGGAAATGAATAATAAATTTTTGGGGAGACCAAACTGTAATTTTATCATTATATCAATTTATAATTTCATAAAATTTGAAAAGATTAAAAGACAAATTTATCAATTTTTGGGGTTGTCTACTGCCCTAGGTTGGTCTCTATTGAAAATTAATAATTCCATATAAGCCTTTCAATGCAAAAATATAGCTTTCCTAAATTTATAATTTTAGCTGGACCCCTTAAATATAAAATTCTTTGCTTTGCCTCTGATATTAAATCAAAAGATAGAAACTTATTATGTTACTATAAGAATATAGGGATTTATTTAGCAAAAGCAAACTATTTCAAGGACTTTTTTGGTAGTTTGCACTTATAGTTGGTATTAGTCAGAATTAAGTGCCAAGATTCAGTTTCCTTTTAAGTATATAGTTGGTTAAGAAATTTAATAAAAGTGGAAATTTAGACTCCAAAGTTATACCCTTCATGCATGCATTTGGACAATTATGTTGAGCCAAAAAAAAAAAAAAAATTGCAGGAGTATGAAGCTTCGTTGATGCTATCACGCAATGCATTTCTTGTGGATATTGTCCAAGAAAAGATAGGCACCGTTTTGAAGCTTGATTCCATTGAAAACGGCGAATCATGGAAAGGATATGACTTCCTCATCTTCAATACCTGGCATTGGTGGCTCCACACCGGAAGAAAACAACCGTAAGCAAAACATAATTTCAGTAATTAAAACCCAATTTTTTAATTGAATCCCGAGTAGGTTTGTAAACAAATACAATACAAATACTTTTATGATTAGAGACGTTAATGGACCTGAACTTAAATTTTCTTTTTGGTTTAAGCTTAGTTCGAGTTGAAAACTCGTGTTGTTTAAAATATTTTCAATATATTATTGTTTAAATATAAATAATTTCAAGATAAAATATGTGTAAGAATCATAAATTCAAGCTGTAGTGTTTCCTTTTATATATATATATATATTTTTTTTTATATTATGAATCATTCTAAATATCTCAAAGAGAAAATGACAATTCATTGACATCTATTTAAAGATTTTTTTTTTAAAAAATAAATATCAACAAGTCTCTTACGTTATCCATATAATAAGTGGATGTACAATTATAAACTTCACCTTATACAATTTGGTATTTTGATCCACAATTTTGACAGTGGCAAAGAATGGAATGGTACCAAATCAACAACTTGCACACATCAAATCAGACCGGCTACCGATTTAACATACGAAAGTGATCCACCTCCGGAAGTGACGATCGTAAAGGAAGTGCTAAAAAACATGTCGACGCCGGTGGCTTTGCTCGACATAATCAGACTGTCACAGCTGAGGAAAGATGGTCACCCATCAATTTATACTGGTCTAAAAGGAAATGGTTGTAGTCATTAGTGCCTAGCTGATGTTCCTGATACATGGAATGAAATTTTATATGCAATTCTTACAAGTAGGAAAACTTCAAGATTATAAAATTATTTTTTTAATTTAATGTATTTAGTTAATAAAAAAATTAATTTCCCATTAATAGATGAAAAATTTTAAATTTAATATATTTTTTACCCAAACCCAAATTAGGTCAAGCTCAAACCAATTGAAAACCTATAATATTATTCATAATAATATTAAAACATTAGATTTTTTTATTAGTATTATATATTTTAATAATTAATTTTAAATGTTTTTATTAATAAATAGTATTTAGGTCGTGCCAGCCAATTTAAAATATATTTAACTCAATATAAATTCAACATATTAAATATGTCAAAATAAGCAAAGGGAAAATCTAGAGTTGTAAGCTTTGCAACTTTAAATTGGACATGAGAGTTTTTTTTATTGAATAAATGCCACATTATTTTTTTTATCAAATTTCCTTTATTTTACCAATTGAATTTAAATTATTATATTAATAAAATCATTTCATTTTTTAATTGTGTTTCAACCTTTTACATAAAATAATATTTTCTCTTTTAACTTTTCATCATTTAATTTTTCACTTTCTAAATTCACCCTCAATTTCAAATATGAAAAATCTAAATTTGTTTGTGTAAAAAAATCTAAATTTGTTAATTGCATCTAGACCTATTCATGGGTCGGGTCGGTCTTGTCAAAATTTTAAGTCTGTTTTCTAGGCCCAGGTTTGGATTAAAAAATAGATTTAAAATTTTTTCCAAATTTGACTCGGATAAAATATTAAAACCGGGCTTAACTCGGCCCACCTGAATTAATTTTTTATATAAAAATATTAAAAATAATACATTAAAATACTAAAAATATTAAAATAAATACTTCCTAATAAATTGAAAATAAATTTAAAAATATCTATATTTAGATAAAATTAACAATAAAATAAGAGTTATATAATATCTAAATAATAACAAGAAAATAATAATTTTTTTGTCTTTTTATTAATTCAAGTCCGACCGAGCTTAAACTAAAAAAGCCTAACTTGAGTCCTGACCCATTTTTTAAACTATCTTATTTTTTTTATCCAAACCTATTTTTGGATTTATATTTGTACCAAAAAAATATAAAAAAAAAAATCAATGAGAACGGTACTTAACCCGGTTGAGTCGGAGCTCCATGACCCGAACAGCCATTTATTTTTCAATTCTTCTTTGTTACGCAACAAGGGCAAAAAAAAAAAAAAAAAAAAAAAAAAAAGGGGGAAAAACAGCTCATGAAAATGGCATGGTCAAATACTCTGCTTCAGATTCACATCAAATCCCCTTCGATCCCTTCACTCCATTTCCCACATTCCCTCCCAAAAAGATCCCCATTCCTTCTTAATCCTAACCCTATAAATCCCATTCCCAGATCCCTCAGAATGCAATTCCTTCACAGACCCAACGCTGTCCCACTCGTATCAAGAGCCATGGACATCATCCAATCGTCTCCTCCCACGTGGCAATCCGCAGTCCTCAGTAACCTCTTGATCTTCGTCGTCGGCACCCCACTTCTAGTGGCGGGGCTTTCTCTCTCCGGAATTTGTGCTGCGTTCTTGCTTGGCACTCTCACTTGGCGCGCTTTTGGCTCCCCTGGGTTTCTCCTCGTTGCTTCGTACTTCATTATTGTGAGTTGCTAATAATATATTATGAATTGTAGCTGAATTATGGGATTTAAGTTAAATTTTGGAAATTGGGTTTTGATTTTGTATCCCTGTGGTATTAAAAGTTAATTGCTTTGGAGAATTAGCTGTCATTGTTTGGTAGTATGGTAAGGAAAATAAACTTAATTTATGTCGAAAGGCTACTTCTTAATTAGTTAGCTATTAAAGTTTGATTAGTTGTATTTAGAGAAACTGATTGTACTAGGTGAAATGAGGTCAAAAGATTAACAAAAGTTACTTGATGGTTTCTAGCATTTTAGCTGAAATAAAGTCCTGTATGAAATGATATAATATTTTAGTTTTCTATTATGGCTTGTTTTCCTTGCAAAGTATGGATCTTGAATTAGTTCCTGCCTCCCTCTTCTAATTCTCCTTACACATTTCTAGTTGAAAGTTAATTGAAATTCCATGTGATTTTGTGTTATAATTCCAGTTCATAATCTGAATGGAGACAATAATTTTGGATGAAGGAGCTTTAAGCAGTGGGAAAAATCCATAATAATTTGTAATTCTCTAAATCTCTAAAAAATCTTACATCTCTTTGTCATGCCTCTCAAACATAGTTGTTATAACTATGTTCAATTGTTTATTATGCTTAGCTATTGGTTTAATCATTTTTAATTTTTCATTCCCCTTGCTCCCCCCAAAAAAAAAAGTTTGTCTGAGCAATGAGTCTTTCTCAAAATCAATTTCCAAGGCCATTTTATTTGATTATGACTTTGTGAGTAAAACATGTTTGTATTTGTTAGGGAACAGCAGTGACAAAAGTGAAAATGGCTCAAAAGGAGGCCCAAGGGGTTGCTGAGAAGAGGAAAGGAAGAAGAGGACCTGGGAGTGTAATTGGGTCCAGTGCTGCTGGTTGTGTATGTGCTGTTCTAACAATATATGGAGTTGGCGGAGAGGCATTTACACGTCTTTGGCGACTTGGTTTTATTGCTAGTTTCTGTACTAAGTTGAGTGATACAGTGTCAAGTGAGATTGGGAAAGCATATGGCAAAACAACGTAAGTACTGCATCTCTGTTTGTTAATGTATAGGCGCTTTAGATTAACTGTATTAATAATTCTCCTTAGTTCATTCTAAGGAAAGGATATTTCAAATCAAGTGAAATTTAGATCCCTTATGGTTCTTGCTATATTCGAGCGCTATTATTGTCATATATGCTGGTGATAAATGTCTCTTTGACATCCTATATAAAAACAAAATTTGTGAGTGTTAATATTGCCTCAAATCCTTTTTTTTCTTTAAAGGTTTATGTCAATTGCTATTTTTTTTTACTGTTAAACTACTCTTTAGAATTGCAAATATAAAGTGTGTGATGTGCCAAAATGAACAGGTACCTGGTGACAAACTTTCAGATTGTTCCTAGGGGAACAGAAGGAGCTGTCAGTGTTGAAGGAACTGTTGCTGGACTTCTAGCATCTATACTGCTTGCCACTATTGGTTGTCTATTGGGTGAGGTAGTACTTGCTATGTACTCATACTATGTGAATAATTTGTTCTGCCATTCATGATACCATTTTTTTTAATAACAAGCATTATTGTGATTATTTCAAAATGTTTACACCTTGTAAGAACCTGGGAATTTTTCTATTCTCTGCAACAATAGACTAATTGGTAGTGACATGTCAAGAAAACAATACTGGTGGGGTGGTGCCTAGATGGAATGATTTTGCAGATATAATTTGTTGAAGGTGTATTTTAGATAGTTAAAGGTGTTTTTGAAAGGGAACTCTTAGCAAAATAGCAGATCATGATATATTTATAAATTGAATTTGACATCTCAGTTTAGGTGTGTACGACCTTTGAGAGCATTATTTTTCTGGGAACTTAAATTTCAATTTAATATAGTTCAGGTATTACAATTTGGTAAATTGGATAGTGTTTTCAAGGGGAAGGAGAATTAAATTAGTTGAAACTGACTTTTATTGTTAGTGGTTTTTTGTGTGTGAGTGGATGAGGTTGTCACTCTAGCCTTGCTGCATCTTTAGCTAGGATTTTCTAAAAATCTTATATGTATCCCTAAGGTTATGGTGTTGTTCATAATATTGACACCATAACCTCAATACACTTTCAAACTGAATATGATCTATAGCTTCTAGAGAATGCATAAATGAAATATGGGTATTTGAATTTATAGAGATGTTCTAAGCTTCTGTTTTTTGCTTTTTCATTTATCTTTGCCAAGCAGATAAATGTACCTGAGGTATTGATATGTGTAATAGCATCCCAGATTGCTAATCTAGGTGAGAGCATAATTGGTGCTGCATTCCAAGGGAAAGAAGGGTTTCGTTGGGTAAGGAATGATTTGAATAATAGGATTGTTTCTGTCATCCTGTTTTCTTAACCATTTTTTCTTAAATTTAGTGCCTATGTATCTTCTAGATTTTAGTGTTACCGATGAATCAGGCTTTGATTGTATATGCATGTATGGTTTGATGTGGTATATCGATGAGATGATTACATGTATATCATTTTGTGGACTCTCATTATGTTTGGATCTGGCTGCACTCCTAAAGCTGTAGTGGGGAAGAATTGTATACCCACTGTTTTGGGGTAAAGAAGATCGAAGAGTAAATTTAGAGAGATCAACCTGTTATAAAACTGCCTGCCAAGGATTAATTCTAGTCTTAATTTTCATTCGATGAAAACGTGGTATTGTGCATGTAATAGGCTGTTATGTTGGTCTGATTCTTCTTTTTGCTTTGAAGTATCCATGTTCAACATATAGTCACACAAGAAATATGGGGATATGACCTTCAGGACATGATAAACTTAGCACGAATCTCTATCAAACACTTACCTGAATTTGAGCGAAATATCTGGGTTGGCCATATATAAATCTGCCTAGGATCTATTATCTTAGCATATTTATATGCTTTTCATTATAAGGCTGAAACTTGGATTCTTTTACCATACTGATTTTGGGTTTTATCTTGCAGCTGAACAATGATGCTGTCAATGTCATCAACATATCCATAGGCTGCATTTTGGCAGTCTTAATGCAACAACTACTCCAAAACTGGCAAATGTAAATGTAAGTTCACCCCATCATCTCTTTTGCGATGTCAGGTATTTATTGCAGAGTTCATCAACACTGCAATCGACAGATTGCAATGTGGGGAAAGAAAAAAAGAAAGAGAAAGTCTTCAATGTAGATGAGCACAAAGGTGCAACAATTATAGCAATGATTTGGCTAACCTTGAAAGATTCTCAAATGATATGGAAAATCATTAGCATAACCATTTGTTCCATGAGTATATTTTAAAAAGGCTTATCTCTTTTATAGTCTTGGTATTCAAAGATGTATATCTTTTATCTATCTCCAGTAAGGAATGAATTAGATGCTTTTTAAATTGCATTTCTTAACCAAAATCATTGGCTCTTTTTTATTGTTGTTGAGTCGCACTGGATTTAGGGGTGTAATTGAAGCACAAGCTTGACTTGAACTTTTATGTTCGAAGTTCGGCCCGAGTCCAAGCTTGAGTTCAATTAAGCCATTTGTGAATATATCAACCAATTGTTCCTTTGTAAAGACATATCTAGTTTGGACTAAACCATCTTGGATCTTTTTTACAAGGTGAGAGTCAAATCTCTATATGTTTCGTTCTCTTGTAGTATTCAGGGTTGGTTGCAATCTGAATTGCTGCTTGACTATCATAGAATAATATGATTGGTTCTACACGTTTAAATCCAAGTTCCTTCAGTAGTCCAGTCAACCAAACTAACTCAGCCATACTTCTATACTTTGTCTTTGCTGAAGATCTTGATACTGCATTTTGTTTTGTTTTGTTTTTTCAAAGAGATTAAAGAATCTCCTAGCTTCACACAGAAACCTGTCACTAATCGCTTTGACATTGGACTTGAAGCCAATTCCAATCACAATATGCTACAAGTTATGGAGAACCAACTACAGCAAAGAATAAGCCTTGTCCTGGATCCTGGATCCTTTTTAATGTATCTGACTATTCTAAGAGCAGCTTTATAATGCGACTTCATAAACTGACTGGATGTTGTACCGCAAACGTTATATGAGTCAAGTACAGAAGCCTACTAATAAGTCTTTTTATATAATGAAACATCTGGCAATACCTCATCATCATGATTCATCTGCACCATCTCATCATTCTCTAGAGATGTCAAGTTTAGATTTTGTTCTAAAGGTGTGACAACTATCTTTCCCCCCTAACCTTTTGTCTGAAATTAATTCAAGAGCATATTTGCGTTGATTCAGTACAACTTCAAACTGTGATCTTGTGATTTCAATGTCAAGAAAATATTTGAGATCACCTAAATCTTTCATTTTGAAATTTTGATGCACAATTCCTTTAAAGCTCATTTATAAGCTTCGTATCATTTCCAGAAATCAACAAATCATCAACATATATCAACATGACAACCAACTTATCACCTTTCTTCTTGATAAAAAGAGAATAATCGTACTTACTTTGTGAATAACTATTAAGAAGAAGAGCCTTAGTAAGCTTTAGATTCCACAGTCTAGAAGCCTGTTTCAACCCATAGAGAGACTTAGCAATCGACATACTCTAGTCTCCTCTGATTGTGAAAACAGTCCGGAAGAGTCATATAAACCTCCTCATGTAAATCTCCTTGAAGGAAGGTATTATAGGCATCCATTTGAAACAAAACTATGCAGCAAGAGTAATGATCATGCGGACGGTGACTTGCTTCGCAACATGGAAAAAGGTGTCATGAAAATCAACACCTGCCTATTGAGTATAATCCTTCCTAACAAGTCTGGCTTTACTGTAGGTTTAAGGTTCAACAATATGGGAAATGGAGACAGCAAAAAATTGTGTATGCAAAGGTAAATGAGCATAAGCTATACAAATAGATATAGGGTACTAACATTCATGGAGTGAAGAAGATAAAGGAGCAAGGAGTAGTGCAACGTAAAGACTCAACTGGTAAGGTAGTATACTACGAAGGTGATAAGGACTGGTTTGGAAATGGAGATGAAGGAACGACAAGGAGCTAAAGATGGTGAACATTTCAAATGGGTTTTTCCAATTCAAAACTGAAGTAGGTAATCTGTTAACAATATAACAAGCAGCAAGGATACACTCGCCCCAAAATTTGGTAGGTACATTAGATTGAAATTTGACAGCACGTGCTATTTCTAACAAATGTCGATGCTTTCGTTCAGTGATACCATTTTGCTGAAGGGTACGCACTCAAGAACTTTGATGTGAAAAAAAAAAAAAAAAAGTGTACGCTCAGAGGTAAAGAAGTGAGTACCATTATCACTTCTAAATGATTTAACAACAGCTGAAACTTGCGTTTGAACCAAGGCTATAAACTGTTTCAAAATGACAATAGTGTCAATTTTTAGTTTAAAAAGATAAGTTCACGTCATTCTGGTATGATCATCCACAGACCACAATAGTAAGACAATAATGATGACCACCATGTGTAGCAACCTTATAAGGCCCCCAGAAATCAAGATGAACCAAAGAAAAAGGAGAATCCGCTCGAGAATGGCTAATAGAAAATGACAATCGTGTTTGTTTAGTAAGAGGACGAACATGGCATCGATTAATATAGTCACTGTTACAAAATTTACAATGTAAATAATCCATTTTATTCAGCTTTGAGAAAGAAACATGGATAAGTCTGGCATGCCGAATGAAAGACTGATCATGAGACGTCAAAAAAGAAGAAAAAATGGCAATTGAGGCTGTTGATGCACCAGAATGTAAAGACCATATTGCTCTTTACCAATCCCCTTCACTTGTTCGCTGCAAAGGTCCTGTAAAAGGGAAAATCGGGATAAAAGGATACACCATAAAAATTAAATTCAAATGAAAGTCTGGGACAAGGAATAAGGGAATCCAAATATTGGCTGTATGACCCAATTTTCACCCCCACCAAACCTAATTTTAAAACCCATTAAAATATAAAACAAACAGGCCCAAAACCAAACTCATCAAATCCAAACCATGGCCCAAATCTTTTGGCCCAAAATCTGAAAAACAGAAATCAAAAAACCCTAGGTCTGCTGGTGGAGTCCTCGTGCCGCACGCCCCTCGCCAGCAAGGCCATTTCCCTCGCACGCCGCTACCCATCTCGGCATCGTGTGTTGTTACGCATGTCACCTGCGGCCTCCGCGCTGCAAACACACGAACAAAATAAAGAGTTGTATTTTTGGCTATATAAAGCCATTCAAAACAGTGTAATGGGGGGTTTTTCTTTTAGTTTCAGGGGAATATGCACTTGTAGAAAAAAGGAGAATACAAAGAGTTTTTTATAACAGAGAATAAAAAAATAGAAAATCCAGAAGGTTCAGTTACTTTCTTTTAGTCTTTCCATTTTTTCTTCCTTTCGAAACTATGCTTGCACGTATATACAAGCTTTTATACATTTTTTTAGACTATATATATATATATAAAAGAATACAGATAAGAAAAGGGGAGAAAGTACCTTTTTTTCGGGTATTTCCTTTTTAATTTCAATTTAGTTTTTTTCCTATTTTACGTATATTATTATTTTTTTATTACCACTATATTATATGTATATATATTATTGTTACTATATTTATATTTGAACTTATAATTACTATTATTTTGTATTAATATTTTCAGTATTACCTCTGTTATTCTTTTCTATATATATTATTACTATAATTTTTTTTTATTACCACTGTCTTTTATATGTATATTATCATTATATTTCTATTATATTTGCTATTGTTATATATATATCCTTGTTTACTTTAATTTTCTTATGTTATGATTATATCCATTATTTTTATTATTATCGAATACTTTTATTTTCTTTTATTGTTACTGTTTTATTCATACTATTATTTTCTTATTTTCTTATTATTTTTTTATTTTGCTTATTATTATTTTAATACTTACCCCTTTTATTATTATTATATTCATTAATTTTATTAGTATTATTTTATTATTACCATTTTTTTATTTCTTGTCAAATTTTTTTTTGCATACATATTGTTATTAATTATATCTATCATTCTTATTATCATTTTTATTACTTTCCTTTGCTATTATGAGTCGTTTATTTTTGTTTCTATCATTTCATGTGATCGGATTTTAAATCGCATTTCAACATTTTTATATTTGCTTTTTTTTAAAAAAAATTCATAAAAAAGGGTTTTTAAACAAGGCAATGTTTGGTATTTGGAAGTTCGAGGAATCGTGCCCAATCGTGCTGGGTTTCGATTTTTCCGTTCGTCTAGATCACTAGATATCTTTTAAAGATTTTAATCGCGTTTTGTAAATAAGGCAATGTCTCATGTTTGGAGGTTCGAGAGATCATGCCCAATCGTGCTGGGTTTCGATTTTCCGTTCGTCCAAACGATTAAATATCCTTTGGAGGTTTTGACCGTGTTTTCTTAAATAAGCCAATATTTCACGTTTGGAAACTCGTGGAATCGAGCCTAATCGTGCTGGGATTTGGTTTTAGTTTGGCCAGATAGTGGAATACCTTTCTTAAATCTCAGTGCATAAATTTTGGAAATCATGAAATGATCTTGGTATCGAGGATTTGAAGCATCGTGTCCTATCGTGCTGGATGTGGTGTTTCATCTTTTCAGAACAAGAGAGTTTCGATATCCAATGCGAGTTATCCAAACATTTTTAAAGATTCGTATTTTAAAATATTTTCTAATTTTCGATATTAAGGACATTAATCAATCAATACGGTACCAATTTTGGGCGTTGCGAGGGTGCTAATCCTTCCTCGTGCGAAACCGACTCCCAAGCCCGTTTTCTTAAAATTCGTAGACTAAAATATCTTCTAAAGTGACCCAATCGCATTTTAAAAAAAAGATTGGTGGCGACTCCGTTTTCCTTTTTAAAGTCGGCCCGTTTTCCAAACAAAAAAATGGTTCCGACATTGGCCAATAGATATCATGTGGTTGGTGGCCCCGGTATCCAAAATCCATTGGAAAGATGTAGGCTAAGAAACCATACTTGCCATGTGAGCAGCTACTCCAATAGTTGAAGTGAACTTAGGACTGAGTAAATTCAAGATCTGTTGATATTGTACCTAAGTAAACACAGGTGCAAATACTATGGTAGTAGGTGTAGTACCATCATCAACAGAGGTAGGTAAAGTTATAGCATTGTTAGCCATAGTGGATCTCGTTTTTGTAAATTTAAAATCAACAGGATACCCAATAAGCTTCTAACAAGTTTCCCATTTGTGACCTTTAATCTTACAATGATCACACACATCAGTAAACCTTTTTCCTTTGAGAGCCTTGTTGTTCATCAGAAGAATACAATGTTGTAGGTTCAGAAGGAAAAGATATGCCAGAAGAATGTTGTCTTAGAGCTTCCTCTTGAACAAGCATGGAATAAGCTTAATTAACAGAAGGTAAGGGTTGCATTAACAAAACCTGAATTCGAACAACAACTTAAGAATCATTCAAGCCCATCAGAAATTGAAATAACCACTGTTGTTGAATAAGTTGTTGATTCTTGCGGGAATTTTCACTAGTACAAGAAAAAGGAACCAAAGCATCGTATTCATCCCACAAAAGCTTCAATCATGTAAACAAAACTGAAACGGAGAAAGTACCTCGAGATGGGAAGCAATCTCACAATGAAGAAAAATTACACGTGAACCATCAACTTTCTCATATCGTTCTTGAAGGTCCTTCCATACTAAGGCAACACTAGAAGCAAACATTATCCTAGCAGACAATTCTTGGCTGACAGTATTAATGATAAAAAAAAGGACAATCGCGTTGCAACGCTCCTATTAGGGATCAAGTGCCAATTGTAAAGTCCCATTCTTATAGGTACCATCTACAAATCCCAGTTTATTCTTGCTAACAAAGCAATGCGCATAGACCTGCTCCAAATGTTGTAATTCTCCAAACCGACTAACAGATATGAGACAAACAAGGTGCGTGGAGTATCAAATGGATGCAAATACAACGGCTGAATGAAATCAATAATAATAGATTGATCTGAAAGAGTCATTGTGAATTTGTAAACAGAAAATCAAGAAATAAACTAAACTATTTCTTGTTGAGTAATTTTTCGTATTGTCTCATTAGACGAGACAATTGAATATTTATGTACATAGTTACTATTCATAGAATTAACGATTTTAGTAGACTCTATACATGTTGGACACGTGTACTACTCTGGGTTTCCTGTTGGACACTTATGCGAGTTTCAAGGCATAATTTTAGATCTATGAATGTGATGGACTCACACTACCTCAATGCCCTACAACAGTGTCAAAGGCTAAGCAAATCAAACTTAAGAATTTTATTTAAATTTATTTAGTTAGCCTATATATAGGCCTTTGCATTGTACACAATTCAGGCAATTTATTATTATTCTATTTATCTTTTGAGTTAATAAATTCTCTTTAGTTTTTTTTTTCAAGAATTTATTTTGAGTTTATTTTAGAAGAGTTTTAACAATCTTTTTAGATTGTGGAGATCATCTCCAAACTTTTTCTTGTCAAGTTTCTATCTTGGAGGGGGAAATTAGAGTCACTTGAAGGGGGTTGTGGATTCTTTATGTTTCCAATGCTTCTTAGGACTTCTACACGCCACGTTCTATCTTTCCATTTATCTTCTTTATTCGCCTCCTTATTATTCTAATCTAATTTGGATTCGATTTTGTTTCAGGTTTGTGTCAAAATTCAAGTTTCTTTTCAAACGTCTAGAGCCTTAAGTCAAATCTGCGACTTTGACAAACTACTCTTACAAACATCCCTTGACGCGTGCAAACTGAGTCCACGAGCTCCCCTTACGAGCACCCCTTGCTAGACAGTAACTATATATAAATATTCGATTGTCCCATCTAATAAGACACAACAAAAAATTACTCAACATTTCTCAACAACTTTCTATAGTTTACAATTCAATTTTTGTGCTTAATTTCAAGATCAATTATTTTTTGTTTGAGTTTGAATAAAAAACTTCAATAATAATTTAAAATAAATTATATATTAAAAAATTAAATTTGACTTGCAAGTTATGGAGTTAATTGAATTTTACTCAATAATTCAAGTTATTTGAGCTTGGTTCAAAAATGATTAGATTAATTTTTTTCTTAAAAGAAGCTTTCAACTTTAGTATTTTTTTTAATTGAATTTGAACAACTTATTTCAAAGTTAAAATATTTAAGAATAAAAAGGAATATTTTTAATATTTTAAATAAACTAAATGAAATGAATTTAAGACGTGATAGGAATAATTAAAATATAGTACAAACAATAATATAAGTAGGAAACAAAATATTTTAAATATTTATTATAAAAAAGTATATAAATTGACCATTAATATATAAATAATATATATAAATTAGGGTGATATCGGTTCATTTTAGTTGGGCCGGATTTTTTAGATTTTTTAAACCATACATTATAATTCAATTCAGCTTTATTCGATTTTCGATTTTTGTCCTATTAATTTTTCATTTTAAATTTTTAGATTTAGTTTGATAAAATGGGTTTTACTTTATAACTTATGAATATTATTTGATAAAATTTTAAGATATTTTTTTATAAATATTTTTATATTATTATTTAAAAAATTTAAATTATTTTTATTATTTTAAATATAAATATTTATTTTTATATCATAAAAATTAAAATTAATTATATATTAAATAAAAGCATATTTGAGTTGGATTTTGAGTAGCATCCTATAAACCATTAAATAGTCCATTTTTGGGTTTTTTCTGCGCCCTAATGTAAATACGAGCATATCGATAATTAAGAACAAAAACTCAGGCAATCGAGGAAAACGAGGAAGTAGGAAAAGAAAATTCTCATGGATAAGAAGGTTAGAAGTTTAGTTGATCTCTCAGAATCTCAAAAAGAGAAAATTCTCATGGAAAAGAAGGTCAGAAGTTTAGTTGATCTCTCAGAATTTCAAAAAGTCGGAAGTTCAGTTGATCTCTCAAAGTCTCAAAAAGTCACCCTTAAATTGCAGTAAGTTGCTAGTCTGGAATTCTTTAGACCCCTTTTCTCAATTGATTTACCAATCGTTTCTCTCGCGTTTCTTTTAGGATAGCCGATGAACATATTTCCACAGTCCTGGCGCAGCTACGACGAATCATCGCCGACACAAGTTTTCGGCGCTTGAAGGATGTGATAAAATCGCTTGAACGCTGTCTCGGAGCTTTTCAATCTATGGTTCTTGATCGTGGGAATGGGCTATTTTCGGTTCAGCTATTGGAGCGTGGGATTGATGTCCATGCACTCGATGAAGTGCTATATGACATAGAAGATGCAATTAGCGGCGTCTTACATTTAGGAGTATCTACTGAATTAGCAGCAGCAGGACTTAAGAAGTTTGAAACTAAATCAGCAGCCTTAGAGAAATTGCTCACTAAAAGAAGAGTCCCGTTAACTCTTTTCACGTCGCTTGAGAGGTTGGGCGAATTGATGTCGGTATTGACGAGTATTCCGCATGGATCGTATCCTTTGCACTCTAAACGATCTTTTTTTGTAAAACTGTCAAAGTTATATGGTCTAGATGTGGTTAAGAAAGATATAATAAATGTAATTTTGGGCGAAAGTTTCAGGGATAGTAGCGACAACATTAAAACTATCTTTATTGTTGGCATGGAAGGAACGGGGAAAACTTATCTTGCACAGTGCATTTGTACTGATTATCATGTTCTGGAAATTTTTGACAACATAATTTGGGTGAATGTTTCGGATGATTTTGATTTAGCTAAAATTGCAAGAAAAATTATTCAGTCTCTTGAAGGTTTGGAACATGACTCTTTGTGTCTCCTAACATTAGTTCCATTGCAAAGTCTGTTAGATAGAATTCGTCGAAAGATTGTTAACAAGAAATCACTTCTTGTTTTAGATGGTGTGGGGAGATACGATTTTGATGATTGGGAAGCACTTAGAGCTGTTTTTCAACATGGCTCGTTGGAGAGTGGGATTCTAGTGACTACTCATGAACACTTGGTTGCAGGAGGAATGGAATCATCTTATATATTTCGTTTGGGAAAGCTGTCTGATGAGTTGTGTTGGATGATACTTCGTGAAGTTGGATTGAATGATTATATTCTTGAAGATGCAGTAGAGGATATAGGAAGGGAACTTGCAAGGAGGTGTGAAGGACTACCCTTTGCTGCAAAGGTTTTGGGAGATGCTATACGACATAATGACTTTGGAATAAGAAGATGGGATGTTTTTCTGAGATATAGTGTCTGGGAATCTGCTAGAATACCCAAATATAATAATGTTCTATCACTATCTTATTGCAATCTACCTTTGTCTATAAGACGGTGCTTATTGTATTGGGCTATCTTCCCCAAAAACTTTGAGATTTCGAAGACTCTTTTGGTGCAACACTGGATGGCACAAGGTTATCTGTACTCATCTGATAATTTAAAAATGGAACTAAAAGGTGAAGAGTACATTAGATGCTTAGAAGCTCATTCATTTTTCCAATATTGTAGCAGAGATGGTGGTATATTTACTTGTAAGATGCATGGCATAGTACATGATTTTGTCAAATCTTTGTTCCAATATGAAGTAATGATGGAGATCAAATCTGTTAAACAGCTGCCCTTGAATTTATCTTCTCAGAGGCCGGTGGAGGTCAAATTTGTTGAAACTTCAGTTCCTGGTTCACTTTTCCGTGTTCCTTCTAGTATTTTTCCTCGCACTCATCATTTGATACTGAGGATTGCTCAAGGAGCTGGTTTTCCCAGGTTCATTATTGGTGCAAAGAAATTGCGGACCCTTATTGTTGTTAGTCAAGGGTGTTTAATAACTGGTCAAGCATTATCTAACTTATTTAAACAATCCAAACATCTGAGGTTATTGGATTTGAGCTTGACTAGTGGGTGGCATAGTTGTTTTGGGCCATCTGGACAAGGTAATATACTAGATGAAATTCCCGAGGAAATCTGTCGATTGATTAATTTGAGGTACCTTAGCTTGGCTGGCAGCAAAGTATTGAAGATATTACCAGAAACATTGTGTGACTTGCATAATTTGCAATCCTTGGATCTTACTGGTTGTAGTAGTCTTAAAAAATTACCAGATGGAATGGGGAAATTAATGAACTTGAGGTATCTTTGTACCTGGCTTTGCTCTAGTATAGCTTCCTATCCAAAAGGGATTAGCTGCTTAACTTCTCTTAGAGAATTAACCAATGTCATTGCTAGTGCTGATCACAATGATGCAAAGCAATTCAGTCTTGGAGATTTTGAAAAGTTGAACCATCTTTGTGGACAAGTTCGTGTGAAACTGGTAGGAAATGCGATAGATGCAGATGAGGCTCTTAGAGCTAACCTTTGGAACAAGAAGGATCTTGACTGTATCAGAATAAATTTGGATGGGGATATAGGGAAAGAAAGCCAAGACGTTATAAAGAAAGCATTAAACCCATCTTCCAACTTGAATATAGAGTTTGTAGGTTGGTGGTTCTAGTCCAGAAATGTAAGGATGCTGCAAAGCAACAGGCAGTCTCTTTGTCTCATTTTCTCTTTTGTTGTAGTTTTGATGGTTCAATTTCTGTATTTACTCCTATGATTCATTCAAACCCAAATTTCAATTGTGTTATAGTAGTACTAGTTTCTGTTGTTATCATCTGATTAGATGGAATATTATGAAATCTCTAAACTTGAATTTCTTATAACATTACAATGACACAAATATCGGCTTGTCTATCACATGAAATTTCTTTCTCTTGCTAAAGCATGCTCTGAATGGATCACTTAGATGATCCTTAATTTTTTTTGCAGGACGCCTTGTCGTTTTCATTGGTGGTGGTGTTGTAAGCGACAAGGAAGTGGCTTGGTTCTAGCTAATTCGCATATGCTTGTAGTGTTTTCTATTTTCATGTCGTGTTTTTATTGTCTTGTATAGTGCATTTTGCTTGCGGACTGTCCTGTAAAAGATAAGACATATCGGGTCATTTAGTGTCTTCCCCAATCCATCCTTGGGAGTTGTGATATCATCTCTTTGTTTTGACCTTGGATGATCCTTACATCTACTGGGTGGTTTTGGTGTTCTTGTTTGCGCCTATAACATATTATATAATATAATAAACATAGGTAAGTATTTGGTACACTGCCGGTATTTTTTTTATAAACATTGTACTATATCCTTGTAGTATACTTGTCAACCTCTTAACATTGTTTGTAGAATCTAAAAACTTAGCCATCAGTATACTGAATAATTTTTCATTAATATATATGTATTTATGTCTATTGATCTTTGCAAACCAAAAGCAAAACTTGGAAGAGCCAGAGAACTCAAATGTTGAAATTAGTTATTGAAATGCTGTGTTTGTCTCGTACCAATCATAATGTATTTTAATGAATCATTTATCAACATTTTGAAACACTTTTATTCAGGTTTATCAATAAAACATTGGTGAGGCATGTAAAGGTACACATAGTGGGGCTGAGGAATTTTGTTCAGTTACAGGTGGTTCTCTGTTTTTGTCCATTTTTTCATTGCAGCTGGTTTCCGTGCTTTATTCTTTCATGTCTCTCTGTTTGCTGGTATGGGATATTTCTCGATTTGGGCCTTTTGCCTAAGATAAAACTTAGGAGGGGTGTAATGGGTGGGCTTGTTGGCCCGGGTAGTTTTGGTCCATTTTTATGTGGGCTTGTACACCTTTTCCTAATGATAAGATCCATTTTTCAAAAAATATATAATAATATTGTCGAAACCATCCTTTTTTGAAAAAGGCGGGAATCGGACTTGGGTTTTGAAAATAAAACGAGAGTCGCCACCGATCTTTTATTAGGTGCGATCGGGCCACCTATAAAATATTTTAGTCTACGAGTTTCGAAAAAGTGGGCTCGGGAGTCGGTTACGTGCGAGGAAGGATTAGCACCCTCGTCACGCCCAAAATTGGTACCAGATTGATCAATTAATGTCCTTATGTCGAAAGTTGAAAATTGGAAAATAGGTTTTAAAAATATGATCTCCTTAAAAAAATCCTCAAATCCAAGATGAATATTGCCTGCGTTTAGAAAATCTTATCTCGAAATAGCTAACGCCACATCCGAGTAAGTTAGGACACAACATGTCGAATTATCGAAAATAAGCTTTTATTTTTATTTAAAAACTTTTATCTTAAAAGGCGTTTCGCTATTTAGGTTAAAGCGAGAAAAATCGAAACCTAGTAAGTTAAGGCACGATTTTCCCGAGTTTCCAAATACGAAATGTTGCCTTTACGAAAGAAAATCAATTTTGTATTGGATAAAACCGATATGCTAAGAGGGATAACAAGCGAATAACGAGAGAATAATAGGTGATATAGTAGTTTATAAGCAGACGGAGAATAAAATGATAACAATAACAATGGTGATAATGGTAATAGTAATATATATATGATCGATAGTACTATAATAGTAATATAGGAAGAATAATAACATAATAGTATAATAATAAAGTAGTAGTATAGTAATAATAATAATAGTAAGTATATACATGCGACTAATAATAATAATAATAATAATAATAATAATAAATAATGATAATATAGTAATAAATAATAGTGATGTAAAACATATATAATAATAATACAGTAATAATAGTAAAGTAATAATAATGCCCAAAATATGTACAATATAATAATATAACTATAGTAATAATACTAAAATAATAATAATAGTAAATGTAATAATAATAATAATAAGGGTATGAAATATATATAATATATAAATATAATAGTAATAAAAGTATAATAATAACAGTATAAATATGTACCATATAATGATACTATGAGTATAGTGATAATAGCAATAATGATAATAGTATAGTAAAAGGTAAAAAAATAAAATAAAAGAAAAGAATAATGATAGTGACGGAATATATACAATATACTAATATAATGATAATAATAATAATAATAATAATAATAATAATAATAATAATAACGACGATATTAAATATGTACAAGATAATAATATAAATATGATAACAACAATAATAATAATACTAATACTAATAATATAATAATAATAATGACAATGTTAATAATATTAATAGTAGTATAAAAATAATAATAATAAATAATAGTAGATATAAAATATATACAACATAATAATATATAGTAATAATAATAGTAATAATAGTAAATATAATAAGATAATAAAATAAATAATAATGATAATAATAAATTACTAAGAAGGGTCGAATTGGAGAAAAAAATGGTTTTGGGGTCGATTTGAAATAAATTAAGAGGGGAAAGGACGACTTGCAACGTACGAATGACCTGGAGGGTTTAAAATAGCAATAAACCCCTTCACCGAAACGGTGCGCATGAATGGGGACTCAAATTGGAATCATGGAAGGTTATCGGGCCAAATCGAGAAAATAAAAACTTGATTGCATAACCATGGAAAGCGAGAGGGGCGTCGGCAATTAGCCCATAAAGGGGGAGACGCGCGGATCCCGAGTCGGATCAAAGGGTCGTGTATGGATCCCCTTTGCTAAAACAGCGTCGTTTTTGGGGCCTATTTAAGCCCAAAATTTCCAAAAATTTTCATTTGCTTCCTTCTACAAAAACTGAGTTTTTTTTTTTTTGCTCTCTTTCTCTCTGCGAGATCCGAAGCGCCGATGGTGACTCTCGGCGTGACTCATTATGGCCACCACCGTGCATGTGTGGCGGAGGAGGTAAAGTCGATTTTTTCTTCTCCCCTCTTTTATATATATATATATTTTTTAAAATATTTATATATGTGTATATGCGCGAACAAAAAGAAGAAAAATAGAAAAAAATAAAATACCTTCGAAAACTCTATGCTATTGTGATTTCGTGTTTTTGAATCTGTTGTTTTTTTTTATTTTTTGATTGATTGTCAAAGAGGGAAAAAAAAAGGGTCCTGATACATGATTTCTTTTCCAGCTTTATAGCCGAAAAAAAACAGTATGTAAAAATACATAAATAAGTACAAGTCTTTTTGCGTGGTGGCTATGGGCGAGAGCGTGTGAGTGCTGGTGTCAGGAGCACGTGGGCAGGCGCTGGTGGAGAGACGCGTTTGCGGGATGATGGGCAGTGGCAGAGGGTGTCGACGGCGCCAAGAATTTAGGGTTTCAGAAACCCTAGACTTTTCCCAAAACCAATTACTGTTTTGGGCCTATCGGGCCCTTCAAATTTTTGGGTTGCAAGTTTGCTAGGCTCTGGGCTTGGTTTAATGGGCCCGGACCAAATTTGGGTATTCTGTTTGCCCTCTTTGCTCATTGTCGGGTAACGAGAATGAGAGCAAAGACATAAAGAAGGCCCAAATTTGTCGGGACCCACTGAGTCGGGATTTTTCGGTGCCCTTATTCTTCATATGGCTTTATTCTAGCCCACTGCCTCTTGTTGCTTTGGTCCATTTTACTGCAACTTGGACTGACTTCAATTCGATTCTCTGCAACTTCAGAAATGCCAGTCTTGCTGTCTTCAATCTGCTTCCTGCAAAGCTCAAGAATGCCAGATCTTCAAGATTTTCTCATTGTGGAGGAAAAAGTATCACATCCAATACTTTAGGATACGATGACTTAAATCCCCTAGAGTAAGGGTCTCTTGAATTTCTAAATACAAAACATGGCCTTGATTTAGAAATTTTATCTTGAAAAATCAAAACATCACATCCAGTAAGTTAGGACGCGACATTTCGAATTCTTGAGAATAAGCTTTTTGTATTTGTACAAAGGTAATATTCCTTATTTAGAAAGTATTCAATTTGCTTCCTGCAAAGCTCGGGAATGTCAGATCTTCAATCTGCTTCCTGCAAAGCTCAAGAATGCCAGATCCTCTGTCTTCAATCTGCTCCTGCGTGCCAGGAATGCCAGACTTGTTATCTTCGATCATTCGCCGCCGGGAATGCTAAACCCGCTATCTTCAATCGCTCTCGCGTGCGGGAATGCCGAGCTTGTTATCTTTAATCTGCTCCTGCATGCTAGGAATGCCAGACCTGCTATCTTCAATCTGCTCCTGCGTGCCAGGAATGCTAGACTTGTTATCTTCAATCTGCTCCTGCGTGCCAGGAATGCCAGACTTGTTATCTTCGATTTGCTCCTGCGTGTCAGGAATGCGGACTATACGTCTTCAATCGCCTCCCTGCAAAGCTCGGGAGTGCAGTTGCTATCTTCAATCTCGCTTCGCAAAGCTCGGGAATGCGAGACGCATTGTCTTCAATCGCTTACGCAAAGCTCGGGAGTGCAGATTTGCTATCTTATCTTCTCGCTTCTCGCAAAGCTCGGGAATGCCGGATCTTCTATCTTCAATCGCATACGCAAAGCTCAGGAGTGCCAGATTTGCTATCTTCAATCTGCTTCCTGCAAAGCTCAGGAATGCCAGATCTTCTTTCTTCAATCTGCCTTCTGCAAAGCTCAGGAGTGCCAGATTTGCTATCTTCAATCTGCTTCCTGCAAAGCTTAGGAATGCCAGATCTTCTTTCTTCTTTGCTTCTTTACTATCTTTAGTAAGACTTCAATCTTCAGTCTGCTCCACTATCATTTCTAGGGAACAAAATCTGAACTTTTTTTTTTTTTAAATTGCTTCCTTACTATCTTCAGGAAGACTTTAATCTTCAGTCTGCCCCGCTATCATCTCTAGGGAACAAAATCTAAACCTTTTTTTTTTTTTTTTTAAATTTGCTTCCTTACTATCTTCAGGAAGATTTTAATCTTCAGTCTGCCCCACCATCGTCTCTAGGGAACAAAATCTGAACTTTTAAAATTTGCTTCCTTATTATCTTCAGGAAGATTTCAATCTTCAGTCTGCTCCACTATCATCTCTAGGGAACAAAATCTGAACTTTTCAATTTGCTTCCTTACTATTTTCAGGAAGACTTCAATCTTCAGTCTGCTCCACTATCATCTCTAGGGAACAAAATCTGAACTTTTCAATTTGCTTCCTTACTATTTTCAGGAAGATTTCAATCTTCAGTCTGCTCCACTATCATCTCTAGGGAACAAAATCTGAACTTTTCAATTTGCTTCCTTACTATTTTCAGGAAGATTTCAATCTTCAGTCTGCCCCGCTATCATCTCTAGGGAACAAGATCTGAACTTGCTACATGATTATTTTTTGAGGAACCTGTCCTGTAGAATGTACTTATGTTTGAACAAATGATGAGGATGCTATGATCGGAATGACTCAAATGTTCCTAACTGCATGTGCCATGGGTGACATTTACCTGAATGCGGAAAGTCCTGAGAATGATAAACTTTTCACAGTGATTAAGATGCAATGATCGTAATGGATAGAATGATATTATGGAGGACATTCGCATGCATGCAGAACGTCATGAGAATGATGATTTTTCAATGACTGAGTTGTAATGACCTAAATGAATCGAATGCTTCCTAGCTAAATGTGTTTTGCATGAATGTAGAATTTCATGAGAATGATCTCCTTTTAACAGTGTAAGGTGGTCATCACTCATTATTTGTCAGGGCTAGATGTATTATGTTGCAATCTTGTTCAACTGGTATTCATAATGTAAAACCAGGAAAACAAATATCTTGTTTAGCAAATTTGCGCATTGTAACTTCAAGGTTCATCTCATTGTGACCTAGGGGTATAATATCTCGAATTCTTTTTCGTGCGCCCTCTTGTGACTCCAAAATGTAGGATCAATTTGATCGGTTACACTATTTCTTTGGGTATAATGACCGGATGTATGTGCACGATATGCGAAGTATCATTTTTCCTTCCCCGAGAATGATCTCCGTGTGTACCTGGGTTGGCATTACTCGTCGAGATTGTATCATCGATGAAGTGGCTCGTCCTTTGTTCGACCAATAAAATATTTAAAGGGATGGTCATCTTTCTCCAATATTTCCATACCTTAGGATGAATGAGTTCGAACCATAATCTGTTTGAGTCCTTGTATTATTCGAAGCTTTGAGTAATATGCAAAACTTTTATGAAAGTATTATTAGTCCACAAGTCATTATTTCAATGCAAAATGCTTAACGAAACAAAAATTTATTCGGAGCATAGCTCGAGACAAACAAGTTAACTGGAGTTTAGCAAATGCAAAATGAAATTTTATTTAGAGTGTGTTTTGAAAAGATAAAGATAGCAAACTAGAAATGGGTAAAATGGAAGGTAGGTGCGAGATATCGCATGACTTGAGCTTTCTGTTCAAACTTCTTGAGGACCATTTTAAGCTCAATATGTGTTTTTTAGAGTGCAGAGTACTTTGTCGATGCCCCAAGACATAACATACCTTTTCATTGTTGCTTCTAGCATAGCGAGACTGCTGTTTGCCCCATTTCTATCAAAAATTTGAGTCGCCCTTCTCGGGTTTTCAACTCAAACCCTCCTTTGGTCCTAGGGCGCCCTTTGCGGGTTTTCGCCTTTGGCCTCTCCTTTTTTTTATGTTGCTGAAGATTTCTTTTTTTTTTGAACTCCCCGGATTGGGCAAATCCCTGCCATCCATTTTGGTCATTTATTCATGCTTTCCTGGGGCAGGCCTTCTTTGCCGTATAAGGTCCTTTCTAGTTTGGCCTCCGCTTTCTTACGAGGTCTCTCTGCGTGAGAGAATTTTTCTTTTAAAGCCCTATCATGGGATTTTCTACGGTGATTCGCATTATCGATCGTGATGAGATAACTCTCAATATTTTCTCTTCAACCTCACTCGATCATATTGGAATTGGATCCATTCCGCCTTATCCAATTTCGGCTCGGCCCATGCCTAGGGAACAGAGGATTTCGACTTCACTAGGCGAGTTCTAACAGGGAAGGGGTTGCCCCAGCGGAGGTCTTGCCCGATCATAACTTCTATATGCCAATATTCACAAGTTTAGATCATCAACCCTTTTTTTCTTTTTTTTTTGCACTATGACGCGGCATTTGATCTTTGAAAAGACCGCAAACTTTGACATTGTGCCGGTTAAATATGATCTTTTTGCCATTTTTTTTTTTTTTTTTTGGGGGTCTAACGACTATCGACTTTGTAACATTGGCATACGAAGTGACCCTCACCCTTTTGATGAAGAGATCAACATCCACGAAGATGAATTGATGCGGACCAGAAGCTTTCTAGGAGATTGGCTTGATAACGTCCATGCCTTATGCGTAGAAAGAATAGAAGAGGCACATAAGTTCTGTCCTCGATTTGGCATTTGATGCAAAAATTTTGGGTAGACCGGTGGCTCGAACCTCTTGATTGGCTCATGGATTTCTTTTGTGGCTTCCTTTAGCTTTTTGGCATACTCGTGCCTTAGCGATCCGATATGAAAATATCTTTGAACTCTTGGAGATAACTCAATGATTCCTTGCCTTGTCTGCGACAAGTTAAACTTCTATCTTCATCTCCCTTGTAGTGTGTATTGACACCTCGTAAGGTACGATCCATCATTCTTAACGATAAGTCGTGGCCTCTCTGCCATCTCGCGGTCCTCCAATCCCTTAAGACACATATCTCGTTAAAAGAGAGTCGATAATGATTATGTCGTTCAGGTCCTTGATATCCGGGGGACCCATTGTGGGTGTGAAGGTGGAATATTTAAAGTATGATATGAAAATGTAAAGTATGAAATGCGAAGAGTGAAAATAAAGATGCATTTTATTGAAATAACGATTTCGGGAACAAGCCTATTTCACAAAAGGACTCTTGTTGCCTCTAGGCTTAAAGCAACAAGCATGTTTTAAACATTACTCCAGTTTAGCCATAATACATGGATCCCTTCGCAGTCTCATTGTTCAAAACAAACCCGGGTGGATGGGGGCGTATTATTGAAACTTCTTTGATTGCATCATCCCTTTTTGTCGCTGCACTCACGTTCCCTTCAAGGTAGTTAGGGCGCAGACTTCCTACCGTACTGCCAGTACCACCAAATCGTAAAACCCCTACATCAATAAGCCTTTGAACCTTTCTCTTAAAGGCTAGGCAATTATCTGTGGAATGCCCTCGGTTTCCCGCATGGTACATGCAGCTAGCATTGGGATCGTACCATTTAGGGTATGGAGGTTTCAATGGTGTTATGTAATACGGTGCTATTAATTGTTTTTCCAACAATTTGAGCCTGATTCTCCGTATGAGAGACAGGGGATAGGGGTGAGTCGAGGTTTTTGGGTCTCGCTGGTCTTTGTTCATTTTTAGCTTATTAGGTGGGAACACGATGAATGGTGTTTGGTCATCCCTACTCGCACCACCCATTTCCTTTTCCTTTCTCTTGGGGTCTTCCATGTCCACTCTCTCCTTTCTTTTGCCTCTGTTTGGACTATCGGTTTAGTCGACCTTTCTTCGTGGCGTGAGCCCGTCGAGAAATTCAATGAGGTCAAGTTATTAGCCCGATATTGGGGTCCGATAATGATGGGTGCCCTTGTGATTGTGTATCTGGTTGAATCAAGATATTCATCGAGGAATAAGCGATTTTTTCATCATCGTCGCCTTTGTTGACCCCTTGGCCACACGTTTTTCAAATCCTTGACTATTAACCGGTTAGTTAGTTGACCTATCATATTCCTTTGCAATTCTTGCATTTGCTCCCGCACTCTTGTTGAATGTTGGTTAATTGCTCTTGCATCCGCATTTGCGTTTTCTCGATTCTTTCCAACCTTTGTTCCATGTCTCTAGCTAATTGAAATAACTTAACTTCATTAGGGTCTTTTCGTAACTTTAGTGCACATGATACGATGTAATGCAATGCAATGCAAATGCATGAAATACAATGCAAATGCATGGAATGAATGCAAAAAGAAAGGAAGTGTTGATCATGAATTCAATTCCATTAAAGGAACTTTTCTAGAGAATACGTCTCTTTACATAAAACGGATTGTATATACGGCCATGTCCTCATGGTCCAAGTGAAAACATCGATCCTCTTCTTCATGTTTGGATGTTATGATTGTGTCCTATGAACTTCCTCAATAGACGCCTTTTCTAACTCATTGTCGCTTGGTCCAGTTCATACCTCGTCACTCACTCATTCTCCGTGATACTTGTAACCTTCTAATGGCTTAGAACAATCCTTGTCGACTTAAATCTTCAAGTGATGTCTTGTCTCTTTGTTTACCTAGACCATGTTTGGACGACCGTATTATAATCCACTTTATCAAGTGACACATTCCCTTATGACAAAACTCCTCTATTTAGGAACCGGATATGAATCAACACCTCCTTTTCAGATGATGTGATGCAATGCAATCAAGACAGGGGATACCACGTTAGCACAATAAACAATCTCAAAAGAGAACACGTTAGTACAAGAAACATAAATAAACACAAAACACCTATCTCTGTGTGGATCTGCTAGGGGTTTGGAGTAGCTCTTCCTAAAGGTGGGCTCCTAGGTCTCTATATGTGGTTCTGGTTCTAAAGTAAAGGTACCGAACCAGCAGATTCCTCGATCCTCACCCATTATAGGCTCATACGGACCAAGTTCGGTTTCAGGGAACACATTTCCCTATGGCCATGCGGAAGTGAAAACTTCACGAAGACATAGGTGCGGATGTATCCCGGCGATCCACTAGCCCATGCGGTGAAACCTCCTCACGAAAGCATAGCTTCGCTCCCACTTAAAGGTGTGACCGCAATGGTCATGCAAATATGAATGCAGAAATATCAACATTATCACAACCTTAGCACCCATAGAATTGAAAATGGAGAAAAACGGTCATCTCGAAGTATCGGGATGCCATATCCAGTAAGTTAGGACATAGCACGCCAAATTCTTGAGAGTAAGATGGGATACGATTCGGATCATTGGTATTTTGAAAATTCTTACCTCGAAGTAACGAGATGTCACACCCAGTGAGTTAGGGCGCAACACTTCGTACTCTCGAGGATAAGTTTTTTTTTATTTTAGATTAAGAGAAGAATAATTTTTGAGAACGATATTCCAAATTTTTGACAAAAGGACAAAAAGTAATCAATTTTATGGCCTGACTCTCTTATATATTCCCCAGCGGAGTCGCCAAGCTGTCGAAACCATCCTTTTTTGAAAAAGGCGGGAATCGGACTTGGGTTTTGAAAATAAAACGAGAGTCGCCACCGATCTTTTATTAGGTGCGATCGGGCCACCTATAAAATATTTTAGTCTACGAGTTTCGAAAAAGTGGGCTCGGGAGTCGGTTACGTGCGAGGAAGGATTAGCACCCTCGTCACGCCCAAAATTGGTACCAGATTGATCAATTAATGTCCTTATGTCGAAAGTTGAAAATTGGAAAATAGGTTTTAAAAATATGATCTCCTTAAAAAAATCCTCAAATCCAAGATGAATATTGCCTCGTTTAGAAAATCTTATCTCGAAATAACGGAACGCCACATCCAGTAAGTTAGGACACAACATGTCGAATTATCGAAAATAAGCTTTTATTTTTATTTAAAAACTTTTTATCTTAAAAGACGTTTCGCTATTTAGGTTAAACGAGAAAAATCGAAACCTAGTAAGTTAAGGCACGATTTTCCCGAGTTTCCAAATACGAAATGTTGCCTTTACGAAAGAAAATCAATTTTGTATTGGATAAAACCGATATGCTAAGAGGGATAACAAACGAATAACGAGAGAATAATAGGTGATATAGTAGTTTCGCAAGCAGACAGGAGAATAAAATGATAACAATAACAATGGTGATAATGGTAATAGTAATATATATATGATCGATAGTACTATAATAGTAATATAGGAAGAATAATAACATAATAGTATAATAATAAAGTAGTAGTATAGTAATAATAATAATAGTAAGTATATACATGCGACTAATAATAATAATAATAATAATAATAATAATAAATAATGATAATATAGTAATAAATAATAGTGATGTAAAACATATATAATAATAATACAGTAATAATAATAAAGTAATAATAATGCCCAAAATATGTACAATATAATAATATAACTATAGTAATAATACTAAAATAATAATAATAGTAAATGTAATAATAATAATAATAAGGGTATGAAATATATATAATATATAAATATAATAGTAATAAAAGTATAATAATAACAGTATAAATATGTACCATATAATGATACTATGAGTATAGTGATAATAGCAATAATGATAATAGTATAGTAAAAGGTAAAAAATAAAATAAAAGAAAAGAATAATGATAGTGACGGAATATATACAATATACTAATATAATGATAATAATAATAATAATAATAACGATGATATTAAATATGTACAAGATAATAATATAAATATGATAACAACAATAATAATAATAATACTAATACTAATAATATAATAATAATAATGACAATGTTAATAATATTAATAGTAGTATAAAAATAATAATAATAAAATAATAGTAGATATAAAATATATACAACATAATAATATATAGTAATAATAATAGTAATAATAGTAAATATAATAAGATAATAAAATAAATAATAATGATAATAATAAATTACTAAGAAGGGTCGAATTGGAGAAAAAAATGGTTTTGGGGTCGATTTGAAATAAATTAAGAGGGGAAAGGACGACTTGCAACGTACGAATGACCTGGAGGGTTTAAAATAGCAATAAACCCCTTCACCGAAACGGTGCGCATGAATGGGGACTCAAATTGGAATCATGGAAGGTTATCGGGCCAAATCGAGAAAATAAAAACTTGATTGCATAACCATGGGAAAGCAGAGGGACTGATACGGCAATTAGCCCATAAAGGGGGAGACGCGCGGATCCTGAGTCGGATCCGGGTCAGCGCGCGGATCCCCTTTGCTAAAACGGCGTCGTTTTTTGGGGCCTATTTAAGCCCAAAATTTCCAAAAAATTTTCATTTGCTTCCTTCTACAAAAACTGATTTTTTTTTTTTTGCTCTCTTCTCCTCTGCAGATCCGAGCGCCGATGGTGACCTCCGGCGTGACTCCGCGGTGGCCGGAGGAGGTAAAGTCCAGTTTTTTTCTTCTCCCCTCTTTTATATATATATATATATTTTTAAAATATTTATATATGTGTATATGCGCGAACAAAAAGAAGAAAAATAGAAAAAAATAAAATACCTTCGAAAACTCTATGCTATTGTGATTTCGTGTTTTTGAATCTGTTGTTTTTTTTTATTTTTTGATTGATTGTCAAAGAGGGAAAAAAAAAGGGTCCTGATACATGATTTCTTTTCCGGCTTTATAGCCGAAAAAAAACAGTATGTAAAAATACATAAATAAGTACAAGTCTTTTTGCGTGGTGGCTATGGGCGAGAGCGTGTGAGTCTTTGGTGTGTCGAGCACGTGGGCGGCGCTGTGGTGGAGACGCGCGTTTATGGATGATGGGCAGTGGCAGAGGGTGTCGACGGCGCCAAGAATTTAGGGTTTCAGAAACCCTAGACTTTTCCCAAAACCAATTACTGTTTTGGGCCTATCGGGCCCTTCAAATTTTTGGGTTGCAAGTTTGCTAGGCTCTGGGCTTGGTTTAATGGGCCCGGACCAAATTTGGGTATTACAAATATTTAATAGTTTTTATAATTTTTTTCTATAATATTTAATGATTTTTATAGTTTTTCTATAATTTTCAAAATTTTATAATATTTTAATAATTTTCAAGTTTGTATCATTAAAAAATCAATTAAGTCATTGTAAAATAATTAAAAAATCACTTGAACTTTTCATATTAATATTTTTCACATCAAGATGTCAAGTTAAATGTTACAACAATTGTCAAGTTAAATCCACATGTTACATGTTAAGTTAACACTTAACAATTAGTCAGAACGAAAAATCATATTCAATACTTTTAAAACATATATTATGCTTTTATAAAATTTGAGAATTGAATAAGTTATTGTGCCTTTATAAAATATTGTTACTCTTAGTTATATTTTTAATATTTTTATTATTATATTAATTATTTAAAACATATATTATGATTTTTTCATTGTAACGCATATTTCTACTGTAAGTACTAAATTTTGTCCAGATCAATATTCGTGTTTAATTTTTAATTTAAAAAAATAAAAAAATATAAAAAATAAAAATTACATTTTAACTCTTAAACTTCCTTTAAATTTTATTTCAGCTCCTAAACTTTCTAAAATTATATTTTGACCTCTCATCTTTCTCAAAATTACACTTTGACTCTAATTCTTTCACAAAATTACGTTTAGACCCCACAAGTTTTGCTGCGATTGCAATTTAGTCATTCTATCAGAAAATCCCCAAAAATTCGACGGATTTCGAGCACCCAGCCCTATTTTTTGGCCACCGGCCTAAGGGATAGCCTCCCTTCCCCCTAGCCACCTAATACCTGCAAAAAAAATAATATAAAAGGGGATTTTTCCCAAAAAAATAAAACCCCCAACATTCAAAAAGATAACCCACGAAATAGAAGGAAAAGAGGAAGAAAAAGAGAGAAAAGAGAAAAGAGGAGAAGAAGGGGAAGGCATCGCACCACCGGCAAGGAAGCGGTGACGGCTTCGACGGCGGCGGCGGGTGGAGAAGAAGAAGAAGAAGAAGAAGAAGAAGAAAGAAGAAAAAGAAAAAAAAAAGAAAAAAGAAAGAAAAAAATAAAAAATAAAAAAATTTTAAAAATAGTCGGGTCGACCCGAACCAACCCACGACGACCTGACCCGACCCGTGTACCAGCAACCAAAAAAAAAAAAGAAAAACAAGCAGCAAAAAAAAAAGAGAAAGCAGGCCAAAAAAAGGAAAGAGGCCCAAAAGGTAGCAGCCCAACAGCCACCAGCAAGCCCAACCAGCAGCAGGCCCCAGGCCCAAAGGCCGCAGGCCGAAGAGGGAAAAAAGAAGAAGAAAAAAAAAAAAAAAAAAAAAAAAGAGTTCGGGTCGTGTATCCCATTCTTCAAGCTCGTAATTTTGAGTTTTTCGGTAATTTCTTTTTTACCCACTTTTAATTTAATTCGTGTATTTTAATGACATCTCATTTTAATATTATTAATATTTTTTACATTTTTATTTTTTAATTGTATTTTATTTTACTTTTAATTTTCATAATTTTAATAAATAAGGCAACGAATCGGTTTTACACTAGTCGTTGATTTTATCGCTATGTTGGGTGAATATCATCGGTTCGTGTTAAATACGAATATCCCTTTTAAAAATAAAAAACATCTAAAAAATTTTCGAGATTTAAAATAAAATGTTTAATTTTTATGGTTATTTTTAAATTATCAAGATTTTATTTTTTTAAATGTGTATAATATAATAATATGTAATTCATCAAAATTTTTGTATTTCAAAACTTTTCGTGTTTCAAAGTTTTCACTTTTTTTAAAAAAAAATCATGTTTTAAAAATTTTCATGTTTCTATAAATTCTCGTGTTTCAAAACTCTCGGGTTTCAAAAAATTTCGTGTTTTAAAAAATTCGTGTTTCAAAATTTTCGTGTGTTCAAAAATTCTCGGGTTTCAAAATTTCTCGAGTTTTAAAAATTTTCGTGATTTCAAAATTTCTCGTGTTTCAAAATTTTCGTGTTTTCAAAATTTTCTTGTTTTCAAAATTTTCGTGTTTTCAAGAATTCTTGGGTTTCAAAAATTCTCGAGATTCAAAAATTTTCCCGTTTTCAAAACTTCTCTTGTTTCAAAATTTTCGTGTTTTCTAAACTTTCGTGTTTTCAAAATTCTCGGGTTTCAAAAAAATCTCGATTTTCAAAAATTTTCTTGTTTTCAAAACTTCTCGTGCTTCAAAATTTTTGTGTTTTCAAAATTTTCTTGTTTTTAAAATTTTCGTGTTTTCAAAAATTCTCAGGTTTCAAAAATTCTCGAGTTTCAAAAATTTTCGCGTTTTCAAAACTTCTCGTGTTTCAAAATTTTCATGTTTTCAAAATTTTCTTATTTTTAAAATTTTCGTGTTTTCAAAAATTCTCGTGTTTCGGACCACGATTAAATATTAAATTGAACTTGTATTTTTAAAAATTAAGACAACACACGTTTAACGAGATACTAATTTTGGGCGTCGCGAATGTGCTAATACCTTCCTTGCATGTAATCGACTCTCGAACCCTATTTTTCTCTGGAATTTTAATGCAGACCTAAACTCAGTCTTTTTTTAAGAAAATCCAAAAAAAAAATAATTTTTCTTTTAAAAAAAAGAGGATTTATTAAGTGTCCGATCACACCTAGAAAAAAGATCGGTGGGGACTCCCTTTTTTAAATAAAATCGAAACTCTATTTTCTCAATTAGCGCCCGTACTAAATTTTACGTCGCTACATCTACTATGCACTAAGGTTTGTTGCCCCTCTTACATAGGATAAACTTTTAGTCCCGTCTTAGATTTTTGGATAGGTAACATTGATATAATGTTAGTTTGCGCAAGTAATTGTGTTATAATATTAACTCCCCATGTATTTGAGTCTGTTTTGCTATAGTTCCATCAGATGATATTCAATTGATTGAAAACAGAAATTAAACTATGAAATAAAAATAAAACCGTATTTGGTGGTACTTAATTTATGGATTGTTCCATGACTTTTTTTAAATTTTTATATTACTTACGATTTTCAAACCCAAGTAATATAGTTTGTCATTATATCTAATCACTTGTTAGTCTCGTTTTGTAAAGTTAAAGAATTAAATAAATCTCTTATATAAAATATTGTCACTATTAGTTATATTTTTTAATATTTCTATTATTACATTAATTATTAAAACATATATTATGATATGAGTTAAAACTAGTGCAAGTAAAAAGAAAAAGAGAAAAGAAGAGTGAATTATTATGGCCATAGTCGACTTAGATGGAGGGGTAACACAGATCATTGTTTTTTGTAGCCGTCATGGGTCCACCTTGAAGACTTCTCATGTCTTGCTATAACTTTGGGATGAAATGATGAGAATCAGAAACGAGAGAAAATGGATAAAAATGGAGATCATGCCGAAGTCAGAAAATTATTTTAGTGGGTTGAAATGAAATTTTAATTTTTAATAATTTTAATTTTTTATTTTAAAAGATTAAATTAAATTTTCATAATTTTAGATAGTTAAAGTATAGTTCTATTTTTATTAATTTAAAATTTTAAAATTTTTTAAATAGTCAAAATAATAATTTTCCATTTTAAAGAGACTGAGCCTATGCGTAATTGTTCGGAGCCTCATATAAAGTCTGAAAACTTTTTTTTAATATGAATGGGAAGAGTCCAATATCCATTTGTACTTACAACGTCAGAGATTTTGACATTTGAGTTTACATAGGGATAGATTTTCAAGAATTTAATTAAATTTTTTTTTAAAAATTACAAATTTAATTAAAATTTTTGAAGGTTTAAAAAAAATTCAATTTTTCTAAAGAGTTTAATTAAAAATTTTAATTGATACCTAGTTAAAAGTTTCAAAAACTTTACAAAGCTTGATCAAATTTTATAAAATTTTAATAAACCTAATTAAAAATTCTACAAAATTAGAAAGGCCTAATAGCAATTTTCAAGATCTTGGGAGCCAAGGTCCCCTCTAGCTCCCACGAGGATTTACCTAGTAATTTATAAAAAGGAATAAACAACCATTTGGTAACTCACAAGGCATAAAATATGTCTTTTATAAGAGAGATTATAGAGGTGTGCATGGGTCAGGCTACCCGCCCCGCCCGGCCCGAAGGCCTGTCTAAAAAATGAGAGGGTTCGGGTAAAAATTTAGGCCGAATGATAACATTATTATTTTGCATGATTTCTTGTATTTAATTTGGTGTATTTCTGAATTAATCCCTGCTAATTTGTATTTTTATGATTAAATTCTTGTCAGGGACGCAATTGATCGGGAACATGCTGAAAATGGCTAAATTGAAAGAAATTCATGGAAATAGGGCCAAATAAAAAAAGATGGAGGAAGCCAAGGACTCATCAAGCAATTTGACTTTGTAAAAAGCCAAGAATAGGAAATTTTATTTTTAGTTTATTTTATTTTTATTTATTTATTTTTATTTTTAATTATTTAAGATTTTATATTAAATTAGTTAAGCCTATTTTAGTAAATCCATTAGTATAAATAGGGGTTGTTTGTATTGGATAATCATGAATCAAATTAGTTCTTTTTCTATTCCTATTTGGAGTTGAAATCTTCTCTTTGTCTTTTTCCTATTCTCATTTAGAATAGAATTTCTTGTTTTATTTTCCCTTCAATTTGACATGAGAAATCTGCCCATTTCAATTCATTTTGCTCCTTTCCGCAAAATTGGTTTAATTACCTTCCAAACCCCTTTCCTTTCCAAATTCCATCATCCTTTACAAAAACCCAAACACTTTCCACCACCTTTAAGCATGAGTAAAATCATGCCACACTAAACCCCTTTCAGTTTTAAGCCGGTATTAACCCAGTCAAAAACCCGTGAGATACAAACCCGAGCTATTCAATTCCGAATTTTTGATACTTATTATTTCTCCGGATTAAGAGTATGATTTTGTCAACTCACAGAGTTAAGTCGTGCTAAGTTGAAAAAGACGTCGTTTAAGTTAGTACGGCTGGACGTACAGTTGGGATTCCGAAAAGATCGATTGTCTAATCGGTTTTCTGTGAACACATTGGCGTGTAAGTGGGGATTGCCGTTTGGTTCCGTCAAGGGAAGTAGTAACTGGATTTAAATGTCCCAACGTTTGAGGGTATTGGTTCGAGTTAGGCTCTTCTAGAACGCAAAGCTGCCGGAGTTCTAAACCACGAACGTTTCGTAGGTTGTTCGATCGGTAAGGGTTAGTTATAGGACGTTCCATAGCTAATTTACACAAGGAAGAGTTAGTTCCCGAGGCGTCCTTGGTAGCTATAACTAGCTTATCCGAAAAGACGAGTTCATCTAATTTCGAGGATCAGGTCAAAGATGGAAAAAACTCGCGCTTGAGGCTGAGTTAAGCTTTATCGATTTCTTTTCAAACTATTTCAATTTTATTTTCTTATTTAATCTATTACTTTTTACGTTTTTATTTTCTGTGTTTGTCTCAGGATTAATGTTTTACACCCCCCAAACATCGCGGGCACGACAATTGCCCAAACATTAATCTGATCAAGAGATAGACGATTTTTCAGTGACACCAGTCTCTATGGGATCGACCCTACTCCCTATACTGCTAGAATTTGCAACTAGGTGTAGGTTTATATTGGTGGAATCGACAGCCATCACCGAAATATGGATTTAGACAAAAAAATGAGGCCCATTTAGAAAACGAGTCGGGCCTCGGGTAAAACTTTTTTGGCATAGGCTCGGCTCGGGCCGAATTATATACTAAATATATTTTTTTATTTTTAATCATATTTACATTTTATTTTCAATTTTAATATAACCACTTTTTATTATATTTTCAATTTGTGTATTGTTTTAAGAATTATTTTAGTCTCATTTTTTACTTGTTTCTTGTTTTAATATTTGTTTTTATGTTTTTAAATTTTTTATTTAATGAAATAATCTAAAAAAAATTAATATGGGCCGGGCTCGGGCTTAACAATTTTATTTTGGGCCAGACTTGGACAAATTTTAAGCCCATATTTTGGGCCGGGCCAGGCTCGAGCCTAGAAAATAGGCCTAAAATTTTATCTAGGCCCGCCCCGAACCTAGCCCGGCCCATACACACATCTAAGAGAGAATATCAATGCTTATATTACAAGGTGATAATATCAATTCTTAAATCTTAAATATTTAAGTGTCCTAACAAACAATTTTAACCATGTACTTATAATAAATACGATAGAAAAATAACAACTATTGAAAATGAAAAGTTGTGTAGCTTTTTTTCCATATTCAAATATAGAGGAAAAAGAAAAAAAGGTTAACATATAGTTTGTAATAATTTATCTAAAAGTATTAGTTGATATATGAATTTTTTTTTTATATTTAGTTGGTACTTATATATTCTATCATCCGGGTTCGTAACACTATACTAACACCATTAGTTGTGCTAACGTGGCATTGATGGTCAATCCTGTAATGATACGTGGCAACCTCTCAATATGACGTGGCAAATATAAATAAAAAATGTAAATTCATTTAATTAAAGTAAATTTTTTTGGACAAGTACCAACTAAACATTTTTCGGATAAGTTTAGGCACCAACTAGACTTCTTTATGAGAGAGGCTACTCACCTAAACTCAAAAGCCCAGCGGAAGTTGAAGAAAGCTTGAACAAAAATATAAAGCCCAAAAAGTGGGTTTGAGTAAAAAAAATTAGGTTCATTTAAAATATGAGTCAGGTTCGAACTTAAACATTCAAAGTTCAAGCCTAGTCCAACCTAATCCATTTTTCAAGTTCGTAATTTTTTATATTATGTTATTTTTATATATCATATAATTTATAACACATAAAAATTAAATTTATGGTAATAGATAAAATTTTTAAAAACAATATGGTTGGGCCTAAAATGAACTTAAGTTAACCATTTACAAATATGAGCAGACTTGGACAAAATTTTAAATTCATATTTTGAGTCAAGCTGAGCTTGAGAAAGCATAAAATGTGTTGATATCATACTTAAGCCCAGCCTAACCTGTGAACACCTCTAGTACCAGCTAAGTATTTTTTGGACAATTTCAAAGAACAAACTACACGTTACCCCTTCAAAAATTTAATGTTGTTAACCAATTGAGACAATGTATGTGAATGTATGTGATGAAACACAAGTTTAAGTAACCGATTAGTTACAAGAAAAATTCAAATATCAACTAATTACTTTTGGACAAGTTGAGATAAACTACGTATTAACTCAAGGAAAATTTTTTTCCTTCAAACAACATTTTCACCATTCGTTATCGTTGAAGAAACCAACCCCCATGGAGAGAGGTAGGTTTAATGTTGTATATGCAGCAACATGGTCTATTCTTCCATCTAAATAGATCTTAATCTTCTTGAGATGTGTCTTGTTTTGGAATTTGGCTTTGTCAACCTGTTGCACATCTATTACATTTCCCACCAGCTTCAGACGAAGAATTTCATGGAGATTGTTCAAGTTTTCGAGATCTCCGATGCAGAACACTTTAGGATCGTCGCAATCAGCTCTTGCAATAATATCCGTTAAAGTCCTTAGAGATGTTAATTTCTCAATCCCTTTGGGGTAGTAACTTAGACCGAAACAATCTGTAGTACAAAGATACCTCAAATTGATCAAGTTTCCCATGCCATCCGGTAATTTTTCAAGACGACTGCATCCATTAAGATCCAAGGATAACAAATCATGCAGTTGGCAGATTGTATCAGGTAATCTTTGTATCATCTTGCAACCAAATAAGTTGAGATGCCTTAAATGTATCAAATCACCTATTTTGCTTGAAATCTTGTGAAGCAAATCATCACGTGAATTATTCATGCCCAAATCTAACACCCTTAGGCGCAGAGATTGTCCAAACAACAGACGCAGAGAATTGTCTGGAACAACTCGGGTTTCGGAGGCAGAAAATATTAAAAGGCTACGCAAATTGCTACCACCTTTAATTGAACTAGGAAAATGACTTTCAAGCATGATCGTCAAGTGGCGAGCGTCATTGCAAGGTAATTGTAATTTCGTGTTTTCAGATCCATTTACTTCTTTCACCACAAAGTCTTTTCTTGTCAAATACTGTAGAATATCATGTATTATGTCATGCATCTTACATGCAACAATGCCAGCGTCATCTTCCTCCACGAAATCTTGGAATAAAGAGCAAGATACTAAGTGTTGAAAGAACTCTCTACCCGTAGCTTCAACCACATCTTCCCTCTCTACATTGCCACTAGGAGTTAAGTAACCATGTCCAATCCAGTGTCTGATTAAATTATCTATTCGGATTAGCAATCCTTTAGGAAAGGTTACACAATACAAGAAACAATCTCTGATTCTTGACTGCGGCAAATCATGAAAACTCAAGAACAAAGAATGCACAACACGTTCCCACACAGCCAAATTGCATAGCTCTTTGTAACTGATATTATTCCATAGTCCAGCTTCACTTCTTTGTAAATGTTGTCCTAGCTCCTTTGCAACAAGTGGCAGACCTTTACTTTTCTTTGAAATTCTCTTCCCAATGCATTCCAAAGTTTCGCCATTTTGTTGAGACAGTTGATCCTTTCCCACAAATGCAAATTGCTTAAGAACTGACCAACAATCTTCTTCAGGCAAACTTGACAAATGATAAATCAAACCCGAATTGGAAGATAGGATATTTGCTACAGATACCTTTCGAGTAGTAACCAAAATCTTACTTCCAAGCTTGCCATGTTTTAAAACAGCTTGCAAGTCTTCCCAATCGCCATTATCGTCTGCCCACACATCATCTAAAACAAGAAAAAATCTTCTATCTATGATTTTTTGCTTAAGATTACCTAGAAGAAAATCTAAGGTAACTGAATCTTGGAGGTACACAGGGAAACTAAAATTATCTTCTTCAAAAGCTAAAATGATATTACGCGCAACTTTTTTCTTGTCAAAAAGGTTGGAAACACACAGCCAAATCATTTTGTCAAATCTTGTTTTAAGATGTTCATCATTGTAAATCAATCGAGCAAGATCGGTTTTGCCAATACCTCCCATCCCCACTATGGAAATAGTTTGAGTGGCCTGTTCATCAACTAAACGCAACACTAACTCAGTTTTAATTCCATTTCGACCAATAATTTTTGATAAATCACAATAGCTAGTACTTTCTTTGTTCCGCAGAGGAGATATAATTTTACTCTTGCCCAGATCCAGCTTGTTTTTCAGCTCAAATGGACTCAGTTTTTCACAAATCCTCTTTATTCTAAAAAAATTACTACGGTCTTTACAGAAGTCAAATAGAGAAATTACCTTGGCAAGAACAGAATCTGCCTTCTGTACTTTACAGCTCCAATCATTCAACACATCCTCGATTTCATAAATTACGATTTTCAGATCTTCTAGCAACAGTTTGATTGCATCGTCTGTAATTTGTAGTTCCTCTGCATCTTTGAGAACGGATCGGATGGATTTCAGATATGTTTCAAGATTTTTGAGAGCATCCTCGCGGTCTCCCAACATCCCCATCTCTTTTACCGCTTCGTCACTCAAGATTGTTGTTATCTGTTGCAAGACTACCGTAAGAATTGCATCCGCCATTTTTAAGATAGCTTTTACTTCTCGCTGATTTATACTTCAAACCACAACAAATCACAGGGAAAAAGAAGTTGAGAAGTCGAGATAAAAGAGAGTGAAACAGCGTCAACGGATTGAGGAGAGCAGCGGGAAACAAAAGCCAAATAACCCAAAATGTTCTTTTTGTTTTCCTTTTCGCTAATGTTTTTGCTATTAGTCTATTATATTATTGTTTCTGTAGAAGTATCAAAAGAGTCAACTTATAAAAGTATGAATTTCATTTTCCTCTTTTATTTATTCATCAATTAATTTTGTATGGTTAAATGTTTATTTTGTGTTTTATATCTAAGGTAAAATAATAAATTTAATTAAATTTAGTTTACTTTATATTTTATTTGTAAGATATAATAAGGTTTTAAAAATTAGATCGGTGATTGAACCAATAAGATTATCAATTCGTTGATCTAATCGGTCCGATTATTTTGATCGATTCGTCCTATTTAATTAAATAAAACATTAAAAATTTATTAAAATATATTAAAAAAATTTAGTTCAACCAGTTCAATCAACTAATTCAACCAAATTTTTTTTTTTGCCCAGTTCAATTAATCTTTCATCAACTTTTAATGGGAAAGTTAATTTACTATATAACAATCCAAAACTTTTAGCTTTTCAAAATATAGAATTTATTCTTGTAAACAAATTATCACTATTTTATGATAAAATAACAACGATTGCTATAATTAAGTCATCTCATAGATCTTATTTTAATAAAATAGTACAAGAGTTTTACTTGGATAATGAGTAATTAAATAATAATATTTTAATATTATACTACAGTTCCCCTTTATTCTGTACGATAAGGGGCAACGGCATACCCTACTATGTACTAGGGTTTGTCGCCCTTCTTACATAGGATGAGCTGTCTATACATATCAAAGGTTTAACCTGGATGAGTAACCTCGATATAATGTCAGCTTGTGTAAGCAACTTATTCCCAGGTATTTAAGTCCGTTTTGCTATAGCTCCATCGGACGATATTCAGTTGATTGAAATAGAAATTAAACTATGGAATGGGAATGAAATGGTATTTGGTGATACTTGATCTATGGATTGTTACATGACTTTGTTTAAGTTTTTATATTACTTATAATGTTTGAACCTAGGCAGACATTTTGAGAGTGCAATGTGACTTGTCATCATATCTAACCACTTATTAGTCTCTTTTTGTAAAATTGGAGAACTGAATAAGTCATCGTGGTTGTATAAAATATTGTTACTATTAATTATTTTTTTTAATATTTCTAGTATTACATAAAATATGGTATCTTTTACAAAAGCAAGTAAAAGAACAAGGGAATAGAAGCAAAATTAAGAATGAATTACTATGGTCTTAGTCCACTTTGATGGAGGGATACCACAGATCATTGCTTCTTGTACCTGTTATGGGTCCACCTTGAAGACTTTTCATGTCTTGCAATAGTTAGCAAAAATGTTGACCCAATTGTTGGGAGCCAAATACTACAGTATTAATCTCTCAAACATATAATTAATATTTATTCAAACCTTTCTTCAATATGAATGGGAGGGATTCCCTTCACTAATGAATGGGAGGGATTCCCTTCACTAACTAATTAAAAGTTCCAAAATTTACTTAATGAAAATTTACAAAATTTTAATAAACCAAATTAAAGTTTTTTATAAAATTAAAAAAGTCAAATAGCAATTTATTGAATCTTGGGGGCCAAGGTCCCCTCTGTTTTCCATGAGGATCATTGGCGTAACGTAGTGGAGACCCAAGGGTCTATAGTCCCCCTAAAACAGTAAATTTTAATTTAGGCTGTTTATAATTTATAAAATTTTAAATTAGTAATAGTAAAATTATATTTTGCCCCCTTAAAATGATAAAAATTTAATTTAACCTTTTAAAAATTATAAAGATATAGACTATTAAAATGATGAAATTTTATTTTTACTATCATACAAATAAACAATTTAATTTCGACCCTCTCAAAAAAATTTCAAGCTCCATCACTGGCAAGGATTCACCTAGTAATTTATAAAAAGGAATGAACAACCATTTAGTAACTCACAAGGCATAAAATATAAATACAGACAATGAAATTACTTAATGTCTTTTATAAGACAGTCAACAAGCAAAACACGAACTCTTTTTTTACAATCGATGCTTATATTATAATTTAATACGGGTGATAATATCAAATTTTTGAATCCTAAATCTTAAATTGTAAACACTTAATTTTAACTATTTATTTTTAATAAATACGATAATAAAAAAATGCTACCAGCATAAACGGATTCTAACACCACCACCACCACTATCGATAAAGCCTCACAATTGATATGTCCTGCAAAATATTAGGATCATTGAATAAGATAACTTGGGGCTCTGAAGTGATTCATTGAGAGCATGTTCAACGAGAGAAAGATATTTAATGTAAACTCAACTAGGCAAAGTTAAATAACTACTATTGAAATCGAAAAGTTGTGCAACTTTTTTTTCCATATTCAAATATTACAGGTAAATAAAAAGAAAAAAAAGAGTTTATATGTAGTATATTTTCGAACTTATTCAAAAGTATCTAATTGGTATATGTTTTTTTTATCTAGTTGGTACCTGAATTTATATTCTGTCATCTAGGTTGATACCTCTACACTAACATCAATTGTTTGTGCTGACGTAGCACTAATGGTCAATCCTATAAAGACACGTGACAGCTTCTCAATATGACACGTGATGAATATAAATTAAAAAATTAAAAATATTTTTAAAACGTAATATAATTTTAAAAAGTTTTTTTTTTTGAAAAAGTCCAGGTATCAATTAGGTACTTTTTTGACAAGTTTAGGTGCCAACTAAAGTTGTTCATGGGATAAGCTACCAGCCGAGGCACAAAGGTCCAGTCAAAATATGATAGGGTTTGGAAAAAATATTAGGCCTAAAATATGGGCTTGGACAAAAGAATTAGGCTTGGTTAAAATATGGGTCGAGTTTGAGCTTCAACATTCAAGGTTCGAGCCTCTCTAAACTTGACCTGATTTTCAAGATTTAATGTTTTATATTATGTTATTTTGTATATATTATGTAATTTATAACACATAAAAATTAAATCTATAGTAATATATAGTAAAGTTATGATGTAAACATTAAAAAATTAAAATCACTGTACATAAAACTATAATAAATAAAATATATATATAAATATATAAAATATTAAATTAAAATAAATAAATATATTTAAAATTTTCTAAAAATAATATGAATAGGCCTAAAATAGACTTGGGTTAGACATTTAAAAATATGGGTAGACTTGAAAAAAAATTTAGGCTCATATTTCGGGTCGAGCAGACTTCTATTGGAGTAAATCCCCATCAACAATGTTAATTTTTGGCTCAATGCACACTTAAGTAATTTTTGGCTCAATGCACACTTAAGTCCCTGAAGCATACAACTTTTCTCACTTTGGTCTTTAAAGTTTTCTTTTCGCCCACTTCAATCCCTAACGTTATTAGATTTTTTCAATTTAATCCTTTGGTTGTTAAAAACTAACAATTAGGATATTCAGCCAATCATATGTTGCCACATGTCATTTGATAATGTCATCATGACATCGTCTTATAAAAACTTTTAAAAAACTCTTTAAAATATGAGAAAATATAAAAAAATCCAAAAAATATTAAAAAATAAAAAAACAATATAAAAATAAAAGGTTCACTAAATTTTAAAATATATATATTTAAATATTTTTTAAAATTTTATATATCATACTTACTAGTGCCAAAACATAAGATTGTTGCCTCATGAAAAGTAGAGGTGTACATGGGCCGGGCCGGGCCAGACCTAACTAAAAATTTAGGCCCGTTCATTGGGCTCGGGTCGGGCCAGGCCTAAAAAATGGGCTTAAAATTTTGCCCAAGCCCGGCCTATATAAAAATGCTAAAACTTGGGCCCGGCCCGGCCCGCCCATATTAATTTTTTATATTATTTTATATAATTTTTAAATATATATAATACATTAAAAATACTAAAAAATAAAAAAAATATTTTTCAACAAATTGAAAATAAATTTTAAAAAATATGTAGACTTAAATGACACTAAAATAGATGCAACTTAACAAGCAAATGCCTCTAAAATAATAACAAAATTAACAAATATCTTTAAAATAATAACAAAATTAATAATAAAATAAATTTTATATAATATCTAAACAATAACAACAAAATAATAGAAACATAATAGTAAAATGGTAGCAAAATAAGGAGAAAAACAATAAGAAAATAATATTAAAAAAATATTTTTTTTTTCTTTAATGAATTCGGGCCAGGCCCGGCCATTTTTTAAACGGGCCTTTTTTTTGTCCAAGCCCATTTTTCGGGCTTATATTTTTGCCCAAACCCTCCCACATTTCGGGTGGACCTTCGGGCCGAGCCGGGCCGCCCGGCCCATGTACACCTCTAATGAAAGGATACCACCTACATAATTTTTTATAATTCAATCAATCATAATTCAAAATTGATAGATTTTTTTAGGTGATAAATTTGAACAATTTTTTTCAAATTATTTAAATAAAAAAATGATGTTATTTAATATTTAAATTATTTAATTGAAATGAAACAATTTTTCATTATTTATATAATTTGAAAAAAAAATTATCCAAAATTTTCACCTAAAAATATCTACCAATTATAAACTCCAATTAATTAAATGGTAAAATAATTATCTTAGGTGATATCGATCATATCATGTTCAAGTTCTATTAAATGTGGTTGATAAAAATTTTAAAATATAAAATTTCAAATAATTTTGTTAAAAGAATCTGGTAATTTTTTTTATGTTTATATTGTTTTTGTAATTTTTTAAATATTTTTGAAAATTTTTAAGTAATTATTATATATTTTTTGTTATTTTTCAAATTTTTTTAAAAATTCATTATAATATCACAATGATAGCATTGTATAACATGTGACGACATATGATTGACTAGATATTCCAACTAGTGTTTTAACATCCAAAAACCTAAACCAGGAACATCTGATAAAGTTAGGCATTAAACTGAAAAAATATGTCAATATTAGGGATTGAAGTGAGTAAAAAATAACTTTAAGAATCAAAGTGGAAAAAAAGGGTATACCACAAGCACTAAAATGTGCATTAAGTTTAAGCCTTAATTATTTGAAGGAATTTTTTTTTTTAAAAAGTTTTGTCTTGAATCATGCAAGACTAACGTGGAGTGTAAAGTTAAATTAAAAACTCAAATTGAGCAGCAAAATGGCAAATTTGTACATAATCTCAAAGTACAACGGCAAATATGATTTGAAATAAAATATGGCCACAAATTCTAGTATTCACTAAAATTATGGTGGCAAATTTGCACTTTAACCCAGGATAACATTGAAAATCCAAAATTTTCATATACAATAACATCATTATCGAGCATTGTCCTCTTCAAATTCAATGTCCAAATGTTGATTCCATATACGTTACAGAATAAAGAGTGAATACTACCTCAAGATTATGACAGTTCTCATTGCTTTTAGCCAAGAACATCAAAAACTAGACAATACGCATATATGTTCCATGTCTCGTATTTTCTTTTTGTATGCATCAATCGTATAAAACATAAATACAATATAAATTATTAAATACGTTAAATCTGAACACAAATACAATATGTATATGAAATGAACACACCGACCATGTATATCACAATGTTTCTGAACATGACATGTTAGCCTATCGTACCTATCGAAAACAACGAAAAGCTTAAACCACTAAACTTTTATTTCCTGACTGTCTGAATTTTAGAATCACAATCTAATAGATTTAATGAAGTCGATCTTGTTATATTGCGAATCATGAAGAAATACAGGCAGTTACTATAAACAAAACCTAACTCTAATTAATAATGGCATTTCTAGTACACCTTATCTGCTTCGGTTTACCTTATAAAACCCAACTAGCTACTGAAGTAGAACCTAGCATGGAAATAGGCTAAAACAGTACCTGAGAGGAAAGATCTGACTGTGAATTTGTCGCCAGTGTTACGGGGTGGAGCCGATATGCGACTGGTGGAAAGGGTTTTCCACACTAGACCAGGATATGTCAGGGACAAATACCGCACTATCAGATTGATTGTGAGAATCTTTAGGCCAATACAGCCCTGAGGCTGTAGGAGGTGAAGGCACTTGTGGTACTGCCCAGTGGGAATCCGGCACCTGACCCATGTATTCATCATCAAAGACCTCTTCCTCAGCAGGTCGCAAGAACGGTGAGCTGTCGGAGTCTCCGCGCTTGCCACTATCAGCCTGACAGAATCCATAAGAAAAATAAAAATAAAAGACAGAATTCTTAGCTGCATTAGGCAGACCTTTTAAATGATATATGGTACTAGTTGAACAATGGAAGACTCAAGATCACAGCATATAGCTCAATTTACTAGCTGAGCTAATCTCCCCTCTCTGGCATCATGCTTCATGATGCAACTTAATGGCATAGCAAACAAAAACTACGAAAACTAGCAGTACACTGATCAAGTTGCATAGACCTTTCTATATCTAAAGACCCAAAGTACTAATAACCATTAAAAGCACATACCAAACCATACAGGTCAAGTCAGACTAATTAACTTTGCAATTTTGTTTATCCAATCAATAGATTAAAGCTTAGCTATTTATTGGTGATCTTCCACCAATTAATTTTACCATGGCATGCATGCTTTCATTTGCTCGTGTCTGTGCCTCTGTGTGTTGGGGATTATTTTGATTAATGATTACCACCCTAGTAAACGCAGGTTCATAAATCGTTAGAGAATGATCAAGAAGGTTAAGAACATGGATGGCCTCCGCTCTACATGAGAACAACATTAAACATAGTACAAAAAACCACAATTACAAGCATACCTTAGATAACTCATGATCCATGTAACCAAAGCTTTGATTTAAGCCAGTTAGCCCAAAAAAATCATCCATATGCCATGACTGAATGCTTCCAGTTGTAGAACCCCCACCATATGACACTTTTGTCGGCACGCTGTTCTCAACTCCAATATTTGACGGAAGAACTTCATTGCTTTCACTAATAAATGACATAGGAGCGTCCCTTTTAGACATAGAATCGGATTTAGTTTCTGAGGTCTTTTCACTAAAAGGTGATTTGATATAGGATGAAGATCCAACAGGGTCAGTTGTTGTTTCAAGACCAACTTTGACTCCAGTAAGCACAAATCTCTGGTGACTAGAGACATAAGGATTTGCCGTATGTATAGAAATATCACATTGTCGGCAGAGTAAAGCTCGGTCTTGCAAACAGAAGAAAAACCCAGATGTTTCCTGTCAAAAAATAGACTTTTTCAATATTAATAAATTTGTCGAAATATAACAACATTATAAACAACATTATAGAACCTTAAACAGTAATTAAACAGAAATATAACACCTTAAACAACATTATAAAACAGGAGAAAATTCATAAACGGGACAGGGATATATGACTTATCGAGAAGATTTGTTCAGCAATCAATTATTTTTTTAAGGAAGAAAATAGAAATTAATTCTAGAAAAGGTCCAAAAATACAAATTAAAAATAAAAATTATTTACAAGAAGCAACAATCAAAACAAGATCCTGTTTATACTTCAAAAATCAAATTTTAGCTAGTTCTTAAAATTTTATCGAAGTTAAGATCTTCAGATATAAACTACAAAAGGCTTCCGCTAATTTAGTTTGCCAAGTCTCTCAGTATAATCGTTTTCCATATTTTTCCTTACTAGCTAAGCAAAATCAGCTAAAATTTTTCAAATTAAATCCAAATTCCACCTTACCTTTCACTTAACTTTGACCTTCAAATCACCTATAAGCAGAAAACAGGGGAAAAAAAGTGTTTTCTAGGGAAAATTCGAGTACCTGGCAAATGTCACATGTAGGCATATGAGAAGAAGAAGACGAGAGGGGAACACGCTGATGCTTGCTGGCCAACTTGTTGGCAGCATGAACTTTCTCGTCACACTCCAAACACAGCGCCGCCTCGTCTGAGCAGCACAGCACCTTCGCCTCCGCCACCTCGCACACGTTGCACTGTATCCTCATCTCTCTCTCTCTTCCTCTAACAAATTCCAATTTGTACACAAATTTTCAGATTTTTATTTTATTTTTCTTATTTTAAAAATGGAGAGGGGTTTATTTCTGGTTTAAGGGAGCAGGAAAACGAAAAATGAAGCAAAGTGATGCTCATTTTATTTATTTATTTATTAAAAAATTGATTTTGGGGCAGAGGATATTTTTTTGAAGCTATGATTTCAGAATTGCACACGTGGCAGATTTCTGATTGTATCTTTGTCTCTGTAGACCGGACAGCCTCTCTGGTTCTGTTGGGTTTCGACCGGTAAAAAAAGTAATGTTTTACTCTGGGCTTTGATTTTAACCATATTAACCGATCCAACCCGAAATTTAACTTCGGTTTACTTAATGGGTTAGTCTTTAATCTTCAAAAATTTTATTTATCTATAGTAGCTCGGTTTTTTTTTTTTTTTTTTATATATACAATTGGAGTTACTTGATTTTAACCATATTGCAGATTGATCCGACGGCACCGACAGTTTACTATAGTAAATGCCTAGTACAAAAATTAATTGTTTTCCATTCTATTTCAGTAATTATTTATTTATTCTATATTATTTGAGTAAAAAAAGCTAATAATTTCTTTGAATGTAATTTTAATAATTTATTAATTAAAAGTTGAAAAGTCATTCCACAAAATATATTTTTAAAATCAAATTATAAATATCAATTGATTCTACCGATTGAGTCTTAACTGGATTGGTATTAACATTGTTATCACTGTAGGAAGATATGGATTCGAGTATGTCTAGAACTAACCATAGTTCTAGACATTGTATAAAGAAACAGATATTAGAAAAATTTATAATGAGATTAATATTCAAAAAATATTAATTGATTCTATTATTTCTATTTAACTAGATTAAACAAGGGTGAACCTAGAGGGGCAATAAGAGACCATTCCCTCTTCACCCCCACCAAAAGGAAAAAATATTTATTTTAAAATTTCTTGAGTTTTAAATTAATCTAATATATAATTACATTCCAATTTCTCTTAAAATTTAAAATTTCTCTAAAAAATAAATTTTATAATTTAATCCCTTAAAAATTATAAATTTTTACATTAATACAATGACGGAATTATATTTTTAACTCTCTCAAAAATTTATAATTCAAAATCCTTCAAAAATAATTCTAACTTTACCCAACTTATTTTGGATTTGACTTTTTTATTTAATTTATATATTTAATTTTATGACTAAATTCTATGGGTGGTAAACAACTCTAATCTTGTCTCTTTATCATAAAACTATTAATGTTGAAAATTTGAAGATTCGAGGGACAGGTACTTAGATTTTGATAATATCAATCATTGCAAATAATTGGCTCTTGCAATTTTAATGGATAAGGTTTTTTGTTTCTTTCTTTTCTTATAAAATGTGGATAAGATAATTTTAAATTATTTAATCATTTAAATTATTTAACTAGAAGATCGTATACGTCATATTTTGAAAATTCAAAACGTAATCGCTGACTATATAATCAAGTTTACTATTACAAGTTTCACATGAGTCCAATTGTTTGAAAAAAATTTAACACGTAATCGCTGACTATATAATTAAGTTTACTGTTACAAGTTTCACATGAGTCCAATTGTTTAAAAAACCTCACGTCTCGAGATTTAGTTCAACGAATTATATTGATTCTACTAAAAAAATCTTGATTCATTTGAAATGGGACTAAATTCAAACCATAAAAAAAACGAGGGTTGAAAAATTGATAGTAAATTTGTATTGTTGTTCAAAATTATATTAAAATATATTTATACAAATACTGAGTTCAATAAAGAATATTACAAGATATTTCGATAGTCATTTTTAAAAAAACCGAAATTACCATCCTCATCCGTCAATTTTGAAATATTTATATTCTGATATCGCACAAATGTAAATAACACATAACAGAGACCTAATTAGCCATATTATTAAAAGAAAGAAAATTGTAAGATGTTAGATTTTTTTTTTTTTTAATTAAAAAAAGACCCGAGTACAAAAGCATCATTTGACATTGTGTATCGTACAAGAAATTATTGCACGTACCTTTTCCTATCACCTTATTAATAGATATAGGACCAGTATGAATTATGATAAAGATACGTGCGAAAAGGTTTTTTAGTTATAATTATAAATTTAACTTTTAATGTTTGTATTTTTGTTAATTTGATCCTTTTTATATTCAATTTGGTCATTAGACTGTTCTTTTAATAGAAATATTGACTAAATCATTAATTTTTAACGATGTTAGTGTTATAATCCATGTGTGCTTCATACTAACATAATATTATTTACCTTTGTGTCACGTCAATAAATACTTTAAAAATTATAAAAATATTTAAAAGATAAAAGAATTAAAAAAAAACTTGAAGTATACATAGATCATCATATTTAAAAATTTAATATTTTAATTAGTACTTTTATTAAATAATAATTCAAACTCTTTTTAAAAGTTAATGGTCGAATATATATCTTTTAAAAAATTGAAGGTCAAATTTAATTAAAAACGATTAATGACCAAAATTGGTTAAATTTATGAATAATCAAAATCTTACATTCTTAAAATAAAATCTTAAAAAATTGTCATTGTCGACGTGGTCGGCCTTAGTACCAATCGTCACCACTCGTTATCTCTGTCTTGGTTCTCCATCTTTCCCTTCTTCGTTTTCCTTCTTTCTTTTCGTGGGCTTTTATTTTTCTACTCATCAAATTTCTCAAGAGATACCATGCCTACCGATGGCCGCTGATCGTCAATAGATACCATTGTGTTTCCCTTCGCGTGCACGTCTATTTCCTTTCATGGGGCTCCGACGGCTATTGACTTATTTTCTTCGTTCTAGCATGTCACCAATGACTTTTTTTTTTCTTTTTTTTTGTAAGTTTCTGCTCCATCCTTTGTGTCACCTACCAGAGGTGACAGGGGCAAATGCTACCCGAAAAAAGGAAAATTACATTTCAGCCCCCGTAAAATTATTAATTATAAATTTATATGGTAAAATTATACTTTAATCTTTTAAAAAATTATGTTTATTCCTTTTTAAAATACCAAATCATAAGTTAATATATTATAAAATTATATTTTAATTTCTTAAAAATTTATAATTTAATTTCCACCTTTTAATTGGTTGGCTCATGATCTCATTGTTATTTTAACCGATGTCTATGGTGGTTTTTTTTTCCTATCATAGAAATGGTTTCCTTGATAAGAGATCATTGTTGTCTAATGATGAAGTGTGATAGCAGGGAAACATCGGTTTGGTTGGATTTCTTGAATCATCGGATTTTCAATTTTTTCATATTAATTTTTAGTTTTAGATTTTTAAATTTCTTTTTATAAAATAAGATTTGTTTATGATTTTTGAATATTATTTGATAAAATTTAAAATTTTTTATAAATATTTTTAAAATTAATAATTTTTTAATTAAATAAAAATATTCAATAACTTTTATATGATTTTTTTAAAAAAATTATGTACAACTTTTTAAGTTACTTTTGCTATTTTAATTATAAAATAAATTTTATATCATAAAAATAAAATTAATTTTAGATTAAATAAAAAATTTAGTTCAGTTTTAAAAAATCACAATATTTTAACTTACATTTTATAAACCGTTCAAACAGATTGATTTGGATTAGTTTTCAATTATTATAGTCTGTTTGATAGGGAAAAAAGTATTTTCCGAAAAACATTTTCCCAAACACGGGTAAATTCATTTCATAATTTCCGGAAAACGTCTTACCAATTTCTAAACGGTAAGACATTTTCCAAAGCTGGTTCATCACTCTCTTCACCCTAAGGAAGAATTTCTCCTCTGTTGGTTCATCTCTGCCTCAGCTATTTAAATGATGTCAACTATTTTGGAGATCGTCGTCGTCGTCGTCATCATCATCACCAAAAGTTTCCGTCTGCAGAGCTTGTTGTTGAGGTCAAAACAGGAAATGTTTGGGTGCCAACGTTTCTACAGGAAAAGGACGGAAAAATTGGGGCCTTCCGAGCCTCAAACCTTCTCACTTCCAGCGCCGCTTCCTCCATGGCCTCAAGGTACTGCATTTTAACTTGAAAGCTAAAAAAAATAAAAAAAATTGCGTTTTTGTAATTTGGGGCTTCTTCGTTTCGTGTGTTTCGCTAATGGGTTTGCTTTCTTTTTGGTTCTTTGTTTTTCTGGGCTCAAGTTCATCTTATTAGTAGGCTGCATTTTTAGAATTTTTTTCCCTCCTTTTGTATTCGGACTGATAGGATGATTCCTCTACTGATATATATTTTTTTATCAGTGTATGAATATATTGGGAAGTTGTCAATTTATGTGAGAAGATGGCTTTATTGATCATTAGGGAACTGCAAAGGCGGGTTAATGTTTCCTCTTATAGAATGAATTGAAAAATTCAGCTTGTTCCTAGGAATTTGGTTTTTATTGTGGCATTCAGTTCTAATTTTTGTTGTTCTTTAATACTTGAATAATTTGATATATTTAAAAGACAGCAGGAGCAACTCTGCTGTCGTAAGTAAAAGGAGTAGTAAATGTAGACGCAGAAACCAGAGAAAAAGAACAAGATCAAAATCAGAGAAACTTCTCAAATAACAAGGAGGATTAGCACGCTAAGACAGCTTCATTTATGATGTAGCTATACCAAAGGAGTTTATTTATAGGCTGATTTGCTACATTTGAAAAGGCAATTGAATGAGAGACTGCTGAATCTAAATGAGAAGTCTTGCCATCAAGGCATATGTTCTGATGCTTCTCCTGTTCTCCTTTTAGATGGTATATAAGTTTTGACACACCACAAATCTTCAGAACCATACTTTTGCAGATCATCCTTTTGAAAGAATTTTACCCCTTGAACTCTGCATCACGACCCCCTACTAGTCTTTGTATATAAGAGGCTTCTCAACCGTACCACCTTTGAGCAAGGATAGGACTTCCAGTTGTTTTGGTTGAATATTAGCAACTTTAATTTCTAGGACTGTTTATTATTTTGTTTACTTGTTTTTAACTGTTGCTTGTATTTTCTTTTTTTTTTTTTTTGTTAATTTTATTAGTCTAAGCTTGACTGGATTGTGTCTGTTTATGAAATATTATTGACCTTTTCCAATCCAGATTCATGGTCGTCTTCCTTTTAATGATTACTTTTCATTCTGTGATTGTTTCTCCACTGACTTATCTTTAAAAGTTGCTTATTAATTTAAACAAATAGGTTACCGTTACACCAATTTCTTTTTCCACAGTAACTTGCGCACTTTCCTATAATTTTCATCAGAATATCTTTGTTTCACCATTGTTGACTGGAATCTCTTTCTATCAGCATGTTAGATATATTTTTTGTAGGGTCTGGTTTTGAAACTTCGTTGTTGATGTGGTCTTCCACATTGTCCAGAGTAGAGGCCAATAAAATAAAACGTGTGAAGACTTTTTCTATTCAAGCCAGAAAGTTCAATTGGTGTGATGTAGTTTGGTTAGCCTTTTTAATTTGACTTATCATGTAAATGTCTTAATTGCCTGTCTCAATTTTCAGGTCAAGGATTTGCTTTGGGAAAAATAAATCTTGGAGAACTTGAAGCTGTTAAAGTCTCAAGATTTAAGATTGTAGTACTTTTGCACTTTATATGTTCGATAAATTGCCTCAATACAATTACCCTCCCCCCATCCCCTCTCCTTATTCTGTACTTCTACTCATGCAAGTTTTAAGTGTTGCTGTCTTACCAAAGGAAGCTAAGCCAAATAAGATAGAATCACCATTGCGAATTCAGTCCTCATTAACCCCGAGTGTCGCTGCCTTATCAATGGAAGCTAAGCCAATTAAGTTAGAATCACAATTGCAAATTCACTCCTTGTTAACCCCTTGACTGATAAAAAAAGATCAGATTTCTTTGTTTTTGTGTCCTGGATCAATCTATTCATTCAGTATTTATATACTTGGCATTTGGTGTTTTCTTCATGATTATTTGATTGGTTCTCTCTACGTTCTAAGGTCTTTAAATGTAGAACATTTGGGTTTTGCCCAAAGCAGATTGAGATTGAATTTCAGAATTTGCATGCTCATCAGTTCTTTGTATTGTGTAACTTGTAAATGACTAGTTTTTTTACTGGTATCTTATAATATACGAAATTATAGTTTATATTTGCCTCTTAGTTTGGGCATAAAGCAGACATATTAACATCCAAGTCCATGCCGGGTGGTTTAGACTTTGAGAGGTTTCCTTGTAGAATTTACGAAAAGATTGAAGTCTCTGTTTTTAGCATCCATGGGAATCATTTACCTGCAATTAGTTGGTGATTTGAACTGAATCATATATAATAAAGCATTTATATGTGACTTGTTTATTTGTGTGTTCAAGTTATTTGGATTGATGAAGAGGTTGGGCATGGGGAATTCCATGATGCTCAGACATGATCTATTCTCTGTTCTCTGCATTCGAATTGCTATAGGTTCAGCTTACTGACACTTGTTTCGTTACCCCATTACTCCTACTTTTCTATTTGTGACAATAATATCTGAAAACATTCGCAATTTATTAATCAAGCTGTAAATTATCACTAAATCATAGATATATTTAGAATATTTAAAACATTTTTCCCTTTTTTTTATACAATATAATTTCAAACTCACACTCATACACTTACATTACCATATTGATAAAACTTAAAAGATCAAACCTTGATATAAGATACGAGTGAAGATCAAACCTTGTAATTTATTCAATCCTTGTTTTTTTATTTTTATTTTTAACACAATTACAAAATCTGACTTTGGTTGTTTTCATTTTATGATGGTTAATAATGTAGCTTAATAATTGACTATTATTATATATTTAATTTAATTTTTTTATTTTTAAATAAATCATTGCAATATATGTAAAAACAATTTAAAATATAAAAATTTATTAATATGTATATAAAATTTATTAATATATGTCAAAACAGCTTTTCCGGAAAATATTTTCAGGAAAACTACCAAACAACAGAAAATATTTTACACAGATTCATCCAAGCACCAGAAAATATTTTCTGTAAATCATTTTCCAGAAAAGTAAATTATTTTCCAGAAATCATTTTCCAAAAATCATTTTCCCCATTTTCCAGCTTTTGTTTGATTGGAAAATGAATTCCCACGGAAAACATTTTCCAAAACACGGGTAAAATCCCTTCTTAGTTTTGGAAAACATCTTACCGATTTATTTTCCGTAAGACATTTTCCTGATCTTTCCCTTCATCCAGGTAAGTCTTTCTCCCTTCTTCCCTTCTTCATTCCTTCTCCTTCCTTCTTTCTTTCTCATCCAACAAATCTGATTTCGGTTTTTTTCCTCCTTCCTTCATTCTTTTTCCTTCCTTCCATCGCAGTTCAAGATGTTGGGAGGATGTTGGGAAGCCGACGCTGAAATTAGAGAAAATGGCAGTTCAAGATGGGAGTTGTTTGTAGGAGAATCCTGTTTGAAAATGGTTAGAGAGATAAAAACAGGGAAATTGAGTGAAAAAATTTACCATTTCGTTGTTTCAAATGTAATAATTCCTCAGCTTTTTGGCTTTTCTTCCCCATTGTTTAAGTTTCCACTGGTGAGTGGTTTTTGCTGATTTTTCTGGGTTTGGTTGCAGGGATCTTCAATCCAAAATGGTAAAACTCATTTCTCTCTTTAATTCTCTGAAATTGTTCTCATTTTGATGCTCTGTTCTTACTTCGTTTTTCACTAAGAAGAAGAATTGTTAAGTTGCATGAGACAAAATAGTGTTAGTAATGGGAGCATATTCCCCTTCTCCTCTGTTCTTAACTATAATGGAACTCCTAGCTCTGTTATATTTGGCATTCATATTTGTTGTATTGTATTTTTGTTTTTTATTTTGCAGATGATCTTTAAAATTTCTTGAACAGTCTTGGAAGGAGACCTCTGTTCGTTTAAGAAACTTAGGAGACACTTCATTAGTGTGTCTCTTCATTGAGGAAGAGCATTGAGGTATATTGAAAGCAAAGGTCGAGATATCGTTTCAGTCATCATTTTCCTTGTTGACGATTTGATTGTTGCTCGTCCACATTTTTTTAACTTTATGTTTTGCTTTTAGGTTATTGTGTTTGTGCTTTTTGTAGTTTAGTTAAAGATTATCTTTTGTAATTTAGTAAATGTAGAACAAGAGAGTAGAAGTGATACATACATACATATAAATATGTATGTATTTTGGTAATTCGTAATGACTCAATTTCTATGCAGACCTATATTTTTCTGATGCAAATATAAGGTTACATGAGAGTTAGGTGTTGCAGGAATTAAGGGTTATAAAAAGTAGTTTTTTTTTTTCTGAACAAGTTTTTAGCATCTCTTTTATAATTAAGGAAGATGAATGGATTAACCTTTAAAGATGTGTAAAAAGGAGTCAACAGACGCTTAATATGCTTTTATATTAGGAGTTGCATTAAAATGATTTGCAGTTGGTTTGTCCCATATTTACAGTCATCTAAATTATGTCTATATCTCTTGCAGGTACAAAAATGAACTCCGCAAGGAAGATAAAAATAACCTTAGAATTTTACTTGATGCACAAAAGCATAAATTAGTAAGACTTCCCTTTCTCTCTTTGTGTCACACACACACACACATATGAACACTCCCTAACACTGGCAAAGTTACTGAATAGAAACTTCTAAATTTCTCCCTTATATCCCTTTTTGACAATTAATGTATCCTGTGCCCTTCTTACTATAGGTTACTTCTGAAATTATAAGGGAGCTAGATAACAGCTGCAACCGTGGTGAGAAGGAGGGTGATCTTATAGTATTAGATATCCTTTTCTTTTCAAGTATTCATTACTTTTTTCATGATTTTGGATATAAGAATTTCCTTACGTCTTTTTGTTCATTTGATGAGGTATTAGTGATTATCTATGAACTACTTGTTTTCTCTTAGGTTTTTATAAATGTTGTATGTTGTAACGCAGAAAGAATAGATCAGTTGGAGTAGGTATGAAGATTGTTATGTAGGCTGTGAAGTTTTTAAAAATGTAAAACTTAAAACGAGGAGGGAAGAACTAAGAAGTACATGCATAAGTTCAATTCTAGAGGAAGAAACTATACAATGTTGAAAACCAGTTGTTCTTTTAAAATTTAACAATGGTAGCAAAAACTAATGTTGTTTTTTCATTCCTATATGTTTCCATTATGCATCTAAACATGCCTCCAGTATTAGATAATGTATAATGCAATATTTTGACCTGGAAGATCATATTGGACTTATCCAGATTTTTTTCTTTGGTTTGTCGGAGTCAATTTTGTTGTTTCCTTGACATGATATTACGATTGCCTGTTTCTGTGATCAATAGAACTATAGAGGAAGACGGGTTTGATATTCCAGATGTGCCTATGGAGGAGGATTGACTGGTTTTTCTGATCCCATTGATGGCATTGTATGAACTGAAAACTGCTCATGCAATATAGAACTTTACAGATAGATTTGCATTCTTTTTCTTGCTGTTTAATAGATAAGCTAGGTGCTGATGCTAGTTTTTGAGAGCGTTGCTGGAGGTAGCTCCCTGATCAGTACTGATGGTCACCTACAACGGTAAACCTGGAATTGGAGATGTAAAGTACACGTGGAGTGCTTTGTTAGCGGCCAAATTTTGCTGTGAAGATTTTTGCAGGATGAGTTTTTTCTATACCCCATATATATAAATATAATCTTCCTTGGCATTCAAGTCATGGAAACAATTTTTGTACCCATTTAAGCATTTTGATGTTCTCGATCGATTGTTATTATAGTTTTAATCAGGCAGTCGAGTAATCTAGAAAAGGTATTGAGTCTAGTTCCTTCTGCCATTTCTTTGTATTTCTTGTGCTTTTCCAGCTTCTATGGCTGAAACTAAATTTTTACTTAATCAAGATTTGCATAATTGTAAATTCAATTCAAAGATTGATGTTTAATCTAATTATTTGTACCATTAAATTAATTATTGATTATTCATATGTATGTACATGTGTTTATTTCTTTGTTGTGTATTGTTATGAATGTGGTGATAATATGACTTAAGTGAGGGATTAAGTAAGGAGGAATTTTGAGAGTGATAATATACAAAAATTTGGACTTTTCTGAGATGGTCCCCTTGTACAGCCAGTCAAAGTCGATATTCTCATGTTTACGCGATTTAAATACAGAATATTTTTGGAGGTAAGTAAAAATACACGAACAAACATGAAGTTAAAAGTAAATATTTTGAGAAACAATTAAGTTTTTTTACATTGGGAAATCGTGGTCTTTTCCAAGAAATATTTGATCTTTCCTTCCAAATTTGATAACTTCAGTAAATATCACCATTTTTTTTTTGCTCTTTTCTGCCTGTTCAGTAAATTTTAATGGTTAACTTTTAATATTTATGACTAAATCGACACAATATATAAAATTTGAATGTTAAATTTATTATTATATCGATTTTTGAATTGCCACGTTACCCTCTCGTCAAACACTTAATGACTAATTGAATGACTATTATAAAATTTTTAGAAATTAAGTGGAAAAAAAATTCAAAGTATAATTAAATGACCTACAATGTAGACGCAATAAAAAATAAACACCTAAAAGATAACTATATTTATAAATGTTTTGATGTCTGATTATATCGAGATTCACACAAATTTTCCTGATTTTTTTTTAAAAATTAAGAATCAGCATCCTTAATTTGATGAGAATAAAATCTCTTTTTCCATATTTAAAAATATCTTTTCTTTTATTTAAAAAGGAATAAAGAGAAACTCAATGTTTGTTATTGAATCGAGAGAGGGGGGCAGTGAAGGTAAGTGTCTTCTCTTCTCCTATCTTTATAGTTAATCAAACCATGTTTATCGTTTTGCCTTTTATTGTTTTTTTCTCCTTGTTTATTACAGTTAATTAATATGATTTTGGTGAAAAAAAAATGAACATTCATGCTTCACTTGATTTAGTTTGGTGGGAAAAATAAACAGATTTAACAGACCATAATCAAATATGAATCCGATTTTTTTTTCCACTTTAGTTACCGATTAGGTTTAATGTTCGAACAACAATGACATGTTAGAAAACATGAAGATTCATGGTTTACAGTGTCTTAGTATGCATGTTTCTCTTGATTGTTTTTTTTTTTTTAATTTCTTGGTTACTGTTTAGATATGGCTCGTAGAAAACTGAAAATGAAACTAATAGAGAAGGAGAAGGCTCGAGCTGCAACGCTTAAGAAGCGATTGCAGAGCTTGAAAAAAAAGGCTCATGAATTCTCCACCCTTTGTGATGTGGAGGTATGCATGATCATCTTCGAACCCGAATTGAAGGACAGTCCTTCTAGGGTTGAAGTTTGGCCTTCGGATCCTGTTCAAGTTGAGACCATCATTGGCAGATACAACACTATGGCTGCTTCGCGTTCCCAAAAGAAGACTTTTAGTATTTCCGATTTCTTCAACATGTGCCGGAGACAAGCTCGTGACGAAGTCGCACAAGTATGCAAGGCTAATTTCAAGGCCAAGTTTCCAACATGGGATGATCGTATCGACAATTTCTCCCCTGAGCATATTGCGTCTTGTCTTACTAAACTTGATTCGAACATTGAAGTTGTTAAGAGGAAGGTCATGTTGATGAAGGGAAATGATGAGCAGAAGTTGTTGCGATCTGAATCGAGGACGCTAGGTGGTTTTGGTGCTCGATCGACACTGAGTTCTTCTGATAATTACATCCCTGCTGCAGCCTTACATCTTTGGAATCGAAACCTTTTGGATAATAACATTCAAACTCATACCCCTTTGGAGATTGTTAACCATTTTGATCACATCCAAGACATTCCTCGAAAGAACTCGGAGTTTGGAATTATCAGAGAGCAGCCTCCTCTTCCTGCTAGACCTCTTGACATGCAACTACCTTCCTTTTCCCCTGCTGATGAGGCATTGGTGAAGCTTTCCCTCAGCTTGAATCCCATTGAGAAATCATTAAGGATGTCGATGATGAACGATCTTGGTTTTGGAGTTCGATCAGGAATTGCATCTAGCAGCAAAAACAGTTTTCCGAACAATGCGATGTACAATCCTCCACCATCGTATTCCATATGTCACGATCCAAGATTCGGGATGCGAAGCAATGATGTAATGTTCGATTCAGCATCAATTCCGGTTCTTCATTATCCGAGGTCAAATGGCATGCAAAACAATGTGATGTTGAAGGAGCCTAAGTCAGCATTGAAAACTTGCTTTTATGCTCCATCGATGCGACCCGAGGTAGCTACGTATAACCAGCAACAGTTGATGATGCCGCATGTGTTTTCGCAAATGCCTCCTCCTGAGTTCACTGATTTCTACCATGACATCAATCAACATGAGATGATCAACAAGAAACAAAGGTTCTAGCCATAGGGCCTTTTTTTTAAGTGTTCCGAGTATTTTAGAATCATTAAAATCGTTACAAACTTAGGCGTTTAGACTTCGGCTTTACTCTTCTTCTTTTTTTCATTCGGACTTCTCTCTATTTGGACTGTTTTATTTGGTTTTATAAATAAAATAGATGTTGGAAAATAAGGACTTTTTCACTAGATATGTTGAATGGTGGAGTTATATTTTGAAATCCACACAAAATTTGGAAGAGTTTGACAAAAACATGAGATTACGAAAAACATATTTGGACAAAAATAAACTTACTGTATATGGTTGAAACATTCAAGACTTCCAACATTACTCAACTTAGTTGATTTTTAATTATGTAATATATTATTTCATTTTATTTTTAGGATTAATTATGAATTTCGTTTCTGAATTTGAGAAGTTAAATTCATTTTAATTTATCAAAATTAGTCAACAGTTTAGCAAGTTATTAGTTTTCATAAAATAGCGAGGGCTAAATTTTACAAATTGAAACAGTACATCACATAAATTAAATATATGATAATAGGTAGAGTTGTTATTGTCCTTGTCGGTTTTCTGAAACCTATAATCCAAGAAACTCAAAAATAATAAAATAATTAAAAGAGATGGAGCCTTAACGGTCACTGCAATTCATTATGCATTTCTCAATGTTGTTATTCCCATATTCTAATGGAGATGAATCCTAGAAAAACACATAAATTTCATTTCATTTCCACGTCCATCACTTTCCCTGTTACCCATTCCAATCTGCTCAATATTAGCACCAAAGTCCCATTTTGATCATGTAAACAGGGATTGATAAACGAAATCGAACACTCACCGCCTGATTAGCAAGTTTCTTCTCATGCTTAAGATTAGACGTTTCATCTGTAGCACTTGTCAAAGAACTTTGAGGTTCATTTATTGATATCTGGGCTTTAACCTTGTACACAGTAGCACTCCTTGCAGAAGTTTGCGACCCATTTCTAGACAAACGTTTGTTCTGAAGATCATACTTCAATGCAGAGAGTTTCCTCCGGATACTTTCTGGTCTTCCAGTGAAATATTTCTCATTTCCTATTGGAGGTGTGCTCTCATCCTTTTCTACCCTCTCAATCCACTTGGAGGTCAAATCAGTCATGAGACTTGCTTTACAACTTCTACTTCTAGTTAATTGCAAGCTTCTATGGCTAGATATTTCTTCTTGCAGACGCCATAAGCATGGTTTTTCAGGAGATGGAATAGCAACATCCAGATGGTTGCTACTGTTTTTCCAGTGCAGTGAACTGGATTCTCGCTTTAATCTAGCTTCATTGCCTACATCAATCAATCCTGAAATTGCTGAGCTTTCCCTTGGAGATGACATATTATAATTTTGATAAATCTTTGGGCTAGACACTGATAAATTTGAGTTTGAATATGTATTCATACTTTCTTCCCGAGTCAATGCAACGGACTTCCTTGCAAACTGCCTCCGAGTTTTCATCGACATGGTCACCATTCTCCTCCAAGCGATGATTAATTGCAACAAAACTAGGAATTTTAGGTGACAACCGTGGGGAAGAACTATGATGCGGTATATTCAGTTTGAAGTCAGGAAGCTGGAGGAAGCTCTCTTCAGGACTATAGCTTTGTCTATCTGGAGGGCTGGACCTAAGACCAACAGCCAAAGCATGTCTTGCCATGATTGAGCTTTCATAGTCCCATGAATTTTGCACTTGCAGTTTGGGGTACTGAGGATCTGGATCTGCGGCCTGGTGAAAGGAAGGTTGGAACTAAAGTTTCAATTCTGAAATGAACTTAAAGAGGCATTAATTGGTTTAATAATTCTACACATACCCATATTTTCACTGGCCTTTCATCTGCAGGACTTTCATTGTTAACCACTTGTCGTAGATCCTCAACCTCAGACTGAGCATAGTCTATTTGCTGAGTCAGTAGGATTACCTGTTTCTTTAGCTGCATGAAACATGTAGGAAAAGTGAATGATTTGTGGACTAAGCTAAAGAGTTGAAAAGACATGTTATCTCAGAATTATTCATCACCTTTTCAATCTCAAGGTCTTTCTCTCTCAGCAACACAGCAGAATCGAAGGAAATAGATGCTGTTCCTGCACTTTTCAACTCGTTCTCTAATCTAGCCAATTCCCTTTGCAATTGCTTCACTAATGCTTTATCGGACATGACCAAGTTGACTTGTGCATTGGTAGTCACTTCTTTGGCACAACTTGCAAACAAGAGGGTGCTTCTTGATTGTTCGACATGGCTTCGTGCTGGACTCATGGTACAGATGATAGCAGTTCTAGCATTGCCTCCTAGTGAAGACTGAAGAATACGTGTCAGCTTTGAATCTCGGAAAGGAATGTGCCCATTTCTTCCCTTGCTGCAGCCAAATACAAATTTATAAGAATATATGCCAATTATTACCTGTTTCATGCTTGAGGTTCAATATGTAATATAAACATTAAGAAGGGTAAAACTGAGGAAAGGTGAACCAGAATCGGAATTCATAAACAACAGGCACATGCATGCAGAGATGAAAAGAAAAGAAAGCACGTGGTTTGTATTTGTAAGCTTTCTGATATATATTAGATGCTATTTTTGGCTCAATATTGTGAAAAATGATCAGTTACATCAAACTGATCATGTATGGTCAAACCGAAGGACAGAAACCAATGAAATTTATTGGTTTTCCACAAAACATGATTTCATCAAAAAGCTAACCTCAGCTTACGGATAACAGTTCCAAGTGTTAATAAACTGCGATTTATATGGCAACCTTCTTTCAACCTTGCACCAGCTGATAATGACTCAGACGCACGCTCACTTCCAGCGAGATCAACAAAACTCTAGACAAAATAGAATGAAAACGTCAGTTGCTTTTCCAATACCTTTCAACAAATAAATCTTTGACTGAAAAGATAAAGTATATTGTTTCATACCACAGTGGCTGCAAGCATGCTTGATTTGTCATTGCCTAAAAACTCTCGTGCAGAACTTTCTATTGTCTGATGGAAGGCACACAGTCATATGATATTTTAAAAAAATTGATAACTAAAAATAAACACCATATCATTGTGAAGTAAAGAGAAGTGAACAATATATAAAAAGTGTAGCAATGAAACACAAAGCTTACCACTCTCAGAATTTGATGGGACCTAGAGCTTTCCTCATTCAGAGAAGTCTCTCCAATTTGTCTTTGAGCTGCCAATGTGCACCAACAATTGCTTAACTATGCAGTCATCAGATACTGAAACAAAGGTCGGTTAAAATAATTCTTTTACCTTCACACACAGATAGAAGCTCTTTAAAGTGATTCCAGTCCCGCAGAGTTTCTTGGTGAGTTTCTCAACAACTATCCCTCTCTATCAAATTTGCGGTGTTAGTAAAATAGTCCATAAGATTACCAGTTCCTCATAAAAAAAGGATGTAACTCACTTGGGATCATCTAGAAGTCTAAGAGGACTGCTATCTGCACTAAGGAGGTCCCTCACAGATTCATTGTAAATCTCAATAGCAGAAAACTTCAGGACAAACTCTCTTTCCTTGTGCTGCATGGAAGTACAGTTCGCTTTTTTGTCAAAGATGGAATACAAAGGAAAAGCATAACCACTAGTTAGCAACGAGAACCATTGTGCCTTCATTACCTTTGTATGTAGTCATATATATCTGCCATTGCATACTCAGTAATTCCAGTCATCGTATATGTCTTTCCGCTGCTTGTTTGCCCATATGCAAAAACACTTGCTGAAAAAGTAGTTTATGTTAAGGAAATTAAACAAGGGACTAGGAAGTTATGTGGAGAAAGAAAAGAGCCTTATAAGAAGTATACAAAAGGGAATGAAACGAAACGAAAAGCACTCACAGTTTATACCACTGACAACTGAAAGAACAACCTCCTTTGCTCCTGTTTCATACACTTGCCTATTGGGGCAATCGGAGCCAAAAACATTTTCAAACTGTACAGTTATCAAAGCTTGTCCTTCATTTTACCAAATATACACAAAACAAGTACTAAGAAACAAAATATTCTGTGTTAGATTGGAGACATAGGTTCTCACGGTTTTTCCATTCTTTTCTCATTTGTAGGCTTTTTTATTTTCATTTTTTTTTCCTTTGTAGGTGAAGACTGTCCTCAGTATTGTCCATAGAAAAAAGGTACCTTATAGAGTAAGGATAAACCGTGCTTTATAAAGCAAGATCCAATCATTGCAAGTCAGTCGATGTGCGATCTTTTTACTTTAAAGATATATGTATAATAAATAGCAATAATGAAAATTGAATACGAATTACTAAATTCAACTAAGAGACTTACGGCCATTTTCTGTCTGTGAATTCTGTCCATGAGAATTTTGATCAGTGTCCTCGCAGATCTGGAATCACTACACACTTTCGGAAACTGATGCTCTACTTTCATCTCTGGTTCTGGTTGTTGCTGGAAAGTTGATGATTCACTAATATAAAAGTTTTCCTGGCAACGGTTCTTTTCAGCATTGTGTCTCTCTAATGGCGTATCACTTTGTAGCTGTTGAAGGTCCATGTCAGTAACATCCGTACTGTTGCCTCTGCCAAACATCTTGCACAGATCTTAGAATTTTAAATAAAATCAGATAAAATAATTGAACAAAAAACAACATATTTTTCCCAATTCCGAACAAGGCACCTAAATGTTCTTTCAAACAACAGACATATAAAACTAACAAAAGGAAACGCTTTTAAGGAGATTGGGGGATCTCTCTTTCACGTATGCTCATAGATTCCTTGGCCAAATCTGGAGCCACTTAATTTTGAGATTTTGGTGTTTATTTTCTAAGGTTTTACTGTTTGAAGTTTTATCGACAGGAATAGAAATTTAGCAAATAAAAGCAAAATCAAAACAAGACATGATAATGAATTGATAAATTCAGTCGTGAACCCAGAGTCCGAATAATAGTTGTAAAAAAATTCAGCGGTGCTTACCCGTTTGATGTGTGTACAGCGGGGAAGAGGAGAGAAGGGGCACCTACCAAAGAGTAAAGCAGATGAAACCAAGAAAGTCGCCGGTGAGAATTTAATTAAAAAGGGGAATGGGCAAGTGCCATTAAAGAAAGCTCACGATTCCAAGTTATTCTACGTAATTTGGAGCGACAGAGAAGATCGAGATTGCAAGCTCGTAATTTTTGGGGCGAGAAAAAGCGTGTATTAATGTTCATTTATGGGCTTTCAGGTCTTGTGAGTTGGGTTGGATATGTGACCCTTTGAGCTTTTATATTTTTTTAAATAAATTGCATTTAAGGTCATTAGATTATTAGTATGTTACAATTTGGTTATTTCAACTTTAAAAAGTTATAAGACGGTCAGTAAATTATTTCAAAATTTTTATTTAAATTATTGGGATGTTAAAATCGTTGTTGTATGATATTCTCTATTAGCACCACCTACACCAATCAAAACCTATACCTTATTTTCTTTTCTACAATTCATTTTTTTTTCATGAAACAACTTTAAACGTCACGAATTTGTGAATCAAAATCTAAACAACTTTTTTTTATCTAATCCCCAACATTGAATGTCCAATCAACTTAGATCTAAAGTATGTTCATCTACTCGTTGATGGGTACTGATCCACCTTATCAATCGTCGAATCACCGCTTGGAGCTCATTAGTAGAACTTTAAAAAAACTCGACAACTCAATAACTTAAATAAAAACTTTCAAATAGTTCAGTGACTTAAATGGAAAATTTTGAATAGTTTAGTAATTGTTTTGTAACATTTTAAAATTGGATAACCAAAATATAAACTTAATAGTTTGATGACATTGTACTTTACCAATTTTTTTTTTTTTTTACCTTTGATCTCCATGTTACCATCTAATTTTTTAATGGAATCTATCTTTTTAAACAAAATAACAATAATTATTTGGCATAATAACTTATTTGGCTCTCCAACTTTAACAAAAAAATCATTTTAACTTTTTATTTAATTTTTCGTCTTTTTAGCCTTTGAATTAGCGTTGTTTGTCAAATCACTCTGAAATGGGTAAAAAAGTTAATATTTATTAACATTGTTGACATGGTATACACATAAATTACCACATGAATGCCATGTTAGTAACTAATTAATTTTTTAATATTGAAAATTTTAAAAATTTAAAAATTATTAAATAAATTATTAACATTATTAAAAAAGTATAAAATAATAAAAATATCTTTAAATTATTGAATTGTTAACTGGATTTACACGTGATATATACATGGATGTCAGATCAACAACGTTAATAGACGTCAACTTTTCTATCAAAATTGGGGTGATTTAACAAACAATACAAATTGAATAATTAAAAGAGACAAAACTTTAAATGGAGGGCTAAAATAATTTTTTCAGAAGGGCCAAATAAGTGATTATGCCTAATTAATTTTATGGAAAAAAATAATAATTATCGGTTAAAAACTATAAGTGCTTTTACTGTTATACCCTTATCATTACATTCATATTGTCTCATCTGTATATGATCCTATTATGTCATTTCGCAGCATGCTAACGTATTCAAATACTCAAAACTCCCAAGCATTTAAATTGAAAATTCGCGCCAAATTGCTTCAATCTTCATCTCACTCTTCATAGCTTTCATGAACAAAGAATATAGGAGAAAGGAAAAGAGATCTCTTTTCCTCTGATAAATCTTCAGGAAATTTCAAGGTATATTAGAATTTTCTTCGATCTCAACTTTCTTTTCTGCGTTTTCAATTTCTTCTTTCTTTTTTTTTTTTACTCCCTTTTCTTTTTTTTTGAATTTTTCTTAAGTTTTAATCACTATTCTCTGAATTTCTAGGGTTTTCAGTGAGGTTTGATCAATTACGTAGAGAATCTGCAGTTTTCGACGGAATTCCCGACCAACTTGACTGATAAAAACGGTAATTGTTACTCTGTTTGGTTGTTAAGAAAAAACAGGAAGACAAAAAGAAGAAAATTTTGAAAACCTCGAACCACTGGTTCTCATTTCAATGTTTGGGATCTCATGAAACGAGAATGTTCATCTAATTTGATCAAGCATCGTGGTAATCTCAGAACTGAGATCAAAGTAAATGTCAATTTTTTCTGATTAAATGAAATTCCGTGATTTTCTAGATGTTTTATTAAAAATATATTCCCGGAAATCTGATGATTCATTATCAAAATTTGATCATGGATAATTTATGATTTAAAAATTCCCTTAAATTCTCCAGAAAATTTAAAAGTTTTCTCCTTTATATTTCAGTATCTGGTGCTCATTTAAATGTTTGTTAGTATTTGATCATCTGTTCTGAAAGAAATTAAAATAAAATGAAAAAAATTTAAATGACGAAAATCATGATTTTCCGTTCGCCCATTTTATTTATTTTAAAGGAAGCAAACAAGAGACTAAAATAACAGGCAAATGGAGGATTCGGCTAATATTGATTAACGCCATGAGTTCTTTACTCACTGGGGCAAAACCTTTGTTTTCCTTATAACAAATTATAGCAAGCAGACATTGACTTGAAAGTTAATGTAGGCCTAAAGAATCCTGTCCCGATTACTGGCTCTGATGTGCAGATACAGTTTAGAACTGAAAACTCAGAAAATCAACTGAAATGAGATGCAATGCATGCTGGCGTGAACTTGAAGGGCGAGCCGTTTCAACCAAGTGTGGTCACCTCTTGTGTATCCAAATGCATTTTAGATCTTTTCCTTTCTATTAGATATAGAGTATGCGTTGCATATATTCCTTGACATTGTAAATAGGCAATGAAGATGCCAGCAAGATCCTTAGCAATGATGCAGCATGTCCCATTTGTGATGAAGTTCTCTCTAAGAGGTAAGAATTTTCATCTGGTGGAAGAGGTCATTGTAATGCTCTCTAGAAATTTTGTCTAATTAGCAGTTTGGCACTAATGATTTGCCCTAGAATTTTCTTTTTCTCTTGTCATTAGTTTGTAGACTATTTACCTAATGCATATAAGAGACAAGATTACCTGTTATCGTTAATTATTTATCAAGCACCAGGGTTAGGATTGTTCTGCATAGCTTACAGTTTTATTTACTTGTATGTTGTATCTTATTATTTTCAACTCTACTTAGCTAATTTGGAAACTTTTATTCTCAGCCTCATGAAACCTGTGGATATCAACCCAAATGATGAATGGATAAACGTAAGCCAATGCTTCACTTGAATTGTTATTCACAGCTAGTTAAGTTTACAGTTCTACACCATGCTATAGTTTTTCTTTGCCTTCCATTTTGCCTTCCATTTTGGTGCTGCTTTATTAGTTTGTCTAATTGTTTGTTGTTCACTAATATGATGCGTTTTATTGCAGATGGCAATGGCTGGTATTTCTCCACAGATATGTATCCTTCATAATATAGACCTTTTTTTCTCCTCCCAATTATATTATCTTTTTGTCCTGAAACCTGATTGTATCAGACGGTGCAGAGCTACCAAAATAAGAGGAATTCATTAGTTGATTGTAATGTTCTATTTCGTTTGAAGGAGTTTGCAACTAAAATAGAGAATAGATTCGGATGAACAAGAAAGAACCCTTTCACACACGCATTTCCTTAATGAAATTAGTAATGAAGAGTGCATACAGAAGTGTGATGTTTTACGTTGGGCAAAAGGATCTAGAAATGCAGTACAAGATGAACAAAATTGTAGCTCAGTGCCGGCAGAAATGTGAGGCAATGCAAGAAAAGTTCTCAGAGAAACTGGAGCAGGTGCATACTGCATATCAGAAAATGGCCAAAAGGTGTCAGATGATGGAACAGGAAAATCAGAGTCTGTCAAAAGATAAGCTAGAGCTCCAAGAGAAGTTCTCTGAGAAATCCAGGTAAATATATATTATTTTATTTGAAGTTGTTAATTTTTTTTGTCATAGTTTATATCATGCTTCTTGAAGCTGCTAAACTGCATTTTGTCCAAAATTTCAGACAGAAGAGAAAACTTGATGAAATGTATGATCAATTGAGGAGTGAGTACGAGTCACTGAAACGGTCAGCCATCCAACCTTCAAAAAATTTCTATGCCCGAAATGAGCCTGATTTATTCTCAAATGCAGCAGCTAACGTGGTGGATAGCAGAGAGCCTATTCGAAAAGGTAATCATGTTCTTTTATTATTTTCTTATAATAGCAATCAAGGGATAGTGAAGGCACTTACCTTGAATTGGCACCCAAGTTGTATAAAATACTAAATTAGCATCATTCAACCAGCTGAAAAATGTTTACTAACCCCTTTTATACAGTTAAAATGTTTCCTTTGATCTTGATATTCTGATTGCTATGTTATTCGGGCTCGAGTGTCAGTGTGTAATAATACGGGCATGTGCCCGATAAAGACATGAGCAAAATTGGAGGATATGTCTGAATATGCATCGGACACTGGTATTGGAGCCAGTATCCGAGAAAAATGAAAGAGTTGGGGGAACATATTCAGTCCAGTTTTTTTCTGAGTCTTTTTTGATTAAATATTTCCCTAGCCAGTTAACTTATTTGCTGCAGATTGGTCGATTTTTTCACCCGGAACTCCAGGGCCTCGAGAATACATATGGCCAGTAAAACAAACTAGTTCAAACTCCAGTCCTTTTGACATTTCAAGTGACTCACCATCAAAACCAGCAGCCATTCCTGGTGATGTTGGAAACAGAAGGGCTACTGGCCACCCTGGTGGTTTCGAACCAACTGCTGCTGCTAATCCTTCAACGATTTTAAGGAACTTTATAATCTCTCCAATAAAGCGGCCACAGCCCTCTCGTAACCGCACTAATCTCTTTACGTAAGCAAGCAAAAAGTATATATAGGTATGTTCAATTTAACCTTATTGTTCACCAGCTGAATTTCAATGAAATCTTTGAGTTTTCCAGGTTGTAGACTCCCAAATCATGGGCTTTATCATCGGCTAAGAACAAAAGAATGAACTAAAACAACAGCTGATTGCATGTAAGACTCACAAAATCACAGGTATTGTACTGTTTCTTTTTACCTTTCTAGAGTTGCATGATACCCTTTGTGTGGATAAAGCGTAGCTGTTAACGTAAAATACAAAGATAGAAATTTGATAGACGATTAGTGGTTAAAGAAAATTTCATTTTCTGTTATTGGCATTCACTTAGATGGTAAGAAAGAGGGTTTCAATTAATCCAAGCTTTTAACTCTTGCAAATAATGTATATATCAATGTTGTGAGAGAAAATGCGCATGGAATAATGAAAACATAGATTAAATATTAATTATAATCGTATTTTAAATATTTTATATTTATAAAATTTTTGATAAATTAATAATTTATATTATATAAATTTTGATATTTTCATGCATACATGTCATATTTGTGTGTGTCTTCATATGGTGTAATTTCTTTTAAAAAATAAAATAAACGAACACGAAGTGAAATGGTTCCAAACAGAGAAATGGTTCCAAAGGGACCAATTCGAACCCTTTCCAAATTTCGTTCGTGCAGGTTAATGCTATTAAAGGGATATAAATATTAAATTTATGATCATTGTCGTAACCATTTTTAAAAAAAACGGGAATCGACTTTTAAAAATAGGGAGTCGCTACCGATCTTTGTTTAGGTGTGATCGGATCACCTTTGTTTTAGTAAAACATTTCGATTTGCTAAAATAATGTTTTTGGTCTACGAAAATTTGAGAAAATAGGTTCGAAAGTCGGTTACGTGCGAGGAAGGATCAACACTCTCGCAACGCCCGAAATTGGTACCAAATTGATTGATCAATGTCCTAATGCGGAAAACTTGAAAATGTTTAGGGTAAAAAGGATTAGAAGAATGGGTTGATTAAATCGGGATTGAATTTCAAGATTCACTCGTTTCAGAGGAACAAGAGTATCATACTCAGCACGTTAGGATATGATGCCTTTGTATTCTGACGTCGAGATCACCTTTGATCTTCAAATCGCGTGAAGAAGGGTATTTGAATATTTAGTCGAATGAAAAGTCAACACCCAACACGTTAGGATGTGATCTTCCGAACTTCTAAATACACAAATACTATCTTATTTTTTTGGAAATATTTTGGTTTTCTAGAATGGAATATCAAGATTTTCTTGTTTCGAAGGAACAAAATATCACATCCAGTACGTAGGACACAATAATTTTAATCCTCGAATCTAGGATCATCTCTTAATTCTCGAATTGAATACCGAAACTTTCTCATTCCGAAGGAATAAAAAAAAAATCACATCCAATACTTTAGGACACGATAATTTAAATCCTCGAATCCGAGATGAATATTGCTTTATTTTGAAAACTTTAAATAAAGTGTTAGTTTTGCAAAAGTGTATTTTTAACAAAAATCCATGTGACGACATTACCTTTATATTATCGAACATATATATTGAAAACAATTATGATATGCTAACATTTAAGATAAGTAATGGAGAAATAATAATGAGATGCGACGAATAAGAATTACTATGCTAGAGCAATTACAAATGTACGATGAAGTATAGACAAATACGATAAACAATGAGAAAAATATGTAAACATATTCCATGCAAGTTTAAATAATGAAAAGAGACATTCATATGATATAAACAATGTAAACAATGTATAAAATAAAATAATATATAGTGATTTTAAATAAATAGATATAAAACTACATATAGAAGAAATAATATAAATAGAAATACATTATATAACATAAATAAATTTTAGCTAAAAATAGTATACAATATAATATACAATTTAAAAAATATAATGTATAAAAAGATGTTTTGATGAAAACAATTTTGAGCTAAATAAAAGTAATAAAAAAGAATTAAGAAATACATATATATTTATATCCTTAATATACTAATACATAAATAATAAATAATATGGATAATTTGATATAACATAAAACAATAAAATAAAATAAAAGTCAGTAATAGTAAATATAATAATAGTGATAATAATAATGATAAATAATAGTAAGAGGTTAGTAAAAAATAGTGAAAATAATAATAAAGGTACTAAATTTAGAGAGAAATAAAGTTAAAGGAGCGAATTTAAAAAAGGGATCAGGGGGCCTATTGTAATGCGTGCGAAAGTAGGGGGCTGGACGGAAAATACCCCTTTTTTCCAAAACTCTGTGTTTCGTAGAGGTCTAAATTGAATTCAAAGTAAAACATATTGGGCGAATTTGAAAATAATAAAAGAACTAGATTAAAAGAAGGTAAAACGCGGAAGGGCTTGTGACGTAATTATCCCATCGAAGGGAAAACGCGCGGACCCTGTCCTGGGTCGGGTCACGCGCGCGGGTTGGGGCCTAAACGGCGTCGTTTTGGCGCTTGGGCTCCCAACCCCAAAACGGTGTCGTTTTGATTTACTATAAAACCTCTTTTTTTCCTTTCTTTTTCATTTGTGCTGCTTATTTTTAACAAAAAAAGCCTTTCCCCCTCTTCTTTTCTCTCAGTCCTTCTGAGAAGAAACCCAGATTCCGGCGAGAGAACCACCGTCGGCGTCGCCTCCGGCCACCGCGCACGGTGGCCGGAAAAGATAAAATCTCGTTTTCTCTTCCTTTTATATATATATGAACTGCTTTTAAAGAGGAAAAAAAAATAAAGAAAATAGGTTTATAGTTTCGATAAATAAGATATAAGAAAAGTAGAATAAGACCTTAAAACTGTTTCTTTTTCTCTTCGATTGCCTGTTGTACGTTTGAATTAATCTCTATTTGCAAGTATATGTCTAAAATCTCCAGTTTTGTATTGATAAAAAAGAAGCCCCCATTACATTGTTCTTCGAATGGCTTTATAGCCGAAAAGCACAATCCTTTTTTATTATTTCTATTTTGCTCCATACTTCTCTGCTCAATTGCCTCTGTTTCTTGCGTGTCGGCCTCTTTTGTAGGGTATGGGCGAAGCGTGTAGATCGGGGAGATGTCAGAGGCGTGCGGGTGTTGTTGAGGCGAGAAGTGCGCTTTGGTGGTGTCTGCAGTCTTTGGTGGGGACCGATGCGTATGGGGGGTTGTGGTGCCAAGCACTAGAGTTTTTGTTGTTTTCTTTTTATGTTTTTCTGATCGGGCTGATGGGTTTCAATTTGGGTTGGTTTATTGGGTTAGGTTTAGTTATTGGGCTTAGGGCGTTTGGGCTTGTTTAATTTGGGTTGGTTTGGGGGCAAAAGGAGTTTGTTTTGTAAATGGACTATTCTGGACTATTTTACTTTTGGGCTTATTTTGTTTGACTTTGTTTGGGTTTTATTCTTCTGATAGGCCTCGGTTTTAATATTGGTCCGGGCGAAATTTGGGTCTTACAGCTGCCCCTCTTTGCTCACTGTCGTGAAACGAGAATAGAGCAAAGACAATAAAAGAACAAATTTTGCCCGGGCTTAGCTAAGCCTTGACTTCTTGATCCGCGTCTTCTTCAAACAGCTTCAAACTTCACTGTAACTCTTTACTTCGATTCATTCTACTGGAGGTTTGGGGTGATAAGAATTCAGAAAGAAGAGATCTGTAACTTTGATCTTCTTACTGAAACTTCTCGGAAATAAGAGGTGATAAGAATTCAGACAGAATAGATCCGTAACTTTGATCTTCTCGCTGAAACTTCTCGAAAATAGGAGAAATTCAGAAAGAAGAGATCTGTAACTTTTATCATCTCGCTGAAACTTCTCGAAAATAAGAGGTGATAGGAATTCAGAAAGAAGAGATCCGTAAATTTGATTTTCTCGCTGAAACTTCTCGGAAATAGGAGGTGATAGGAATTCAGAAAGAAGAGATCCGTAAATTTGATCTTCTCGCTGAAACTCCTCGGAAATAGCAGGTGATAAGAATCTAGAAAGAAGAGATCTGTAACTTTGATCTTCTTGCTGAAACTTCTCGGAAGTAGGAGGTGATAAGAATTTAGAAAGAAAAGATCCATAACTTCGATCTTCTCGCTGAAACTTCTCGAAAATAGCAGGTGATAAGAATTCAGAAAGAAGAGATTCGTAACTTTGATCTTCTCGCTGAAACTTCTTGAAAATAGGAGGTGATAAGAATCCGGAAAGAAGAGATCTGCAACTTTGATCTTCTTGCTGAAACTTCTCGGAAATAGCAGGTGATAAGAATTGTATGTTTCTAATCTGCTTCTGCAACTTCAGGACTGCCGGAGCTGCTATTTTTTATCTACTCTACTCAGGCAGGCAAGATCTTTGAATTCGCAATTGTTGTGACAATGTCTCCTAAGGGACTTGTGCTGTAAAATTAGTTTTGTGTTCATGTTTATGCCAGATGGTTAAGATGCAATGATCAGAATGAATCTAGTACTCCTAACTAAATGTGTATGAATGAATGCATGAGAATGACCCTTGTTACTATTTGGGTTGTCATCGCTCGTAGTTCAACAAGGTCCTATCACCGATGCGTTACGATGCTCTCTCGTTCAGCCAGTATTTTTTTGACAAAAAAGGCCAAGTAAGCGACTGTATTCTGCTCAGAAAGCTTGCCCCGCTGTAATTTTAGAGTCCCCTTCTGGGACATAAAGGTTATACCTCCTGCTGCAACTTCAGGAGAATAACATTTGGTTTCTTCCAACCATCTTGCTTCGACTCTGAGGTATGGTATCATGATTTTATTGTGTACCTGGGTCGACATCGCTCGTCATTTGTCGAGGTCATATCACCGACGAAATTTTTTGTCTTTGTTCAACCAATAAAATGTTCAAAAAGATAATTATTTTTCTCCAACGTTTCCAATCTTTAGACTGAATGAGTTCTGAACAATAGTCATGTTTCAGGTTCTTGTATTATTCAGAGGCTTTCAGAGTAATGTGTGAAAGTTCTTTTATGAAAGTACTATTAGTCCTCAAATTGTTATTTCGATGCAAAATACGCAAAAAGATCGTAACTATGGTCAAGAAGGAAGTTGATTGGGGGAATAGCTCGAAACAAACAAGTTTGATCAAGGCTAGCAAATACAATGAAGAAGGAAATTTATTGGTAGATAATCACGAATAAAGAATTAAAATGGGTAAAATGGAAGCTAGGTGCCCCAGATACGCAGCCCGAGCTCCTCTGTTCCAACTTCTTGAGGACTATTTTAAGCTCAATATGTGTTTAGGGGATCAGGAGTACTTTGTCGATGCCCCGAGATATAACATACGTCTTCATTGTTATTTCAGCGTAGCGAGACAACTGTATGCCCCTTTTTTTTTTTAAATTTGAGCTGCCCTTTTCGGGTTTTCAACTCAAAACCCCTTTGGTCTCAAAGCACCCTTTGTAGGTTTTCGCCTTGACCTCTCCTTTTTCTTTCTTCCTTTTTTGCTGATTTTCTCTCTCTTTTTGTTTTTTTTTAACTTGAATTCTCCAAATTGGGCAAGTCCCTACCATCCATTTTGGTCAATTTTTACGCTTCCCCAGAACAGACCTTCTTCGCTTCATGAGGTCCTCCCTAGTTCGGCACCCGCTTTCTTCCGAAGTTCCTTTTTGCATGGAAGAAATCTTCTTCCAAGCTCTATCGTGAAATTTTCTAGGACGAATCATTTTTGTTATTAGCTCGTACCATCTGATTGTGACAGATAACTTTCTTTTCAAATTCGCTTGATCGTATTAGATTGGATCTATTTTGCCTCATCTAATTTCAACTCCAACAAAATTTCGACTCCAATTGGCAAAATCGGTAAGGAATGTGTTGCCCCGATGAAGTTCTTGTTGCCCCGATCAAGGTTCTAGCCGAAGCTCTAAAAATTATAGAGGTAAAAGGTAACTTCTCTATGCCAACCCTCATAAGTCTCGGTCAATTTTCGAATGATTTTTGGTTGTCTTTGCTACATTGGTAAGGTGCCTGATTCTCGAACACACTGTAAATTTTTTTTTTACATTGCGAAATGATGTTAAACGTGTTTTTCCTGGCGTTCTTCATTGCCACTTTTTGTTTTTTGTTTTTCATTTTTCTTTTTCCCTTTTTTTGCTTTTTGTTTTTGTTTTTCTGTTTTTTTGTATGCATCTGATCTTGGATTTGACGACTGTTGACTTTGTAACTTTGGCATATGAAGCAACCTTCACCCTCTTAGTGAAGTATTTGATAACCACGAAGATGTATTAGTATCGGCTGGATACCTTTGGCGAGATCGGTCCCGTAACATCTTTGCCCCTCTCATATGGAGGAATCACATGAGTCTTGTTTTCCTTGATTTGGCGTTTGATGTAACTTTCCTTTCTGGGTAGACCAGTAGTTCGAACTTCTTGATTAGCCTGGCCATTGTAGAACATGGGTTCCAAGCTTGGCAATACCCCAACGTTTCGGTAGTCTGTCGTATCTTGATATGATCGTGCGAAAATATCTTGGGATTCTTTAAAATAGCTCAATGATGTCTCGCCTTATTTCTGTGGTAGACTAGGTCTTTTCCTAAGTTTGCAACGTCCACTGACCCTTTTTACAAGGTAGAGTCTATTTTCACTTATTCTACCATCCTTAACAAATCAAAAGATAGGTTACAATCTCTACCATCTTCAAAGTCTTGAGATTCCTTAGACCCATATTTCACTAAAAAGAGAGCCAGTAACAGCGTCGCTTGTGTCATTGATATCTGGGGACCCATCGTGGGTGAAAAGGTAGAAAATCTAAAGAATAAATTATTCTAAAGATGATTATTTATATGATGTGGGCATGAATGAAAAAAAAATGTAAAGCATGAAAATATTTACTTAGAAAGATGCATTTCATTAAAATAACGATTCTGGACACAAGCCCATTTCACAAAAGGTTCTTGTTGCTCTTAAGCTTTTAGAGCAATTTGCGCGTTTGGACATTACTCCAAGTTAGCTCTAAAAATACACGTATTTTCCACAGCCCTATTGTTCAAAACACTCCCAGGCTCATTTGGCGTCTCATCCAGCTTTATAATACCCATGCCAATGAATCTTTCCACTAATTTCTTGGAAGCCAGGCAATTTTCTATCGAATGCCCTGTAACCCTAGCGTGGTACTCACACTGGGCATTTGGGTCATACCATTTTGGATATGGAGATTGCATCGGTTTCGGGTAGCGAGGAGCCACCACATGTGCATCAAATAAATCCTGATAAAGCTCCTTGTATGTCATCGAGATGGGTGTGAACTGGAGCCTTCCCGTGTTAGGCTTTGGGTTGGAGTCTTGTCTAAAGGGACCTTGGTGACTGGTTGTCACCGTCCTTGGCTGTCTTATTGCCATTAGTTCTGAAGAGCTCTTGTCGTGCTTACTCGTACTACCCACTTCCTTTTCCTTCTTCTCCGGGGTCTTCAATGTTCACTCCCTCCTTTCTTTTGCCTCTGCCGAAACAACCGGTTTGGTTCGATCATCCTTAGGGTTAAGACATGAGTCCATTGGGAAGTTTGACATGGTTGAAGTATTAGTCTGACGTTGGGGTTCGATAATGATGGGTGCCTCTTGCGACTGCGTGTTTGGTTGAGTCGAGATATTCCTCGGGGAATAAACAATTTGTTCATCATCATCCGCACTGCTGACTGCTGGGGCACTCCTTTTTTCAAGTCTTTCGGCCAGTAGTTGGGTTAACCGGCACATCATATTCATTTGATCTTGTATTATCCTACTGAATTTTGGCCAACTGTTCTTGCATCAATATTTGCCTTTGCTCTAATCTCTCTAACCTTTGTTCCATATCTTCTAGGTTAACTAGAATAATTTCACCTAATTAGGGTTTTTCTACAAGTTTTGATGCATGCAATATGATGTAATACAGATGCATGAAATGCAATGCAAAATGCATGTAATGAATGCAAAAAGAAAGAGAGGCATTGATTATGAATTCAATTCCTATTAGAAGAACTTGTCTAGAAAGTATGTTCCTTTAATAAAATGGACCGCATATACGGCCTCTTCCTCATAGTCCAGGCGAAAACACCAATCCTCTTCTTCGTACCCGAATATTATGGTCGTGTCCCGTCTCTTCTAGCTCTTTGTTTACTTGATCCAGGTTGTTCTTCATCACTCACTTACCTTTTGCGATGCTTATAATCTTCTGATGACTCCCGAACAATCCTTGTCGGCTTGAATCTTCAGACGAATCCCCTTCTTTGTATTCGGATGTCATGGTTATGTCCCGTAAACTTCCTTAGTAGACGGCTCTTCTAGCTCATTGTTGCTTGATCTAGCTCGTACCTCATCACTCACTTATCCTCCGTGATGCTCATAATCTTCAGATGGTTTCCAAACAACCCTTGTCGGTTTGAATCTTCAAGTAATGTCTTGTCTCGTTGTTTACCTAGGCCATGTTCAGACGACCGTATCGTATTCCACTTTGTCAAGTAACACATTTTCTTATGACAAATTTTTCCATTTAGCAATCAAACGCGAATAAACGCCTCCTTTCTAAGATGATGTAATGCAATGCCAATGCATGGAATGAATGCAAAAAGAAAGAGAGGTGCTGATTATGAATTCAATTCCATTAGAAGAACTCTTCTTGAAAATAAAGTTATTTACATAAAACAGATTACATATATGGTTCTGTCCTCATAGTCCAAGTAAGACACCAATCCCTTCCTTCGTGACCGGATATCATGGCCATATCTTGTGCGCTTTCTTCGTAGATGCCTCTTATAGCTCCTTGTAGCTTGGTTCGGGCCGTACCTCTTCAGTTATTTATCCTCTATGATTGTTCATAAGCTTCTTAACCCAAAAAAGTCAAGACACGACGACTCTTGAATAATCATTGTTGGCTTGAATCACTGAGTGAAGTCTAGTATTCTTCTGTGGACTGTCAGCCTTCTCTCGTTGTTTATTTGGACTATATTTGGGCCACCGTATTATAATCCACCTTATCAAGAAATTTAGTTCCTTATGACAAACTCCTCTATTTAGCAATCGAATATTAATCAGCACCTTCTTTCTATGATAGTGCAATGCAATGCAATCAAAACAGAAGAAAACACATTAGCACAGGAGTAATAAATAAAGTACCTATCCGGGTGATCACTAGGGTTTGGAATGACTCTACCTAAGGTGGGCTCTTAAGGCTCACAATATGAGGTTCGGTTCTAAAGAAGGGTACCTGAACCAACAGATTCCTCAATCCTCACCCATTATAGGCTCATATGGATCGAGTTCAGTTCAGGGGAACACATTTCCTTATGGTCATGCGGAGGTGAAAACCTCACGAAGCACATAGGTACAGATGTGTCCAGGAAGTAGTCCACTAGCCCATGCGGAGGTAAAAACCTCACGAAAGCTTAGTTTCTCACTCCCACTTAAAGGTGTGACCACGATGGTCATGCTATATGATGTGCAAAAATAAATTAAGAGTGATGAAAATGTCATTCGATCAAAATAAAACAAGTATGTATTCCAAACACGACTTAAAGCAAGCAAGAAGTAAATCACCCTACTGTGTAACCGCTAGGATTTGGCGTGCTCTACCTAGGTTAGGCTCCTAGGTTTCTCTATATGCGGTTTGGTTCTAAAAAAGGATACCTGAACCAGCAGATTCCTCAGTCCTCACCCATTATAGGCTCATACAGTCAGTAATAGTAAATATAATAATAATAGTGATAATAATAATGATAAATAATAGTAAGAGGTTAGTAAAAAATAGTGAAAATAATAATAAAGGTACTAAATTTAGAGAGAAATAAAGTTAAAGGAGCGAATTTAAAAAAGGGATCAGAGGGCCTATTGTAATGCTACAAAGTAGAAATTTGGATGAAAATACCCCTTTTTTTCCAAAACTCTGTGTTTCGTAGAGGTCTAAATTGAATTCAAAGTAAAACATATTGGGCGAATTTGAAAATAATAAAAGAACTGGATTAAAAGAAGGTAAAACGCGGAAGGGCTTGTGGCGTAATTATCCCATCAAAGGGAAAATGCGCGGACCTCGCCCTGGTCGGGTCGCAAGTGTGTCAGGCCTAAACGGCGTCATTTTGGCGCCTGGGCTCCCAGCCCCAAAATGGCGCCGTTTTGATTTACTATAAAACCTCTTTTTTTCCTTTCTTTTTCATTTGTGCTGCTTATTTTTAACAAAAAAAGCCTTTCCCCCTCTTCTTTTCTCTCAGTCCTTCTGAGAAGAAACCCAGATTCCGGTGAGAGAACCACCGTCGGCGTCGCCTCCGGCCACCGCGCACGGTGGCCGGAAAAGGTAAAATCTCATTTTCTCTTCCTTTTTTTATATATATATGAACTGCTTTTAAAGAGGAAAAAAAATAAAGAAAATAGGTTTATAGTTTCGATAAATAAGATATAAGAAAAATAGAATAAGACCTTAAAACCGTTTCTTTTTCTCTTCGATTGCCTGTTGTACGTTTGAATTAATCTCTGTTTGCAAGTATATGTCTAAAATCTTCAGTTTTGTATTGATAAAAAGGAAGCCCCCATTACATTGTTCTTCGAATGGCTTTATAGCCGAAAAACACAATCCTTTTTTATTATTTCTATTTTGCTCCATACTTCTCTGCTCCATTGCCTCTGTTTCTTGCGTGTCGGCCTCTTTTGCAGGGTATGGGCGAAGCGTGTAGATCGGGGAGATGTCAGAGGCGTGCGGGTGTTGACCGAGGCGGGGGTGCGCTGGTGGTGTGCGAGTGCTGGTGGGGACCGATGCGTATGGGGGGTTGCGGCGCCAAGCACTAGGGTTTTTGTTGTTTTCTTTTTGTGTTTTTTTGATCGGGCTGATGGGTTTCAATTTGGGTTGGTTTATTGGGTTAGGTTTAGTTATTGGGCTTAGGGCGTTTGGGCTTGTTTAATTTGGGTTGGTTTGGGGGCAAAAGGAGTTTGTTTTGTAAATGGACTATTCTGGACTGTTTTACTTTTGGGCTTATTTTGTTTGACTTTGTTTGGGTTTTATTCTTCTGATGGGCCTCGGTTTTAATATTAGCTCGGGCGAAATTTAAGTCTTACAATCATTATTAAGAAATACGTATGGATTTTAAACTGATTTATGATTAATCATACCAAAAATTTTAGATACATTATTTTTTTTTAAATGAATCTTGCTAGGCACGAATATTAAATCGATCTATAAGTAAATATATTAGCGATGCCTTTAAATATATAATTAAAAATAAATAAATAATATGTTTTGAGCAGAATGTTATATTATTTACAAGATTTCTTTAAATTAAATCATTAGGGGATTTTTTTTATCTATTAAAAAATTTAATGTTTAAAAAATTAAAATCCAATTATTACGATAGAATATGCAAAAATATAAGCTGAAAAAAATAGATTAAAAAATATATTCAGAAAATATTTTACATATATATACAAATATCTGAACGCATAAAAGATTTGTATACCTAGGTAATAATAAATTTAGGTAGAATGAATATTTATATCTTTTGTCAATTTGGTAATTATATTTTAAAATTAAATTTAGTTATTAATTTATTAAAAAGAGTTGAATCTCATTTTTTAATGGAAGTGTCTACTACAAAATTAATTTTTTTATGAAAGGTTGATTATCAAGTTCAACTCATTTTAAAATGTTGAGACCCAAATTTAATTCAAAGGAAGAATAATGGTCAAATTGACAAAAGATTTTAGGGTAAACTACACCTAAGGTACTAAACTGTTAGTAAGTTTACGTTTTAGTTACTCAACTTTAAAAAGTTACAAAATAGTCACCGAACTATTTAAAAGTTTACATTTACATCACTAAACTATTTGAAAGCTTTTATTTAAGTCATTGGGTTGTTGAGTTTTCCTTTTTTTTTTTAAAACAAAAAAGGTTTAATTAGCAAGTTTCAAGTGATGATGCGACGATCATACGATGGAATCAGTATCCATCAACGAGTAGAAGAACATACCTTATATTCAAGCCAATTTGACGATCAATGTCAGAGATTTGAGAAGAAAGCTTTTTGGATTTGAATATCCATGATATTCAAAACTATTTCATAAAAAAAATGAACTGTAGAAGAAAAGGGGAAGAAAGTTTTGATTGTTGTAGGCAGTGCAAATAAAGAAAGCTATACAACAACTAACAATCCAGTAACTTAAATGAAAGCTTTCAAATAATTTAATGACCATTTTGTAACTTTTTAAAGTTAAAGTAGCCAAAATATATATTAGTAATATTTAGTGTCGTTGCACATAGTTTGCCCAAGATTTTAACATTAAGCCCCCCCCAAAAAAATACACATTTTTTTCTTTTTTCCTTTCACCCCACCATTCTCATTAGGCAAAATTTTGGGCAAAATACCCAAATATATCAAAAAAAATTTTATTTACAAAAAGGGCCGATTTTTAAAAAATTTACGGAAAAGGCCCATTACCCCACAAAATGCATCCACGTTAGCATATTTTGTGGGGATGCAGCAGGAAAGCACGCCCTTGGAGGAGCACTTTTGCCACATCAGCACAAAGCGCGCTGACGAGGACGCGCTTTGCTGATGTGACAAAAACGCTCCCCCATAGATGTGTTTTAGCCCGTGTTTTTTTTAAAAAAACTATTCTCGATTTTTTTAAAAATTTACGAGAATAAACCTTTATAAAGGCTCAAAGTAACAACACCATTTTTTTAAGGTGTCATCAATTAATAAGGAAACATAACTTACAAAAGAAATCTTTACATAGACTCAAAGTCTCATTTCCCTTGTTTTCTTGAGCAAAGTGGGATATGAGATATGTGTATATATATGTTAAACATAACCAAAGAGATAGAAAGCTATAGAAAACAAGAAGATGCAAAAGTATATTGGATTTGCTTGCTTTATTCATAAGCGAAGGCATACATATATAGCAGTATACTGTAACTACTTCAACAACTGACTGAGTACTGTAATGACTATCTGCTAACAACTTAATAGCTAACTGTTTTTGTTACCTAGTTTTCTTCTGTTTTGTTTCCTGTAAGGATAGTATCCTGATCTAAAACACAGAGCGCTTGTTGAAAGAAGCCAAAACGCTTAGGTGTAACAGGCTTAGTGAGAACATCAGCAAGCTGTTTGTCTGAAGGAATGAAATTGACTTGAAGTGTGCCATCGAAAACTTTCTCTCTAACAAAGTGATGGTCGATCTCCACATGTTTGACTTTAGCATGATGTGTTGGATTGGCAGCCATGGACACAGTAGATATATTATCACACCAAACTACTGGAGAGTGAGCGAGAGCTACACCAATCTCAGATAAGAGTTGTTTGATCCATAGTAACTCAGACACTCCATTGGCAAGGCTACGATATTCAGCTTCAGAAGAAGAACGAGAAACGACAGCTTGTTTCTTGGAACACCATGCAATTGGGTTTGATCCAAGATAAACTACATACCCTGTGGTTGATCGTCGGTCTTCAACTGAAGAGGCCCAGTCAGCATCTGTGTAACAGGTAAGTTGAAACGAGCCCTTTGAAAAATAGAGACCGTGATGCAGTGTCCCATGAAGATATTGGAGAACTCGCTTGACTGCCTTCCAATGATCCTCACTTGGAGCATTCATATACTGGCTTAGTTTGTTAACACAGTAGGACAGGTCAGGACGGGTGAGACTCACATATTGAAGCATGCCAATTGTGTTGCGATACAAACGGCCACCAACAGCAGTGGAGCAATCATCAGCAGCAACTAATTTTGGAAAGCTTACCATAGGTGTTGGAGTGGATGACGCTTCAGCCATGTTGGTTTTGAGAAGGATCTCACTGATGTATTTTTGTTCACTAAGAAATAGACCATGTGCAGTGCGACGAACTGCTACACCCAAGAAAAAATGAAGGGGCCTCATGTCTTTAAGAGCAAATTGACTATTCAGCTGGTGCACTACTGCAGAAATCTCAGAGTCAGAACTACCAGTGATGACTATGTCATCGACATAGACCATGACAAGAAGTAAACTGTCAGAGGAGGCCCGAATGAACGGAGAGGGGTCAGCATTAGAGGCATGAAAACTGAATTGACCAAGTAGGCATTGGCGAAGGGTTTGAAACCATGTACGAGGAGCTTGGCGCAGCCCGTAGAGAGCTTTATGTAGCCAACAGACAAGTTTTTGACCAGTAGGACCAACTTCTTCAAAACCAGAAGGCTGCTCCATATAGATTTCTTCCAACAAGTCCCCATTAAGAAAGGTATTGTTGATATCAACTTGCCTTAAAGACCACCCTTTCATAACTGCTACTGCAAGAACAGTGTGTATGGTAGTTGCTCGAACTACAGGACTGAAGGTATCCCGAAAATCGAACCCTACATGCTGAAAAAAACCCTTTGCCACAAGATGTGCTTTGTATCTTTCAACAGTACCATCGGCTTTTGTCTTGACCTTAAAGAGCCACTTGTAATTTACAGCTTGTCTGTGATCAAGAAGAAGACATAGGTTTTATTTCGAACAAGAGCCTGAAGTTCATTCTGAACAGCCTTCTTCCAAGGTGCGCTTTGCATAGCAGCATGTATGTCTTTGGGAACATCAGCAGAAGAAGCAACCGACATAAACATTTTTGGTTTAAAAATACCAGCCTTACTACGAGTTACCATTTTATGAGTGTTGCATGGGACATGCAGGGGAGGGGGAGGGGTTGGTACGTGATTTGATGGGAGAGTCAGAGAGTGGTTGGAGATAGGAGTAGTGGAGTTTGAGTGTTGAGGTGTAGGATTAGGTGTAAAAGTGGTAGTAGGTACAGAGGTAGAGTGGGTAGATGTTTGTGTAAGAGATGTGACTAATAGAATGGTGGGGTCGATGACAAGAAGTTTTGAGCTCGACAATTTTGGAAGATAAGACAAAATAGGTGGTGAGGGGACATTTTTAAATGGGAACACTTTTTCATTGAAAGTGACATGTCTTGTGATATATATTCTGCCAAAAGGATCTAGACACTTATAACCTTTATGAAAAAAGGAATAGCCTAGGAAGGTGCAAGTTACAGACCGAAATTGTAGTTTATGTTTATTGTAAGGTCTTAAGTTTGGAAAACAGAGACAACCAAAGACACGCAAGAACGAATAGTTAGGTTGAGCTTTGAATAGTTTTTCATAGGGTGAAACATAATTCAAGGGTTGAGATGGTAGTCGGTTTAGCATGTAGACAGCACTAGCAAAGGCATCATTCCAGTAAGTTAAAGGCATACAAGTATGTGCAAGCATAGAAAGACCAGTCTCAACTATCTGCCTGTGTTTTTGCTCTATCAAACCGTTTTGAGGTGAAGTGTAGGGACAGGTAAGACGATGGATAATCCCTTGTTGTGAAAAATACAACTTTAAGGCTCGAAACTCACCTCCCCCATTTGTTTGAAGAACTTGAAGCTTGCAACCCGTAGCCCTTTTAGCTTGTTTGTGAAAATGGGAAAACACATTTAAAACCTCAGATTTCCGTTTTAAAAAATAAACCCATGTGAACCTTGTATGAGCATCTGTAAAATCAACATAGTACTGAAAACCATTAGAAGAAATAGGAGCAGGTCCCCAAACATCAACAACTACAAGTTGAAGCGGTGTAGTATATGTAGTCGTCGACTTTGAAAAAGGTTGCTTATGTTCTTTTCCCAAATGACAAGCAATACAAGAAGAAAGATCAGATTTTGCCCTAAAGGGAATATTACATATGCGTAAATCCTTTGTAAGTATATCTTTACGTGGATGGCCTAGCCTACAATGCCATATATCAAGATCCTCAGCTAAGCTAGCAGTAAAACATTGAGCTGAAGAGGATGAGATAGAGTTTGCCGAATCAGGAACATGAAGCTTGTACAAACCATTGTGAACTGATCTTTTAAGAAGGACCCCCCTGTGTGCATATCACGAACTCGACACTGTGTAGGCAAAAACTCAAAGATCACCTTGTTATCTTTAGTAAACTTCGACATAGACAATAAGTTTTTTGTTATGCCAGGAACATATAATAAAGACTGCATGAACAAGGGTCTGGAACGAATTAGCAAAGACGACTGACCAGAGGAAAATATAGGAAGAGCAGCACCATTACCAACATACACCTTACCTAGTCCCTTGTACGGTGTGCTTTCTGTGATAGTAGTGGGGGTGTGGTGAGATGATGGGTGGCACCAGAATCCGGATACCATGCTGTATCACCAACTGTCTCAGGTGTAGCTAGATAAGCTTGAGGTTGTAAGCCCGTCGAAGTAGTATTATTGATCGGTGTAAAACTATTATTAACAAATGGATTTGGCCAGGTAAGAAACGGTATCATGGGTGAAGAAAACCAATTAGATGGAGGAGTGGGAAGTGAAAGTGATGCCCAAGGTACCATAGGAGGACTAGCACCAAACATGCACATATTTGCCTGAGATGCTGGAGAGGGTCTGTAACCCGTACTTTTGTATGAAGCATCGAAACGATGATAACAGTGATCAACAATGTGTCCTTGTTTCCCACACAGTTGACACTGAAAGCGTGAGCTATTTGTGCAACCACGACCTCGTCCACGGTTGCTATTGGATGGTCGATAGGTTGGTGAGATATCAATATTGTCAGGCTGCTTTGCTGGCTAGTGAGAGACCATATTTGCACAAGCAGGAACATCAAGTAAGGATGAGGTTTGTCGCGTTTCAGCATCCAGGAGCATTGTGGTGACTCCTTGAACTGTATAGGGCATTTGACTAGCTGAAATTATTGTAATGGCAGATTCATAATCGGAGGACAAACCATTAAGAATAGCAGTGATATGTTCATGATCACTGATGATCTCACCACAACTAGCAAGGTTAGCACAGTAACCTTTAATCTTCATGAGAAATTCTTTCATAGAAAGATCCCTTTACGTTGAGAGTGCAAAGCTCTCCTGTAAAACATTAATCTGGATGTTGTCTTGCTGCTAATCAGATTAACAATGGAATTCCAAATCTGAGCACTAGTATCCATTCCAATAAGATGAGGAAGAACAGATGAACTTACAGACGATAGGAGCCAAGACGCAAGAGCACTATCTTGCTGCTCAAACCGAAGAAACTCAGGGTTTTCTTGAAGAACCCCATTAGCGTCTGGAAGAAACTTCGCAGGAGCAACCGTACAAGATTCCAAGAAGTTTTGAAGATTGAACGTTTTGACCACCAACAAGATTTGCTGACGCCATAAGAGGTAGTTGGTGTCATCAAGAAGAACACTAACCTTTTTTGTAGAAAAAACTCTGCTGTCCATGTTTCCAACAACACTGGAGGCCATCTGAGTCTGCAAATTTGGGACAAATGGATGGATGGAAGGAAGATCAGTGGCCATCTGATACCATGTTAAACATAACCAAAGAGATAGAAAGCTATAGAAAACAAGAAGATGCAAAAGTATATTGGATTTGCTTGCTTTATTCATAAGCGAAGGCATACATATATAAGCAAAAGATATCAGAATCGCTTCAACAATCGATCGAGTCTTTATGAACGACTATCTGCTAACAACTTAACAGCTAACTGTATTTGTTACCCTAACAATATAGACTCATGAATAGTTTTGCAACTTGTTCCTAAATAATGTGGGATTCCTTCCTCTTTTAACTAACAACATGAGATGAAATGCTACACTATATTTGATTTTTTTTTTTTTTACAAAACAATTTCTCTTTTTTTTTTGTTAACATTTTCTTATATTATAAAATTATATTTTGAGATCTTTAATCTTGTTGCATTTTAGAATTGTTAATATATACAAAAGAACTATTAAAAAAAAGAAAACAAATTGTATATATGAAACTTGTACATGCAATAATCTTCTAGTTTCTCTTAACTTAAAAACAAACCAAGTTAATCTATTCAATTAATTCTAAGCACATTTCAGCTATTTAAAAACAAACCAAGTCAATCTATTCAATTAATTCTAAACACATTTCAGCTATTTAATTAATTTTAACAATCTTCCGATGCATCAAATTTTAATCAAATTAATGATCAAACAAAGCTTCATAACTCCACCACTAACCAGTTAATCCAAAGCAAGAATTATCCTTAAATCTAGTAGCGAGTCACAATAACATTAAAAAGTGCGACAACTAAACCAAATTTTAATGGCCGCTTACTTGTAGCGACTAACAACAACAACATATTGGAGTAATGATCGGCAATTGGCAGCATCTTAGAGCAGAAATTTTGGAGATAATTAACAGCAAGAACTGAAGTGGTGAAAGCAGCAAAATTAATGAAATAGCAAGCACAAATGGCAGCAATTTGAAGCACGACATAGCAGCAAAATTGAGGCGATAAGCAGCATATCGAATCAGTAAAATGGGAGCACCAAACGGAATCAAAGATCAAGCCAAAGAGCATTGAAGGAAAGCTACTTGGTGCTGCAAATTAAAGGATCAAGTAGCAGCTTACTGGATGGCATAAAGAGCTGCTATTTGGGTGAAATTACAGCAGATTTTGATGTTTTGCAGTAGCAAATTGACGACAAAGACAACGGCGAAAAACAATGGTTTGAAGGAGCTGACAATATTTAAGGCTTTGGACTGCGATTTCTGTTGAAGTTTTATTATGTATTTAAGAAAATTACACAATCCCATATCCTTGAAATAAACCTACCAAGGTAATGTTGAAATAAATCTATTAATTGAAGTATTTGTTAAATCGTGACAAACCTATTATTTTATCATGTGATGTAGTCTGATCTTATTTGATTTGCAAAAAATATATTTGGGTTGTTTTGTTTCTTGTTTTTTATAATATAAGAAAATGTTAACAAAATATAAAAAAAAGAGAAATTGTTTTGTAAAAAGAAAAATCAAATATAGTATAGCATGTCATCTCATGTTGTTAGTTAAAAGAGGAAGGAATTCCATATTATTTAGGAACAAACTGCAAAACTATTCATGAGTCTATATATACACATATCTCATATCCCATTTTGCTCAAGAAAACAAGGAAAATAAGACTTTGGGTCTATATAAAGATTTTCTTTGTAAGTTATATTTCATTATTAATTGATGACACCTTAAAAAAATAGTGTTGTCATTTTGAGCCTTTATAAAGGTTTATTCTCGTAAATTTTAAAAAAATTCGAGAATAGTTTTTTTTTTTAAAAACACTAGCTAAAACGCGTCTATGGGGGAGCGTTTTTGCCGCATCAGCAAAGCGCGTCCTCGTCAGCGTGCTTTGTGTTGATGTGGCAAAAGCGCTCCTCCAAGGGTGCGCTTTTCTGCTGCATCCCCACAAAACGCGCTGACGTGGATGCGTTTTGTGGGGAAATGACCCTTTTTCGTAAATTTTTTAAAAATCGGCCCTTTTTCCGTAAATAAAGTTTTTTTTGGTATATTTAGGTATTTTAGCCCAAAATTTTAGATGTCTTCTTTTCATATAAGCGTTTTTATATATTTATATATTAAATAAATAAAATTGGTCCAAACATGCTTGGTTTCCGCCAAAAATTTCCCTTTATTATATTACATTTATCAAATAGAAAATGTCAAGCGTGAAAAACACATATTTAAAACATATAGATATATTTTAAAAATAATTATAATAAATGATAAAATATATTTTTTGAAACTAATTAATAATAACAAATGATTTATGTAGGACAATAAAAGGGAAAAGTTAATTTAAATTGTGCATATTAAAATAAAAATGTATAAAGCAAGTAAACTAAAACTTTAGATAAGTGATAAGTTTAAAAAATTATTAATCTAATTAGTATGAGTTCGAATCCTGTAATATATATTTTTATTGGTTTTATCTAAAATAAAAATTTAAAACATGGACAGAAAAAATAGTATATATAATTATCTTAGTTTGAAAATTATTAAATTTAGTTTTGAAAATATTAACTTCTCTTGCAAACTCAACTAAATATTTTATTTTTTTATAAAATATTTAAAATTATCTATAACTGATTCCTGACCCTAAAATAGGAGGATAAAATTATTTTAGCATGCTCAAACCTATGTGTTCTTACACTAAAAATTATGTTTATGCTAATCAATTTAAGACTCGGCCAATCAAAATTGTGTGATGTTTTCTTTTTAGCCATGAAAAAAATTTTTTGATGATTGCAATGAACCTAAATTTAACTCAAAATTGATATTGTTACATGGCTACAAAATGAGTTTATTATTATTATTATTATTATTATTATTATTATTATTATTATTTTAAAATATTACCTCAACAAATTTAAGAGAAAAAATTTAACGGAATGAAAAATAGATGAACTAAATTCTTTGAGATAAAATGGGACTAAATCTGAATAGAGTACAGGGAATTGGAGTATATTTTAACAAAAAATTGGGCAGTTATCCAGGTAACATAACAAAGTATAGGGGCTGTTTTTCGTATTTCCCCCGAAATAAACAAGTGTCTCTCAGCAACAGATCCACCCAAACTCTTATTCGGATCTTGACCCAAACTCTCCTCCATAATCCAAAGTCCAAACTCCGATCCACCCTCTCCCTCTCTCCTTTTGTTTGTTTGTTTTTTTTTTGTCTGTAATCAACAGAATCCAGACCCTAATACCCTTCTCGGATCATCCGGTTGGACCAACCTGTGGAACTAAGTTTTTTTTCTCTGTATCTGGGTATAATTTCCTCTCTTTTTTTCTGGGTTTAATATTATGTGTTTTATTTACTCGAATTTTGATCGAACCCCTTTGTTATTATGTTAAATAAAAAAAATTCTCTTGATGGGTTTTAATTTTAATTTTAAAAGCTTGGTCTATTGAGTTTTATTTATCTGAATTGAATGTAAATTTGGTGCTTTTTAGCGTTTACTTTTGTTGGGATTTTGTTATATTTGAGTTTAATTCGTTAGAAGAACCGTTTTTTTTTTCAAAAGAATTTAATTAAAAGTTTGGGTCTTTTTAGAATTGTTTATCTTCAATCGTGTTTGATTTTGGTAGCTTTTACATTTTCATCTCTGTTGGGTTTATGTTGCTTTCTTCATAATATTTATTATAATTTAGAGCATTTTCTTTTCTTTTCTTTTCTTTTCTTTTCTTTTCCCTTTGCGAATTTGGCTAAAAGTTTGCTTCTTTAAGTATTTCATTTCTAATTGTTTCTTTTTTCTGTAGTTCGTGGGGTTTTTAAAATATTGTTTTGTGTGTTTAATTCTTTTATCAAGGGTCATAATCCATATGTTCTTGTAAAAGCTCTAGAAAAATATCATTCCAAGAGAAAAAAAAAAAAAAAGAATTGCTTGTTTAGTTGAATAAGAGTTTATAGATTACAATGGAAACATGCTAATTTGGAAAATAATATCTCTCCAAGTAACTAAAGAGGGTAGCTAAAGAAGTTTTAAGTTCCGTTGGTACCTGCTGGACGAAATCCCGAACTCTTAATCTTTTCTATTATGAGTTCTTCCTTTGGCTTCTTGTTATTAGCCTCATATTAAATACTTATATAGAGAAAGAACTAAGATATGATTAAAACATTTGCCTCAAGGTGGCTTAGAGCCTCTCCTAATTTTCGGATTTGAGTTATTGAAAATGAAGATGACCAATATGTTACTATCAATTTGAACATGATTTCCGCTTTATAGTGTCTTTTTATTGACACTGCTCCAATAGAGAGATTTTGTGAAATTATTTTCATTTGATAGCAGATTTAAGATAGAAGTGAAGAGGGAAAATAAATCATCACTAGTAATTCTCTCTTAACCTACTTTTCATTTCTCTTGAAGAGTGTATGCACGAGTGTTGTTTTGGGGAGGCAGAGGGGGTGATTTGAGAAGAAATTGGAAGTAAATAATGTAATTCTGTTTGACGTTTCCAGTATATATATATATATATATCTTTTGTGGTTTTTTTTTGGGGGGGGGGGGGACAAATCATGCTCACAGGCTCTCTTATTGCATGTAAACTCATGGTTTCTTGATATGTCTGTTGTTTGCAATCCGAACAATTAAATATTGAATTCACATCGTGTAACTTCTCTCCTGCGGTTTTGTTTATTTCGCTACTCTCCTAAAATTTCAGTTTTTTTTTTTTTCCCTGCACTTCAACGTATCCTAGATGCAAATTTGTATTATAGTTTTTCTTCTACAAGATTGAAGACAACTAAAATGCTATTAAAGCTACACCAATTTGCACGTTGCAGCACAATTTTTTTTCCCTATTATTGATATTCAATCTAATTTTTATTAACACTTAATGATATAATTACACTTGCATTTTAGGATTATTTGATAATATTCAATGATTCTTTTGTTCCACATTTGATGTTTCTCATCCTGAATTTGTGTTGTGAAGTATTTTCTTTATTTTTCAAAAGGCGACTATGTTGTCATATGACTTTGTGTTAAATATGCAGGCTTTGGTTCATCTTGAGCCTATGCGATGGAAGTGGCTAATGAATCCACTGCTAAGAAACCAAAGAGGTTGACTTCTGTTGTGTGGAACCACTTTGAAAGAGTTAAGAAAGCCGACATATGTTACGCAGTATGTGTTCATTGCAACAAGAAATTAAGTGGATCGAGTAATAGTGGAACCACCCATCTGAGAAATCACTTAATGCGGTGCTTGAAAAGATCGAACTATGATGTTTCCCAACTACTTGCAGTAAAGAGAAGGAAAAAAGAAAATACCCTTACCATTGCAAATATCAGTTACGATGAAGGGCAAAGAAAGGAGGACTATATGAAGCCCACTATTGTCAAGTATGAGCAGGACCAGAGAAAGGATGAGGCTTTCAACCTTGGAAGCAGTTGGTTCGACCCAGAGAGAAGTCGGTTAGATCTTGCCCGCATGATTATATTACATGGCTACCCCTTATCCATGGTTGAACATGTTGGATTCAAGGTATTTGTCAAGAATATGCAGCCATTGTTTGATGTTGTCCATAACAGCACCATTGAGCTGTCTTGTGTGGAAATTTATATGAAGGAGAAGGAGAGAATTTATGATATGTTAAGTAAATTGCAAGGCAGAATTAACCTCGCCATTGAGATGTGGTCTTCCCCTGAGAATTCTAAATACATATGCTTGACAGCGCATTATGTTGATGATGAATGGAAACTACAAAAGAAGATTCTTAATTTCTTAACACTTGATTCTTCTCATACCGAAGACATGCTTTCAGATGTAATTATCAAGTGTCTGATGGATTGGGACATAGACTGTAAGTTGTTTGCCATGACATTTGATGATTGTTCGACTAATGATGATATTGTCTTGAGAATAAAAGATCAGGTTTCTGAAAGCAGGCCACGTTTAAGCAATGGGCAATTATTAGATGTGCGCTCAGCTGCACATGTTTTAAATTCAATTGCTCAAGATGCCATTGAAGCTCTCCAAGTGGTGATCAAAAAGATTCGAGGAAGTGTTAAATATGTTAAAAGTTCACAATCAATACTAGGGAAGTTCAATGAGATTGCCCGGCAACAAGGAATTGACAACCACAAGATCGTAGTTCTTGATTATCCTATACGATGGAATTCAACATACATTATGCTCGAGACTGCTGTAGAATACAGGAATGTGTTCCATCACTTGCCAGAGCTTGATCCGGATTTTGCTTTGAGTGATGAAGAGTGGGAACGGGCAAGTTCCATTGTCAGCTATTTGAAACTATTGATTGAAATCATTAATGTCTTCTCCAGCGACAAATGTCCTACTGCAAATATATACTTCCCTGAAATTTGTCACGTCCACATCCAATTGATTGAATGGTGCAAGAGCTCGGATGCTTTTCTTAGTTCATTGGCAACAAAGATGAAAGCTAAGTTTGATAAATATTGGAGCAAGTGCAGTTTAGCGTTGGCTGTAGCAGCTATCTTAGATCCCCGATTCAAGATGAAGTTGGTTGAGTATTACTATTCCCAAATTTACGGCAGTACTGCTTTAGAACGAATCAAAGAAGCATCTGATGGTATCAAGGAACTCTTTAATGCATACTCTATCTGCTCAACTTTGATTGATCAGGGTTCAGCTTTGCCTGGCAGTAGCTTACCTAGCAGTAGTAATGATACTAGAGATAGACTAAAGGGCTTCGACAAATTCCTCCATGAGACATCTCAGAGCCAAACTGCAATATCTGACTTGGAAAAATATTTAGATGAGCCCGTGTTTCCTCGTAACTGTGACTTCAATATCTTGAATTGGTGGAGAGTTCACACACCAAGGTATCCAATCTTGTCGATGATGGCACGTGATGTTCTAGGAACTCCTATGTCAACCGTTGCACAGGAGTTCGCATTCAATGCTGGAGGTCGGATGCTTGATAGCAATCAAAGTTCACTGCCTCCTGATACTCAACAGGCTTTGATATGCACACGAGATTGGTTAAGGACACAATCTGATGGTGCGTGTATTGTTCAACTTTATCTCTTTAAACAAACATTTCTAATTCTCTATACATCTCTAATGGTATACTACCGTTATCAACGTAATAGATGCAACACCATCGTCAAGTCATTATGCTCTACCACTTTACGTTGAAGCAAATTGATCCAATCCTCCCCTTCTTGGTAAGCCTCTGTTAAATTATTTTCCTATGTTGCTGGTTTTGCAAGTGCCCTTATTTTGATGGGTTTCTCATGCAAGGTACATGGATCTTTTCCTAAGCTAATAAAGATTGCATCTGATTGCATTGAAGCACTTGAGCTTTGGGTCATAATCAAAAAATTGGATAAGCTGTTATTTTATATCTGATAATGGTGTTTGAATGTGGCTCCGGTATTATAGTTCTTCCTTTAGGAGCTTAAATTGAATGTACATTTGTAGGATAATAAGAACCAAATGTTTATATAGCTATGGCCCAATTCAAGCAACTCTTTGCTATGGTTGATGTAGTTATTTTACTTCAAGTTAATAGTTAAGATATATGTTACTCTTCAGGTTCTTGCTGGGCCTATCAGGGCAAATTTTATTTTATTATACCTTAAACCGACTCATAAAAACGATCTAATTTATAGATACCTCTAATAACATTTGTACTTTATATAATATTTGTCTTAAATTAATATAATATAGAAGAAAAAAATATTTGAATCCCCACAATTTTTTTAACAAAGGAAATTATATGTTAATCATTGAATTAAATATTCGAGAAATATAATTATTAAGAAAATTACTTTTTAGTTAAAAAAAATAGAGTTTTAAGTATTATTTGACCAAGTTAAAAAGGGCTGCTGTACTTTGCATTCTTGGTTTAACAATTTAGAGGTAAAAGGCTAGTAGTCTGTTTAAATGTAAAATTAAAACATTTTTTTGAACAAAATTGGACTTTCACAAGCATGGTTTGCAATTGCAATACACAAAATAAATGTTTTAAGATTTTCTTTTTCCAGTCATATTAAGTGCATATAGTAAGTTAGCAACTTGCATGGTATTTTTTTTTTTTTTTATTTCTTAAGAGAAAAAAAGATTGAAAATAGAAAAAGGAATTGCAAATATCAGATTTTATGCAATAAAGCAATATCTTCCATTAGAAACCAGTACAAGAGTGTTAAAAGCCAAAAAAATTCAACTAACAAAATACAAAAAATAGTACGCCTGACCTGATACCTACAGAACTCAAATCTGAGTATTGGGTAGTATAGATATTTATACTTCAAAATATGGAATGGACATGTATACTCCAAAAAACACGAAGAGTCTAAGCAACATAGGTTAATACCTTGTAGCTCAAGTAAACTAATTCGGTGGAAGATAACGGTAGCAAAAGAGTGAAGCTTAAAAGATATTCCTGGTCATATAATATTAGGTGCAGAAAGTATAGGATCTATAAGCTGAAACCTGCTTAATAAGCTCAGGTTCTCCTGTTCGGTTCAAAGGCGTACTTAATCAGTGATTCTTTGATTGACAACAACTCAGGGAAATCCTCCTTCAACTTGGATGCATCCATCTCGTTATTGCTTCGGGGTGCAACGATCACCTTGGCTTGTTCTTCTAATGTGAAGTTTTCCCACTTAAACTTGGGGTCAATGTAAGTCTTGTACATCTCGAGGATCTCATTGTGGCTCACAACCCCAGGGTTTGTGAAGTTCCATATACCCCTTAAGTTCCTCTTTGCCATCTCGATAGATATCGGTAGAAGTTCGTCCAAGACTGTCATACTGTTGGGAATGTTGACCACCTTGTTGTAGCGTGAAATCTTGGTGATGAAGTTGCGTGGATTGTTTAGGTCAGATGAGATCGGCATTCGAACTCTAAGGGTGCAGACGTTGTCATACTCTTTCAACAGCTCTTCAACCTGGAAAATATTGGAGATAGTTTATGAGCGCACAAACAAAACTAGAATCAAATGAAAGATATCCAAAGTAGTTACCATAGCCTTGGTTTTTGAATAGAAGGAACCGATGAAATTGGGTTTATCTTCCTCTTTAAATCCAATGCCAGAGCCCTGAGGATGTGCAGCATCATACTCAAATATACACCCGGTAGCAAAATTCATCATCAACAGCCCATGGTCTCTGCAAACATCTGCCAAGGTTAAAGTACCAGCCACATTGGCACGAATTGTTTCTGTTTTGTGAGATTCACACCAATCAACATTAGGTCTGCCGGTAACACCAGCAGCATTAAACACATGGGTCGGCTTTATAGTTTGAATATCTGCATTGAGTGATGAACGATCTTCCAAGCGTCCTTTTCCATATGCAAAGGCAATACCTTGTTTCTCGCATAACTGACCAAGTAAACCACCTATCCAGCCAGTCCTGCCATAGATCAAGAACTTCAAGGATTGTTTTTGGGGAGAGCTACCACCCTTGGGGGTTGGAACCACCATTCGGGTCTGATTGGGACCACTTACATATGATGTCTCTTTGCTGTCCTCGGAATCGAAGTGTGTACTTCCAGGCATCATCAACATTCTCGGGTGTGGAAGCAACGCACCAGTCACATCACCCCACCAATCAGGGTTTTGAGTGTACCATTCTATGGTCTTCTTCAACCCGTCTTCCCATACAGTTCGCTCGGACCATCCCAAGTTCTTCAATCTCTGATCATCAAGAAAATACCTCTGGTCATTGAACGGTCTGTTTTCGACAAACTCGATGCTTGTCTCAGGATCCATCGAGAAAAGTTTGCATATATCTTTGGCTACATCAATCACTCTCCTTTCTTTCTTCGTGCCAATATTATAAACACGACCAACTTCACCCTTGTGAAGAATGACTTCAAATGCTTCAGCAACATCCTCACTGTATAAATAACTCCTCACATTAGAACCATCCCCATGAATCGGAAGAGTCTTCCCCCTCATTGCCAATAAGATAAACTTGGGAATTAATTTTTCTGGAAACTGATTGGGACCATAAACATTGTTTCCACGGGTCGTAATTACTGGTAATCCATATGACCTCCCATATGCCATAACAAGCATTTCAGCACCAGCTTTTGTTGCAGAATATGGGTTTGTTGGGAGAAGTTGGGAAGCTTCATGGTTTCCAACAACTGCATCCTCGTCCGTCTCCCCGTAAACCTCATCGGTGCTAACATGGATGAACCTCCTAATCTGACCAGTGACTTTGCAAGCTTCAAGTAGGACATGAGTGCCATAAATATTGTTCTTCGTAAACTCGAAACTGTTCCCAAATGAATTATCAACATGAGTTTGTGCTGCAAAGTGCATTATTGTGTCAATAGACTCCGTGATAAGAAGATAGTTAACAAGATCAGCACTTTCAATGTCCCCCTTCACAAACTTAAAGTTTGGGGATAACTTGGAAGGAAGGAGGTTTTTTGTGTTTGAGCAGTAATCAAGCTTATCAAGTACAACAATCTTGTACTCAGGGTAGTTCCGAACAAGTCGATTGGCAACATGAGATGCAATAAACCCAGCAGCCCCAGTTATCAGGATATTCTTGGGTTTATAAGAAGCCATATTCAACTCTACAAAAAAACAAAAGAAGTATACAACCTAACTTCAGAAGTATGGAAAAAATATAATAAAAATCATCACCAACTTGCATAAACAAATACACAAAAACGTAAACATAGAATCTAGGACTATGTATTACATGTACAAGTCCAAAACCATATACAGACAAACATACATGTAAGCAAAAACAACCTTAAAAACAGATCTTCAGGGAGCATTGGTGGATCATATCATACAGTGAAATCAAATCACATTACCATATTGTTTTCTAATCTGTTTTTGTATGAATTTGCCTAGCATTATTCAAACATTTCATTATCCAAATAATAAAAATGATCTAAAACTCCCATTTTTTTTTATAGTCAATAATTGCAATCGAAGTTCAACAAACAAAGAAGAAAATGATCAAGAAGTTTATAACAGCATCATAATACCAGATCCAATACAAACAAAAGATTACTACTTAGAATGTGTTAAGAAAATAAAAGTCAAATCCTTTTAAATCCAATTCCAGTATGTATAACAAGGGAAAGAGGTCCAGATCCATCCAATTAATAAGCAAATAAATGTAGCCAAAGTTGCAGCAAAAATAGTAATCCAATCCAAGACATAAAATTTCCTTCAATAACAGATCTAAGAAAGCTAAGAAATACCCAAATCATAAAATGACCTCAATCAATAAAACGAACGCCAAATTTCCAAACAAACACGATCATGGGTCACATTTGATCTTTCCAACAAATGACACTGAAAAAGAGAGAACTTTTTTAACTTACAAGTTGGAGAGAAATCAATCAAAATCCAGATACAGCAATCGAAAACAAAATTACAGAGATAGAATGTTTTGATAGGAGGAGGAAAAGAGAGAAATTTAGAGTAGGGGAGATGAATCTTTGACGGAGAGGGAAATTGAGGAGACTTCATTTATATGTGTAAATATATAGGTAGCTCTGCAAACTAAGAGAGACAGTTAAGGAGAGCCATGAACATGGGCGAAAGGGCGAAAATACCCTTAGTCGGTGATTCCTTTTTACTGGTGGCTCAAATTTGTTTTATGGAAAATATAGGTAGGGGTTAAAGGGGAATAAATTTGATACATTATACTTGGTTTTTTCTTAATTCACCCAAAATGTTTTATTACTTAAACGAAAATGATCCAGTTGCAAAATCATCTATAAGAATGACCTATGTGTTATAGTAAATTTCGGTGTCATTATTGTCATTGGTGGCACCACCCCTAACAAGTACTTGATCATTGCCCCGTTTAAAATAATAATAATTTCTTTGAGTGTCGTTGCTAATATTGGAGGCATCAGTAAAAATATGCATACATGTCATGCTAAAATATTCATATTATGAGGGAAAAAGAAAAAAATTTATATTTTAATATGTCATTAATGACAACGGTGGCACCGTCGTTTTTATTTTTCTTAAAAGCATGTCAAATATTTTTTTTGATGCCGCAATTCTTTTTGGCGATACCGATATGTTTTAAAAAATGATTTTTTAAATGGGTATCGGTCTCTATGGCGGCACCGGAGAAATTTTGAAAAAGATTACCATCCATTCTCTAATACGAAGATTTGGATCTGGTGCAGCAAAAAAAAAAAAAAAAAAACTAATACCTTCGTCGTCAAGTGAAGAAGTACGAGGACAAAGAAGAAAAAATAATTTATATATACCTCGCTAATAAGAGAAACTCCAATGGTGAGAAAGAAAATTGGAAAACTTTTGAGAAAAAGTAAAAAACTATGAGGGAGATTGAAGAAAAGTTGAAATAATAAAGAAAACTATCACATCCCAAAATTCGGTCTAGTAGATTCGGGTTAGTGGACCGAGTATCCAATTGAAAATCTCATAAAGACAAACATGCATGTATCCAATTTGGATCCCAAAATTAAGTTCGAAAATTGATGGCCTAATATTTTTAAAACGATTTTTTTTAAAAAAAATGGATTTAGAAAGAATTAAGAAAAAAGGATTTTAATTAAAAGAGGAATAATTTGTTAAAAGGGTCAAACTTGAGAGTTGCCCAAAAGCAATTAATCTAATTTGTTAAAACCCCTCTCACTTTTCTTCTCTCCCTTGTCCTTTCATTTGAAATTTTCGCCAAACACAAATCTATGCATTTTTCTCTCCAAACAACAAGTCATTTTGATTTTCTCACCTCCCAAATACTCAAATTTTAAGAAAACTCTTAATTTCTCGGTCAATTTTCTCATTCTTCTTTGAAGGATTATCAAGGAACCCAAGCTTCAATTCATTTTTCTTCCTCAATCAAGGTTAGGTTCTGATTCTTGATGATGTTTTTATACATGTTGCTTGAAAGTGCATTAAAAGTTAATGAGATAATGTTGTGAACATGTTGAATATGTACAAGTGTAAATGTGCATAAGATAGTAAATATTTGTGTATAAACTGATATGTTGGCCTTGTGACCTCTTGAATTATCGAATATAGATGATATGTCATAGGATTTGAGTACTCACACATGTGTTCGATATATGGGACATGTTGGAGAGATAAGGGAATGTTGAGTCTTGACTCCATTCATTGGGATATGTTGATGTGTTAGAGAGTGTTAGCTTTGTGCTACATTTTATTTGGGACATGTTATACGTTTTTAGTCATAGTGAGGTGATATAAGGAGATCCGTTTATCCAATGAAATGTGTTTTCCTATATGTTTTGCAAGTTACAAATAGCCAATATATCATTATTGAATTGTTTGCATCATGCTTAAAAGTGTCATGAACTATTGCCTTAGTATGCTTTTTATTAACCTTGGATAATGTGGTTCATTATAGCAATCTTGAGCATTCACTGAACTTTGTAAAGGTCACACTCGTGTTTCAATATTTTGTAGAGAAATAATTCTACTGGGGAGCGGAAAGTGGGCAAGCAAAGTGTTCCATTTAAGGCATAGTGGTTGAGTATATGTTGAAGTTTTTGAACTCTTTAAATAAAGGCAATGTGGATTGCTTTTATGGGAATAGACTTCACTTGTTGGTACTGTAAGAATGGACTTTTTGAACTTTTGTTGAGGACTTTGAATATTGGTTTGCGTTCTATTGATGCTTGTGAATGATGTTGTTGATGCATGACATGTTTTGGTTGAAGTCTATGTGTTTATATTGCATGAAATATGGATGAAAGGTAATATAAAGCTTTGAACTGTAGCTTGAGAGGCTTAAAATGACTACATATAAGACCTTTAGAAATACATGATATGCTGATTTGATATGTTGAATAATTGAATTTTAAACTATAAGCTTATAAGGTCAAATTTTGCTATTGATTGTTATAATGTATTTGAGCATGTTTCGATTGATGTATGTATGTAATATGACTTGTTAAAATTGAAAAATAGGTCTAATGCACAAAATGGTATGTTAGGTAGAGTTTAAACTTGACAATTGCAAGTTGTTAGTTATTTCTGCAAAAAATGCAAGTGTCGTCACGATGATGTTGGAATGGCGTTGTGACGAGGGATCAACGTTGGGTTGCCCATTGTCGCATCGTCGTGACAAGAGACCCCTCCCAGTTCACGTCGCGATGTGGTGGTCGTGTCATTACGACGTGGCACACTAAGTGTTTATGAGTTGTTTTGTTTTCTTTGCAGTTTAGTCAGCATATTTTAAATGAAATTGGAGTCCAAAAATACTATGAAAGGTTTTGATAATTTGCATACTTAAGATTTAGATGTTTTTTCGTAATTCCTCAAATGATTTTGAAATTTGGTTATTTTTGATATTATGTGGTTTTTCTTTTAAGATTTAGTCCCTAAAGCTTTGGTTTTAAAATTAGATAAGAAATATTAATCAGTTTAAACTAATTCTTTCAAATAATGTTTTTAATAGAATTCTAAGAAGTGAATGTATGTCTAATTTGTTGTCTTATGTATGTTCTCATATGTTGATAGTAAAATGATGAATTTGCCCTTGGATATCGTTTGAATGTTTCGTTGGATAAAGTATGTTATTAGGGTTTGTACGACTATCTTTGATTGTTAGTTATGTATGAAAATATTATGGTGTGAATGGTGGTTTGTAGTGTGGTCACGTAAGTGACTAATGTGATGTTTCAGATTCGGGTTGAACCATTCTAGTCGGGTTTGGGGTGGCAAAAATAGTTAGATAAATGACTTAATTAGCATTTATCAACTTAATTTATTTTTATTTTTGAAAATAATAGGTTAATTAATGAACTAGCAACACATTAAATATAAAAAAAATACTTTTTATGGAAAATAGGTGCTTGGGAAATAAAACGTTTCCCATTATTATGTTTCCAAAGAAAGTAAAAAAGGTGCATGAAGCTACCTAACAAATCATGTATTTGGATGCCCATTATTATAACACAATCTCCATTATCGTCTGCCTTATATCTATGGAAGAAAATCTAAAGCAAGGACCAATTAGTTTCCCTATGTACCTCTAAGATTAAGTTATTTTTGACTTCCTTCTTTGTTGGATGGAAGAATATCATCTTTTCTCCATGATGTGATCAAGGATGCTATTTATTCTTAACATAATCCAATCACACTTTTTTTAAAAAAAAATTATAAAATTAGATTAATGTCATTCAAAAATAAAAAATATAAACTTGACGTGTGTCAAATATAAAACTCATTAAGTGTCAAGTAAGGAAGATTTAAAAAATCTTAACATGTGTCGTGCGAAGGAACTTTACACATGTAATGTAAGAAAACCCGTTAAGGAATTTTTTTTACTATAGTAGTATAGATTTGTCATATAATAAAATTTAGTAATGTCATATTAGTAGATTTATTGTTTTTATCTAATACTTATAGGTACCTTTATTGGTGTTGTTTGATGTACCGTTTCGAATTTATTAGTATTCTTTAAATATTTTTCATATATCTAATCTACTTTATAGATTATCAGTAAAATATAAATATTATATACATGAAAATATATCTTGATTATACAATTATAAATATGTTTATATATAAATATAATCATAAAAATGATCAACACAAAAAATACTAAAATTTTGTTTAAAATATCAAAATCTAGTAATAAATATAAATCGTTATTTTCCAAATGAATTGAAACACTTCAATATTGATTGAAACAAAACTTTAAGTATTCTAACTTTAGAAGAAGAGCTTGACCTTTGACCTTATGATTAACAGTTAAACGCTTTAACCTTGTATATATTGGAGGCACACAAGGAAACTAAATGGTTTTTTCTTTAGATTTCCTGTTAACCTCCAATATTTAGTTACTTTAGATTTCCTTATTGGTAACCTTAAGTGAAATATCATAGATACAAGATTTTTTTCTTGTTTTATATGATGTGTGGGAAGATATAATGGAGATTGAGAAGATTTACGGGATGTTTTAAAACATGACAAGACTAGAAGTAATATTTTAGTTACTACTTGAAAGGTATCTATTGCAAATACCCTATCTTCCAATTTAGGTTTGATTTATTATTTATCGAGTTTGCCTGAAGAAGATTGTTGGTCAATTCTTAAACAATTTGCATTTGTTGGAAAGGATCAACTCTCTTAACAAAATTGTGAGACCTTGGAATGCATTGGGAAGAGAATTTCAAAGAAAAGTAAAAGTTTGCCGCTTCTTGCAAAAGCTCTAGGATCCCATTTACAAAAAAGAGAAGCTAGAGTATAGGATGATATCAGTGACAAAAAGCTATGCAATTTGGATGTGTGAGAACTTGTTGTGTATTATTTGTTCTTGAGTTATCATGATTTGCCGCAGATAAGAATCAAAGACTATTTCTTGTATTGTGTAACCTTTTCTAAAGGATTGCAAATCCAGATAGATAATTTAATCAGGCACTGAATTGGACAAGGTTACTTATGCAGGATCTAGTGCTTTAAGTGTAGTATTTTCGTCTATGTACACATATAATTTTTTCGAACAGATTGGTTAATAAAATTATCCATGAATTACATTAATACTTTGTATATTGTCCTCATGTGATTTTTGCACGTAATGAAAAATAGAAGTAAATGTTACTCATTGGTTATCTAATGTATAAATTAATACTAAAGTGGTATTATGTGGTCGGATCGTAATACAGAAAGACAACTTGTATTAGTAAACGAACCTAAATATGTCCCTAATCTAATCGATATGAGTAAACTAATTAAAAGACTAATATGTCATCTATTAAGACCAATTGGGGAGATTCTTTGCCTTGGACATTGGAGGGGATGACTCCCAAAAAATAGAGACATAGATGTAATTGAATGGACTGACAGTACATCAGACTAGACCCAAGAATAATAAATTTTGAATCCGTTTATGAAATTATTCACTTGTGACATTCATAGTGTATCATACATAAATTCTGAGTGGATGATGGGTTATGTATGCGTGACTCATATGCTTCAATTTAATTCGATTCAATTCATTTTCACACTAAAGAAAAGAAAAGTATTTCTAGTTCTGTGTTTGATTCGATTCATTCGAGTCTATGCTCGAAGTAGTTCGTGGTCCAAGAACAGTGGAGAAGATCATATAGTTGAAAGCCAGGAACAACAAAGATGGACTGACCATACATTAGACTGGACCCAAGAATAATAAATTTTGAATCCGTTTATGAATTTATTCCTTGTGACTTTTATAGTGTGGCATACATAAATCCTGAGTGGATGATGGACTACATATGCATGTCTCATATACTTCGATGCGATTCGATTCAATTCATTTTCACACTAAAGAAAAGAAAACTATTTATGGTTCTGTATTTGATTATTCAAGCCTACACTCGAAGTAGTTCATGGTACGAGAATAATAGAGAAGATTATTTAGTTGAAAGCCAGGAACAATAAGGATCCGTCTATCCGAAAACACAAGTGCAAATTTGACCTAAGATTTATTGCTATAAATATTACATACTGAGTCGATTTTCAAATTTTTTTAATTTTTCCTGTAAAAGAAAACGTTTTCAAACTATATTTTTTTCAACAATTTAACTTCTAGTGACAATGTAGAGAGGGAAGACGAGGTTGAAGCTACAGGTAAAGAGTACTTTCAACACTTAACATCTTGCTTTTTACTTCAAGATTTCGTGGAAGAAAATGATGTTGGGATCGTTGGATGTAAGATGCTATGACATAATAAATGATCTCCTACAGTATTTGGCAAGAGGTAAATGGATATGAAAACAAGAAATTACAATTACCTTTGAATGACGCTCGCCACTTGACGGTCATCCTTGAACAACAAAGTCGTTTTTCCTAAATAATTTAAAGGGGTAGCTATTGTTGGATATGGTGTTTTAAGTGTAATAATTTTATTTGTATTTTTTTTAATAGATTGGTTCATAAAATAAATTCGTCCTTGATTGAAAGTTGAGTCATACTTTTTAGAATTTAAATTTATTTGGATCTGATTTGAATTTATTTAAAAAATCATTTTATTATTTAAATTACAATAAAAATATTAAATATGTTTTTATAATAACATTTATATTACCTTTTATCATTAAATTCAAAAAAAAATTATTAATAAAATAATAATTCAAGTTAGATCCAAGTGGAGTGGACTTGGCAGGTCTAGTTGAACCCTATCCATGGGTAATTTAGACTTAGTGGATTATAGGCCCAACTGGCCTCTTTACAGAAATCACAATCTCAAGTTTTTATATTTAATTAGTATTGAGAAAATTTAATATGAAAATATATATAAAAAAATAACACCAAATGCTTCATAAATATCTCAGTCATTAAAATATTAATCACTTATCTAATTATTGATAAAGCAATTTGCGTATTTGTTCTATGTTTTATATCGTATTTAATGGATTATATAAATAGTAAACTGTCAATAATTCTTTAATAAATTCGTGGTCTATGATTTTTTTATATGTTTGTATACTCATTATTTTCCTATTAAAAAAATGAATTGAACAGAATTGGTTTACACGTGGTATACAATAAAAAATTCATGAAAGAGAAAATTATTAATTATTTTATTAATGGTACTATATAATTTAGAAAAATAATAATAAACACTCGTAGTAAGCGGTGAAGGACAAGTTCATCAACACAATAAATGCTTCAACCTTAGTATCAATAGAACACCATGTCATATTGACATTTAGTTCTATCACAACTCAATCACAACATATCTAGAGAATTACAAGCATTAAATATGACAATAAAATCAGCTTCTGAGTCCAACGTGATGGATAAAAATGGACGAAATAAATGAGTATCCACTAAACTGGAGAAAACAGTCATAAAACCATCATTAAGATCACTTATAAAAGAAATACTACATGCCTAAGACTAAAAAACATGTAACAAGAATAGACTTATAAAATTAAATATTTATTAAACAATAAAAAAAATTCTAAAAAGTGTTAATATTTTTTTAATAAATTTTTGTGGTATAATTTTTTATATGTTTAAATGCTCATATTAAAAAAAAGTGAATTGAACAGGGTTGGTGCACATGTGGAATAATATTTAGAATATGCCTTCCTTACGTTTAAATAAATTAGATTAAAGTTTTGAATATAAAATTTATAATAAATTCAGAGTCAACATCAAATTGCTATCATAAATTGTACAAAATATATAATGCTTTGATGCACAAACATAAATACAACTTAAGAAAATAATTAATACACATAATATACAAATAATATAGGATTTTTTTTTATAAAATTATAATAAAATCATAATTATAAATTATGCAAATATGAAATATATTAAGAAACGCAGAAACATAAGATAAAAAATAATTTAAATACAACTTAAAAATAATATAAATATGTAAAAAAATTATAAAAAAATAATTGGTAATACACAAAACTTCTTATAACTAAATACCTAAATCAACTTTGAAACTGTATTGAAAATCGTTTATCCTTTCATAGTATAGTTTTTCTTTGGGATAAATCTCAAAATTATTCATGAACTTTAATTTGGTGCAATTATTCCCGTGAAATTTTAATTGTGGTGATTCAAATGTATATTTGAAACTTTAATTTTAATTTAATCATACACGTTTAAAAAATTAAATACATATATTTATTTTTATATTGAATAAATATAATTATTTATGTATGTAATATATAAACATAAAATGATATTATATCAATAATTTTATTAATAATTTATGAGAATTAAATCAAATCATAATTTTATATATAAAATTACACATTAATCCCTTTTTATATTTATCCCTTTTTTCTTTTCATAACAATAAAGTTTTATACCTTAAATAAATTTAACGAATTTCATTGACTTCAATTACGTGTTTCGTTTTTTTTTTTTTAAGAAATTCAATTACGTGTTTCCATAACCACATTAATATATTTAATTAAGGAATTTCATGCAAATTAAGATTTGCATTTACAGCAAGTATAGATAATATAAAAAAAAATAGTTGACTTAAACAAATCCAAAAATATGAGTTGGCTTTTATGAATATATAAATAAAATAAATCCCAAATGAAGAATATGTTATAAAAATCAAAATTGATGTGCACGCTTCCATAAAAACAGGTACACGCTACTATGATTTGATTTAACAGCCAATTCTACAAAATATAATTAATTTTAGTCAAAACTATATATCTTTAATTTTAAAAACTAATAAAATCATAATTTAATAAATATAAATTTTTTAACGGGTTACTAAAAAAATAGTTTAAACTATAAGTAAATTAATCGTACTAAAAATATTAAATACACTTCAATTGTTTATTATGATTTTTTTTTAGTTGATAGCGAGTTGATTTATGACACGAAAAATAAAATTATGTAACAAATATGTTTATAAAAGTTAGCATAAATAATAATTAAAGTTTTGATTGAATGGTAAAATGTAGATATAAAAAAAACTAAAAATATGAGTTCAACTTTTATTATGCGTGTTTATTTTTTTATATAAAAGATATCATCAATAACATAATCATAAAATGAGTATATTTTGGTCTTTACCAACTAAATTGATATCTGATTAACTTGTAGCTCCATTCAATCAAGTGTTTTATAATATCTTTATATTTAGAATTAATTAGACATTTTGATATATTCAAAAATTACATGAAAAATATTATTATTTTAATACGTAAAACTACCCATAGTCCTTTCTGAACTCTTTAATAGGAAGATAAATATGTTTTAGCACGCTTGAATCCATATCCTTATACATAAATAATAATATTAATGCTAACCAAACTAATATTCAATCGATAAAAATATATTATTTTAAAAAACCAATGTAAAAATCCTAAAAAAAAAAATACATAAATCGTTCTCGTGCATATTTATTATATTATTATCATTAGATACAGTTTTAAAATCAATCTACTTAATCATATTAACAGTAATGTTAAATGGATAAGATTGACAACTGTTTGGGATAAACTACTTGGACCTCCCCAGCTCAGCATCTTTTGTCTTGAAGTTCTTTTTAGTATATTTTCTTGTCATTTTCAACTAAAAAGCACGTGTCTAATAATAAAATAGCAAAAAGTAAAAAATAAACTCATAATATTTATTAAATTCGGAAAAAATAAATTCCTTAAAATGGAACTAAATTTTCAACCTTGAAAACATATTTTTAACCAAATAAAACAAAGGTAAATTATTATTAAATTATTAAAAAAAAAACAAACATCAATAATTATTAGTGAAAAACAAGAAGGAAAGAAATAGGATTAAAATATGACGTAATGAATTACTTTAACATTTTTGTCTTATGTAAATAAATAAATTATTATTTAATTTATATCCAAATATATACTCATGTTAACGATAAAGATAGTACATTAAAATTGAAAAGGTCAACAACCTTCGAAGTGTTTTTATTTTAAAATCTTTACAATTTTATCATTCAATTTTTAAGTTTTAAGGTATTATCATTTAATCAATCAATCCGTTAAACTTTTTTTGACGGTTGATTATACATGTCAAATCATATTTTTATTTTTATTTTAATCATTAAAAAATATCTTTTTTTTTTGTGTGTGTAATAAAAACAAACAAGTAGATTACATTAATTAGTCTAATCAGAAGGGATATCCTCGATAAGTTGAAGTCCCTTGAGTCTGTTGAAAGTTATCTTAGCTATACAATTTGCTTCAAATTTCTCTTCACGAGGAATATACTCAAGCTTCCGATGTCCAATAACCAATAAGAGCTGTTGAATATGCCTAATAAGCGCAGAAGAATATGGTTTTGAGGAAGTATCTTGAATAGGCTAAAAGAACCTCTCGATTATCAAATCTGATCACCACTCCATTATAGCTCCGACTCTATAAGATCGTCAAACCATCAAGAATCCTCTAGAGTTCAATGTTAAACACCGAACAGTGTCCCAAACTTCTGTCAAAACCCAGAATCCAACCGCCTCGACAATCAAAAGAAATTTAGGTTTCATACACAATTATTAAAGATGAGTTATTTACGTTAATTTTAATTTTGAAAAATAGAATAATATTTTTAAAATTTAGAAGAAGATTAAATTCATTAATTTCAATATTATAGTAACAAAATTTTTCAATAAATTATTTAATTGATTTTTGTATTTTGAAATTTAAAATTTCAATATTGAAAAAATATTTAGAACTCAACAAGGGGGTAAGCAAGTACAATTTGACAATTTTTTTTAAAGTATTAATTTAGTTTCTACCACTTTTTCACTTTAGTCCTTAATATTTTTTATCCCAACCAACACTTAAAAAAAAAGATATTTTTTTGGGCAACCAAAATAAAAGTAATTTAAAAGTTGAATGACCAAAATAGAAGTGTGAACATGATGTGATATGTACAGTTAATCGCAGTTAGAAATTTAACACTAAATTAATTAAAATGAAAACACCCTAAAAATTAAGTAACCAATTAGATAGTTACCCAAATTTAAATACAAAACAAAAATAATAAAAATATATACTAAAACTGAAAATTCAATAAATATATTGCAAAATTATTTTTTAAAAGTTCCAATAAAACTACTATTGATAATTTTATTATTAGAAAATAATAGAATGTTAAAAAAATATTTTCATATTTTATAATTAAATTTAAACAATAACATAATGTAATAATGAAAACAGTAATTTTGAATGGAATAATCGATATCGTGTCCCTAACATATGGTGCATATCATAATGGCCATTTGGTAACTAACACATGAGGGATGAAGTATGTGGTAAGCACGATTTTCCCACAATTTTTTTTTTTATTTTCGCAAATACATAGGCAACAGTGCCCCACTAGAAAACTCTCAGAAAAAAAGACAAGAGTTCAGAGAGAAAAAGAAAACAATTTGTCTGAAAAATATCTGTGAAAAGACTAGGGAGCTCGTTGTTTTTCTATTTTCATTTTCTATATAAATAGTTCAGGTTTGGTTGGATTTTGGTGGTCTGTTTTTGTGGTTTTATTCTTCTTCTTCTTCCAACTTCGTGTCTGTAAGAAAATTCCCTTGTTCATGTTTTTTTCTATTCCAAACGGTACCCTCACAGTTTGCAGAGATGCAGCTGGAATCGCTGGTAATGTAATCTTCCTTCTTCGTTTATTTCTTGTAAAGTTCATTTATTTTTTCCAGAAACTTCGTTTTTTGATTGAATTAAGAATGACCCATTAGTCCATTCTTGAAGATGAACTAATTAGATTAATGCTTTTTTTCTAAAAAAAAAAATTTGATTGATTTGAAAATGACCCATTAGTCCATTCTTGAAGATTTTGGAGCTTAAGGGATCATCATGATTGTTTTTTTTTTTTTTTTTTGAATGTTGCTGGGAATTGGGTATTGTTTAAAGTTGAAGTTTGATTTTGTTGTTGGAATTGCTGAAAGTTAATTATTTATACATAATTTATTCTTCAAATAGTTGGTGGTTCTTTTTTCTTTTCTTTTTTCTGGATTTAAGTTGATTCTGAGAAACTGAACTTTATTTGCAGAAATTAGGGAATGATTAGAATTTGTGATATTTTTCATGTCATGTCATGTTTTAATTATGTTCCTCTTATTGTATTACTGTCGTGTCTAAATTTGTTGGATTCTTGCCTGGTTTAGTACAAATAGGAACGTCTCAACTAAAAATTGTAACATGGTCAATGTTTAGATCACCCTGGCTTCCCTTTTATGCTTTGTTCCCTGCTAGGGTATGGTGCGTCTGGTTCGGATAATGTTTGAACCGACTTTTTGGAGCAGAAAAGAGTTTTGTTCTGTTTTATTGATCTTAATTAGCGTATGAATGTTTGTTTGTTGTTCTTCTACCATAAGTCTCTAAGTTCTGAATGGAGTTTCCATCTTCGGTAGGGATGCTTTACATGCATCAATAATTGTTATTGAGGCAATGTACTTTTCGATACTCGAGAATAAATCTAACCACGATTGCACTTTTGAAAGTTTGTTGTTATTCTACCATCAGTCTCTTCGTTCTTAACAGTATTGCCATCTCCGGTACCGGTGCTTTACATGGACCGATAGTAGTTCTTTGAGGCAACATGCCTTTTGGTCCTTGATAATTGTAAATGTCATTTGATGATTTGATATATTGAGTTTGTTTGCTTTATATGCAAGTTTCGATGGGAAAAATCATATAAAACGACTTCAATCTGATCTCAATCCGTGTTTATTTCAGGGAACATCTTTGCTTTCGGGCTGTTCATATCACCCATGTATGTTCTACTTTCTAAGTATCTTAATCCAGGTTGTAAGAATTTGTTTTATGAAGGAATAGATTCTTATATCTTATCCTCTGATTAGTTCCGATTATTGCTTTTTGTTTTAACTTTTCAGACCCACATTTAAAAGAATTATCAGAAACCAATCCACCGAGAATTTTTCGGGATTGCCTTACATATATGCCCTCTTGAACTGCTTGATCTGCACGTGGTATGGCACGCCCCTGGTATCTCATGACAACATACCGGTTATGACGGTCAATTCGATCGGTGCAGTTTTTCAGATTACCTACATTGTCACCTTCATTGTATATGCCGATAAAGAGAAAAAGGTTATCTAAAATTTTCAAATTTATATGCATTTGTTGTTCTGGCTATGATGATCATACCCTTATATTATGTTTGTAAATTGTCTGTGTGTCGGAATAAGAACTTCAAGAAAAATGAAACCTCCAGCTAATATAGGTGTTGTTTTCAACTGCTGGTCATATGATTTGTGTTGATGACAGATGAGGATGCTTGGAATGCTACTCGCAGTTTTTGGCCTACTGGTGATCATAGTTGCTGGGAGCTTGCAGATAGCTGACCGAGCAACACGGTGGATCTTTGTTGGGCTTTTAAGTTGTGCTTCTCTCATTTCAATGTTTGCTTCCCCTTTGTTTATAATAGTAAGTCGATCGGTCAAAAGCACTACATTTGATTGTTTCTGAAAATTCATTATTGATGACATGTTATCTCTAACACAAACTTTGTTCCCAGAATTTAGTAATTCGAACAAGGAGCGTTGAATTCATGCCATTCTATCTCTCCCTCTCGACATTCTTGATGAGCACTTCGTTCCTCCTATACGGTGTCTTTAACTTTGATGCCTTTATTTACGTAAGCTTCCTCTAACATCGACGACAAATTCTTTTTTTTCGTTATAAAAGTTGTTAGTTTTATGCTTTAAAATTGGCTCTTTGTTTTTTCAGGTTCCAAATGGAATTGGAACTATTTTGGGGATTCTACAACTCGCGTTGTACTTCCGATATAAAACAAAGTCCATGGAAGAATCCAATGAACCACTCATGGTATCACAAGCGTGACTCTTACTTTCCCCCGGAAAGGTAATTTCTTCTATATTCCGTTTCTACGCTTCAATGCTTTTTCAATGGCGTGTAGGTGGAAAGTTTTTTGATGTTGAGGTGTGTATAGTGATGGGAACCTTTGATGTATGGTTTCATTCGTTGTATTATTCCGAACATGTTCTGATTCTTTGTCTAAACAAATTTGTTCGTCGACACTCCGATTTATTACGGACAGTGTCTAGGCTTTGCATGTATGAGCGAAGCAAAAATTCATTTCGGTTTGAGATCGACTCGTTTACGTATCGCTACTGTGTTTGCAACATACAACTTTCCAACAGAATTTGTGCACACTTGAATGTGTGTGTTTGCAGGTGATGAACTTGATCGATCTATGTTATTCGGATTCGGGCATAAATATCATATGCAGATATATGTTTCAAACACGAGTTTATTCAATTTTAAAAAGCTTTTGCATATATTTGGAGTTTATATACATGTATGTAAAAATGTGCTAATTCGATTCAATCCCGGTGAAAGTGGTCTCCCCCTATAAGTAGAAAGCCGAACTTAAATAAGCTCAATCATGTGAAGGATATGTTCCTATGGATTTTTCATTTTTCCAATTTTCTTTTTTTTATCGAAACTATTTTTCGATTTTTATTTTTTGTTTCGAAATACTAGGGCTAATAGAGTAATTTTGTACATGAGAAAAGTTTGAATTACATTCCCGAAAAACTTTGTTCGTGTTACAAGCTAATTGTGTACGGAAATTAAAGCAGGTCCCTTAATGTTGTTCTCACAACTCCTGTGGATTTTCCCTGAAAATGATTACCGATAATATGTTAGTAGGGAATCTAATGTAGTGTTACTATGTAGTAAAAATTTCAACTTCAAATGTTGGACTTGAGCTTAGATTGAATAACTTGATTCGAAATTTAATTTTTATGCTTGACTTTAAATTTAATTATTTACACTCCATATTAATCTAAAATAAATAATAAATAAATAAGTTGACTAAGTTCATAAGTTATTTGAATCAAATATTAAGTTACTGGATTTTATTTTTAAGTTGAATTTTTTTTTGTTTTTGGTGAAAAGTTGAATTTAGATTTAGGGATTAAAAATTCTTGCTTTCCTTTTTTGTATTTTATTGGGTACTTAAACTTTTAAAATGTATCAAATTTTTTTTTCCAAAAAAAGTAATTAAGTTCTTGGTTTTTTTTTTTTCACTCAATTAAGTACTTGAATTGCAAAATGCATCAAAAAATCTCGTTAACCATTAGTTTTGACGGTTAGTTATTGCTCCTAACTTTTTTCAGTTAAAATCACCCCGTGTCATAATCATAGCATGATATGTTGCAAAAAACGTATAAAAATAAAAATTAATAAGAGTTATAAAAGTTATTAAATTTTAATAAAAAATTATAAAATTTTGTAAAATTTTATAAAAATAATAAAAAATTATAAAATGCATCAAAAAGAACCTTTAACCATTAATTTTGACCGTTGATCGTTAAAGTTAACGACTGTTAGTTTTTTTCAGTTAAAGCCATGTGTCGCAACACAGTGTGACATGTGGCGAAAATTGATAAAAAAGTATAAATCAATAAAAATTATAAAATACTTCTTTTAGTATGATAATTTTTATAATTTTTTTACGACTTTATAAAACTTTATAATCTTTTTTTATATTTTTATATATATTATATTTTTTTATAATTTTTATTAAAATTTAATCATTTTCATAACTTTTATTGATTTTTATTTTTATCAATTTTTGCCATATGTCACACTGTGTTGGTTACACATGATTGCTTTAACAAAAAAAAATTAGGAATGGTTCAAGTATCAAATTGAGTGAAAAAAGCAAGGGTTTAATTGCTTTTTTGAAAAAATTTGAAAGCTTTTTTTATATATTTTGAAAGTTGAAACACCCAATTAATTGCAAAACAAAAACAGAGGTTTAATTATTTTTTTTTTAAAAAATTGAGTCTCTTTTATACATGGTGAAAATTCAAGTACAAAGTGAATGAAAAAAGAAAAACAATGATTAATTATTATTTTTTTGAAAAGTTTAAGGGTTTTTACGCCCTTAATCCTTGAATTTAATAAAGGGACCAAAAAATTTCCCATATGCCCACATGTTTTTCCCTTAACTTGTAGTGAAAATTTCACTTTGTCCCCTGTATTCTAAGTAAAAGTAAATCTCACTTTGGCCCTCCATATGTTTGCATTTGATTGGATTAAATGGCCACGTGGAAATTTTCTTTTAGCAGGAATGGTCAGGTGACTAAAGTGAGGGACGAAATAAAAGTAGCAAGAGCAAAGTGATCAAAAAAATAGTAAAAAGACTAAAGTGAAAATTCACTATAGTAAAAGGGCCAAAATATATATTAAACCTAAATTTGTTTAAGCTTTACTGTACGTATGATTTAATATTTTTGTATGAAATGAAGTGAAATCATTGATTTTAGCTATGGAAGAAACTGATAAAATAATCACCTGACTATCGTTCGCCTGATCGGGAAGTCTCTTGACGGAATCATCAAGCAACTGCCCTCTTTCATCATACAAAATCAGCCCACTAAACCGCGGCAGTTCACATTTCTCCCCCATAAGTATCGGTCTTTGCCACACCGGCGAATCCGAGTTATGGCTTCGCCACCCCACGCTATCTCCATACTCTTCCAATCCCAACAACGGCGGTGGCCTCTCTTCCCACCTAAAACTCCTCTCTCGCCACCGTTTAGCTCCGCTCCACATCACTGATCCCATCAACACCTTCTTCGATACCCAACTGCAACCCGGCTCACACCACTTCGCATTCATCGAACCATCCCCGACCGCGTCTCCGTCCACCACTTGCTTTTTTCGAGCTTTCTTTTTGAGAACCGTGGCGGCACAAAGACCAACAATGGCGGATGCAGTACAAACGAAGACGATGACTGCTTCTTGTGTTGTAAGCTTCCATTTCTCCTCTAAACTCCACAATGCTTCCATGGATTCTAACGAACTAAAGATAAACTGCGCTGAAACGTATAATGCATGTATGTAAATGATGAAATATATGTTGGGTTACGAGCTGATAATATCAATGTGCGTTTACGGTACGAAGACATTAAAATTTGGATAACAATAATAGGATATATAAATATAAAAAAAATCTGGGTTTAGATTATTGCAGTGGAAAAGAGGGAGCTTTCACATGAGAACCACCGTCGTCACTTGTTTTAGCCGTTGGGAATGTATCACCACCGATTTAGGGTAATAATGACAATTCACGAGGCATGCATGGTTGGAATGATGAATTTATTTTTTCAGTTTCATGAAGTGAATGATCAAAATTATTATTTATTGTAAAATTTTTAAAAAATAAACTTCAATTAATTTTTAAATAAATAAATTTGTTAATATTAAACCTAAAATAATTTTTTTTAACAAACAATAAATATTATTAGTAAAAAAAAGTCTCAATCATACTTCAAGAAAATATTCTTTTAATTTTAAATAAAATTATTTTCCTTTTTTCACCTACTCTTATTTATACTAATTCTTTTCACTCCATTATTTTTAATTTTTCATTATTATTTTTAATATAAATGTCTGGTTACTTGCTCTAAATATACCCATTAAAATCATGGGGGTAAAAAACTGCTTGTGTATTTTTCATTACAACGAGTCTCCTACGAAAAAGGGAGCAATTTATTTCACCGAGAGAATTCAATGATACAACATTCTAATTACAGGACATAAATTAGATAAACGGGAAACTAGCAAACACCCTTCACAATGGAACCCTCAGCTAACCGCACCTCACCTCTCTCTCTCTCACTCTAATTAGATTCATCTAGCCGACATCAACAAGACAAATCCAGGCTCAAGACAATCCATAATGAACTGTCCCGGCATTCCTGTGCGCTGCTACAGCGACGGCTGCAGCACCAACTGCACCGAACTGGGACTGTGCCTGGAGAAGTTTAGCATCTATGGGTAACCTTTGCTCGGTCTTGGTCTGAGTTCTGTAATAGGGGTTGCTGTTCATATCGAATGCAGTTCCTGGGGATGGTTTTGCCACCATGCTAAACTGTTGTTGCGGTTTGGTTTGCAGATTTCTGTCGGCCTGTGTTCCGGATTTCTCTTGATTTAGGAGGAAACAATGGGGGGAGACATTCTGTGGAGGGACTGCATTTCTGTAGAAGTTCTTAGCGTCATAACCATCTTTAATGTTTTTCACGTCCTCATATGGTACAATGGATCCGACAACTCTCCCAGGCTTTGCTGTACGGAAAGGATAACACTTCTGGCTCAGCAAAATAGTAAAACAAACAAAAGGGAAAATAAAGCCATAACGAGTCTACTTGGCTCAGACCGACATCGAATGTGCGCCGTAATGGGATAACATATTCATGAAACTATTACGAAATATGGTTTCAATATTCAATGACCAATAGAAATGAAAGGCAGAAAACATTCATACCTGAAGGCACCCTAGGCGGAGGCCGTGTTGGCTTTGGTCTACTAGAAATTACATCCATTGCTTTCCTGGCATCCGCTTCTCTATCTTGTCGGTTCTCGCACGAAACTGAAGTTGACTGTGTATTTGGAGTAATACCATTTGAATGGACGGTAGGCCTGCAAATAAACAGAACAAAAATTGGACATATATAACTAGATACAACACTCAGACCCGGGGCCAACTAACATAGAAACCGAATTGTCAGGAACATGTAAATACCTTGGGAGAGACACATGCTTCCTCTCCAGAGGGAAAACTGGTGCACTTCTACCACCATTTTCCTCGAGATATGCAAACTGCTTTTTGAATTGACCGACAGGACTGTAATGAAAAAAAACCATAATATAAGCAAGTGGACTAAATTGAAAAAATAAAACAAGATACGAAAAATCATAAGTTATGATTACTAGATTATGCAATTAGAAAGCATTCGAACCTAGGATAAAGGAAATTGGATCCTTCATGTCCGTTCAGGTAGTCTTTGAGCAGCTGAGGATGATATTCTAGTGCCTCCCTGTAAATTAATTCCCTTATGTCCTCCTTTGTCACGCGTCGTCTCTCAAACTCGAACTCTAGTTTTGATATTTGTTGACAAGAAGGTTCCCTCTCGATTTTAGACAAGCCTTTGAAGTAAGGGTCGGCTAATGCCTGTTAAATTAATACAGAAAAGTTTCAGTGTGTTGAAAAGAACAGGTAAACTCTTGGTCACAACATTGACATGCCCAATAAAGCCCCATATAGAAGACACCATTTTTACGGCATTAAAAACAAGATAAACCCACCTCCTCTGCGGTTGGCCGGTCCTTGGGATCAAATGCTAACAGCCTCTGCAATAACCGCACTGCTAACGGGTCTGCATTTGGAATTTTTTGTGAAAATGGCACGGGTTTTTTTTTCCGCATTTCAGACAAGTATTTTCTTGCTTTGTCATTTCGAACCTGCACTTACCATATGAACCAGAATCACCAATTTGTAACAAAACAAGCACACACACATACGCACACAACAAAAAGGAGAAAGAGCAAGTTGCTGTACCCCGGAAATGGTCTCTAGTGAAGGTGTCCCTATAAGATCAGTGATCAATTCTAACTGATGAACTACACTTTTTCCAGGAAATAGGGGCTTCCCCGTCAATACCTCGGCAAAAATGCAGCCAATGCTCCAAATGTCTATAGCCGGAGTATACTGCGCAAAGTTTTCAACAAAAATCAAGATTTAAATAATTAATATTTAAAAGTCACACCCCAAGTAAAGCACTGCAGTGAAACAGACATAACCGGACACAATTACCTGGACGACAGATTTTTCAACTTCCAGGAGAGTTCATAGTCCTCCCTGAACAACAATTATTTTAATCTAGGCATTACTACTTACTAAAAAACACTCAAGCATTCTTTATACATATTAAGAAAACATGTTGATTTTCTATGTAAATAACTCAAACAAGCCATAGTATCTCGATGATTGCACTTCAACACTATATATCATCCATAGTTTAATGTAATGAGAATCATTAAACGAAATAATAAAATAAGATAAACAGTCGACAAAATTTTAAAACCAAAACACAAATCTGACACATTGAACTCGTAAGTGAACTAGATGATGCTAAACAACAAATCTCCGCTAAGCTTTTGGTCCATAATACAATACATCACACTTTACCATATTAAACTAAAGGTCACATACAGCACAAAAGTCCTACCTTAGAAAAGAAAGATCCACATAGCTCTGGAGCCCTATACCACCGCGTAGCAACATAATCCTGCAACGAGCATTGGAAAATGACAACTATGTTAAATATTCATATCCACTCTTCTTTATGAAAAAAATGAAGGCATGCAAAAAATAAAATAAAATAATACATACCGTCCAGAAGACTGTCGTTGGGGTATCATTAAATGCAACTCTTGCTAGCCCAAAATCACAAACTTTGAGCTTGCAATTTGCATTTGCCAGTATATTCTTCGGTTTAAGGTCACGATGGTACACATTGGCTGAAATCAAGAAGTTACAAATCAGTATAAATTTGCAGTTACTTCAAGGACCCTACCACAACCAATTTCCCCTCTTTAAAGCATGTAAGGATAACAAGGCTAGGAAACAAAAACCAAAGCAAATAAAATTATTACTTCTACTAAAGAGAGGAACATCCACTTTTCACTGAAAACATTGCAAGTGAAACATTGCAGAAATGTACGAGGGAGGGAGGGGAAGGGCTTTTACCTGTATGCATATATTTCATTGCACGAAGCATTTGGTAAAGGAAAAACTGGTGATGCTCTCGTGTTAAGTCATCATTAGCTTTGATGACTTGGTGAAGATCCGATTCCATGAGCTCGAAAACAACAAATAAGTCTTTGAACTCCCTCTTTGATGGTGGCAACATTATACGTTTAATTTCAACTATGTCGGGATGTCTAAGAAGCCTAAGTAGCTTGACTTCACGTAAAATCCTAATTGCATCAGACATATGCTCAAATACATCTTGTATTTTCTTTATTGCAACTTTCTCACCAGTATGTGTGTCAAGCGCTGCACAAACTACTCCATAGCTTCCCTTACCAATGACTTCAAGAATCTTGTACCTGTTTGCATCCCCATATTCAGTGAAAAAGTCCATCTCTTTTAGCTCCTGAAGAATAAAAGAGAAACTCGATCAGAATCATGCATTCTTCGAACAAAAGTAAAATTATCCACGGACTTCAGAAACGAAAAAGTAGCAGCAACAAGAGCATGAAAAACAACAGAATCATGCATTGTTGGATCCCACAGAATATACAATACACAAAATATTTATTTATGAATTTAAATATGCAAATCCTTGCATGAATTGGCTCCAAAAGATAACCATTCAATCTAAAAGTTGCTTAATGAAGTGAAACCCAGGAGTCTTCCTATAGCAAAATTAGTAACCTTCAAAGATGCAAAACTACGACATTAAGAATAAATCCAAAAGTCTTTGCTTTGGGGAACAGAATGAGGTACCAAATGTTCTTTCTTAGCTTCACCATTTATATTAGTCAAAAATAGCACAAAGAATCTATCAAAATATATTCATTTCTTGCAGTTCAGAAAAAACTAGAAACAAAATCAACACCACCTTTAGTAAAGAAAACCAGATTGATATGAATCCAATAACATATTACAAAAAGAAAAAGAAAAAGCATTTCAAGTTTACAACATTAAGCATTTCAAGTAATTCAAAGAATTCCAACATTTTAAAAGACAATGAACATTTTACATTTACTCCTACTATTAACGAATAAAACAAGACAATAAATTGCATCAATCTGATAATCATGATCATCCAACTAAAGCACCTTTAAAAGCTACAAATGCAGAACAAGTTTAAACATTTTTTAAACTTCTATGTTGATTGAATAGCCTGAATTTTAAGAACAATTTAAGGTTCTAGCTTTTTTTCTCTTCCTTTTCACTATTAGTTTCTTCATTATATAAACTATGCCTGTTCAATCTCAGAGCATATGAACACAAAAGCTTATAAATAAATTAAAGGAAAACATCTAACCAAATATGAACTTTATGAATTTAACTTTTAAATTGAATATAACAAGGTTTGTTAACTTAAATTTCAATTACCTTAAAATCGATAAAACCTAAGCAAGATCTTTTCCAACAAGACATCAAGAAGAAAGAATAATCTTTAAATTTTCTTTGTCGAAGCCATGTTAAATGCAATTAAACGCAGATCTTAAAATTCCTAAAATTTCAAAAGCTTTAAACTTAAAAACAAAAAAAAAAAAATTACAACCCTAAAGGAAAAAAAAAGAAACTAACCTTCTTCAACTGATTTTGTTGCATCTTTTCTTCAACCCAAATTAAGAAACCACCAAAAAGATCTCTTCTTTGTTTTTGTTTTTTTTTAATTCCCTCTACTTCTCCTTCACTAAAACCAAAAGACCCAGATACAGAAACAAGAAAAAAAGAACAAAATTTTTCTCGGTAGCCAAACAAGAAAAAAAGCAGACTAGAAAGAGAAAATCAACCGCATTTGCCCTCCCAACACCTAGACCTACTTATTATCCACCAAACCACGCAAAAGAAGTTGTTTTTCTCCACCGTTAGATCAAAAGGTTTTAAAAAAGTTCCTGAATTCTGGGTCTTATGAAAATCTACAAGATCTGGGAGATGAAGTAAAGAGAGAACTCAAATGGGTTTCTTTTGGATCTCAAGAAAAGAGAGAAATAATAATGAGGAGGAGGAATTGAGGATCGGTGGTGAATGAAATATAAAATACTTTTTTCGCCTTTTTTTTTTTTAAAAAAATTTCTTTCTCCTTTTTTTTTTGAATATTGAAAATCAATTTTTATCCATCGATTTCAATATTATTATTTTTTGTGCCGTTTGGATCGGTACTTTGTTACGTACGGTACGTATGTATATATACGATAATGGCAGTAATGTAATTTATAATTTGCTACGTATTTAAATTTTATATTTTTAACAAGCATATAATTTTTTTTAAAATGAATTAAATGGCATTATTTTATATTTTTTGAACCTATTATTTAAGAGTAAACTATCAAAATAGTCAATTTTGTTTGTCTTATCTTACATTTTAGTTACTTACGTTATCGTGTTATAAATATTTTTTTGTCAGTAAGCCATTGATTGTTATTAACGGTGTAACGATAAGCTGACGTGGCATGTTAAATTCTCATTTCAAACAAAAAATTTAGGTTAAATTCTACAATTGGTCCCTATATTTTTTTCATTTTGAGCAATTTAATTTTTTTTATGTTCTTTTAATTTTTCTTTTTTCTCTTCTGCTTCTCCCTTTGTTTTCCTCCATTCTTCATTTATTTTAATATAGTTTTTCTATATTTTTTATTTGTTAAAATTAGTCCACAAGCTCACCTCATTCGAAAAAATTAAATTATTCAAAAAAATAAAAGTATAGAGACTAGATTTAACAAATGGCTCAGTAACTAAAATATTATAATGCGACAACGTAAATGAGTAAAACGTAATATTTCAAACATAAATAATTAAAATGTAACATAAAATAAATAAAAATAATTATTTTAATAGTTTATCCATTACGTTGTTCCTTTTTATCATGTGCTAGTTATATAATTTCAAATCACTCATTTAAAGCTTGATCAAAAAGTATATTTTTATTAAATAATGGTCTTGATATATTTAAATTTAAAATTTTATTTTATGTACTTTAATTTAATTTTTATCTTTATAATATTATTATTTAATTTTTATCTTTATAATATTATTAGCTACTTTAAATATTTAATATTATTAATTATTTTGAATAATTTGTTGATGTAATTTGTTCTTAGCCATTCCTGTCCAACACAAAAAGTTCATTTTCCACGTGACAATCAAAAGATATTATAATTTATTACAATAAAAACCAATACATTATATGTTTACTATAATTTTTTTTCCTTTTTTTTTTAATTTTGTTTCTAAGAACTTCTACAAAAATTTCATCACCATCGTGAGTTATCGCACATCACTAATTGAGAGCATGTAGAGGCAAAGTCAGAACAATCTTTTAGGAGGAGTAGATGAAATTTTAATTTTTTTTATAGTTTATATCTTTATAATTTGTATATGGTTAAATCAAATTTTTATAATTTTAGGGAGGTCAAAATATAATTTTATCTAATTTAAAATTTTAAAAAAATTAAAAGTCTAAATAGTAATCTTATATTTTAGTGGGGCCGGAGCCAAAGCTAGCCCCCTGACTTTGCCCCTGAAAGCATGTACATAATTTTTTTTTCAAACATGATTACTTAGTTAAACTTTACTATTTGAGAAATTTTTAGTTTATCTTCTTTTCGTTTTAATTTATTGTTAGTATTATTTTCGTTAGATTTATGGTTACACTGTTACGATGCATGAACAAAAATTCTCAAAACAAATATTCAATCAAATTCGTAAAGAATCGTAATGTGATGAAATTGAAGGCGAAATTGGACTTCGATGAGAGGAAAGATAAAATCAATGGGGTTTCTTGGAAGTTTACAACAGTATCCAATTGATTAATAAGAGTTTGTCATTGAAGCCTTTCTTGTTGATATTTTTGAAGACATTGATATTTGTGCAAAATAGTATCATGTTTTAATCATGTTTTATAATTAGTATAGTATGTATGTATTAACTATGATTTATGGGTTTTTTTTATTAAAAAAACATTTTCCAATTTTTAGAGCACAAATAAATTTTTAATTTAAACTTATTACAATAATTTTTTTATGAAAATAAATTGACTAAAAGAAATTAATAGAATACCTAATCCAACATAAAAATATCGTGAAAATCTTTATTCTAGGGTCAGATTATATTTTGCTCAATTTACTAAAAAATAATAAATTAATCTCTATATATTATATCAATAGTAAATTGGTCTATATTCGTCGGTATGGATCAATTTTTAACAGTAAAATTAGATGAATTTTTCAACAGAAATGACGAATTTACTCTTTAATCTAATGTACATTAACTAATTTGATATTTTCTTAATTTACTATGATTTTAATTTTTATTTTAAATTGAATTCTAATATAACAAAATAAATAAATAAAACTTAAAAACGAATTTTAAATTCAGAATTAGCAACGGTAAACAACAATGAAAATTGATGAAATGTCACGATCATCGGCGGTAGAGTTGTATGTTTCAATGTGTCTTTCACTTATTGATTTCACATGAATTTGTCAATAATACAAGGAAACTACGTGGATGCTCAACTACAATTCCTTTAATATTTATTTATTTTTTATAATAATAAATAAAGTTACGTGGGTAATTAATTAAAAATAATAAACAAAATTAATTACAAATCAATTCCATATAATTAATTAATTGGGGAATAAAGAACATAAAAGAGTTTATAGAAATTATATTTTTATATGATGATAATAATGCACATGCAAGTATTTTATATGATAAAAAACAAAAAAAGAGTTTAAAACTCGGAATTCTCTACGCATAAAAAATATAAGTAATCTAAATTTTAATTTTAAATTTGATATCATTAATTAATAATACCACTGATTAATAAATAAAAATAATTCCTTGAAAATTAATTATTTTTCTAATAGAAAAATGGAGTACCCCATGTTGTCTGGTGAATATAACACAACCCTTTAAGATTCTCACCGACAAAAAGCATATACAATACAAAACATAGGTCTAATTCTGCTCCTAGTCCCTGTACTCATCGAATTTTTGAAACTTAATCTTTCTATTTTAAATTCAAGACTCATTCGATTTAAAAACTAGAATCTAATTGATAACACTGGTAAAATTAACTTTTTATAAAATATGGGGATGTTTGGTAGCCAAAGTTTTGGGCTTTTTTTAGTTGATTTGAACACAAATGGAGGATTAAGTAGTCAAATCGTCTAATTGTAGTATTTAGTGAATAGAAGTTTGCAAGAGCTTGTCGAGTTAAAACCTCCAAAACAATAATGTTAAGATAGATAACTTTTTTCATAGCTGATTGATAATGAGATATGTGGAATGACATATCTGACCATACTTCCTAAAAAATTACTCACTTTGCCACTATGTACAATTATATCGATACACTATTAATATTTTGTAAAAATAAAAAAAGAAATAAAAAAAATAAAAAAAAAAAGAAAGAACACACAGATTTTACGTGGAAACCCTTTCGGGAAAAAAAACCACGGGCAGAGGAGAAGAAAAATTCACTATGTCGAATTCGAATCTATTACAAGAGGAATAGACCATGTCTATTTATAGGCTTATAAAGCCATATTCTAATAGGAGTGTAGTAAGATTGAAACTCCTTATTCTAATCAATATCAAATAGATGGAGTTTAATAAGGTTTAAAAAACCTTATTCAAAATAAAATAAAAGAAGTGTAGTTCTATAGGGATTTTTCTTTTATTTTATTTTACCATTGTATTTTATTTAAATAAGAATTTGGGTCACTTAATTCTAACAATCTCCACCTTGACACGAATTCTCAATAAACAAGTTCTTCATCGCGAACTCTTAACGAACAAGTTCTCCACCTCTTCCATAAAACCCTTAAGGGTTTAACTTCAACAATGAACACCAACCAAGTCTAAGCAATGCTTAAACTTGGTTATAGGAAGTGACTTAGTCATCATATCTGCAGGATTTTCATGAGTACTAATTTTGCTCACAACAATATCACCACGAGCAATAATATCACGAACAAAATGATACCGAACATCAATGTGTTTTGTTCTCTCATGAAACATTTGATCTTTTGTAAGGAAGATAGCACTGATCGTCACAAAAAAATCTGTGCTAATTTGAAGGTCTTCATTGAGCTCACTAAAGAGTCCCTTCAACCAAATAGCTTCTTTACAAGCCTCGTAATCGCCATGTACTCATTTTTCAAGTGGTAGACAAAGCGATCAGTAGTTTGCAAAGTAGCTTTCCAATCGATTGCACAACCTCCGATTGTAAAGACATAACCGGTGAGAGATCTTCTTCTATCAAGGTCTCCAAAGAAAATCAAGATCAACATACCCAATGACTCCATCTCTAGTTCTTCCAAACTGTAAGCAAACATCGAGTAGTACCGCAAGTATCTTAAAATCCATCGAATCGCTTTCCAATGTTCTTTCTGGGATTCGCCATGTATCCGCTAATCGTGACCGATCGCATATGATAAACCGACGTGAACAAACCATAGCATACATGAGAGATCCCATCTGCATCAGAGTATGGAACATGTGACATGTACTCAATCTCATCATCCGATCGTGGAGACAAAACCGATGAAAGTCCGAAATGGTCGCTAAAGGAGTACTAACGAGCTTAGCACTCTGCATATTGAACTCCGCAAAGAACTTTCTCAATGTACCCTTCCGACTTAGGTACAATTTACTTACTTTTCTATCTCTCGAGAATCTCCATACCAAGTATCTTCTTTCTTTGGTCCTAAATCTTTCATCTCAAATTCTTCATTTAGTTGGGATTTGACCTTTCTTATCTCTCCTTTATCTTTTGTCGCTATCAACATGTCATCAACATAAAGAAGTAGATACACAATAGAACCATCACTGCTTTTTCTTAAAGTAAACACAAATTGTCAAAACTACTTCTTTTAAAATCATGAGAAGTCATAAAGGAATCAAACCTCTTATACCATTGTCTTGGTGGATTGTTTCAAACCGTAAAGAGACTTTTTCAAAGCAAGCAAACATGGTCCTCTTTTTTCGAGATCGTGTAAAACCTCCGGTTGTTGCATGTAAATATCTTCTCAAGCTCTCCATGCAAAAATGCGCTTTTACATCTAATCGCTCAAGCTCCAAATCTTGCATAGCCACAATACCAAGCAAAGCTCGAATCGAACTATGCTTCACAACCTGGGAGAACACATTCTGTGAAGTCCACTCGGAATTTGACTATAACCTTTGCAACAAGCCTTGCTTTATATCTCGGATTCTTCAACTCCTGAGTCCCTTCTTTCTTTTTAAACACCCATTTACAAATGAACAACCTTTTTACCTTTAGGAAGTTTCACAAGATCCCATGTTCTATTTTTATGGAGTGATTCTATTTCCTCTTGCATAGCAAACATCCACTTTTCTCGAGTCTTCACAACCTAACCGCCTCTGTAATAATTAGACGGATCTTGGTTTGCATCTATATCTTCACCACATTTAAAGCATAAGCAACTAGGTCACCTCAAAGATACTTCTTTGGAGGTTTAATTTCTCTTCTAATTCTATTTTTGGCGATAGAGTATTGTGGTGAAGAAGCAACTCTATTCTCAATTTTTGTACTTGGCTTGAGGAGTTGACTCTGTATTAACTGATGCTCCACCCGATTTTGATTTTCTTTATTGGAAGAGTCTTTAAGAGATAAGTTAGGTAGCATAGCAGCTTTCATCAAAAATAACATCTCGCTAATCACAACTTTTCTATTTTGAGGACACCATAACTTATACCCTTTTACACCACTTTATAGCCAAGAAAAACACATTTAATGGATCTTGGTTCCAATTTTCCATTATTAGCATGAGCATACGCAGACACCCAAAAATCTTTAAATCGTAATAATTAGCGGGATTACCATACCATACCTCTTGTGAGTCTTTTTCTTAATGGCAATGGATGGAGATCGGTTGATCAAAAACATGCAAGAGAGGTCGCTTCGCCCAAAACGACTTTGGTAAGTTGGCATTTGACAACATACATCGAACCTTCTCCATGATCGCTCGTTCATTCGATTCGCAACACCGTTTTGTTGTGGAGTATGACGAACCGTCAAGTGTCTCACGATCCCTTCCGACTTGCACGCTTTATTAAACTCATCGTAACAAAACTCTAAGCCATTGTATCATGCGGAGGTATTTTATTTGTTTTCCGTTTGTTTTTTCAATCATAGCTTTCAAGACTTAAATGCGGAAAACACATCGCTTTTCTCGCTTCAAGAAGAATGCCCAAACTTTTCTAGAAAAATCATCAATAAAAGTTAGCATATAATTGGCTCCACCTCTCGAAGGCACTCTTGATGGCCCCTACGCATCGTAATGAATATACTCCAATGTTCCCTTCGTGTTATGGATTCCTCTAGTGAATCGAACTCTCTTTTGCTTCCCTAAAAACGCAAAGGCTCACGTAACTTCGCTTTGCAAATTCCTTGCCCATCAAGAAGTCCTCTTTTGCTCAATTCTCGCCATGCCATTCTCACTCATATGCCCTAGGCGCATATGCCAAAGTTTAGTAATATCATCATCGATAAAGAAGAGGAAGCGATAAATGCATCACCAATAATGAGAGAACCCGCAAAACATATAACTTGGTAGCCTTTCTCTCCCTTTCATCACAATGAGGGAACCTTTGGAAATCTTCAAAATCCCACTTTCACTATATGTATTTGTACCCTTTTGAATCAAGAGTACTCAACGAAATTAAATTTCTCTTCAATTACGGAACATGCCGACGTCACTAAGTGTTCGACAACTCCATCAAACATCTTAACTTTAATTGTTCCAACACCGCAATTTTACACGAAGCATTATTTCCCATCAAAACAACACCTTGAGATACCGTTTCATAATTTGTAAACCAATCCCGATTGGGACTCATGTGAAAGGTGCGGCTGAATCAAGTATCCACTCCTCGCTCTCTTTTGAATTATTGACAGAGGCAACTAGAAGTTCACCATCACCGTAGTCTTCTACAATATCGCCTTCACCGTAATTTTCTCGGTTGTTTTCCTTTGATTTGCGGCCTCCTTTTAATTTTGTTCGTAGCTTGTAGCACTCGGGATTTAATGTGCCCTTTCTTCTGCGAAGTTACAAGTTTTACCTCTGTTTGAAGACTTTGATCTACCCTAGAGATTTACCGCATGAGGATTTCGTTCTCGTGTCCTTCCACGATCATCATCGCATTCCGATCTTGTCTCCCACGAACGATGAGACCTCTCTCTCGAGAGTCGGGCTTTTAACCACAAGATGCTTCATCTTATCATACGAGGTCAAAGAATCATAAACCTCATCAACCGTGAGAGACTCATGGCTATATAAAATCGTGTCTCTAAAGGTTGAATAAGACGAGGCAACAAACAAAGCAGAATCAACCCTAGATCTTCCTTATCATATCGAACCTCCATGGCCTCCAAGTTTGAGAGAATTTCTTTAAACATCTGTTAAGTGTTCGTGTACGACGCACCTTCCTCCAAACGATGAGCATAAAGACGTTGCTTCATATGCAACTTGCTAGTTAAAGTTTTCGACATACATATTTGTTCTAGCCTCTTCCATAATGTCGTGGCGATCTTCTCCTTCATCACATCCTCGCAAAATTTCATTAGACAAATGCAGATGTAAGCGTGTTAGTGCCTTTCGATCCTTGCGCTTCTTATCTTCCTCTGTCAATGTCGAAGGCATCTTATCTACCCCTAGGCTTCCTCTAAATCCATCTCGTGCAAGAAGCGCCGCATCTTTATCCGCCACAACGCGAACCGGTGTTGCGATCCAACAATGAATTTCATACTTCAAAAAGACGCCATTACCGTGATCGAGATGAAAAACCCTAAGCTCGATACCAATTTGTAAAAATAAAAAAGAAATAAAAAAATAAAAAAAGAAAGAACACACATGATTTTACGTGGAAACCCTTTCGGAAAAAAAAACCACGGGCAGAGGAGAAGAAAAATTCACTATGTCGAATTCGAATCTATTACAAGAGGAATAGACCATGTCTATTTATAGGCTTATAAAGCCATATTCTAATAGGAGTGTAGTAAGATTGAAACTCCTTATTCTAATCAATATCAAATAGATGGAGTTTAATAAGGTTTAAAAAACCTTATTCAAAATAAAATAAAAGAAGTGTAGTTCTATAGGGATTCTTCTTTTATTTTATTTTACCATTGTATTTTATTTAAATAAGAATTTGGGTCACTTAAATAAGGTTTAAAAAACCTTATTCAAAATAAAATAAAAGAAGTGTAGTTCTATAGGGATTCTTCTTTTATTTTATTTTACCATTGTATTTTATTTAAATAAGAATTTGGGTCACTTAATTCTAACATATTTATTATTTTTACAAGGTTAATATCTACAAATAAGGAACTTAAGAAATTTGTTTATTTAAATTTTTAAAAATATTATAAACAAATAAATACTTAACAAATTCTGATCATATATGGTATTTTTGTTAGATAGTAACTAAAATTACCCATAGCCCCTCTCCCCAACCCATAAATAGAAATATAATGCATTTTAACACCCTCAAACCGTCGTCCTCCTGCATTGACAATAATGCGCATGCCAATCAATTTAAGACTCAATTAGACAACAAACACTTTTAAATAAACAATTAATAAAATTAGTTGGTCAAACCAAGCACCAACCACTGCAATCAACAATCAGCCAATCGCCAAATAGGATATATGTGTTAATAATTATACTTCAATTTTGTAAATCAAAATTTTAAATATTTAAATATCAGATATCTAAATTTAACGAAAATCCATTAAACAATATTACCTATTGGACTTTTAAATTTCAAATGGGCTAAAATTCTGGAGGACTAATTTTGAAAATTAAGAAAACTACAAGAATGGAAGATTAAATTATATCAAATGTAATAAAAGGTCAAATTAAATTTTTTTAATAGATATTTGGAATCTCTAATTGATCCTTGATATCATGTTGTTGATTCATCAACACTTTGCAATAATTATTTATTAAAAAAAGAATGGTAAGGTCACCTGTCCTTTGCATTCACCCACAATTTGAAAGCGTTTATGTCTCATAGAATCTAACCAAACCCAAAAAAATAAAAAAATAATTATGTTTTGTTTTATACGGTTTTCTATTTTTTTAATTTTTTAACTTAATTTTTTTTCATGAATTTAGTAACTTAAAATTAATATCTATTTTTAATTTTAATTATAGTGTGGTTTTGTAAGAAAAATAAATAAATTACAGTGGGTTGAGCAGTCTAAAGAATGGGCCACCTTTAAAGGCAAGCATGGTTTTTCCCGTCATGGATAGGCAAAGGAAAGGTAGGAGGAAGTACCTTTCTTCATCTATATTTTGTATATTTTAATTATTCAATTTCTTTGTACTTAGTAATCCAAGATTTTGACATTTGATTAGAAGATTAAATTGGTTGTTTAAAGTTGTGGATATTTTTTTTTGGTAGTGGTGGATTTTGAGATTAAATTTTTTGGTTTAGTAAAATTTTTAAAAAATAAAAGTTTAATGAGAATTTTTTAAAAAATAATCGGGGTTTAATTAAAAATTTTAAAATTTTTATGAGATTAATGAAAGTTTTTAAAATTTTGAGAGAATATAACTAAATTTTAAGGAAAAATAATCAAAATTTCTCAAAATTTTAGAGGGCCAAGGTTCTCTTAGGCCACTATAATGGTTCACTTCCGACGTCTAAATGATAGGTTCAAATATTGAAAATAGAACACATTTCATTCTACTATAGCTGGCTATGGGCTTGATTGAGTGGTGACATTCGACATGATAAAGACTAGAGATGTGTATGGGCCGGGCCAGACTCAACTAAAAAAATTGGGGCTGCTTGTTAGGACCGGGCAGGGCCTGGCCCGAAAAATAGGCATAAAATTGTGCCCAAGCCCAACTCGAATAAAAATGTTAAAACTCGGGCCCGACTTGACCCGCTCATATTAATTTTTATATTATTTTAAAACATATATAACACATCAAAAATACTAAAAAATCAAAATAAATATTTCCCAACAAATTGAAAATAAATTTGAAAAGTATGTATACTTAAATAACACCACTAAGATAAATGCAACTTAACAAGCAAATGCCTCTAAAATAATAGCAAAATTAACAAATATCTTTAAAAAATAACAAAATTAACAATAAAATAAGATTTATAGAATATCCAAACAATAACAAAAAAAATAGTAGCAACATAATAGTAAAATGGTAACAAAATAGGGAGAAAATAATATAAAAAAATAATTTTTTTGTCTTTTAATGAATTTGGGCTAGGTCAAGCCTGGGCAAAAAATGCTTTACTTGATGCCCAAAAATGGGCCTTATTTTTTTGTCCAAACTCATTTTTCGGACCTATATTTTTGTCTAAACTTTCCCACATTTCGGGCAGGCCTTCGGGTCGGACCGGGCTAGGTGGACCGACCCATGAACAAGCCTAATTGAAGAAAATAGTTTTAGAATTTTTTAAATAATATTTTGGTACCTAAATTATTATTTCACTGTAAATTTTAATCCCAAAAGTTAATAGTGTTTAAAAAACCTTTTTATTCTGCCTATAATATTAACTTTGATTTATAAAACTTTTAATATAATAAAATTTGAGAAAATATTTTCAAGTAAAAAAAAAATAACAAATTTAGAATGACATATTTAAATTGATTTTACTGCTAATGTTCTTGAGTTAATTAAAAAGTTTTTTAAAATGTTTTAAAGTGCTTTTGAAACAAAAATTTGATTGTTACTTGAATTGAATTATCATTAATCAAATTAATTAAAGTTTCAAAAATTTTAATTGTTAATTAAATTTAAATTTTTTCAAAATTCATTAACCAAATATTATTAATTTCGATTAATTTAACCCGTTAACAAAATTAACCGAAATTTATAACATATAGTTTTTTAATTTTTTATTCAAATAAATTTAAAAATAATAACAAATAGAATGTCAATTTTTTTCTTTACTTTAATTTCAAATGAGTTAAAAAAATATACAAAAACAACAAATTAAAAATATTACATTAATATTATTTTTCATAATATTTTTTTCCTTGGGTCCATTATATCCATAATTACAAGTCTATTTGATATTAGGTTTATATATATTTAATATATGTTATTAATTTTAATTAAATGATTAATTGGTTAATTATTCGTTTTTGAACTAAATTAACCCGTAATCAAACTTAAAAATAAAACATAAATTCAATCCAAACTAAATTTATTTCGATGGTCGACCAATTAATCAAACTATTTTGATTTGGTCAATTAATTTGGTTATGCACACTTAGGGCTGTAAAATTAACCGAATTTGAATGAATAGGCCTTTGCTCATATTCATTTGTTTATTTTAAATTTGTTCGTGTTTAGTTTCTATTCATTAAAAATTTCAAAATTGTGTCCATGTTTGTTTATTTAAAATTATGTGTGTTCATATTTGTTAATTTAAGTTAATCAAACATGTTCACGAGCATTAAAAAAAGTATAGGTTCACGAACATTAAATGAACATGTTTATCAACATCATGAATATATAATTGAATATGTTCACGAATAATTTTTATGAACAATAAACATATATAAATAAAAATATACGTTATTTTTAAATATAAAATAATAAAACAATACAATAATAAAAAATTATATATAAATAAATAAAATAAGTACACAAAAATAATAATTTTACTAATATATATTAATCGAATAATATGTGAATTTCAAACGAATTTTAAATCATCATAAATAAACTGAATAAATTTTATGTATATTCGGGAAACCCTAAAATCTTATTTATATACATCCCTATGCATACCCCCACGTGAGAGCCACCAGCGCACACTGAATAATTTTGGCCCCTTTGTTTTGGTACAAATAAATTGGCCCAATTTAAGCATTTGCCTTTTTTCTATATGTAAAAAATATTAAAATCGACCAAAGTCATCAACTGTCAACATTTTGACTTCACTTTGAACTAATTTAACCCAAATCATTGGCTTTTGAAGTGACTCATAAAATTTCCTGGGGTTTTCAGTTTTGGGTTCGTTTTCTGTTCTTCTTTTGTTGAAGCAAAAAGGGGTGAAAGTCATGAGTGAGAATAATCAGATAATAGGAGAAGATGATTACATTTTGTTGAAGGATTTCAAAGTGGAAACTGAAGTTGATGAAGAAAAGGGTTTTATACTATGTTTCTGGGTTTATATTTTCAACTCTAATGCCTTTCCTTCCACCATTCTTAAACAGGTTTAGAAACTGCTGCTCCTTTTTTATTTGAGTTTCTCTTTTTCTCTCAAAATTTAACCTTTTTTGGATTAAGGAAATTACCCATCGCTCATTTTTTTTGTGTGTGAGTTTTATTAAAAGAAATTGTTTTTGTTCAAGGTAATTGTTAAAAGGGGGCTAAAAACAGCTCCTTTTGCCTTTTTGTATTGTTCCCTCACTCAAAATTTGCTGTTTGGTTGTTAGGAAAATACCCATGTCTAATTTAGTGTTTCTTTTAATGGTTTTGTGAAAGTTTTTGAAACTGCCATTTTCTGTTAACTGTAAGAAATAAGAAAAATTTGCATCCAAATGTGGTTTTTAATTTCTTTTGTTGCTTCAGCTCTATTTCATTATCTATTAGAGCAACACTCATCATCCCAATTTCATTATCGTGATGATTTTTTCCCCTTAAAGTTGTATCATCATGTAGCTTTACTAGAGCTTTCAATTCCCATTTGTTTTTAATAACTTGATTTGTTTTCTGTTTATAGGTATATGCAGAGACTAACAGCAGTCCTCCTTTACTTGTTCTTAATGAAAAGACATTGATTATTTTTCCATTGACTTGTCTACTCAATGAAGCTCTTGGTCCTGGGAACACTGATTTACCTTCAGAAGTTCCTAAAGTGTCCGCAGAGATTGAACACACTCAAAACAATTGGATACATGTTGGATATGAGGTATGCCTTTAAAATCTGACTGAATTACTAACACAAGGACATGATTGGTTTGAGAGCTGCATCTTGATTTGTAGCTTCATATGTTGCTTTAACATCTTGCCATAATGTTTGAATTGTTTGAGATAGTTTTGGGAATGAGTGAACTAAATGGACTTGTATTTATTTGGTCTGTTTAGTTGCCTTGGTTTCTAAACATGATCTTGGATAATAGGCTCTTACATTTGTTATCTATTTTGTAACTTAAAACATTTTATTGGACTGACATTGAATAACAATGAATTGGGGCTAGACAAACAGCATTTCTATGTAAATTCTATAAATACAAGGCCAGATTCAGACCATCATCCCCCCTTCTTTTTCTTTTGAGAATCCATCCCTGTATAATTACAAGTTACCTTTTCTGTTTTGGTTTGATAAGTGGTTGATTGTTTAGAATATTTGAGAATGAGCAACACAAAAGAAGGAACCGAAAAGAAAAAAGAGAGCAAAGAGGAATTAGGCAAGTGTGTGTATGAAACTTTGAGGTTATATTGTGTACATCACCAATGACCAATCTCTCAAGGCATAAGAGAAAAAAAGAAAAAGGGGTAAAAACAAGTTAAATTTAACATCAGATAGGAGCAGGAAAAATGTTGTTTGAGGCAACAGTGCTCAATTTGCATATCACTCCTGTTTGTTTTTCTTCTTTTCAAATGGAGACATTACACGTAGCCTTCTGCCTAAGGTTTTACTGAAGTATACTTTCAACTATACTTGATAGATGGATACTAATTTTATTTCCTAGCTGTTACCAGATGCGTAAACATTTCTGTTTTTCTTTTCTTGTCAGGTTTCTTCTGATTTTGTGCGGCTTTACATTAATGGGGAGATTGCAGGAGAGCTGCATCTCTCGTCATTGTCAAATGACAACTCCATGCCAAATGGTTCTAGGAAGAGGACATTAATTGGTATTACTGGTGATAGTAGTTTGCAGGGCTTTATCCATGATGCAAAAGTCTTGCCTTCGACCTTGTCTATAAAGGAGCAGTATGTTAAGGTGGCTTTTACTTGTAGTTCTCATGTTTCCTTGATGATTTCTATAGCATGTAAGTTTACCATAATGTTTAGAACTCTAATGTGAAAATATGATGTCAGGATCCACCTCTAAGGTTGTCAATTGATGTGTCTTCCATCTCTGATATTGAAGAAGACAATGGCTTTTGGAATATTGTTGGTGGCAAGGTAAACACCAAGGAGTTCTAAACATTTGTTTATTACAAGTTTTACCCTTAAATGATAGCAGTTACACTTTTCTTTTGTGGTATTATAATGTATTATTTTTATCATCCGTAAGTGAGTAAGCGATCTTTTAGTTTCAGCCTTCATGGTCTTAAGCATTTGATATGGTACCATAGTTACTTGTTTCATATAATAATACAAAACAGATTTTTAACCATAGGTTATTGATTCTCAAGTGGTATAAGGTTACTGCTCCTAGATCTCCTCTAATATTTACCCTTCCACAGGCATCTTGCCGCAGGATATTTTCCTTGGATGTTGTTCTATTGAACACCTTTGGCCAACCAGTAAACAAGGAACTAGAGGTGATTTAGTCTTCACGTTTAATTTTGCGGTTCTGGTTTTAACTTCAGGACTTAAAATTTCACATTATTTGTTGTAAAGGTTGTTGCGACACTTTTGTATGCTCATAACCGGTTACCTGTAGAGAAGACAAATGATGAAGAACCTCCTCTTCTAGCTAGCTGTGACGGAATTGAATTTGCCTCTTGCGATCGACCTTGTAAACTATCAAAAGGCCGAGCTTCCTTTAAGCTGAAGATCTCGAAGGTGGTAATATTGGATTTAGTTTGTGCAATATTTTATTCGATATATATGCTTCTAGGTATTCATAGAAATTTCTGTGGAAATTGTTCCATGAGAAACTAGACTGTGGTTTGTGATTCTCCTAGGGGCCTCCTATGGCTGAGAGTTATGTCTTTTGCTGATGGTAACGACCATAGAGTTTGCAATATTTTAGCTAGCATGCCTGAGTTAACATTGGGTTTTGCGTAAATTTGCGATGTCTCCAATGATTGGCACAGAAGGAAATAAATAAAAAATTGAAGTATCATCTATGTAACCTGAAACAAATACAAGTTCATTCTGATTAGGCTCACAAGATAAGTTAATGCTTGGTTTCAACTATAATTTAATGTTTTTGGAGAAAAAGTTCGAATATCTTGATTCTTGGTTAGGCATGTAATGTGGTTTAGCAATGTTTTATTTCTATTTAATCATAAAAGGCCATGCTCACCTTTTTCCTTTTTTCTTTTTTCTTTTGACCATTTGTTTACCTAATTCATATGAAAATTATTTGTTTTTATGGTTTATGTATAATTAATGATTATTTTAAACACTAATAATCGTGTTCATCGTAGTGTTAAGTTTTACGATTCTAAGTTCTTAAATCTGAAGAATCTAAGGCAGCTTATAAGCATGATATATATTGGCTGATTGGAAACCAAGCTCAAGCTTGTAAATGGTACTCAAAGAAGTGCTTGGCCTGAAACTGACTTAAACTTTAGCAAGCTAAGCTTGACCATGAGAAGACTAGCTGTGCTGTTACAGGACCAAGCAGAAATATTAGGGAATTGTATATAGTCAATCAGAATTTGATTCTGTAACATTTTTTTTTTTTTTTTTTTTTTTTTTTTTTGTTATCAATTCACATATTGGATTCACTATTGTCTGCTTCTGATATTATCTCAGCTCTCGTCCAAGTGTGATAATAGGCAGTTCTGCATTAAGTTTGGTGTATCAAAATTGGAGGGGTATCATTTCCTTGAGGACTTCTCCCCTTCAATTCGGTGCATCTCTCGCAATCGTACTCCAAGAACGTCTACTATTGTTTGGAAAAAAGTCTCTGCAGTTCATCCAGTCAATGGATCTCAACCATTTGGCTTAGATGATAGTTCTTGTGAACCTAAGCACACTACTGTACATGAAGCAAAACTCAGTCCAACATCAAAGAGGGTTAGATTGGGAGAAGCAAAGATTTCTGCAGTTGACCAACACAGTGAAGAATGCAATTCTCTTGCCTCGAAGCAGAATCAGGTATATATATATATAGACTTCTGTCCTTTTTCTTTCCCTATAACATCATGTTATGGCTTTGTAGACCATAAATACGAGAGGAGCATAAATCACTTTTCAACTATAAACAACTGCATCACCATTTACAATCAGGTTGAGAATGGTTTTGGGTCAAGATTGGAGGCAAGGCCTGAGAATTTTGAAGAAATGAATACTTCCCTATCCGATTCAGAGAGCACTGGGGCCCGAGATTCAGCTTTAAAGAGTGTGTCAAGCAGGGGACATTCAGTTCCGGATGTAACAATTTTTAGGTACTGCCTGGGGGGCTTGACTGATAGGTCTCTTTTGCTCAAGGAAATTGCAACAACTGTTTTGGATGAAGAAATTTCAGGATTCGCAGAACAGGTTTCCCTGTTCTCTGGATGTTCTCACCATAGGTAATTTAGAATGCTTTGCTTTCAGACAGTGTCATTAGTGATCATTGTATTCATGCTTGGTTATAACGAGGAATGTAATAGTATCTATCATGATATCTCTTCATTGTGAATATAGGGAAAATATACAACACTGTCAATTGTTCTTGGGATCTATATCGAGTATTGTTGAATTTTTCTATTCCTTTGCTAATTGAAAAAGTTGTTGCTACTCTTAGGCATCAAATAAAAATGGCAAAGAGATTGATAGACGAGGGAACGGTAGCCTGGAATTTGATATCACAAAACAACCTTCAAGTTCAATGGGAGAGTGCAGTTTTTGAGATCGAAGAGCAATTCATGAAGATTGCTTCCTGCTCATCTAGATCTCTTACCCAACAGGTATCTATCTATCTCTAGCTAATTTAATGTTCACGTTATAATTAGTCTCTAGTCAACCTGTTCTATGGTGGATGAAACTATTGTTTCAATTAATGGTCGCATTTTTTTTTTGGTAGAAATATATTATCACTTTTTGTTATAATTAGTCTCTAGTCAACTCTGTACTAAATGTAGCTATCAGAGGGAAGTAACAGAGAAGGGGCTTTATATGCACAGTCTATTGATTCACGATAATTGTAGATTTCTTCCTAATATTGGTTCATCAGTTCATCTCTGTACTTATCAGAATATTATTCTGAGGTTCGGTCTCTTACCATGAGATGCCATGATTAAAGCATGATTCATCACAATTCTGGGAAAAGACATCACAGATCAAGTATCCGAATGTAGAAAAAAAGAAACCCCCAAAATCAAAGATCTTCCAGACTCTTATTTGCAATATCCTCCAAATGTATGTGGACCTATTTTCTAAGTCCTGCTAGCATCAGTTTCTTATTGCATAGGCTTATGCTAATTGTTTTTGTTGCTGTAATCCTTTCAAGATTAAACTTAAGCTCATATCCTGCATCTGCATAAAAAATCCTTCATAGATGACAATTTTTCATATTGTTAGTTGTTGAATCATGACTTACTAAAGTGTGTGTAATATATATACACAAGTACTGTTTACCATCATATCTGGATGATGTATGTGTTTTATGAATGAATAGTAATATTTTCTTTCATTAAGAAAATCCGTGTAAGATAACAACTGTTTCAGGACTTTGAGCTTCTGCGGAAAATTGCGGGATGCCAAGAATACATGGCCCAGGAAAACTTTGAGAAGATGTGGTGTTGGTTATACCCTGTAGCTTATACATTATCTAGTGACTGGGTAAATGCAATGTGGAATTCTACATCTCCAAAGTGGATAGAAGGATTTATAACCAAGGAAGAAGCTGAACTCTCACTTCAAGGTTCCAGAGGTCTGCAAGAGCCTGGGACATTTATACTTAGGTTTCCTACTTCTAGGAGTTGGCCGCACCCCGATGCTGGTAGCTTAGTTGTGACATATGTTGGCACTGATTACAGTCTTCACAACAAGCTGCTTTCCCTCGATAATGTATATAGGTGCGCAGTTCTGGCTTTATTGACTTTCATTGTTGTCTTAATACTGTCTCTATTAATATGCTCTTTTTGGGTGTATTATCTATTATTTATATCCGAATCCTTAATAATTTCTTCACCAAGAATGAAGCCTGAGAGGCTGGGAGGGCCATGGCCCGTTGTTAAATGGGAAATTTTCATTTTTAGTCTCTCCTAAATATTAATATTGTAAATTTAAGCCTTTTACCCCTTGGATAAATGGAAAAATTATATTTTTGTCTGCTCCTAAATTTTTTTAGCTTTAGCTCCCTCAATTTTATAATTTTATCTTGGCTCCCTTATACAAAGTTCGTGGCTTCGTCCCTGTTCTTCACAACACCGTACATGGAGTTTGTCTGAAAATAGAACAGCATAATTAGGAAGTCATTATATGCTTAACTCAAATATTTATGCTCTGCTTTTGGACGAGCTTTCTTTATTTAGAGGATTCTTGGAGGTTATATCTTTATACTCATATCTGATCGTGTCGAACAGGGTGCTTCAAGTGATATCCAACAGGGTTAAACATTAGTCGATACTTTAAGTACCATTGGTTTAGTTACGTTATTTAGAAACATTTTATTATTATCATCAGGTTCCGAGTTTTTATAGATAATTTGTCTGGTATCCTGTCTATACATGGACTGAAGAGAATTGTTGTTTACATCTTGCTTATAGTTCTGGAGTACGGGAAAAGAATGTCAAAGTAAAACCATTGCAAGATATGCTTTTGGAAGAACCCGAGCTTTCTAGATTAGGAAGGTACGAAACACCTCCACTTTAATTTCCTTCTGCTTAAATTAGATGTTTGAAGTTAATTTTTAGTTTTGAACATGTTAAATTGCAGGATAATGAGACGCCACTGACCTTTATTCGGATGTAGCATTGCATTTACATGTTTGGTTTGCAGTGACCATTCATAAATTTTGCTGTCACTACCGTGTTGCTAGTTCCTTTTTCCCCTACTTCGATCTGCTCAAGTCTTTTATGATATAATTAAATGTAAAAGTCTATGTAATAGTAGAAGCCAAGATAGGATATTGTAAAATTGATCATTTTGTTTTTAATGACCATGTTCTCATCTTTTTTCATTTTTCATAAATGTGTCCAATATATATTTATATACTTTATATACAAGATATTAGAGTATGATGTTTTTAATGTATAGAAAATTTCGAAAAATTGAATATATTTATGCTGGACACATATCCCAATGTGGTACACTAAATCTGAGTCATATAGTGCAATATTGGTGAATTAGTAGTTGGTGTAGTATCATAAACATCGATGTTCTGTCATTTGTTGAAGATAAAAGATCCAAAGCCTCCATTATTAAAAAGAAAAAAAGAAAATTGGATATTCGTTTCTTTCTAGATTTAGAATATAGATATTTGTAATATTGGGATGATAAACGATTAATAAATGGATTAAATAGGATCTAATGTCTAGTTACAATCCAAGAGGAACAAGCTCCTGCCGCCATAAAAAATTCCATAATTACTTATTTTATTGTATTTTTTCACAACACATTGATTATTGCATGGAACATTGGTTAAGAACAAAAAAGGAACCAAGAACAATGAGTGTCCTCAAACATATTAAAATGACAACCCCAAATCCTTCAATTATTGTTGTGTTGGGTTTGTTTTGGATTAGCTAATGGAAAAAATTGAAGCTCAGCATGATAGCAAATCAGGTTCTTTTTCATCTTCCTCTGTCCTTTCTCTCTATATTTAGATACATGTTCATTTCGTGTTTATTGCAGATGTTGTCTGAATGATTTCTATGAATATTAACGGCAGCAAAGCTGAAACCGTAAAATAATGATCCAGTTGCAGTTTCTATTTAAATCGCAAACAACTTCCCTATTAATCAAACAAATGCTATAAACTTGAATGTCATGAACATGTCAAAAATCATATCTTGTGGTCATGTATGAATGTGAGGAAAAATGAAGAACAGAGAAACACAGGCCATACCTGTCATCAATAAAATTAAGGCCTAGATTTCACTCTTGCAGCAATGTGTTATATCTAGGACTATTAAGATTTAAGACATTAGTACGAAATCATGACCTGCCAAAGTCATGGAAAGAAATGAAGATACTGCAGGCATACTTGTCTACGACACTCATACCCTATTTCAAGTAACTTAGCTACCATATGCGGCAGCAGCACCCTTTCTTTTTGTCTTAAAAACAATTCAGGAACCATATCTGATAATGTCCTCCCATGCCATTGCAGAACCTCAAACACCTCATCCAGAGGAATCAACCACCACCACCACCGATCAACATCCAATATTCAGCCCTGACAACCGCTGGAAATGGTGGCTTCTAATAGCACTCAACATCTTATTCCTCCTCGCCGGTCAATCTGCAGCCGTTCTGTTAACCAAATTCTACTTCAACAATGGAGGAAAAAGTAAATGGATGGCATCTCTCATGCAAACAGCTGGTTTCCCTCTCCTTTACCTCCCACTTCTCTTCTTCCCTTCCCTTAACAAGCAGTCCCCAAGCTCCTCCAACAACATAACCCATTATGTGGTCTACTTTTCCCTCGGTTGTCTGCTAGCCATTGATAACTTCATGTATACAGTTGGCGTTAAACCACTTTCCATTTCAACATATTCCCTCCTTTGTGCAAGCCAATTGGTATTCAACGCCATCTTTTCGGTGGTTATCAACTCCGAAAAGCTCGGTATCCTAACGCTTAACTCTATCATCTTCATTACCGTATCAGCTTCAATGGTTGCAATTCATCCCGACAGTTCTGAGACCAAAAGAGATGAGAAAAATCCAGTAAGAAAGAATGAACACACCATTGGGTTTATATCAACAGTTGGTGCTTCTGCAGGCTATGCTTTATTTCTGTCTCTAACACAATTCTCATTTGACAAAATACTGAAAAAGGACACATTTAGTGTTGTGTTTGAAATGCAGATTTACACTTCATTGGTTTCGAGTTTCGTTTGCTTGTTGGGGTTGTTTTTGAGTTTGGAATTCATGGATTTGAAGTCCGAAATGGAGAAATTTGATGAAGGGAAGGTGATTTATGTAGTGAGTTTGATTGGAATAGCTTTGGCATGGCAGATTTGTACCGTGGGAGTAGTGGGATTGATCTATTTGGTGTCATCTTTGTTCTCAAATGTTGTGAGTATGCTTAGTTTGCCATTTGTTCCAGTTGTTGGTGTTCTGCTTTATAAGGGGAAAATGGATGCAATTAAGGTGTTGGCAATGTTGTTCACTCTTTGGGGATTTGCTTCTTATATCTACCAACAATATCTTGATGATAAAAAGTCAAAGAAAAAGGAATCCGAAGAAATCGAAGATTCCAAATCTGAAGTTTAACTTAATTGATTGAAGATTCCAAATCAAAGTAGTGGCTATATTTTTCACTCTTTAGAGCTTTTCTTCATATAGTAATCCTAGGGATCAAAGGTTCTTATAGCATAAGCTTATATGCATATGTACATGTCTACCCTAGAGAAGAGATTGTATGAAACTGTGATTTCAAGTATTCTTATCCCTTTTAAATAGGGAAATGACAAATCAAATTTTTCCTCCTGATTTTTAGCATTTTTAATTGATCTGATTTATCATTCTCCAATTGAAAAGCAGGAGCGAAGCCTAGGGCGGATGAAATTTTAATTTTTTATAGTTTATATCTTTATATTTTGTAAAGAATTAAATCAAATTTTTATAATTTTAGGGGGTCAAAGTACAATTTAATCTTTACTAATTTAAAATTTTTTAAAAAATTTAAGGGCCTAAATAACAATTTTACATTTTAGGGGGACCAGGGCCTATGCCAACCCCTTGGCTTCGCCCCTGTCGAAAATAGATAAAAATAACGTGGAATCACAGTTTCATACAATCTATTCTTGTCTATCATTTATGTTGTATGAATAAGTAGTAATTGTTTTTTTATAAGAAAATCAAAAGGTTAGTGTCTCTTCTCATTAGTTATTTTATCCAAATTATAGATAAATACAAAATAATGAGTACCATTGTCTACAAAATAATGACTATCATTGTCTAGATTTAAATTTTATATTTTTATAAATTTTTTGAGGCTCAAAATATATTTTTCTCAATTTTTAAGTATAAAAATACTACAAATTTTAAATATCGAAAACAATTTAGAGGTGAAAGATATTGAGACTCAGCCTACCCTTCTTTACCATATAATTAATGTTGTGGCTAAATCTATTGTTAAAGTATGTTGGTGTGGGGATAAAAACGAACTTATGAGAAATTAATTAAAGTTTTAAGACATGTATCAATGCTATTTTCTTTAAGATTCTATTTGTCTCCACCTATATTACGGTGTGCAAAAGAGTTACTGATAAATGAACCTTGAAAATACAATGAAACCCATTGACTGTCTACATTCTGCATGGACGGAAACAATCCTCTAAGCAATGAGCAAAACAATGATACCGGTTTCTATAAAAAAATTCTATTGTAATTTTGTATAGAACAATCTATGAATATAAAAAATAGTGCAATAATAGTAAGAAACTTTATTTTTATGTTTTTTGGTGTGTTATACAAATAAAATTTCACTCTTATTTATAGAAGGTCTTATGTCTCTTCATAAGGACATAACTACCCAAATGGATAGTCGCATCTTTAGCAGTAAACATAATTATTCAATAGATATCTACTTGAATAATTATAACTTTTTATTATTAGTTAAGTATCATAACTTTTGGTAACAAGAGATATAACTCATCATTATGAATAGTAACAATTTTTGATTAATTTTTTTATTAATTGTAACTTTTTATTTGCAACTATTAGAACACTATATATATTAAAAATATTCCGACAAAGCAAGAGGGAATCACAACAGAGTCCTATGGCATGGTGATAATTTGTTTTGCTTTGATGTTGAATGTATAAATCTAGACATAACAGAGTCAATATTCTAAATTTGTCAATATGTGAATCTCACATAATCTTTGGTTGCCTTGCTCAAAAATAATTACAGTAGAATACTGCATATATTTTATATAATTTTAGTTATTAATTGTAATAATTTATGGACACCATTGCTACAAATTCTAATAATTAGGCTGCTATGTTTTATTTGTAGTGGGGACTTTTAACGTCAATTGTAAGAATTGAGAAGATTTAATTTTAAAATATAGTTGTTAAAAAATTTAAATTTGAATTATAAATTTTTAAAAAGTTAAAAAAATGTAATTCTATTGTTATATTAATGTAAAATTACAAGCTGAATAATTCACTAAAAATTTCAGTTGATTTACTCCTTATTTATCACCTAAATAAATCAACAAATAAATTACGAATTATCCCTCTAAGCTGCAATATGAACTTTCCATCAATTGTGTCTAGGTTGGGTCATTTTATTATATAAATATTCTTAATTAAAAAATAAGGAAAATAAAAATTTAATTTATCCTAATTAATGATCCGGCAAAAATAAATAAAAGAAATTGTTGGAACCTCGGTTTGTCCTTTGTTCAATTTGATATTTAGACAAACGTTTGAATAGAGGTAAATAAATACATTAATGCAGGAAGTAAAGAAATGAGAGAAATAAATAGAGACTCAAAACGTGAGTAAAAGAGATAAGTAAAGGGAGAATCAATATATGATATTTATTAATGCGGTTTGGATTCATCAATTTTATATCTGCAAAGCGTCGCCAAAGAATATTTTTATTCAACAATTTATCAAGTACTATTACTGACTAAAACACATTTTACCCTCTCCCATACGATAATTGCAGCTCCAAAGACGCATACCCGAGTAAAGCATCCAACTTGGTTTTCAAGTAAAGTGATAAGATAAGCATAAGAATATTTAGTAATCTCGAACTCTTTTCTATTTTTCTCTAAGCCAATCGAAAAGATAAGAATGTTCATTCCATAGCGTAGCTTAGAAAATAGATAAACATTAATTACATAGTAAAAAAATGTGAACACTTAAACTGATCTTGAGCTGTTTTAAGAGCATGTTCAAACTGCTATCTAAACATGGCAAAAACATGATGTCCAACAAGTAGTTTAAGGGAATATTTGAACATGAGATGAAACTTTAGAAGCAAGATAGCTAAAGTCCCAGCTGTTCGAAAACTTATTTTAGAAAATAGTGTTTTTAGGCATAACGAAAGTTTAAAATTTTTTTAAAACCAAATTATTGTGATATTTGTAATAATAAAATTTAACCAAAATTATACATATGTTTTGTTGGAGGTAGTTAAGTTGATCTTGACTTTTTATCGGACGACCTTATCTGTTACTCTCGAATTACAAACTGCTTTGACTATATTCTCAAAGTGTCATGAACCAATTGCACAGAATGAAAACTTTATTAACTTTCAATAAGAAAGTTAATTCTCTCTATAATTGAATTTGTGTCTTTTTTCTTATAAAATAGAATTTATTTTTATAAAATAAAATACCACTATTTTCTAATATGAAATATTGTGTAAATAGCTCAACACATAGCTCATATTTATAAAGAATTAGTACAAGAGTTTTGTTCGAATAATGTTTAATTAAATAACAATGTTTAATATGATCTTCTTTTTTTTTTTTTTGAAAGACAAATTAATTCATTCATTTAATGAGTGGAACCATACAATTTAAGGGAAATATAACAAACATTTGTCGTAAATAGTGAAGGACAAGCTGCATCAACACAACAAAAATTTTAGCCTCAACATCAATAGAACATTATGATATGTTGACAATTGGCTTTGTCACAATTCAAGCACGACATATTTGGAGTGATTGCAAACACTTAATACGATAAGAAAATCAGCCCTGGATGGTCCAAAGCGGCGAGCAAAAATCGACAAAAGAATCAAGCATTCACCAAACTAGAGAGGACAACAACAAAATCATCCTTAAAACCACTTGTAAATCTAAGATTATATGCATAAGCAAAACTAAAAAACGTGCTACAAGAGCAAACAAAAACTTCTAAAACTGATGACTTATTAAACAATGAAAAAACAAATAAAAAACATATAAAACTTAAGACAACATGGGTCCAAATCAACTCGTGAAATCATTTATTATTTTGAAATACTCTCAAACAAATTATAAAGTTAACGAAGAGTCACCCAGTTATTGGGAAGAAACCGAACAACCGAAACAAATGGAAGCACAACCGGTGTTCTTTCTCTCCCTAATGGCTCCTGTAAAAAATTATGGCAGGCACAATAGCACAAAAATATGTTCTCTAGCAACCTTAATCAACCACAAATCAACCAATGCAACCACAACAAAAATAAATAGGGACACCAGTATCAATCACCCAACTAGTCTCGTCACATGTTAGGTTGACCAAGTTCTCATCACAAATGACCAACAGATCTTCACGAGTAACAGTAGCAACACACTCGGATTTTTCATCATCATTCTGATCGTGTTTATCACCACCACCTTTGGTCCAACACCTCAGACTGTGATGTAGGACCCTGAGATCTTCTTCTAACCTCTTCATTCAACACACCACTCTTAGCCAAATCCAAAATAATAATACCCTGTGGGGTAGAATTAGTGAGCAAGACCCGAAAGGTCTCCCAAAAGTCTGGTAGAGTAGCAAGCAACCAAAGCCCTAAAATCTCGTCATCAAATTTGACACCCATACCAAGCAACTAACATGGTCAGCTATAGACGTTCCTTCTTTGTATTTCAACGCCATTATTTTCTTTAGCAAAAATAACTTGTTATTGCCCGACCTCGAAGCATACAAGCTTTCAAGCTTCTCCCACAATGTTCGAGCATGTGTCTCCTGATCAATGTGATTGTAAACATTTTCTTCAACAAATTACCGAATAAAGCCATAGACTTGTTGATGCTCAAATTCCCATTCTTCATCACTTTTCGAATCGGGTTTTTGAGTAACAAAGACCGGAAGATGCAAAGCCTTCACAAACAACAAGTCCTTCATTTTATTCCGCCAAAGTTGATAATTTGTGCCATTCAACATAATTATCTTGCTCGTATTGATTTCCATAATTGTTTGACATAATAACCGAGCTTTGATACCAGTTTATTGGGAAGAAACCGAACAACCAAAACAAAGCAAAGCACAATCTCCCTAATAACTCTTGTAAAAAATTATGGCGAGCACAATAGCATAAAAATATGTTCTCTAGCAACCTTAATCAACCACAAATCAACCAATGCAACCATAACAAAAATAAATAAAGACACCAGTATTTTTACGTGGAAAACCCCTCTAAATCAAGAGTAAAAACCATGAAACTTTAGAGTCCGATCAAAACATCCACTATCATCAAATGTTCAACTACAAGATCACAATATCAAGCCTACAACAAGCATTCAACTCTAACAAGGCTAGCAATATGTAATCGTAAGCAAAAGAGAGAAAAATAGGAAAACATCACCAAAATTGTAGTTGCTGAAAAATGGGTATTTCTGACGCTATAGGAGTCGGATGAAAAATCTGATCGTACAAAGTCAAGGACACCTTATCGCCTAGCTACTGTCCAAAAATCAGCTCAGTCGAACCACGGATGGACCTTTGATCCAAGGGTTGATCACTGCTGCACCAAACTTAAAAAACTGATTTTTCAGCTTCAATCTCTCTATCTCTTTTTTCTTAAAATTTGATTTTTGGCTCCCCATTAAAAATGGCTGCCCATACCACGTAAAAGCCAAAGAAAAAGGAGTAAAATGTGGCAGAATTTAAAGGTTCCCCACTTAGTGGGACCCACACCCAACAAATCTTCCCCTCCGACTATGTGGGGAATGCCTCCATGCCGGAGGTCAAACAACATGCTTCGAACTTTCCTCTTGGTAAAGCCTTCATCAACATATCAGCACCATTATCATTAGTGTATATCTTCTCAAGCTCTAACAGCTTAGCTTCAAGAACATCTCGTATCCAATGGTACCTCACATCAATATACTTAGATCTAGCATGAAAAGTTAGGTTCTTACCAAGATGAATAGCACTCTGGCTATCACAATGCAGAACATACTTCTCCTGAGTAAAACCAAGCTTATGCACAAATTTCTTCATCCAAAGTATCTCCTTGTATGCTTCGGTTGCTGCAATGAACTCTGATTTTGTGGTGGGCAATGCAACATACTTTTGCAATATCGATTTCCATGCCACAGCTCCCCTTGCATAAGTGATCAAGTAACCTGAAGTAGATCTCCTCGAGTCAATGTCTCCGGCCATGTCTGAATCTGTATACCCAACAAGAACAGGTTTTTCATTGCTGAAACAAAGTTTCATATTGGAAGTGCCACGAAGATATTTCATAATCCACTTCACTGCATTCCAATGCTCTCTGCTCGGATTAGAAAGAAAATGACTAACTGTCCCAAGTCCCAACTACATAAGCCAAGTCTGGTCTCATGCAAACCATTGTATACATCAAACTCCTCACGACTGAAGAGTAAGGAATTTTCTGCATCTCTTCCTTCTCCTTTTCTGTGGAAGGACTATGCTTAACACTCAATCTGAAGTGTGTAGCAAATAGAGTATTCACTGCTTTAGCTTTGTCCATGCTAAACCTTTGAAGTACTTTCTCGATGTACTTTTATTGTGATAACCATAATTTCTTGGCCTTTCTATCACGTGTCAATCTTATGCCAAGAATTTACTTTGCTGGCCCCAAATCCTTTATTGCAAAGGATTTACTCAACTCTTGCTTCAACTTTTCAATTCTAGAAGCATTCTAACCAACAATAAGCATATCATCAACATAGAGCAAAAGAATTATAAAATCATCACTAGGGATTCTCTTAACAAACACAAAATGATCAGAAGTAGTCTTCTTGTAGCCTTGCTCCCCCATAACGGACTTAAACTTCTTGTACCATTGCCTTGGAGCTTGCTTTAAACTATACAAGCTTTTCCTCAATCTGCACACATAGTCCTCTTTCCCTTGTGCAACAAACCCCTCTAGCTGCTCCATGTAAAGCTCTTCTTCTAAGTCACTATGAAGAAAAGCAGTTTTCACATCCATTTGTTCAACCTCTAAGTCATAACAAGCTACCAAAACTCAGTATAGTTTTGATAGAGGACATCTTCACAACCGGAGAAAATATTTCTTCAAAATTAACCTCCTTTTTCTGAGTATAACCCTTGACGACCAATCTAGCCTTGTATCATGGAAATGAAGACTTCTCTTCTTTCTTCAACCTGTAAACCCACCTATTCTTCAAAGCTCTTTTGCCCTTGGGTAGTTTCACCAACTCAAATGTATGGTTCTCATGCAAGGATTAAAGTTCATCTTTCATCGCTTCAACCCACTGATCTTTGCATTCACTTTTCATAGCCTCTTCATAACATTCAGGTTCTCCCCCGTCAGTCAAAAAAACATATTCATTAGAAGAATACCTGACAGAAGATCGTCGATCTTTGGAAGACCTTCGAAGTGAAACTGCTGGTGGAGCTATAGGTGCTTGTTGTTGATTATTCACAACATCATCCATGGAAGTATCAAAGTCACTTATATCTTGATGGTCATCACTAACATCACCATGCACATCATCCTGTATAGGACCTGGTGAAGAGTTTAGGGGAATCAGATTCATATTGATCAAGTCACCACTATCTTGTAAATTCACTTTCTCCGTCTTATCAATGTCATCAATGGCCTGATCCTCAATGAAGACAACATCTTTGCTTCTCACAGGTTTCTTTTGAACTGGTTCATAGAGTCTATAACCAAACTCACCATCTAGGCCATAACTAATAAAAATGTATTGTTGAGTCTTAGCATCCAACTTGGATATTTCATCCTTTGGAACATGAATAAATGATTTACAACCAAACACATGTAGATGATCATATGACACGTCTTTATCAAACCAACTCTATCTAGCACATCACCTTGCAAAGGAACATTAGGAGACAAATTTATCACATGTGTCACTGTATTCAAAGCTTCAGCCCAAAATGATCTTAGCAACTTTGCATTTCAATCAATGTTCAATTCATTCTTTCAGTTTACCCATTTAACTGTGGAGTCTTTGGTGGTGTTCTCTGATGTCTGATTCCCTGTCATAGACAATACTCATGAAACGGCCCTGTGTACTCGCCACCATTATCAGTATGAATACACTTCAACTTCTTCCCTGTTTCCTTTTCAACTGATGCTTGAAACTGTTTAAACACCTCAAAGACTTGATTTTTAGACTTCAAAGTATAAACCCATAGCTTTCTTGAACAGTCATCAATGAAAGTCACAAAATAAAGTGCACCGCCATGTGATCTTACTTTTATCGAACTACAAACATCTGAATGGACCAACTCTAGCAACCTTGATCTTCTATGATGATGACTGCTTCTAAATAAAACTCTTCTCTGCTTTCCTGCTAGACAATGAGCACAATTCTTCAGTGTAGCATTCTTCAAACCCGAAAGTTGATTCTTCTTTGCTAAACAATTAAGCCCCTTCTCACTCATGTGACTTAGTCGTTTATACCACAACTTAGTTGAGCTGTCATTCACTGTCAAATTCACCGTCTCTCGAGAAGTTGAAGCTTGCATCAAGTACAAATTTTAGCTCTTCTTTCCTCAAGTCAAAACCAAGGAGCCTTTAGTCAGCTTCCACTGCCCCTCACTGAAGGTGTTACAGAATCCCTCATCATCAAGCTTTCCGGTAGAAATCAAATTCAAACGGATATTCGGTGCATGTCTGACATCCTTAAGAGTTGAATTTGTTCTATTGTTACTCACCAAGCTAACATCTCCCATACCAATAACTGAAACCAAACCGTCATTACCCATCTTCAATACCCCAAAATCACCAGGAGTATAAGATGTGAAGAAATCCTTCCTCGACGTGACATGAAGTGATGCACCAGTATCAATCACCCAACTAGTCTCGTCACATGCTAGGTTGACCAAATTCTTATCATAAATGACCAACAGATCTTCACGAGTAACAGTAGAAACACGCTCAAATTTTTCATCATTATTCCGATCGTGTTTATCACCACCACCTTTGTTCTCTTTCTTCCACTTGAAGCAATATTTGATATGGCCTTTCTTACCACAATGATGGCATTTAAGATTCTTGTACCTCGATCTTGACTTGCTTCGGCTTTTATCTCTACCATTTCTATCTTTGTCTTTGTTGCTCCCCCTGTTCTCAATAACCAACACCTCGAACTGTGATGTAGGACCCTGAGATCTTCTTCTAACCTCTTCATTCAACACACCACTCTTAGCCAAATCCAAATAATAATACCCTGTGGGGCAGAATTAGTGAGCAAGACCCGAAAGGTCTCCCAAAAATCTGGTAGAGTAGCAAGCAATCAAAGCCCTAAAATCTCGTCATCAAAACACCCATACCAAGCAACTAACATGGTCAGCTATAGACGTTCATTTTCTTCAGCAAAAATAACTTGTTGATGCTCAAATTCCCATTTTTTATCACTTTTCGAATCGAGTTTTTGAGTAGCAAGACCGAAAGATGCAAAACCTTCACAAACAACAAGTCCTTCATTTTATTCCGCCAAAGTTGATAATTTGTGCCATTCAACATAATCATCTTGCTCGTATTGATTTCTATAATTATTTGACACAATAATCGAGCTCTGATACCAGTTTATTGGGAAGAAATTGAACAATCGAAACAAATAAAGCACAACCGGTGTTCTTTCTCTCCCTAATAACTCCTGTTAAAAATTATGACAAGTATAATAGCACAAAAATATGTTCTCTAGAAACCTTAATCAACCACAAATCAACGAATACAACCACAACAAAAATAAATAGAAACAGCGGTATTTTTACGGGGAAAACCCCTCTAAATCAATGATAAAAACCACGGGACTTTAGAGTCTGATCAAAACCTCCACTATCATCAAATGTTCAACTACAAAATCACAATATCAAGCCTACAACAAGCATTCAACTCCAACAAGGCTAACAATATGTAATCTTTAGCAAAAGAGAGAAAAATAGGAGAACATCACCAAAATTACAACTGCTAAAAAAATGGGTATTTCTGACGCTACAGGACTCGGATGAAAAATCCGACCTTATAAAGTGAAGAACACCTTGTCGCTTAGCTGCTGTCCAAAAATTAGCTCAATTGAACCACGGATGGACCTTTGATCGAAGGGTTGATCACTGCTATACCAAACTTAAAAAAACTAATTTTTTAGATTCAATCTCTCTATCTCTTTTTTCTTAAAATTTGATTTTTGGCTCCCCATTAAAAATGGCTGCCCATACCACGTAAAAGCCAAAGAAAAAGGAGTAAAATGTGGCAGAATCTAAGGGTTCCCCACATAGTGGGACCCACACCCAATACCAGTTTCTAAGAGAAACTACTGGTGACCGATGAAGTTTTAACAAACGACAAGCATCGTCATTTGTTCATCACAACTTTGTGAAGATAATAAAGATACCCACAAAATAGATATGTAAATTGAAAAAAGGCAGGCAATAACCAATCTGGAGGCTAGCACCGTCGCTGGGTAAAACAAAAGATAAAATAAAAGGCATACGGCAAACAGCTTGGAAGACAAAAAAAAATTTAGGGTTTTTTTTATAAACTAAAAAATTAAATGTTGAAAAACAAGAAGATATGATCTTCTTAATATATAGATATTTTAGAAAATTCTGAATATATGTATGTTGGACATATCCAAATTTAATATTCGCCTTAAATTTGTGCAATATGGTTGAACATTGGTGAATTAGTAGTTGATGAAGCATTATATACATTGTTGGGATGCCCCATTCAAGGAATTTATGGTAGTATACAAAATTTGACACATTTGGTCAAAAAAGATTCATTACGCTGAACCTCCATATGCTTAAAACATCTCTCGTTTGAACATATTTTTTCATTTTGTGCAAGTCAATTGGTATTCAACCTAATCTTTTTGCCATTAAGCATGATAATTCTTTATTCAATAATCTTTGTTCAAATATCAGGTTCAATGGTTGCACTTCATCCCGACACTTCCAAATCAAAAAATAAGAAAAATCAAATCTCGTCAACTAATAATATGTCAACACATGTAATCCACGATATTTTTATGTGTAAGATTAAATAGGGTAAACCGAGTTACACAAATGAGTAAACATAATTTCAAAGTTACGTTAGAAAGAAAGAAAATACCATTGGATTTTTTTATCAACATTTGATGGTTTAGCAGGCTATGTTTTATAAAGGAAAAAGAATCTAAGAGAATTAAAGATTCCAAATTCGAGAGTTAACTTAGTTGATTCAAGATTTCATATCAAGGTTAACATCTGATTGATATTTAACATAATCTTCTCCATCATTCAGTATCTTAATCTTTAACTCAATAATCTTTGTTAATGGTTGCACTTCATCTTCACACTTTTAAAACAAAAAATAGAAATTCAAATTTCACCTATTAATAACATGTCAACACATATAATTCAGAATATCTTTATCTCGAAAATTAAATAGGGTCAACAGAGAATGTAACATCCCAAAAATTTTGGGTGTTGTGATAACAAAACACAATCATGGCATGAGGAGTGATAGAGAAAAAAAAAAGGGGAAAATACGATCATGGCATGAGGAGTGGTGGAGAAAAAAAGGGGGGGAAAATACAATCATGGCATGAGGAGTGGTGGAGAAAAAAAAAAGGGAAAACATAATCATGGCATGAGGAGTGGTGGAGAAAAAAAGGGGGAAAACACAATCATGGCATGAGGAGTGGTGGAGAGTGAATTGTGGAGAGTGGTGGTAGTTGGCCAAATTTGGGAGGTGTGTTTAGGGAGCATATTCGGCCATTGGTATATGGAGAGTGATCTTCTGCTCATTTTGCATTTTTGGTATTTTCTATTCTATTATTTCGGTTTTCTTCTCTTTTGGCATTTCTTTTCTCCTCTAGATAAGTTTTCTTTCTTCTTATCTCTTTTTGGAAACTAACCACTCATACAACTTTTGTTCAACCTCCCACCCATTTCAATCATTTTTCTACTCAATAGCAGAACCTCCCTTGTTATCCCATTTTAAATCGGCTTCTCTCTTGTGTGTTCACCATAGTCGAACCTTATTTCTTCTTTGCTTCTCTACTTTTTCTCTATTAACTGAACCTCTACCTTTCCCCAATCTGAATTGGTGCTTTTCTTTTACTAATAGCCGAAGTTGAGTAGCCTGAAGCTTAGGGGACTGTTGACTGCCAAATCTACCTTGACTATTTGGTCTTGTTGTGAGCACAAGGTAATATATATTCTCCTATTTCTTTTCCATTGATTCTTCTTTTTCTCCTCTCTCTAAAGTTGAAACTTCTATTCTCCTTGCAAGGCCGATTTTACCATGAAGCAACTGCCGAATCTCTTCTTGTCTAACCCTCATGTTGTGATACTCCTCTCTTCACTCCTCTTGATCAAAAAGGGCTACTGTTGCCAAATCTAAGTGTAGGTGATCGATTTCTCTATCCAAGAGGGAGGCAAAGTCGAATATTGTCACACTTTTGGAAGAAATTATTTTGTGGAAGTAAGGTGAGTGGCTATTCGGATTCAACTTGGATTTGTTAAATCAGAGTGTTTAATAATTGTTTGGGATATATTGGAACGTAGGTAGGAATTTCGGGGATTCAAGCAACGCTTGTAACAGGTGTGTAAATCTCACACTCACTTTAATGGTTGTTTGTGATGATCTGTGAAACGGGCAAAAACTGAAAAACTGAAAAGCCGGTAATTGTGACCACTTGAGCTTGTGAGCGCTTGTAGTGGTAAATTGAAATATAAGTAATGAAGACAAGTCATGGAGAGTGTTGCGAGCACTCTCGCGAAATAGAGACTGTACGGGCCTAACCGGGCCAAACGAGCTTAACGGGCATAATGGGCTTTTCGACCCATTTGGGCGATATTGTTGGAAAACTACTGAAAGATAAGTGTAGTTGTGAAATCGGGAATTCTAAGACTGAAATCATGATAACTGGGCCATACGAGCGTGTGGGCCCGTTTGGGCCAAAAACAAATTTTAGGCCCAATAGTTTCGTAAAGACCCAAATAGGGTCTCGAGCTGCTCGAGGCGATAGTAGACCTTTGGAAAGAACAGTAAAGGTAAAATTACCGAATTACCCTTTGTGGGTAAAATTACCGAATTACCCTTAGTGGGTAAAATTATCGAAATACCCCTGAGTTGTGAAATCACCAAAATTCCCTTGAAGGGTAAATTATCAAAATACCCCTAGGTTGTGAAATTACCAAAATACCCTTGAATGGTAAAATACCGAAATACCCCTAGGTTGTAAAATTACTAAAATACCCTCGATGGGTCGAATGACTGTTTTACCCTTAGTGTTGTTATGTAACGATTATATGTTTACTTTACACTTGTATATGTTGATATATATATTGCATGTTATCATGTTGCATAGGGTGGGATAATGATTGAAGAGCAGTGTAGCCTGGTGGGTTAGCCACAATATATATATACACACGTAATTATGACTGTGGTGGCTCAGCCACAAATATTGTGAAAAGCAGCTTGACTGCAGCGATTGGTGTGATTGGCGGAGTGGGTTGGCTTGATCCCCACAGGTGTGATTAGATGGTAAGGGGGTGTGTTGGTTCGATTGGGTGGGTTTGCACTACTTCATTTGCATTATCATGATTACAGGGCTTAGGCCCAGATTGATGACTTCTGGGTTCGGGCCCAGTTAATGTCATTTAGGGGATTACACACTGAGTTCTCGTAACTCACCCCTTTTCTTTAACCTCACAGGTAATCCCCGGCAATAGAGGATTTGGAGCCGCGGAGGTCTCAGTGGTGGCCATACATTGGAGATATTTCCCTCGAACTTTAATAAAAATCAGTTTTATTTTATTTTGGGATAATCTGTTGTAATAAGGCCTTTTGGGATTTTATTTTCTTTTAACTTTCAATTCGGTATTTCTTTAAATTACAAACCCCTGGTCTGTTAAACACGAGTTTTCAAAACTATAACCACTGTTTACAAAATATCACGTATATGCAAATGTTTGATTCAAACTTCTGCAACAAATAAGGTTTTAAAAACAATAATGTATTTGCAAGAGAATTACTTTTAATAAAATACGTTTTGAAGATAAGCAAGTGAAATCTGAGGTTTTACACGACAGAAAGTTTTAAATTCTTTAAGAAGAGTTTCTAATGAAAGCATGGTTTTAAAAAAAAAAAACTCTTCAATGTGACACGCCAGATTTGGGCCTAACTTCTAGGCCGAGTTTGGGGTGTTACAGAGAAAATAAAAGAGTAAACATAATTTAGAAATTCCAAATTACATTATCTACAAAAAATCAGTAAGAAATAAATGGTTGCATTTCATTCTTTAGGGATTTTCTCTTATATCTACCAACAATATCTTGATGATAATAAGCTGAAAAAGAAATAGAGTCTAAGGGAATTGAAGATTCTAAATTCAGTTAGCTTAATTGATTGAATATTTCAAATCCACTTAATTAATACAAATGATATTTATTGAATAAATCTAAAATTTGAATCCCTCGTTTGCAACCTACTTTATAAAAACTTCAAGAATGAAATCAAATTATCTTATTTCTATTGTCTAGAAATTTTAGTTTACAACTTCTATTTTTGGGTTTCAATTTGTTTCAACTTTTAAAAAGATAACATTGATTCAAGAAATAATTATTTTATTTGACTTATTTTCTTTTTTAATTTTATGTTATTCAGATTCGATGAAAAGATTGAACATAATATATGTGTAAGTCGAGATGTCCAAATCCTGAAATATAAGGCTGGGAGAAATATCCTAAAACCCAGTGTTAAAGATTTATAAAATTCAAGATGATCATGTTGTTTCATTATAAAACCCAATGTTAAAACTCTATGATTCAAATTACGATACGAAAGAAAAATAACTAACTATTTGAAAATCAAGGTGTCAGAAAATCTCAATAGCTAAGATATGAATGTTCTAATATCACTAATCACAGTCACATTTGTTAGTATGACTATTTTGGATGAAAAGTTCTAGTCCAAGTTATGTATACACACATAGATACACATGAAGTGGATTAATGGTGTGTTATTTAAGCAAAGAAAAAGGGTTCTAACTAAAAGAAAGATTTGAAATCTTGAACCTCTAAATATTGGGTAACCATTGGTGTTATAAAGTACATAAAGGTTCGCGCTTTTCTACAAGAAACAATGGAGGAATCACATACGTTGTTTATATTCACTTTTCTTGCTACACAAGCAAGCCAAAACCATAAACAAAGGCATGCCTTTTTTTTTTAAAATGGTTTTCTTGATTCTTTGTTGTTTTTTAAATTTTTCATTCAATTCAAGTTCAAGAAACCATGCTAAATATATATGTTTACATTCACTTTTCTTACTATACAAGCAAGCCAAAACCATAAACAAAGGCATGCCTTTTTTTCTTCCTTTTTTTGATTCTTTGTTGTTTTTTAAATTTTTCATTCAATTCAAGTTCAAGAAACCATGTTAAATATATATGTTTATATTCACTTTTCTTGCTACACAAGCAAGCCAAAACCATAAACAAAGGCATACCTTTTTTTTCCCCTTTTTTAATGGTTTTCTTGATTCTTTGTTGTTTTTTAAATTTTTCATTTAATTCAAATTCAAGAAACCATACTAAACATATATGATTATATTCGCCTTTTTTGCTACACAAACAAGCTAAAACCATAAACAAAGGCATACATTATTCTCACTTTTTAAATGGTTTTCTTGTTTCTTTGCTATTTTTTAGATTTTCATTCAATTCAAGTTCAAGAAACCATACTACATAGATGTGTTTATATTCACTTTTCTTGCTACACAAGCAAGTCAAACCCATGAACAAAGACATGCCTTTTTGTCCTTTTCCACCGTTGCTGCCTTTTAAATTCTTCATTCAATTCAAGTTCAAGAAACCATACTATATATATATATATGTTTATATTCACTTTTCTTACTACACAAGTCAACCGAAACCATAAACCAAGGCATTAACTTTTTTCCTTTTTTTAAAAAAATTTCTTTACTGCTTTTTTTAATTTTTTATTCAATTTTAGTTCAAAAAACCCAACTAAATATTTATACATACATATATTAAGAGAGAGAGCTCATGATCCTCAAGGAGTAATTTGTGAAGCATGAACTTGATGGGAAGGCCACAAGTCGGTGGTGGTCAAAGCATGAGTTGACTATAAGTAGTTTCATGTTATGGAAAAATATTGTTAGTTAAAATCAGTTAGTTGACCGCTGCATTTTGAGGCTGAGAGTTTAACGAAACGATACGTTTTGGTGTTTAATGAAGACGGTGCGTATTGAAAGTTTGATACAACTGCTCGAGTAACAAGCCTGTGACAAAACTTTGTAACTACCAATTCTGAAGCCTCACAGGAACTGCCAACTTATAACTTTATTTGTAATCCTCGCTTTAAAAAAAAAATATTCCAAATATGCTTCCTCACCTTATCATTTTTGTTCTTTTTCAAGTGCCCTTACCATTTTATATTTTAACGGGTAAATTGTAAAAATGGTCACCAAATTATTGCTTTTGTTCTATTTTAATCATTAAATTATTAATTTTTCTGATTTAGTTAATAAATTTTTCGAAATTAAATATTTTGATCACTCTCCCATTAATTATCGTTAGATGAGTGATAGAAAGTTGATGTGAGTTTTTTTTACTAGTCTAATAACAAATTTAATCATCTAATATTTACACATTCTATTAATTTGATTTTAAATATAAAATATTTAACAGATTTAATTATAAATGTTTACAAAATTTATCATTTTAGTTCGAATCCTAAAAATTTGAATAAATTTAGTCATCAAAATTTGTAAATTTAATTTTAATTCCAAAAATTTTAGAAAAGGAAAGATATATTTTATGTTATATAAAAGAAAATCTAGCTCCATCCAACATTTTAAATTTTTTTCTTTTCTCTTCACATTTTCATGGCAACAAAAAAATCCGACACATGGATGAATTAAGCAAATTAAATAAAATCAAATAAATCGAACAAGGAATTTAATTAGAAAGAAATTCTTCACATGCATTAAGGGGGGGGCTTTCTATGGTGGTATCAAGGGGATTGATAGAAACAGCTCAGGCTCGAACAACAACTTCACTGGGCTTAGGATCAGGAACAGACACATCGGATCAAAGCTGCAACACCTCAGGTCCACCGAACGGAGTTATTATTTTAATAATTATATAATATTGATTGAGTTGTTATTTTTAATTATATAATCTGATATCAAATTGAGGGTTAAATTTAGAATTAGAACTAAATTGATAAATTTTAGAAATTTTGAGGCTTAAATTTATTTTTACTTTTAAGAATTTGAACTAAAATGAGAAATTTTGTAATATTGAGGATTACATTTGTTAGAAATTTTATATTTAGAATCAAATTGATAGGATGGTTAAACATTTGGAAGTTAAATTTGTTATTAAACCAATAAAAAAAAGCTCATATCAATTGCTCATCTAATGACAATTAATGATGAAGTGATCAAAATATTTAATTTCTAAAAAATTAAAAACAAAATAAAAAATTAATAATAATTTAATGACCATTTTTATACTGTACCCTATGATCTTAATTAATCTCACAACGAAATTGCTCTGTCTTTGCCTAATTTTTCTTTTAAATAAGAGTAGTGATGATAGGTGAAAGTATCTATTGTAGGGGTTTTTCAAATTAGTTTCTCTCTCGTTAAATGTATTAATTTAATCTTTATATTATTAAAAACTAAATAATGTCAAATTTTATTAGGGTTAACATTTATTATTTAAAAAATATCTTTAATCATTTAACATATTTTTAATAAATAAATATTAATTCCATTAAGGATGAATTTGTTTACATATAAAATATTAAAAATAAAAATATCGAGTTATATAATATGAGTTTATTTAACCGATTTAATCATAAATTTTATTATTATTGGTTTATATAAAGGTTTGATTTTGAAAATATTTGGTTTAACATTTAGTCATCCCTTCTCCATTCTTTGATCAATTTTAAATTTTAGATATAATTTTGATTTTTGTTTACATATGTGTTACATGCATATAATTCTTAATTACTTTTTTAAAACAATAGTTTTTAAATAATGTACAAATTTAAAATTATATAAGAAAGTAATCTACTATATTACTTTAAAAAAAAATAGGTAAAATAACATGCAACAAGTTTTATTCGATTATGAATATATCTTTCTTGCTTGTATTCTCATTCGATTATGAATATACTTTTCTTGTTAGTATTCTCATTCTATTTCGAACATACCTTTCTTGCTTGTATTCTTATCCTATTATGAATATACCTTTCTTGCTTGTATTCTCATTCTATTGATGATAAATGTTGCTTTATAAATTATATTTAGAATTTAATTGAACTATTACTACTAAAAGTATAAAAGGGAAATGATTTGCAATTGTTCTTATAATTAAGAACTGCTTCTTGCAATTGTTTTCCCAGCAAGATTGCGGCACTCACATCTTGAAATCCAAATTCAAGATTTTAAAGAATTTTCTCAGCTTTCTCACTATTATGGCTTTCTCTGCTGTGACATCTGCAGTGACAACAATTGGCAAGCTGCTAGCTGAGGAAGCCATATACCTAAGGGGAGTGGAGGAGCAAGTTGATCGTCTGCAAACAGAGCTCAAATGGATGCAAAGCACCTTAGTGATGGCAGAGACAGAACAATCAACGGATCAGAGGATTCGACTTTGGGTTGCTGAAATCAGAGAGCTTGCTTATGATGCTGAGGATGTTATTGAGGATTATGCTTTGAAGATTGGATCAAAAAACAAAGGTGGTCTCCCGAGTTGTATGAAAAGATCAGCCTGCTGTTTGAAAGAGGGGTGGGCACTCCATGAAACCAGGTCAAAGATCGAGAAAATCATAGAAAGAATCAACGACTTGGTCCGACGACTACAGGCATCTGGCGTAAAGGAATTAAAGGACAGAGGAGAAGAATTAAGTTCTTCAACTAAAAGACGAGAATTAAGGCGGCCTTATCCACATATTATGGATGATAATATTGTTGGACTAGTTGATGATACTGAGGGATTGGTCAAAGTTCTTACCAACGAAAGTGGATGCAGGGTCGTTACAATATGGGGCATGGGTGGTCTGGGAAAGACCACTCTTGCCAAGAAAATATATCACCATAGTCAGGTTATTAATTATTTCAATCACTTGGCTTTGGTATATGTTTCTCAACAATTCCAGGCAAGAAAAGTTTGGGAAGACATTCTATCTTGTTTCAAAAAATTAGACAGGGAGAAGAGAGATGAAGAATTAGCAGAGAAGTTATTTAACATTTTGAAGGATGAAAAATGTCTGGTGATACTAGATGATATTTGGACCAGCGAAGCTTGGGATAGTTTAAAACCTGCCTTTCCGGTTGCAATGGACAGCCATAGCAAAATATTGCTCACCTCTAGAAACAAGGGGATAGTTTCAGATGCTGACATACGAGGTAAATTTTTCTTAATTAGGTAAAATTTAATACTCTTATTCCTTTTTATGGAAAATAATTATGTATATTATTTCAGAGTTGCGGTGCCTAGACGAACAAGAAAGTTGGGAATTGTTTCAAAAGATTGTATTTCCTCAAACAGGTAAATATACGTATAGCAAAATTCTTGTTATATGCTAAATTATTTTTCATATTTAAATTATTTTACAATAATTAAAATTAAAATATATAAAATCTATTTTATTTAGAAATTTCAAAACCTTAAAATGAAATAAATAAAAGAAATCAAGGCTTCGTAGTTTATCAATTAATGGTACGCGCACGTAAATATAATTAATAGGTAAATTCATTATCTTTTATATTATAAATTTTTAATAACTTATATTAGAATAATTTTAAAAAATATAGTTTTTTAGGCACCAATAAAATATTGTCACATCGTTAAATTTTTAATATAACAAAGAATTATTATACACTCATTTATATACAATATTTTCTCCAACTTAATTTAACTTTAATTAAATTATTTAAAATAATTAAAATTTTAAATTATAAACAAACTTCTTTTCTTCTTTTACAAATTTTAATCATTTTGTTTTTTTCATAAGTTAATATTTTTTATTTTTGTGCAACCAATTTAAAAAAAAAGTAATTTTTGTGAAATATTTTTGATGTCATTGACATATAATTTTGGTAATTATTTTATCTTGAACCCAAAACTCCTAATCTTGAACTCGAACCCTGATCCTAAACCTTGAACCTTGAATCCCGCAATTCAAGATTTGGATTTGAGATTTAAAGTTCAAAGGTTCGGCGTTGCGAGTTTGGGGTTTTATGTTTTGAATCCAAGGTTTAGGGTAGAAAAATTACCAATATTTTGTGTCAATGACATGGAAAAAATTGTTTAAATGTTATTAAATAATTGGAAATGGCTATTAAATAATTAGAAAGGGACCATGAATAATATGGTGAGAATGATTCATAAAATAATTTCTATATGGATGAGTGTATTATAATTATTATTCATGTCTTTAAAAATTGATGATATGATACCTAAAAATTTTTAATTTTTAGGATGATTCTAATGTAGGTTATTATCTTACCTTAATTATTGGACTATATATTCTGTTTAGTTTCTTAAGCACTTACATGCTATTTTTTTTATATGTTTAATTTTTGTTAAGAAATAAATGAAATAGATTTTATAATTTAAATTAAGTTCTCAAACATCACTTAATTAAAATAATAATTAATCAATTCTCGTTTTTTCGCCACAAAAACATTCATTCCAGAAAGAATAAACAAACATATATAGGAAGTCTAAAACACTAAACCAGATAAACTAACATGAAAAAAGCACAGTATTCTTATCCTGGATCCTTGCATCAGAAAGATGGAGGCGCAGGTAAACCATTCTTATCAAGAGTAAAGCCCAAGAAAGATGGTAGTTGATTCGAACAACCAGCACATCTCTTTACAACCCTATTTAGCAAACCAGTCTGATAACCTATTGACTTCTCGTCTAATAACATTGACTTTCAAAGAAGAAAGTTGCATGACCAGCTTATCAAAAACCTGAAGGACTAGCTTTAATATCCATCTTCGATCTTGACTCTTCTTCTTAATATTCGAAGCAATAGTCCGGAAGTCAGTCTTGATTGTCACATTGGTCCATTTGTTCTTCATAGCTAATTCAATCCATCCAACCATAGCTTTAGCCTCGACAACCTCACATGAATCCACTTAATCCTTTTACCAATCCCATCCAGCATCTTCCCACTTAAATTTCTGCCTGTTACTCTAATACCAGCACAAGTTATTAATGTTTCAAATGCCCCATCACAATTAACTTTAACCCAAACTTCTGGTGGTTTCTCCCAAACATCAGCACAAGGTTTTGACTTCCTAGTTCGATCAGAGTTATTGTCTGAGCAGATAAGGATTCATTCATGGAGCAATTAATCCTTCGAATAATTCTCTCCAAACCAAGTTTCAGACTTCCAATTGTAACCTCACACCTAGCTTTCCAGATGTGCTAGCAATTGAAAACAATTCTAACTTTGAAATCCTCCCTCATACAAGGCATTTGTAACAACTTTGAGAACCATCTGTCAAATGATTGAATTTGATCATTTAGCCCTTGAAGACCAAAACAAGCCTCATACTATATTCTCCTAACCGAATTACAACTAAGAATAATATGTTCAAAGTCTCATTTTCAATACCACATAAACAACAAATTGGGCTCGAAACACACGTTCTTTTCCACGGATTAAAACGAGATGGAATAGCATTATGACACAATTTCGATAAGAAAATTTTAACTTTGTTGGGTACCTGTAAGCTCCAAATAGCTTCCTAAGTGCTCCTATCAATTAAGTGAAAGCTGGAAGGTTGTAAAGAAGACTCATTTCCATAGTGCTTTCTCAATTCCTTGTACCCTGACTTCATCGAATATTGACCAACAGCTGTAAACGGCCACACCAATTTATCTTGTTCATCTGTTTCATGAAGGGGAACTTTTAATTTCGCAATTTCAATATCTTCTAACCACATTGAGATACTGGGTAAGTCCCAATTTAGTTCTTCTAAACAAATGATCTCAGCAACTCTTGTTGGTTAGGATCCGTCAATATTTCCAGGAAGCTTTAATTTCCTATTTTAACTCCCAGCAACCATCTATCTTTCCAAATGCGGATGTTTTCGCCATTTAGCACTTGCCAAATCAAAGTCTCCTTTTAACAACTCTTTCCCTTCAAGAATGCTACTCCACCCCCATGATGACCTAGCTCATTTTTTAGCTTCAAGGAAATTAGAATTCGGGAAATAAAGACCTTTTAAAATCCTAGCCCAAAGAGCATCAGGATCCTGGACTAACTGTCAAGATTGTTTTGCAAGTAGAGCAAGTCCTCCAAGCTTTTCAATGAATACGTCTCTCATTTTCCTTCTGCTGAATTCATTTCCACGAATAATTTTTTAGGAAATTCGAAAAGATATCGAATACATTGAAGCGCCTGCTACTGCTTTAATAAGAACCTCCCTTCCCCTTCAAGGTAACGTTTGCTGCTTCCAGCCCTTAAGTTTGGTAAGGACCTTTTTTTTTTTTTTTTTTTTTGGTGAAAGTAAGGACCTTATCTTTGATATGCCTCAAAGTTAATGTTTTTCGAAAGCCCCAGGGGGCACCCAAGTAGACGGCCGAATTATTTGCCACCTCTATATTAGTCTCTTCTTGAATCAACCTTTCGTTGACCCTTCTAATTAAAAACATTGCTTGATTTATCGTACTTGACCCTTCGTCCAGAAGCTTAATCATTCTCCCACAATTTAACGAATTAGCTTCCAAAAAGAATAGAGATCGTTCGCGAATAACAAATGTGACACTATTGGATAATGACTACCAAGGTTAATCCCAGAAATAAAACTAGACTCGACTCTATTAATAATCATACGAGAGAGTACATTCACAACAAAAAGGAAGAGGTAAAGTGATAGAGGGTCACCTTAACTTAGACCTCTAGGTGGATAGATTTTTCTACTAGATTTACCATTAATAAGCAAAGTGTAAGAAACACTCCTCACACACTCGATTATCCAATCAATCCATGTTAAAGCAAATCTCATTTTTCTTAAAATAGTTTCCAGAAATCTTCACCCTACTCTGTCATATACTTTATTCATGTCGAGCTTCCACGCAACCTCATATTTCTTACCCCTCTTCTTCAATTTCAAATGATGAAAACCTCTTGAGCAATTAAGATGTTATCATGTATTTGTCTACCTACCACAAAAGCACTTTGATTATTCATAATCACTACCCCTATAACTCCTTTCAATATATTCACCATGATCTTCGATATGATTTAATACTTAGAATTATAAAGACTAATTGACCTAAATTATGTAATTAATTCAAAACATCTAGCCTTCAGAATTAAAATTATCTCAATCTCATTTAAACCCATCGGAAATTTCCCACCCCCAAAAAAAAAAAAAACTCTTAATAGCTTCCAAAACATCCATTTTAATAATTTCCCAATAATTATGATAGAAAATCCCGTTAAAATCATCCACGAAAAAAGAGATTAATTTAATTGTTTTGTATGCTTAACTTGTACAATATAAGTAAAATCTTATAATTTTATCTCCAAATTCTCTCAACACAATTTTCTGACCCTTATTTATAATCTCATTTGTATCTAACAGGATATCCAATTTAAAATTCAATAGTCTTTTTTATATAATCCTTTAAACATTAAAAGTATTTTCCTCTATTAATTTTTTTTGTTGGATTAAATATTAGTCTTAAAACCGTAAGGCATGAACTATTCCAAACAAGCCTTAAAAAGATATGTGAATTTTGTTTTTGTATCATTTTTACTTTTTTAGATTTCAAATTGGATAGTGAATTATATATTTATTTATTTGAAACTCTTCTTAAATTAATTAGAGTAAAGTTTCTTATTTAGTATTGACTGTTCCATAAAGTATTCAAAGTTTTCAGATACATTTATTTTTTTAAGTGTAGTTAATAACCACAATAAAAACACTAAACTTTATAAGTGATGAATTTATATTAAAATTTATTTGATAAATTAATAAAATATGAGTTCGAGTTCATCTACTTTTACATTTCTTTTACATATTTAAATTATTTCTTAATTTTTCTTATTTTTTTAAAATTTATTCTTAATTTTTTATACAAAAAATATAATCGATGGGGAAATGAAAGAGTTAGGAGAAAACATGGTTAAACATTGTGCAGGGCTTCCATTAGCCATTATTGTATTGGGAGGAATTTTGGCTACAAAGAATAATTCATTAGGCGAATGGCGAAAGATATCTGACAATGTGAAATCATACTTGATGAGAGGCAAAAATCAAGGACCAGAAGATGTGTTAGCATTAAGTTATGATGATTTGTCTCCCTATCTAAAACCATGTTTCCTCTATCTAAGCCATTTTCCGGAGGATTATATGATAGATGTGGATAGATTGATTCAATTATGGGTTGCTGAAGGTATTGTGTCATCAAAGCAAGAAGAAAGACACGTTGGGGAATTTACGGAAGATGTGGCGGAATCTTATTTAATGGAGCTTGTGGAAAGGTGCATGATTCAAGTACGAGAAAGAGATGTGGCAACCTTAAAGGTCAAAACCATTCAGATGCATGATTTGATGAGAGATCTTTGCTTGTCAAAGGCAAAACAAGAAAAATTTGTCTTCATTGTTGATCGATCGAATGCATCTTCATTATCTATGATTCGGAAGGTTCGTAGGGCTTCTGTGCATGAGTTTTTTTTCATACAATGCATTAAAAGTCCAAATATTCGGTCACTTTCGTTCTTCAATGAGTTCTTTCCGGAGGAGGCATTAGAAAAATCTTTGCCCTTGGAAGTGTTGAATTACTTTGAAAAACATGAAGATAAAGTTTGGAATCCACTTGCTAGTATTCTAATGATTTCACGAGGTGGTACGGGATTTCTTAAAGCTCGGGGAATTTGGAGATACATGTTCAACAACTTCAAATTGCTAAGAGCCCTAAACTATGAGAGAAGAACAGGTGGTAGTTTTGCAGGGTTTAAGTTACCCAGTGATATAGGTAACCTCATCCATTTAAGATTCTTGAGTCTAAAGTTTCTTAAGTTCATATGGGGAAAATTGCCATCATCTCTAGGCAACCTAAGGTGCTTGCAAACCTTGGATTTACGAGTTGATAATTACGAAATTCATGTACCTAATGTGATATGGAGGATGGAGCAACTAAGACATTTATATCTCCCTTCGAGATGTAAAAGCAGAACTAAGTTGAAGTTGGATACTTTGAGAAAACTCCTAACACTTGTGAACTTCAACACCGAGACTTGTTATCTGAAGGATCCTATCAACATGACAAATCTTAGAGAGTTGGTGATAAATCCGTCCTTCAATATTGAAAATTTCAATGAGGAGGAGTTGGGCAAGAATCCACCCATAGTCGGAAGTAAATATCTTCATTCCTTGTCTTTTGTTAGGAGTGAGAAAACTATTCATTACTCGTCTTCTCAGAAAACTGTTCTTTGCCTGTCTTTTCCTACGGATGTGATTCATACAGTTATCTCAATGATAGATCCAAGACATTTGGCCCACCTCCTTTCAAGTTGTACAAGTATTTGCAAGTTGAGTATAGATGCAAAGATAAGTAAGTTACCAGAGAATCACTACTTCTCTTCACATCTCGCTTACATACGGTTGGAACAGTGTGAGTTTAAGGAAGATCCAGTGCCAACACTAGAGAAGCTGCCTAACTTAAGGATTCTTCAATTAGAAACAAGTTTAACAGGAAAGAAAATGTTTTGCTCTGCACAGGGTTTTCCTCGACTTGAGTCTCTAAGTCTTTGGAGCGAACAAAGGTTGGAGGAGTGGAAGGTGGGTGAAGGAGCCATGCCTTCTCTTCAGCAATTGGAGATTCGCTACTGCCGCAACTTGAAGATGCTTCCAGAGGGATTGAGGTTCATTACAACCCTCAAAGAACTGAAGATTGTAGGAATGCCAAAGGCATTCAAAGATAAATTGGAGGAAGGAGGAGAAGATTTCTACAAAGTCAAACATGTTCCTTCTATCATATTCCGGAAATGTGACTACTAGATTGAATGATAATTGAGAGGTAATTTCATAACCTCTAGTTTAGGAAATGATTCCTACTTTGTTTGCTTCTTATATATCTTTCTTTTTTGACAATGTCTCACATTCTCACTCAATTTGTCAACACACTAATGAATAATAACATTTATTAAAAGTCAAAGGAAGTCAGACATTGATATTTTTAGTTTAATTCCTTTTCAGGTAAAGACGTCATTTTTTTCTCTTGCTACGTCCAGCTATTCAAGGAATGAAATCTATATCAAAAACTCCTATTATGAGTAGCGTGTGAAAGTGTGTTTAATGGTAAGAGATTTGGAATAATCTTCTCTCTTGTAGATATCTGTGGTTGTTGAAATCAGAGTGGTTGACTGTTTGTTGTTTTCTTCAAATTACAATAAAACGGATGCAAGATATGGAAATGGAAGAAAGGGAGGTGTGTGGATTAGCAAGGTACCAAACCCCTCCTCCATTTCAATTTCCTTCAATCTAATTTAATTACACATTCATTTTTGTCTTTTAAAACATAAAATTGCGGATAAGGAGACGTCACTGACCTTTGTTCCCACATACCTTTGGTTTGCCCTGACCATTCCTATATTTATTTGTTAACTTTGCTTTCTCTTTCTTTTCTTTTCCCTACTTAAGTCTGCTTGAGTCTTTCTCTTTTTCTCTTTTTTCTGTTTTTTATATGTACTTAATGTAATATTAGAAGCCAAGGCAGGACCATGCTTTTCTAATTCATCACTTCGTTGTCTATGTTCATTTCTACTCTTCAGTTTACTTAAATATAATTGTTTAATATATGTCGAAACCATTTTTTTGAAAAGGTGGGGATTGATTTTGATTTTGGAAACGGAAAAAAAACGTAGGAGTCGCCACCAATCTTTTTTGATGAGGTGTGATCGGGTCACCTTGTAATTCGATCAAAAGATCTTTTATACTGTGACCAATTCCGAAGTTAGTTCTATACTTTTAATAAGAGATTTGGTTTATTAAAACGATAGTTTTGGTCTACGAAATTCAGAAAAACGGGCTCGGGAGTCGGTTATGCACGAGGAAGGATTAGCACCCTCGTAACGCCCAAAATTGGTACCTAGTTGATTAATTAGTGTCTTAGTGTCGAAAATTAAGAACTTTGAAGGGATTTTTTTTAAAAAAAATATGATCCTTTGTTAAAATATTGCAAAATTAAAAATTTTTACGGAAAAAGAGCGTATTTCACGTTAATCGAGAAAAAAATTGCGTCCCGTAAGTTAGGACACACAATGTATTAAATCCCCGAAATGAGAATAAACGCCAAAAAATTCATTTATTTTAAAAGATGTTCGATTATCTCAGTTTTAGAAAGAACTTATATTGCGTAAGTTAAAACATAATCTTCTCTTAATTCTCGATATTATTTAAAAAATTTAAAACGTTAGTTTGTTCAAATTTATCGAGAAAATCAAAACCCCGTAAGTTAGGGAACGACCTTTCGAAATTTGAAATACGGAAGATTGCTGATTAAAAAAATTGAAATTTTATGTATCGGGTAAAGATTAATGTAACATGATTTTGAGTAAATATAAAAATAAATCACGGTGCTAATATGTGTAACAAAATAATAAATGCGTTAATGTAAATCACAGTGAGAAGGACGAGAATAAAATGAATGAATAAAACGAATAAGTTAATTATAAATAAAAAAAGAAAAATAATAAGCAAGCTAAAAATATTTAAAATTAAAAAAACTAGTAGTAAACAAATAAATAAATAAATAAATAAATATTATGTAAAACTATTTAAAAAATAATATTAATGGTAATGATAATAAAATTAATGATAATAATCCAAATAATAAATAATTTAAAGTTTAAAATGATATAAAAGGATATAAAAATAAAATAAATAATAATAATAATAATGAGAGTGATGATAAAAATAAAAGGAGTGTATTTAAAAAGTAATAAGTAAATAAAAAAAGGGAATAATATAATAGTAAAAATAATAGTAGTAGTAGTAATAAAAATAATAAAAAAATAGTGATAATTAATTAATTTAATGATAAAATAGTAACAATAACAAAAAGGACTAATTTCAACTTAAAACTGAAATTTGGGGCAAATCTAGAATAAAAATAAGGCTAAGGACCGAATTGAAACGCTCGAATAACAAGGAATGATCAAAAGGGAAATTTTCCCTTCTCCTCCAAAACGCACAGCATCAATAGGGACCAAATTGAAAGTCAAAATAGATTATAGGGCAAAATTTAAAAATAAAATAAACTTAATTGTAAAATAATAAAAAAGTAGAAGGGCCGAATGCGAAAATATCCCATGCGTCAAAAAGCACGCGAATCCGAGGCCATGTAAGGTCCGATCGGGTAGGGCCAGGGCAAAACGACGCCGTTTTGGGAGTTTAAGGCCAGTCCCCAAACAACGTCGTTTTGGAGGCCTATAAAAGTCAATTTTTTGACAAAAAACTTTCATTTTTTCCTCTTCAAAAAAAAAAAAAAAAAACTGAAAAATGCTCTCTCCCTCCCCCTCTCTTAGCTTCTTGGTCGGCCAGGGGTCCGGCCATCGGCCGCCGTCTGTGGTGGCCGAAAACTCAAAAAAATCCCCTTTTTTCAGCAATTCAAAGGTAAGCCCCCCTTTTTATTATTTTCGTATGTAAAAAAACAAAAAAAAAAAGAACTTTAAAATGAAAGTAGAAAAAAAACTTTTGTAGCTTTGTTTTCTGTTTTTATTTTCTAATCTCTATTTTTGTATTCGATGTATGTCCGAAGAGAGAAAAATACATTCGATCTTTGATGGATTTTATAGCCATTTACAAAGTTTAAATCTATTATTTGGTATGCTGACACTTCGGCTTTGGTCTTTGCAGGATATGGGCGGTGGAGCAAGTGGCTGATGTGACGTCGGCGGCATGGCAGGGGCTAGGGGCGGCACTAGGGTGCGGCTCCACTTGAGTTAGGGGGCTATAGTTTTTTTTATGTTTTTTTTTTCTGAAAATATTGTGGGCTAGGGTTTGGTTTTAGTTTTGGGTTTGTTGAGTTTGGTTTTAGTTTTGGGTTTGTTTTGTGTTTAGGTTTGTAAAATGAACTGTTTATTTTGGGCCCTGGCAAAATTTGAGTCTTACAATATATATATATATATATGAATATAGATACACAATAAGAGAATATAATCTTTTTAATACATACATATTTCAGAAAAAAATGAATAGATGTATGTTGGACACATTTCCCGTTTCAACATATTTCCTTATTTTATACAAGTTGATTGGTATTCAACATAATATTTTCCATCATCCTTAACTCAATAATCTTTGTTACGATACCATATCAAGTTTAATGGTTGCACTTCATCCCCACATTTCCAGGAAAAAATAGGAAAAATTAAATCTTACCAATTAACTAATAACACTTTCCAAATTACATTGTCTTACAAAAAAAAAAAAAAAAAAGAAGAAGAAGATACAATTTGAATTTTTTTTTTTAATCAACATTTGATGGTTTAGCAAGCTATGCTTTATAAAAGGAAAAGGAATCTAAGGGAATCAAAGATGCCAAAATCGATATTTAGATTCAAGATTTTGTATCCCCATGCGTTGCTTCTTATATCTACCAACAATATCTTGATGTTAATAAACTAAAAAAATACAATATAAAATCACAGCCACATTTGTTAGTATGACTATTTTGGGTGATCAAAGGAAAAAAATGTTAGCTGTTGAGCAAACAAGGTGAACAAATTAGATATTCCAATAACGTTCAAGCACTTGACAAATCCTTTCTGCAATGGCTTCAGCACGCATCCTAGGACCTTCATCATCTGCAAAAACCGACCATTTCTAACAACTAAGCTAACATCACACATGATAATATATGTATATAACATATATAGAAGATGATTATGTGGATTAAAAGCTATGTTAGGTTGACTCAATACATGACCATGGGACATGCACGATTCTTCAATAACGATATGAAAATACTTGGAATAAAAATTAAATACATCAATATCTAACATTTACATCTGAGTTCGAGTAAAGTAAAACATGTCATTCTATCTAAACATGCAAAATATCCAAAACTCTTGATGAATGTTAGATACAAATATGTAGAATGTACCCAAAATACCCATCTCGAACTCAGTAGAGAAATATCTAGCATTCAAAAGGCACTAGCTTCAACCAAGAACAAGGAAGTTTCTTCAAAGGCTTGATATACTTTCTTCACAACCATATATATGTGTGCATATACCCATATTAAGGATGATTGTTTTGGCAAAGAGGATGAGAAGATAGAAAGAAAACCTTTAATCCAATGACAATACTTGATTATAACAACATGACACATATAATTGTGATTAAAATTGCGGTCACAAACATGTTTGCAATCACATCATGTTAACGAATACTATCGCAATCAATTGCAATAAATATCCACAACAACAAGAGCCAGAATCCTAAAACAACAAAGATAATACATTACAACTGTTAAGGAATTTTCAATAACGTATATACCTGCAAGATTTTCAGTGATGACACAACAAAGTTCACACCCAGACAACTTCCCAATCTAATGAAATTTTCGAACATATCATGTCATAAGTTTCAAGATCAACTGAAACATATGCGGATACCAAGTATGATAAGAAATTAAATTAAGGATTTTATACTGCAAACCTACCACGAAAACATAATTTTTATTAGGATCAAAGGCATAGCCCATCATGGCAGCATTATTGAGTCCATTTTCATAGGAAAATCCTGAAACATGTTACAGGAAAATATTGAGAAAAACAATGCACAAGCATAAGTACAAAAACATAGCATGCAAGAAATCAATACTTGAAAGGATTAAAATCACTGTTAACCTAAGACATTGAATCTAGCACCACTAGGAAACATCCAAAATGATCCTTGTCTTTCAATGTTGAGATACATAGGTCCAAGTCTGCCATGTTGCTCCAAACGGGAATTCATCAACCTCTTGAGAACCTAAAGGATGAAAAGTTCCAGTCCAAGTTATATATATACAGACACACACACAGACAGACATGAAGAAAGTGGGTTAATGGTGTATTATATAAGTAAAGAAAAAGTTGAAATCTTGAACTTCTAAATATTGGGTAACAGCTAGTGTTAAAAGTGCATAAAGTTATGCTATTATCTACAAGAAACAATGGAGGAATCACATACATTGTTTATATTCACTTTTCTTGCTACACAAGCAAGCTGACTCCATAAACAAAGGCATACCTTTTTCTCCGTTTTTAAATGGTTTTCTTATTTTTTGCCTGCTTTTTATATTAAGAGAGAGAGATTGTGAGTCCTCGTCATCCTCAAGGAGTAAGTGATCAAGCATGAAGATGATGGGAAGACCACGAGTCAATGGTGGTCGATCCATGAGTTGATTATGAATAGTTTCATGTTATGAAATAAAAATGTTAGCTAAAGTTAGTTGAACGCCGTGTTTTAGGGCTGAGGGTTTAATGAAACTATAAGTTCTGATGTTGAATGAAAACGGTGCGTATTGACGGTTTGTTACAACTGCTCGAGGAACAGCCCTATAACAGACTTTGTAACTGCCAATTTCAGCCATAATAGAAACTGGCATGGGAAATGAGCAGATATGCCATTTTGTGAAGGAATCAATTCTTTCCTCTTCCTCGATTCTCTTTCTCTTCTCTCTTTTTCTTTCTTCCTCTATTCTGTTGAAATTATGCATCACTTCACCAGCATTCATCATTGTGGACGTATCTGATCTTCAGTCTCTGGTTTACTGCCCATGTAAAGTTATGGAAAGAAATGCAATTTAAAAGGTTTTCTTGCTATAGTCTATGCAGTTTCATGTGTGCGTGAAAGGAGATGAAGATTAATAGAGTAATACTGATATACCAACAATTCATTAACTGAAGTACTATCAATATTATCAACAAGTAACAGAATTAAGTGAGTATACTAATATAGTCTAGAAAAACAATTTAATTAATAATACCATAGGGATGGCAACAGGGTGAAGTTGCAATTGATATGGAAATTTTGTTGATGTTTGTTGTTTAGTATTGACTGTTACATAAAGTATTCAAAGTTTTCAAATAGATTTATTTTTTTAAGTGTAGTTAATAAAGATGATTTTATATTAAAAATTATTTGATAAATTAATAAAATATAAATTTGGGTTCATCTACTTTTACATTTCTTTTACCTAATTAAATTAATTCCTAATTTTCCTTTTTTTTTAAAATTTATTAATCTTAATTTTTTATACAGGAAATACAATCCGTGTGGAAATGAAAGAGTTAGGAGAGAAGATGGTTAAACATTGTGCAGGGCTTCCATTAGCCGTTGTTGTATTGGGAGGAATTTTGGCTACAAAGAATAATTCATTAGACGAATGGCGAAAGATATCTGACAATGTGAAATCATACTTGATGAGAGGCAAAAATCAATGACCAGAGGATGTGTTAGTATTAAGTTATGATGATTTGAGAATATATATTTGAATATGGATACACGATAAGAGAATATAATCTTTTTAATATATACATATTTTAGAAAAAAATGAATATATGTATGTTGGACACATTTCCGTTTCAACATATTTCCTTATTTTATACAAGTCGATTGGTATTCAACATAATATTTTCCGTCATCCTTAACTCAACAATCTTTGTTACGATACCATATCAAGTTTAATGGTTGCACTTCATCCCCACATTTCCAGGAAAAAATAGGAAAAATTAAATCTTACCAATTAACTAATAACACTTCCAAATTACATTGTCTTACAAAAAAAAAAAAAAGAAGAAGAAGATACAATTTGAATTTTTTTTTTATCAACATTTGATGGTTTAGCAAGCTATGCTTTGTAAAAGGAAAAGGAATCTAAGGGAATCAAAGATGCCAAAATCGATATTTAGATTCAAGATTTTGTATCCCCATGCTTTGCTTCTTATATCTACCAACAATATCTTGATGGTAATAAACTAAAAAAATACAATACAAAATCACAGCCACATTTGTTAGTATGACTATTTTGGATGATCAAAGGAAAAAAAATGTTAGTTGTTGAGCAAACAAGGTGAACAAATTAGATATGCCAATTACGTTCAAGCACTTGACAAATCCTTTCTGCAATGGCTTCAGCACGCATTCTAGGACCTTCACAATCTGCAAAAACCAACCATTTCTAACAACTAAGCTAACATCACACATATCATAATATATGTATATAACATATATGGAAGATTATTATGTGGATTAAAAGCTATGTTAGTTTGACTCAATACATTACCTTCAATAACGATATGAAAATACTTGGAAGAAAAATAATTTGAATGATTTTTAATTTTTAAAAACAATTTTTAACATTTTTTGTTTTATTTTATAGATAATAATTTATTTATTATATGTTATGCTCTTTTCCTTAGTCCTCGCTAAATTTGCAAAGTCCTGGGCATCGCTTTTGCCCACAACCATTGACACAAAACCCTTACTTTGAACTCATCGATTTTCACACCCTTAGTTGCCATGCCATCAAGTTGGGAATTGCTTGTGGAGCTACCGGCATTGTAACAGCCTGAATTTAGCCCTAATCAGAATGATAGTTTTGGGACCACGAATCCGAATCAGAATAATAATCTTATATTATTTTAAATGCTTATTATATGTGAATTAGTGTGTGTGAAATTTTCGTATTAAAATTTGATCATTAGTGCTTAATTGTGAAAAAGGGGTTTAATTGTATAAAAGGAAAATTTAGTGGTTAAATGTGAAGGTGCCATATTGTTGATGTTCTCATAAGTGGGAGGTTTAAATAGCAATTTAACCATGGAAAATATGGATAGTGGCCGGCCATCATTATGCATGCAATAACGTTAGCATATTTTATTATATTTTAATTTATTTTATGTTAAAATGAATTAATTAACATATTATAATTAAACAAAAAGGAAGAAAAACATTGCATGTTCTTCTTTTCATCTCTTTTGACCGAAACTAAGGAAAAAAAATAGAGAAAGAGTTCTAAAGGGGTTTCGGCACTTCTTAGACTCAAATAAGGTATGATTTAGTTTTAAATTTTGATAAATTTTATGAAATTGTGATTGTTGTTAACTCTACTATTAAGCCCATGTATCAATTTTGTGTATTGATCATGTATGTAAGAAATGTCATTGAAGATAGGTTGAGTTTTGTGAAAATTTTTAGTATTAAATGAAATATTTCAGTTAGATGAACATATGTTATTCTTGAGTTTTTGATGAATTTAGCTAATTAAGGATTTATTTATGAAAATACTATCATGGAAGGGTTAAATTGAGAAAATATTGAGGTATATGGACTTATATAGTCCTTAGTAAGATTCGGCCCCAAGGGATGTTAACCCAATTTTGAGTAATTAGTGAGTATCGTATTAGGGACTAAATTGTATAGATTGTAAAAGTCAGGGGTAAATTAGTAAATTGCTTAATTATGTCTTTATGGATCAAATTAAAAGAATATAAGTTTGAATGAGTTTAAATTGGAATTATTTAGATCAAGAACAAAAGGAAACGGGATTGGATTAGGGAAAAGCAAAATTAGACGAATAGTCGGGAAGCTTAATTCGTTTGAGTTAAACCGAATGTCTTTTATACATGTATCTATGTTAATGAAGTTAAGTACAAAGAATGGCACATGGCCGAATGTGAAAGTGAATTTTGGTATAAAATAGCTTGATATGATATTTCTTGGAATTCGAATATGATTTCATGAGATGACTATTTAAATGTTAATGTTGTAAATGGATTGAGAGACATTAAATCATGACATGAATATATCTAATGGTAATTTAGTTACATGCTATTGATTTGGCCGAATATGATATTCTATTTGGGGTATGAGATATTGAGGTTATGCCGAATATGATATTCTATTTGGGGTATGAGATATTGAGGTTATGTTTATATGTATACGCTTATGCGCATTGTGGTGGATTGGATTTTGGTTATTTATATATATGTACATTTAAACGACTTATAGGTCTACGAAAGGTACTACGTGTACAAGCTTATAACGGGGCACTATGTGTGTGAAACCGGTCACATGGCACTAAGTGTGCGGAAATGTAAAGTAACGGCACTAAGTGTGCGATACGTTACTGGAAATGGCACTAAGTGTGCGAAAATGTTAAGTAACAGTACTAAGTGTGCGATACGTTACTAAATCTTATTTCCTAGCGAGCAGATAAGAGGTTCGTTAAACGATCTTAATTGCTAATGCTGTTATGTTTATAGGGATGATCAAATATAGTACCCTATGTTATGCATGAATGGTTAAGTTGTGAAAGGTAAGTAAAATAAAGGTATGTGTTATGTATATTATCTCGAAATTCATGGTAACTCGAAATGGAGGTATAGGATTCGGTAAGTAGGAAATGAGTATGCTAATTATTAATACGTGATGGTGATATATGGAAATAGGTATAAGTATATATATATGTAACATCCCGAAATTGGGCCTAGTAGGATTGAGCCCATTGGGCCTTGGGCGTAGGAGTGTTTAAAATTTTTGAGAACAAGAGAATGGCATTATTTCAAGTTGGACTTATTAAGAAGATGATTTTAGAAAGTTACAGGGTTCTATGAAGTTTCGGGTTCAAGTTGGGCCTTAGTAAAATTTTGTGTTTAAGCATATTAAGGAGAGATAGTAAGTGGCATCAAGGCTTATGCAAATAAAAGAGTAAATTGCTAGCATAAATGAGCATATGGCAAGGAGGTTATGGCATCAAGTGAAGTATCTTAAGGGAAGAGGTTCAAATCCCATTGTGTGCAAATTTTGACTATTATTTTTGTACTCTTTCCCTAAATTTTGGCCAAGCTTGTAAATAAGGCAAAATTGGACTTTTAAATTATGGTAAGGTGGACTTATTAAATTATGGAAAGGTATGGTAAGGAGGAAAATAAGGGATATTAGGTAAGGTAGACTTTTTAAATTATGGAAAGGTGGCTAAAGTTTATGGTAAGGAGGAAAATAAGGGATATTAGGTAAGGTAGACTTTTTAAATTATGGAAAGGTGGCTAAAGTTTATGGTAAAGAGGAAAATAAGGGAGCATGTTGGTTTTTTTTTTTTAAATTTTTAGGTTGGTAAATTTTGGCTTATTTGCAAAGGCATGGACGGTTGAGATGAAGGAGAGGGTAGTTGAATTTGCTTTAGTCATTTAGTAGGATTTTTGGTGCTTGATAGGCCTAATTTTCTTTTGGCATCCTTTTGTGTTCTTTTCTCCAACTTCTCCTCTCATTGCCACAACTTCAAGTCAATACCGAATCTCTCAATCCATAATCACTCCTTCATAAATTCTTTCTCATTTGGGTAGACACTCTTTTCTTCGATTAAATCGTGTTCTAAGTGGATGGCCGTTTATCATTTTAGCCATAAGTCAAGTGGTGGAAATCAAATCCAATGTCAACAAGGTAAGGAGTTCTTTATGGATTATTTGATACCGTTCATTATTCGATTGGTTGCTAAATGGATTAATAGTTTGGACTAATTGGTCACGATAGGAATCGAATCGCCCGATCATCTATCCCTCGTAATAAGTGACTCGAATTTTTGGTGCCGCGGAGAGCATCGCGTTACGGATTCCAAATAAGGTGTGTAATCTCATACCCTTCCATATTCATATCTGAAATGGTGTGTAATCTCACACTTCTCTGAACGTTTGTATGAAATATGCTGTTAATCAGTGGAAATACCGAAGAAAACTAAAAACCGGCATCCGTAATCACTCGGGTGTGCGTATCATCGTAGTGGTAATCGTATTTCGTAATAAAACAGTTTCGATTAGAAGCAGTGATGTGTATTTGAAAAATCATGAAAAATAGGATAAAAGTAATTAAAAAGTTAATAAGATATCATATTAAATCTTACTGTGTCTATTTTAATATGGAATAAACGGAAAAGGAAAATGAATTTTATATTCTGAGATATGTTAATTTTAGTGAGACTGGTTCTGATTAACTTTGGGGTTCACTGATCTGTTTTGGAAAAATCATATAAAATTGTACAAAGCGAATTATGGGTTATAATTTATATGTATGGATTCTTTAGTGAGCCTATTTTCAAGAGAAAAAGTTGGAGCAGTATATTAAAACTGTACAGTGAGATATTTGAAATTAAGTTAAGAGAGGTCAGAATTGTTGGACAGTGAAACGAGGGAAGTTTTAAGGAATAAACTGTACCAAATGGCTTGGCCAAAAATTCTGAAAAAATTACAGTAAGAAGATATATGAGTCTGGTTTCAAGGAAAATTTACAGATTTAAATTTTGAGATTTCTAACTCAAGTTATAGTCAATTTAGTCAGTACGACGTAGATGGACAGTTTTAAATTTTTATGCCCAAATTAGTAGTTAAGTCCATAATTGCGAAATTACCCCGTTTGGGCCTAAAATGAATTTTTGACCCAATAGTTCCATAGAGACCCAAATAGAATTCTGTGCCACTCGAGGTGATAGTAGGCATTCGAAAACACCGTTGAATATAAAATTACCGAATTACCCTTAGAGGGTAAATTACCGAAATACCCTTGGGTTACGAAAATTACCGAAATACCCTTAGAGGGTAAATTAATGAAATATCCCTGGGTTACGAAAATTATGAAATACCCTTAGAGGGTAAATTTGAAATACCCTTGGGTTGCAAAATTACCAAAATACCCTTAAAGGATAAATTACTGAAATATCCCTGGGTTGCGAAATTACTAAAATACCCTTAGAGGGTAAATTACTGAAATATCCTTGGGTTACGAAATTACCGAAATACCCTTAGAGGGTAAATTACTGAAATATCCTTGGATTGCGAAATTACCGAAATACCCTTAGGGGGTAAATTACCGAAATACCCTTGGGTTGCAAAATTACCAAAATACCCTTGGAGGGTAAATTACTGAAATACCCTTGGGTTGCAAAATTACCGAAATACCCTTAAAGGGTAAATTACCGAAATATCCCTGGATTGCAAAAATTACCGAAATACCCTTAAATGGTAAATTACTGAAATACCCTTGGGTTGCAAAATTACCAAAATACCCTTGAAGGGTAATTTATCGAAATACCCTTGAGTTGTAAATTTACCGAAATACCCTTGAAGGGTAAGTTACCGAAATACCCCTGGGTTACGAAATTACCGAATTACCCTTAGTGGGTAAAATTATCGTTATACCCCTATGGGTTGATTAGCATGATTGTGTGTATTCTAATTATCTGGTTATGACGGTAATCTATTTCATACATCGTTATGAAATGTGCTTTGTATACATGACATATTGCATGGGTTGGGTTATGTAATTGGAGGAAGTGATTGATTTGTTAGAGTCGCACGAGTCACCCGAGATGACTGTGGACTCACCGATTTGATTTTTAGAGTCGCAAGAGTCACCTGAGATGATTGTGGACTCACCGATTTGATTTTTAGGGTCGCACGAGTCACCGAGATGACTGTGGACTCACCAATTTGATTTTTACTCATCGATTTGATTTTGAAGGTCGCACAAGTCACCCGAGATGACTGTGGACTCACCGATTTGATTTCACTCATCGATTTGATTTTTAGGGTCGCATGAGTCACCCGAGATGACTGTGGACTCACCGATTTGATTTTGAGGGTCGCACGAGTCACCCAAGATGACTGTGGACTCACCGATTTGATTTCACTCATCAATTTGATTTTTAGGGTCGCACGAGTCAGTAGTCACCCGAGATGACTGTGGACTTATCGATTTGATTTTTAGGGTTGCACGAGTGACCCGCGATGACTGTGGACTCACCGATTTGATTTTTAGGGTCACACGAGTCACCCAAGATGACTGTGGACTCACAGATTTGATTTTCACTCATCGATTTGATTTCATTCGTCGATTTGATTTCACTCATCGATTTGATTTTTTGGGTCACACGAGTCACCCAACATGACTGTGGACTCACCGATTTGATTTTCACTCACCGATTTGATTTCACTCATTGATTTGATTTTTAGGGTCACACGAGTCACCCGAGACGACTGTAGACTCATCGATTTGATTTTTAGGGTCGCACAAGTCACCCAAGATGACTATGGACTCACCAATTTGATTATATGGCTTTATGTCCAGTTTGATATATGGCTTTATGCCCAGTTTGATATATGGCTTAATGCCCAGTTTGATATATGGCTTTATGCCCAGTTTGATATATGGCTTAATGCTCAGTTTGGTATGTTGGCGGGGTGGGTGACTAAAGCTCCCCACAGGTGTGTTGGTTGGTACGGGTGGTGTGTAGCAGATGGAAATATTAGGCTTGGTTTAGGAATTGCATTTCATATTCATGTTATAATTGATACATTATTAATATTATTAAAAATGGTCTAGGCCCAAAATATTTAATTGGATTACGACCCAATGGATAACGGTAAGGGGACTACACACTGAGTTCTCGTAACTCACCCCCCCTTTCTCTTAACCTTTTCAGGTAATGCTCAGTGACGTGGACTTGGGCCATGGATGACTCGGTGGAGGCCATACTTCAGAAATGGTTTATTTGGACTTCAGGCTTCTTTCTTGTTTATTTTATCACTTTACTATTTGGGGTTAAATGTTGTAATAAGGCCTCGGATTTTCTTTCAAAATGCTTATGCAACTCTATTCCCAAACGCCCCATTTTTGTAAATTGTTTATTTCAAATATGTTTTCACAACCAAAAAAAAAGTTTTTAAAGATAATTACGTTTTCAAGTAAATAACAATTGCTTAAGTGTTTTGAGTTTTAACAAAGAGGCTGAAATATTCAAACGAGTTTTTTTGTGACATGTTAGATTCGGGCCTAACTTCTAGGCCGGGTTTGGGGTGTTACAATATATATATTATATATATAGTTAAATAAATATAAGTTGCTATGAATTCTATTCTTGAATATTTGGTTATTTGGCAAGGATGATATACATGAGATTAGCTATGAAATCTTGAATAAGCTTATTTGCATATGAATTGTTTAAATCTTACTAAGCTGTGAAAGCTTATTTCGATTATGGTTGTTTGTGTATTGTAGATTTTCTTTTGGGGTGCTCATCTCGTGCTCGGGGATCATAGTTGAAGCTCATCACACTATCATCAAAGTTTTGGTACCTCTTTTGTATATAAACTTAAAGTCTATGGCATGTATAGGATAAACCTATTTTGAATTGGCTTGAATGATGTTATATGAATGTATTAATGCCATGTGAAAATGGCTTTACTTATATATTTGGGGTTGGGTTGGCTTTGAATTATTGAGTGTGATGATAATGTTTGTGTATGTTTGGTTTGTGGTAAGTTTATGTTGGGAATTTATACCATAATATTACATATATGTCATCTATGAATGCATGAACATGGTTTGAGTAAAATATGTAATATGTTTCGAATGGTGGATGATCTTATATGTATATAAATATACATATTTACTTACATGTTATGTTAAGTTATGAGATAACTATATTATACTTTACATATGTGACTTTTGGATGTGATATAATAATGACCAAATTGTGGTATATTCATTTTATTGATTCGGTCATGGTATCCATGAAATGTTTGAATATGAGTTTATAAAGGATTTGGATTAAATTAACATTGAAACATTTAGTCTTGTTATATACGTGTGTTTTAGTAAGTATCATTTATATTTAGGGATAAATGATATTACAGGTCATGTTTTTCCGAGTTGTATACATTCGAACATAACGCGTATATGATCTTGAGTGAGATTGGATATTATATGTATGATTCGGTTTGGCATAAATTTTTTTAGTATGATTTTATTAGCTTAAAGTGTTTGGTACTTTGTTGGTGAAAGGAATACTAGTAATGTGCATATTCGGTCATGGTGAATTACTTACCAAATGAATAGTAATTTATGCCATTTGAATAGTATTACTTTTATGTGTATTTGTTATTATAGAATTGAGATATATATATATATGTTGCATTCGATTATGACCAAATTGAAAAGATATATATTGCTATGTTAAAATGATTTGTATGTACATGCTGAATTGGGCACTACACCAAAACAGACTTTTAGCGGCGTTTTTAGTGGCGTTTTAAAGAAAAAAGCCGCAAATATTATACATTAGCGGCATTTGGAAGAAACCGCCGCAAAAAAATGAGAAATAGCGGCGTTTATTTCCAAAACACCGCTAAAAAGGAGAAATAGCGGCGTTTAATTTCAAAACGCCGCTAAAAGTCAGAGTATTCGCGGTGCTTTTGGAAAAACGCCGCTAAAAGCCAGAGTATTAACGGTGCTTTCGGACAAACGCCGCTAAAAGTCAGAGTATTAGCGCCGCTTTTAGAAAAATGCCGCTAAAAGTCAGAGTATTAGCGGCGCTTTTGGAAAAACGCCGCTAAAAGTCAGAGTATTAGCGGCGCTTTCGGACAAACGCCGCTAAAAGTCAGAGTATTAGCGGCGCTTTTGGAAAAACGCCACTAAAAGTCAGAGTATTAGCGACGCTTTTGGAAAAACGCCGCTAAAAGTCAGAGTATTAGCGGCACTTTCGGACAAACGCCGCTAAAAGTCAGAGTATTAGCGGTGATTTTGTAAAAGCGCCGCTAAAAGTCAGAGTATTAGCGGCGCTTTTGTAAAAACACCGCTAAAAGTTGTTAATGTTTTTTCCTCATTCTTGCTTTGAATTATATTTTATTTTGATACATTCACTTATAAGCAATGAGAAAGTTTCATTTTAGTTACTTAATTATGAAAAGTTACAAATTGCTAATTAAACAATTTAGAAGTTTTCATATAAGTTACAGCTATTCAAATTGATTAAGGGTTTAATGTTCAGTATGTTGATTTCATGGTTTAGGGTTTGTAATTTTGGTGTATGGGTTTAGTGTTTTAAAGTTTGTTGTTTGGGTTTATTGTATAGTGTTTAATATGTTAGTGTTTACCGGTATTAAGGTTTAAATACTGTTAGTGATTAGGGGTTTTGGGGGAATGGTTAATGGGTTAGGGTTTTAGGTTTAGGGTTTATAGATTATAGTTTATGGGTTTATGGGAAATGGTTGATGTGTTAGGTTTCTGATTTTAGGGTTTATGGTTCAAGTTTAGGATTTTAGGGTTTAATTAGGGTTTAAAGTTTAGGGTTTATGGCCCAAAATCCCGAAACCGAAATCCCTCATAGCTAACATATATTTTGTACTACACTAACGTTGGCCACATGAATTCCCAATTTAGGCTCAGATTATGGTTTAAGGTTTGCAGTTTAGAGTTTATGGTTCGGGTTTTATGGTTTAAGATTTATATTTTGGGGTTTTGAGTTTGCTGTTTAGGTTTTAGTGTTTGTGATTTATGATATAATATTTAAGGTCTAGGGTTTATGATTTAGGGATTAATCTTGGATTTTTTATAATATAAATCAAAATAAGATAAGTGTAAATTATTATTTTAAAATATATATATATATAAAATATATTGATGTATTTATATTTTAAAATAACGTGTATGATTAAATCAAAATTAAAGTTTCAACTATACATTTAAACCACAATTAGAATTTCACATCTAGAATTACACATTAAACCAAAATTCATATATATATAATTCTAAATAAGATGCAGGATATCAAAATTTAGGTGTATATACATATAATTAAATGCCATTTCACTACACCACTCAGTGTCACAACATTGGAATATTCTGCCCTATCAGGGCACTCATTACGACATTGACTCTATTTTGACCCAAATTAAAAGACCCTAAATAGTTTCCATAATTTGTAATCAAATTAACTCTAAAAGAAAGTATAGAAATGTTTTGAAAAACTTCAAATAAGCTTAAATATGTTAAAATGAAGTGTTTAGATAAATATTTAAATTAAACGATGGTTGTATCTAAATGTAATATTTCTTACTCAAAATATAGGTTGAAATCGGATAGAGGATATTACATGTATAGTAAGATAAATATAGTTTTCTTAAAAAGTTTAAAAATTATAAAAATCTTCAAAAATTTTTGAAATTTTCTTTAAAAGTTTAATATTCAAAATTTTTAAAAAATTAAAATTCAAAAAAATGATAATATCAGCAAAAAAATTGTGAAAGAAAAAAATAAGTAAAGAATGAAAAAAAATTAAAATTGGGAATAGTGGCATTTTCGTAAAAAACGCCGCAAATATGTTTGTGTGTTGTAAATAAAACGACGTAGTTTTGTATATTTTAGTGGCGTTTTTCTTGAAAACGTCGCAGAAAGCTGGGATATAGCGGCGCTTATAAAAAACGCCGCAAATATGTTTGTGTAATGTAAATAAAACGACGTAGTTTTGTATATTGTAGTGGCGTTTTGTTTTGTAAACGCCGTAATAGGTATGTCTGTAGTGGCGCTATTTTATAAACGCCGCAATTCTTGAATTGTGTTAGTGAAAACGTCGCCGTTTTGCTCTCCTCCAGTTCCCCCAACCCTTAAACCCGATTGACTCAATTTCCCCTAGGCTTCTTCTGAAATTCATTTCCCCCTTCTTCTAAAATCCCTAAATTTCTAAAGGTTTAGTTTCTTTCATCCCTCTCTTCATTTCATACCTCTCTTTAGTCCGCCACCATCGTACTTCATCAGATCAATAATCTCTTCGTCCTCCACGGCTCCACTATTATCGTCTAAACCAACGCTCTTTCGGCTTCAAGCTTTACCTCTCTTTCGCCAGACTGTCGACGCATGCACATCTCAGATTCTCAAAAGGTAACATGCAAGTGAACAGAATATAGGTTTGGATCTTTGTTATCGACTAGTATTAGTTCTTTTTTGTTTGGTTCTCTGAATTTGTCGGCTCATCGTAGAAAGAGGGAAGGGCGGGACGGTGTAATGTGTGAGAAGGGGGAAGGGTGGGGGCTGTGGGATTATTCATTATAGTGAGAAAAAATATTCTTTTTAATTGCTGTGGGTTGGTTGAGTGTTTGCGTGAGATGGGGGACCTGTTTTATTACATTCAATTGAGAATTTTGGCTTTTCCCTTGTTCTGGGGCTTGTGGCTTGCTCATTTTGCTTCGGGTGTTTTACACTATATTTTGATGTTTGGGATGTCTTGTTGTATTTGCACTTTGTCTCAAAAGTATTGACCATATTTGGAGAAGAAAGCGGGAAACTCGGGAATAACAGAGAAAAGAAGCTTGAAATATTAAAAGAGGTAAAAGCAAAATTTTATAATGTGACCAACTTTTCAAATAAATAGTAAATATAAAATAAGCAGTGGTTTCATGAACTACAGGTAATGAAAATACAAAGAAAAGTAGGTGATAGTTGTCATTTTTTTTCCCTTTAATTTATAAATTTGTCAAGTGATTGCATTATTTGTCTTATTATATTGAAAATTTATAATTTCTTAGAACAAAGTTAGTTTAGGGTTTTATTATAAAGTTTAGAATTGAATATACGAAGGTTTGGTCGTCATTGGGATAATGTTCGTTATGTTATATATAGTTAATATCAATGAAATTCATTTGTTTATGATTTTGATGTTCCGAAATTTGGTTAAGATTTTCATTAAGATTTTCACATTTGTTAAACTCAACAACAAAAACCTGGTTAAATGTAATTAAGCAGTCTTGAAGAATAATTACCTGCATTGGAGATAACTCGAAATGAAATTTGGCAACTGCAGGCGTGTTTACGCTTTGTGCCAGACTGCTGTGTGCTGTGTACTCGTATTGCTCGATTAACGAACTTCCTTAAGAAGATTTTACTGTAACCACCTCTGTTTTCACTACTTGAAGGTAATGTTCAATCTGAAAAAAGTAATTAAGAATGGTGAAGCTTGTAAGTTTAAAGAGCTTTCTTCTAGTTCCTGTGGCTTATCTTTCAGATTTTACACCATATTTCTAAGTTTTTAATTTAATTCAAAAATTCAATTGAATCAATGAAAATAAAAATTTTTATTGATACATATATGTATAATTAGACCCCCATTTTTGTAAAAAGAAGAGATAGTGTGTTGATTGATACATATATGTATAATTAGACCCCCATGTTTGTAGCCTTCCCTTTGTGCTTGCAATGGTGGGATGATTTTCTTTGTTGATTGTATTTTCCTAACAGTCCCTGAACTTGAGGTAAACTTGAAATAAAGGGGCAGTGGACTATAGCTGATATCAATAAATAATCTATTCATAGTTCCATTTTGTTTAATGAAAATATTAAAATATAAAAAATAATTTATAAAAGTGTTTTAATTTTAAAAAATATTAGTTTATTAATTATTCATATTCAATTCACTTGCTGAAGGCTTCTATTTATTGATATCATATTCAAATATCATTCACTCTCCATAGATCTATTGTTGCTGAAGGTGTGAAAACAAATGGAGAGGGTCTCTATCCTTTTTAAAATATTTATGAAAGCTCATGATGAATGTTGTTGCTTTTATTATGGTGGTTTAATACTTGGTTGTTGGATCTTGATTTGAAGCTGTGGATGCTTTTGGATGTATAGTATAATGATTTTTATTTTCTTTTTTTGTGTGTGTTTGAATTCACATTGCGGACCTCATGAAAATGATAGTCTTGTGCTAAATTTCTTATGTTGTTTGTATTGGGATTTGTTTAGGAGTGGACCGAATCAGATTACGATAACATTTGTTGAAGGAAACGAGATCGCATGCAGAAAACTTCTTCGCTGTGGATTTATACAATTTGGGTAGTGGCTTTATCTATTCATCCGAGGTGAGTTGATTGAGTTGAAATTGTTTCAACCGATTTTAGTTTCTACACTGATTTTTCTACATTTGGACCCTTGTTATAGATCATTATACGGTATGTCAATTTTTGTAGCATTGGGTTTAACTTAAGTTGTATGTTTTTGGTTTGTCAATTATTTCAACTGGTTTGAACTTAAGTTATATGTTTTTATCATATTATTTCAAATTTGGTTTGAACCTAAGTTATATGTTTTTTTTATCATATTATAAGCCATTTATATTTGCACTAAAAATTTGTACATAAGTAATTTGTACATAACAAATTAAAGTAAAAATGTAAAAATTATGTTGATGATTAACTTTAATTTAACAAATAATAATAATAATAATAATAATAATAATAATAATAATAATAATAATAATAATAAAATCATGCATATAAGATGATATAATATGATATAAAATGGTAATAATATTTTGTTATCAGTATAATAATAATATTGATCATTATTTAAATATGTTCTATTATAAAAAATAAATTTTTTTAAAAAAGTAATTTAAAAACACAATGAATATATACTGAAATTTCTATAATTTAAATTACATAAATTATTAATATAATAATATAAAACCTAGTATTTTATTAAAAAATTTGAAATATATACTTACTAAAAGAAAATACATCCACAATGAATATAAATAATTGATTTTTCATATTCAGATCAGATAATTAGACAATCATTTATTCATATTTATTTTAAACTTGAAATAAAATTCATAATTTTTAATAAATTTATATACATAAAATTTTTGGAAAAAAATGTTATTAAATATAAATGCTACATCAAACACTTAGGAAAAAAACTCAAAACCCCACGCATATAAAATGTTCAAATATAAACACTTAGGAAAGAAAACTCAAAACCCCACGCATATAAGATGTTCAAATATAAAAGTTCATTGTTAAACACTTAGGAAATGAATTACCAATTTTAAACACTTAGGAAAAAAAACTCAAAACCCCGCGCATATAAGATGTTCAAATATAAAAGTTAATTGTTAAACTATGTTACAAACTTTAATTTAACCAAAAAAAAGTATAAGAATTAAATTTAAAATATAAAAAATTTAAAACATATTTTAACAATTAACTTTTATATTTAAAACACAATAATAACATTGCATGAATCTCTTATTAAATTATATTTTTTAGTGATTTATGTAAGTTAAAATTTAAGTAAGTTATTATGACATAGCTTACATAGCTTTTATCAAATTATTTAACTTACATAATACATAACTTACATAACTTACATAATACATAACTTACATAATACATGTATAGATAACATCAAAAAGATTCAAAGTATATAGGCTGGAAACCTGACGGGTTGCCTTATATCTCACTGTAAGATATAACGGATCCTCCCCAGGTGTAACAAAGCCACGTATGATGAATCTTAAAGAATACATAACTTACTTAATTTTAAGATCAAACTTCATAACTTACATAATTTTAAGATCAAACTTCATAACTTACATAATTTACATAACTTACATAGTATTCAATTATATATATGATCATATCATTACTTACATAAATTATAAATCAACAATTTAGCCGTGTAATTTATTGCCAACTTTAGACTTCAACAACTACGAAATGGATAGGAGTTGGATGAAATTGTCAAGGGTAAGCAACGGCTATCGAAATGGAGTAGAAACTTTTCTGAATTTCTCATTTCAAAATGCAAGCCAAGAGAATATGATTCTTTGCCCGTGTAAGAAGTGTTGCAATATCAATTGGCATTGTCGTGAAGTTGTCTACGAACATCTAGTTGTTGATGGTTTTGTCCGGGGGTACAAAAAATGGATTTTCCATGGAGAGTGTACATCTAGTGGAGCATCTTCATCGATGAATATGGGTTATCCTCATCGCTTACAATCGAATGTTAGAGATGATAATATGGAAGGCATGTTGCGGGATGCTTTTAATATCTTGTGATGATGGTTTTGGGTCGTTTCACACGACTTGGGTGCAAGCTGATGCTTATAATTTTGGTGGAAATACTTTCACTGAAGGGGGAAGAAGTGCACTTGATGAACAGCCAAATGAAGAAGCAGCGAGGTTCTACACGTTACTTGGTGAAATGAATGAAGAACTGTATGAGGGGTCAAAAGTTTCCAAACTGTCTTTCTGTATTCGCCTTTTTCACTTGAAATGTTTGGGAGGATGGACCGGAAACTCGTTAACAATCTTTGTTAGAGTTTTTGCAAGAAATGTTTCCGTTTGCGAAAAATCCTCAATCTTGAAAGACATGAAGAAACTGATAAAGGATTTGGGCCTTGGCTACAATAAAATCCATAGTTGCCCAAATGACTGTGTAACACCCCAAACCCGGCCTAGAAGTTAGGCCCGAATCTGGCATGCCACATGGAAGTGTTTTTTTTTCAAAACCATCTTTGCAATTGTTAACAACTTGTTTGAGACTTACAGCCTCTTTGTTAAAACCCAAAACACTTAAGCAATTGTGTCTACGTGAAACCATAATTATCTTTAATAAACCTTTTCGGTTGTGAAAGCATATTTGAAATAAACGATTTACGAAAATGTGACGTTTGAAATAGAGTTGCAAAAAAAACATTTTGAAACATTATGAAACGTCGATAAAATACAAGTACTTTTGAGAGATTGATTTATGAATCACAATTCAAGGAATTGGACTTTCAATCCGTGACTTTTGAAAATGTCGTTAATAATTTGAAAGAGAGTTCGAGTTAAAACATATTTGAAAAAGTTTATTTTGAAATCCATTTGTTAATCGATTTTGGAAAACCTATATTTTAGTTTTTAGAAAAATTCTCGTTTAAAACAATTTAAGCAAAATACTAAGTAAACCAACCATGAAGCAAATAATAAAATACTCTAGAGGCCTTATTACAATTTAAACCAAAATAGCAAAATAATAAAATAAACGAAAATAAAAATTTAAAATTTAATAACACCATTTTGGAAATATAGCCTCCACCGAGTCATTCATGGGCCCAAGTCCTCACTACGGAGCATTACCTACAAGGGTTAAGAGAAAGGGGGTGTGAGTCACAAGAACTCAGTGTATAATCCCCTTACCATCACCCACTGGTCGGAACACACATAGCAATATTTTGGGCCTAAGCCCATTTACAATTATAACATAATAACATGTTTATAATATGCATGTGATATGCAATTCCCAAACAAGCCTAATTTCCATCCGCTAACATCCCCGTACCAACCAACACACCTGTGGGGATCAAGTCAACCCACCCCGCCAAACACACCAATCGTAGGCATTAAGCCTTTTTAATAAAATTGTAGTGCACTACCGAACTAGATTGTGACATTGTCATCGAACTAGAGGCATATAGCCAAATTTGTGGCAGGGCCACCGAACTAGAGGCATTTAGCCAAATTTGTGGCAGAGCCACCGAACTAGATTTTTGGCAACAGGCCATTCTTCTCTTCATCAAATAACCCGCCCCATGCAATCATGCGCGTATAGTAAAATATAGCCATATAACAATTTATCAAATAATCCATAACATAAATGGGTTTATCATTAAACATTTCATTTGGGCCCATAAAACAATTTAGAAACTTGTCCATTTAGCAATTTAGCGGACTTTGGCCCATATATCGAACTAGAATATTTTTGGCCCATTTTATCGAACTAGAGTATTTTTGGCCCATTTTATCATATGAGGCCCATATAGCAACATATTTCAATTTGACCCACAAAGGGTATTTTCATAATTCAGTCCATAAAGACATTTTTGTAATTCGGCCCATTGGAGCATTTTTGTAACTTGACCCGTAAGGGCATTTTCATAATTCGGTAGTCGTACCCACTAGGGGTAATTCAGTAATTTACCCTCTAAGGGTATGATGGTAATTTCGCAACCTAGGCTTAATTACTAATTTGGGGCATAAAATGAAACTGTCCAATTGCGTCACACTGACTAAATTGACCATAACTCGAGTTAGAAAACTCGAAATCTAAATCCGTAAATTTTCGTTGAAACTAGACTCGTATATCTTTCTAGTATAATTTTTCCAGAATTTTTAACTTAACCATTTAGTACAGTTTATTCCTTAAACTTTCCTTTGTTTCACTGTCTGACGATTCTGACCTCTCTTAACTTAATCTCAAATATCTTACTGTACGCTTTTCATCTACTGCTCCCACTTATTTCTTTTGAAAATAGATTTACTAAGGAATCCATACATATCAATTATAACTCTTAATTCACTTTGTACAATTTTATAAGATTTTTCCAAGATAGAACAGAATACCTCGAAGTCATTCAGAACCAGCCTCACTAAAATTTTCATATCTCCGAATATAAAATTCCTTTTCCTTCTCCGTTTCTTCCATATTAAAATAGACACAGTAAGATTTAATCTGATATCTTACTCACTTTGTAATTCCTTTTATACAATATTTCGTGATTTTTCAAATACACGCCACTGTTTCTGACTGAAACTGTTTTATTACAAAACACGTTTACCACTACGAGTATACGCACGTCCGAGTGATCACGGATGCCGGTTATCGGTTTTCTTCGGTATTTCTACCGAATCACAGAATATTTCATGTAAAATTTCAGAGAGATGTGAGATTTACTCACCATTTCAAACATATATTTGGAAGGGTACGGGATTACACACCTTATTCGGAATCCGTAACACGATATTCTCCACGGCACCTAAAGATACAATCGATCAACAATTAATCCCAAAACCGAATTTACCACGTCAACCAATTATTTCGATTGATTAACAATCTATCACTTACCAACAATCCGAGTCTCTTATTACGAGGGATAGGTGTTCGATTGGCCCTCCGATAAAGTACTTCGAGTCCTTAGAAGTGATTAACACAAAAACAATGTTAGCCACACCTTATTCGGCTTGAGAAAGAATCACCACAATGCACCCCCCTTCACCTATATATGGCTTGGAAGAAAAAGAAAAAGAAATGAAAAGAGGAATATACGATCACTTACCGATTTGATTAAGAAGAGGTTGGATGGAAGAAGAGTGCCTTGTAATTTCGGCTATCAAAAGGGGAATAAACAATAGATGAAAATCTTGATCAAACAAAAGAGCAAGAAAGTGCACAATTGTGCTAGGGGAATTCGGCCAAAGTAAAAAAGAAAGAAGAAAAAATATGGTCAACAAGGCTTGTAATTTCGGCACAAAGCAAAGGAAAAGAAAAGAATTTGAGAGGAAAAACAATGCACCATTGTGCTACTATGATTTGGCAAGGAGGGTTGCGAAATTGAGAGAAATGGCACAAAGTTGTTAAAAGGATATTTGACCAAAACAAGGCTAAGACTTTACCAAATGCCAAATAAAATTTCAGCCACCTAATTACTCCAAAAACTGTCCACATGCATCCCCCCCTCAGGATAAGATTTTGGCCACCCAAGCTTTCCAAAACATCATCCATGGAATAAGCCTCATGTCCCCCTTTCTTTCCTATTTCTCTTGATTCCTTTCCCCAACTTCAACCTTGCCTTTTTCTCTTAGCCATCTTGCCAAAAAAATAAGAAGTCCACCTTACCATAAATACCTCTTGACCGACACTTAAGGAAAGCATGCAAAAATAATCAAAATTTGCACACAATGGGATTTGAACCTCTTCCCACAAGGTACTTCACTTGATGCCATAACCTCTTTACTACTTGCTGATTTATGCAAGCTATTTACTCATAAATTTCTATATGTCTTGAAGCTACTTACCATCTCTCCTTAAAGTGCTAAAATACCAAATTTTTCATAAAGCCCAATTAAACCCGAGACTTCATAGAAACCTCGTAACCTTCCAAATCCACTTAACTAATAAGTCCAATTTGCAATAACACCATTCTCATATTCTTGAAGATTTTAAACACTCCTAAGCCCAAGGCCCAATCGGCCCAATCCTACTAGGCCCAATTTTGGAATGTTACAGACTGCATGTTGTACTGGGGCGACCGGATAAACCAACAGTGCTGTCATGTATGCGGTCAATCCCGTTGGATTAATAGAAATACAGAGGATGGTAACGAGGATGAACACGATACACAGTCAAGGAAGCAGCCAGTTAAGATTTTACGGTATTTTCCTCTAATACCAAGGCTTCAACAGCTTTTCATGTCATCGAAGACAGCCAAATCAATGACGTGGCACCGTGATGGACGAACAGATGATGGGTTGTTAAGGCATCCTGCAGATTCTTTAGCTTGGAAATCTTTTGACTCCAAATTTCCAAGCTTTGCAAGCGATCCTCAGAGTGTGAGGCTTGGGCTAGCATCCCATGGATTTAACCCTTACAAACTCATGAGCACAACATACAGTACTTGGCTTGTGGTACTTGTTCCCTACAATTTGCCTCTATGGGTTTGCATGAAACAATCTTCCTTTATCTTGTCTATGATTATACCTGGAGAGAAAGGGCCGGGGAATGATATTGACGTCTATTTGCAGCCACTTGTTGACGAGTTAAAACAACTATGGGCTGGTGTTCAGACATACGATGCAATGAGAAAAGAGAACTTCAATTTACGCGCGGCTTTAATGTGGACTATTAATGACTTCCTGACTTATGCTAATTTATCTGGTTGGAGTACCAGGGGACGTTATGCTTGTCCGTGTTGTGCTGCGCAGACATGTTCGCAATGGTTATATAATGGGAAGAAGTTCTCTTACATGGGGCATCGTCGGTGGTTACCAGAAAATCATACATTTAGATTTTAGAGTGCTCAGTTTGATGGTACTGAAGAGTTCAGACCAGCTCCTTCGCAGACCGGTGGATCCGAAATATTCTTAATGTTGAAAGATATGAATTTCATTTATAGGAAGATGAATCAACCAGCAAACCCGCATAGAAATAGAAGATCTAGAGATGAATCTGATGATGAATCTGATGAAGAGGATGATCCTAATGAGGCGGACTTGTGGAAAAAAAGAAGTATTTTTTTCGAGTTGCCTTATTGGGAGCATCAGCTTTTACGCCATAATCTTGATGTCATGCACATAGAAAAAAATGTCTGCGAGAACATCATTGGGACTATTTTGAATGTCGATGGAAAATCAAAAGATAATCTTCAGAGTCGACTTGATTTAGTCCACATGGGAATTCGGCGTGAGCTTCATCCCCGAGCACTTCCGAATATGAAATATCGATTGCCGCCTGCTATTTTTTCAATGTCGAAGACGGAGAAAGAAGTGTTCTGTACGGTGTTGAAGGATATAAAGGTCCCGGATGCGTATGCATCAAATATATCGCGATGTGTGATTCTTAAGGATCGAAGATTATATGGCTTAAAATCGCATGACTATCACATATTGATGCAAGACTTACTGCCAGTTGCTATGCGGTGTTGTATGTCGAAAAAGGTGATGGCTCCTGTAATTGAACTGTCAAATATAATGAAAGGCATTTGTGGTAAAGTTTTGAATGTTCAAGAACTTGAGAGACTACAAGATCGAGCCGCATTGACTTTATGCAATCTAGAGAAGATATTCCCGCCTTCCTTCTTCACTATTATGGTGCACTTGTTAATTCATCTCCCACGTGAAGCACTTCTTGGTGGACCCGTTTTCTATCGATGGATGTATCCCATTGAAAGGTCTTACTTTATTTGCAAAATATTCCTTCATTCATCTCAATGCCTTTAGTTGCAACTTTTGATAATGTTGTATATCGTGTTTAGGTTCCTTTCCAAATTGAAGTCATACTGCCGCAATAAGCATTATCTGGAAGGATCAATTGACGAGGGCTACTTGGCAGAGGAATGTATGACTTTCTGTTCGAGGTATTTGGAAGATGTTGAAACAAGAATGAACAGACCAAGTAGAAATGCTGGGCTCACAGATCATAATTTGGCTGAAACTTATTTATTTCAAAGTTTCGGAGAACCGATCGGCAAAGTCAAAATTACAGAATTAGACGATAGATCGTGGGTCCAAGTGCATCGATACGTTCTTTTTCATCACGATTCAATGGAACCATTTCGGAAGTAAGTTCTACAATTTGATAAATACTCATCAATTATGATTTGTTTGTCTTCTAACAAAGTAAAACCTTTTTTACCGTAGTGAGTACAAACAAATATTGAGAGCTCGTTCATGATCTTGAAGATTAAATCGACGAGAAATTAATAAGTTGTTCGCAGAATCATTCCATGAATGGTTAAGCCAAATGGTATGCAATTTAAGTTTTCATTAACAAGTAATAAGGTTTTCTCATAATAATTACTCGATTTACTTTCGACTCGATAGGTTTGGAGTCGGAATGAAGTAAATGATGACGTTAAATGGCTTTCACAAGGTCTAAACAGATTAGTTAAAAGATATAGTGGCTTCCTTATCAACGGATATAGATTTCATACAAAGTATCGCGAGAGATTGAGGAGAACCCAAAATTGCGGAATTGTTGTTAATTCTTCGATTACAAGTTATGCTAGTGCTAGGGACAGTAATCCGGTCGAGGGGAATTTGGATTATTACGGACTTATTACTGACATCATTGAGTTGGATTATTATAGCAAATGCAAAGTTGTCTTATTTCGAGGTGATTGGGCTGATGTGAATACGGCTCGCGGAATTAAAGTCGATCAATATGGCTTTACAATGGTGAATTTCTCTCGATTGATTCACACTGGAGAACAACTAATGGACGAGTCGTATGTGTTTTCTTCTCAAGTTAAACAAGTTTTTTACTCGGAAGATCCAATTGATGAGGGTTGGTACGTTGTACTTCGAAACACGCCTAGAGACTTCTTAGACATTGGCAGTGGAAGTAGAGATGACATAGTCGAAAGATCAGAAACATTGCCTTTTCCAGAACAAAACTTAAATGAAAATATCCCCAGTACTAGTCAACAATTTTAATGTGTTCGTCAAGATGTGGACGGAGATATTTACGAAATATGATTTAGTAAGATTTTACAATTTATTATTTATATTTAATATTATAATTTTAATGTTGGGCATGTTATATAATTTAACTATTTTAAATGTTCTATTATTGTTGTTATTTGTTACTAAAATTTTGAACTATTTTACGTGTATTGCAGGAAAAATGCCTAGAAGACGATTACGAGATTTCAATATTGTTCGCGATACTCCAAATCCAGAAGAAGCAAATAGTGAACAGCAAACAATTGTTGGATCTTTTACTCTGCCGGACATAGATGATGAGCCTGGAGAATTTGAAAGTAATGTTAAGTTTATTTTACATGCATGTTGAATTTTATTATTGATTCATGTTTCAATTTTAATATAATAATATATCATTTTTTAGCTGAAGGTGGTGGGACGCGCAGAGCTCGGGGACGTACACTACTTAAAGATTTATACGACCTAGAGCCTACCGATCGTGTTAAAGTAAGGAGAAACAATCATGGCCAGCCTGTTGGATCTGAAGCTCGACTGTTAGGAAGCTATTTGGGCATTATTGCACGAAATGCCAATATGTTGCCCATTAACTACGAATCATGGCATCACATGCCTGATGCCAACAAAAATCAGGCTCTCGAAAATATTAAGGTAACAAAACGTGAATGTAATTTATAATACTTTAATTTAATTTTCATTTATATTAACTTTTTATACTTTTTTTCTTCAGGCTAGATTTACTTTAGAGGTCTCTGATGACTACGTTAAGAAGACATTGGGTAAAAAATGGAGAGACAATAAAAGCACGCTCAAAAAACAATATTTTAAGAAAGACATAAGCCTCGATTGAAAAATTAAGAAATGTTCCACCGGGAATGTTGAGGTACCAATGGGAAGATCAAGTTAGATTTTGGAATTCAAAAAAAGGAGAGGTATTACGTACTTCTAAAATCTTATAAATTATTTGGTTTATAGTATTTACTATATATATAATTCAAATTGCATTATGTAGGACCGTGAGCGAGTTGGAATAAGCGTGACAGAAATAGAAATTCACTCACACTGGCGGGTTCTAGAAGTTTTGCTTGTGTAAATTGAGGCCGAGGTATTATAATTTATTAATTCTCTCAAATATTAATTACTTTATACTATTAAATTATATTTTTTCTGCTAAAATGTAGGAAACTTCGACTGGTCAAAAAGTTGGAAGCGTTTAGCTTTTTGACATTACGCATAGAAAGAAGGATGGATCTTCGATGACATCCGAAGCTGCAGAAATTTTGGTATATTTACCTAATAAAATTTTATTTTTTATAAATATTTATAATTTTTAATTATAATAGTTTAATTCATCGTTTATAGTTTTAAATTTATAATGTTAAATTATGTTGCATTCTTTCTTATTTATATATTTCGTTTCTAACTCTTTCATTGATTTATTAGGATAAACTAAAGGAGAAAAAGGCGGAGTATGAAGCGGCTGCTTCGACTGATAGTTCGTTAATCTTGAGGAGATTGATAACAGAATTATTACAGATGTTTTGGGTCCTGAAAGGTACAACTGCTTCGACTGATAGCTCTGTTAATCTTTAGTATATTTTTAATAAAATTATCACTGATGTTTTTGGACTTGAAAGGTATGGTCGGGTTCGATTTAAAGGATCCGGTGTTACCCGACCCAATATTTTGGATCCGGCTACCAATGAGCACATGCCTTCGGGGGTCAATCTCGTCTTTGAAGTTCGAGAGGCTACAAGACCGAGATAGCTCGGATGCAAGAAACACGGTTGAGCAGAGGCAACAAATTGCGATGTTCAAAGAAAATATGAAGAACTCCAAAGAATGACTTAGAGCGGATGCGAGCAGAAGAATGAGGAGGGAGGCGCAAAGAAGAAGAGAGAGGCGGCGGTGCGAGGAAGCGAGGCAAGATCGATGCTAGCAGAGCGAGCGTGAGAAAATACGAAGAGCTCCAGCCGCGGCTTGAAGATATGATGCGAGATGTTTTGTGATCGCGAAACCGCCATCTTAGACACATTTAGTTTCGTTGTAAGAATGTTTTGACATTATTACATTTAACATTATTGTTACAATATTTTCAGTTATCATTCATTTAATTTATTAAATTTCAAGTATTATTTAGAATTAATGTATTTGGTGTGATTTTTATACTAAATTTGCTGTTTTGCGATGGAATTATATGCTATATTTACTGTTATTGGTTGGTTTTAGAGCAGGAGGGGTATAATATTGAAAAAATTGTACTACAGAAATCTGTACAAATTAGCGGCGTTTGTAAAAAAGCGCCGCTAAAGACCATGACTTTTAACGACGTTTTTTGGAAAAGCGCCGCTAAAGACCATGACTTTTAGCGGCGTTTGAAAAATAAACGCCGCTAAAGACCATGACTTTTAGCGGCATTTTTGGACAAGCGCCTCTAAAGAGCCTGACTTTTAGCGGCGTTTTTGGACAGCGCCGCTAAAGACCATGACTTTTAGCGTCGTTTTTATCACAAACGCCGCTAAAAGTCATGATCTTTAGCGGCGTTTTTTGTGGCGCTTACAAAAGCGCCGCAAACACTTTTAGTTGCGCTTATAAATGCCGCTAAAGGCCAAAAAAATGCCGCTAAAAGCCTGTTTTGCTGTAGTGGGGGATTTGTCTAGTAATGTCTCGTAACCCTAATCCGGCGACGAATATGGGTTAGGGGTGTTACAGGCATGGCCTTCCACCTACTAAGTCACCAAGACCTCATCCTCACCTATATATCCCTAATCATCCTCACCCTCAAGCACAACCTCACACTTGACAAATTCATTTTGGGCAACAATCTAAAGACATCAATTCTTACCATTTTCGACCTTAGGCTATAGTTTTTAACCTAGCATGAAATGGTGGTTGTTAATATTGTAAAAAAGAAAAAGAGGGAAAAGTTGAATTTGTTTAAATCTTCTTCATGATTTTTCCCCTTAAATTATTTTATAATTATAAATATTCTATTATTTTGTATGTATTTGTAAAAAATCTTAACATATTTTTATTGAAAATAAATTTTTAAAAATTTTATTTTCTAAAAGTTTTTAAATTTGATTTTTTAAGAGTCAAGACTAAATTGACATAATTGTAAAGTTGAAGGTTAAATTTGTTAAAATTTTCATAATTGGTACAAAATTGATAGAATCTGTAAATATTGGAAGGCTAAATTTGTTATTTTTCCAATAAAAAAGGTCAGCCCAACATCCTGTTAGTGATTTAACAGACCAAAATATTAAATTTCAATAATGTTAGTTACTAAAATAGCAAATTTTAAACTTGAGTGATCAAAACAAAAATGCACTAATAATTGAGTGTCTGTTTATATAGTTTACCCATAAAATAATTATTAAAAAATACTGTATCAAGATTTGAACATTGACCCTGAAGGCATCAACAAAAAAGCCTCAACCAATGCTCAAAAGAAAACTAAGCTTTATAATTTTAAAGATAAATATATCTTTGTTTTTCAATAATTTGTACTCGCATAATAAATATCATAAAATCTAATACTTTATTAGTGGAACCAAAGGACTCAAATATTACAAAATGTTGGGATGTTGATATTAGATTTTACAAGAAGTTGGAAAATTGAAATATTCTTTGTTTTTCCTATTTTCTTGCTTTCAAATCAATTAAGTGCTCTTCTAACAAGTTATCTCTTAAATGGGATGAAATAAAGTAGGAGAGATACAAACTTCCATGAATTCAAATTAATTAAATGTCAATATTTGGGCGTGGAACATGTTTTTGGGGAAACCATTTTTACATTGATATTAATTAGTACTCAAGTAACTAGCTGTATTCCTAATTACTTTATTATCTTTAATTCATGCTTAATCATAGTGCATATGCTTATCAAACTATACTCATTTAGAAAAAAGTCAGAGATTAAAGAATGAGATTAACAACTTAAAATAATTCGGTTCAAACGTGTCATATTTTCTACCTATACTAAAGACGACGCTTTCAAACTTGATTTTTACTATAGTTTCGTAGGATGAAATCATAGTAAAAGATTATGCACGATTTTCTAGAATTTTTTTTAAAAAAAGAAAATTCTATATTTTATTAATGAAAAAATTAGGCATATACAATTTGGAGGAGTGGAAGGTGGATGAAGGAGCCATGCCTTCTCTTCAGCGATTGGAGATTTCGAAGTGCTGCAAGTTGAAGATACTTCCCCAGGGATTGAGGTTCATTACAACCCTCAAAGAACTGAAGATTAAAACAATGCCAAAGGCATTCAAAGATAAATTGGAGGAAGGAGGAGAAGATTTCTACAAAGTCAAACATGTTCCTTCTATCATATTCCGAAAATGTGACGAATAGATTGAATGATAATTGAGAGGTAATTTCATAACCTCTAGTTTAGGAAATGATTCCTACTTTGTTTGCTTCTTATATATCTTTCGTTTTTGAAAATGTCTCACATTCTCACTCAATTTGTCAACACACCAATGAATAATTACATTTATTAAAAGTCAAAGGAAGTCAGACATTGATATTTTTAGTTTAATTGCTTTTCAGGTAAAGACGCCATTTTTTCTCTTGCTACGTTCAGCTATTCAAGGAATGAAATCTATATCTAAAACTCCTATTATGAGTAGCGTGTGAAAGCGTGTTTAATGGTGAGAGATTTGGAATAATTTTCTCTCTTGTAGATCTCTATGGTTGTTGAAATTAGAGTGGTTGACTGTTTGTTGTTTTCTTCAAATTACAATAAAACGGATGCAAGATATGGAATTGGAAGAAAAGGAGGTGTTTGGATGAGCAAGGTACCAAACCCCTCCTCCATTTCAATTTCCTTCAATCTAATTTAATTACACATTCATTTTTGTCTTTTAAAACATAAAATTGCATATAAGGAGACGTCACTGACCTTTGTTCCCACATAGCTTTGGTTTGCGCTCACCATTCCTATATTTATTTGTTAGCTTTGCTTTCTCTTTCTTTTCTTTTCCCTACTTAAGTTTGCTTCAGTCTCTCTTTTTTCTTTTTTTTATATGTACTTAATGTAATATTAGAAGCCAAGGCAGGACCATGCTTTTCTATTGTAAAATTCATCACTTCGTTGTCTACTCTTCAGTTTACTTAAATATAATTGTTTGATATATATTTGAATATGGATACAAGATAAGAGAATATACTCTTTTTAATATATACATATTTTAGAAAAAAAATTGAATATATGTATGTTGGACACATTTCCCGTTTCAACATATTTCCTAATTTTATATAAGTCGATTGGTATTCAACATAATCTTTTCCGTCATCCTTAACTCAATAATCTTTTTTACGATATCATATCAGGTTTAATGGTTGCACTTCATCCCCAATTATGCTCACCCTCAAGCACAACATCACACTTGACAAATTCATTTTGGGCAACAACCTAAAGACATCAATTCTTACCATTTTCGACCTTAGGCTATAGTTTTTAACCCAGTATGAAATGGTGGTTGTTAATATTGTAAAAAAAGAAAAAGAGGGAAAAGTTGAATTTGTTTAAATCTTCTTCATGATTTTTCCCTTTAAATTGTTTTATAATTATAAATATTTTATAATTCTGTATGTATTTGTAAAAAATCTTAACATATTTTTATCGAAAATAAATTTTTAAAAATTTTATTTTCTAAAAATTTTTAAATTTGATTTTTTAAGAGTCAAGACTAAATTGATATAATTGTAAAGTTGAAGGTTAAATTTGTTAAAATTTTCAGAATTGGTACAAAATTGATAGAATCTATAAATATTGAAAGGCTACATTTATTATTTTTCGAAGAAAAAAGGTCACCCCAACATCTTGTTAGTGATTTAAGAGAAGAGTGACCAAAATATTAAATTCTAAAATAGAAAATTTTAAACTTGAGTGATCAAAATAAAAACACGCTAATAATTGAGTGTCTGTGTATTTAATTTAACCATAAAATAAATATTAAAAAAATTACTGAAAAACACCATATCAAGATTTGAACATTGACCCTCAAGGCATCAACAAAAAAGCCTCACCAATGCTCAAAAGAAAAACTAAGCTTTATAATTTTAAAGATAAATATATCTTTGTTTTTCAATAATTTTTACTCACATAATAAATATCACAAAATCAAATAATTTATTAGTGGAACCAAAGGACTCAAATATTACAAAATGTTGGGATGTTGATATTAGATTTTACAAGAAGTTGGAAAATTGAAATATTCTTTGTTTTCCCTATTAAATTAATTAAGTGCTCTTCTAACAAGTTATCTCTTCAATGGGATGAAATAAAGGAGTAGGAGAGATACACACTTCCATGAATACAAATTAAATGTCAATATTTGGGCGTGGAGCATGATTTTAGGGAAACCATTTTCACATTGATATTAATTAGTACTCAAGTAACTAGCTATATTCCTAATTACTTTATTATCTTTAATTCATGCTTAATCACAGTGCATATGCTTATCAAACTATACTCATTTAGAAAAAAGTCAGAGATTAAAGAATGAGATTAACAACTTAAAATAATTCGGTTCAAACGTGTCGTATTTTCTACTTATACTAAGAGGACGCTTTCAAACTTGATTTTTACTATAGTTTCGTAGGATGAAATCATAGTAAAAGATTATGCACGATTTCCTAGAAGTTTTTTTTTTAAAAAAAATGAAAATTCTATATTTTATTAATAAAAATTAGGCATATGTGTCAATTTTAAAAAATATATATTTAGAGTTTTAGATTATTATATTTAAAATTTGGGGAAATAAATCAATTTTGGGATAGGTGGCAAAAATGCTTCCTGCAGGAAGGGTTTTCGAGTGACGTGGCAAGGGGAGAGGATAAACACCTTATTTGTAATTAGACGCCAAAAATATGTTTTTGATCCAAAAAATTACAGGCACGGATATTTTAAATTTTTTTAAAATGATGAAAATTGAATAAAATCTAAGAAATTATAAACAGTTAGAATAGAAAATTGAGAGATTAGAATAGAAGATGAAAGTCTAGAGGGTATATATAGGGAAAAAAATTACCATTGGAATTTAACTGTTGGGTTCTTATTTTTATTTTAAATAGTCAGTGGTCCCTACGGTTTGAAAATTAACAGTTGACCTTCAGAGGCGAAGCCAGGGGGGTTGGCATGGGCCCCAGCCCCCCCCCCCCCTAAAATGTAATATTTTAGTTTAGGCCCTAAAAATTTTTTAAAAAATTTAAATTAAAAAAGATAAAATTACACTTTGGCCCCCTAAAACTATAAAAATTCGATTTAATCCTTTATAAATTATAAATATATAAACTATAAAAAATTAAAATTTCATCTGCTCCTAAAAAATTATCTTGGCTTCGCCCCTATTGACCTTGATTTTCTAACCGTTGGCGACCCAACTGTTAATATTTATTTAACGCGTTAAATATGACTCTCACTAGCAGCGTACCATCTCAAGTGGAAATCTTCTTCCCATGCCAAGCTCAGCATTTGTAACAATAGATTCCATATTTGTTTACCCATTGAGTAAATTAATTTGCATGGATTAGAATATTCCAACTTTGGTAACAACAGCTTCTAAAATCTAAAAAGCTTGTATTTGTATGGTAACAACTTAACTAGAAGTAATTTGTCAAAACTAGAAATGTTGATATTGAATAGTTGGAAATTTTTCAAATTTGATTTGAATATATTTGGATAATAAATCTCTTTCAGTTTCATACATATTTTAATGATAAATATATTTGGATAATAAATTTGATTTGATAATGGCTACGTAATGATATGAAATTCCAATGATGGTTTCGTGTTCTTCTGTTAATGCTAACATGTTTCATTGTATTTGATATTCATGTTCGTTTAAAAAATTGTTCGACTCACACTGAACTTTCATGAGCTTATCCCCTATAGTGCTTAACTTTTTTAAGTAAACCTCGAAACTAGGATTGGACCCGGCATATGGAGAATCACCTTGGACCTCGGGCTATTTTTTTATAAGTATTAATCAACTCTATTGGTTTTGGTTTGCAATTTTTAATTATTTTTGGATTGTGGCTTGGTAACTTTTCATTTGGGGATTTTTTTTGCATGCATGGGTTACTCAAGCATAATAACTAGAAAATGCATGATATCCGGCTTAAGTAAAATTTGACATTATTCCCTAATTTCCATTGCATTGTAAATGAACCGTTTTTGAAAAAAAAATCGATAAAGCAACTAGGTTTCCAAAATGACTTGAAAAATGGTTTTTCTGCTGCATTAGTTTAACTGAGTTTTTACAAAGAAGAGTTTCAAGCAAACGGTATATTTCATATCAAGGTATCGCCATGTTCTCATTCTTTGGAAGCTTTGCTTCTTATATATTCCAGCAATATCTTGATGATAATAAGCTAAAAAAAAAAAAAAAAAAAAGAATTCGAGGGAATCCAAGATTCTAAATCCATGCTTAGCTTCGATTGAAAAATTCAATCCCACTCAATTAATTCAAATGATATATATTCAATAAATCTAAAGTTTAAATCCCGCATTTGTAACATATTTTATAAAAACTGCAAGAATAAAATCAAATCTCTTATTTCAATTGTCTTGAAATTTTAGTTTAGAACTTCTATTTTTGGGTTTTAATTTGTTTCAACTTCTAAAAAAAAGTATTAGTTTAAAAAATGTTTATTTCATTTGACTTATATGTAATTTGGATTCAATAAAAAGATTCAACATAGCATGCGCGCAGATAGAGACGTCCAAATCTTGAAATATAAGGTCGACATGGGAGAAATATCCTAAGACCCAATTCAAAAAGTATAAATATTAAAATTAATCAATTCAAAAAGTATAAAAATAAAATTGATCAAATTAAAGTACAATGGCTAACCTTAAATTTAACTAAAATAATTTTGAATCCTCCTATCAGAAGTGTAATATGTCTTACCATTACACCAATCACTTTTTTTATTTCTTAATTTAAAAAAAGTATTCCAAATATGCTTTCTCACCTTATCATTTTTGTTTTCTTTCTCAAGTGCCCTTATAATTTTTGTTAATATTTCTTTTCCCTTAATTAAAGCTCGATGGCTTATACTTTACATTTTAATGGAAAACTACAAAAAAAATATTAAATTATTATATTTGTTTTACTTTGGTCACTAAATTATTAATTTTTTTGGATTTAGTTATTAAACTTTTTGGAATCAAATATTTTGGTGATCACTCTCCCGTTAGTTGTATTAGATGAGTGACGGAAAGGTAATGTAGGTTTTTTATTGGTTTAATACTAAATTTAGTCTTACAATTTTTACACATTCTATCAATTTGATTCTACATATAAATATTCAACAAATTTAACCCTCAATGTTTACAAAATTTGTCGTTTTAGTTCAAATTCTAAAAATATCAATAAATTTAGCAATCAAATTAGAAAAAAGGAAATATATATTTTAAATTATATAAAACAAAATCTAGCTCCATCCAACATTTTAAACTCATTTCTTTTCTCTTCACATTTTCATGGCAACGAAAAAACCAAGTCATTTATAATTTTATTATAAATTTATTTGTAATCCTCACTTTAAAAAAGTATTCCAAATATGCTTCCTCACCTTATCATTTTTGTTAATCTTTCTTTTTCCTTTATTAAAGGTTGATGACTTATATTATATATCTTAATATATAAATACTTTTTAAAAAAAAAAATAATATATGTATGTTGGACAACGGACACATATCCTAGTTTGATATTCCCCTTAAATTCGTGCAATATGTTTCAACATTGGTGAATTAGTAGTTGATGAAGTATCATATACATTTTTGGAATGCTCCATTCAACGAATTCATTTCAGCTCCATATGCTTAACACACTTCCCCTTTCAGCATATTTCCTCATTTTGGATTCCGTTGTTAAGTATCTTAATCCTTAATAACTTTTGTTACGATATTGGGTTTAATGATTACACTTCATCTTGTCACTTCCGAAGCAATAAGACAAAAAATCAAATTTCACCAAGTCAACACATGATATCTTTATGTCGAAGATTAAATAGGATAAACTAAATCAAAATGAAAATAAATGAGTAAACACAATCTAGAAATTCCAAATTACATTATCTAACAAAAAATCTGTGAGAAATAAATGGTTGCATTTCATTCTTTAGGGATTTTCTCTTATATCTACCAACAATATCTTGATAAAATAAGCTGAAAAAGAAAAAGGAGTCCAAGGAAATTGAAGATTCAAAATTCAGCTAGCTTAATTGATTGAATATTTCAAATCCACTTAATTAATACAAATGATATTTATTGAATAAATCTAAAATTTGAATCCCTTCATTTGCAACCTTCTTTATAAACATTTCAAGAATGAAATCAAATTGCCTTATTTCAATTGTCTTGAAATTTTAGTTTACAACTTCTATTTTTGGGTTTCAATTTTTTTTTAAAAAAAATTGATTCAAGAAATAATGATTTTATTTGACTTATTTTCTTTTCCAACTTTATGTTATTCAAATTCGGTGAAAAGATTGAACATAATATGTGTGCAAGTTGAGATGTCCAAGTCTTGAAATGTGAGGCTGAAACGGGAGAAATATCCTAAAACCCGGTGTTAAAATATTTATAAAATTCAATATGATCATGTTGTTTTCATTATAAAACTATGGTATAAAATATCCCATTACCAAAGGAAGAAAAGTCCCTGTTTAAGAGTAGATTTAGCATAATTGAGTGGGGTTGAATGCAATCCTAGAAATAGGATGACATAAATCTATCGGATTAGAGTCAAATCTAATAGGGGAATTCATAGATCGAGTCAATGCGACAATATGGGTATTAATTAGAAAGAAATTTTCATTAATCAACCTAGAGTCAGTTGCTCTTAGTCTTAAAAGAGATATTAGCATAATTTAAGGATTTCTACGGATCAATATACCAAGTGAATAAATTGTTTAATTTAGATTCATAATGATAGATGAAGTCTGTAACACCTCAGACCCGGCCTAGAAGTTAAGCCCGAATCTGGCGTGTTACATGGAAGTTTTTTTTTCTTTTCAAACCATCTTTGAGATTGTTAAAAACTTGTTTGAGAATTACAGCCTCTTTGTTAAAACCCAAAACACTTAAGCAATTGTTATCTACTTTAATTATCTTTAAAAACCTTTTTGGTTGTGAAAACATATTTGAAATAAACAATTTACGAAAATGGGACGTTTGGGAATAGAGTTGCAGAAGCATTTTGAAAGAAAATCCGAGGCCTGATTACAACATTTAACCCAAAATAGTAGAGTAATAAAATAAACAAGAAAGAAGTTTGAAGTCCAAATAAACCATTTCTGAAGTATGGTCTCCATCGAGTCATCCAAGGCCCAAGTCCACGTCACTGAGCATTACCTAAAAAGGTTAAGAGAAAGGGGGGTGAGTTACAAGAACTCAGTGTGTAATCCCCTTACCATCATCCATTGGGTCGGAACACACATAGCAATATTTTGGGCCTAAGCCCATTTACAATTATAACATAATAACATGTATATAATATGCATATGATATGCAAATCCCAAACCAAACCTAATTTCCATCCGCAACCAGCACACCTGTGGGGATCAAGTCAACCCACCCCGCCAACACACCAATCGCAGGCATAAAGCCATTTAAAATGTTTGTGGCTGAGCCATCGAACTAGATTGTGACAGAGTCACCGAACTAGATTGTGGCAGAGCCACCGAACTGGATTGTGACAGAGTCACCGAACTAGATTGTGGCAGAGCCACCGAACTGGATTGTGACAGAGTCACCGAACTAGATTGTGGCAGAGCCACTAGCACTTCTCTTCAATTTTATCCCAACCCATGCAATCATGTATGCATATACAAAGCATAACAATGTTCATAGAATAATTTCATCACAAGGCCCATAATACAAGTTGGCCCATTAAGCAATCTAGCAATTTGGCCCATTAATCAATCTTAACAATTTGGCCCATTAAGCGATCTAGCAAATTTTGGCCCATTAATCGATCTAGCAAATTTTGGCCCATTAATCACATGGGGCCTTTTTTTTTTCAAATTTCACACTTGGCCAATTTATGAAAATAATTCATATGGCCCAAAATATCACTTTTTAACAAAATAACCCATTAAGGGCAAATCCGTAATTCCCACAACCTTAATACCGGTTTTATGCATTTACACAAAAAGTGTTATTATACCGTATTTTTTGATTTTACAAATTTAACGATTTATTCTAATGCTTACGGTACAATATCTAACCCATGAGATAAGTGTGAAATTACACACTCTGGTCCATATCACAAATATCAAACTGCCCATATATCAAATATCACATTTGGCCCATAAAGGGTATTTTCGTAATTCGGTCCATAGGGACATTTCGTAATTCGGCCCATTAGGGGCATTTTCGTAATTTGGCCCGTAAGGGCATTTTCATAATTCGGTAATCGTACCCACTAATGGTAATTTGGTAATTTACTCTCTAAGGATAATTCAGAAATTTTACCCACCAAGGGTAATTTAGTAATTTACTCTCTAAGGGTAAATTCAGAAATTTTACCCACCAAGGGTAATTCAGTAATTTACCTTCCAAAGGTAAATTCGGTAATTTATCATCCAAGGGTAATTTGGTAATTTACTCTCTAAGGGAAATTCAGAAATTTTACCCACCAAGGGTAATTTGGTAATTTACCTTCCAAAGGTAAATTCGGTAATTTACTCTCTAAGGTAATTCAGACATTTTACCCAACAAGGGTAATTCGGTAATTTACTCTCTAAGAGAAATTCAGAAATTTTACCCATCAAGGGTAATTCGGTAATTTACCTTCCAAAAGTAAATTCGATAATTTACCCTCCAAGGGTAATTCTGTAATTTACTCTCTAAGGGAAATTCAGAAATTTTACCCACCAAGGGTAATTCGATAATTTACCTTCTAAAGGTAAATTCGATAATTTACCCTCCAAGGGTAATTCGGTAATTTAATCTCTAAGGGAAATTCAGAAATTTTACCCACTAAGGGTAATTCGGTAATTTACCTTCCAAAGGTAAATTCGGTAATTTACTCTCCAAGGGTAATTCGGTTATTTACCCTCCAAAGGAAATTCAAAAATTTTACCCACTAAGGGTAATTCGATAATTTACCTTCCAAAGGTAAATTTGGTAATTTACTCTCCAAGGATAATTCGATAATTTACCCTTCAAGGGTAAGTCAGAATTTTTACCCATCAAGGGTAATTCGGTAATTTACCTTCCAATAGTAAATTCGGTAATTTACCCTCCAAGGGTAATTCAGTAATTTACCCTCCAAGGGTAATTAAGAATTTTTACCCACCAAGGGTAATTCGGTAATTTACCTTCTAATAGTAAATTCGGTAATTTACTCTCTAAGGGGAATTCAGAAATTTTACCCACCTAGGGTAATTCGGTAATTTACCTTCCAAAGGTAAATTTGGTAATTTACCCTCCAAGGGTAATTCGATAATTTCATATTCAACGGTGTTTCTGAAGGGCTACTATCACCTCGAGTGGCACAGAATTCTATTTGGGTCTCTTCGGAACTATTAGGTCAAAAATCCATTTTAGGCTCAAACGGGGTAATTTCGCAATTCTGGACTTAACTACTAATTTGGGCATAAAAATTTAAAACTATCCATCTATGTCATATCGACTAAATTTACTATAACTCGAGTTAGGAAACTCAAAATTTAGATCCGTCAAATTTTCTTGAAACTAGACTCATATATCTTCTTACTATAATTTTTCCAGAATTTTTGTCCTTGCCATTTAGTACGGTTATTCCTTAAAGTTTCCCTTGTTTCACTGTCCAATGATTCTGACCTCTCTTACCTTAATTTCAAATATCTCACTATACGGTTTTCATATACTGTTCCAACTTGTTTCTCTTGAAAATAGGCTCACAAAAGAATCCATAAATATAAATTATAACCCATAATTAACTTTTTACAATTTTATATGATTTTTCCATAACAGATCAGTGAATCCCAAAGTCAATCAGAACTAGTCTCACTAAAATCAAGATATCTCAGAATATAAAATTCCTTTTCCTTCTCTGTTTCTTCCATTTAAAATAGACATAGTAAGCTTTAATTTGGTATCTTATTCACTTTCTAATTCCTTTTCTCCTATTTTTAGTGATTTTTCAAAAACACGTCACTGCTTCTAACTGAAACTATTTTATTACAAATTACGATTACCACTACGATTATACGCACACCCGAGCGATCACGGATGCCGATTTTTGGTTTTATTCGGTATTTCGACCTATTAACAGCATATTTTATACAAACTTTTAGAGAAGTGTGAGATTACACACCATTTCAGATATGTATTTGGAAGGGTGTGAGATTACACACCTTATTCTGAATCCGTAACGCGATGCTCTCCGCGACACCAAAAATCCGAGTCACCTATTACGAGGGATAGGTTTTCGATTGAACCTTTGATAAAGTACTTCGAGACCTTGCAACCAGCATAAAATCTCTCATGGCAAGTCCCTAGACTCTCAACCATATTACAAATTAGTCCCTCATTAGCTAGCTTAGCTTTGGGGTTCCAAAAATACAAAAATTATCAACTAAAGCCATCAAAATCACTTACTTGAAGAGAAAATAAATTGCTGAAATTTTCAAGCTTTCAAAGCCCTCCCATGGCTGATATTTTTGGTTGGTGAAGGAGAATAAAAGAAAAGATGATAACTTTTGCTTATATCATCTTATTTTATTCATTTTACCTACCAATACCACCAATTTTGACCAAAATAAAAGTTTTTGTCCTCTATGCCCACTATGGCCAGCCAACTTTCTTGGACAAGGACAATTTGCACACTTGGACCTCCATTTTATAATCCATAGCCATTTGGCACCTTTAGCAATTAAAATTAAACTTTAGCACTTTATGCGATTTAGTCCTTTTTCGAAATTAAGCCCTCAATCGCTAAAATTGAGACACCAAAATTTTCATGCATCTTTATAAACATGTTATAACACATAGAATAACATGAAAATAATTTTCTCTATCCTCGGTTTAGTGATTCCAAGATCACCGTTTCGACTATCCCCTAAATCGGGCTATTACACACTCCATGCATTTTTTTTCTCACCTGCTCTATTTCCTTTCAAATCCCATCATTATATTTTGTTTTCACCTACTCCATTATTTCAAATTCCATCATTATTATTTTCCCAGTTCTTTATTATTCTTTTTCTTTTATTTCTTTTTCCTTGTTTTCCTCCTTACCTTATCTTTTTAGTCATCATTTCATTTTTCTTTTATTTCTTTCCGTTAATAATGTCATGGTTGACACTTGGAAGAGCACACAAAAATAAATCCAAAATTTGCAAAAGATGGGATTTGAACCTCTTCCCTCAAGGTACTTCACTTGATGCCATAACCTCCTTGCCATATGCTCATTTATGCTAGCAATTTACTCTTTTATTTCCATAAGCCTTGATGCCACTTACTATCTCTCATTAATAGGCTTAAACACAAAATTTTACTAAGGCACAACTTGAACTCGAAACTTCATAGAATCCCATAACTTTCTAAAATCATATTCTTAATAAGTCCAACTTGAAATGATGTCATTCTCTTGTTCTCAAAAATTTTAAACACTCCTATGCCCAAAGCCCAATGGGCCCAATCCTACTAGGCCCAATTTCGGGATGTTACAATTCTACCCTCCTTAAAGAAAATTTCGTCCTTGAAATTTCCAATTAACTACTAAACGTACCGCTCAAATCACCACTATGCTTTCGCTGCGCACTCTGATCTTAATAACACTAATGAAATTTTAACATAATCTTGAATCCTCTTTTATAACCAAACATCTAACCACAGAAGCAAGCAATCGTCTCCCACTTATACTCAAAATATTTCTACACTCGATCATCACATCCAACCAAAACATACCTGACTTGATGGTGATGAAACAATCTCGAGCCTTATGCTCCTTAGACCCGCATCTCATACATGCTCCTGACCCCCTCCAACATTCTCCCGGATGACGCCTTCTATAATAATCGCAAACCAAAAAGTTTGGACGTGCTTTGACATGCTTTACGGAACGACACTGCGACCCAAAAGAATCACGACCTCTTTTCTTCTTACAGTCCACACACTTAACTCGAAGTGCTTCACTAATTCTTTTAACCTCTTCAAATACCTCCTTAACTATTTGAGTCAGCTCATCAACCTTAGCTCGATCATGAGATCCCGTCTCAACCACTAGCGATGCTAGCGCCTCTCTTTCGGAAACATGCCCCGATGCTGAAGATCTAGCCTTAGTACCTCGGTCTCTACCACGTCCACATCTATCGTGTCCACGTCTTCTAACATTCATGTTCACTAATGTCGACTTAATCTTATTACGAGTTTTATGAATCAGTATACTATTTCAGTGTTTATGAAGCAATGTTTTATAGCGTATAAGAGTAGAAGTGGTTTTTGCAAATCACATCCTAGAGTCTCAATCTCTATAGTTTCAACTTCTAAAACTAACAGTTTTAGAGTATTCTACCTCGTGGAATTTTCTTACCACAGTAATAATACAATAATCATAAAATGAAAACAAATACTTACTTGACTTGGTGTCGGATACTCATAGTACCATACTTCCTTTAGAACATATATTTATAAATCAAAATTTTAAACAGCTCTGGAAAATGCTATTGAACCCAAACCACAGTCGAGTTTTGCAAACTGAGCTCTGATGCCACTAAATGTAACACCTCAGACTTGGCCTAGAAGTTAAGCCCGAATCTGGCGTGTCACATGGAAGGTTTTTTTTTTTCAAACCATCTTTGAGATTGTTAAAAACTTGTTTGAGAATTACAGCCTCTTTGTTAAGACCCAAAACACTTAAGCAATTGTTATCTACTTGAAAACATAATTATCTTTAAAAACTTTTTTGGTTGTGAAAACATATTTAAAATAAACAATTTACGAAAATGGGACGTTTGGGAATAGAGTTAAAGAAACATTTTGAAAGAAAATCCGAGGCCCGATTACAACATTTAACCCAAAAAAGTAGAGTAATAAAATAAAAAAGAAAGAAGTCTGAAGTCCAAATAAACCATTTCTGAAGTATGGTCTCCATCGAGTTATCCAAGGCCCAAGTCCATGTCACTGAGCATTACCTGAAAAGGTTAAGAGAAAGGGGGTGAGTTACAAGAACTCAGTGTGTAATCCCCTTACCATCATCCACTGGGTCAGAACACATATAGCAATATTTTGGGCCTAAGCCCATTTACAATTATAACATAATTACATGTATATAATATGCATATGATATGCAAATCCCAAACCAAACCTAATTTCCATCCGCTACACACCACCCGTACCAACCAGCACACCTGTGGGGATCAAGTCAACCCACCCCGCCAACACACCAATCGTAGGCATAAAGCCATTTAACATGTTTGTGGCAGAGCCATCGAACTAGATTGTGACAGAGTCACTGAACTAGATTGTGGCAGAGCCATCGAACTGGATTGTGACAGAGTCACCGAACTAGATTGTGGCAGAGCCACTAGCACTTCTCTTCAATTTTATCCCAACCCATGCAATCATGTATGCATATACAAAGCATAACAATATTCATAGAATAATTTCATCATAAGGCCCATAATACAAGTTGGCCCATTAAGCAATCTAGCAATTTGGCCCATTAATCAATCTTAACAATTTGGCCCATTAAGCGATCTAGCAAATTTTGGCCCATTAATCGATCTAGCAAATTTTGGCCCATTAATCGATCTAACAAATTTTGGCCCATTAATCGATCTAGCAAATTTTGGCCCATTAATCACATGAGGCCTTTTTTTTTTCAAATTTCACACTTGGCCAATTTATCAAAATAATTCATATGGCCCAAAATATCACTTTTTAACAAAATAACCCATTAAGGGCAAATTCATAATTCTCACAACCTTAATACCGGTTTCATGCATTTATACAAAAAGTGTTATTATACCGTATTTTCTGATTTTACAAATTTAATGATTTATTTTAATGCTTACGGTATAATATCTAACCCATGAGATAAGTGTGAAATTACACACTCTGGCCCATATCACAAATATCAAACTGCCCATATATCAAATATCACATTTGGCCCATAAAGGGTATTTTCGTAATTCGGTCCATAGGGACATTTCGTAATTCGGCCCATTAGGGGCATTTTCGTAATTCGACCCGTAAGGGCATTTTCATAATTCGGTAATTGTACCCACTAAAGGTAACCCGGTAATTTACTCTCTAAGGGTAATTCAGAAATTTTACCCACCAAGGGTAATTCGGTAATTTACTCTCTAAGGGTAAATTCAGAAACTTTACCCACCAAGGGTAATTCGGTAATTTACCTTTCAAAGGTAAATTCTATAATTTATCCTCTAAGGGTAATTTGGTAATTTACTCTCTAAGGGAAATTCAGAAATTTTACCCACCAAGGGTAATTTGGTAATTTACCTTCCAAAGGTAAATTCAGTAATTTACTCTCCAAGGGTAATTTGGTAATTTACCTTTCAAAGGTAAATTCGGTAATTTACTATCTAAGGGTAATTCAGACATTTTACCCACCAAGGGTAATTCCGTAATTCACTCTCTAAGGGAAATTCAGAAATTTTACCCACCAAGGGTAATTCGGTAATTTACCTTCCAAAGGTAAATTTGGTAATTTACCCTCCATGGGTAATTCGGTAATTTACTCTCTAAGGAAAATTCAGAAATTTTACCCACCAAGGGTAATTCGGTAATTTACCTTCCAAAAGTAAATTCGGTAATTTACTCTCCAAGGGTAATTCAGTAATTTACCGTCCAAGGGAAATTCAAAAATTTTACCCACCAAGGGTAATTCGGTAATTTACCTTCCAAAGGTAAATTCAGTAATTTACTCTCCAAGGGTAATTCGATAATTTACCCTCCAAGGGTAATTCAGAATTTTTAGCCACCAAGGGTAATTCAGTAATTTACCTTCCAATAGTAAATTCGGTAATTTACCCACCAAGGTTAATTCGGTAATTTACCTTCCAATAGTACATTCGGTAATTTACCCTCCAAGGGTAATTCGATAATTTACCTTCCAAAGGTAAATTTGGTAATTTACCCTCCAAGGGTAATTCGATAATTTCATATTCAACGGTGTTTCCGAAGGGCTACTATTGCCTCGAGTGGCACAGAATTCTATTTGGGTCTCTTCGGAACTATTGGGTCAAAAATCCATTTTAGGCTCAAACAGGGTAATTTCGCAATTCTGGACTTAACTACTAATTTGGGCATAAAAATTTAAAACTGTCCATCTGCGTCATACTGACTAAATTTACTATAACTTGAGTTAGGAAACTCAAAATTTAGATCCGTAAAATTTCCTTGAAACTAGACTCATATATATTCTTAATGTAATTTTTCCAGAATTTTTGGCCTATCCATTTAGTACGGTTTATTCCTTAAAGTTTCCCTTGTTTCACTGTCCAATGATTCTGACCTCTCTTACCTTAATTTCAAATATCTCACTATACGGCTTTCATATACTGTTACAACTTGTTTCTCTTGAAAATAGGCTCAAAAGGAATCCATACATATAAATTATAACCCATAATTAACTTTTTACAATTTTATATGATTTTTCCAAAACAGATCAGTGAACCCCGAAGTTAATCAGAACCAGTCTCACTAAAATCAAGATATCTCAGAATATAAAATTACTTTTCCTTCTCCGTTTCTTCCATATTAAAATAGACACAGTAAGATTAAATTTGGTATCTTATTATTTTTAGTGATTTTTCAAAAACACATCACTGCTTCTAACTGAAACTATTTTATTACAAATTACGATTACCACTACGATCATACGCACGCCCGAGTGATCACGGATGCCGGTTTTTGTTTTATTCGGTATTTCGACCGATTAACAGCGTATTTCATACAAACGTTCAGAGAAGTGTGAGATTACACACCATTTCAGATATGTATATGGAAGGGTATGAGATTACACCCCTTATTCGGAATCCGTAACGCGATGCTCTCCGCGACACCAAAAATTCGAGTCACCTATTACGAAGGATAGGTTTTCGATTGAACCTTTGATAAAGTACTTCGAGACCTTGCAACCAGCATAAAATCTCTCATGGCAAGTCCCTAGACTCTCAACCATATTACAAATTAGTCCCCTCATTAGCTAGCTTAAGCTTTGGGGGTTCCAAAAATACAAAAATTATCAACTAAAGCCATCAAAATCACTTACTTGAAGAGAAAATGAGTTGCTGAAATTTTCAAGCTTTCAAAGCCCTCCCATGGCTGATATTTTTGGTTGGTGAAGGAGAATAAATGAAAAGATGATAACTTTTGCTTATATCATCTTATTTTATTCATTTTACCTACCAATACCACCAATTTTGACCAAAATAAAAGTTTTTGTCCTCTATGCCCACTATGGCCAGCCAACTTTCTTAGACAAGGCCAATTTGCACACTTGGACCTCCATTTTATAATCCATAGCCATTTGGCACCTTTAGCAATTAAAATTAAACTTTAGCACTTTATGCGATTTAGTCCTTTTTCGAAATTAAGCCCTCAATCGCTAAAATTGAGACACCAAAATTTTCATGCATCTTTATAAACATGTTATAACACATAGAATAACATGAAAATAATTTTCTCTATCCTCGGTTTAGTGATTCCAAGATCACCGTTTCGACTAAATCCTAAATCGGGCTATTACACACTCCATGCATTTTTTTCTCACCTACTCTATTACCTTTCAAATCCCATCATTATATTTTGTTTTCACCTACTCCATTATTTCAAATTCCATCATTATTATTTTCTCACTTCCATGGTTGACACTTGGAAGAGCACACAAAAATAAATCCAAAATTCGCAAAAGATGGGACTTGAACCTCTTCCCTCAAGGTACTTCACTTGATGCCATAACCTCCTTGCCATATGCTCATTTATGCTAGCAATTTACTCTTTTATTTCCATAAGCCTTGATACCACTTACTATCTCTCCTTAATAGGCTTAAACACAAAATTTTACTAAGGCCCAACTTGAACTCGAAACTTCATAGAATCTCGTAACTTTCTAAAATCATCTTCTTAATAAGTCCAACTTGAAATGATGTCATTCTCTTGTTCTCAAAAATTTTAAACACTCCTATGCCCAAAGCCCAATGGGCCCAATCCTACTAGGCCTAATTTCGGGATGTTACAAAGTCTAAGTGGATTCTTTCTTGAGTATTGTTTCACTTATTGGTTATTATTCAATTATTTTTTTGATTTATCCTCTATTGAGTTCTTTAGTTAAATTAATTTAGTAATTTTAGTTTAAATCAGTCAGTCCAATTTGTCGGTTAAATAATAGGAAAATTGTAATTACTAGTACTTTTAGTCCTCGTGGATACGATATCTTTACTCACCGTAGCTATACTATTTATCGATGGGTGCACTTGCCTTTATCGTTTTTTTAGTTAGTTTCGTGCTTTAATTTTCAAAACTTGTATTATTAGTAGAGTGTGAAATTGTGTCATATAATGAGAGATTTGGAATTATCTTCTATATATCTATCGTTGTTCACATCTGGTTGCCTCTTTGTTTTTTCTTTTTTCAAAATTACAATAAAACGGTTGCAAGATATGCTGTTGGAAGAATCGGAGCTCTCTGGATCAGCAAGGTACGAACCCCCACCATCTAAATTTCCTTGAATCTAAATGAATTAGACACACACACACACACACACACACACACATATATATATTACATTAATTTTTGTCTTTTAACACATAAAATTGCAAGATAAGGAGACGTCATTGACCTTTGTTCAGACATAGCATTATGTTTATTTCTTCTTTATCTATTTATTTTTTTATCTTTCTCTTGTAAAATTCATCACTTCGTTGTCTATGGTCATTTCTACTCTTCATTTTTCCTTAAATATAGGTGTTTGATATATATATTTGGATATAGATACAAGATATGAGAATATGATCTTCTTCTTCCCTTTTTTTTTTTGAAAGACAAATTAATTCATTCATTTAATGAATGGAACTATACAATTTAAGGGAAAATAACAAACACTCGTTGTAAATAGTGAAGGACAAGTTGCATCAACAAAACAAAAGTTTTAGCCTCAACATCAATAAACATTATGATATGTTGACAATTGGCTTTGCACAACTCAAGCACGACATATTTGAAGTGATTGCAAACACTTAATAAGATACGAAAATCAGCCCTGGAAGGTCCAAAGTGGCAATCAAAAATCGACAAAAGAATCAAATATTCACCAAACTAGAGAGGACGAAAACAAAATCATCCTTAAAACCATCTGTAAATCTAAGATTACATGCATAAGCAAAACTAAAAAATGTGCTACAAGAGCAAACAAAAACTTCTAAAACTGAAGACTTATTAAACAATAAAAAAAACAAAAAAAAAACATATAAAACTTAAGACAACACGGGTCCAAATCAACTTGTGAAATCATTTATTATTTTGAAATACTCTCAAACAAATTAAAAAGTTAACGAAGAGTCACCCACTTTCCAAGAAAAACTACTGGTGACCGATGGAGTTTTAACTACGACAAGCATTGTCATTTGTCCATAACAACTTATGAAGATAACAAAGATACCCACAAAATAGATCTGCAAACTGAAAAAAGGCAGGCAATAACCAATCTGGAGGCTAGCACCGCCACTGGGCAAAACAAAAGATAAAAGATAAAAGGCAAACGGCAAACAGCTTGGAAGACAAAAAAATTTAGGGTTTCTTTTTATAAACTAAAAAATTAAATGCTGAAAAACAAGAAAATATGATCTTCTTAATATATATTTTAGAAAATTTTGAATATATGTATGTTGGACACATCCAAATTTGATATTCGCCTTAAATTTGTGCAATATGGTTCATCATTGGTGAATTAGTAGTTGATGAAGTATCATATACATTGTTGGAATTCCCCATTCAAGGAATTTATGGTAGTATACAAAATTTGACACATTTGGTCGAAAAAGATTCGTTACGCTGAAGCTCCATATGCTTAAAACACCTCTCGTTTCAACATATTTTCTCATTTTGTACAAGTCGATTGGTATTCAACCTAATCTTTTTGCCGTTAAGCATGTTAATTCTTAATTCAATAATCTTTGTTCAGATATCGAATTCAATGGTTGCACTTTATCCTGACACTTCCAAATCAAAAACTAAGAAAAATCAAATCCCGTCAACTAATAACATGTCAACACATGTAATCCACGATATTTTTATGTGTAAGATTAAATAGGGTAAACCAAGTTACACAAATGAGTAAGATTAAATAGGGTAAACCAAGTTACACAAATGAGTAAACATAATTTTGAAGTTCCAAATTACGTTAAAAAGAAAAAAGATACCATTGGATTTTTTTATCAACACATGGTTTAGCAAGCTATGTTTTATAAAGGAAAAGAAATCTAAGAGAATTAAAGATCCGAAATTCGAGAGTTAACCTAGTTGATTCAAGATTTCATATCAAAATTAACATTTGATTGATATTTAACATAATTTTTTCTGTGGTTCAGTATCTTAATCTTCAACACAATTTAGAATAAACAGAGAAAATAAACGAGTAAACATAATTTAGAAATTCCAAATTACATTATCCAACAAAAATTCAGTAAGAAATAAATGGTTGCATTTCATTCTTTAGGGATTTTCTCTTATATCTACTAGCAATATCTTGATGATAATAAGCCGAAAAAGAAATGGAGTCCAAGGGAATTGAAGATTCTAAATTCAGTTAGCTTAATTGATTGAATATTTCAAATCCACTTAATTAATACAAATGATATTTATTGAATAAATCTAAAATTTGAATCCCTCATTTGCAACCTACTTTATAAAAACTTCAAGAATGAAATCAAATTATCTTATTTCAATTGTCTAGAAATTTTAGTTTACAACTTCTATTTTTGGGTTTCAATTTGTTTCAACTTTTAAAAAGATAACATTGATTCAAGAAATAATTATTTTATTTGACTTATTTTCTTTTTTAATTTTATGTTATTCAGATTGGATGAAAATATTGAACATAATACGTGTACACGTCGAGATCCAAGTCCTGAAATATAAGGCTGGGAGAAATATCCTAAAACCAAGTGTTAAAGATTTATAAAATTCAATATGATCATGTTGTTTCATTATAAAGCTCAATGTTAAAATGTCTATGATTCGAATTATGATACGAGAGAAAAATAACTAACTATTTGAAGTTCAAGGTGTGAGAAAATCTCAATAGCTAAGATATGAATATTGTAAAATATCACTAATCACAGCCACATTTGTTAGTATGACTATTTTGGATGAAAAGTTCTAGTCCAAGTTATGTATACACACATAGATACACATGAAGTAGATTAATGGTGTGTTATTTAGGCAAAGAAAAAGGGTTCTAACTAACAGAAAGAGTTGAAATCTTGAACCTCTAAATATTGGGTAACCATTGGTGTTATAAAGTACGTAAAGGTTCGCGCTTTTCTACAAGAAACAATGGAGGAATCACATACATTGTTTATATTCACTTTTCTTGCTACACAAGCAAGCCAAAACCATAAACAAAGGCATGCCTTTTTTTTTCCTTTTTTTTAATGGTTTTCTTGATTCTTTGTTGTTTTTTAAATTTTTCATTCAATTCAAGTTCAAGAAACCATGCTAAATATAAATGTTTATATTCACTTTTCTTGCTACACAAGCAAGCCAAAACCATAAACAAAGGCAGGTTTTCTTGATTCTTTGTTGTTTTTTAAATTTTTCATTCAATTCAAGTTTAAGAAACCATGCGAAATATATATGTTTATATTCACTTTTCTTGCTACACAAGCAAGCCAAAACCATAAACAAAGGCATGCCTTTTTTTTCTCCTTTTTTTAATGGTTTTCTTGATTCTTTGTTATTTTTAAATTTTTCATTCAATTCAAGTTCAAGAAACCATACTGAATATATATGTTTATATTCGCCTTTTTTGCTACACAAACAGGCTAAAACCATAAACAAAGGCATACATTATTCTCACTTTTTAAATGGTTTTCTTGTTTCTTTGCTATTTTTTAGATTCTTTATTCAATTCAAGTTCAAGAAACCATACTACATATATGTGTTTATGTTCACTTTTCTTGCTACACAAGCAAGTCGAAACCAAATTGATTAATTGATGTCCTTATGTCGAAAGTTGGAAATTTTAAAGGAATTTAAAGTTCTTGACCCTTTTTGGAAATATTTGCCCTTTTTTGAATTAAACCGAGATTTTCTCATTTCGAAGATATAAAATGTCACATCCAATACTTTAGGACACGATAGTTTAAATCCTCGATCCTAAGATCATCTCATAGTTTTTCGGAGTACAAATCAAGACTTTCTCGCTCCCAAGGGATTAAAGTATCACATCCAATACTTTAGGACGCGATAATTTAAATCCTCGAGTCGGAGATCATCTCATAGTTTTTCGGAATGCCAATCAAGACTTTCTCGTTCCCAAGGGGTTAAAGTATCACATCCAATACTTTAGGACATGGTAATTTAAATCCTCGAGTCGGAGATCATCTCGTAGTTTTTTTTTTTTGAGTTGAAAATCAGGGTCTTATTGTTCCAAAAAAATAAAATATCACATCCAATACTTTAGGACACGATATTTCAAATCCTTAAATCCAAGACCATCTCAAAACCATCAATTTACATAAAAGTAACGTAAACAAAAGTAATAATAAAAATGTCGAAACAAAACAAAGAAATAAAAATAAAAATATTAAAAATAAAACGAGAATAAAAAGGTAAAACAATGTCAAAAATGATAGGATTAGTAACAAAGGGGATAATAAACATCATAATATGAATACTATTACTACTAATAATAATATAGCAAATATAATAATAATAATAATAATAATAATAATAATAATAATAATAATAATGATAATAATAATAATAATAAATAGTAATAAATAGTATAGTAATAATAGTACAAAATATATACAATATAATGATGATAATAATAGTAAACATAATAGTAGTGATAATAATAACAATGGTAATAATAAAAATACGAAATATGTACAATTTACTAACATAGATATAGTAGCGATAATAATAATAATAATAGAAAATATATACAATGTATACAAGATAATAATGTAGTAAGAACAATAAAAAATATATATAATAATAACATAATAATAATAGGACAATAACAATAATAAAATAATAGAAACGACGATGCAAAAATGTGTAAATAATGATAATAATAACTATAAAACACTAAAAAGGATCCAATTGAATTTAAAATGGAATTTTGGGGTGGTTTCGAAATAAATAAAGTGTTAGGATCAAATTGAAACAAAAAATGAAAGAAAAGGACCAATTTATACGAACGGAGGAAACGGAGGGACCTCGCATGCAATAAATCCTTTTGGCCAAGACGCGTAACAGCTGGGGGACCAAATCAAAAAACAAACTAAATATTCAGGCTAAATTTTAGAATAACGGAAACCTAATTAAAAACTAAAAAAGTACGGAAGGGTTAAAAGTGCAATTAGCCCTTCCATTCAAAAACACGCGGACCTTGCCCCAGGGCCGGGTCGGATTTGGGTCGAAGCTTGAAACGACGTCGTTTTGGGCCCCTCAAAACGACGCCGTTTCGGAGGCCTATTTAAGGCTGAAAATCTTGAAAAAAAAATCATTTGTTCCTCTGTTTTTTTAAAAAAAGCTAATCTTTCTTCTTTCTTTTCTCTGCGGGTGCGTGTGGGGAGGGGAATTCCGACGAGGGGGACCACCGTGGCATCGCCGTGTCGGCCACCACATGCGGTGGCCGGAAATCTCAAAAGGTAGGTTTTTCTTCTTTTTTATTTTTTTATTTTTTATATGCTTTAATACGTATATGCTTGCGAACGGAAAAAAAAAATAATGAAATCAAAATGAACAAAATTACCTTCGAAAGCTTTGTTCTTATTTCGTTGTGTTTTTTGATTGTTCAGATCTCACGCTTTTTTATTTGAATCGTATTCTATTGATTTTCCGATTGATTCTCAAGAGAAAAAAGGTCCCCTTTACAGTGCTCTTTCATTGGCTTTTATAGCCATTTTACACAAATTTTTTATTGTTCTCGTTTTGTTTCTTCTGTTCCTGGATTGCTATTGTGGTCGTCTTCTTTTTGCAGGTAGTGGAGCGGAGTGCGATGGTGCGCGTGGAGTCTTTGTGTGATGGTGGTAAAATGTGGTGCAATGGGTGTTGCGGTGCACTAAAGGGCTTGCGGCGCTGGTGCCAGGCTAGGGTTTCCAGAACCCTAGCTCTTTGCCAACATTTTTGGGCCATGTTGTAATTGGGCCCATTTTTTTTAATTTTATTTGGTTTTGGGCCATGGGTTAAAGACCCGGGCCAAATTGGTGATTACAGCTGCCCCTCTTTGCTCATTGTCGTGAAACGATAATAGAGCAAAGACAAATAAAAAGAACCAATTTTGCCCGGTCTTGGCCAAGCCTTGACTTGTTGGTCCTCGTTTTCTTCAAACAGCTTCAAACTCTGCTGTAACTCGCTGCTTTGATCCGCTTCACTGTTTCGTTATATCTTCAGGGAGATAATATTTCCACTGCTTCTTCTAGCGTCTTGATCTGCTTTGATGTGATTTCTGGGATCTCCTCCACTGGGACTTCGAGGAAATAAATATGAACTTTTCAAATTGCTTCCTTACCATCTTCGGGGAAACTTCAATCTTCATTCTACTCCACTGCTACTTCAGAAAGATATGGCCTGTAGCTTCATTTTGCTCTTGCTCAATCTTCTTTGTCCACTGGAACTTTTTTGTCAAATTTGCTCAACGCGACTTCAGTCTTCCTTCTGTAAGTACCTCCGCGTGTGCCCCGAGGCTCAACCACACTCTCATGAGTTTTTTTTTTGAACCAACAAAAATTGAAAAGTAGAAATTGAAAATACCACAGCGTGTGACCTGATGCATCAACTCACCTCTCACAATATGAGTTGATATTTTGAAAAGAAATTAAAAGAGACCTCAGGGTGTGACCCGAGGCTTAACTCACCTCTCTTTGAATATGAGTTGATATTTTGGACAGAAATTAAAAGACACCTCAGGGTGTGACCCGAGGCTCAACTCACCTCTCTCTGAATATGAGTTGATATTTTGAAAAGAAATTAAAAAACACCTCAGGGTGTGACCAGAGGCTCAACTCACCTCTCTCGAATATGAGTTGATATTTTGAGCAGAAATTAAAAGACACCTCGAGGTGTGACAGAGGCTCAACTCACCTCTCTCTCGAATATGAGTTGATATTTTGAAAAGAAATTAAAAGACACCTCAGGGTGTGACCCGAGGCTCAACTCACCTCTCTTTGAATATGAGTTGATATTTTGAAAAGAAATTAAAAGACAACTCAGGGTGTGACCCGAGGCTCAACTCACCTCTCTCTGAATATGAGTTGATATTTTGAAAAGAAATTAAAAGACACCTAAGGATGTGACCCGAGGCTCAACCCACCTCTCTCTGAGTATGAGTTGATATTTTGAAAAGAAATTAAAAGACGCCTCAGGGTGTGACCCGAGGCTCAACTCACCTCTCTCTGAATATGAGTTGATATTTTGAAAAGAAATTAAAAGACACCTCAAGATGTGACCCGAGGCTCAACTCACCTCTCTCTGAATATGAGTTGATATTTTGAAAAGAAATTAAAAGACACCTCAGGGTGTGACCCGAGGCTCAACTCACCTCTCTCTGAATATGAGTTGATATTTTGAAAAGAAATTAAAAGACACCTCAGGGTGTGACCCGAGGCTCAACTCACCTCTCTCTGAATATGAGTTGATATTTTGAAAAAAAATGAAAAGACACCTTAGGGTGTGACCCGAGGCTCAACTCACCCCTCTCTGAATATGAGTTGCTATTTTGAAAAGAAATTAAAAGACACCTCAGGGTGTGACCCGAGGCTCAACTCACCTCTCTCTCCATATGAGTTGATTTTTTTGAAAAGAGATTAAAAGACACCTCAGGGCGTGACCCAAGGCTCAACTCACCTCTCTCTCAATATTAGTTGATATTTGCAACCGGAATCTCAAAATATATCATCTGGTGGAACTCAGATGTCTTCTTTCTCCTAGGTTTGGCGCAACCATCGTCAAGACTTCTTGCTTTACTGGTATACCTGTATGTGTCATGCGTGATGATGTCATGATATGCATGTGTTTGTCCTAAATGCCTACATGATTATGCCATGTGTCTTGGGCTCGTTTGTCGTGTATCTTTTCTTGTTACGACTCTCATGATGACTTGCATTCACTGCTTCGACTCTTGACTTTCCTCAGGCTTGATACCCGCCCTCAGGTTCCATGAGTAATTCATTTTTTTTGCCCCCTGTTGAACTTTGTCCTTGCTTTGAAGCTCCCATATTTACCCAATTCTCATCCAGGTAATGCTCCATATTCTTTTCATTTAGAGTGTGTAGTTTTACTATTTATCTCCAAAATGAAACATAAATAAAATGCATGAAAATGGCAAAGTAGGCATGAAAAGTGTTTCTCGTATCTATATTTATTTCAAAAGCAGCAAGAAAATTGACAAGGAATGACTCGATTAAGAAAGCATTATAAAAGGAAAACAAGTTTAGTTGTAGTAAGTGCTCTAGATATCCGACGTATGAACTTCTCCATGTTTTTTCATCCTGAATCTTTTCGAGTAAGATTTTTTGTGTAGAAGATCTTTGAGCTTCAGAGTCCGCTTCAATACTATAATCTCACCGTTTGACTCCTCGCCTTTTTGGTCCGAATTTTGCTTCCTTAGGATGCCCTTTCGGGTTTTCATCCTAATTCCCCTTTGTTTATCCGGACGCCCTTTTTCAGTATTTTTTAGGCGTAATATTTCTTCACGGCTTCTGAGTTCACCGGATTTGGTAACTCCTTCCCATCCATTTCAGTGAGAATTAGAGCTCCACCTAAGAAAGCTCTCTTGACGACGTATGGTCCTTCCCAATTCGGTGCCCATTTTCCTCGAAAGTCCTTTTGTATAGGGAGAATCTTCCTTAACACGAGTTCTCCTTCGCGAAATTCCCTTGGCTGCACTTTCTTGTCATGGGCTGCGATCATTCTCCTTTGGTACATCTGTCCATGACAAATTGCCTTCAAGCGTTTTTCTTCAATCAGATTCAGTTGGTCATATCGAGCCTGAACCCATTCAGATTCTTCTAGTTTTGACTCCATTAAGATTCGCAGGGAGGGGGTCTCAACTTCAATGGGTAGTACAGCTTCCATTCCATAGACCAAAGAGAAAGGAGTTGCCCCGAAGTGTGCACACACGCGTGCGATATGCATATAGGGCAAATGGTAGCTTCGTGCGGTCTTTATACGTCTCGATCATTTTCCCAATGATCTTCTTGATATTCTTGTTAGCGGCTTCTACTGCTCCGTTCATCTTTGGACGATAGGGTGAGGAATTGTGATGCTTTATTTGAAATTGCTCGCACACTTCCTTCATCATTTTGTTGTTCAGATTTAAAGCATTATCTGAAATAATTTTCTCAGGCAAACCATATCAGCATATGATCTCCTTTTTTAAGAATTTGCACACTGCTGTCTTTGTCACATTAGCAAACGAAGCAGCTTCTATCCATTTTGTGAAGTAGTCTATGACCACAAAAATGAATCGATGTCCATTAGAAGCTTTTGGTGAGATTGGCCCTATGATATCCATCCCCCACATAGAAAAAGGCCACGGAAAAGTCATGAAGTGAAGGGGTAAAGGTGCTGCATGGATTTTATCGCCGTAAACTTGGCATTTATGGAACTTTCGCGCGTGATTAATGCAGTCGCTTTCCATTGTCAGCCAGTAATAACCGAGTCTCATAATTTGCCTGGCCATAGTGAAGCCATTGGCGTGCGTTCCACAAACTCCTTCATGGACCTCTTCGAGTATCTTTCTGGCTTCAACAGTATCCACACATCTCAGGAGGATTTGATCTTTCCCTCTTTTGTATAGGATGTCCCTATCGAGAACTAATCCCACTGCCAATCTCCTGATTGTTCTTTTGTCGTTCTCGTTTGCTTGCTTGGGATATCTTTGATTCTTGATATATTCTAAGATATCATGGAACCATGGTTGTCCGTCTGCCTCGTTGTCAATGCTAAAACAATGCGCAGGGGCCTCGTATATGCTCATCTGGAGAGGCATTATTTCTGTTTCTCAGTTTGCTTTGAACATTGAAGCCAAGGTGGCCAGGGCGTCAACCAACTGGTTTTCTTCCCGTGGGAAATAATTAAAAGTCACTTCTTCGAATTCTTCAACCAATTCTACAATAAGATCACGATACTTAACCAACTTCGAGTCTCTTACTTCTCAATCTCCACGAATTTGGTAAATCACCAATGCCGAGTCCCCGGAGACTGCCAAGACCTTGATGTTCTACTCGATAGCTGCGCGAAGTCCCATGATGCAAGCCTCATATTCTGCTATGTTGTTGGTATAGAAGAAATTTAATCTGGCAGTAAAGGGGTAATGATACCCTTCTGGTGACACTAAGACTGCTCCAATCCCGTGCCCCAACGCATTTGACGCACCATCAAAACTCATCTTCCATGCTTTCTTTTTCAACGATTCATATTCTTCTTCCGTAACGCATATCAAGTCTTCGTCTGGGAAGTCAAATTTCAATGGTTCGTATTCTTCTGTTGTTCGAGTTGCTAAAAAATCAGCTATTGCGCTCCCTTTAATTGATTTCTGGCTTATGTACACGATGTCATACTTCGATAGTAGGATCTGCCATCGTGCCATTCTTCCTGAGAGTGCAGGCGATTCCATCATGTATTTTATCGGGTCCAGCTTTGAAATCAACCACGTCGTATGATACAGCACATATTGTCTAAGCCTCCGAGTTGCCCAGACCAGAGCACAACAGAATTTTTTGATTGACGGATACCTTGCTTCATACTCCGTGAATTTCTTACTAAGATAATAGATCGCTTGTTCCCTTCTTCCGGACTCATCATGTTGCCCCAAGACGCAATCCATTGAGTTTTCGAACACAGTCAGATATAGTATTAGCGGTCCTCCGGGAGTTGGTGGTACTAGCACCGGAGGACTAGATAAATGCTGCTTTATCTTGTCGAAAGCCTCTTGACATTCCTCGTCCTATTCTCCAGAATTGTGTTTTCGAAGGAGTCGAAAAATTGGATCACACTGCTTGGTGAGTTGAGCAATGAATCGAGCGATGTAATTCAGTCTCCCTAGAAATCCTCTGACTTTCTTTTGTGTGCGCGGGGGCGGTAGTTCTTGTATGGCCTTTATTTTATCCGGATCAACCTCGATACCTTTCTCGCTAACGATGAATCCCAATAATTTTCCCGAGGTAGCCCCGAAGGTACATTTGGCAGGGTTAAGCTTTAGTTGGAATTTTCTCAGTCTTTCGAACAACTTCCGGAGGTTTTCAACATGCTCTCTTTCTCCTCGAGATTTGGCGATCATATCGTCGACATAGACTTCTATTTCCTTGTGCATCATGTCGTGGAACAATGTCACCATGGCTCTTTGATATGTTGCCCCGGCATTCTTTAGACCGAACGGCATCACTTTGTAGTAGAATGTCCCCCACATTGTCGTGAACGTAGTTTTCTCCATATCCTCGGGAGCCATCTTGATTTGATTGTAGCCCGAAAATCCATCCATGAAGGAGAAAAACGAATTCTTTGCCGTGTTATCTACCAATGTATCGATGTGTGGCAACGGGAAATTATCTTTAGGGCTTGCTTGATTCAAATCACGGTAATCCACACACATTCGTACTTTGCCATCTTTCTTCGGTACTAGGACTATATTAGCCACCCATTCTGGATATCTAGAGATTTGCAGGAATCCGGCATCAAATTGTTTCTTTACTTCTTCCTTTATTTTTAAGAGCATTTCAGGCCTCATCCGCCTTAACTTCTGTTGGATAGGCTTGCATTCTGGTTTCAGTGGGAGTCTATGGACCACTATATCTTCGTTCAAACCTGGCATATCTTGATACGACCATGCGAACACATCTTTGTACTCATGAAGCAAGGTGATCAAATCCTATTTGGTGTCTTCAGACATGGAGGTCCCAACTTTTACCTCTTGCTTCTTTTCTTCATTTCCTAAATTCACTGTCTCGGCCGATTCTTGATAGGGCAGAATCTGTTTATCCTCTTGTTCTACCATTTTCAGTAGGTCTGGGGGAGAGAAATAATCTTCGGCATCTTCTTCAACCTCGAATTCTCCCACAAAAATAGCTTTCTCGAAGTCAATTTTAGGACTTGTAATAGGATTGTTCGCGTCGTCGATATCTGAACACCTGAAAAGTAGACGAAAAAGAAACTATAGAGGGACATCAAGGTGCCAAATCCTATAAACGTGATACGATGATACGGGATATATAGGGACATGTTATAAAATAAAAAAAATGAATATGGAACCGATGAGAATGGAAAGACCATGACAAAATGCATCTTTATTCATGTTTCATTTAAAAGTTAAATAGACAATGCAAACTCTCATAACAGATTTCCCCTACAGCTTAGGGGCATACAAAAGTCAGTATTGAGCATTACTTTGGAGGAGGCTTGGAAATTACGAGGTGATCCACGGCAGTCCAATTGTTCAGAGTAAATCCAGGGGGGCAAGGGCGTATCGTCGAGGCACCTTCCACTGTATTATTCCCTTTGTTAATGACATTTATGCTGAAGTCCTGTAGGCCCCTTTCTATCCATGACATCATGCTTTGTGGGTTGTCTCTCCCCGGGTATGTGATTCCCGCCGATGTAAATGTTTCTGACAGAGACGGATATGTTATAGGCTCCCATTCTAATTCCCGACCTAAGGCTCTTGCAATCCTCCTTTCTTGATCCCTCTGCCATTGTTTTCTTCTCTGTTGGGCGTCTGGCTTGAACCCTAAACCGTATCTAGCCTTATGATGTACTGGCTTTAATGCTCTGGCCATTCCTTGCTGATATTTTCCCAACCCTCTCCTCGCTCGGGCTCCTTTCCCCACAGTCATCTTGATCCTCATCTTGGTATTCCTTGACAGCTTAGACGTGGGGGCTTTGCTTCCTTCAGCAACAAAAGTAGCATTGATGAATTCAAAGAAACGGAAAGAACACTCTATTGCGTCTTTGTTGACATCGATGTAGGGTGTATCAGTAGAGATGGACGCAACGATGTCTTCCTCACCAGCAACCGTGATCAAACGATTATCCACGATAAACTTTACTTTCTGGTGGAGAGATGAAGGGACTGCCCCAGCTGAATGGATCCAAGGTCTCTCTAAGAGGCAATTATATGAAGGCAAGATATCCATGACTTGGAATTCTACGTCATATGTACACGGGCCCACATCTAAAGGAATTTCAATCTTCCCCATGACCTCTCGTTGTGTCCCATCGAATGCTCTTACTGTAGAATGACAAGGCCTCGGATAAGACATATCTACTGGCATTCTGGATAGTGTGGCCAAAGGCATGACATTAAGCGCAGACCCGTTATCAATGAGTACACTCGGCACTATGTAACCTTTACAATATGTCATAATATGTAACGCTTTGATTGAGCCTCTACCATTTGGTGGTATTTCATCATCGCTAAAAGAGATGAAATTATCCGCGTTTAAGTTGTTTGCCCATCTATCAAGCTTGTCAACGGGTACGTTACTCGGCACATATGCTTGGTTTAACACTCTTAATAAAGCGTTTCGGTGTGGTTCTGAGCTTAACAGTAGAGATAACACTGAGATCTTTACCGGTTGCTTGTTCAATTGCTCCACGATATTATACTCGCTGTGCTTGATAAACCTTAAAAATTCATGTGCTTCGTCCTCATTCACGGGCTTTTTAGATTCTTGTTCAGATTGTATTTCAACCTCAGCCTCGTCTTCATGCATTGGCGCCTTTCCCTTTCGACTCGCATCGACGACTTTCTTTTTGGGTTCAACCATCTCGAGAGAATAACATCTCCCGATGCGGGTGAAATGCCCTACCTCACTAACATCACCAGTCGTAGCTTCGGGCATGGTAATGCTGACATCATATTTCCATGGCACCACCTTGCTGTCCTTGTAAGGGAAGGAAGAAGGCCCTTCGATTATCATTTTCAGTTTCGCCTCTTCTTTCTTTGCTTCGTAGTAGATTATCAAGGGTCGGTCAGCACTATAAGGAGGACCTGATGATTGACCTTCGGAAGTACAAACATTCTTTTCATCGAACTCTTCCTTCTTACTACAGATCGCCACCTCCTTATTGTCCATCATACCTTGAAGTAGTTCTTTAAATTCCTCGCAAGATTGGATGTGGTGTCCTTCCATGCCGTGAAAAACACAAAAACTTCGACTTTCTATGCTTTCCTTCTTGAACCTTCTGGCGAGCAAACCCTTTTCAATCATTATTTCCCACACTTTCCTCAAAGGCGTTCTTATCTCGGAGACACGACTTTTGGCTCGCCACCTATCTTCCTGTGCCACCATACTTACGTTTCCTACGGGATGGTTAGGGAGTAGATTTCCAGCCAAATGACTGACCCCATCAAATCGTAAAATGCCCGCATCAATAAGGCTTTGAACCTTTCTTTTAAAGGCTAGGCAATTATCGGTGGAATGCTCCTGGTTTCCAGCATGGTACATGCAGCTAGCATTAGGATCGTACCATTTAGGGTTTGGAGGTTTCAATGGTGCTATGTAATGCGGTGCTATCAATTGTTTCTCCAGTAATTTTGGGCATAATTCTCCGTATGTCATGGGAATAGGGGCAAACTGAGGTTTTTCGGGATTGGGTCTCGTCGGCCTTGGTTCATTTTTGGGTTGGCTCGGAGCGGTCATGGTATTTGGTGAGAATATGGTGAGTGGTCTTTGGACATCGGTGGCATAGACGGGATAATGAGGAGGGGTTTGATAGTAGAGGTTCTGAGGAGGAAAATAGAGATTTGGAGGTGAACGGAATTGAGGCCGTGGTTGGATCGGATACGGATTAGGAGCGTAGTGGTTCCCAGTCCCTACCATATGTGTTTCAGGCTCTTTCTTCTTTACTGGCCTTTTAGAGCTTTCAGACCCTTCCATCCTTCCGTTCTTGATGCCGTTTTTGATGAGTTCTCCGGATATTACGACATCCGCGAAGTCCTTTGTGGCATTTCCTACCAGCTTGTCATAGAATGGCGCTTTTAAAGTGTTGATAAAAGTGATCTCAGTTTTGGTCAGTGGGGGTTCCACTTAAACTGAGACGTCTCTCCACCTTTGAGCATATTGTCTAAAGGTCTCTGATGGGTTCTTTTCCATCATCTGTAGTGTTAGGTGATCAGGCGCTATGTCGGAGACGTGCTTGTATTGCTCACAGAATGCTGTAGCTAAGTCATCCCATGATTGGATCCTCTCTCTGCCTAGCTAATTATACCACCGGAGGGTTGACCTGATCAAGCTCTCTTGAAAGCAGTGTATCAACAGCTTGTTTTCATCTTTATGACCAGCCATTTTTCGACAAAACATGGTGAGATGCGCTTTTGGACACCTTGTTCCATCATATTTTTCAAAGTCTGGTGCTTTAAATTTTGGAGGCAAGACCAGACCGGGAACCAAACTGAGCTTTTTGGCACTCATTGCGGAAGAGACTCTTGTTCCTTCTATCGCCCTGAGCCTTTCTTCCAAATCCTTGTACTTGTCCTGAGCATCCTGATCCTTCACTTTTAACTTGGCTAGTTCCATAGGATCATCCAAATCTGGGACAATAGGGTCAGCATGGTTAGCTCCATGGTTTGATACGAATACTCCTTGCCCTAGACGGGCAGGTGGGGGTACAGGTGGGTGTTCTAGGCCTGTAAATTCCTTTTGAGGCCAGACTCCATGGGGTGGAGTAAATCCTGGAGGATGGTCTCCGTTTTCTTCCCCGGTACTAGTTGTAGGGTCTTTTCCTTTATTTGTTATCCCTTTCATTATCAGAGTCATTTAGGTCATCATATCCCGTTGAGCCTCTATCATCTGGTCTTCCATTTCTTGCTGAAACTTCGTCATCTGCTCTTGCAACTCTTTCTAAAATTGTTCGATTCTTTGGTCCATCGCTTTTGCCTTACGACGTGTGTTGTAGTAATGTATGATAGGTTGGTTTTCGTCAGTTTCCAAGGTAAACTCTGTCACAATTTTAACCAATTAGGCTCCTTTTTGATGCAAATGATGTGATGTATGCGAATGGATGAAATGCAATGCAAATGCGTGAAATGAATGTAAAAAGAAAGGTGTTGATTTTGATTCAGTTCCATTAGATTAACTTCACTGGAAAACAATCTTCTTTATATAGAGTGGATGATTATACATACGACATTGCCTTAACGCCTAAATCTTTAACTTCCTTAAGAAACCGAGCTAAATTTTGGCCTCGATCTGATCGTGACTCATGCATTAGACTTAACACATCAGCCTGAACTGCCAAGGTTTGCAAATGATCGGCCACTTTTCGGATTTGAGTCACGGCTTCGCCCATTACATAATCTCTATTTCTGACCCGTTCTTGAGAATGATAGAGCTGTTCTTTCCAATGTTCATTAAGAAGTTCAACTTGATGTTCACTATTTTGCAATGCAGTTTCGAGCTCTTCTGTCTTTCTTTCCAATTCTTCGATCTTGCTTTGGCTGGCTCTTAACTCATTTACCGAGTTGCGATTTCGATACAAGTAAAGTGATTTTTCCAATTCTATCACTCAGGTCCGTAACTTTTCTTTCTCATTTTGACTTTTCAACAGACTCTTTTTCGCAATATCCTCACGTACTCGAGCCTCTTGGCACTTCTTTTCCCACTGGTCAGCTTTAGTCTTTTCTCTTTTAACTTCTCGCCGCCATTCTTCTGATGTCTTACCCAAACCAGTGGTTCTGATTGACGTGCGTAGTTTCTTGTAATCCATCTTTAGGCTAGCCAGATCTTCTTCAGCTTTGTTCTTCCCTTTCCTTACTTTCTCGGCTTCTAGCTTATAAATGCCAACGTCTAGTCCTAACTGCATCTTCTCCTCTTCTAGCTGCTCTATCTTCTTTCCTAATTCTCGACTTTTATTCTTGAAATCTTCTCTGATGATCTCTAATTCAGATGGGACAACTCATAAATGCTCTTCTATGGGCAAAGCATTTCTCTGGCTTGGCATCAGGATATTGTCATTGATCCTTGTATTCTTCCATTCGTCATATTCGGGGGTGGTCATTGGTCCTACAACGAGCCCCTTCATTCGTCGGGTTTGGGTCCACGCACTCGTTATCTCACGAATCCTCTTCTTATAATTATCGCCTTTGTATGAAAACTCACTCTGAGCTAGCCCATGCATTGCAGGTATGAATTGCGTTGATCGATACTACCTCGCTACGAGTAGCGGAGCATACGCAACAGCCCCCATATCCCGAGTAAAGGAACCCAATCAAACTCTCCACAGCGATACAAGATCTCGTCAGGGACCATCCACGGAGCTCTCCATTCAACATCTTCTGCTTGTAAATTTTGGAGAATTCCTATCCATTTTTCTTTCGAAAGGTCTTCCCGTCTTGGTGTAGTTACTAATTCCTCCAAAGTAGAGTAGTTCTTGGAGAAGACTTTACATGAGACCTTTTCCATCTTCCAAAAGTGGCTATGAAACCATGATAGCAGAAGCTGCGCGCACCCTATGAATCTCCCATCACCCATTCTTCGGCTAGCGCTCAATGATCGGAATGTTTCGGCTAAGATTACAGGGACAGGTGTGACCCCTTTATCCAGTTTATCAAACAGGTCTGAGACAGCTTCATCCACATATCCTAAAGCCTTGGGAAAGATAACCAAACCGTAGATGCTTAAGGCAAAAACGTCGACTTTCTTTTTCATATCAGATTGCTCTAGGATGAAATCTCTTAAATGTCTCCAAGGGATACATTTACAATCTCCCTTTTGCTTGATCCGAGCCATAATCCACTGCTCACTCATCCCTGTAATGCTCATCAGCTTTCTTACGAATGTCGGTACATTTACAGCTCTCGAATAAGCCTTACTTACTTGAGTACTTGGGCAACGAAGTAAGGCCGTGTATTCTTCTATGGTAGGTACCATATCTACTTTCCCGAAAGTAAAGCAACTATAAGCGGGGTTCCAAAATTGAGTAATAGCCTGGAATAGGCGCTCATCCACCTTGATATCAAGTAAATAAGGCAGATCCCCAAAGCTACAGTAGCATAGTTGTTTCATATCATCGCACCATAACTCCCATATCCCCTTCAGTTCTTGCAAGCTATTTTGAGTCACGCTGGCACGAGTGAAGCTCCCCAATTCTGATTCGTATCCCATTGTCAGACTATCTCCTTTCTCTCGTTGTATCCTTTCAGACCATGTTCGAACAGCAGCATTATCTTCCACTCTATCAAGAAATCCCTTTTCCATGTTAAGCTAGTAACCGAATGTGAATCAACACCTTTTCATGATGAAATGCCATGCAATTATAATAAAACACCACGAGTTAGTACCATGTACGAATAATCTCAAGATAAATATTCAGACACTTATTCGGGTAACCACTAAGGTCTGGCGTGGGTCTACCTAGGGTTGGCTCCTAGGTCTCTCTACATGTGGTTTGGTTCTAAAGTAAGGGTACCTAAACCAGCAGATTCCTCAATCCTCACCCATTATAAGCTCATACGGATCGAGTTCAGTTCAGGGGAATACATTTTCCTATGGCTGCACGGAGATGAAAATCTCACGAAGACATAGGTACGGATGTATCCCGAAAGTGATCCACTATCTTGCACGGAGGTGAAAACCTCACGAAAGAGTAGCTTCTCACTCCCACTTAAGGGTGCGACCATAACTGTCATGCAATGTGCACAAGAAAATAGGAATCATATACGATGACACAAGCAAAAGCAACAAAAAGGGTAGTAATTTTTCAAACCAAATTTTCAAACTTTCGATAAAGGACATAAAATAATCAATTTACGGCCTGACTCTCGAAACGTCCCCAGTGGAGTCGCCAAGCTGTCGTAACCATTTTTTGACAAAAATAGGAATCGAATTTGGGGTTTTGAAAATAAAAACGGGAGTCACCACCGACCTTTTATTAGGTGTGATCGGATCACCTTTGTTTTAATAAAATATTTTGGTTTATTAAAATGGGGTTTTCGGTCTACGAACATTCGAGAAAATAGGTCCGGGAGTCGGTTACGTGCGAGGAAGGATTAGCACCCTCGCAACGCCCAAAATTGGTACCAAATTGATTAACTGATGTCCTTATGTCGAAAGTTGGAAATTTTAAAGGAATTTAAAGTTCTTGACCCTTATTAGAAATATTTGCCCTTTTTTGAATTAAACTGAGATTTTCTCATTTCGAAGATATAAAATGTCACATCCAATACTTTAAGACACGATAGTTTAAATCCTCGATCCTAAGATCATCTCATAGTTTTCCGGAGTACAAATCAAGACTTTCTCGCTCCTAAGGGATTAAAGTATCACATCCAATACTTTAGGACGCGATAATTTAAGTCAGAGATCATCTCATAGTTTTTCAGAATGCCAATCAAGACTTTCTCGTTCCCAAGGGGTTAAAGTATCACATCCAATACTTTAGGACACGGTAATTTAAATCCTCGAGTCGGAGATCATCTCGTATTTTTTTTTTGAGTTGAAAATCAGGGTCTTATTGTTCCAAAAGAATAAAATATCACATCCAATACTTTAGGACACGATATTTCAAATCCTTGAATCCAAGACCATCTCAAAACCATCAATTTACATAAAAGTAACGTAAACAAAAGTAATCATAAAAATGTCGAAACAAAACAAAGAAATAAAAATAAAAATATTAAAAATAAAACGAGAATAAAAAGGTAAAACAATGTCAAAAATGATAGGATTAGTAACAAAGGGGATAATAAACATCATAATATGAATACTACTACTACTAATAATAATATAGCAAATATAATAATAATAATAATAGAAAATATGTACAATGTATACAAGATAATAATGTAGTAAGAACAATAAAAAATATATATAATAATAACATAATAATAATAGGACAATAACAATAATAAAATAATAGAAACGACGATGCAAAAATGTGTAAATAATGATAATAATAACTATAAAACACTAAAAAGGATCCAATTGAATTTAAAATGGAATTTTGGGGTGGTTTCGAAATAAAATAAAGTGTTAGGATCAAATTGAAACAAAAAATGAAAGAAAAGGACCAATTTATACGAACGGAGGAAACGGAGGGACCCCGCATACAATAAATCCTTTTGGCCAAGACGCGTAGCAGCTGGGGGACCAAATCAAAAAATAAACTAAATATTCGGGCTAAATTTTAGAACAACGGAAACCTAATTAAAAACTACAAAAGTACGGAAGGGCTAAAAGTGCAATTAGCCCTTCCATTCAAAAACACGCAGACCTTGCCCCAGGGTCGGGTCGGATTCGGGTCGAAGCTTGAAACGACGTCGTTTTGGGCCCCTCAAAACGACGACGTTTCGGAGGCCTATTTAAGGCTGAAAATCTTGAAAAAAAAATTATTTGGTCCTCTGTTTTTTTAAAAAAAGCTAATCTTTCTTCTTTCTTTTCTCTGCGGGTGCGTGTGGGGAGGGGAATTCCGACGAGGGGGACCACCGTGGCGCCGCCGTGCCGGCCATCGCAAAAGGTAGGTTTTTCTTCTTTTTTCTTTTTTTATTTTTTATATGCTTTAATACGTATATGTTTGCGAACGGAAAAAAAAATAATGAAATAAAAATGAACAAAATTACCTTCGAAAGCTTTGTTCTTATTTCGTTGTGTTTTTTGATTGTTCGGGATCTGTTGCTTTTTTATTTGAATCTGTTTTCTATTGATTTTCTGATTGATTCTCAAGAGAAAAAAAGGTCCCCTTTACAGTGCTCTTTCATTGGCTTTTATAGCCGTTTTACACAAATTTTTTATTGTTCTCGTTTTGTTTTCTTCTGCTCCTGGATTGCTGTTGTGGTCGTCTTCTTTTTGAAGGTAGTGGAGCGGAGTGCGATGGTGCGCGTGGGTGCTGCGTGATGGTGGCCGACAGGGGGCAATGGGTGTTGCGGCGCACTAAGGGGCTTGCGGCGCTGGTGCCAGGCTAGGGTTTCTAGAACCCTAGCTCTTTCCCAACACTTTTGGGCCATGTTGTAATTGGGCCCATTTTTTTAAAATTTTATTTGGTTTTGGGCCATGGGTTGAAGACCCGGGCCAAATTGGTGATTACATATACATATATATATATATTTATATTTATATTTATATTCACTTTTCTTACTACACAAGTCAACCGAAACCATAAACAAAGGCATAACTGTTTTCCTTTTTTTTTAAAAAATGACTTTCTTGTTTCTTTACTGCTTTTTTTAATTTTTTATTCAATTTTAGTTCAAAAAACCCAACTAAATATTTATATATACATATATTAAGAGAGAGACCTCATGATCCTCAGGGAGTAAGTGGTGAAGCATGAACTTGGTGGGAAGGCCACAAGTCGGTGGTGGTCAAAGCGTGAGTTGACTATGAGTAGTTTCATGTTATGGAAAAATATTGTTAGTTAAAATTAGTTAGTTGACCGCTGCAATTTGAGGATGAGAGTTTAATGAAACGATACGTTTTGATGTTTAATGAAAACAGTGCGTATTGAAAGTTTGATACAACTGCTCGAGTAACAAGCCTGTAACAAACTTCGTAACTACCAATTCTGAAGCCTGACAGGAACTGCCAACTTATAACTTTATTTGTAATCCTCGCTTTAAAAAAAATTCCAAATATGCTTCCTCACCTTATCATTTTTGTTCTTTTTCAAGTGCCACCATTATATATTTTAACGGGTAAATTATAAAAATGGTCATTAAATTAATGCTTTCGTTTTATTTTAATCACTAAATTATTAATTTTTTTGATTTAGTTACTAAATTTTTCGAAATTAAATATTTTGATCACTCTCCCATTAGTTATCGTTAGATGAGTGATAAAAAGTTGATGTGAGTTTTTTTTTATTGGTCTAATAACAAATTTAATCATCTAATGTTTACACATTCTATTAATTTAATTTTAAATATAAAATGATCAGCCGATTTAATCTTAAATGTTTACAAAATTTATTATTTTAATTCGAATCCTAAAAATTTGAATAAATTTAGTCATCAAAATTTGTAAATTTAATTTTAATTCCAAAACTTTTAGAAAAAGGAAAGATATATTTTATGTTATATAAAAGAAAATCTAGCTCCATCCAACATTTTAATTTTTTTTTCTTTTCTCTTCACATTTTCATGGCAATGAAAAAACCGACACATGGATGAAATAAGGTAATTAAATAAAATCAAATAAATCGAACAAGGAATTTAATTAAAAAGAAATTCTTCACATGCATCAAGGAGGGACTTACTCTGGTGGTATCAAGGGGATTGATGGAAGGGTAAATTACACCAACAGTCACTCAACTTTGGGGTAGCTGACAAAACAGTCACCTAGGTTTCATTTCAGTCACTCAACTTTTGAAAAGTTACAAAACAGTCACCAACGTTATGAAAAAGTTACAAAATAGTCACTTATTGACGGTTGCCGTTAAACCCTTAACGGGATTGCTGGCGTGGCAAGTTAACCAGCTGATGTGGTGGTGACGGCTGATGGGTTTAGGGATTCGGGCGAGTTTAAGGGGAAAAAATTGAAAGGTTTCTAACAGATTAGGGGTTCGAGGGTTTGGGGGGAAAAAGGGAAAATCAATTTTTGGAAATTTTGGTTTGGATTTGGGGTTTTTTTAGGGTTGAAACTGATTTGGGAATCGATTAAGAAGAGTTTAGGGTTAGAAATTGATTCAATAATTGATTAACAGAGTTTAGTGTTTAGGGTGCGATTGTCTATTTTGTTTGGGGAGAAAAGAAGACGAAACCAGAAACCATTTAGTGTATTTGATTATCAGCGACAATGGGCAATAAAAGAGAACATACAAGTGTTGTTACTTTCACTTTAACGAGTAAGTTTTTGCATTTAGTTTTAAATTTTTTGGATTTCAATGCTGTTATGTTATTTCCATTTTAGGGTTATTTCGGCTTCAATTTTAATTTCTATTTCTATTTCGGTTTCGTATTCAATTTTGAAATACTCACTACCATTATCAAATTGATGTTTATTATGTAATCTGCCATTGTATTAATGCCATAATCGAATTGATTTTAATTCTGATTTTAATTTCGATTCTGATTTTGATGATTTTGATTTAGGATTTCAATGCCATTATCAAATTGATGTTTATTGTGTATATCTGCCATTGTATTAATGCCATTATCAAACTTTTGTATTAATCCACTTAATTAATACAAATGATATTTATTGAATAAATCTAAAATTTGAATCCCTCATTTGCAACCTACTTTATGAAAACTTCAAGACTTTATGAAAACTTCAAGAATGAAATCAGATTATCTTATTTCAATTGTCTAGAAATTTTAGTTTACAACTTCTATTTTTGGTTTTCAATTTGTTTCAACTTTTAAAAAGATAACATTGATTCAAGAAATAATTATTTTATTTGATTTATTTTCTTTTTTAATTTTATGTTATTCAGATTCGATGAAAAGATTGAACATAATATGTGTGCAAGTCGAGATGTCAAGTCTTGAAATATAAGGCTGGGAGAAATATCCTAAAACCCAGTCTTAAAGATTTATAAAATTCAATATGATTATGTTGTTTCATTATAAAACTCAATGTTAAAATGTCTATGATTCGAATTACGATATGAGAGAAAAATAACTAACTATTTGAATGTGATATCCTAAAAAAAAAAAATTGAGTATTATATGTTGCATTATTTTGGTGCTTAGCTAGTGGAATGATTCAATTTGTGTGTTTAAAATGGTCTCGAGAAGGCTCGAGATTTATTTGGACTTGGAATAATTTTTGGTAAGTAGTACTTTATTGACATGGAACAAGTAACCTTAAATGCTTAAGGTAATTAAATGGTAAAAGTTAGCATAAGATGAGCAAGTGGTAAAGGGAATATGACGCCATGTATGTTCACTTGAGGGAAGAGGTTCAAATCCTTGGATGTGCATGTGAAATTTATTTTTTTTCTCTCCTTCCATCTTCATAGTGTCGGTTAAGCTAGTATTTATGGTAGGTTAGACTTTTATTTTTATGGTATAATGGCTGAGAGTGAATTAAGGAAAATGTATGGCTAAGAGTGAATTAAGGAAAAGGTATGTGAGTGGGGGGTGACATAAGGCATGAAACAAGGAAGATTTTTTTGGAAAGTTTGGAGTGGCCAAACTTTGACTTGGTGGCCATGTACTTGGACGTTTTAGGGGCTAGGGGGGATGACCAAAATTTGGATGGCTTTTGGTAGCTAGTTGTTCACTTTGGCATTCTGTCATTTTTGTGTTCTTCTCCAAAACCTTTCTCTCTATTTTCCTCTTCTTAGCCGAATGCACATAAGCCTCAAACTCATTTTCTTTGTTCATCGTCCATTCTTGAAAAGAACCGAAACCTAAACACTTTATTTTCCTATACCTTTCTTCATCCTATTCTTCTTATAAAAATCTCTCAAACATTTTTCTCCCTTTTATTTTCATCATGGCCGAATGTTACTAAGCACCATCCCCTTTAACTTCTCCTTCATAGCCGAATCCTCCACCACACTTATCTCCTTCTCAATCAATTTATTCCTTCTTCTCACACTTTGATCAATCGAACAATTTATTCCTTCTTCTCACACTTTGATCAATCGAAACTTAGTGGGTGGCCGTGTATCATCCCTAGCCATAAGTCAATCGGTGGAAATCGGATTCATCATCGTTAAGGTAAGGAGTTCTTCTTGGCTTTTTTTCGTTATATCTCTATTCGGCTATGTTGCAAATCGGATCGAAGTTTCGACTAATCGATTATTTTTGGGGACAAAGTCACTCGATATTCTCTATTTGTTAATCCTTCGGAAATAGTGGGTGTCGTAGGTGCCAACGATCAAAAAGGTTTAGTCCTTACTGTAATCAGGTGTGTAATCCCGTGCATTCCAAATACATGATTGAAATGGTGTGTAATCTCACACCTCTTTGAATGTTTGCATAAAATGTTCTGTGATTCATTTGAAAGACCAAAAATTCAAAAACCAGCATCTGTGACTACTCAGGCGTACGCATGTTCGAAGTGGTAATCGTATTTTGCAATGAAACAGTTTTGGTTAGCAGCAGTGATGTGCAATTGAAAAATCACCAAAAATAGTGGAAATTGAATTAGAAAGTGAAGGAGACATGGATTGAAATAAAATTGAGTCTATTTTCTTATAAAAGAAACAGAGCAATCAAAGGATTAGTATATTTCGAGAGTTTTAGATTTTTGTGAGATTGGTTCAGAGTGATTTTGAGATCCCCTGTTCTGACTTGGAAAAATCATTAAAAATTGATAAAAATTTATTTTGGCACATAATTTATATGGTTAGACTCCTTAATGAGTCTAGTTTTATAAGAAACAAACTAGAATATCATTTGAATTCTGTACAAAAAGATAATTAAATTTTAGCAAAGAATGGTCAGGATTGTCAGACAGTAGAAAAGGGGAGACTTTGAAGAATAAACTCTACTATTTTGCTCAGCCAAAAATTCTGGAAAAATTAACGTAAGAAGATATATAAGTCTAGTTTCAAGGAAAATTTACGGATATAAATTTTGAGTTTCCTAACTCGAGTTATAGTCAATTTAGTCAACATGACGTAGATGGACAGTTTCAAATTTTATGCCCCAAATTAGTAGTTAAGCCTAGGCTACGAAATTACCATAATACCCATAGAGGGTAAATTACCGAAATACCCCTGGGTTGCGAGATTACCAAATTACCCTTAATGGGTACAATTGCCGAATTGAGATAAATCTTAATGGGCCAATTTGTTAAATCGCTATATGGGCCAAATGTGATATGTGATAAATGGGCCCAATGTGATATTTGTAATAGGGGCCAGATTGTGATAATTCTTTTACGGGCCTTATGTTGAAATTACTATATGTATGAATTATTATGCATGTTGTTTACATGATTGCATGGGTTGGGATATTTGACGAAGAGAAGATGGCTTCGTGCCCAGTTAATGGCTTCGTGCTCAGTTTAATGGCTTTGTGCCCAGTTTAAATTATGGCTTAATGCCCAGTTGGTGTGTTGGTGGGGTGGGTGACTAAATCTCCCCACAGGTGTGCTGGTTGGTACGGGTGGTGTGTAGTAGATGGAAATTTAGGCTTAGTTGGGAATTGCATAGCACATGCATTTTATGCTTGTTATATTGTTACATTTGTAAATGGGCTCAAACCCAAGTAAATGCTTAAATGGTTTTGGCCCAGTGGACTTTGGTAAGTGGGTTATACACTGAATTCTAAGTAACTCACCCTGTTTTCTTTACCCTTCTCAGGTAATGATCAGTAGTGGAGGCTTCGGCCGGGAATGACTTCGTGGAGGCCATACTACGAATGATGGTTTATATAAACTTTGAACTTCTTTAAAGAATTTTTCTTTAATTACTATATCAGTTATGATGTAATAAGGCCTCTAGTATTATTTTATGGATTTTTACTTGTGGATGGATTTTAATTATGTTTAGATACTTAAATGGGACTATTTTATTTTTATAAATGATTTCTTAAAATTTCGTGCAAAAAGGGGTTTTTCTTAAATATTTTTATCTCGTAAATTTTTTGTAAATATTCTTTTAAGAATCTTGTTTCCAAATCTCTTTTAAACTCTTTTAAACTTCTCGTAAAAATTTTAACCAATAAATTTCTGAGTTTCAAATTATAATCTCATATGTCTTAAATCATAGATTTTAAATTAATCTCGATTTTTAATAAACCCTATTTCCAAAATAGTTTTGAGGATCTATTTTCTTTAAATCATTAGAAGACTAGATGTATGTTCATTTCGCGTGACATACTAAATCTGGTCTTAACGCATAGACCGGGTTTGGGGTGTTACATTGAAGTTCAAGGTGTGAGAAAATCTCAATAGCTAAGATACAAATGTTGTAAAATATCACTAATCAAATTCACATTTGTTAGTATGACTATTTTGGATGAAAAGTTCTAGTCCAAGTTATATACACACATAGATACACATGAAGTGGATTAATGGTGTGTTATTTAAGCAAAGAAAAAGGGTTCTAACTAAAAGAAAGAGTTGAAATCTTGGACCTCTAAATATTGGGTAACCATTGTGTTATAAAGTGCATAAAGGTTCACGCTTATCTACAAGAAATAATGGAGGAATCACATACGTTGTTTATATTCATTTTTTTTGCTTCACAGGCAATCCGAAACCATAAGCAAATGAATACTTTTTTCGCCTTTTTTAAATGGTCTTCTCGTTTCTTTTCAGCTTTTTAAATTATTTATTCAATAATCGATTAACAGAGTTTAGTGTTTAAGGTGCGATTGTCTATTTTGTTTGGGGAGAAAAGAAGACGAAACCAGAAACCATTTAGTGTATTTGATTATCAGTGACAATGGGCAATAAAAGAGAACGTACAAGTGTTGTTACATCCACTTTAACAGGTAAGTTTTTGCATTTAGTTTTAATTTTTTTGGATTTCAATGCTGTTATGTTATTTCCATTTTAGGGTTATTTCGGCTTCAATTTTAATTTCGATTTCTATTTTGATTTCACCTTCAATTTTGAAACACTCACTGCCATTATCAAATTGATGTTTATTGTGTATATCTGCCATTGTATTAATGCCATAACCGAATTGATTTTAATTTCGATTTTAATTTCGATTCTGATTTTGATGATTTTGATTTAGGATTTCAATGCCATTATCAAATTGATGTTTATTGTGTATATCTGCCATTGTATTAATGCCATTATCAAATTTTTGTTTATTGTTTGTATCTGCCATTGTACGAATACTATTATGAAACTGATGTTTGTTTTGTATATCTGATGATTGTGTTTGTATTAAATTATTGGGTATTTTGTATTGGTTATTGTTTGACAGAAATGGTTAAAGTGTCAGCCTATGTTGTCTTCCTTTATTGATGAGTACTTTGTTTGGAAGGTTTAATTGATGACAATCTTAATGAGAATGAAGAAGACATGTCTGGTAGTAATGTGTCTGGTAGTGATGCATCTGTGTAACATCCCGAAATTGGGCCTAGTAGGATTGGGCCCATTGGGCCTTGGGCGTAGGAGTGTTTAAAATTTTTGAGAACAAGAGAACGAAATTATTTCATGTTGGACTTATTAAGAAGATGATTTTAGAAAATGACGGGGTTCTATGAAGTTTTGGGTTCAAGTTGGGCCTTAGTGAAAGTTTGTGTTTAAGCCTATTAAGCAGAGATAGTAAGAGGCATCAAAGCTTATGGAAATAAGTGAGTAAATTGTTAGCATAAATGAGCTATTGGTAAAGAGGTTATGGCATCAAGTGAAGGACTTTAAGGGAAGAGGTTCAAATCCCATCTATTGCAACTTTTGGGATTTAATTTTTTTGAGCTTCTCAAGTGTTGCATGGTAAGTGTCGGCCATGGCATCAAAGAAGGAAAGAAATAAAAGAAAAAAATGGAATGATGACTAAAAGATAAGGTAAAGAGGAAAATATGGGAAAGTGGAAAGAAAGAAACAAAAAGAAATTATGGTATAGAGGAAAATATAGGAAAGTGGAAAGAAAGAAACAAAAAGAAATTATGGTATGGAGGGAAATATGGGAAAGTGGAAAGAAAGAAACAAAAAGAAATTATGGTATGGAGGGAAATATGGAAAGTAGAAAGAAAGAAACAAAAAGAAAATGAGTAAAAAGGGGAGAGAATTATGGAAAGTGTGGTTGGTAGCACAAAAAAGAGAGAGTATTATGGAAAGTGTGGTTGGTAAATTTTGACCAATATTGAAATGGGCATGGACAATTGTGGTGAAGGAGAGGGTAGTTGAATTTGCTTTAGTCATTTGGTAGGATTTTTGGTGCTTGATAGGCCTAATTCTCTTTTGGCATCCTTTTGTGTTCTTTTCTTCAACTTCTCCTCTCATTGCCACAACTTCAAGTCAATACCGAACCTCTCAATCCACAATCACTGCTTCATAAATTCTTTCTCATTTGGGTAGACACTCTTTTCTTTGATTAAATCGGTAAGTGAATTCTTTTCTATGTTCATATTCTTTCTTTCTAGCCGAATAGGTATTTATCACTATTCGGTTGTCAAACTTGATCTTAACCGAAATGGTGTTATCTTCCACTCATTCATATCTTAATCACCCTCTTTTTCGTAGTGTTCTAAGTGGGTGGCCGTGTATCATTCTAGCCATAAGTCAAGTGGTGGAAATCGAATCCAATGTCAACAAGGTAAGGAGTTCTTTATAGATTATTTGATATCGTTCATTATTCGATTGGTTGCTAAATGGATTAATAGTTTGGACTAATCGGTCACGATAGGAATCAAATCTTCTAATCACCTATCCCTCATAATAAGTGACTCGGATTTTTGGTGCCGCGGAGAGCATTGCGTTACGGATTCCGAATAAGGTGTGTAATCTCGTATCTTCTGTATACATATCTGAAATGGTGTGTAATCTCACACTTCTCTGAAAGTTTGTATGAAATATTCTATGAATCGGTCGAAATATCGAAGAAAACCAAAAACCGGTATTCGTGAACACTCGGGCGTACGTATGATCATAGTGGTAATCGTATTTTGTAATAAAACAGTTTCAGTTAGAAGTAGTGATGTGTTTTTGAAAAATCACTAAAAATAGGAGAAAAGGAATTAGAAAGTGAATAAGATATCAAATTAAAATTACTGTGTCTATTTTAATATGGAATAAACGGAGAAGGAAAAGGAATATTATATTCTGAGATATGTTAATTTTAGTGAGACTGGTTCTGAATGACTTTGGGGTATTCTGTTCCATATTGGAAAAATCGTATAAAATTGTACAAAGTGAATTAAGAGTTATAATTGATATGTATGGATTCCTTAGTGAATCTATTTTCAATAGAAATAAGTGAGAGCAGTATATGAGAAGCGTACAGTAAGATATTTGAGATTAAGGTAAGAGAGGTCAGAATCATTAGACAGTGAAACAAGGGAAACTTTAAGGAATAAACTGTACTAAATGGTTAAGCTAAAACTTCTGGAAAAATTATAGGAGAAAGATATATGAGCCTAGTTTCAAGGAACATTTACGGATTTAGATTTGAAGTTTTCTAACTTGAGTTATGGTCAATTTAGTCAGTATGATGCAGATGGACAGTTTCGATTTTATGCTCCAAATTAGTAATTAAGCCTAGGTTGCGAAAATTACCATCATACCCTTAGAGGGTAAATTACCGAATTACCCTTAGTGGGTACGATTACCGAATTATGAAAATACCCTTACGGCCCGAATTATGAAAATGCCCCTAATGGGCCGAATTACGAAATGTCCCTATGGACCGAATTACAAAAATACCCTTTATGGGCCAAATGTGATATGTTGCTATATGGGCCGTTTGGTATTTGCTATATGGGCTGTTTGATATTTGATATATGGGCCGTTTGATATTTGATATATGGGCCAAATGTGATATTTGATATATGGGCCAAATGTGATATTTGATATATGGGCCAAGTGTAATATGAGCTATATGGGCCAAAATGTGATATGGGCTAGATTGTGTAAATTTTTATAATGGGTCGTATGTTTGTAATAATTTTATGATTTGATATAAATAATTGAATGTGCATATTATATACATGATTTGCATGGGTTGGGCTATTTGACGAAGAGAAGTTCTGGTAGCTTTGCTACAAAATTCTGATGGCTTCGTGCCCAGTTTGATATATGGCTTCGTGCCCAGTTTGATATATGGCTTCGTGCCCAGTTTGATATATGGCTTCATGCCCAGTTAATATATGGCTTAATGCCCAATTTGGTGTGTTGGCGGTGTGGGTGACTAAAGCTCCCCACAGGTGTGTTGGTTGGTACAGGTGGTGTGTAGCGGATGGAAAACTAGGTTTGGTTGGGAAATTGCATAACACATGTATGATATATATATGATATTATGCTATGATTGTAATGGGCTTTGTAACACCCCCTACCCGTATTCGTTGCCGGAATAGGGTATGAGGCATTACCTAAGTTTAACGAGTTAATATTATTTTTATTATGAATTCAATATAGTCCTTTTATAAATATCCAATCTTCCCTGCAATTTTAAAACCAAACAATCCAGTCCATTTCAATCCAATTTGATACCAAATCATACTTCTACTATAATTATATTATTTAGCATATTTATCACTGTTTAGTTTAATACATACTCATTAAACAAGTTTTAGTATTTATATAATCATCAAATATGTACATGCCATATAAATCAAAAAGGAAATTTACAAAAGCTACCAGAGATAATCTCGATAGTGTGATCCTCAGTGTTGATCCGATCCTCCGTATATTTACACGTCAATCTACATGAGACATTGAATACACTCAAGTAAGTTTATAGAAACTTAGTAAGTTCATAGGCATAAAATATAAATCTTACCAAACATTCATACATTTATACATTAGGTACAATTACTAAGTTCACCTGTCAACCACAATTTGGTGAGTGCTTTCGTATAATCTCACTACCATTTATCCATTTACTTTAACTCTTTTGGGCCCTTTTTGTCACTTACCATCCTTAATCAAATTAGGGAACGGTTACGAAAAATTGAGTACTTCACTTCCACTTTTCACTGATCAGGTAGTCGAAGCTACCACTTTTTTACTGACTACCACTTTTCACTGATCAGGTAGCCGAAGCTACCACTTTTCACTGATCAGGTAGCCGAAGCTACCACTTTTCACTTTTACTTGCCACTGATCAGAAGTACTCAAATCCGATGTTCCGCTCAATTTGATCATTTAATCACTTTTCACATTGTCATTTTATCCTCAACTCATCAACAAATATCTCATCATACATGATATAATTCATAAAATTAACATTTAATCATTAAATTTCAGCCATATGAACTTACTTGAGTCGATTTGCAGAATTTGAGAAAATTCAGGGACTATTCAGCTATTTTTTCTTTTCCTCGACTTGCTTCGGGTTCTCGATCTATCATTGTAAAATCATTCACTTATCAGTATTGATTTCACCTTTACTCTATTTCATATCCTTAAGGATTACAACCCACATATAAGTAACATTGTCTATAATTTAACTATTTACTTGTATGGATATTCAAGCTGTCTATCCGTGTCACAGTCACTAAATTATTTTTATCTTGAGCTACAGAACTCAAAATTAAGGTCTGTTAATTTTCCTTGAAACTAGACTCACATATCTTCTTACCATAAAATTTTTAGAATTTTTGGTTTGGCCAATAAGTACAGTTTATTCTTTAAACTCACCCCTGTTCTGCTGTCTGACAGTTCCGACCCATCTTCACTAAAAATTAATTATCTCCTTTTACAGGATTTGGATGATGTTAAAGTTTGTTTTTATTGAAAATAGACTCACTCAAGATTTTAATGATATAAATTTAAGACCCCAGTTATTTTTATACAATTTTTGATGATTTTTCAAAGTCAGAACAGGGGAACCCAAAATCATTCTGACCTTGTCTCATAAAACCTATCATATCTCATGATTTACAAATGTATTACTTACATAGTTTCTTCTATAAGAAACTAGACTCAATAAGCTTTAATTTCATATTTTATTCATCCTCTAATTCGATTTATACAATTTTTGGTGATTTTACAAATTTAGACTACTGCTGCTGTCCAAAACTGTTTTAGTGCAAAGTGTTGATTTCCATTTTACCCCAAATTTCAGAGTTCATACAATTCAGTCCTTGATCAATTACCCCTCAATTAAGCTAATTTTTGTAAATTAATACTTTACCTAATCATTATGAGTTATTTCAAACCTATTGGAATTCAGAATTTCCACATAAAAACCCTAACTTCAAATTCTTTTAAAATTAGGTCCCAAACATTCACTTTCTATTCAATTCTTTCAATAAAATCAGCATATAAACCATTTAAAGTTATAATTCCATGCTAAATCATCATATACTTCCAGCACATATTCATAGCAACTTCCAACTTCATTCATAAAATCTAAAACTAATGAATTCACCAAGTGGACCTAGTTGTAAAAGTCACAAATACACAAAAATTTCAAGAATTAATCAAGAATTGAACTTACTTGCAGTAAAAATATGAAAACCCAGCTTAGGGAAAACCCTTCTATGGTGTTTTGCTGATGAGAATGCAGAAAAATAAAGAGAAATCTAGATAATTCCACTTTAGTCCTAGCTTTATTAAGTAAATTTTGTAATATTCCAATTTTACCCTTATTTCTCCTTATTTTCTGTCTGGTTTCATGCCCTTGCCGTCTAGCCCAAATAGACCTTGGGTCTATTTGCCTTTTAAGCCCTCTTTCTTTTATCATTTAAGCTATTTAATCATTTCTCATAACTTTGCATTTGTTACAACTCAGTCCTTTTTGTTCAACTAACTATCGGAACTTTAAAATTTCTTGACAAAACTTTAATACTAACCTATTAACACTCCATAAATATTTATAAAACATTTATGGCTAGATTAAAAATCCCCGAGGTCTCGATACCTCGTTTTCGATTCTAATTATTATTTATTTTTTATTTTTTTTAACTTCACATTTAACTTATACTCACTAAATTAATAATATTTTCTACTCACTTGTCGGATTTAGTGACCTCGAATCACTATTCTGACACCACTAAAAATTTAGGCTATTACAACTCTCCCCCCTTTTAAGAAATTTCGTCCTTGAAATTTCGTACCTGTAAATAAATTCGGATATTGAAATCTCATCAATTCCTCCGTCTCCTAGGTTGCCTCCTCCGATCCATGTCGATTTCATAACACTTTAACTAGTGGTACACGTTTATTTCTCAACATAGATACATGAAACACGTTATGAATCTTTTCAAGCTCCGGAGGCAAAGCCAATCTATAAGCTACCGGACCGATTCTTTCAATGATTTCATACGGCCCGATAAATCGTGGGCTGATTTTTCCCTTTCTGCCGAACCGCAAAACTTTCTTCCACGGTGACACTTTCAAAAATACACGATCACCCACATTAAAATCTATATCTCTTCTCTTCAAATCTGCATAAGATTTTTGTCAATCGGACGCAGCTTTTAGACATTCTCGAATAATACGAACTTTTTCTTCGGTTTCCCGAATCAAGTCCACCCCCACTAGTTTTGGTTCACTTAATTCAGACCAATATAATGGAGTTATACCTTTTTTTCCATATAAAGCTTCAAACGGTGCCAGTTTAATACTAGTTTGATAACTATTATTATAAGCAAATTCAGCTAAAGGTAAATACCTTTCCCAACTGCCGCTAAACTCAAGTATAGAGCATCTTAACATATCTTCTAAAATCTGAATCACTCGCTCTGATTGCCCATCTGTCTGGGGATGAAAAGCTGTGCTGAAATTTAATTTGGTGCCCAAAGTTTCTTGTAATTTACTCCAAAATCTCGAGGTAAATCTCGGATCTCGATCTAAAATAATAGATATTGGCACCCCATGTAATCTCACTATCTCTGACACATATAACTCCGCTAACTTTTCAAGTGGATAATCTACTCTGACCGGAATAAAATGTGCTGATTTAGTTAACCGATCAATAATCACCCAAATCGAATCTTTCTTCTTCGGAGTTACTGGTAATCCGGATACAAAATCCATCGTGACATGTTCCCATGTCCACTCTGGAATCATAATGGGCTGTAACAACCCTGTCGGCACTTGATGCTCGGCTGGCCACTGCACGACAAATTAAACATCTTGCCACATATTCACAGATTTCCGTTTCATTTTGGGCCACCAATACATTTTCTTCAAATCACAATACATTTTCGTACTAGCCGGGTGAATAGAACACATACTCTTTGTGAGCCTCGATAAAATATCATTTTTCAAGTCTAAATTATTCGGAACACATATTCTATTACGATAATATAACATACCATTTTCATCAATGGAGTATTCTGGGCTTAACTCATTTTGAACCATCTGTCGTTTCAACATCAACTCTGGGTCTTCATCTTGTAGCTCCCGAATCCGTTGAAAGAACACAGGTTTAGCTTTTAATTCTACTAGTACAGAACCATCTTCATTAATAAATAAATGAGCATTCAATGCTCGTAATGCAAATAATGATGATTTTCGACTAAGTGCATCTGCTACAACATTTGCCTTCCCTGGATGATAGTCAATGACAAGATCATAATCTTTCAGCAGCTCTAACCATTGTCTCTGTCTCAGATTTAACTCTTTTTGATTCATTAAATACTTTAAGCTTTTATGATCAGTATACACGTAACATTTCTTACCATATAAATAATGTCTCCATATCTTCAAAGCAAACACGATCGCTGCCAATTCCAAATCATGTGTAGGATAATTCTTCTCATGCAGTTTCAGTTGCCGAGAAACATACGCTACCACTTTGCCTGACTGCATAAGTACACAACCCAAACCATTCAAAGACGCATCACTATAAACCACAAACGGTACACCCGATTCTGGTTGAGTCAACACTGGAGCCTCTGTTAACATCTTTTTCAACTGATCGAAACTTTGCTGACATTCACTTGACCATATAAATTCAACATTCTTTTGTAGTAATCGAGTCAACAGTAAGGTAATCCTTGAGAAATCTTTGACAAATCGACGATAATAACCTACCAGTCTTAGAAAACTCCGTACTTCCGTAACATTCTTCGGAACTTTCCAATTTATCACTGCTGTTACCTTACTTGGATCCACTCTAATTCCATCAGCTGATACAATATGACCCAAAAATGCAACTTCATGGAGCCAAAACTCACATTTGCTGAATTTCGCATACAACTGTTTCTCCCGCAAAATCTGTAATACAATCCTTAAATGTTGTGCATGTTCAGACTCTGTCTTTGAATAAATCAATATATCATCAATGAACACAACCACAAATCTATCCAAATATGACTGAAAAATTCGATTCATCAAATCCATAAAGGCAGCAGGAGCATTGGTTAAACCAAATAGTGACCATACCGGGTTCGGAAGGCAGTTTTTGGCACATCACACTCTTTAACTTTCAACTGATAATACCCGGATCGAATATCTATCTTGGAAAATACTGCAGCACCTTTCAACTGATCAAATAGATCATCAATACGAGGCATGGGATATTTATTCTTTATCGTTACCTTATTTAACTGCCTGTAATCTATGCACAGTCTTAAAGAACCGTCCTTCTTTTTTACAAGCAAGACAGGTGCACCCCAGGGCGACATACTCGGTCTGATGAACCCTTTATCTAATAACTCTTGCAACTGCATCTTCAATTCTCTTAATTCTGTTGGAGCCATTCTGTACGGTGTTACCGAGATAGGAGCTGTTCCGGGAATCACATTAATTGCAAATTCAACTTCTCTATCGGGTGGTAAACCGGGTAACTCTTCAGGAAACACATCAGAAAATTCATTCACCACTGGTACTTGTTCGAGATTTAAATCGGAGCTCCGAGTATCAAGAATATAGGCCAAGAATGCTTTGTTACCTTTACGTAATAACCTCTAAGCAGAGAGAGCTGAAATAATTCTGACTGTATCACTCATATTTTCAGACCCAACTGAAATTACATCCCCTGTTTAACATTTCAATCTGATATGTTTATCACGATAATTCACTACTGCCTCAATCGTTTCCCACCAACTATAAGCCTCTTCTTTCAAGAGGGACACAAAGACATCTCAAATAATCATCACGGTGAGCAAGCAATTTCTTTAAAATTCTTATCAAACTCAGTAACCGAGATTCGACTTTTGTGGGGTCATCATCATCCTTCCCGAAATTCTTGGCCCCAAGTTTTCTAAGCTTTTCCAATGGAGAACGCCATCGAATTCGATCGTTGTAGGAGGTGGAGGAGCAACAGAGGTACCACCGATGGAGCGATGGTGGGAGGAGGTGGGTGAGCACGATTTCTTTCTTGCATCATTTCAAGATACCACCGATTCATAATCCCATAAATCATATTCTTTAATTCTTGCTCGCATTAAAGAAATCGAAACATCAACGCTTGTTGCTCGCTCGAAATCGTATTCTCATCGTTAACTTCTTCCCGCTCGAGACGTTCGAGTCTATCTCGACATCTCTATAATCGGAAAGTATCTATAAAAATAACAAATATTAGATCGGATCATACACATCACACTATCACAGATTTATATGGCATGTATTTCTAAACACTTTATACATCACAATTGTTCCGAGAACCGGCTAAACCGGGCTCTGATACCACTAAATGTAACACCCCCTACCCGTATTCGTTGCCGGAATAGGGTATGAGGCATTACCTAAGTTTAACGAGTTAATATTATTTTTATTATGAATTCAATATATTCCTTTTATAAATATCCAATCTTCCCTGCAATTTTAAAACCAAACAATCCAGTCCATTTCAATCCAATTTGATACCAAATCATACTTCTACTATAATTATATTATTTAGCATATTTATCACTGTTTAGTTTAATGCATACTCATTAAACAAGTTTTAGTATTTATATAATCATCAAACATGTACATGCCATATAAATCAAAAAGGAAATTTACAAAAGCTACCGGAGATAATCTTGATAGTGTGATCCTCAGTGTTGATCCGTTCCTCCGTATATTTACACGTCAATCTACATGAGACATTGAATACACTCAAGTAAGTTTATAGAAACTTAGTAAGTTCATAGGCATAAAATATAAATCTTACCAAACATTCAAACATTTATACATTATGTACAATTACTAAGTTCACCTGTCAACCACAATTTGGTGAGTGCTTTCGTATAATCTCACTACCATTTATCCATTTACTTTAACTCTTTTGGGCCCTTTTTGTCACTTACCATCCTTAATCAAATTAGGGAACGGTTACGAAAAATTGAGTACTTCACTTCCACTTTTCACTGATCAGGTAGCCGAAGCTACCACTTTTTACTGACTACCACTTTTCACTGATCAGGTAGCCGAAGCTACCACTTTTCACTGATCAGGTAGCCGAAGCTACCACTTTTCACTTTCACTTGCCACTGATCAGAAGTACTCAAATCCGATGTTCCGCTCAATTTGATCATTTAATCACTTTTCACATTGTCATTTTATCCTCAACTCATCAACAAATATATCTCATCATACATGATATAATTCATAAAATTAACATTTAATCATTAAATTTCAGCCATATGAACTTACCTGAGTTGATTTACAGAATTTGAGAAAATTCAGGGACTATTCAGCTACCTTTTCTTTTCCTCGACTTGCTTTGGGTTCTCGATCTATCATTGTAAAATCATTCACTTATCAGTATTGATTTCACCTTTACTCTATTTCATATCCTTAAGGATTACAACCCACATATAAGTAACATTGTCTATAATTTAACTATTTACTTGTATAGATATTCAAGCTGTCCATCCGCGTTACAATCACTAAATTATTTTTATCTTGAGCTACAGAACTCCAAATTAAGATCCGTTAATTTTCCTTGAAACTAGACTCACATATCTTCTTACCATAAAATATTTAGAATTTTTGGTTTGGCCAATAAGTACAGTTTATTCTTTAAATTCACCCCTATTCTGCTGTCTGACAGTTCCAACCCATCTTCACTAAAAATTAATTATCTCTTTTCACGAGATTCAGATGATGTTAAAGTTCGTTTCTATTGAAAACAGACTCACTCAGGATTTTAATGATATAAATTTAAGACCCCAGTTATTTTTATACAATTTTTGATGATTTTTCAAATCAGAACAGGGGAACCCAAAATCATTCTGACCTTGTCTCATAAAACCTATCATATCTCATGATTTACAAATCTATTGCTTACATTGTTTCTTCTATAAGAAACTAGACTCAATAAGATTTAATTTGATATTTTATTCATCCTCTAATTCGATTTCTACAATTTTTGGTGATTTTTCAAATTTAGACTACTGCTGCTGTCCAAAACTGTTTTAGTGCAAAGTGTTGATTTCCATTTTGCCCCAAATTTCAGAGTTCATACAATTCAGTCCTTGATCAATTACCCCTCAATTAAGCTAATTTTTGTAAATTAATACTTTACCTAATCATTATGAGTTATTTCAAACCTATTGGAATTCAGAATTTCCACATAAAAACCCTAACTTCAAATTCTTTTAAAATTAGGTCCCAAACATTCACTTTCTATTCAATTCTTTCAATAAAATCAGCATATAAACCATTTAAAGTTATAATTCCATGCTAAATCATCATATACTTCCAGCACATATTCATAGCAACTTCCAACTTCATTCATAAAATCTAAAACTAATGAATTCACCAAGTGGACCTAGTTGTAAAAGTTACAAAAACACAAAAATTTCAAGAATTAATCAAGAATTGAACTTACTTGCAGTAAAAATATGAAAAACCAGCTTAGGGAAAACCCTTCTGTGGTATTTTTCTAATGAGAATGCAGAAAAATAAAGAGAAATCTAGATAATTCCACTTTAGTCCTAGCTTTATTAAGTAAATTTTGCAATATTCTAATTTTACCCTTATTTCTCCTTATTTTCTGTCTGGTTTCATGCCCTTGCCGTCTAGCCCAAATAGACCTTGGGTCTATTTTCCTTTTAAGCCCTCTTTCTTTTATCATTTAAGCTATTTAATCATTTCTAATAACTTTGCATTTGTTACAACTCAGTCCTTTTTGTTCAACTAACTATCGGAACTTTAAAATTTCTTGACAAAACTTTAATACTAACCTATTAACACTCCATAAATATTTATAAAACATTTATGGCTAGATTAAAAATCCCCGAGGTCTCGATACCTAGTTTTCGATTCTAATTATTATTTATTTTTTTATTATTTTTAACTTCATATTTAACTTATACTCACTAAATTAATAATATTTTCTACTCACTTGTCGGATTTAGTGACCTTGAATCACTATTCCGACACCACTGAAAATTTAGGTTATTACAGGCTTAGGCCTAAAATATTGCTATGTGTGTTCCGACCCAGTGGATGATGGTAAGGGGTTTATGCTTTGAGTTCTTGTAACTCACCTCCGCTCTTTTTTTAATCCCTGTTGGTGATGCTCCGTGAGGTGGACTTGGGCCATGGATGACTTGGTGGAGGCCATACTTCAGAAATGGTGTTATTAAATTTTAAATTTCTATTTTCGTTTATTTTATTATTTTGCTATTTTGGTTTAAGTTGTAATAAGGCCTCTAAACGATTTTTATTTTTGCTTTATGGTTGGAATGTTTTTATTATTTTTCTTAAATTGTTTAAAACGAGAATTTTTCTAAAAACGTAAACAAAGGTTTTCCGAAATTGATTAACAAATGATTTCAAAATAAACTTTTACAAATATGATTTAACTCGAACTTTCTTTCAAATTATTAACGACATTTTCAAAAGTCACAGATTTAAAGTTCAATTCCTTGATTTGTGATTCATAGATGAATCTCTCAAAAATACTTGTATTTTATCTACGTTTTCGCAATGTTTCAAAATGCTTTTGCAACTCTATTTCAAACGTCACATTTTCGTAAATCGTTTATTTCAAATATGCTTTCACAACCGAAAAGATTTATTAAAGATAATTATGTTTTCACGTAGACACAATTGCTTAAATGTTTTGGGTTTTAACAAAGAGACTGTGATTCTCAAACAAGTTGTTAACAATTACAAAGATGGTTTTGAAAAACACTTCTATGTGGCACGCCAGATTCGGGCCTAACTTCTAGGCCGGGTTTGGGGTGTTACAATCTGAAAGTGATAGGGATGATATAGGAGTTAGATTAGATGGTTTAAACATGGATGGTATAGGAGTAAATGAACTGTGTGATAGCGATGATTCTGGGAGGTTAGATAGTGCACATGAATCTGACTCAAATGGCAAAAATTGTCCTGAGTTCAACATAGAGACTGACATGAGTAATCCTTCACTTAAGGTTGGAATGTTATTCAAGTCTAAGGACAGTGTAAAAGAAGCTGCCAAGCAGTATGGTAGGTTGAACAATTACTTTATCAAGTTTCCCAAAAATGATTTAAAAAGGTTAAAGGCAGTCTACAGTGAAAAATGTCCTTGGTTCATATGGGCTTCTAGACTAAACCCTAATGACCCTACTGACCAGACTTGGCAAATTAGGAGTTCAAACCCTAACCATACTTGTTCCAAAGTATATAAAAATAAGAATGTAATCTCATCTTGGATAGGTGAACATTATAAAGAAAAATTCATCGCTGATCTTGATTATTCTCTGAAATCATTACAACAAGATGTCAAAAGAGATTTGAGTTGCATAGTCTCACTAACCAAATGTAGGAGGGCTAAACTTAGGGCATTGGAATTAATTGAAGGAGCTTATAAGGCTCAATATGAGAAGATTTACGAGTATTTGTTGGAGGTTAGGACACAAAATGTGGGAACAACAACAATCTCTTATCTGGATAACAGGTTATTTCAAAGGATGTATGTTTGTCTGCAGGCAAGCAAAGATGGCTATAGGGCTGGTTGTAAGAGGATAGTAGGTTTAAATGGATATTTCTTGAAGGGTTACTGTGGTGGCTACTTGCTATTGATGCAAATAATGACATCTATCATATTGCATATGCTGCTGTGGAAAGTGAAAACCAAGCATCATGGCTTTGGTTCTTGGAGTTGCTTGCAATAGGCTTGGAAATTGTGAGCTCGTACCAAATATCTTTCATGTCTGACAAACAAAAGGTAAAACTCCATTTATTCATTTTTTATGTTGTTTCTATTTAGGAATTGTCAAAGAATTAAACTATTTTTTTTCTAATTGCAGGGACTTTTAGAAGCAATATGTATGTTGTTTCCTAATGTAGAAACAATACACTGTGTTAGACATCTACATGCCAATTTCAAGAAGGCTAGTTTCCGAACAAAGGAATTGAAAGATTTGCTTTGGAAAGCTGCCAGAGCAAGCACTACAAGGGATTTTGAGGATGCTATGGATAAATTGAGGAAAACCAATCAGCAAGCTTATGATTGGTTGAAGGAGAAGAACCCTACTCAGTGGTCAAGGTCTCACTTCTCAGTTAGGAGCCATTCTGACATGTTGGTGAATGATCTTTCTGAATCATTTAACAAGGTAAATCCCTATGTTTTATGTTTCTTACTAATCACTAGCAATTCACTAATCATTTATGTTTACTGATAGATGATACTGGAAGAAAGAGGGAAGCCTATTCTGACCATGATGGAGATAATAAGGACCAAGATTATGTTGCTTATTGTCAAGAAGAAAGAATAAGCTGACAAATAGAAAGGAATGTTGTGTCCAAAGATAAAGAAAAAGCTGGATGTAAACACAAAAGATTCATTGAGGTAAAGTTACCATTTTTAATCTTTTTGATGCCTTTATTGCTGACTTCATGTTGCCTTCATTCTGATTTCATATTACTTGTCAGATGTTGTTTTTAATATGCATGCAGTAATTGTTGGTGTGTTAACTATTTTTTTAATATGCATGCAGTAATTGTTGGTTTGTTAACTATTTTTTTAATATGCATGCAGTGAGTTTTTTTTTATAATATGCATATAATGACTATTTTTTAGGGGTGTGTGTGTATCTTTATTGGTGGGGCTGCTAAAAAAGTTGTTTTAGTGATTATTTTTTAACCAAGCATGCTTTACTATTTTTTAGGTGTGTTCCATCACATGTGGTGGGGACAACTATTAGGTTGAATGTGGTCCTAACAGCCAGCATGTGGTGGACTTAGTTGAGAGTTGCTGCTCCTGTAGGAGTTAGGATCTCACTGGCATCCTTTGTATGCATGCATTGGCTGTCATTCATCTAAAAGATGAGTTCCCAGAGACCTATGTACAAACCTGGTACACCAAGCAAACCAGCTTCAAATTCACTCCAACTTTATAAGTCCGATAAAGGGTCCTAAACAATGGGCCTCTTTGTCAAACATGCTGCCAATACTGCCTCCTACTCTAAGAAGACCACCTGGAAGACCTACTAAGGTGAGAAGGAAAGAACCTGATGAAACACAAACAACAGAAAGGTTGAGCAAGAGAGGGGTAGACATGAGGTGCAGTAAATGTAAAAGAATAGGCCACAATAAGAGGAGTTGCAAATAGGAAGTTGGCCAAAACGTTCCAGTGAGCAATTTGCCTTAAGTTTTAGTATACTTCTGTTTGTGAATTTGTTTGACAGATTTCTCTTGTTCTTGTAGGTCAAAAGACATAAAGTTGGTGTCCCAACTCAGTAACATGCTACCCCAAATCAGCAAAAGAGTACTCCAACTCAACAAGCTGCCTCAATTTAGTTACCTACTGCCCCAACTCATCAACAAGCTGCCCTAAGAGAAAAGCTCCCATTGAAGAGAAGACCAACCACTGTTAGATGGATGCCTTCTACTCAAGAGTCATCCATGACAGATCATTGATGATGATGTGAACAGACTGCATTTTGTTAACATTTCGAAAATGTGTAAATTTGCCTGCTACTGGTTTAGTAACTTAGGCAGATAATTTTTTTGTAAATTTGCCTATGATTGCTATTGCTACTGTTGATAAACTTAGGCATAAAGTCATTGAAATTTTTTGTAAATTTCCCTACAATTTACATCTGTTCACTTTGTTGAATTGTAGGAAAATTCGGCAATATTTTGCCCCAATTCCTTTTGTAAACAGTTTGGCTTTTTGGCCTTAATATATGAGAAATGTGTTTTACCATCTATTATCTCTTGTGTATAATGTAATCAACATTGAAAAATGTTGTTATGTTCTGGTTTGTTATCTCTTATCTTCTGCATTTTGAGTATTGAGAAATACATTTGTGTTTTTCATCTATTTTGATTTCTTCAGAAGCTGATAGTGTAACATTGTAACATTGTGTTTCTCATTCTTCCTTATTTGTTTGCTCATAAAAATAAGGGAAAATGGGTATTGCAAGGTGTTGTATTGCTGTTCTGACATTTAGTTATTGAAAATACTTGCAGCCATGTATATACATGTTAAGCAACAATATACAATTTGTATTCAACAAAACTATCCCATTTCAATTTTCAAGTGTTTGTAAACAACAACATGAGCTGGTTAGCCATGTATACTAGCAGCCATGTTTAACATATGTTAAGCAACAATATACCACCAGCCAGCAGCCATGTATACCAACATAACCAACAATATACCAACCAAAAAATTACAAAACATAAGCTGGTTTTCAATGCTAACAACAACAACAGAAGCGGAACATAAGGTGGTTTTTAAGGTTTAAAAAAATAGTATAGTTACAAATACAAGCACCAAAAACCAGGTTCTTCTCTCCCTCCTCCTTGCATCCTCCAATGTCCTTACTTTTTTTAGAAGACCCAACAACAGAATTCGTGGATGGGGCGTCAATGGCGGATCAAACCAACTGAAAAACCGACATGGTTTTCGAAATCCAGAGCCAAATTTGTTACACCCAAAAAACTTCCTACCTTGGTTGTCATTGGACCAAGATGTGTTCAACTTGGCTGGGTTTCCACAATAGCACACCGGAATCACTCAAGGCATTTCCATTTTTCCTCTTCTTCTTCTTTTTTTCTTTTTCTTAGCCCTAAAATGGTGCTGCTATTGGTGTGTTAAAGTCTCAGTAACCGGCCAGCTAGACATAAGGTTGACAGCAAGGACGCCGTCATATGCCATGTCACTTTGTCGTGACGTATGTGACAAAAAACGGCAAAAAGGACTATTTTGTAACTTTTTGAAAGTTGAGTGGTTGAAATGAAACCTAGGTGACTGTTTTATCAGCTACCCCAAAGTTGGGTGACTGTTGGTGTAATTTACCCTTGATAGAAACAGCTCAGGCTCGAACAACAACTTTATTGGGCTTAAGATCAAGAACAGACACATCGGATCAAAGCTGCAACACCTCAGGTCCACCGAACGGAGGCAGCAATACCGCACTGCAACTGTTGACGTAGCACCAAATTGAACCCACTTTCAATGATAACTCCATAAAAGGTTTGCGTTTTAAGCTTTGAAGTTCCCTTTTTCTACTCAAATTTTCTGAATTTCAGCTCCTTTCTTTTGTTAAATGAAGGAAAAGTAAAGGAGAGACACGAAAGTGATTGCGTGGCTTGTGAGTGGGGGCCTTCGGGGCGTGGAAGAAGAAGATGAACATTGCATGATCAATTTTTAATTGCTTATTACGTTCATAATTAAATAAATAAAAATTTCTAACCTTATCTATTAAATCAAGTTAGAATGTTCAACTTGATTTTTGTTTGTTATAAGTATCATATTTTATAAAAGTTAATTATATTTTAATAATTATATAATATTGATTGAGTTATTATTTTTAATTATATTATCTGATATCAAATTGAGGGTTAAATTTAGAATTAGAACTAAATTGACAAATTTTCGAAATTTTGAGGCTTAAATTTATTTTTACTTTTAAGAATTTGAACTAAAATGAGAAATTTTGTAATATTGAGGATTAAATTTGTTGGAAATTTTATATTTAGAATCAAATTGATAGAATGTCTAAACATTTGGGGGACAAAATTTATTATTAAACCAATAAAAAAAGCTCATATCAATTTCTTGTCACTTATCTAATTGCAACTAATGAGGAAGTGATCAAAATATTTAATTTCTAAAAATTTAATGGCTAAATAAAAAAATTAATAATAATTTGATGTCCTTTTTTATACTGTACCCTATGATCTTAATCCATCTCACAACGAAATTGCTCTGTCTTTGCCTAATTTTTCTGTTAAATAAGAGCAGTGATGATATGTGAAAGTATCTATTGTAGGGGTTTTTCAAATTAGTTTCTCTCCCGTTAAATGTAGTACTTTAATCTTTATATTATTAAAAACTAAATAATGTCAAATTTTATTAGAGTTAACATTTATTATTTGAAAAATATTTTTAATCATTTAACATATTTTTAATAAGTAAATATTAATTCCATTAAGGGTCAGTTTATTTACATATAAAATGTTAAAAATAAAAATATCGAGTTATATAATATGAGCTTATTGAACTGATTCAATCATAAATTTTATTATTATTGGTTTATATAAAGGTTTGATTTTGAAAATATTTGGTTTAACATTTAGTCACCCTTCTCCATTCTTTGATCAATTTTAAATTTTAGAAATATTTTTGATTTTTGTTTACATTTAAATGTACTAATTTCTAATGCATATGTGTTACATGCATTTAATTCTTAATTACTTTTTTAAAACAATAGTTTCGAACATACCTTTCTTGCTTGTATTCTCATTCGATTATGAATATACTTTTCTTGTTACTATTCTCATTCTATTTCGAACATACCTTTCTTGCTTGTATTCTTATTCTATTATGAAATATACCTTTCTTGCTTGCATTCTCATTCTATTGATGATAAATGTTGCTTTATAAATTATTTTTAAAATTTAATTGAACTATTACAACTAAAAGTATAAAAGGGCAATGATTTGCAATTGTTCTTATAATTAAGAACTGCTGCTTCTTGCAATTGTTTCCCCAGCAAGATTGCGGCACTCACATCTTGAAATCCAAATTCAAGATTTTAAAGAATTTTCTGAGCTCGCTCACTATTATGGCTTTGTCTGCTGTGACATCTGCGGTGACAACAATTGGCGAGCTGCTAACTGAGGAAGCCATATACCTATGGGGCGTGGAGGAGCAAGTTGATCGTCTGCAAACAGAGCTCAAATGGATGCAAAGCTCCTTAATGGTGGCAGAGACAAAACAATCAACGGATGAGAGGATTCGTCTTTGGGTTGCTGAAATCAGAGAGCTTGCTTATGATGCTGAGGATGTTGTCGAGGAATTTTCTTTGAAGATTGGATCCAAAAACAAAGGTGGTCTCCCGAGTTGTATTAAAAGATCAGCCTGCTGTTTGAAAGAGGGGTGGGCACTCCATGAAACCAGGTCAAAGATCGAGAAAATCATAGAAAGAATCAACGACTTGGTCCGACGACTACAGGCCTATGGTGTAAAGGAATTAAGGGACAGAGGAGAAGAATTAAGTTCTTCAACTGAAAGGCGAGAATCAAGGCGGCCTTATCCACATATTATGGATGATAATATTGTTGGACAAGTTGATGATACTGAGGGATTGGTCAAAGATCTTACCAACGAAAGTGGATGCAGGGTCTTTACAATATGGGGCATGGGTGGTCTGGGAAAGACTACTCTTGCCAAGAAAATATATCACCATCGTCAGGTTATTGATTATTTCGATCACTTGGCTTTCGTATATGTTTCTCAACAATGCCTGAAAAGAAAAGTTTGGGAAGACATTCTATCTGAGTTCAAAATTTTAAATGAAGATGTCAGAAAGAAAAGAGATGAAGAATTAGCAGAGATGTTGTCTAACATTTTGAAGAATAAGAAATGTTTGGTAATACTTGATGATATTTGGACCAGTGAAGCTTGGGATAGTTTAAAACCCGCCTTTCCGGTTGCAAAGGACAGCCATAGCAAAATATTGCTCACCTCTCGAATCAAGGGGATAGTTTCAGATGCTGGCATACGAGGTAAAATTTTCTTAATTAGGTAAAATTTAATACTTTTATTCCTTTTATGGAAAATAATTATGTATATTATTTCAGGGTTGCGGTTCCTAGACGAACAACAAAGTTGGGAATTGTTTCAAAAGATTGTATTTCCTCAATCAGGTAAATATACATATAGCAAAATTCTTGTTATATGCTACAGTTATTTTTCATTTTTAAATTTTTTTTACAATAATTAAAATTAAAAATATATAAAATCTATTTTATTTAAAAATTTCAAAATCTTAATATGAAGTAAATAAAAGAAATCAAGGTTTCGTAGTTTATCAATTAATGGTACACGCACATAAATATAATTAATAGGTGAATTCATTATCTTTTATATTATAATTTTTTAATAACTTTGCCAATATTAGAATCATCTTAAAAAGTATAAGTTTTTAGGCACCAATAAAATATTGTCACATCGTTAAATTTTTAATATAACAAAGAATTATTATACACTCATTTATATCTAATATTTTCTCCAACTTATTTTAATTTTAATTAAATTATTTAAAATAATTAATTTTTTAAATTATAAACAAACTTCTTTTCTTCTTTTACAAATTTTAATCATTTTGTTTTTTTTTCATAAGTTAATATTTTTTATTTTTGTGCAACCAATTTTAAAAAAATAGTAATTTTTAAAAATTTTAATTTTTAGAATGATTCTAATGTAAGTTACCTTAATTATTGGACTATATATTCTGTTTAGTTTCTTAAGCACTTACATGCTATTCTTTTATATGTTTAATTTTTGTTAAGAAATAAATCAAATAGATTTTATAATTTAAATTAAGTACTCAAACATCACTTAATTAAAATAATAATTAATCAATTCTCGATTTTTTGCCACAAAAACATTCGTTCCAGAAAGAATAAACAAACATATATAGAAAGTCTAAAACACTAAACCAGATAAACTAAACATGAAAAAAGCACAGTATTGTCTAAGCTTATCCTGGATCCTTGCATCAGAAAGATGGAGGCGCAGGTAAACCATTCTTATCAAGAGTAAAGCCTAAGAAAGATGGTAGTTGATTCGGACAACCAGCACATCTCTTTACGACCCTATTTAGCAAACCAATCTGCTAACCTATTGGCTTCTCTCGTCTAATAACATTGACTTTCAGAGAAGAAAGTTGCATGACCAGCTTATAAAAAACCTGAGGACTAGCCTTAATATCCATCTTCGATCTTGTCTCTTCTTCTTAATATTCGAAGCAATAGTCCGGGAGTCAGTCTTGATTGTCACATTGGTCCATTTGTTCTTCATAGCTAATTCAATCCATCCAACCATAGCTTTAGCCTCGACAACCTCACATGAATCCACTTAATCCTTTTACCAATCCCATCCAGCATCTTCCCACTTAAATTTCTGCCTATTACTCTAATACCAGCACAAGTTATTAAGGTGTCAAATGCCCCATCACAATTAACTTTAACCCAACCTTCTGGTGGTTTCTCCCAAACATCAGCACAAGGTTTTGACTTCCTAGTTCTCGATCAGAGTTATTGTTTGAGCAGATAAGAATTCATTCATGGAGCAATTAATCCTTCGAATAATTCTCTCCAAACCAAGTTGCAGACTTCCAATTGTAACCTCACACCTAGCTTTCCAGATGTGCTAGCAATTGAAAACAATTCTAACTTTGGAATCCTCCCTCATACGAGGCATTTGTAACAACTTTGAGAACCATCTGTCAAATGATTGAATTTAATCATTTAGCCCTTGAAGACCAAAACAAGCCTCATACTATATTCCCCTAACCCAATTACAACTAAGAATAATATGTTCAAAGTCTCATCTTCAATACCACAAAAACAACAAATTGGGTTCGAAACACACTTTCTTTTCCACGGATTAAAACGAGATGGAATAGCATTATGACACAATTTCGATAAGAAAATTTTAACTTTGTTCGTTACCTGTAAGCTCCAAATAGCTTCCCAAGTGCTCCTATCAATTAAGTGAAAGCTGGAAGGTTGTAAAGAAGACTCATTTCCATAGTGCTTTCTCAACTCCTTGTACCCTGACTTCATCGAATATTGACCATCAGCTGTAAACGGCCACACCAGTTTATCTTGTTCATCTGTTTCATGAAGGGGAACTTTTAATTTCGCAATTTCAATATCTTCTAACCACATTGAGATACTGGGTAAGTCCCAATTTAGTTCTTCTAAACAAATGATCTCAGCAACTCTTGTTGGTGAGGATCCGTTAATATTTCCAGGATGCTTTAATTTGCTATCTTTAACTCCCAGCAACCATCTATCTTTCCAAATGCGGATGCTTTCGCCATTAAGCACTTGCCAAATCAAAGTCTCCTTTTAAAAACTCTTTCCCTTCAAGAATGCTACTCCACACCCAGGATGACCTAGCTCCCCTTTTAGCTTCAAGGAAATTAGAATTCGGGAAATAAAGACCTTTTAAAATCCTAGCCCAAAGAGCATCAGGATCCTGGACTAACTGTCAAGATTATTTTGCAAGTAGAGCAAGTCCTCCAAGCTTTTTAATGAATACGTCTCTCATTTTCCTTCTGCTGAATTCATTTCCACGAATAATTTTTTAGGAAATTCGAAAAGACATCGTATACATTGAAGCGCATGCTACTGCTTTAATAAGAACCTCCCTTCCCCTTCAAGATAACGTTTGCTGCTTCCAGCCCTTAAGTTTGGTAAGGACCTTTTTTTTTTTTTTTTTGGTGAAAGTAAGGACCTTATCTTTGATATGCCTCAAAGTTAATGTTTTCGAAAGCCCCAAGGGACACCCAAGTAGACGCCCGAATTATCTGCCACCTCTATATTAGTCTCTTCTTGAATCAACCTTTCGTTGACCCTTCTAAAAACGTTTCTTTAACTCCCAGCAGCCATCTATCTTCCCAAGTGTGGCTGCTTTCGCCATTTAGCACCTGTCAAATCAAAGTCTCCTTTAAAAACTCCTTCCCTTCAAGAATGCTACTCCACACCGTGAGGACCTAGCTCCATTTTTAGCTTTAAGGAAATTAGAATTCAAGAAATAAAGTCGTTTTAAAATCCTAGCCCAAAGAGCATCGGGATCCTGGATTAACTGCCAGGACTGTTTTGCAAGCAGAGCAAGGTTAAATAATTCAAGTTCTCTAAAACCCATGCCCCCTACATCTTTGGGTATCGGAAGATTCCTCTAGGCTTTCTAATGAATACGTCTCTCGTTTTCCTTCTGCCCCCACCAAAAACCAGCCAAGGCTGAATTCATTTCCACGCATAATTTTTTTAGGAAATTTGAAACAAAACATCATATACATTGGTTCAACGAATATTACCGCTTTAATAAGAACTTCCTTCCCCCCGTAAAGATAATATTTGCTACTTCCAGTCTTTAAGTTTGGTAGACCTTGTCTTCGATATGCCTCAAAGCTAATGTCTTCAAAACCCCCACAAAGAAGGGACACCTGAGTAGACGCCAGAATTAGTTGCCACCGTTATATTAGAGCTAGTTTGGCAATGTTTTTGAAAAATATTTTGAAAAAATGTTTTTGAAAAAATTTGGTTTAAAATTTGAATGTTTATCATTGTTGTTAAAAAGTACTTTTGAGAAATAAATTGTCCATTTTAAACATGTTATTATCAAGTAACAAATATGTACTTAAATAAAATTTAAATTAGTTAATATTATTATATTTTAGTAAGAATATAAAAAAATTACTATATCTTGTTAATATTTTAATATATGAAATATAAATTTTAAATATTTTTAAGTAATAAATATTAATTAATTATAAAATTTAATTAGAATATATAAACTACATTTTAAATATTTAAATATAATCATTAAATATTTTTAATTAGTATTTTAAAAATATTTTTTATTTTTAATTAGTGATTTTAACACATTTGTAATTAAGCACCAAGAAAAAAAAGAGAAAGGACTATGTTATTGGAGAGGTGAAAAAGTAATTAAGCACTAAAAGTGCTTTTGAGAGAGGAAAAGCTAAAAATTTTAGCTTATCCTTTTCAGAAGTGCTTTTCAAAAGTACTTCTGAAAAACTAAAAATTTCAGTCAAAAATAGCTTGTTCTACACAGTTTTTCTTCTAAAAGTGTTTTTGGAGCCAGAAATTCTTTTTTTAAACACAGAAGAACAGGCCCTTAATCTATTCATGAATCAACCTTTTAATATGCCTTATCTTTAGGTTTGGTAGACCTTATCTTCGATATGCCTCAAAGCTAATGTCTTCAAAAGCCCCCACAAAGAAGGGACACCCAAGTAGACGCCCGAATTAGTTGCCACCGTTATATTAGCCTCTTCATGAATCAACCTTTTAATATCTTCGGGAGTATTCACACTGATAACTTTGCTTGATTTATCATAGTTGACCCTTTTGTCCAAAAGCTGCACAATATTCTTGAATCAAGTTAATCATGTTGTGCGGAACCGTGTAAAAGAGTAAAATTATTGTACTGAAAAATCACACCGAGTTCAATTCCCAGGGAAGAGAGTTGGATCACGAGGATCACTTAAGTACCAAATCTTTCCTAGCCAGAATATCCCTCTATCGTAATTTAATAGCACAATAAATAACTACAATCACACTCACAAGAAATGAAAAATAAATAATAAAGAACACTGAGAATTTTAACGAGTTTCGCAAATTTCGCCTACGTCCTCGGGCACTAAAATATATTTCACTCCAAAAATACAAGTGAAAATTTACAAATAGGGAGAGAGAACAATGCCTTAAGTAGAGAATGGCAAATTGTGGGATGAAGAAAATGAGAAATGGTTAGGCCTATTTATAGTTGAGGTTCAGGGATCAATCTTGCAAAGTACCTATTCAAATAGGGACCAAAATTGCAATTATCCCATTCTAAAAAAAAACTTTCGGTGCCTAACAAAACTATTTGCTTCAACTTGCTATAGCCACCATCTTTGAAAAGTCAAAGATGGGCTATAGCCAATGGTTTCCCACATAGGGGACCCAACAAATCTCCCCCTCCAACTATGTGGGAATGCCTCCATCCCTGAGATCAAACAACATGCTTCAAACTTTCCTCTTGGTAAAGCCTTCGTCAACATATCAGCACCATTATCATCAGTATGTATCTTCTCAAGCTCTAGCAGCTTAGCTTCAAGAACATCTCGTATCCAATGGTACCAGAACATCAATATGCTTAGATCTAGCATGAAAAGTTGGGTTCTTACCAAGATGAATAGCACTGGCTATCACAATACAGGACATACTTCTCCGAGTAGTAAAACCAAGCTCATGCATAAACTTCTTCATCCAAAGCATCTCCTTGCACGCCGGGTTGTTGCAATGAACTCGATTCGGTGGTGGACAATGCAACACACTTTTGCAATCTCGATTGCCATGCCACACTCCCCCGCGCATAAGTGATCAAGTAACTGAAGTAGATCTCCTCGAGTCAATATCTCCGGCCATGTGCGAATCAGTATAACCAACAAGAACGGGTTTCTCATTGCGAAACAAAGTTTCATGTTGGAAGTGCCACGAAGATATCTCATAATCCACTTCATTGCATTCCAATGCTCTGCTGGATTAGAAAGAAAACGATCGATTTGTACCAACGGCATAAGCCAAGTCCGGCCTCGTACAAACCATTGCATACATCGGACTCCCACTACGGTGAAGAGTAAGGAATTTTCTGCATCTCTTCCTTCTCCTTTTCGTGGAAGGACTATGCTTAACACTCTCAATCGAAGTGCGTAGCAAAGGGAGTGCTCACCACTTTAGCTTTGTCCATCTTTGAACCTTTGAAGTACTTTCTCGATGTACCTCTCTTGTGATAACCATAATTTCTTGGCCTTTCTATCACGTGTCAACTTTATGCCAAGAATTTGCTTTGCTTGGCCCTAAGTCCTTCATTGCAAATGATTTACTCAACTCTTGCTTCAACTTCTCAATTCTAGAAGCATTTCGACCAACAATAAGCATGTCATCAACATAGAGCAAAAGAATTATAAACTCATCACGGAGAATCTCTTAACAAATACACAATGATCGAAGTAGTCTTCTTGTAGCCTTGCTCCCCCATAACAGACTCAAACTTCTTGTACCATTGCCTTGGAGCTTGTTTCAAACCATACAAGCTCTTCTTCAATCTGCACACATAGTCCTCTTTCCCTTGTGCAACAAACCCCTCTGGCTGCTCCATGTAAAGCTCTTCTTCCAAGTCACCATGAAGAAAAGCAGTTTTCACATCCATTTGATCAACCTCTAAGTCATAACAGGCTGCCAAACTCAGTATGGTTCTGATAGAGGACATCTTCACAACTGGAGAAAATATTTCTTCAAAATCAACCCCCTTTTTCTGAGTATAACCCTTGACGACCAATCTAGCCTTGTATCGTGGAGATGAAGACTTCTCTTCTTGCTTCAACCTGTAAACCCACCGATTCTTCAAAGCTCTTTTGCCCTTGGGCAGTTTCACTTTTCATGCAAGGATTGAAGTTCATCTTTCATCGCTTCAACCCACTGATTTTTGCATTCACTCTCCATAGCCTCTTCATAAACATTGAGTTCTCCCCCGTCAGTTAAAAGAACATATTCATCAGAAGAATACCTGACAGAAGATCTTCGATCTCTAGAAGACCTTCGAAGTGGAACTGCTGGTGGAGCTATAGGTGCTTGTTGTTGATCATTCACAACATCATCAATGGGAGCATCAAAGTCACCTATATCCTGATGGTCATCAGTAACATCACCATGCACATCATCTGTATAGGAGAGTGGTGAAGAGTTTAGGGAACCGGATTCACATCGACCAAATCACCATTGTCTTGTGAATTCGCTTTCTCCGTCTCATCAATGTCATCAATGGTCTGATCCTCAATGAAGACAACATCTCTGCTTCTCACGAGTTTCTTCTGAACTGGATCATAGAGTCTGTAACCAAACTCACCATCTAGACCATAACCAATAAAAATGCATTGTCGAGTCTTGGCATCCAACTTGGATCTTTCATCCTTTGGAACATGAACAAATACTTTACAACCGAACACACGTAGGTGATCATATGACACGTCTTTGCCAAACCAAACTCTATCGGCACATCACCCGCAAAGGAACACTAGGAGACGATTTATCACATGTGTTACTGATATTCAAAGCTTCACCCAAAATGATCTTGGCGACTTTGCATCGACAACAAACATCGACTCTCTCAATCGTTGTTCGGTTCATTCTTTCACTAACCCATTTAATCGTGGAGTCTTTGGTGGTGTTCTCTCGATGTCGATTCCTGTCGCGAGACAATACTCATGAAACGGGCTGTGTATTCGCCTCCATTATCGATGACGAATGCACTTCAACTTCTTCCCGTTTCTCTTTCAACCGATGCATGAAGCTGTTTAAACACCTCAAAGACTTGATCTTTAGACTTCAAAGTGTAAATCCATAGCTTTCTCGAGCAGTCATCAATGAAAGTCACAAAATAAAGTGCACCGCCAAGTGACCTTACTTTTATCGGACCACGGACATCCGAATGGACCAACTCTAGTAACTCGATCTTCTATGAGGAGGATGGCTCCCGAATGAAAACTCTTCTCGCTTTCTGCTAGACAATGAGCACAATCCTTGATGAAGCATTCTTTCAAACACGAAAGTTGATTCTTCCTTGCTAAATAGTTAAGCGCCTTTTCACTCATGTGGATTGAGTCTTTTATGCCACAACTCAGTTGAGCTGTCATTCACTGTCACATTCACCGTCTCTCGAGAAGCTGAAGCTTGCATCAAATATAAATTTGAGCTCTTCTTTCCTCGAGCCACAACCAAGGAGCCTTTAGTTAGCTTCCACCGCCCTATTTCAAGATGTTCTGAGAATCCCTCATCATCAAGCTTTCCTGCAGAGATCAAATTCAAACGGATATCCGGTGCGTGTCTGACATCCTTGAGAGTTAACTTTGTTCCATTGTTATTCACCAAGTGAACATCTCCCATACCAACAACCGGAACCAAACCGTCATTACCCATCTTCAATACCCCAAAATCACCAGGAGTATAAGATGTGAAGAAATCCTTCCTCGACGTGACATGAAGTGATGCACCAGTATCAATCACCCAACTAGCCTCGTCACATGCTAAGTTGACCAAATTCTCATCACGAATGACCAACAAATCTTCACGAGTAGCAGTAGCAACACGCTCGGATTTTTCATCGTCGTTCCGATCGTGTTTATCACCACCTTTGTTCTCTTTCTTCCACTTGAAGCAATATTTTTTGATATGGCCTTTCTTGCCACAATAATTGCACTCAAGATTCTTGTATCTCGGTCTTGACTTGCTTCGGCTTCTACCCTTTCCATCTTTGTCTCTCGTTTCCTCCCCTGTTCTCGGTAATCAAAGACACCTCGATGTGATGTCGAACCCCGAGATCGTCTTCGACCTCTTCATTCAACACACCACTCTTAGCCAAATCCAAGGTAATAATACCGCAAGCGTGAATTAATGAGCGAAACCGGAAAGTCTCCCAAGAGTCCTGGTAGAGTAGCAAGCAACCAAAGCCCTAAGATCTCGTCATCAAATTGGACACCCATACCAAGCAATCGATTCATCACGCTCTGAAATTCGCTCACATGGTCATATGAGACGTTCCTTCTTTGTATTTCAACGCCATCATTTTCTTCAAGCAAAAACAACTTGTTATTGCAGGCCTCGAAGCATACAAGCTTTCAAGCTTCTCCCACAATGTTCGAGCATGTGTCTCCGATCAATGTGATTGTAAACATTTTCTTCAACAAATTGCCGAATAAAGCCACACACTTGTTGATGCTCAAATTCCCATTCTTCATCACTTTTTGAATCGGGTTTTGAGTAGCAAAGACACAGAGAAGATCTGGGGCCTTCACAAATAACAAGTCCTTCATTTTATTCCGCCAAAGTTGATAATTTGTGCCATTCAACATAATCATCTTGCTCGTATTGATTTCCATAATTATTTGAAACAATAAGCAGAGCTTTGCTATTTTTCTCCTCAATCCCAACATCAGTGTACGTGAGCGATTGTCGTATACTTAAATAGTGCGCATAAGCGATCGTACTCCAGTGCGAATCTAGCTCTGGTACCAATTGTTGTGCGGAACCGTGTAAAAGAGTAAAATTATTGTCTTGAAAAATCACACCGAGTTCAATTCCGGGGAAGAGAGTTGGATCACGAGGATCACTTAAGTACCAAATCTTTCCTAGCCAGAATATCCCTCTATCGTAATTTAATAGCACAATAAATAACTACAATCACACTCACAAGAAATGAAAAATAAATAATAAAGAACACCAGAATTTTAACGAGGTTCGGCAAATTTCGCCTACGTCCTCGGGCACTAAAATATATTTCACTCCAAAAATACAAGTGAAAATTTACAAATAGGGAGAGAGAACAATGCCTTAAGTAGAGAATGGCAAATTGTGGGATGAAGAAAATGAGAAATGGTTAGGCCTATTTATAGTTGAGGTTCAGGGATCAATCTTGCAAAGTACCTATTCAAATAGGGACCAAAATTGCAATTATCCCATTCTAAAAAAAAACTTTCGGTGCCTAACAAAACTATTTGCTTCAACTTGCTATAGCCACCATCTTTGAAAAGTCAAAGATGGGCTATAGCCAATGGTTTCCCACATAGGGGACCCAACAAATCATTCTCTTACAATCTAACGAATTAGCTTCCAAAAAGAATTAGAATCGTCTGCGAATAACAAATGTGACACTATTAGACAATAACTATTAATAGCTGTTTAAATTAATTGAAAACATTTAGTCTTTAGAATTAAAATTATCTCAATCTCATTTAAATTCAACAGGAATTTTCCTTCCCAAAAAAAATCTTTTAATAGCTTCCAAAACATCCTTTTTAATAATTTCTCAATAGGTATGATAGAAAATCCCGTTAAAATCATGAACGAAAAAAGAGATTAATTTAATTGTTTTGTATGTTTAACTTGTACAATATAAGTAAAATCTTGTAATTTTTATCTCCAAATTCTCTCAACACAATTTTCTGACCCTTATTTATAATCTTATTTGTATCTAATAGGATATCCAATTTAAAATTAAAGTCTTTTTTATATAATTCTTTAAACATTAAAAGTATTTTCCTCTATTATTTTTTTTTTGTTGGAGTATTAAATATTAGTCTTAAAACCATAAGGCATGAACTATTCCAAACAACCCTTAAAAAGATATGTAAATTTTGTTTTTGTATGATTTTTACTTTTTTAGATTTCGAATTGGATAGTGAATTATATATTTATTTATTTGAAACTCCTCTTAAATTAATTAGAGTGAAGTTTGTTATTTAGTATTGACTGTTCCATAAAGTATTCAAAGGTTTCAAATAGATTTATTTTTTTAAGTGTAGTTAATAACCGCAATAAAAACTAAACTTTATAAGTGATGAATTTATTAAAAATTATTTGATAAATTAATAAAATATAAGTTTGAGTTCATCTACTTTTACATTTCTTTTACCTATTTAAATTATTTCTTTATTTTCTTTATTTTTTAAAATTTTTTTCTTAATTTTTTATACAGGAAATATAATCGATGTGGAAATGAAAGAGTTAGGAGAGAACATGGTTAAACATTGTGCAGGACTTCCATTAGCCATTGTTGTATTGGGAGGAATTTTGGCTACAAAGAATAATTCATTAGGCGAATGGCGAAAGATATCTGACAATGTGAAATCATACTTGATTAGAGGCAAAAATCAAGGACCAGAGGATGTGTTAGCTTTAAGTTATGATGATTTGCCTCCCTATCTAAGACCATGTTTCCTCTATCTAAGCCATTTTCCAGAGGATTATACGATAGATGTGGATAGATTGATTCAATTATGGGTTGCTGAAGGTATTGTGTCATCAAAGCAAGAAGAAAGAGATGGTGGGGAAATTGTGGAAGATGTGGCGGAATCTTATTTAATGGAGCTTGTGGAAAGGTGCATGATTCAAGTACGAGAAAGAGATGTGGCAACCTTAAAGGTCAAAACGATTCAGATGCATGATCTGATGAGAGATCTTTGCTTATCAAAGGCAAAGCAAGAAAATTTTGTCTTCATTGTTGATCGATCGAATGCATCTTCATTATCTATGATTCGGAAGGTTCGTAGGGTTTCTGTGCATGAGTTTTTTTTCATACAATGCATTAAAAGTCCAAATATTCGGTCACTTTTATTCTTCAATGACTCCTTTCATGAACGGGAGGCATTAGTAAAACCTTTGCCCTTGGCAGTGTTTAAGTTCATTAGAGGATATGAAGATGAAGTTTGGAATCCACTTGATTGGATTCTTATAATTTCAGTAGCTGGTACGATCTTTCTTAAACGTCGGGGAATTTGGAGATACTTGTTCAACAACTTCAAATTGCTAAGAGTCCTAAACTATGAGCTAGGATCTTATAATTTTGCAGGGTGGAAGTTACCTAGTGATATAGGTAATCTCATCCATTTAAGATTCTTGAGTCTAAAGAATCTTAAGTTCATATGGAACAAATTGCCATCATCTCTAGGCAACTTAAGGTGCTTGCAAACCTTGGATTTAAGAGTTTATAATTACAAAATTGATGTACCTAATGTGATATGGAGGATGGAGCAACTAAGACATTTATATCTCCCCGACCCATGTAAAATGAAAACAAAGTTGAAGTTAGGTACTTTGAAAAAACTCCTAACACTTGTGAACTTCAACACCAAGAATTGTTATCTGAAGGATCTTATCAACATGACAAATCTTAGAGAGTTGCTGATAAAAGGGCCCTTCAATATTGAAAATTTCAATGAGGAGTTGGGCAAGAATCCACCCATAATCGGAAGTAAATATCTTCATTCCTTGTCTTTTGTTAGTAGCTCAATAGATCCAAGACATTTGGCCCACCTCCTTTCAAGTTGTACAAGTTTTTGCAAGTTGAGTATAAATGCAAAGATAAGTAAGTTACCAGAGTATCACTACTTCTCTTCACATCTCGCTTACATACGGTTGGACTTTTGCCTGCTTGAGGAAGATCCAATGCCAACACTAGAGAAGCTGCCTAACTTAAGGATTCTTGAATTAAAAGAAACTTTCAAAGGAAAGGAAATGTTTTGCTCTGCACAGGGTTTTCCTCGACTTGAGTCTCTAAGTCTTGGGGGACTATTCAATTTGGAGGAGTGGAAGGTGGATGAAGGAGCCATGCCTTCTCTTCAGCGATTGGAGATTCGCTTCTGCTGCAACTTGAAGATGCTTCCAGAGGGATTGAGGTTCATTACAACCCTCAAAGAACTGAAGATTGAATCAATGCCAAAGGCATTCAAAGATAAATTGGAGGAAGGAGGAGAAGATTTCTACAAAGTCAAACATGTTCCTCCTATCATATTCCGAAAATGTGACGAATAGATTGAATGATAATTGAGAGGTAATTTCATAACCTCTAGTTTAGGAAATGATTCCTACTTTGTTTGCTTCGTATATATCTTTCGTTTTTGACAATGTCTCACATTCTCACTCAATTTGTCAACACACTAATGAATAATTACATTTATTAAAAGTCAAAGGAAGTCAGACATTAATATTTTTAGTTTAATTGCTTTTCAGGTAAATACGCCATTTTTTCTCTTGCTACGTACAGCTATTCAAGGAATGAAATCTATATAAAAAACTCCTATTATTTCTAGCGTGTGGAAGTGTGTTTAATGGTGAGAGATTTGGAATAATCTTCTCTTTTGTAGATATCTATGGTTGTTGAGATCAGAGTGGTTGACTGTTTGTTGTTTTCTTCAAATTACAATAAAAGGGATGCAAGATATGGAAATGGAAGCAAGGGAGGTGTTTGGATTAGCAAGGTACCAAACCCCTCCATTTCAATTTCCTTCAATCTAATTTAATTACACATTCATTTTTGTCTTTTAAACCATAAAATTGCAGATAAGGAGACGTCACTGACCTTTGTTCCCACATACCTTTGGTTTGCGCTCACCATTCCTATATTTATTTGTTAGCTTTGCTTTCTCTTTCTTTTCTCTTCCCTACTTAAGTCTGCTTGAGTCTTTCTCTTTTTTTCTTTTTTCTTTTTTTATATGTACTTAATGTAATATTAGAAGCCAAGGCAGGACCATGCTTTTCTAATTCATCACTTCATTGTCTATGTTCATTTCTATTCTTCAGTTTACTTAAATATAATTGTTTAATATATATTTAAATATGGATACATGATAAGAGAATATAATCTTTTTAATATACATATTTTAGAAAAAATTGAATATATGTATGTTGGACACATTTCCCATTTCAACATATTTTCTTATTTTATGCAAGTGGATTGGTATTCAACAGAATTTTTTCTATCATTCTTAACTCAATAATCTTTGTTACGATATCATATCAGATTTAATGGTTACATTTCATCCCCACACTTCCAAGGCAAAAAATAGGAAAAATTAAACCTTACCAACTAATAACACTTCCAAATTACAATGTCTTTAAAAAAAAAATACAAATTGAATGTTTTTTTAATCAACTTTATAAAAGGAAAAGGTATCAAAGGGAATCAAAGATGCCAAAATCGATATTTAGATTCAAGATTTTGTATCCCCATGCTTTGCTTTTTATATCTACCAAATATATCTTGATGATAATAAACTTAAAAAAGAAAGTAGTCGAGGGAATCGAAGATTCCAAATCCAACTTAATCGATTGAAAATTTCACATCCACTTAATTACTTCAAATGATATTTATTCAATAAGTTTAAATTAAAAACTGCAAGAATCTTCATTTGTCTTTTATTCGAAATGTAATTTGGATTCAATGAAAATATTGAACATATAATGTGTGCACATGGAAAGAAATCTCCTAACACCCAACGTTAAAGATTTATAAAATTCAATATGATCCTATTATTTTCGTTATAAAACTCAATATCTTATTGGGATTAGGATATGAGCGGATAACAACTAACTATTTGTAGTTCAAGGTGTGATAAAATCTCAGTAGCTAAGATATCAATGTTGCAAAATACAATACAAAATCACAGCCACATTTTGTTAGTATGACTATTTTGGGTAATCAAAGGAAAAAAATGTTAGCTGTTGAGCAAACAAGGGGAACAAATTAGATATTCCAATTACGTACAAGCACTTGACAAATCCTTTCTGTACTGGCCTCAGCACGCACCCTAGGACCTTCATCATCTGCAAAAACCGACTATTTCTAACAACTAAGCTAACATCCCACATGATAATATATGTATATAACATATATAGAAGATGATTATGTGGATTAAAAGCTATGTTAGTTTGATTCAATACATGACCATGGGACATGCACGATTCTTCAATAACGATATGAAAATACTTGGAAGAAAAATTAAATACATCAATATCTAACATTTACATCTGAGTTCGAGTAAAGTAAAACATGTCATTCTATCTAAACATGCAAAATATCCAAAACTCTTGATGAATGTTAGATATAAATATGTAGAATGTACCCAAAATACCCATCTCGAACTCAGTAGAGAAATATCTAGCATTCAAAAGGCACTAGCTTCAACCAAGAACAAGGAAGTTTCTTCAAAGGCTTGATATACTTTCTTCACAAACATATATATGTGTGCATATACCCATATTAAGGATGATTGTTTTGGCAAAGAGGATGAGAAGATAGAAAGAAAACCTTTAATCCAATGACAATATTTGATTATAACAACATGACACATAATGGTGATTAAAATTATATGATCCTTGTCTTTCATTGTTGAGAGACATAGGTCCAAGTCTGCCATGTTGCGCCAAACGGGAATTCATCAACCTCTTGAGAACCTAAAGGATGAAAAGTTCCAGTCCAAGTTATATATAAACAGACACACACACAGACAGACATGAAGAAAGTGGGTTAATGGTGTATTATTTAAGTAAAGAAAAAGTTGAAATCTTGAACCTCTAAATATTGGGTAACAGCTAGTGCTAAAAGTGCATAAAGTTCTGCTATTATCTACAAGAAATAATGGAGGAATCACATACATTGTTTATATTCACTTTTCTTGCTACACAAGCAAGCTGACTCCATAAACAAAGGCATACCTTTTTCTCCGTTTTTAAATGGTTTTCTTGTTTTTTGCCTGCTTTTTATATTAAGAGAGAGAGATTGTGAGACCTTTGTAGTAGGCCAATTTTGGCCCAAACAATTAAAACCCAATAAAAAAAGAAAACAAAACAAATAAACCTTAACAGTCCAAAATGTCCATTTATAAAACCAAACCCAAGGCCCAATTACACATCAACCCAAACCCGCTAACCTTGCCTGCCAACTAATCAGCCCAATCAGCAAGGCAAAATAGAAAAAACCTAACCCTAAGTGCGCCTCCTCTGACCAGCCGCAGCTCCCCATGCGTCTCTGCCAACACCAGCATGCGCCTCGGATACCTGCAAGGAGAAGAAGAGCACGCGAGCGAAACTAACAAGAAAATGGCAAACACAACAGAAAAAGAGGACGAAAGGAGACAAAAATTGAAATAGTAAATCGATTATATAAACCGAAGCAAACGGATTTAGTTTTTTCGGCTGTTTTTCTGCTGTTTTTCGGCTTTACAAACACTCGAGAAATACAACAAGAAAAAGAAACTTGAAAAGGTGTTTTTTAGTTTGGTTGTTCATCTTATTTTCTGTTTGATAATATCGCTGTGTTTCATCTTTCTTTTTCTTAAAAATCTTTACAAACAAAACAATAAGACAAACCAGCAATAACAAAAAGAATAAAAAAGGGGAAAAGGAACGTTACCTGAACCCACAGACGCGCCGGAGAGCCCATTCCGTTGTCGTGATCGGGTTCGAAAACGGGCTTCAAGGGCCTCTCAAATCGGAGGCCGGACGCCTCTGTTGCGCAACGTTGGCCACCGTATGATGGGGGTGCGACGGATGGCGCGATGGGCGGCCGAAAGGGGAGATCGATTGTCGATTGAAAGGAGAGAAGAATGGTTGTCGTTTTTTTGTAATTTTTTGAAAAAGGGGGAGGTCTGCTGCTGTTGAGAAAATTAGGGCTGAAATGTGTAAAAAATTTTGAGGGTTTTAATAACAAAAGAAACGGCGCCGTTTAATAAAGGGAGATCTGCTCACATCCCTTAAAAGGGATAATTGCTCACTTGGTCCAACCTTTTCTTTTGTTTTTGTCGATCAAGGCCCATTCGCTCTCTTTTTATTTTTTAAAATCTTACCATATTATTTCCATCGTGTTTCAATCTGGTCCCTGCCCACCTTTTCGGACTTATTCCGATTTTGGTCCTCATTGTTTTAATCTGATTTCAACTCAGTTTCCAACTTGTTAAAAAATTTTATATATTTATTTATTTATTTATTGTATTTTTTATTCTTTTTATTTATATTTATTATTATTATTATTATTATTATTTATTTCAAGTTTTATATATATTACTCTCATTAAACTATATATTGTCTATTTTAAACTTTGACACCATTTTTAGATTATTTCACATATATTACTTGCTTTTTTTATTATGTATTCTTGACTTAAATTCATTTGAATATTCTTTTAAATTGTTTTATATGCCATTTCAATTAAAATTATTTAATTCATTGTTCTTTTATTAGTAATGTTGATTTTTTAAATCGTATAAGCTTTGTGATTATCACGTTTGTATGTATTAGGGTGTATTTATTAGTATTTCCATGTTTTTGATATTATCATTATTATTATGGTTTATATTATCGTTCCATTATTGTTATTATTATTCATGCATGTTAATATTCTTAGATTCATGATACTAATGTTACATATTACTTGTATTATATCATTATTACGCCAAATTCGTGTTACAATACCCTTATTCGTCGCATGTAATCCCATTCACGTTTTAAATAATGTTTCTTTAAAACATAATCTACTGAACGTGTATTATTTTTAAATTTTTTTATAAATTTCATCCAAAAACAAGAGTTTTCAAAATAAGGCAATATTCTATGTTTGGAAACTGAGAGACCGTGCCCTATGTGTTGGGTTTCGGTTCTTTCGCTTGGCCAAACAATCGAGTATCCTTTTGATGTTTTAATGCATGAGTCTCGGGAATAAAGAGACGATCTTGGATTTGAGGATTTAAATTATCGTGTCGTAACATACTGGATGTGATATTTTGTTCTTTCGGAACGAGAAAATCTTAATATTTAATTCGAGAAAATTTAAATATTTCCAAAAGGAATCGAACTTTTAAATTTTTTAAATTTGCAACTTTTGACATTGAGACATTGATTAATCAATTTGGTACCAATTTTGGGCGTGACGAGGGTGCTAACCCTTCCTCGCACGTAACCGACTCTCGAACTCGTTTTCTCAAATTTCGTAGACTCAAAAACACTGTTTTAGTAAATCAAAATGTTTTATTAAAACGAAGGTGATTTGATCGCACCCAAGAAAGATCGGTGGCGACTCTTGTTTTACATTCTGTTTTCAAAAACTAAGTCGATTTCCGTTTTCAAAAAACTGGTTACGACAGCTTGGCGACTCCACTGGGGACTTAAAGAGAGTCAAGCCATGGATTGATTAACTTCTGTCTTTTTGTGAAAAATTGAAAATTTAGTTTTAACTTACGGTTCTTTCATTGCATTTCATCCGTTTTTTACGATTTGTCATCGCTTAGTTCACGTTTTAGTATTTCAAGTTTTTGCACATCTCCACACATTGCATTGCATGACTGTGTAGTCACACCCTTTTAAGTAGGAGTGAGAAACTACTCCTTCGTGAGGTTTTTACCTACGTGCAAGATAGCGGATCACTTTCGGAATACATCCGTACCAATGTCTTCGTGAGATTTTTATCTATGTGTAGCCATAGGGAAATGTATTCCCCTGAACTGAACTCGGTCTATATGAGCCTATAATGGGTGAGGATCGAGGAATCTGCTAGTTCGAGTACCCCTCTTTAGAACCAAACACATATAGTAAACCTTAAGAGCTCATTTTAGGTAGAGTCGTGTAAACCCTAGTTGTTACCTTAAATATGAGTTTGAGTATTTCCTGTTCGTTTTAAGTTCTTTTTGTACATGATACTAACTTGTTGTGTTTTGCTGTTATTGCATAGCATTTCATCATATTCACATTCGGTTATTAAATAGAAAAGCTTAACATGGAAAAGGGGTTTCTCGATAGAGTGGAGGATAATGCGGCCGTTCAAATATGGTCTAAAAAGATACAGCAAGAGAAAGAAGATAGCCTGACAGTGGGATATGAATCAGAGTTATGGGATTTCATCCGCATCAGCGTGGCTCAAAATGACCTGCGAGAATTGAAGGAAATATGAGATTCGTGGGGTAACGAGGTCAAACAACTCTTCTACTATAATTACGGTGATTTGCCCTATCTGCTCGATATCAAGGTAGACGAGTACCTACTCCGAGCTATTACCCAATTTTGGAACCCCGCTTACAGTTGCTTTACTTTTAGAAAAGTGGATTTGGTGCCTACTATAGAAGAGTAGACAGCCTTGTTTCGATGCCCGAGAATTCAAATTAATAAGGCCTATTCAAGGTTCGCTAATGTGCCGACATTCTCAAAAAGGCTAATGAACATTACAGGGATGAGCGAGCAATGGATTACAGCCCGGATCAAGCAAAAGGGAGATTGTAAGTGCATCCCTTGGAAACACTTGAGGGATCTGATCTTGGCGCATCCTGATAAGAAAAAGAGGGTCGACATTTTCGCTTTAAGGTTTAGTCATCTTTCCTAAGGCGTTAAGGCATGTAGAGGAAGCGGTCTCAGACCTATTTGATAAACTTGATAAAGGAGTCATGCCTGTTCCTGCAATTTTAGCCGAAACCTTCAGATCATTGAATGCTTGCCGAAGAGCGGGTGAAGGGAGGTTAATAGAATGTGCACAGCTTTTGTTATCATGGTTTCATTGCCATTTTTGGAAGATAGAAAAGGTCTCATATAAAGTCCTTTTCGAGAACTATTCTCCTTTATAGGAATTAGCGAATACACCAAGGCGGGACGACCTATCTGGGGAGAAATGGATAGCGATTCTCCAAAATTTGCAAGTTGAAGATGTAGAATAGAGAGCTCCGTGGATGATCCCTGACGAGATTTTGTATCAGTGTAGAGATTTTGACTGGGTCCCTTTACCCTAAATATGGGGAGCTGTTGGGTATGCCCCATTACTAGTGATGAGGCAGTATCGATCAAGGCAGTTCATACCTGCGACACATGGATTGGCCCAGTGTGAGTTTTCATAAAGGATGATAATTATAAGAAGAGAGTTCGCGAGATATCGAATGCGTGGACCCAAACTCGAAAAATGAAGAGACTTGCCATAGGGCCAATGACGACCCTCAAGTACGATCGATGGTAGAGCAAAAGAATCAACGACAGTGTCCCAAGGCCAAGCCAAGGAAATGCTCGGCCAATAGAAGAGCAACTGCAAGTAATCCCGTCTGAATTAGAGATTATCAAGCAAGATTTCGAAAGAAAGAGTCAGGAATTGGGAAAGAGGATAGAGCAGCTAGAAGAGGAAAAGATGAAGTTAGGGCTAGATGTTGACGTCCACAAGTTTGACGTCGAGAAATTGAAAAAAGGAAAAAATAAGGCCGAAGAGGATTTGGATAGCTTAAAGACGGACTACAAGAAGCTGCGCATGTCTATCAGAACTGCTGGTTTGGGCAAAACGTTAGAGAAATGGCGACAGAAAATTAAAGAAGAAAAGTCCAGAGCCAATCAGTAGGAAAAGAAGTTCCAAGATGCTCGAGTACGGGAGGATGCTTTGGAAAAGAGCCTCTTGGAAAGTCAAAGTGAAAAAGAGAGGTTACGCACCCAAGTAGCAGAATTAGAAAGGTCACTGCACCTGCACCGTAGCCGCAACTCGATAATCGAATTAAGAGCCAGCTAAAGTAAGGTTGAGGAGCTAAAAAGAAAGATAGAAGAGCTCGAAATTGCATTACAAAATAGTGAACTTCGAGTTGAACTTCTTAATGAACATTGGAAGGAGCAGCTCCACCATTCTCAAGAACAGATTAGAAACAGAGATTATGTAATGGGCGAAGCTGTGGCTCAAATCTGAGAGGTGGTCGATCATTTGCAAACCTTGGTATTTCAGGCTGATGTACTAAGCCTGATGTACGAGTCAGGATCGCAGCGAGGCCAAAATTTAGCTTGGCTTCTTAGGAAAGTTAAGGATTTGGGTATTAGGGCGAAGTCGTATGTGTAATCATCTGTTTTATGTAAAGAAATTCATTTCTAGTAAAGTTTATCTAAATAAATTGAATTAAAATCAACCCCTTTTTTCTGTATTCATCTCATTTGCATGCATCACATCATTTGCATTAAATTCTATAAAAAGGGATCCTAATTGATTAAAATCATGACAGACGTTACCCTAGAAACCGATGAAAACCAACCTATTATACATTACTACAATACCCGTCGTAAGACAAAAGCAATGGATTAGAAATTTGAGCAACTTCAAAAAGAGATGCAAGAACAAATGCAAACACAAATACAGGAGCAGTTAGCCAAGATTCAGCAAGAAATGATAGAGTTTCAGAGGAACATGACGTCTCAGATAACTCAAATGACCCAACTGTTGAATGGACTTATGGAGAGAGGAAAAGGCCTTATGGCTATCACTGGAGAAGAGAGTGAAGGTATTCCTTCAGGATCCATTCCGTCACATGTGCCTTCACAGCACGAAGAATATCTCCAGAGGCCATCTGTCACAATTAGGCCTCAACAAGGGCAAGCTAATATTAGACCTCCTGTAAACCTCCAAGTGGGCTCAGGATCCAACCCAGGAGATGACTCTGTTAACCCTATCATCCCTGACTTGGATATAATAGAGAAGGAAGGGACGAGAGCTGAATCCTCAAGGTAGTTAGAGGATCGTTGCAGATGGCTGGAGGAGGAATTCAAGGCTTTGAAACACGCCGACCATCACCACGGCGTCATTAAAGTGAGAGACTTGAGTTTGGTCCCAGATCTGGTACTTCCTAATAATTTCAAGATGCCAGAGTTCGAAAAATATAATGGGACAAGTTGCCCTGAGGCTCATATTACGATGTTCTGTCAACAATAACCAGCTTTTAATCCACTGTTTCCAAGATAGCCTGATTGAATCTGCGGCTAAGTGGTATAACCAGTTAAGTCGTACCCAAATTGGTTCGTGGGAGGACTTGGCCCAAGCTTTCATGAAACAATATAGCCACGTGACGGATGTGGCACCTAACAGATTCATGCTACTGAATATGGAAAAGAAATCAAGTGAGAGCTTTAGGCAGTATGCCCAACGATGGAGGGAGGTGGCGATGCAAGTCCAACCACCACTCTTAGAGAAAGAGAGGACCATGCTCTTCATCAATACATTGAGAGCCCCGTTTATCACCCATATGGTAGGAAGCACCACTAAGAGCTTCGTAGATATAGTTATGGCTGGGGAAATGATCGAAAACGCCATAAGGAGTGGAAGGATTGAGGCAGGAGAGGCCACTAGGAGATCTGTTCCTAGGAAAAGGGATAACAAAGTGAACAATATGAGTACATATAACAAGGGGTACTCAAAGACGATCTCTGTTAACCCACCCAAAATGGCGACTGCCAAGCAACAGGGGTCAACGAGACAAGAGCCAAGCCCAAGATAAAATCTTGAAAGGCTTCAATTTACGCCAATCCCAATGTCGTACGGAGAGCTATATCAACGTTTATTCAACAACCACATCATAGCCCCATTCTATCTCAAACCTTTACAGCCTCCGTACCCTAAATAGTATGATCCGAGTGCTGAATGCGAATACCATGCAAGATTAGCGGGCCATTCTATAGAAAATTGCATTGCCTTCAAAAAAGTAGTGGAAAGGCTTAGCAGGGGTTGTAGAAGTGGATGATACATCTGGTTCAGGGAATCCGTTACCCAATCATGGAGATAGGGTGATAAACACGATCAGGGAGGAGGTCATGAAAAGAACCAAAGAGGACATCTCGAAGGTGAAAACCCCGTTGAAGACTGTCTGGAGAGAAATGACAAGAAGAGGGCTGTTAAAGTCAAATCTTGAGGGAAGAGGGGAAAAACATGGAAACTACTATGCATTCCACCAAGCTGAAGGACATGAAATCTAGGACTGTGTTGAGTTCAGACTGTTTGTGCAAAACCTCATGAACAATAAAGAGCTAGAATTTTACGAAGAAGGCTCAAAGAGAGGAAGCATATATGCAACAGAAGGAGAATCAACTCATCAAGAAGGTAACTTTCCAAAGATCATTATCTCTAGGCCGAGAAATGTAGAAAATAAAGTGCCAGTCGCACCTAAGATTATAATCAGGAAACCAGCGCCCTTTCCCTACAAAGATAACAAGAATGTGCCATGGAGCTATAATTGTAACGTGACAACCCCAGAGTACAAGGCTCCGCCAGCACTGTCAATGAAGGCCCAAGTGAAGGGTTCCACACACGAAGTGGAAGGCGTTATGACCCAGCAAGCGTCAGAATAAAGCCAGCGAGATTGAAGGCCCCAGCAGTCGAACCGGAGAAAGAACCTAGCGCCCTTATCAATGTACCTGTAAAGGAAGAAGAAGCTAAAGAATTTTTAAAATTCTTGAAGCACAGTGAATATAGCGTAGTGGATCAACTGCGTAAGCAACCGGCCCGCATTTTGATACTATCCCTACTCTTGAGTTCAGAAGTTCATCGAAAGGCATTGATGAAAGTACTAAATGAGACTTATGTTAATAAGGATATATCGGTCAACAAACTCGACCGATTGGTTAGTAACATAAATGCCGACAACTTCATCTCCTTCAGTGATGATGAGATTCCGTCTAGGGGTATGGGATCAACCAAGGCCTTACATATAATTACTCGCTGCAAGGGGTATACCTTACCGAGCATGCTAGTGGACAATGGGTCAACTTTGAACGTCTTACCACGGTCGACTCTGCAAAGATTGCCGATAGACGGTTCTTACATGAAGCCATGCCAGAACATAGTAAGAGCGTTTGATGGCACCGAGAGGAGAGTGGTGGGGAGGATAGACATACCATTACAAATCGGGCCAAATACGTACGAGGTGGACTTTCTAGTGATAGATATCAAGCCCTCGTACAATTGCTTACTGGGAAGGCCCTGGATTCATTCGACAGGGGCAGTACCTTCATCCCTCCATCAAAAACTGAAGCTGGTGACGGATGGTCGACTGGTTACTGTAAATGCTGAAAAAGACATCATAGCGACTGTTACCAATGAGGCGCCATATGTAGAGGCAAATGAGGAGGCCATTGAATGCTCTTTCCGGTCTTTAGAGTTTGTCAACGCGACATTCATCCGTGAGGGGAATGAGTTTCGGTACCCAAGATATCCAAGACCACAAAGATGGGTCTACAAATGATGGTCAGTAAGGGGGCCTTACCAGGAAGGAGACTAGGCAGATATCTCTAAGGTGAAGTTCAAGTGCCATTATTGAAAGAGAAGAGAGACTGTTTTGGCCTAGGTTTTAAGCCAAATGCCAGAGAGAGGAGAATGGAAATAGAGAAAAAATAAGAGAGAAGAAAGGCAGGACTGAATGGAAAAGAAGTCCAATGGGAATCGATGACGTTCCCACACATATCTCAAACCTTTATATCTGGAGGGATAATTCACCCCGAGAAAAGGCTATCGAAAAGTCCTCACATCAATGCTATACACGAGGAAGAAACCGGATGAAAAAATCTAGCGGGTATTCGCCCTTATGAACTCGAAAGTGTTTTGAACAATTGGACTGCAGAGGAACTACCTGTAGTTTTTAGAAATTATGCAGAGTAATATTCAGAATGCACTTGTTGTTTTAAGGAACAATAGGATCTCTTTTATGAAACAGGCTAATGTTCAAAAATCTCTGTTTGAATGAAATGCATTTTAATCCCTTTGGAGAAGATATGTGGTGTTTTTTTATCTAAATTTTCTTTTTTTTTCTCTCATTTATGGCATGAATAGTTGTCCTTAAATTCATTTGTTCTTTATACTCTCTTTGACACCTACCACAGGTCCCTAGATATCAGTGATATAGGCGATGATACTGCAGATCCCGAAGTACATTTTGAGCAAAACATGTGTTCGGAAGAATCTCAAGATTTTGAAGGTGACGGAGATGGTGACTTGTCACCGGACTTGTTGAGAATGTAAAGTAGGAAGAGAAACAAATTTTACCCCGTAAAGAGGAGGTGGAGAACGTAACCTTAGAGGAGGGAAAGATGGTAAAAATAGGAACATGCATAGCCGAGGAGACCAAACAAAACATGGTTAAGTTACTACGGGAATTCAAGGATGTTTTCGCATGGTCATACCAGGATATGCCTGGTCTAAGCACTGATGTCGTAGTACATTGCCTTCCCATAAGAGAAGAATGCAAGCCAGTGCAGCAAAAGTTACGAAGGATGAGGCCTAACGTAGTGTTGAAAATAAAAGAGGAAGTAAAGAAGCAGTTGGACGCCAATTTTCTACAGGTGGTCAAATACTCAGAATGGGTGGCCAATATTGTTCCTGTCCCGAAAAAAGACGGAAAGGTCCGGATGTGTGTGGACTATAGAGATTTAAATAAAGCTAGTTCGAAAGACAATTTTCCTTTACCTCATATTGATACGTTAGTGGATAAAACGGTAGGATACTCTTTGTTCTCTTTCATGGATGGTTTTTCTAGATATAATCAGATCAAGATGCACCTTGAGGATATGGAGAAAACCACTTTCATAACTTTGTGGGGCACCTTTTGCTATAAAGTCATGCCATTTAGGCTGAAGAATGCCGGGGCAACGTATCAAAGGGCCATGGTGACTTTATTCCATGACATGATGCATAAAGAGATTGAAGTATATGTGGATGATATGATCACCAAATCTCGAACGGAAATGGAACACATTAAAATTTTGAAGAAGTTATTCTTAAGGTTGAGGGAGTTTCAATTGAAACTCAACCTGGCCAAGTGTACCTTCGGAGCTCGATCAGGGAAATTATTAAGTTTCGTAGTCAGCAAGAAAGGCATCGAAGTTGACTCAGATAAGGTCAAAACCATACAAGATTTTCCTCTACCACGCACCCAAAAGGAAGTTCGAGGTTTTTTAGGAAGATTAAACTACATTGCTCGGTTCATCTCAGAGCTAGCCGAGAAGTGTGACCCCATATTCCGTCTTCTCAAGAAACACAATCTAGAGGTATAGAACGAAGAATGCCAGAGAGCCTTTGACAAAGTCAAACAATATTTGTCAAATGCCCTAGTACTACTTCCGCCTAGTCCAGATAGACCATTGATACTATACCTGTCAGTGTTCAACAACTCCATAGGATGTGTGCTTGGCCAACATGACGAGTCAGGAAGAAGAGAAAAGGCGATCTACTATCTCAGTAAAAAATTCACGGAATGTGAAATGAGATATTCGTCAATTGAAAAGTTGTATTGCGCTTTGATCTAGACAACTCGAAGGCTAAGGTAGTATATGTTATATCACACGACCTGGTTAATTTCGAAGCTTGATCCATTAAAATATATGATGGAGTCAACAGCTTTGAATGGGAGGATGGTAATGTGGCAAATTCTATTGTCTGAATTTGATATAGCCTATGTGAACCAAAAGGCTATAAAAGGAAGTGCAATAGCAAAATTTTTGGCCAGCAGAGCTTTAGAAGATTATGAGCCTTTGAGCTTTGAGTTTCCCAATGAAGAGCAGATGTATGCGGCGAATATGGAAGAAACTCTATGGAAATTAAATTTTGATGGAGCATCAAATGCAGTAGGGAATGGAATTGGGGCAATCTTAGTATCCCCTAGTGGTGATCATTATCTATTTACGTGCAAATTGGATTTCAATTACACGAACAACATGGCGGAATATGAAGCTTGCATCATAGGAATTCGAGTAGCCGTAGAGCGTAAGATCAAAGTACTAAAAGTATACGGAGATTCTGCACTAGTAATCTACCAACTTAAAGGTGAATGGGAGACAAGAGACCCCAAACTAATCGATTATCGGAAGATAGCTTTGGGATTGATGGAGGAGTTTGACGACATCACTTTTCATTATCTCCCGCGTGACAAAAACCAGATGGCAGATGCCTTGGCAACCCTGACTTCTATGATCAAAGTAAATAGACCTGAGGATATGAAAGCCATTCAGATGAGTATTCTCAGAGTCCCAGCTCATTGCTGCAATGTGGAAGAAGAAGAAATAGATAATCACCCGTGGTATCATGATTTACTGCGATACATGAAAAATAGTGAATACCCAAATCATACAACTGAAAATGAGAGAAGGACACTCAGGAGATTGGCCCATGAATATGTTTTGGACAGGGACATCTTATACAAAAGGGGAAAAGATCAAGTATTGTTGAGATGTGTCGATGCTCTAAGGCTAAGATGATCCTAGAGGAAGTTCATGAGGGCATTTGCGGAACGCATGCTAATGGATTCACAATGGCCAGGCAAATAATGAGATTTGGATATTATTGGTCCACCATGGAAGGAGATTGTATCAGCTATGCCAAGAGATGCCATAAATGCCAGATTTATGGAGATAAGATTCATGTACCTCCGTCCTCCTTACACGTCATGACTTCCCCATGGCCTTTTTTCATGTGAGGAATGGATGTTATCAGACCGATCTCACCGATAGCATCGAACGAGCACTGGTTTATCTTCGTGGTCATTGACTACTTCACGAAATGGATAGAGGTTGCTTCATATGCTAACGTCACTAAATCAGCAGTTAGTTAGCTTTCAAAGAAGGAGATTATTTGCCGATATGGGATGCCTGAGAGGATCATATCAGACAATGCATTAAATTTGAACAGCAGCACGATAGTAGATGTTTGTAGTCAATTCAACATCAAACACCATAACTCGTCTCCGTACAGTCCAAAAATGAATGGGGCAGTAGAAGCAGTGAATAAGAACATCAAGAAGATAGTGGGGAAGATGACCGAGACTTATAAAGATTGGCATGAGAAATTACCATTTGCACTTTATGCCTATCGAACGTCCGTTAGAACCTCTACTGGGGCAACACCTTTCTCACTGGTCTACGGGATGGAGGCAGTTCTACCTATTGAAGTGGAAATACCTTCTCTTCGAGTTTTGACAGAAATAAAGCTGGATGAAGCTAAATGGATCCAGGCTCGATACGATCAATTGAACCTAATTGAAGAAAAGAGGCTAAGGGCTATTCGTCACGGTCAGATGTACCAAAAACGTATGATGCGAGCCTATGACAAAAAAGTTCGCCCAAGAGAGTTTCACAAGGGAAACCTGGTACTGAAAAAGATCCTTTCCATACAAAAGGATTTCAGAGGGAAATGGATGCCGAATTGGGAAAGACCATACGTGGTAAAGAAGGCTTTCTCGGGAGGTGCACTGATTCTAACAGAAATAGATGGGAAAAGCTTACCTAATCCTGTGAATTCAGATTTAGTCAAAAAATACTTTGCTTAAGGCTAAGGCGAAAACCCGCAAAGGGCTGCTAAAATTTTGAATAAACTCACAGTGATCATGCTATATTTGAATCAACAAGAAAGGAAGTAGGTCGCATACTTCGGGCATCAACAAAGTGCTTTGGCTCTTCTAAATGCATGTTAAGCCCAAAATAGTCTTCGGGAAGTTTGTATGTAGAAGCTCAATCAATGATATCTAGGGCATGTGACCTTTGTTGTCTTCGAGACATGTTCTTTGATGTCCTTATCTCGTATTTCCAATAATCCATTTGACTATTGTTGAAACTAATTTATTGCTGCATGTTGCATTGAAATAATGATTAATGAACTAGCAACTTCACAAAAGATGTTTTGCATATTACTTTGGAAATTTCTAGGAAAAAACAGGAGACCGAAACAGGACAATTGTTTAAAATTTCCATGAATATATATCGGAGATACATGAGAGCCTTAATAGGAAGTATGTCTCTGATTTTCTTGTCCAATCCAACGGTTGTGACAGAGATAAAAACATATCATCGGGTCATAGTATGACAGGCCAATTCTTGACAGGAAAAGATTCGAAAAACCCGAAGTTGTGGTGGAATGAATCGAAGTTAAAATAAGTCCTATGTCCTTTAGGTCACAATGAGGATAGGCAGAAAAATATAATTCCTGAGGGATGGTTTGAGGCTGATACACCACTTACATACCTAGGACTCATGAGCCCTAAAATTGTCACAGGGGCAAAATGTTTAAGCAAGGAAATGATGCTTCAAAACGAGCAAAGACGAGACCTCGAAGGATGAAATGAATGATAACACCTTAAATAGGAACCATACTCATAACATTTTTGCATCATAGCATGTCCAAATAGGAGCATTTGACTCATTTTGACCATAGCATCCTAATCATTAGGCATGAGCATATACACATTCTACAGGACATGTCCTCGAGAGGATAGTGTAGTAAAGCAGATTGAAGATAGCAAGTCTGGCATTCCTGATGTTGCAGGAGCAGATTGAAGATAGCAAGTCTAGCAGTCCTGATGTTGTAGGAGCAGATCGAAGATAGCAAGTTTGGCATCCCTGATGTTGCAGGAGCAGATTGAAGATAGCAAGTCTGGCATTCTTGATATCACAGGAGCAGATTGAAGATAGTGAGTCTGGCATTCCTGATGTTGCAGGAGCAGATAGCGAGTCTGGCATCCCTGATGTTGCAGGAGCAGATAGTAAGTCTGGCATTCCTGATGTTACAGGAGCAAATCGAAGATAGCGAGCCTGGCATTCCTGATGTTGTAGGAGCAGACTGAAGATAGCAAGTCTGGCAGTCTTGATGTTGCAGGAGCAGATTGAAGATAGCAAGTCTGGCATTCTTGATGTTGCAAGAGTAGATCAAAGACAGCAAACCTGGCATTCTCGAAGTTACAGAGAGGCAGATCGAAGCCAATAATCGTATCCCAAGACTGCAAGGAAGTGGGACAAAGCGACAAATAAACAGTGGATTGGAATGAGGCTATTTGAAGAATAGAAGCACTAAAGAAGTCAAGATTCGGAGAGACTGGACAAAATTGGCCCTTTTGAAGTCTTTGCTTCATTCTCGTTACACGACAACGAGCAAAGAGGGGCAGCTGTAGTAGGCCAATTTTGGCCCAAACAATTAAAACCCAATAAAAAAAGAAGAGCAAAACAAATAAACCTTAATAATCCAAAATGTCCATTTATAAAACCAAACCCAAGGCCCAATTACACATCAACCCAAACTCGTTAACCTAGCCTGCCAACTAATCAGCCCAATCAGCAAAGCAAAATAGAAAAAACCTAACCCTAAGTGCGCCTCCTCTGACCAGCCGCAACTCCCCATGCGTTTCTACCAACACCAGCATGCCCCTCGGATACCTGCAAGGAGAAGAAAAGCACGCGAGCGAAACTAACAAGAAAATGGCAAACACAACAGAAAAAGAGGACGAAAGGAGACAAAAATTGAAATAGTAAATTGGTTATATAAACCGAAGCAAGCGGATTTAGTTTTTTGGCTATTTTTCTCTTGCTTTTTTACTTTATGAACACTCAAGAAATACAACAAGAAAAAGAAACTTGAAAAGGTGTTTTTTAGTTTGGTTGTTCATTTATTTTCTGTTTGATAATATCGTTGTGTTTCATCTTTCTTTTTCTTAAAAATCTTTACAAACAAAACAATAAGACAAACCAGCAATAACAAAAAGAAAAAAAAAGGGAAAATGAACGTTACGAACCCACGAGACGCCGCGAGAGCCCATTACATTGTCGTGATCGGGTTCGAAGCAGGCGTCAAGAGGCGTCTCGAATCGGAGGCCGGACGCCTCTGTTGCGCAACGTTGGCCACCGTATGAAGGGGGTGCGACGGATGGCGCGATGGGCGGCCAAAAAGGGAGATCGATCGTCGATTGAAAGGAGAGAAGAATGGCTGTTGTTTTTTTGTATTTTTTTGAAAAAGGTGGAGGTCTGCTGTTGTTGAGAAAATTAGGGCTGAAATGTGTAAAAAATTTTGAGGGTTTTAAAAACAAAAGAAACGGCGTCGTTTACTAAAGGGAGATCTGGGCACATCCCTTAAAAGGGATAATTGCGCACTTGGTCCGCCCTTTTCTTTTGTTTTTGTCGATCAAGGCCCATTCGCGCTCTTTTTATTTTTTAAAATCTTACCATATTATTTCCATCGTGTTTCAATCTAGTCCCTGCCCACCTTTTCGGACTTATTACGATTTTGGTCCTCATTGTTTTAACCTGATTTCAACTCAGTTAACAAGAATTTTATATATTTATTTATTTATTGTATTTTTTATTATTTTTATTTATATTTATTATTATTATTTATTTCAAGTTTTATATATATTACTCTCATTAAACTATATATTGTATATTTTAAACTTTGACACCATTTTTAGATTATTTCACGTATATTACTTACTTTTTTTATTATGTATTCTTAACTTAAATTCATTTGAAAATTCTTTTAAATTGTTTTATGTGCCATTTCTCTTAAAATTATTTAATTCTATTAATGTTGATTTTTTAAATCGTATAAGCTATGTGATTATCAAGTTTGTATGTATTAGGGTGTATTTATTAGTATTTCCATGTTTTTGATATTATCATTATTACTATGGTTTATATTATCGTTCCATTATTGTTATTATTATTCATGCATGTTAATATTCTTAGATTCATGATACTAATGTTACATATTACTTGTATTATATCATTATTACGCCAAATTCGTGTTACAATACCCTTATTCATCGCATGTAATCCCATTCACGTTTTAAATAATGTTTCTTTAAAACATAATCTATTGAACGTGTATTATTTTTAAATTTTTTATAAATTTCATCCAAAAACAAAAGTTTTCAAAATAAGACAATATTCTATGTTTGGAAACTCGAGAGACTGTGCCCTATGTGTTGGGTTTCGGTTCTTCCGCTTGGCCAAACAATCGAGTATCCTTTTGATATTTTAATGCATGAGTCTCGGGAATAAAGAGATGATCTTGGATTCGAGGATTTAAATTATCGTGTCATAACGTACTGGATGTGATATTTTGTTCCTTCGGAACGAGAAAATCTTAATATTTAATTCGAGAAAATTTAAATATTTCCAAAAGGAATCGAACTTTTAAATTTTTTAAATTTGCAACTTTTGACATTGAGACATTGATTAACCAATTTGGTACCAATTTTGGGCGTGACGAGGGTGCTAACCCTTCCTCGCACGTAACCGACTCTCGAACCCGTTTTCTGAAATTTCGTAGACCCAAAAACACTGTTTTAGTAAATCAAAATGTTTTATTAAAACGAAGGTGATCCGATCGTACCCAAGAAAGATCGGTGGCGACTCTCGTTTTACATTCTGTTTTCAAAAACTAAGTTGATTTCTGTTTTCAAAAAAATGGTTACTACAACCTTGTCATCCTCAAGGAGTAAGTGGTCAAGCATGAAGATGATGGGAAGACCACGAGTCAATGGTGGTCGATCCATGAGTTGATTATGAGTAGAATGTTAGCTAAAGTTAGTTGAACGCTGTGTTTTAGGGCTGAGGGTTTAATGAAACTATAAGTTTTGATGTTGAATGAAAACGGTGCGTTTTTACGGTTTGTTCCAACTACTTGAGGAACAGCCCTATGACAGACTTTGTAACTGCCAATTCTCAGCCATAATAAAAACTGGCATGGGAAATGAGTAGATATGCCATTTTGTGAAGGAAATCAAATCTTTCTTCTTCCTCGATTCTCTTTCTCTTCTCTCTTTTTCTTTCTTCCTCTATTCTGTTGAAATTATGCATCACTTCACCAGCATTCATCCATTGTGGACGCATCTGATCTTCAGTCTCTGGTTTACTGCCCATGTAAAGTTATGGAAAGAAATGCAATTTAAAAGGTTTTCTTGCAATAGTCTATGCAATTTCATGTGTGCGTGAAAGGAGATGAAGATTAATAGAGTAATACTGATATACCAACAATTCATTAATTGAAGTAATATCAATATTATCAACAAGTAACAGAATTAAGCGAGTATACTAATATAGTCTAGAAAAAAAATTTAATTAATAATACCATAGGGATGGCAACAGGGTGAAGTTGCAATTGCTATTTATATCTCTGCTGCTAGCTTTTGACGACTTCACCAAGGAAACTGCAATCACAAGTGTTGTTCTTATTACCTGCAAAAACACAGCCAACAATCTGAATCCATATCCCCATTTTAGGAACAAATGCATGGTGTACCATTTGTTACGAAGCCAAATCAATTTTCTTAATTTTTCTTGAAGTAAAACCGTATCTGACACTTATATTCAACACATATTCATGTACTGGTATGAAGATATGACATTCTTATCCTATACTCATATCCGTGCCCAAGTAACATAAGCTGAACTCGAAAGATAACTGATTTAACATCGCATTGCTGCTAGCTATTGATGATTTCACCAAGTAAACTGCAATCACAAGTGTTGTTCTTATTCCTTGCAAAAACACAGTCAACAATCTGAATCCACATTCCCATTTTCGGAACAAAACCATGGCGTACCATTTGTTTCAAAGCCCAATCAACTTCCTTTACCATCTTCCCCTTACAAAAACCATGAATCAATTCTTGTATGAATCAAAACTAGGATTAACCCTCTCGAAAATCATTCTCCCCATAATCTCCTTTGCTTCCATAAACCTCGCAGCATCAAGCAAACCATACAACACCTCTTGATAAGACCCTGCATTGGGATAACACCCCTTCTTTTTCATAATTTCCAACAGCTTCACACCTTCATCAATCCTACCTTGTTTCCTAAGACCTGAAATCAAGATATTAAAGCTAACAGCATCAGCATCGATTCCTTCCGTTTCCATCCTTCCCATCAACTCAAAAGCTTCATCAACCTTCCCCTTATCGCACAACCCGTGCATTAAAGTAGAATAAGTTCTAACATTAGGCTTACACCTTTGTTTAGGAAATTCATCGAGCAGTTGGAATGCAAACTCTAATCTCCCATTTTCACACAACCCTTTAATGAGAATATTCAGAGTACAAGCTTCGATTTCAACACCCAAATTGGGAGCTTTCCCATAAACCTCGTGAACAACATCAAATAGTTTGTTCGATAAGAGTAAGCTCAATACGATATTGAAGGTTTTAACACTAGGCCAACTCCCATATTCTGGCATGATAAAAAGGATCTCGATTGCCCTTTTGATTCGACCTCCGACATGCCCATACTTTTTAATCACATTCTGGAAGAATTCATCGGATAAACGACAGGCTTTTTCACGTTTGAGCTTTTCCATTATATTTTCAATGGAATCAAAATCCTGGGCATATGCGAGCTTGTTGATGAGCAAAGTGAAGAGAGGTTCAGTTGGTTTATAATCCTTGCGAGCTGAGTATTGGGCTAGGACTGAAATGAGAGAGTTTGGATCTTTAAGATTGTCAAAGATTTTGAGGATTTCGGTCGGGGAGAGCCAGTCTTTGTGGGTTAGTTTGAAAAGGGGAGGGGAAGTGGTGTGGGTTGGTTGATAGTAGCTGGAAAATGAGGAGAAAAACGAGATTTTAGTGGTGATTGGATGGTGAAAAAGTGAGGGAAAATTTTGGGGGTAAGAGCTTTTGACAGAAGAAAGAAGGGAACGTGAAATCATGCGTTTGGCCATTGGAGAATGTAGAAACTGGAGAGCTAAAAAGCTTTCTGCTATTCGCACTGTAAACGTATATAGGGTAAGGGAAAGGCTTAATACTTGTTTTGTGCCCTGTAATATAGTGAATATCTCATTTTGACCCCATTAATATAGTAAAAATCTCATTTTGTCCCTTTCCTTCACTTTGTCTGTTTACTTTCATTTCATCCATCATGTTAGTCTATTGATCATTTCCGTAAAACCATGATCTAGGGTTCCTATATTATAGTATTCATCCATATACTTGAACCCTCCACGTAGTCGCAATCAATTGGGTTAAATGATCACACACGAGGATCACTGTAGTATAAGGACCAAAGAGAGAATTTTATTGTTAATTAAGGGACGAACACACGTAAACATGCACTAATTTTTTTTATATAGAAAGGGTCAATGGATTAAAGGGATAGATGAAATGAAGGGAAAGGGCGCAAAGTGATTGGAAAAGTAGTAAAAGGTTGGAAAATATTAAGAGATTGTATGATGCAAAACTTAAATAATTTATCTACTGAAATTTTGAGGTGTATTATTTTAAAGTAATGATTCATTGTTATTTACAACTATATATTATATCTCTTTGAAATGTACAAATAAATTAATGAGCAGAGTGTTTATGAATGTCAAAACTTTATTTTTGCTTCTTCTTCCCTTCAAGAATTGGTTTGATTTGGAGATGCCTATTGAAAGCCTGGTTGAAAAGGAATCGAGTTTGGAATGCTAAAATGATCGGAAGCCATGCCAATATAGCAATAGGGGAGAAAAGGATCGTTCTCATTCCGTAATCATATGCTTTAGCTAGTACCTCAGTGAACTGCCAGAGTCCGGTGTTCTCAATAATCGGCCTCACAACTTGAGCAACCTGAAGGGAACTAAAATGTCAGAGGGAATAAGGCAAAATATGCAAACTCTAGACAAAAACTATATGCCGATCCTCTAAATATATGAACAAATTTAGAAAAGAACTTGGGCATGCCCATATTTGGTACTTATTCTTGAATTCGAGTAACATAGTCAACTAGACATACCAAAATCAGACCCCATCCAGTCGGCAGAAATGCAAGACAGCAGACAAGTAAATCCTTGGACGACAGTTCACAGTTGACTGAGAGAGTGATAACAATGGTGAAAACACTTAGGAAGAGGAATGCTTTAAAGAACTTAAACATCGGATGGTAACGAAAAATCAAGAGTTGCCTTCCAATGTTCATCGCTCAGTATGTCATGTAGAGATCAAGTTATCCATGCAGAAAATTCAAGGCTAATTCGAATTTTCAAAATAAAACTCAATATACTTGAGCATTATGATACTTGAATGAATTTTACCCGACCAGTTAGAAAAGCGCAAGAATTACAACCAGAAAGCACATAAACCAGAAATTTTTGCTCTGTTGGGAGATGTCAAGATGATACACCAAGCCATACCGATACAAGAAGAACCGAATCGAAAGAAGAATTTGAACAATCTAGCACCATATCTTGAACAGCGAAGGTGAGCTTGTTCATCATTCCACCAAGATTGCCAACTCTTGTTTTCTTTGAATCCCAATACCACCTTTCTCCTTGATTGATAACACTTTAGAAACGACATGTTTTTATGTCTTTGATTGTATATTAATTTCGAATGTGACTCTACTAATTTGGGCTATTTATGGACTTTTATCTTGTAGGGACTAAATTGGAGACCAATGCAAAATTGAGGGCCAAAATCGTGAAATTAAAGATAAAAATGGACCAATGTGCAACAAAGGGAAAAGATGGTGCCAAAAGTGCAAACATGGAGGGCGAGAGGACCTGGAATGCGAAAAAGAAGAGACTTTGCTTTATCAAAATTCTATTTTAATTATATTAGGATAATTAATATTAGGATAATTATCTAGGATTATTTGATTTCTTTATTTATCCCTATTTATCTTTAATTAAATTGTAATTATCTTTGAGAGTTTGAATAGAATTAGGCTATCTACTCTAAGCACTATAAATAGGGGATGGAGTAGCTCATTTGTTTTGGTCATCTTTTTTTCGTACACTCCTCTCCCATAGTCCTTTGTCCTTCATTTTCTTTCAATAAAAATTCCTTTCTTTCATACTTTTATATTCATTTTCTTTTCCATTACAAATATGAGCCACTAAAATTCCATCTAGCGAAGGTTATCGAATTCCCAGTAAAAGGTTCTTGAGGCTTAGAACCCATGATCAACTTTCTCACCCAAGTATTCATCATTTTCTCCGCACACTGGTCGACGCTCTCAGCCCGTGTCTCTTTAAAAGTAGCCCTTTCAACGTATGCAAAGGCGGCCGCTTTGTGTGTTTTGGGAGGATTGCACCGTCGGCTCGTGAGCTTACTGCGTCAGAGGTTAGCGAGCCCAAGAGACAAAATGGCGTGGGATTCGCCATTGAGAAACGTTGATCTAGCGTAAATGACTCTACATGAGCGATAGCAGGCTAGAGTCAGGCTCCCTAAATTCGTAAGGTAAAACTCTTGGAGTTGGTGGTCGTAGGCGTCCTCTTCCACTATAACTGGCTTACTTGGGCAGAGAAGGGTTATCCAAAAGCCAAAGATTGAACCCAAGGAGGAACGAGATAACCAGAGGCTAGAATCTCGCCGATTAAGAAAACTCACTCTTCTTAAACTCTCTTATTTTTTTTTATTTACTTTCACGATTTCAATTTATTTTATATTCTGCTTTATTCCAAATCGAAATTATTCATTCTGTTTTTTTTATTTCTCCATGAGCGCAGGTTTTCTTGGGCACGATTTTGCCCAAGATTTCGAGAAACAGGCATTTGAACAATCCGATCCCTGTGGATTCGACCCTATTTACCTTTTTACTATTATTTACTGTTATTTACGTTGTTTACAGGGAGTAGGACATATTTTGGTGCATTCAACGATGCATCAAATTTTGGCGCCGTTGCCGGGGATCGGTAACGTACTAATCCTGTTTTTTTTTTGTTTTCTATGACCAGATCTGCTCCAGGCATTCTTGCGTTTGATTCGGAGATCGAAAAGACTGCAAAAGCTAATTGAAAAGAAACTAAGTTGAGGAAAAAGCAGTCAGCGGTGGTAGTGACTCGAAGCAATCCTCCACCAGAAATTAGGACCGACGACGAAGCGGAGTCTAGGGTTAACGAAAACCCTACTCAAACGCTTGAAAGTAAAGCAGAAGAAGTCGATCCATTTGAAGAAGTGTTCAACGCTAGGGTTGACGATAACCCTAATTTGGTACAGGAACCAATGGCTCAAACAATTCGGCAACTAGCGAAGCTCGACGGAACAATCCGCCATCGCGGCATCGCGATATCCTACTATGGATACCGATTTTGAGTGAAATTAGGGTTGATTGGATTTGTCGCCAACATTCCGAGGGTTACAGAATGAAAACCCCCATAAACATTTAAAGGAGTTTCATATGGTTTGTCTGAGTATGAAACCTCAAGGCGTAACTGAGGATCAGATTAAATTGCGCGCTTTCCCTTTTTCCTTAGCAGACTCAGCTAGGGAGTGGTTATTTTATTTACCTCCTCCGGATCTATTACTACGTGGATGATCTATCTCGTTTGTTTCTCAACAGGTTTTTCCCAGATCTAGAGCGGTGAGCTAAGAAGAGAGATCGTGGGGATAAGGCAGAAAGAAGCGGAGACTCTTTATGATTATTGGGAGCGGTTTAAGAAGTTGTGTGTGAGCTGTCCACAACATGGTATAACAGAGCAATCTCTCCTCCAGTACTTTTATGAAGGTTTGAAATCGATGGAGATGAATATGGTAGACGCTGCTAGTGGAGGAGCGTTGGTCAACATGACCCCCCAACAAGCAAGGGACTTAATCTCCACAATGGCTGCAAATTCTCAGCAGTTTCGAGCTAATCCTGAGCCCCCCAGAAGGGTTCACCAGCTAAGTAATTCAACCTTAGAGGATAAAGTTGATAGACTTACGATTATGATAAATTCTCTTATTGCAGAAAAAGCTAAACCAGCTCGATTATGTGCAATATGTGCTACACCTGAGCACACAACTAATACTTGTCCCAGTCTGTATGACGATACTATGGCTCATTTAAATGCTGTGGGTAATTTTCCTGGTCCACCACAGAGGCGATATGACCCTTATGCTAATACCTACAACCCAGGATGGAGGGATCACCCTAACTTAAGTTATGGGGCCAACCCACAATCTACCCAGCCATACCAAAATCGAGTTCCACAGCAGCCACAAGACTCAGGTAATTCTCTAGAAACTTTGGTCAATAAATTAGCAGCTAATATGCTTGATTTTCAACAGAAAACCAAGGCATCTATAAGAGAATTGACCATATCAGTTGAGAAATTGAACTCTCAAGGGAAGCTACCGTCACAAATAGAATCGAACCTAAGACAAAACGCAAATGCAGTGACGCTACGAAGTGGAAAGGTACTGGAATCGATTCCCGACAGGAATCGTGCCCAAGAAATCGCTCAGGAAAAATCTGAGAAAGACGAACAGGTCCGACCAAGACTTCCATTGCCCAAAATTCAACCTCCCTTTCCAGAACGTTTCAACCAATGTCGAAGAGGTAAGGAGGACAAAGAGATCCTCGAAACATTTAGGAACGTCGAGATTAACATTCCGTTGTTGGATGCCATCAAGCAAATACCCAGGTATGCTAAATTTCTTAAAGAGCTTTGCACCAACAAACGAAAGTTAACAGTAATGAAAGGGTGAATGTTGGTGAAAATGTGACCGCAGATGTTACAATGGAAAATGCCTAAGCAAAATGTAAGGATAGGGGTATGTTTGCAATACCATGCAAAATAGGACATTTGGGAATTAAAAGGCTATGTGTGATCTAGGAGCCTCCATAAATGTAATGCCCTATTCTATTTATGAATCACTTAACGCAGTTTTTAACAAAAAGCAGTGTTATCATTCAACCTAGCAGAGACAGTCCGTTATGCGCCCCGAAGGAGTCCTCGAGGACGTGTTGGTAAAAGTTAACGAACTTATTTTTCCCGCAGATTTCTATGTGATAAAAATGGAGGAGGACGGTGCTCGGGATCTTGAGATCTCTTGTTAGGGACGACCATTCCTTAGTACAAACTAGTACTAAAATTGACGTTCAAGTGGAACTCTCACGATGGAGTTTGATGGGGAGATCGTGAAATTTAACGCTCACGATGCCATTAGCCACCCCGGTGAAATTTTGAGCGTGAATTGTGTCGATATAATCGACTCATTAGTGGAAGAAAATTTTGAATCCATTTATGATTTTAAATTTGACTTTGATAAATTTGAATCTGTTAATGAGTTGTTATCCCTGTGTACTAAGCTTTTTTTACCTTCATTTGTGCAGGGCGGATCCAAAATTAAAACCACCTCTTGAGCATCTCAAATTCACATTTTTGGAGGATGATGAGACCATTGCCGACTTAAAAGGGATTGACCCTTGAAGGAAAATATGAAAGCAATGAAAAAGGCACAAGGACAATTAAACCCAAAGATGGTGGATGTGATAAAAAATGAGAATTTCCAAGCTCACATGATTAAAAAAAATTATTTTGAGCCACCGTAGAACCATTTAAGTCGTCGAGCTAATGACGTTAAACAAGCGCTTGTTGGGAGGCAACCCAATCTTTATTTTTCTTTTATTATTTATTTTTATTTTTTTATTTTTTTATTTTTTTATTTTTATTTATTGTTTTCTTTTCTTTTCTTTTTAATTTCTTTTATTTAAATATCAATAAATTTCTCTTCTTTGCTTAGCTAAAATGGAGCGCATTGAGGTTCGACTCGACACTTTTGGCCAGCAACTCACCGAACTCATTCCTATCCTCCGCATTCGACAGTAGCTACACAGGGAGTTTTTCTAAACTTTTCTTCTTATTTATTTCTTTTGCGTCCACATTGAGGACAATGTGCTTTAAGTAGGGGGGAGGTACTTTTCGTATTACTGTCGTCTTCTGCTGTGATTTATGTTTGCTGCTTGGGGCTCCATTTTGTCCATTCATTTTTTTTAAAGAATAATAGTCGCTTTTCATGCCCAAGAATTTGACCACGACTTGCCACTGTTTGACCTACATGCATGATTCTTGTCTACTGAGTTAGTTATGGTTCTGTCTGTTTGATTTTGTCTCCACTGTTTTATTTCTATTAGGATAAAAATAATTATGATTAATAAGTTAATTCTATCTTGCTTTTCGTAAAATTGACCAAGTTTAATATCAAGTGGACACTTAATACGTTTGCATGCCTAAGTTATGTTCATGACTGTTAGGTGGTTACTAAAACTTATTTTTGACACTTGATTATTTCTCTTAGGTCCTCTTAAAATTAAAATTTCGTGTAAATTTTATTTAATAAATGTTTCAAGGTTATGAGTGCACTTAGAACGTGGATCGATCGAGTGCTTAGGGGTAGGGTGCTTGGGTTGTCATTCTACTTGGCGTCAAAAGGTTTTGTGGACGTAATAGGTAAAACTCCGCTAGCCAAGGTTATGAGTATGACTCGTAACGTGATGATTGAGTAACGGGGTAGGGTGCTTGGGTTATCATTCTACTTCGCGTCAAAAGGTTGTGTGATGTGACGAGTAAAACTCCGCTAACCGGAAATATTTTCCAAAGTAAATAAAAAAAAGAAAAAAAAAAAAAAAAGAAAAAAAGAAAAAAAGAGAAAAAAAAAAAAAAAAGAAGAAAAAAAGAAAAAGAGAAAAGAAAAAATATAGTACTAATAAAATTTGGTTGGGGACTAAAAGAGTAAATAAATAAAGTGTCTTAGTAGGTTTGGTAATTTACCTAATTGTCATGAAATAATTCAAGCCGATTTTAATTTTTGTGTGTGTTTAATTAGGAAACTTTTTCTGTTTTACTTGAAGCAAGCTTAGAAGTTCTCTTATTTTTCATATGCATTTTTGACTAATCTTTATAAAACTTTGGAGTAAAATTTCTTTCAGGATCTAATCTTCACAGTGGTTAGGAACCATACTTGAGGGCAAGCATGGGCTAAGTAGGGGGGATTTGATAACACTTTAGAACGACATGTTTTTATGTGCTGATTGTATATTAATTTCGAATGTGACTCTACTAATTTGGGCTATTTATGGACTTTTATCTCGTAGGGACTAAATTGGAGACCAATGCAAAATTAAGGGCCAAAATCGTGAAATTAAAGATAAAAATGGACCAATGTGCAACAAAGGGAAAAGATGGTGCCAAAAGTGCAAACATGGAGGGCAGAGGGACTGAAATGCGAAAAGAAGAGACTTTGCTTTATCAAAATTCTATTTTAATTATATTAGGATAATTAATATTAGGATAATTATCTAGGATTATTTGATTTCTTTATTTATCCCTATTTATCTTTAATTAAATTGTAATTATCTTTGAGAGTTTGAATAGAATTAGGCTATCTACTCTAAGCACTATAAATAGGGGATGGAGTAGCTCATTTGTTTTGGTCATCTTTTTTCTGTACACTCCTCTCCCATAGTCCTTTGTCCTTCATTTTCTTTCAATAAAAATTCCTTTCTTTCATACTTTTATATTCATTTTCTTTTCCATTACAAATATGAGCCACTAAAATTCCATCTAGCCGAAGGTTATCGAATTCCCCAGAAAAAGGTTCTTGAGGCTTAGAACCCGCAGTCAACTTTCTCACCCAAGTATTCATCATTTCTCCGCATTCTGGGTGACGCTCCGCCTGTGTCCCTTTAAAAGTAGCCCTTTCAACGTATGCAAAGGCGGCCGCTTTGTGTGTTTTGGGAGGATTGCACCGTCGGCTTGTGAGCTTACTGCGTCAGAGGTTAGCGAGCCCAAGAGACAAAATGGCGTGGGATTCGCCATTGAGAAACGTTGATCTAGCGTAAATGACTCTACATGAGCGATAGCAGGCTAGAGTCAGGCTCCCTAAATTCGTAAGGTAAAACTCTTGGAGTTGGTGGTCGTAGGCGTCCTCTTCCACTATAACTGGCTTACTTGGGCAGAGAAGGGTTATCCTAAAGCCGAAGATTGAACCCAAGGAGGAACGAGATAACCAGAGGCTAGAATCTCGCCGATTAAGAAAACTCACTCTTCTTAAACTCTCTTATTTTTTTTATTTACTTTCACGATTTAAATTTATTTTATATTCTGCTTTATTCCAAATCGAAATTATTCATTCTGTTTTTTTTATTTCTCCAGGAGCGCAGGTTTTCTTGGGCACGATTTTGCCCAGGATTTCGAGAAACAGGCATTTGAACAATCCGATCCCTGTGGATTCGACCCTATTTACCCTTTTACTATTATTTACTGTTATTTACGTTGTTTACAGGGAGTAGGACATATTTTGGTGCATTCAACGACGCATCATTGATCCACTTATTCCAGCCTTTCCAATCATCTACAATCTTGTCCCAATCTAATCCAGAAGGATTAAAGAAAAATGGTGCAAACAACCAAGTCATGGTCATGAACCAAACAGAGTACGTGATTAATACATATGCCATGCTACTCCGGGTAGGACCTCGGAACAAATCGTAAACCGCCAACAGAGCAACAGTTCAAATCCTTTAACAAAGTGGCTTCGTGAATACAATCTGTAGTTCTCAGTAAAGTTGGCATGAAACACCACAACCTTACGTCCGGTAGGTGTATACTTATCTCCGCCATACATAATTGTCCGACCAAAATGATGGGTTTTTAGAAAATAAATGAGTCAAACAAAAAGAAAAAAAGAAGATCCAATTGGATTTTTTATCAACATTTGATGGTTTAGTAAGCTATGCTTTATAAAAGGAAAAGGAATCTAAGGAAATAAAAGATCCCAAATTTGAGATTTAACTGAGTTGGTTCGCCATGTTCTCATTCTTTGGAGCATTTGCTTTTTATATCTCCCAACAATATCATGATGATAATAAGCTTAAAAATAAAGAATTATTCAAGGGAATCAAAGATTCCAAATCCATGCTTAGGTTAATCGATTGAAAATTTAGGATCCATTTAATTAATTCAAATGATATTTACTCAATAAATCTAAAGTTTAAACCTCGCAGTTGTAACCTATTTCATAAAATCACATTATCTTATTTCAATTGTCTTGAAATTTTAGTTTAGAACTTTTTTTTAATTTGTTTCTTATTTCATTTGATTTAACTTTTTCTTAAAATATAATTCGAATTCGATAAAAAGATTGAACATAATATGTATGCACATAGAGATGTCTAAATCTTAAAATATAGGGTTAACATCAGAGAAATATCCTAAAACCCAAAGTTAAAAGATTTATCAAATTCAATATCATCCTATTATTTTTGTTATAAAACTCAATGATAAAATGTATAGCATATGTTATGTTATTCAGATTAGGATACGAGAGAATAACAGCTAACAATCTGTAGTTCAAGGTGTGATAAAATCTCAGTAGCTAAGATATACCATACAAAAATCACAGATACATTTGTTAGTGGGTAGTGGTGAGTAAATTTCGATTCGATTTGAAAAAATACAAATAAAAATAAAAATTAAATTTTGAGTTAATCGAATCGAGCTATTCAATTTATTCAAGTAAACTCAAATAAGTAATCCAAGTTTCGAGTTTGAATCGAGTTGAAGTTTACAATTTGAATAATTTGAATAACATATTGGTGTAAATACCCTTTTAGTCCCTATCAAGTTTAAAAATGAGCAAATTGGTCTCTTTCAACAAAAATTACAAAAAAAAATTCAAATTTTTTTTTCAAAAATTGAAAATAATTTTTAAAATTAAAAATATTTATAAAAATTACAAAATTTATATTTTTAAAAAATTATAAAATTTTCAAAAAAAATTCTAAAAAATATAAAAAGAAAGTTAAAAAATTAAAACTTTTCTAGAATAATAATTTTGGGACCTAAATAAGTTAATTAATGATTCAAGTTTATTATACTAAACTTTTTATTATTATTTTTCTTTGAAAAAGTTTTTAAATATATATAATTTCAAATTTATGTGCCCTAATATTAAATTAGTTATACTGTAATAAAATTTTAATTTGACATGTTTAATTTTTTACTTAAACTCGAACAATTTCACTTGATTCGACTCGACTCGAATTTCATTTCACTCGACTAGATTCAAAAAAATTTCAAATCCAGTTAGGATGATAAGATAAGACTTGTCATCTCGATTAACTTGAAACATTTTCATATGGTTCAATCGAATGCTCACCCTAATTTTGTGTGATCAAAGGCAAAGAAAATGTTAGTAGTTGAGCAAACAAGAATTTAGATATTCCAATTATGTTCAAGCACTTGACAAATCCTTTCTGCAATGGCTTCAGCATTCATTCTAGGACTTTAAGCAAAAATCGACCATTTCTTACAACTAAGCTTGTAACACCCCTAACCCATATCCGTCACCAGAATAGGGTTATGAGGTATTACCGATCAATACATAACATACAGTATCCATTCTCATACATCATTCAATTGCAATCATTTGTCCCTTATAAGGGCCTACGAGGACTTAAACATGCTTTAGAAGTGATTTGGGACTAAACCGATATCATACAAAAATTTTAGAAAAACTTAGAATTTTTCATTCATGCAAGGGTCACATGCCCGTGTGAACAGGCTGTGTGCCTCACACGGCTAGTAGACACGCCCTTGTCTTAGGCCGTGAGGAAACAGGGCATACATACTAACTTGCATCACACAGCCGAGGACAAGCCCGTGTGCCAGGCCGTTTGAAAACTGGAGGGTATATTGACTTGGGTCACACGGCCAACTACACGTCCATGTATCAGCCCGTGTGCCCTTCAAAATGGCCACACATGCCCATGTACTAGGCCGTGTGCCATCTAGGGGGTATACTGACTTATACCATTACCGCCTGTGTGTAAGACCATGTGGAGCATACTGACTTCAATTTAATTTCAACACCAGGGGACACACGGCCATGTAGCATGACCGTGTGTCGCACACGGCCGAGATACACGCCCATGTCTCTACCCGTGTGGACATAAATAGGTCATTTGCAAAGCCAATTTGCCATCCTTTTTGCACCTACCTACACAAGCTCATATGGTACCATTTTAAGTCACAAATATGCAACCAAAGTTCATCAACCAATACATAATCAAACCATATCCGTTTCAACTAGATTTAATACTGAATTCCATACCATTTACCTATTCAAATACCAAGCAATTTAACTTGCTTTTCTAAGCATAATTCACATGTATATTTCATTTAACAAAACTAATCCAAACATTCATAACCACTTCAATCCCATTCATTCATTATAGGTCTATTACCAAACATTAAAAGTAGATTTTGCACATTCATAAGCATCATCAAGTTCATCATTTTATGCCAACCTAAATGGCCAAAATACAAATCCATCCAACATACCAGAAGAACACAAGCCTATACATGTCATATACCATATATACATAACTTCAAATGCACCAAAATAGAAGATCGATAGTGCGATGAGGTCTCTGACGATTCCTAGACCCGAGCTAGCTTTGTAAATCTATAGAACATTCAAAATTAAATAGAGTAAGCTATAAAGCTTAGTAAGTTCATACATGAACATGAAATAATCACAACATTCATTAGCAATTCAAATTAGATAATATCATTAACATTTAAAGCATCAATTCATGAACTAACATCAACTTTATTCATATCATCATTCATGAGTTCTCAACTTCATCTACCTCAATACTTGAATAGTTTTCTGTACATACCTATACCGATACTTTTCTATTTCTCGTCAATACTCTCATCAAACCTCTTCGGTTTATAAATGCTCACGCTACAAATTCAATAATATTTTGATGCCATAGTCCAACTATGGTCTTACACATACATTGCCAAGGCCCTGCCATGGTCTTTTATTTACATGCCATAACCCGGTTATTGTCATATTATTCAATTGCCATAGCCCAGCTATGGTCTTATTTGGCAACTTGCTTTACTCGACTCGTACATTTCATGTAATATCTCAACATTTATCCAATAGAATACATACTATCTCAATTTCATCCACTCAATAAATATATACGTATTTAAGTTCAAATATACGAACTTACCTCGTGTTCGGAATTGACGGATTGGATCGATTACTCAGTAACCTTGCTTTTCCCCCGATCTAAATTCGAATTCTTTCTTTCTTGATCTATATGTATTCAAAATTAACTCATTTAATCATTCATTCATTCAATTCAGTTCGCAAGCACATATTTAGATATTTTTACACTTTATCCCCTAAAGTTTTACATTTTTACAATTTAGTCCTTATAACATAAAAACACAAATTACACAATTTCTTTCTAAATTCATGAGTACTGAATTCCTATAGGGTCCTTAGCAGCCATAAAATATCATTTATTTCACATTTCAACCACTAAATTTACACATCTCTCAATTTAATCCCTATTTTACATTTTTACTTAAAATTACTTTACAAAACTTGTATATCTAACAACAAGCATTCAAAATCTATCAACAATCATCAAAACTCACACATATTCATCAATGGAAATATTAAAAATCTTCAACAGTTTTGCAACTTGAATAAGCTGCAACGATCTCAAAAACGTAGAAATTATTAAAAACGGGACAAAAACCATACCTTAATAGACAAAAATGTCTTTGTTGAACCTAGGTCTTCAACTATAGCTTTTTCTCCTTTTAATTTCGGTTAGGAAGATGATGAATAGATGAAATGGCCTTTTGTTTTATTAATTATCATATAAATTATCTAATTACTAAATTAACCTTATATATTAACCTTTAAAACCATTAAAAAGATGTCCATCTTTGTCCACTCTTATTAATAATGGTTTAATTAGCCTTTAAGGTCATCATATTTAAAAGCCAAGGCCAATTAACACCTTTACCTAATAGCATGCAACTTTTACATTTTACGCGATTTAGTTCTTTTTCTCAAATTGACTATTCAAACGATAAAATTAGTTCACGAAATTTTCACACATACATGTTATCATGATGTAAACACCAAAAATAATATTAAAATAGCTTTCCGACATTAGATTTATGATTCCGAAACTACTGTTCCTATTTAGCTAAAATCGGGCTGTTACAAAGCTAACATCATACATGATCATATATGACCTCCCATGTGCGATTCTTCAATAACAATATGAAAATACTTGGAAGAAAAATTAATGGTTAGTTTAGCGTTGAAAAATTAATGGTTAGTTTAGCGTTGCCTTTGAAAGTGTTTTGGAAAAGTGATTTTAAGAAATACTTTTGAAAAGTTTGATATAAGATTTGAGTGTTTAGCATTACTGAGAAATAAAATGTCCATTTTAGATATGATATTATCAAGTAACAAATATGTATTTAATAAGAATATAAAAAAATTACTTTAACTTGTTGTTAATATTTTAATATATGAAATATAAATTTTAAATATTTTAAGCATTAAATATTAGTTATTTAGAAAATTTAATTAGAATATATAAACTATATTTTAAATAATTAAATATAACCCTTAAATATTTGTAATTAGATTAGATATTAACACATTTTTATTATTTTAAAAAATACTTTTTATTTTTAATTAATAATTTTAAAAAAATTATAATTAAGCACCAAGAAAAAAATGAAAAGTATCATATTAATGGAGGGGTGAAAAAGTAATTAAATACTAAAAATACTTTTGGTAAAGGAAAAGTTAAAAGCAACTTATTTAGCATAACTCGATTTTCAAAAGTATATTTTTCCGCCTAAATACATTAATATCTAACATTTACAACTGAGTCCGAGTAAAGTAAAACACTATCATTCTATCTACACATGCAGAATATCCAAAACCCTTGATGAATGTTAGATACAAATATGTAGAATGTACCCAAAATACCCATCTCGAACTCAGTAGAGAAATATCTAGCATTCCAAAGGCACTAGCTTCAACCAATAACAAGGAAGTTTCTTCAAAGGCTTGATATACTTTTTTTGCAACCATATATATGTGTGTATATAAGCATATTAAAGGTGGTTGTTTTGGCAAAGAGGATGAGAAGATAGAAAGAAAACCTTTAATCCAATGACAATATTTGGTTATAACAACATGACACATATAATTGAGATTAAAATTGCGGTCACTAACATGTTTGCAATCACATCATGTTAATGAATACTATCTCAATCAATTGCAAGAACTATCCATGACAACAAGAGCCAGAATCTTACAACAACGATAATACCACGTTATAGCTGTTAAGGAATTTTCAATAACATATATACCTGCAAGATTTTCAGTGATGACGCAACGAATTTCACCACCAGACAACTTCCCTATCTAATGAAATTTTCAAACATATCATCTGAAAAATGCGGATTCCAAGTATGATAAGAAATTAAATTAAGGATTTACTACTGCAAACCTACCACGAAAACATAATTTTTATAGGATCAAAGGCATAGCCCATCATGGCAGCATTATTGAGTCCTTTTCCACAGGAAAATCCTGCAACATGTTACAGGCGAATGTTAAGAAAAACAATGCACTAGCATAATTACAAAGACGTGGCACGCAAGAAATCAATGCTTGAAAGAATTAAAACCACTGCTAGCCTAAGACATTGAATCCAGAAAAATAGAGCTCTGAAGCTATAGCTGATCCTGCGAATAGCTAGGAAACCACCCTGACAATATTTTCCTCTTCGAAACAATATACTTGTAAAATAGTTGATAATTGTAATCATTTACCGAAGTAACAAATGTTATTACAATAAATTATGATAAAGATCGGGACAAATGTGGAACTTGGATTATAAGCTTATGAGAGAAAATTACTTAAAATTTCCCCAAATTCTCCTAATCGAAGATCACGAAAATTAATATTTCTAGCACCACTAGGTAACATCTGCAATGATCCTTGTCTTTCAATGTTGAGATCATAGGCCCAAGTCTTCCATGTTGCGCCAAATAGGAATTCATCAACCTTTTGAGAACCTAAAGGATGAAAAGTTCCAGTCCAAGTTATATATATATATATATATATAGGCACACACATATACACATGAAAGAAGTTGATTAATGGTGTGTTATTTATGTAAAGAAAAAGGGGTAAAGTTGACATCTTTAACCTATAAATATTGGGTAACAACTAGTGTTAAAAGTGCATAAAAGTTCGCTATAATCTACAAGAAACAATGGAGGAATTACATACATTATTTATATTCACTTTTCTTACTACACAAGCCAAGATCATAAATAAAGGCATTCCTTTTTCTTCTTTTTTTAATGTTTTTCTTGTTTCTTGGCTGCTTTTTGTATTAAGAGAGATATTGTGAGACCTCGTTATTCTCAAAGAGTAAGTGGTCAAGCATGAAGATCAAGGATGAAACTAGCAAGGTACTGACATTTGAAATTTTTTCATTCATATTTTTTAAAATTTTTAAAATTTTAAATTATTAGAGTAAAATTACACATTGACTCCTTAAAAATAATAAAATTTTAATTTAATACTTTAAAAATTATATTATTACTATAATAAAAATTATAATTTAATTTCGACCCTTTAAAAAAATTTCTGATTTCATCAGTGACGAAGATGATGGGACAACCACGAGTCAATGGTGGTCGATTCATGAGCTGATTATGAGTGTTTCATGTTATGAAATAAAAATGTTAGTTAAAGTTGGTTGGTTAGGGCTGAGGGTTTAATGAAACGATACGTTTTAATGTTTAATAAAAACGGTGCGTACTGGGGTTTGTTACAACTGCTCGAGTAACAAACCTGTAACAGACTTTGTAACTACCAGTTCTCAGCCATAATAGAAACTGGAACGGGAAATGAGCAGATATGCCATTTTGTGAAGGATATCAATTCTATCTTCTTCCTCCATTCTCTTTCTCTTCTCTCTTTTCTTTCTTTCTCTATTATGTTGAAATTATGCATCATTTCACCAGCATTCATCATTGTGGACGTATCTGATCTTCACTCTCTGGTTTACTGCCTATGTAAATTTATGTAAAGAAATGCAAATTTAATAAGGTGTTCTTGATGTAGTCTATGCTATTTCATGTGAGCGTGAAAGGTGATGAAGATTAATAGAGTAATACTGATATTTAATCTATCTTTTCTTTTAATTAATTCATTAATTGAAGTACTATCAATATTATCAACAAGTAACAGAATTGAGTGAGTATACTTATACAGTCAAGAAAAACAATTTAATTAATAATACCATAGGGATGGCAACAGGGTGAAGTTGCTACTTCTATTTATATCTCTGCTGCTAGCTTTTGACGACTTCACCAAGCAAACTGCAATCACAAGTGTTGTTCTTATTACCGGCAAAAACACAGCCAACAATCTGAATCATAACCCCATTTTAGGAACAAATGCATGGTGTACCATTTGTTTCGAAGCCAAATCAATTTTCTTAATTTTTCTTGAAGGAAAACCCCATCCAACACTTATATTCAACACATATTCATGTTTTGGTATGAAGATATGACATTCTTATCCTATACTCATATCCGTGCTCAAGTAACATAAGCTGCAACCGCAAGATAACTGATTTAACATCCCATTGCTTCTAGCTATTGATGATTTCACCAAGTAAACTGCAATCACAAGTGTTGTTCTTATTCCTTGCAAAAACACAGTCCACAATCTGAATCCATATTCACATTTTCAGAACAAAACCATGGCGTACCATTTGTTTCAAAGCCCAATCAACTTCCTTTACCATCTTCTGTTGAAAAAATAATAATTCAAAATGCTATTTACTGCTATAATTAGTATATGTTTAGTTGTTAGGTTTATCTGGCACCAAATCTGATCATGGGTTAGTGTTCCTAATTTTTAGCTTTTATTTAATTGCCACTAGCATTATTTAAATCATGTACTCTGTTCTTTTTCATTGAGAAATAAATAGTGCATTTTCTATTCTGTCATTTACTCTTCTCTGAACATTCTTTCTTGGTTGTTTTACCAACATTTGGGGTATCAGTAAATCAGGTTGCGATCCCAAATTGAGTGATTCATGGAAAATAGTGGAACCAATCCAGCAGCACTAACCACTAATCTCAATTTTCAAAGGTGAAAAATATCATCTTTGGAGTCGCAAGATGAAAACAATGTTCAAGTCTCAAGAACTATGGGACTTGGTGGAACATGGGTATGAAGAGCCTGATTTAGCACCAGCAGAGCCTAACCAACGATTAAAAGAAAATCTCAAGAAAGATGCAAAAGCACTAATGCTTATCCAGTCACCACCTGAGGATGATATATTTTCTCGAATTTCAGCAGCAGACACCTCCAAACAAGCATGGGAAATTTTGAAGCAAGAATATTTGGGCGACAAGAAGGTAATAACTGTAAAATTACAAACTCTTCATCGTGATTTTAAGACTTTAATTATGAAAGACAAAGAATCAGTGCAAAAATTCTTGTTTAGAGTCTCTGGGATTGTTAATCTAATGTGATCTTATGGTGAAATTTTGAGTAATGAAATTGTTGTGAGCAAGGTGTTAAGAAGCTTAAAATCAAAGTTTAATCAAGGTGTTGCTGCAATTGAAGAAACGAAGGACTTGTCCACTTATAATTTTGATGAATTGATGAGTTCTTTGATAGCCCATGAAGCTAGACTTAACAGATCTCATGAAAATTCTGGGGAAAAAGCTTTTCAAGTGAAGGAAGAAACCTCTCAAGGCAGGCATGACTTTCATGGCGTAGTCATGGCGGTGGCAGAGGTAGAGGCTAGTATAGTAATCCTTACAAAAGCTCAATTCAGTGCAGATACGGTAGCAAAATGGGACAAAAGAAGCTGATTGTTGGGCTAAACAAAGAGAAGAATAGAAGCAGGCTCATTTTACCGAGAATGTAGAAGAGGAAACCTCGTTGTTCATGGTCCGTTCTCCAATTCAATATGACAACAATAGCAATGATGTATAGTTTTTAGACAGTGGTTGCTCTAATCATATGTCTGGAAACAAATCATTATTCAAAGAGATTGATGAATCACAGAAAAGTGAAGTCCGACTTGGAGACAAGAAGCAGATGAAAGTTGAAGGAAAAGGTACAGTTGCCATTAAAACCGTGCAAGGTGATGTCAAACTTCTTTTAAATGTGCAATTTGTGCCTAGTTTAGCTCATAACTTATTGAGCATTGGACAGTTAATGACTAGTGGGTATTCTGTTGTGTTTGATGGTGATTCTTGTGCCATTCGTGATAAAAAAAATCTGGTCAGATCATAGAGACTGTCCATATGACTCAAAATATATATGATGTTTCCTCTTGATGTCTCAAATGTAGCGAATAAGGCCTTAATTGCTAGGAGGGCTAATGAGGCTAATTTGTGGCATTTACGTTATGGACATTTGCAGCTGAATGACTTGAATCTTCTTAAAAAAAAAGAAAATAGTTCTTGGCTTATGTTTGGTGAACTTGATTTTTGTGAAGGGTGTGTTTATGGGAAGCAGAATAGAAAGTCATTTCCCATTGGAAAATCTTGGAGGGCATCTAATTGTCTTGAACTTGTGCATACTGACTTATGTGGACCTATGAAAACAGAGTCACTTGGTGGCAATCGTTATTTTTTGTTGTTTACAGATGACTACAGCCGCACTAGTTGGGTATATTTTTTTGAAATTCAAGTCTTAAACCTTTGAGAATTTCAAGAAATTTAAGGCGTTGAACATAATATTGAACATATTGTAAAACCCAACGTTAAAAATTTATAAAATTCTTTTCGTTATAAAACTCAATGATAAAATGTATAAAATATCTTATGTCATTCGGATTAGGATACGAGAGAATAATAGCGAACTATTTATAGTTCAAGGCGTGATAAAATCTCAGTAGCTAAGATATGAATGTTGCAAAATACCATACGAAATCACAGCCACATTTGTTAGAATGATTATTTTGGGTAGTAGTGAGTAATTCTAGTTTTGAGTTCGAATCGAGTTAAATTTTACAATTTGAATAATTCGAATAATTTGAATAACATATTGGTGTAAATACCATTTTGGTCCTTGTCAAATTTGAAAAAGAGCATATTGGTCTCTTTGAACAAAAAACACAAAATAATTCAAAATAATTTTAAAAAACAAAATAATTTTTAAAATTTAAAATATTTATAAAAATTTCAAAATTTATATATTTTTAAAAATCTCAAAAGAAATTCTTAAAAATATATAAAGGAAATTTAAAAAATTAAAAAATTTCTAAAATAACAATTTTAGATGCTAAATAAATTAATATATCTAGCACCACTAGGTAACATCCGAAATGATCCTTGTCTTTCAATGTTGAAATAGATAGGCCCAAGTCAGCCATGTTGCGCCAAACGGGAATTCATCAACCTCTTGAGAACCTAAAGGATGAAAAGTTCTTCCAGTCCAGGTAATATATATATACAGACACACACACACAGAGATACACATGAAGAAAGTGGGTTAATGGTGTGTTATTTAAGTAAAGAAAAAGGGGTCTAACTAAAAGAAAAGTTAGAAATCTTGAACCTCTAAATATTGAGTAACAGCTGGTGTTAAAAGTGAGTAAAGATCCGCTATTATCTACAACAAACAATGGAGGAATCACATATATTGTTTATATTCACTTTTCTTGCTACACAAGCAAGCTGAGACCATAAACAAAGGCATACATTTAAATTATTTTCTTGTTTTTGACTATTTTTAATATTACGAGAGAGATTGTGAGACCTCGTCATCCTCAAGGGCCACGACTCGATGGGGGTGGATTCATAAGTTGATTATGAGTAATTTCATGTTATGAAATAAAAATGTTAGTTAAAGTTGAAGGTTACGTTTTAGGGCTGAGGGTTTAATGAAACGATACAGTTTATTGTTTAATGAAAACGGTGCGTATTGAGGGTTTGTTACAACTGCTCGGGTAACAAACCTGTAACAGACTTTGTTACTACCAGTTCTCAGCCATAATAGAAACTGGCATGGGAAATGAGCAGATATGCCATTTTGTGAAGGAAATCAATTCTTTCTTCTTCCTCCACTCTCTTTCTCTTCTCTCTTTTCTTTCTTTCTCTATTCTGTTGAAATTATGCATCATTTCACCAGCATTCATCATTGTGGACGTATCTGATCTTCACTCTCTGGTTTACTGCCTATGTAAAGTTATGGAAAGAAATGCAAATTTAGCAAGGTTTTCTTGCTATAATCTAGGCTATTTCATGTGTGCGTGAAAGGAGATGAAGATTAATAGAGCAATGCTGATATTTAATCTATCTTATCTTTTAATTAATTCACTAATTGAAGTACTATCAATATTATCAACAAGTAACAGAATTAAGTGAGCATACTAATGTAGTCTAGAAAAACAATTTAATTAATGATACCATAGGGATGGCAACAGGGTGAAGTTGCTGTTGCTATTTATATCTCTGCTGCTATCTTTGACGATTCCACCAAGTAAACTGCAATCACAAGTGTTGTTCTTATTACCTGCAAAAACACAACCAACAATCTGAATCGATATCCCCATTTTAGGAACAAATGCATGGTGTACCATGAATCAACTTCTTGTACGAATCAAAACTTGGATTCACCCTCTTGAAAACCATTCTCCCCATCATCTCCTTTGCTTCCATAAACCTTGCAGCATCAAGTAAACCATACAAAACCCTCTTGATAAGACCCTGCATTGGGATAACACCCTTTCTTTTTCATAATTTCCAACAGCTTCACACCTTCTTCAATCCTACCTTGTTTCCTACGACCTGAAATCAAGATATTAAAGCTAACAACATCAGCATCAATTCCTTTTGTTTGCTACTGATTTCATGGTGCTTCCATTGAAAAGGTGTGATCTAGTTTTGGGCATCCAATGGTTATTGTCTCTAGGGTCAGTTGTGTATAGGCCCATTTGTGCCCGGGCCTGTGTAAAACAGAGAAGAAAAATAAAAACAAAAATAATAAAGTCCAGTTACAACATTAAACCCAGTAGCCCAAATACCACCAGACCCAAAACAGAACCCACTACCTAAATAGACTACCCATAGCCCATTTACACCTCAGACACTCAAACCCAAAACAGATTGACCCAACACCCTGACCCAATTACAAAACACTAACCCAACAGACTCAATTATCACAGCCCAAAGCAGAAACGGCCCAAAAATGGTTTCAGAAACTTAGGGTTCCCAAGAAACCCTAGACGCCGCAGGCTTCAATCGGCCCCTAATCGCGCCGCAAGTCGCGCCTAGTCATCGCCAGAATCCTCGTCACCGATCTGCAAACAAGGAAAATGCAGCAAAATGAAGGAAACAAATCTGGACAAAAATGTATTTCCTTTTTTTCTTTTGTTTTTTCGGGTTATAAAAACCCATAATAAACCTGTGAGACGGAGACAGATACAATACACATAGAATACAAAAAGAATATTCAAAAATCCAAAGAAATAAAACACAGAATTTTTTTTTTTCAGAGGTGATATTTTTATTTTTATTTCTATTTTATTTTTTATTTTCAATGTATTTGCGCATGTAAATATACTGTAAAAAAGAGATCAAAGAAAAAGGATTTACTTGCGTGGAAAAACTGAGGTTTTTAAACCTCCGACCACCGTCAATGGTGGCACGTGGCACGTGTGGGACGGTAGCCCCAGAAGATCGATGGTCATATTCCATCAAGGGAGGGGGGATTCAGAGTTTTTTTTAAGCTTTTTTTAAAAAAAAAACTGTTTTAAAAATGATTTTTAAGCCGAATTTTTACTTATATAACATAGAGGAAACATTGCTATTTTAGCTTAACCTAAAAAGCGCAAAATGACGTCGTTCGGGGCTAAGGGATCCTCGCATTGACCCAAAAACCCGGGCAGGATCTGCGCATTTTTATTAATGGTCTAATTGCCATTTTAGTCCTTCCGCATTTTTTATTTTTTTAAATTTCGTTTAATTTCATTTTTTATTTTTAATTTGGCCCTAAAAGTTTAATTACTTTCCAATTCAGTCCCTCGGGCTCTTTAAAGGCTGGGATCAAAACATCGTAGTTTTTAAATTTGGCCTAATTGCCATTTTAACCCCTATTTTCTTTGTTTTATTTTATTTTTATCCTTTTATTTTTTTTTATTATTTTACATTGTATTTAATTATTTATCATATTAAATATTCTATATTATTTTCCTATATTTATTAATTTATTAATATTACGAAATTCACATATATATATTTTATATCTACTATTTTTATATATATATATTTTTATATATATATTTTTATATAAAATTATTATATACTATTTATTAATTATTTTTTATTATATATAGTTATTTATACATGTATTAAATTATATATTTATTATAAGTATTTTTTTACTTCTAATTTTTGTTATTATATATATACATATATTAAACCATTTTAAAAATCATCACATTCTTTTTATTCAATGTTTAAATATGTTATTCTTTTTTTTTTCATCTAATTTTGTTGTTTCGTGAAAATTTTAATTTTTGCTATTTACTTTATATTACATGTTTATTTATTTATATTCTTTAGACCGTTTATCATTGTTTAACATAGTTTATTATATATTTATGTTATATTATTCTTTTATTATTCATTGTTAGTATAATTTGTAATTATGTAAAATTGCTATTAAATATGTAGGTTGTATACTCAAACCATTGTTTTATAAAAATCCTTTCTTGATGCATTTTTAATAATTTTAAAAAAAATATAGTGATATATGATATTTGGGGACTTCGAGAAGAATTGTGCCCTAATTCACTGGGTTTCGATTTTTCTCGTGGAACTTAAGGTATTAAATATCCCTTCTCTTTTAAAATCAAAACTTACAGATTTCAAATTGAAAACTTATTCTTGGGAATTCAAAACATTGTGTCATAACTTACTGGATATGATGTCTTGTATCTCGAGGTAGGAATCTTCTAAAATAAAGACGTGCCTAGTTTCGAAGTCGCCAGATGCTATATCCTAACTTACTAGGTATAGTGTTTTGTTTCTTTGAGATAGGTAAGTTTAGGTTTTCTCTTTTCTAATAAAAGGATCCCTCTGAAATTTTTCAAAATTTCAACATTAGAACATGATTTTATCGATTAGGTACCAATTTTGGGTGTTATGAAGATGCTAACCCTTTCTCATATGTAACCAACTCCCGAACCCATTTTTCTTGTTTTTTCGTGGACCAAAATCAGTATTTTAAAATGTTTTTTTAGGTGATCCAATCACACTTAAATAAAAAGGGACTGGTGGCGACTCTCATTTTTGTTTTTTAAAGTCGATTCCCCATTTTTAAAATCAAATTTTAAAATGGTTTCGACAAGTTGTATGGAATTTTACTATATTGACTATGCAGTTCCTCCATTTAGAAAGTCCCTGAGTCCTCTAAGGGATCATGCCTGGTGCCATTCAACTTCTGACTACCGAACAATCTTCCAAATGCTTTTTTGTTGTGGGTTGGGAGTTGGAGTCCTGTGCTCTAGTTATGGCAACTCAGGATCACACCACCTTGTCAGCAGCTTCTAGTGTCCCTCAACCAGATTTACAAAGACTTCTAGATGAATTTGCTGATGTTTCTTAGGAACCAAGTGGCTTACCCCTTCCTTACTTATAGGACAACAATATTCCTCTAAAAGATGAGGGTTAGGTGGTGAAAATTAAACCTTATAGGTCCCCTGCTGTTCAAAAAAATGAAATGGAAAAGTTGATTTAAAAGAAGTTTTAAGCAGGGATCATCAGAGATAGTAATATCTCGTTTGCTTCACCTATATGGTTAAGAAGAAGGGTGGGTTCTGTTGATTACAATCAACTTAAGCAACTCACCATTAAAAACAAATTTGTCATTCTTGTTATAGAAGAGTTGTTGGATAAACTTGGTCAGGCTATTTTTTTCCTTCAAGTTAGACTTAAGATCTAACTATCAGCGAATTTGGGGAGCCGGTATTTATAAAAAAAACCTTCAAAACACATTAAGGCCATTATAAATTCTTAATTATGCCTTTTAATCTTACGAATGCTCCTTCAATTTTTCAAGCATGGATGAATGTTGTGTTTAAACCACTATAGCGGAAGTCAATCCTTGTTTGCATTAGTGATATCTTGGTCTACTCAGTTTCTTGGTCTGACCATTTATCACATCTTCTAGAGGTTTTGAAGTTGTTGAGTGTTGCCAAAAAAAGTAAGTGTAGCTTTGGCACTTTCGGGATTAAGTACCTAGGCCATGTCATTTTTAAAGGGGCGCGCAATGGCTATGGATTGTTCTAAGGTAGAATGTGTGTTGGTGTTAAGATCAGCTACCAGCAACAATCAGCTAAAGCTTGAGCAACAAGGCTCGAGGCTTGCAGTAGAAGAAAGAAAGAAGAAATTTGCTTTTGAAAATAAAAGAAAACGAGAAGAAAGAAAGATGGAGCATAAAATGAATGAAATTAGATGTTTTTCATTTTGAAGCAAAGTTGGCATAATGCCTTTACCTATATCAGCTATTGACAATGCAAATCAAAGCTAGTTTTTACCTAATACTCACCTAATCCCACTAATTACATAAAAGTAAGCAAAGCTTAACTTGTAAGCTTGAACAAAGCTGATATGTCAGCTCATTCACTTCCTAAATTCATCAAATATCAACCTATCATAGTTTCAAGTGAACTAAATTACATTACATTGACTAAGCATTACAAAACAAACAAAATGAACACTTGTTCTACATGAAATAAAAGTTCTAGCATGGCCTTGGTTCATGGCCACCATTGATGCTTTACGTGCTGCTTCCTTGGTGCTGTAAGGCCTGCATGGATGGCCAGCTTCTAACACTCCTCCTTGGTCTCCAAGCAGCTAACTCCTAGCTCCTTTCTTAGTTTAATGAACCTTGTTGCATTGAGGGCCTTGGTGAAAATATCGGTAATCTGATTCTCAGAATTGCAATGAATCAGCTCCCCTTCTTGAGCTTGCTCCATCTCCCTTACCATATGTAGCTTGATACTGAAGTGTTTGGTTCTACCATGGAAGACAGGGTTCTTTGTAATTGCAACAGCAGACTTGTTATCACATAGGATCTCTGTTGCTCCCCCTTGTTGTAGGTTTAGATTAGTTAGAATTTTCCTTAGCCATATGGCTTGATTCACTGCAGCAGCAGTAGTAGCAAAATATTCAGCTTCTGTTGTTGATTGTGCTACCAAATTTTGCTTCCTCGAGCTCCAACAAAACATGCCTGAACCAAGGGTGAAAGCATATCTAGAAGTACTCTTCATATCATCACTCGAACTAGCCCAGTCACTGTCAATAAAGCCTTTCAGCTTTTGTATAACACTGCATAATTGAGAGTGCCCTTGATATATCTTAGTATACCCTTTTTGCTACTTAAAAGTGTTGTTCATTGCAGCAATACATGAACCTTGATAACATGGCAACAACAAACATAATATCAGGCCTAGTTGCTGTCAAATACAACAGGCAACCAACTAGGCTCCTATAGGTAGAGGCAACCAACTAGGCTCCTATAGGTAGACTCACTGACTTGTTTATAAGCCCATTGGCTTGACAACTTCATTCCAACATCCATAGGTGTGCTGGTTGGCTTGCAGTTCTCCATAGAGAATTTGCTTAGGATCTTGGCAGCAAATGTCTTCTATCCCAAGAAGATCCCACTTTGAGTATGCAACACTTCCATTCTAAGGAAATATGTCATCTGCCCTAAGTCAGACATTTCAAACATATCTTCCATTTTGGCTTTGAAGTTAGTCAACATAGCTTGGTCTCCTCCTGTCACCAAGAGGTCATCAACATATAGGGACACAATAAGCTAAGTTTCAGCATGTTCCTTCTTGACATACAGTGTTGGCTCAGTAATGCTCCTCTCAAATCCCAAGCTTATCAAATAGTTATCAATTCGTGCATACCAGGCTCGATGGGCCTGTTTCAGGCCATATAGTGCCTTTTTAAGCCTATAAACCATGTGCTCTTTGCCTAGGACAACAAAGCCTTGAGGCTGGTCAATGTAAATCTCTTCTTCAAGAAAGCCATTGAGAAAAGCTGACTTAACATCAAGTTGGTGTATGCACCATTACTTTTGTGCTGCCAAAGCAACTAGCAATCTTATGGTGTCAAGCCTGGCTACTGGTGCAAAGGTCTCTATGTAGTCTAAGCCATACTTTTGACTAAACCCCTTGACAACCAGCCTAGCCTTCAGCTTGTTTAGACTTCCATCAGCATTCTGTTTGGCTCGATAGACCTATTTGACACCAATGATCTTCCTGTTTGTAGGCCTTTCAACCAGGTACTATGTTTGGTTATTCTCAATCGTTCTAATTTCTTCAATCATTGCAGCCTTCTAGCCTTGGTGTGCTTCAGCCTCTTTAAAACAATTTGGCTCCACAATGGCCACTTGTGCCCTTTGATAAATTTCTGCCAAGGATCTTGTTCCCCTGACTGGTACAACATCAAAGTCCATTTCTGGACCAACTTGTTCAGGCTCAATCTGATCAGCCATCAATTCATTAGAGGTTGCCTCTGCCTCATTCTTCTCCCAGTTTCAACATGCCTTCTCATCAAATACAACATCTCTGCTCACTTGAACCCTTTTTGTTGAAGGATCTAAGATCCTATAACCCTTCTTAACTGAGCTGTAGCCTACTAGAACACCGGGTTGGGCCCTCTTTGATAGCTTGTCCCTCTTCACAGATGGCACTTGTGCATAGCATAGGTAGCCAAAGGTTCGAAAATGATGGCTTAAACCCGAACCAAGCTTCAAAAGGTGTCTTGTGTGCTAAGGCTTTTGTTGGAAGCCTATTTTGAAGATAAACAACAGTGTTGACTGCTTTAGCCCAAATGGTTCTTGCCATGTTCTTCTCAAATAGCAAGCACCTAGCCATATCTATAAGACTTCTATTTTTCCTTTCACTTACTCTATTCTGTTGAGGAGTATAGACATTAGTCAACTGATGCTTGATGCCTGCATTCTCACAATGAGCTTGAAACTGAGTTGAGGTATACGCAGTCCCATTGTCTTACTTGATGGTTTTGAGCTTGCAGCCAGTTTCATTTTCAACAGCTGCCTTGAACTTCAGAAACACCTGAGTCACTTCTGATTTTTGCTTTAAGAAATAAATCCAGCAATATCTTGAATAATCATCAATATACAAGATGAAATACCTATTTCCACTGAGTGATTCAGTCTTCATGGGACCACTCACATCAGTGTGCATAAGTTGAAGCTTTTCTGAAGTTCTCCAGGCTTGATTCAAAGGAAATGGATGCCTGGCTTATTTTCCTAGCTAGCACACTTCACAAACATCATCATTACTCACTGAGTTGGTGAAGTTTTCAACCAGTTCTTCACCGATCATCTTGGACATTGACCTGAAGTTTGCATGCCCAAGTCTTTGATGCCAAAGCTTGGACTCATCAGTTGAGGCTGTGTAGGCTGAATTTGAGCCACTTGACCAGTTCACTTCAAAAAATTTATCAGTCATAGTGACTGTCATAAGGTTTGATCCACTTGGATCAATAATTTGACATTCCTTGCCTTTGAACACTTCTGAATAGCCCTTATCCAGGAGTTGAACTATGCTGAGCAAGTTTCTATCGATTTCAGGTACAAAGAGTACATTAGAGATGAGCTTGTTACCTGTGGGAGTGCATATTAACACATCCCCTTTACCTCCAGCCTTGATGAACTGGCCATTACCTACTTTAACCTTTGTTTGACAGCTCCTATCCAAGGTCTTGAAGATGGTTTCATCAGGTGACATGTGGTTAGTGTAGCCACTGTCAAGGAGCCATCCTTTTAAGTCTTTCTTCTGACCATCTGAGCATGACACAGCAAAGACATGCTCTTCATGATCACTATCTTCTTCTGCTACTCGAGCCTTAGTCTTTGGCTGTTGATGTTAAGCCTGCCTGGGTCAGCCCTTGTTCTTGCAAACCCTTTCAACATGGCCCTTCTTTTTGCAATACTGGCATATTGCATCCGGCTTGAACCAGCATTTATTTTCAGGATGACCTGGTCTTTTAAAATATCTGCAAAGCTACTCACCACTCCTTGCAGCATCAGACTTAGGCCTATTTTTCCAAGTCCTCTTGCCTTTATTGGTAGAGGTGCTCGAGGCAGTCTTAGCCTTGGCTTGGAAAGCACCTTCTTGGTGCTCCTCATTTCTACTGGCCCTCCTTTGCTCTTGAGCATATAGAGCATTGATGAGCCCTGTTAGAGAGATGCTGGCTAGGTCCCTTGAGTCCTCGAGAGAGGATATCTTTGCTTCATACCTTTCTGGTAAGGTAGATAGTACTTTCTCCACTATCCTTGCTTCACTGAATTGCTCTCCTAGCAACCTTATGCTATTAACCACAGCTGTTATTCTGTCTGAGTACTGCTTAACAGTTTATTCCTCTTTCAGCTTAAAATTCTCAAAATTCCTTCTCAAGTTTAAGAGCTGCTGCTGCCTGGTTCTTTCAGTGCCTTGAAACTCCCCCTTAAGTTTGTCCCAGGCCTGCTTTGGTGTTTCACAGGCCATGATCCTGGTGAAAATAACATCAGATACACAGTTCTGAATGCATGACATGGCCTTGTGCCTTTTGGTCCTCTCTTCAGCATGATGCCTCATCTGAGCCACTGTTGGATTGGCTCGAAGAGGAGCTGGCTCAGCATCGGTATTGATCACCTCCCATAGGTCGAATGCTTACAGGTAAGTCTTCATCTTCACGGCCCATATGTGGAACCCTTCACCATTGAAAATTAGTGGTGCTGCTGGAGAAAAGTTTGCATCCATTTGATTTCAAGTTTTGACAACAACAGGTCCTCTAAGACAATGGCTCTAGATACCAATTGTTGGTGTTAAGATCAACTACCAGCAACAATCAGTTGAAGCTTGAGCAACAAGGCTCGAGGCTTGCAGCAGAAGAAAGAAAGAAGAAATTTACTTTTGAAAATAAAAGGAAAACGAGAAGTAAGAAAGATGAAGCATAAAATGAATGAAATCAGATGTTTTTCATTTTGAAGCAAAGTTGGCATAATGCCATTACATATATCAGCTATTGACAATGCAAATCAAACCTAGTTTTTACCTAATACTCACCTAATCCCACACTTAAGGTTTTGCTTGTCCTCAAGCAAAATTCTCAACTTACAATTAAAACGAACTTTCCATGATTCATAATTCCTATTGAAAATGCCTTATCCTAATTCATAGATAATTTATACATGGATAATTTAACTCAAAGAGTCCTAAAGATTCAAACAAGATAAGTCATACATTTGTGGCATGAAAACATAGGTGTTTCCCTTCATCTAAATAATTACCTCCTGATTCAAAATCGACAAGGATTGACATCCTCACAAAAGATTCACTCAAATCAATCTAAAGTGTTTTAAGGTTTAGGGAAAAGCACTCATAAGTCGAACCTGAAAAGTTAATCCCATAGGCTTGCCTGAAAATCAAATCTCCACCACTGTTAAAATGAGATGATAAACAGATCAAAAGGTCTTTGTTAGGGTTGTAAAGGGGCTAGGGTTAAAGGTGTGGATAAAGGCTGAAATTAGAAGGTTAGAATCGAGATTGAATTGACCAGCACCTACCTAAAAATTTCTGAGATAATAATTACATCAACTGGAAATAATAAACCTACTAATACGAGTTTTTTCTTTTGATAATTTAACTTTAACAGTATAAGCTCACTCTTCATAATACTAATACTGAATATACTTTGATTTTTTTTTAAGAACAAACTAATAAAGATAACTTCAACTCATAATAAAAACTTAGGTAACTAATCAAATCATATCTTGATTAAGGGGTAGTCAAAAGGAAGGGTGATAACAAATACAAAGGGTTTGGGTTATTAGTAGGTAAGTCAATAAAAAGGGTTGTTAAGATCAACGGGGTTCACTAGGGGTTAATTATGGAGGTAAGCTTTTTAGTGGGGTGAGTGGGTTAAAACCTAGGTGCCTTTATCATCTCAGTATTATCAAATCAAAAGTGTGGTCTCAACATGTACAAATGAAGCAAGTTCTAGAATAGCAGTTCATGGTTGACACACTCATAATTAATAAAGTGAGCATGAAAAAGAATATAAGCTCTATACGGCTCAAAATCTCACAAAAATTATGGGTGTTTTGACATCATCCTTGTAAATTTCAAACTTCAAGATAACATTTAAATTTAGGTTAACAACCTAACAAAATTTTAATTCTTGAAAAATAGACTTATCATGCTTGATTCTCTAATATTCTTCAAATTTAATTATCAATGCACAATTAACTATGACTTATTCAAAAAAAATGTCAACAAAAATCATAAATCATTAGAAATTTCATCCTAATTTGTAACATGAGGAAATTACTTCAAGACAAGATATCATTCAGGGATTTGAGAATAATGAAAAAGGTTAGGCACCTTCTCAAAATAACTATTCACCTCCCACACTTAAGATGTACATTGCCCTCAATGTACAAAGATAGATAATATTTCTATTTTTATAGAATTCAAAAGTGAGGGTGAGAGGTACTCCCTGAATTCTTGGGCGGGTTCCGTGGAGGATGTGGCAAATACGGCGAAGGCATCGGTATGGTGGTGGTGTTGGTTCCCGAGCTTTGTGCTAGATGAATTAATTGGGGAACTCGTGAAGGATTAGGCAGGGGTTATTAAGACATAATATAAATAAACTAAATATATAATTAAAGAAAAGCAAGCTAAAGGGAAGGAGACTAAGAAGAAAACTAAAATGAAAAGAAAATAGTAATGGACTATGAAGTCCTTATTGAAGGATGGTTCGCAAGATGGGAATCAACACTAAGGTTGGGGATGTGATGGCAGTGGCGGAAGTGAAGAGGTTATCGTGGTGGTCGGCGTGATTCCCAGGCAGCCTGGCGAACCTGATACTAAGAAACTAAAAGAAAATTAAACGAATAGAGCAGAAGAGAAGTATAGATAAGGAAATTGAAGAAAAAGAGAAAAGAAAGTTAAAAACTATATGGTCTCAAAGACCCCTGGCTTATTGTTTGGACAAAGCTGCCGGCATGAACTCATGTGAATCATTCTCTTTTGAGGAGTTTGGCCTTTTACGCTTCTTTGGCATGGTTCCGGTATAGCTCAAGAATTTAGACACTGTTCCTAAGGGAAAGAGAGAGATTTTGAAAAAAGGAAAGGAGGAACAAAGAGATGGCGAAAGGGAGAAGGGCTGTGGGTTTATATAGAATTTCAAATCTGGCACGTTCCCATGCCCGTGGACCGAGGGTGTGTCGATTCACATGGCCTGTTCGCACGGCCGTGTGCCTAGGCGTGTTGGCTGTCCATGGCCGTTCTTTCCCAAGCCACGCCCGTTTTCGACAAGTCAGTATATTGGCACCGGGTTGAGGGCACTGGCGTTGATCGCTGAAATCAGAGTTTTAAAAATTTATAAAAGAAGGGTCGAACCTGTAGACTACTCTGACAACGATTTAGAGGAAAGTGTACTTATCGAACAGTAGTATAGCTTAAGCAAGACCAGATTGTCAAACCCAAAGGAACTAAAAGTACTATTACTAACCTTTTTCTTATTATTTAGCCTTAAAAATAGAGTGAAGTTGGTTTAAACTAAACTTACGACGACTAGACCAAAGACTTAAAAACAACAAGAACAAATTGGAAATTAACTCGAAGAAACACTCAATTGATTACGACGATACCCTAAGGAAGAATCCACCTAGACTCCTCTTGTTATTAATTCCAAATTATATGACTTATTTACTTAGTTTGATCCGTGAGACTCCCTAACGTATATTAAACCCTCTCTCGAGGCGAATAAAATCTAACCCTAGGTTAATTAATGGAACTCTCGTTCGCTTATAATAACCCCCTAGAATAGCAGTAAATCGATCAATGGATTCCCATATTAGGTTTCACCCTAATTCGGCAAAATCTCATAACCCTATCTCTAGGCGCTCGATCACCTCCGCTTAATTATGTTAGATATTCTCTTAGGCAGGGTCTATTCCTCCTCCACCTAAGCATATTAGATTTTGGATTAAGCAACATAATTAAGAACAAACCAAGAAATCATCATATAACTTAAGAAATCAAATAACAAAATTCATCTAGGCTTCATCCCCTTCAGGTATCTGAGGGGTTTAGTTCATAACTAATAAAGAAAACATCTCAAGAGAAAAGATAAAACAAAACATAAGAACTCCCTAAAACTCCCTGAAGGAATTGAAGAAGAATTCTGCAGTCTTGAGTATAATTCCAGCTTCTTGGGATGATCAACTGGCTATCCTCGCGTTACTCCCACAAATATGACCTTGCAGGCTCTATTTTTTGACCTTAGTCAACTCCCCTAATCAGGTGGACCTTAGGGGATATTTATAGGCTCTTGGAATGCGATTCTTTCTCTCCAAGTATCCTTTCCCGAATGGAATTCATAGGGTGATTGCTGAAATCAGAGTTTTAAAAATTTATAAAAGAATGATCGAACCTGTAGACTACTCTGACAACGATTTAAAGGCAAGTGTACATATCGAACAGTAGTATAGCTTAGACAAGACCGGATTGTTGAACCCAAAGGAACTAAAAGTACGATTACTAACCTTTTTCTTATTATTTAGCCTTAAAAATAGAGTGAAGTTGAATTAGACTAAATTTACGACGACTAGACCAAAGACTTAAAAACAACATGAACAACTTGGAAAATAACTCGAAGAAACACTCAATTGATTACAACGATACCCTAAGGAAGAATCCACCTAAACTCCTCTTGTTATTAATTCCAAATTATATGACTTGTTTACTTAGTTTGATTCGTGAGACTCCCTAACGTATATTAAACCCTCTCTCGAGGCGAATAACTTCAAACCCTAGGTTAATTAGTGGAACTCTCGTTCGCTTATAATAACCCCCTAGAATAGCAGTAAATTGATCTATGGATTCCCATATTAGGTTTCACCCTAATCCGACAAAATCTCGTAACCCTATCTCTAGGTGCTCGATCAACTCCGGTTAATTATGTTAGATCTTCTCTTAGGCAGGGTCTATTCCTCCTCCACCTAAGCACATTAGATATAGATTAAGCAACATAATTAAGAACAAACTAAGAAATCTTCATATAACTTAAGAAATCAAATAACAAAATTCATCTAGGCTTCATCCCCTTCAGGTATCTGAGGGGTTTAGTTCATAATGAATAAAGAAAACATCTCAAGAAAAAAGATAAAACAAAACATAAGAACTCCCTAAAACTCCCTGAAGGAATTGAAAAGGAATTCTGCCGTCTTGAGTATAATTCCGGCTTCTTGGGATGATCAACTGGCTATCCTCTCGTTACTCTCACAAATCTGAAGTTGCAGGCTTTAATTCTTGACCTAAGTTGACTCCCTTAATCAGGTGGACATTAGGGGATATTTATAGGCTCTTGGAACACGATTCTTTCTATCCAAGTATCCTTTCCTGAATGGAATTCGTAGGGAGGCACGGCCATGTGACATGCCCGTGTGACAGGTTTTCAGGGCGTGTTCGAACTTCTTTAATGAGGAACAGCAATGTAAGTCGAGGTAGAGGCCGTGTTCTAGATATGTAGTTCAGCACGACCGTGTGAGTCGTGGGCTAGGCCGTGTTGATTCTTTGATTTGGTCCATTTAGCTCGTTTTAAGCCCAATTTATGTTTTTTTCCTCATCGGGCGCTTTCCTGAGTATAAGACATGAAAAGAAAGGATTAAAAGCACCTTTTGACATGAATTCAAGAATAAATCATCAAAAACATGTCAAGTGTGGGATTAAAATATGTTACTTTTCCGGTTTATCAAATACCCCCACACTTAAGCTTTTGCTTGTCCTCAAGCAAAATTCTCAACTTACAATTAAAACGAACTTTCAATAATTCATAACTTCTATCGATAATGTCTCATCCTAATTCATAGATAATTTATACATGGATAATTCAATGCAAAAAGTCCTAAAGATTCAAACAAGATAAGTCATGATTTTATAGCTCGAAAATATAGGTGTCTCCCCTCTTCTTAAATAAATACCTCTTGATTCAAAATTGACAAGGACTGATATCCTCACTATAGATTCACTCAAATCACTCAAAGTGTTAAGGTTCAAAGAGGAACGCTCGGAAGTAGAACCTGAAAAGTTAATCCCATAGGCTTGCCTGAAAATCAAATCTCTACCACTGTAGTATGAGATGATTCACAAGTCAAAAGGTCTTTAATCAGGGTTGTAACGGGGCTAGGTCAAGGGTGTGGATTAAGGCTGAAATTAGAAGGTTAGAATCGAGATTGAAGGGATAAATTACCTAACTAAAAGCAATCAAACTAGAAATACTGAATAATTACATGAATTAAGACTTTAAATACTACGAGATTCTTCTAAGATAATTGAGAATTCAGACATATGGGCTCGTTTTTCATACTTCTAGGGCTAAAATTACGAATAAGCATGAATTAAAACTAGTAATAGAGCTTCTTCTTCGATAATTGGAATTTTTGAATGTACAAGCTCACTACTAATACTGAAATTACTTTGATTTTGATTTTTTTTAAGAACAAACTAATTAATTAAAATTGAGTTCAACTACTGAAATAGAATTAGGTAATAAATCAAAATCAATTCTCGATTAAGGATACTCAAAAAGAGATGGTGATAACAAATACAAAGGTCTCTGGTTTCATATTAGCTGGTGTGTCAATGAAAAGGGTTGTTAGGTTTCAATGGGGTTCACTAGGGGTTAATTATGAAGGTGGGCTTTTTATGGAGTAAGTGGGTTAAAACATAAGTGCCTTAATCATCTCTGTAAATCATCTCAAAAGTGTGGTCTCGACATGCATAAACTAGGCAAGTTCTAGAATAACAGTTCATGGTTGACATACTCATAACCAAATAAAGTGAGCATGAAAAAGAATGTATGCTCTATAAGGCTCAAAGTCTCACAAAAATTATGGGTAGTTTGACATCAACCTCATCAATTTCAAATTTCAAGATATCATTTAGATTTAGTTCAACAACCTAATTTAATTTCTTGAAAAATAGACTTATCAAGCTTGATTCCCTAGTATTTTTAAATTCAATTATCAATGTACAATTATATATGACTTAGTCTAATACATATCAATAAAATTCACAAATTATAAGAAATTTCACCTTAATTATTAATATGAGAAATATTGCTTAAAAACAAGGTTAATTTTAGGTATTTTCTTGGATTAAGTATTCACCCCCACACTTAAGATATACATTGTCCTCAATGTATAAAGATAAATAATGACTTTATAGAGATAAATCGAAAGAGAAGGGGGGAAAACTCCCTGAATTACTCATGTGCTCCTTGGAGAATGTGGAAAATGTGTGGCATGAATTGGCTTGTTGATTTTCATTAGTTGTGCTTTCCTATAGGTATAGTGAATAGGTTATTCTGCAAAGTCACTGTTCAGTGTGTTTAGATATGTGGTTAGGAATGCTGGAATAGTTAGATAGCCAGCTTAAAGTGCACCATAATAATAAAGTTTAATAATAAATAAAGATTAGAAATAAAGTTCTAAAATAAAATGAAAATAAAATAAAAAATAAAAACAAACAAGACAAATTAAGAGGACTCAGGGGTCCTCGTCGTGGGTTGGGTCCGGTGGTGGTGCTGAGGGTGAGATTTGGAGGTGCTGGCAAATTTGTTGTAATGTGGCCTCTAGCCCATCAAAGCGTCGAGCGTTGTCGGCGAAGTACAAGTCGAACTGGTCGAGTCGTGTAGAAATGTTCTCCAGTGATGGTGCTGTTCGGTGCGATCGCTGGCTCGGGTTTGGCGCCTCCTCTGAGACATCATCAGAAATATCGTAGTCGGTACTGCGGGAGGTTAGTTCCGCGATGTTTTGTGATCATCCTCATATGTCGCATAGTCTGGATGCCTTGGGGTATTATGTAACCCATCAGTGTTAGAGCGGTGATCTGGTCGTCGGTGTTGAGGAGGTTGAAGTGTCGAGCCAACCCCGTAATATAGGGTCCCATCGATGAAATCCCTTTCCTGTGGGCTTCGGTTTGATGCTGCACGCGCATGCAATGAAATATGCCAAGTCAAACACATGTCCTTCAGACATGCAGGACAGGAAGTAAATGTCGTGTTTGTTGACAACGCCGGTGCTCTTCTTTCGACCGGTGATGGTGTGCGCGAGTATGGCATGTATGTACCTTAGGGCTGAAGGAAGGGCTGTCGCTTTCGATTGACTGGGGTTGTAGGTGGCTACCGTTGTGTAGAGGATGAGCCAGCAGTCGAACGGAAGTTTGTGAGGTTCTCAGTTTAGACTAGCTGGCGGGTTTTTCACGATAAATTCTGTCGTGTAGAGGCCAAGGGCTGCTCCGAATTATGGTACACTCAATCGACGTACTTCGCCCCCCGAGACGGAATTGTATGGTGCTCGGGTCATTGAATTAAGCCATCACCATTTGCAGTGTGAATGTGGAGCAGAACTCGAGTGTAAGCTCGAGGTATGTAGGCTCATTAATTGCGAAGAAGGTTTCCCATGGATCAGTCGATAGTAGTGCTTAGATATTAGTAGCGAGCCCTACTTGTCCAACGGCTTCCCAATCAATTCGGCGTCCAGTGCCTATTAGACGATCCCTGATGGCTCTGTATCGGTCCTCCTGAGCGGCATGTGGAAAACAGAGAAACGGGTGTCGGAGTTCGGCACTTGCAAAAGAGAATCCGGGTCCTTTACGTTTCTTGCTTGGGACGGCTCTTTTGATTCGTGACGACGACATATTCCTGCAAATCAAATCCAGAATTCTCTAGTTCAACCAATATATTGCAAAATTTCCCAATTGCATCAAAGCATTAATTCAATAATCATGCAATAAAATTATTCTAACATGCATTAATTAAAAATGAATCAAGCATTGTAAATCTTTCAATTTAGAAATTTCATAAGCCCAATGAAGTAAAAATAAAAACAGGGAAAAATTAAAAAAAAAAATTGAAGTAAACAAAGAACATGTGTAAACAAGAAATAGCCTAAACTAAACAATATTAATCAAATTTTTAAACACAAAATGTCATAAAGGATAAATATGCAAAAATGGGAGGAAGATTTTAAGAAAAAGGGAACCAGCAATGGTGGTGAACGACGGGCACGGGCGGCGCGCATGTAATGGCCTGAATTTTCAGTGGTATCGGTGAATAGTGTACTAGAAAAAAAATTAATTAAAATAATTAGAATCGAAAACAAAGTATTGAGACCTCGGAGATTTTTAATCTAGCCATCAATTTAATAGTTTAATTGATAAAAGAAAGAGGGCTTAAAAGGCAAATAGACCTAAGGTCTATTTGGGCTGGACGGCAAAGGCATGAAATCAGCAAGATAATAAGGAGAATTAAGGGTAAAATTGGAATATTGCAAAATTTGCCTAATATTAAGAGGAATTATCTAGATTTCTCTTTATTCTTCTGCGTACCTATCAGCAAAAACACTATAGAAGGGTTTCTTTAAGCTGGTTTTTCATATCTTTACTGCAAGTCAGTTCAATTCTTGATTATTTCTTGAAATTTCTGTGTTTTTGTGACTTTTGCAACTAGGTCCACTTGTTGAATTCATTAGTTTTAGGTTTTATGAAAGAAGTTGAAAGTTTCTATGAATATGTGCTGGAAGTATATGATGGTTTAGTATGGAATAGAGATTTAAAGTGTTTGTATGCTGATTTTATTGAAAGAATTGAATAGAAAGTGAATGTTTGGGACTTAATTTTAAAATAATTTGAAGTTCAGGGTTTATGTGGAAATTCTGAATTTCAATAGTTGTGAAATAACTTATAATGTCTAGGTAAAGTATTAGTTTAGAGAAAATTAGCTCAATTTAGGGGTAATTGAGCAAGGACTGAATTATATGAATTGTAGAATTTGGGACAAAATAGAAATCAATATGTTATACTACATTAGTTTTGGACAGCGGCAGTTGTCTAAATTTGAAAAATCACCAAAAATGGTAGAAATTGAATTAGAAGTTGAGTGAGATATAGAATTAAAGCTTGATGAGTCTATTTTCATATAGAAGAAACAGAGCAGGCAAAGGAAGTCTAAATATTGGGAGATTTAAATTTTTGTACGACTGGTTTAGAATAACTTTGAGATCCCCTGTTCTTATTTTAGAAATTCACTAAACATTGTAGAAAAAGAATTATGAGTTATAATTTATATTTTTGTATTACTTAGTGAGACTATTTTCATTGGAAATAATCAAAAACACTATATGAAAATCATACTATGAGAAAATGGATTTTTAGTGAAGAGAGGTCAGAGCTGTCAGACTGTGTAACAGGGGAGAACTTAACTAATAAACTATACTAATTGGCCGTACCAAAAATTCTGGAAAAATTATTGTAAGAAGAAATGTGAGTCTAGTTTCAAAGAAAATTTACAGATCTTAATTTGAAGTTCTGTATCTCAGGATAAAAATAATTTAGTGACTATGATACGGATGGATAGCTTGAATATCCGTATTGGAAAATAGTGAAATTATAAATAATGTTACCTATATGCAGGTTATAAACATTAAGGATGTGAAATAGAGTAAAAGTGAAGTCGATACTGACAAATGAATGATGTTACAATGATAGATCGAGAACCCGAAGCAAGTCGAGGAAAGGAAAAAGTAGCTGATTAGTCCCTGAATTTTCACAAATTCTACAAATCGACCCAGGTAAGTTCATATGGCTGAAAATTAATGATTGAATGTTAATTTCATGAATTATACAATGTATGATGAGATATATGTATTGTTGAATTGAGAATAAAACAACAATGCGAAAACCAAATAAAATGATCAAATTGAGTGGAGCAACGGATTTGAATACTTCTGATCAGTGACAAGTGAAACTGAAAAGTGGTAGCTTCGGCTACCTGATTAGTGAAAAGTGGTAGCTCCGACTACCTGATCAGTGAAAAATGGTAGCTCTGGCTACCTGATCAGTGGAAAGTGATAGCTCCGGCTACCTGATCAGTGAATAGTACTAGCTTCGGCTACAAGTGACAAGTGACAAGTGATAAGTGATAGCTTTAGCTACGCTTATCTGATCAGTGATAAGTGATCATACATAAAACCATAGTTATACTATGGCAAAAGTGGAAGTGAAGTACTCAATTTTCCGTAACCGTTCCCTAATTTGATTAAGAATGGTAAGTGACAAAAGAGCCCAAAATAGGTGAATGGATAAGTGGTAGTGAGTTTATATATGAGGACTCACCAAATTGTGGTTGACAGGTGAACTTATAAATTGCGTATAATGCATAAGTGTATGAATGTTTGGTAAGATTTATATTTTATGCCTATGAACTTACTGAGTTTCTATAAACTTACTTGAGTGTTTTCAATGTCTCATGTAGATTGACGTAAAAATATACGGAGGATCGGATCAACACTGAGGATCACACTATCAAGATTGTCTTCGGTAGCTTTTGTAAATTTCCTTTCTGATTTATATGGCATGTATATGGTTTGATGGTTATATAAATACCAAAACTTATTTAATGAATATGTATTAAATTAAAAAGTGATGAATATGTTAAATAGTACAATTATAATAAAAGTATGATTTGGTAATGACTCATACCCTATTCCGGCGACGAATATGGGTAGCGGTGTTACATTTAGTTGTACCAGAGCCCGGTTTAGTCGGTTCTCAGAATATTTGTGATGTGTAAAGTGTTAGAAATACATGCCATATAAGTCTCTGATAGTGTGATGTGTATGATCCGATCTAATCTTTGTTATTTTTATAGATATTCTCCGATTATAAAGATGTCAAATAGACCTGAACGTACTGAGCAGGAAGAAGTTAATAGTAGAATACAGATTTCTGAACAAGCAACAAGCAACAAGCAGTGATGTTCCGATTTCCCTAATGCGAGAACAAGAATTAAAGAATATGATTTATGGGATTATGAATCAGTGGTATACTGAAACAATGCAAGAAACAAATCAAGCTCCGCCACCTCCTCCCACCACTGCTCCATCAGTGGTACCCCCGGTTGCTCCTCCAACTCCTACAATGAGTGAATCCAGTAAGCGTTCTCCATTGGAAAGACTTAGAAAACTTGGAGCCGAAGAATTTTGGGGAAGGACTGATGATGACCCCGTCAAAGCTGAATACTGGTTACAAAGTTTGATAAGAAGTTTTAAAGAAATGGCTTGCCCACTAGATGATTATTTGAGATGTGCTGTGTCCATATTGAAAGAAGAAGCTTATAGTTGGTGGATTGAGGCCGTGGTACCGATAGAAAAAATTTCTTGGGAATTTTTCCAAAATGAATTTAAGAAGAAATATGTGGGAAGACGATATTTGGATAAAAAGAAAAGGGAATTTCTTGATCTACGGCAAGGAAATAAGTCAGTGACTGAATACGAAAGAGAATTTGTCTACCTCAGCAAATATGCTCGATATATTGTACCTACTGAAGAAGAAATGTGTATCAGATTTGAAGAAGGGTTAAATGATGAGATTAGAATGATGATTGGGGGCAATGAAATACGGGAGTTCGTTGTTCTGTCAGACTGTGCTCAAAAGCTGGAAGAAGTATATAACAGAAAAATACAGCGGGATCGAAAAAGTAAAGAGTCATTTAAAAGAGGTGCTTCTAAGTCATTTTTAGATTTGCCGGTAAAGAAATCTAGAGAAGAAATTAGTTGAGCTACATCAATGCCGGGAAAATTAGGTAGAGGTAGATCAAGAGAAATTAATTTCAAGGTATTTGATAGACCTGCAGCAAGTGTGAGCAGTGTTCAGAATACTCCTCGACCTAAGTGTCAAAATTGTGGAAGACATCATTTTGGTGAATGCAAAACTTAGATAGAGGCTTGTTATAAATGTGGGGCTACTGATCATCTTATTCGAGATTGTCCCCAGTTGCAAAAAGATGAAGTGAAACAGAAAGAGATACAAAGAATCACATCCTAAAGAAGTAGACGTTCGGGCCAGAGCAGTGCTACAGGGACTACCCATTCGGGTATGAGAGAATCAGTTAGTCGATCAGAGAATAGGGCACTAACACGTACTTATGCCATTCGAGCAAAGGAAGAGGCTACGGCTCCTGATGTAATTGCTGGTACTTTCTATATTTATGATATTACTGTTTATGCATTGATAGACCCTGGGTCTACTCATTCATATATTTGTGCGATGCTAGCATCTGAAAAGAAACTATCTGTTGAGCCTACTGAATTTGATATACAAGTCACTAATCCATTAGGTCAAAGTGTAATAGTTAATTTGATATGTCGTAATTGTCCACTGAAAGTGAAAAGCTATGAACTCTCCGCTGATTTGATGTTGTTACCCTTTCGATAATTTGATATTACTTTGGGGATGGACTGGTTAATGAAACATGATGCGGTAGTGAATTGTCGTGATAAACAGATCAGTTTGAAATGTCAAATAGGGGATGTAATATCAGTTGGGTCTGAAAATATGGGAGATACAGTCAAAATTATTTCAGCTCTCTCTGCTCAGAGGTTATTACGCAAAGGAAACGAAGCATTCTTGGCCTATACTTAGGGTTCCGACTTAAAGCTTGAATAAGTGCCAGTGGTGAATGAATTTTCTGATGTGTTTCCTGAAGAGTTACCCGATTTACCACCTGATAGAGAAGTTGAATTTGTAATTGATGTGATTCCCGGAACAGCTCATATCTCAGTAACACCGTACAGAATGGCTCCAGCAGAATTAAGAGAGTTGAAGACGCAGTTGCAGGAGTTATTAGATAAAGGGTTCATTAGACTGAGTATGTCGCCTTAGGGTGCACCTGTCTTGTTTGTGAAAAAGAAGGACGGTTCTTTAAGACTGTGTATAGATTACAAGTAGTTAAATAGGGTAACGATAAAGAATAAATATCCTTTGCCTCGTATTGATGATCTATTTGATCAGTTGAAAGGTGCTGCAGTATTTTCCAAGATAGACCTTCGATCCGGGTATTATCAGTTGAAAGTTAAAGAGTGTGATGTGCCGAAAACTACCTTTCGAACTTGGTATGGTTACATGAATTTTTGATGATGCCATTTGGTTTAACCAATGCTCCTGCTACCTTTATGGATTTGATGAATCGAATTTTTCAATCATATTGTGTTCATTGATGATATGTTGATTTATTCAAAGACAGAGTCTGAACATGCACAACATTTAAGAATTGTATTACAGATTTTACGGGAGAAACAGTTGTATGTGAAATTCAGCAAATGTTAATTTTGGCTTCATGAAGTTGCATTTTTGGGTCATATTGTATCAGCTGATGGAATTAGAGTGGATCCAAGTAAGGTATCGGCAGTGATAAATTGGAAAGTTCTGAAGAATGTTACTGAAGTATGGAGTTTTCTAGGACTGGCAGGTTATTATCGTCGATTTGTCAAAGATTTTTCAAGGATTACCTTACCGTTGACTCAATTACTACAAAAGAATATTGAATTTATATGGTCAGGTGAATGTCAGCAGAGTTTTGATCAGTTGAAAAAGATGTTGACAGATGCTCTAAGTATTGACTCAACCAGAATCGGGTGTACAGTTTGTGGTATACAGTGATGCGTCTCTGAATGGTTTGGGTTGTGTACTTATGTAGTCAGGTAAAGTGGTGGCATATGCTTCTCGGCAATTGAAACCGCACTAGAAGAATTATCCTACACATGATTTGGAATTGGTAGCGATCGTGTTTTCTTTGAAGATATGGAGACATTACTTATATGATGAGAAATGTTACGTGTATACTGATCATAAAAGCTTGAAGTATTTAATGAATCAGAAAGAGTTAAATCTGAGGCAGAGACGATGGATAGAGTTGCTGAAAGATTATGATCTTGTCATTGACTATCATCCAGGGAAAGCAAATGTCGTAGCTGATGCACTTAGTCGGAAATCATCATTATTTGCATTACGGGCATTGAATGCTCATTTATCTATTAATGAAGATGGTTCTGTACTAGCAGAATTAAAAGCTAAACCTGTGTTCTTTCAACGGATTTGGGAGTTACAAGATGAAGACCCAAAGTTGATGTCGAAACGACAGATGGTTCAAGATGAGTTAAGCTCAGAATACTCCATTGATGAGTATGGTATGTTATATTATCGTAATAGGATTTGTGTTCCGAATAACTTAGACTTGAAAAATGATATTTTATCAGAGGCTCACAGTAGTATGTATTCTATTCACCCGGGTAGTACAAAAATGTATTGTGATTTGAAGAAAATGTATTGGTGGCCCAGAATGAAATGAGAAATCTGTGACTATGTAGCAAGATGTTTAATTTGTCAGTAGGTGAAAGCCGAGCATCAAGTCCCGACAGGGTTGTTACAGCCCATTATGATTCCAGAGTGGAAATGGGAACATGTCACGATAGATTTTGTATCTGGATTACCAGTAACTCCGAAGAAGAAAGATTCAATATGGGTGATTGTTTATCGGTTAACTAAATTAGCACATTTTATTCCAGTCAGAGTAGATTATCCACTTGAAAAGTTAACGGAGTTATATGTGTCAGAGATAGTGAGGTTACATGGGGTGCCAACATCTATTATTTTAGATTGAGATCCGAGATTTACCTCGAGATTTTGGGGTAAATTACAAGAAGCTTTGGGCACCAAATTAAATTTCAGCACAGCTTTTCATCCCCAGACAGACGGGCAGTCAGAGCGAGTGATTCAAATTTTAGAAGATATGTTAAGGTGCTGTATACTTGAGTTTGGTGGCAGCTGGGAAAGGTATTTACCTTTAACTGAATTTGCTTAGAATAATAGTTATCAAACTAGTATTAAAATGGCACCTTTTGAAGCTCTTTATGGAAGAAAGTGTTGAACTCCATTATATTGGTCTGAATTAAGTGAACTGAAACTAGTAGGAGTGGACTTGATTCGATAAACCGAAGAAAAAGTTCGTATTATTCGAGAATGTTTAAAAATTGCATCCGATCGGCAAAAATCATATGCTGATTCGAAGAGAAGAAATATAGAGTTTAATGTAGGTGATCGTGTATTTTTGAAAGTGTCACCGTGGAAAAAAGTTTTACTATTCGGTAGAAAGGGAAAACTCAGCCCACGATTTATCGGGCCATATGAAATTATTGAAAGAATCGGTTCGGTAGCTTATAGATTGGCTTTGCCTCTGGAGCTTGAAAAGATTCATAATGTGTTCCATGTATCTATGTTGAGACGGTACAGATCAGATCCATCACATGTAATTCCTCATATGGAAATAGAGCTCCAACCTGACATGACTTATTCAGAGGAACCGGTGAAAATTCTAGCTCAGGAAGTTAAAGAGTTGAGGAACAAACATGTACCACTAGTTAAAGTGTTATGGAATCGACATGGATCGAAGGAGGCAACCTGGGAGACGGAGGAATTGATGAGACTTCAATATCCGAACTTATTTACAGGTACGAAATTTCGAGGACGAAATTTCCAAAAAGAGGGGAGAGTTGTAATGGCCTGAATTTTCAGTGGTATCGGAACAGTGATTCGAGGTCACTAAATCCGACAAGTGAGTAGAAAATATTATTAATTTAGTGAATATAAGTTCATGTGAAGTTAGGAAAATTTTTGTTTTGAAATAGTGAATAGTGTACTAGAAAAAAATTAATTAAAATAATTAGAATCGAAAACGAGGTATCGAGACCTCGGAGATTTTTAATCTAGCCATAAATATTTTAAAAATATTTATGGAGTGTTAATAAGTTAGTATTAAAGTTTCATCAAGAAATTTTAAAGTTCTGATAGTTAATTGAGCAAAAAGGACTAAATTGTAATAAATACAAAATTATGGAAAATGATTAAATAGTTTAATTGATAAAAGAAAGAGGGCTTAAAAGGCAAATAGACCTAAGGTCTATTTGGGCTGGACGGCAAAGGCATGAAATCAGCAAGATAATAAGGAGAATTAAGGGTAAATTTGGAATATTGCAAAATTTGCCTAATATTAAGAGGAATTATCTAGATTTCTCTTTATTCTTCTGCGTACCCATCAGAATAAACACCATAGAAGGGTTTCTTTAAGCTGTTTTTTCATATCTTTATTGCAAGTCAGTTCAATTCTTGATTATTTCTTGAAATTTTTGTGTTTTTGTGACTTTTACAACTAGGTCCACTTGTTGAATTCATTAGTTTTAGGTTTTATGAAAGAAGTTGGAAGTTTCTATGAATATGTGCTGGAAGTATATGATGATTTAGTTTGGAATAGAGATTTAAAGTGTTTGTATGCTGATTTTATTGAAAGAATTGAATAGAAAGTGAATGTTGGGGACTTAATTTTAAAATAATTTGAAGTTAAGGGTTTATGTGGAAATTCTGAATTTCAATAGTTGTGAAATAACTTATAATGTCTAAGTAAAGTATTAGTTTAGAGAAAATTAGCTCAATTGAGGGGTAATTGAGCAAGGACTGAATTATATGAATTGTAGAATTTGGGACAAAATAGAAATCAATATGTTATACTACATCAGTTTTGGACAGCAGTTGTCTAAATTTGAAAAATCACCAAAAATGGTAGAAATTGAATTAGAAGTTGAGTGAGATATATAATTAATCTTGATGAGTCTATTTTCATATAGAAGAAATAAAGCAAGCAAAGGAAGTCTACATATTGAGATATTTAAATTTTTGTACGACTGGTTTAGAATAACTTCGAGATCCCCTGTTCTTACTTTAGAAATTCACTAAAACTTTTAGAAAAAGAATTATGAGTTATAATTTATATGTTTGTTTTACTTAGTGAGTCTATTTTCATTGGAAATAATCGGAAACACTATATGAAAATCATACTATGAGATAATTGATTTTTAGTGAAGAGAGGTCAGGGCTGTCAGACTGTGTAATAAGGGAGAACTTAACTAATAAACTGTACTAATTGGACATACCAAAAATTCTGGAAAAATTATAGTAAGAAGACATGTGAGTCTAGTTTCAAATAAAATTTATGGATCTTAATTTGAAGTTCTGTATCTAAAGATAAAAATAATTCAGTGACTGTGATATGGATGGACAGCTTGAATATTCGTATTGGAAAATAGTGAAATTATAGATAATGTTACTTATATACGGGTTATAAACATTAAGGATGTGAAATAGAGTAAAAGTGAATTCAATACTGATAAATGAATGATGTTACAATGATAGATCGAGAACTCGAAGCAAGTCGAGGAAAGGAAAAAGTAGCTGATTAGTCCCTGAATTTTCACAAATTCTACAAATCGACCCAGGTAAGTTCATATGGCTGAAAATTAATGATTGAATGTTCATTTCATGAATTATACAATGTATGATGAGATATATGTATTGATGAATTGAGAATAAAGCAACAATACGAAAACCAAATAAAATGATCAAATTGAGCGGAACAACGGATTTGAGTACTTCTGATCAGTGACAAGTGAAACTGAAAAGTGGTAGCTCCGGCTACCTGATCAGTGAAAAGTGGTAGCTCCGGTTACCTGATCAGTGGATAGTGCTAGCTTCGGCTACAAGGGACAAGTGATAAGTGGTAGCTTTAGCTACGCTTATCTGATCAGTGATAAGTGATCATACATAAAACCATAGTTATACTATGGCAAAGTGCAAGTGAAGTACCTAATTTTTCGTAACCGTTCCCTAATTTGATTAAGAATGGTAAGTGACAAAAGGGCCCAAAATAGGTGAATGGATAAGTGGTAGTGAGTTTATATATGAGGACTCACCAAATTGTGGTTGACAAGTAAACTTATAAATTGTGTATAATGCAAAAGTGTATGAATGTTTGGTAAGATTTATATTTTATGCCTATGAACTTACTGGGTTTCTATAAACTTACTTGAGTGTTTTCAATGTCTCATGTAGATTGACATAAAAATATACGGAGGATCGGATCAACATTGAGGATCACACTATCAAGATTGTCTCGGTAGCTTTTGTAAATTTCCTTTCTGATTTATATGGCATGTATATGGTTTGATGGTTATATAAATACCAAAACTTATTTAATGAATATGCATTAAAGTAAAGAGTGTTGAATATGTTAAATAGTACAATTATAATAAAAGTATGATTTGGTAGTGCCTCATACCCTATTCCGGCGACGAATATGGGTAGGAGTGTTACAGCGCACGGCGGTGCTACTGGGTTTGTGGCGTGGGCACAATGCTGTCACGGGCATGAGGCTTGAGCGCACGGTTGTGTTGTGGCCGTGTGGGTGGTTGGGCTGAGATTTGTGAGGGGAAACGGTGGTGGGAATGGGTTGGAGTGGTTGAGTGGGCAGATTTTGAGGTTTGGGTGTGAAAAGTTTGATTTTAGGGTTTGGTTTTGGGGAAGATGACGGTTGGTTTTATTTATAGGGAGGGGGCACAGTATGTCGACACGCTTGTGTCATTTTGAATTCGCCCATGTTTTTCACGTTTTGCAGGATTAGGCGCCTTCAAGATTCGGGGCACGGCCGTGTGTACGTTTGGCACGCCCGTGCTTGATGAGGTAAATGGTAGGCACGGTGAGGTCCCACGGGCGTGTTTAGCCCGTGTATATCAAGTCAGTAACCTTAGAAATTTTACACGGTTGTGAGGCGCGGCCGTGTGGTACCCGTGTGTTATAAGTCAATAGCCTCAGGAATTTTACACGGTTATGTGGCACGACCGTGTTGGGCCCGTGTATTATGAGTGAGTAACCTCATTAATTTCACATGGTTATGCGGCACGGTCGTGTTCTGGTGTTGTAGCCTGTGTCATCGAAGAAATTTTTACCCTAGTTAGGTACGGTGCTTGGCACGCCCGTGGTCGATTCCCTGGCCATGCACGGTTATGCACTCGCCCGTGTCAAGGGCGTGTTTGGAATACCTGCATGCAATTTAACTAATTTAGTGTAGTTAACAAGTGGATTTAATTTGTTAGTTTAGTTAGTGCTCGGGTTGCCTCTCGAGAAGCGCTTATTTATAGTCTTAAGCTAGACTTTCCCTGTTTTCGGTTCTGAAAGGAGGTTCTGGAGCCTAAGCTCCTCGCTTCTCTCTCATATCGCCTAAATCTGCACCATTATAGATTTTAAGTCAGTGTCCATTTACCTTGAAAGTGCCTTTCGTGGGGTGGGTTACCTTGATGGTGTCGTACGAAAAGATTGTTTTGATCATGAATGGGCCTGACCACCTTGACTTTAGTTTTCCTGGGAATAATTTAAGCCTTGAATTGTATAATAGAACCAGATCTCCTACTTTTAATTATCTCGATCTTTTGAGATGAGCATCATGACGTCGCTTCGTTGCTTCCTTGTATAGTTTTGAATTATCGTAGGCGTCCGTTCTCCATTCGTCCAGTTCGTTCATCTACATCATTCGTTTTTTCCTGAAATTTTAGGATCAAAATTCAAGAATTTTTTGCCCAAAAAGCTTTGTGTTCTAATTCAAATGGTAGATGACAGCTTTTCCCGTATACAAGTTTGTACGGGGATGTTCCTAGATGTGTTTTAAATGCAGTTCTATATGCCTACAAAGCGTCATCTACTTTAACTGCCCAATATTTTCTATTTGATTCAACCGATTTTCTAGAATGCATTTAAGTTCGTGGTTTTCTACTTCAACTTGTCCACTGGTTTGGGGATGATAAGGGGTTGCTGTCCTGTGGTATACTCCGTATTTCTTTAAAACCTTTTCAAACTGAGTATTGCAAAAATGAGTACCCCTATCACTAATGATGGTCCTTGGTGTGCCAAATCGGGAAAATAATTTCTTGAGAAATTTAACTACTACCCTAGCGTCATTGGTAGGTAAAGCTTCTGCTTCTACCCTTTTTGACAAGTAATCAACTGCTACTAAGATGTATTTGTTTCCAAACGAACTAGGGAATGGTCACATAAAATCAATACCCCATACATCAAATATTTCACATGATAACATATATGTTTGGGGCATTTTGTCATGTTTAGAGATATTACCTGTTCGTTGCATCTATCACATGAAGTAACGTACCTGTTGGCATCTTTAAATAAAGTGGGCTAGAAGAAACCTGATTCGAGTACTTTATGTACCGTCTTGATACCACTATAGTGTCCTCCTGAAGATCCTGAATGGCAATGTTCCAATATTTTGCTTACTTTTGACTTTGTAACACATCTTCGAATTATTTGATCTGCAGATATGCGAAAAAGAAAGGGATCTTCCCAGAAATAATTTTTCACATCGTTTAAGAATCGTTTCTTTTGGTGATGTGTTAATTTTTCTGGTAAAATGTTAGCTGCTAAGTAATTCGCAATATTTGCAAACCATGGTACCTCAGATTGTGTTATAGAAAAGAGTTGTTCTTCGGGAAACGAATCATTTATTTCACTTTCATTGAGTTCTTTGGTGTGCAGATTTTCGAGTCTAGAAAGGTGATCTGCTGCAAGGTTCTCGACTCTTTTTTTTGTCTTGTATTTCCAAGTCGAATTCCTGTAAAAGGAAAATCCATCGTATGAGTCTGGGTTTAGCATCAGGTTTGTTTAAAAGGTAACGAAGAGCTGAATGATCGGTATAAACGACAACTTTAGACAATATTAGATACTGTCGAAATTTTTCAAAGGCAAAAACTACAGCTAGCAATTCTTTCTCTGTGTGGTGTAGTTTTCTTGTGCAGGTGTTAATGTCCTGCTAGCATTGTAAATTGGCTGAAAATGCTTGTCTCTTCGTTGTCCCAAAACTGCACCTACTGCAAAATCACTTGCATCACACATTAGTTCAAAGGGTAAGTTCCAATCAGGTGCAATTATAATTGGAGCATTTATTAATTTATCCTTAAGAATGTTAAATACATTTAAACACTCCTGGTTAAAGTTGAAAGGAACATCTTTTTCTGTTAATTTTGTTAAAGGCTTAGCTATTTTAGAAAAATCTTTAATAAATCTTCTATAGAATCCTGCATGTCCTAAGAAGCTTTTAATAGCCTTAACAGAACTAGGGGGAGGTAATTTTTCTATGGCTTCAACCTTTGCTTTATCTACCTCAATCCCTTTACTAGAAATCTTATGTCCTAACACAATCCCTTCTCTTACCATAAAGTGACATTCTTCCCAGTTCAAAACAAGGTTTGTTTCCTCACATCTCATTAGAACTCGTTTTAAATTTTTAAGGCAAAGATGGAAGGAATTACCGAATACTGAGAAATCATCCATAAATACATCCATGATGTCTTCCACAAGTTCGTCAAAGATTGCCAACATGCAACGCTGAAATGTAGCTGGAGCATTACATAATCCAAAAGGCATTCTACGATAAGCAAACGTACCATATGGGCATGTAAATATTGTCTTCTCTTGATCTTCAGGAGCTATAGGGATTTGGAAGTAGCCAGAGAGTCCGTCCAGGAAGTAGTAGTACATATGCCCGGATAATCTTTCCAACATTTTATCTATAAAGGGCAGAGAGAAGTGATCTTTCCTCGTGGCATCATTTAGCTTTCTATAGTCTATGCAGGCTCTCCAACCAGTGACTGTTCTTGTGGGAATTAACTCATTTTTTTCATTAGGTACCACCGTCATTCCACCATTTTTTGGAACAACCTGCACAGGACTTACCCAAGTACTATCAGAGATAGGATAAATTATTCTGCATCTAGAAGTTTAATTACCTCAACTTTGACCACCTCTTTCATGTTGGGATTTAATCGTCTCTGAGGTTGCACACATGGCTTGTATTCTTCTTCCATTAAATTTTGTGAGTACAGAACGAGGGACTTATGCCCTTAATGTTAGAAATTTTCCAAGCAATCACTTTTTTGTGCTCTCTTAGTACCCTTATCAGTTTCTCTTTTTCCTTGGGTTCTAATTCTGAGGAAATAATTACTGAAAGCATAAAATTTTCCCTAGGAATGCATATTCTAAGCTTTTTAGTAACTGTTTTAATTCCAATTTGGGTGGTTCCTCAATGGAGGGTTTCTGTTTTGTTTCGTTATCATCTTCAATGCTTTCTTTTTCCATTTGTTTGGATGACGACATTTTCAAATTACTTTCATCATCTTCATCTTCTTCCCCTTCTCCTTGAGTTAGGCATAATTCCATTGTCTCGTCATGTATGATTTCCTGTAACAAATTTTGAATGATATGGTCAGTAGTATCAACAAAACAACAGGAATCATCTTGTTCTTTAGAGTGTCGCATGGCATCTTGAATTTGAAAAATGATTTCCTCATCTCCTATCCTTAATGCGAGTTTACCATCACCTACATCAATAATAGCTCTAGCAGTGGCTAAGAAGGGCCCCCTAAAATTAAAGGAACATTAATGTCTTCATCCATGTCTAAGACAACGAAATCAACCGGGAAAATAAATTTATCAATTTTTACCAAGATATCTTTAATAACCCCTCTAGGATATTTAATGGATCTATCTGCTAATTGAATACTCATCTTAGTAGATTTTGGATCCCCAAGATTTAATTGTTTGAACATTTTGTAAGGCATTAAATTAATACTGGCGCCTAGATCAGCTAATGCTTTCTTAATATTCAGGCTACCAATTAAACAAGGGATAGTAAAACCCCCTGGGTCTTTGGCTTTAGTTGGTATCTTATTTTAGAGGACGGCTGAACATTCTTCATTAAGTTCCACTGTAGATACTTCTTCAAGTTTTCTTTTGTTCGTCAAAGTTCCTTTAGAAATTTTTAATACTTCGGCATCTGTGACATAGCTTCAATAAAAGGTAAGTTAATATGTATTTGTTTAAAAAGTTCAAGAAACTTACCATATTTGGCGTCAATTCATTCCTTCTTTAACCTTGCTGGGTATAGGATTGGTGGTTTTTCGTTGTAACTTGGTCGCACTTTTTCAATCCTTTCATTACTTGTCTTGTTCTCTTCGTATGGAATTTTTTTCTTTGAGTCAACTAATTCCCGTCCACTTCTTAATGTGACTGCTTTTACTTGTTCTACTTCTTTAGGAAAATCTTTCGCCTGAATTTCACAGATCAGTAACCCAACTGTCTTAGTGAGTTCCTCAAATGACTCAGCGAGTTTTTTTACTATTCTCTCAGTTTCTTGTAGGCGTTTTTCCGTATCTGATGAGAAATTTGTCGGCCTTCCTTTGAATGTAGGTTTCCTCTCTTGTGGATAGGGATGATTTTGAAAATTTGGAGGAGGCTGTTGTCTTTGGTTTCCTTGGTTTCGTTGTCCTCCCCATTAAAAATTTGGGTGGTTCCTCCAACCTAGATTGTAAGTATTACTATATGGATTATTATTGGATCTAAAATTATTACCTATATAGTTTGCTTGTTCGTTCTCTGCTTCCGGTTGGTAAGGTGGATATTCAGGATTCGCCATGGTTCCACTCGCGTCGCACTGCATGACTGGATGTACCTGCGAAGAACACAAACTATTAAGCTTTTTATTCATCATCTCTAATTGTGTTGATAGCATGGTTACAGTGTCGAGATTATAAACTCCGGCTGTTTTCGTTGGCTTTGTTCTATTAACTTGCCATTGATAGTTATTCAGTGACATCTCTTCAATGAACTCGTAGGCTGCTTCAGGAGTTCTATTGTTCAGGGTTCCACCGGCAGACGAATCGATAAGTTATCTCGTTGAGTGATTCACACCATTATAGAATGTTTGCACTAGGAGCCACAAAGGTAATCCATGGTGTGGACATCTTCTCAAGAGGTCTTTGTATCTTTCCCATGCGTCGTACAATGTCTCTAAATCCATCTGCACAAAAGAAGATATATCATTACGTAATTTGGCTATTTTGGCCGGTGGAAAATATTTTAATAAAAACTTTTCGATCATCTGTTCCCATGTAGTGATTGACCCTCGTGGTAACGAGTTTAACCACTGTTTGGCTTTCTTTCTCAATGAAAAAGGAAATAACTGAAGACGTATGGCATCATCAGAAACACCATTTATTTTGAAGGTATCGCAAAACTCTAAAAAGTTAGCTATATGAGTGTTTGGATCTTCGTCCTGCAAACCATCAAATTCAACAAATTGTTGAATCAGTTGTATTGTGTTAGGCTTTAATTCAAAATTGTTAGCAGCTATAGCAGGCCCAACAATACTTGATTCTGCTCCTGTTAAATGTGGTATAGCATAATCAAACATTGTATGTGGAGCATTGTTTACGACCACCTCCTGTGGTAATGGATTATGTTCGTCCATCCCTTCAGTCGGATTGGAATTGCCTTCTTGATCTTTCTCTGTATAATCTAAGGCTGGCTTGATTTCTCTGTGAGTCCTCCGAACGGTAGCTTCTAATTCACTATCGTAAACCAGCGGTCCTCTCGGATTCCTTCTGGTCATAAACTAAAGGTACCTGTGAAGAAAAGGAAAAGAATAAAAATTAGCAAGAATTTAACCTAAGAAATAAATTTGCGAAAAATAGAAAATAATGGCTAAAGTAATAAAAATAGGGTTTTCGTAATATTTTAATTCCCTAGCAACGGCGCCAAAAACTTGATCGCTGAAATTAGAGTTTTAAAAATTTATAAAAGAATGATCGAACTTGTAGACTACTCTGACAACAATTTAAAGGCAAGTGTACCTATTGAATAGTAGTATAGCTTAGGCAAGACCGGATTGTCGAACCCAAAGGAACTAAAAGTACTATTACTAACCTTTTTCTTATTATTTAGCCTTAAAAATAGAGTGAAGTTGAATTAGACTAAATTTACGACGACTAGACCAAAGACTTAAAAACAACAAGAACAACTTGGAAATTAACCCGAAGAAACACTCAATTGATTACGACGATACCCTAAGGAAGAATCCATCTAAACTCCTCTTGTTATTAATTCCAAATTATATGACTTGTTTACTTAGTTTGATCCGTGAGACTCCCTAACGTATATTAAACCCTCTCTCGAGGCGAATAACGTCTAACCCTAGGTTAATTAGTGGAACTCTCGTTCGCTTATAATAACCCTCTAGAATAGCAGTAAATCAATCTGTGGATTCCCATATTAGGTTTCACCCTAATCTGGCAAAATCTAGTAACCTTATCTCTAGGCGCTCGATCAACTCCGCTTAATTATGTTAGATCTTCTCTTAGGCAGGGTCTATTCCTCCTCCACCTAAGCACATTAGATATAGATTAAGCAACATAATTAAGAACAAACTAAGAAATCGTCATATAACTTAAGAAATCAAATAACAAAATTCATCTAGGCTTCATCCCCTTCAGGTATCTAAGGGGTTTAGTTCATAACGAATAAAGAAAACATCTCAAGAGAAAAGATAAAACAAAACATAAGAACTCCCTAAAACTCCCTGAATTAATTGAAAAAGAATTTTGCCGCCTTGAGTATAATTCCGGCTTCTTGGGATAATCAACTGGCTATCCTCTCGTTACTCCCACAAATCTGACCTTGCAGGCTTTAATTCTTGACCTAGGTCGACTCCCTTAATCAGGTGGACCTTAGGGGATATTTATAGGCTCTTGGAATGCGATTCTTTCTCTCCAAGTATCCTTTCTCGAATGGAATTAGTAGGGAGGCACGACCATGTGACACGCCCGTGTGACATGTTTTCAGGGCGTGTTCGAACTTCTTTAATGAGGCACGGCCATGTAAGTCGGGGTAAAGGCCGTGTTCTAGATATGTGGTTCAGCACGTCCGTGTGAGTCGTGGGCTAGGTTGTGTTGATTCTTTGATTTGGCCTATTTAGCTCGTTTTAAGCCCAAGTTACATTCTTTTCCTCCTCGGGTGCTTTCCTGAGTATAAGACATGAAAAGAAAGGATTAAAAGCACCTTTTTACATGAATTCAAGAATAAATCATCAAAAACATGTCAAATTTGGGATTAAAATATGTTATTTTTTCAGTTTATCATAGGGAGGCACGGCCATGTGACACGCCCGTGTGACCAGTCTTTAGACGTATTCAGATTTCTTTAATGATGCACGGCCATGTAAGTTGGGGTGGAGGCCGTGTTCTACGTGTGTGGCGATGCACGGCCGTGTGAGTCATGGGCTAGGCTGTGTCGATTCCTTGATTTGGCCCATTTAGCTTGTTTTAAGCCCAGTTTACGTTCTTTTCCTCCTCGGGTGCTTTCCTGAGTATAAGACATAAAAAGAAAGGATTAAAGGCACCTTTTTACATGAATTCAGGAATAAATAATCAAAAACATGTCAAATGCGGGATTAAAATATGTTACTTTTCCGGTTTATCAAATACCCCTACACTTAAGCTTTTGCTTGTCCTCAAGCAAAATTCTCAACTTACAATTAAAACGAACTTTCAATAATTCATAACTTCTATCGAATATGTTTCATCCTAATTCATAGATAATTTATACATGGATAATTCAATGCAAAAAGTCCTAAAGATTCAAACAAGATAAGTCATGATTTTATAGCTCGAAAATATAGGTGTCTCCCCTCTTCTAAATAAATACCTCTTGATTCAAAATCGACAAGGACAGATATCCTCACTATAGATTCACTCAGATCACTCAAAGTGTTTAAGGTTCAAAGAGGAGTGCTCGGAAGTCGAACCTGAAAAGTTAATCCCATAGGTTTGCCTGAAAATCAAATCTCCACCACTATAGTATGAGATGATTCACAAATCAAAAGGTCTTTAATCAGGGTTGTAACAGGGCTAGGTTAAGGGTGTGGATTAAGGCTAAAATTAGAAGGTTAGAATTGAGATTGAAATAATAAATTACCTGACTAAAAACAATTGAAATAGAAATAATGAATAATTAAAACTTTAATTTTCATAATACGAGCTTCTTCTAAGATAATTGAGGATTCTAACATATGGGCTCGTTTTTCGTTCTTCTAGGACTAAAATTATGAATAAGCATGAATTAAAACTAGTAATATGAGCTTCTTCTTTGATAATCGGAATTTTAAATGTACAAGCTCACTTTTTATAGTACTAATTAATTTTTTTTTTAGGAACAGACTAATTACAAATTGAATTCAACTTATAAAAGTAAGTAATAAATCAAAATAAATTCTCGATTTAAGGGTAATCAAAAAGAGGTGGTGACAACAAATACAAAGGGCTTTGGGTTTCATATTAGCTGGTGTGTCAATGAAAAGGGTTGTTAGGTTTCAACAGGGTTCACTAGGGGTTAATTATTAAGGTAGGCTTTTTATGGAGTAAGTGGGTTAAAACCTAAGTGCCTTAATCATCTCTGTAAATCATCTCAAAAGTGTGGTCTCGACATGCATAAACTAGGCAAGTTCTAGAATAACACTTCATGATTGACATACTCATAATCAAATAAAGTGAGCATGAAAAAGAATGTATGCTCTATAAGGCTCAAAGTCTCACAAAATTATGGGTATTTTGACATCAACCTCATCAATTTCAAATTTCAAGATATCATTCAGATTTAGTTCAACAACCTAAAAATTTTAATTTCTTGAAAAATAGACTTATCAAGCTTGATTCCCTAGTATTTTCAAATTCAATTATCAATGTACAATTATATATGACTTAGTCTAATACATATCAATAAAATTCACAAATTATAAGAAATTTCACCTTAATTATTAATATGAGAAAGATTGCTTAAAAACAAGGTTAATTTTAGGTATTTTTTTGGATTAAGTATTCACCCTCCACACTTAAGATATACATTGTCCTCAATGTATAAAGATAAATAATGACTTTATAGAGATAAATCAAAAGAGAAGGGGGGAAGACTCCCTGAATTACTCATGTAGGTGAAGGTGGTGGTGATCGGCGTTTTCTATGGGCCCGGTGGGGTTGTTTTGGGCACTCTTAGTACCAGATGAAGAAATTGAGGAACCTGCGAAGAGTTAGACAAGGAATCAAAAGAAACATTAAATCTATACTACTTATATAATGAAAGAAAAGAAAAAAATAAGGAGACTAAGAAGAAAACTAAATTAAAAAGTAAAACTTAATGGACTAAGAAGTCCTTATGGAGGGGTGGTTCACAAGGTGGGAATCAACGCTAAGGTTGGGGATGTGCTGGCGGTGGTAGAAGTGAAGAGGTTATCGTGGTGGTCGGCGTGATTCTCAAGCAGCCTTTCGAACCTGACACTAAGAAACTAAAAGAAATTAAACTAAATTGAGCATAAGAAATTCAAAGAGAAGGAAAATAAAGGAGAATAAAAATAGAATTAGAAAATAAAATGGTCTCAAAGACCCTTGGCTTGGTGTGGAGCTGAAGCTACCGGCATGAACTCATGTTGATCGTTCTTGGTTAAGGAGCCTTTGCTTAGCTTCTTCCGCTTCTGCGACATGATGTTTGTTTGCTCAAGGATCTAGAGTCTTGGAGGTTTTGAGATGGAGAAAGATGAAAAAGAAAGAGAAGAAATCAGATGGAGGGAAGAAGGAGAGGTGAGGGGTTTAAATAAATGTTAAAAAATTGGTACTTCTCACACGGCCGTGGTCCCAGGGTGTGTCGAGTTACACGGCCATCTCACACGGCCGTGTTACGGGGTGTGTTGTTACCCCATGCCCGTGTTTCAAATCTACACGTCCGTGTTTGTCAAGTCAGTAGCTTCATTAATTTTGCACGGTTGTTGGCACGGGCATGTTCTACCCCTGGTGTGGAAGTCAGTAGCTTCAATAATTTCACACGGTTGGGCACGACCATGCCCTATTTGTCGGTGCCCGTGTTGAAATGGTTGGGTCCATGATCTTCAGAAGTTTAGGTGATCCTGACTTGTACCGTTCTGCCATGCTAGTACCAAGATTCTTGAGGTACGCACGGTCTCTGCCATGGCCATGTGATAGGCCGTGTGGCCTGAAAATCTGTACTTTTATGGTTAGTAAAAAGAAAGAGACAGAAAAATAAAAGTAGTGCAAACAAATTGTCAAAATAAATCGAGTTAGTACTCGGGTTGCCTCCCAAGAAGCGCTTGTTTATAGTCTTAAGCTAGACTTTCTTTATAGTTAAAGATCTTTTAGGGAGTTTTAAAAGTTTGAATATCTTCCCTCATGCTCACCGGTTCGTGATAAAGTTGAAGTTGTGAAGCATTTACCTTGAAATCACCGAGTTTTGTTTTGCTTACTTGCTCTGTTTCTTGTGGGAAGGTATCGTATTCCTTAAAAAAGAATTTCTCCCTTTGACTTCGAGTTTGTTGAAGTGATGGGAAGATCAGCCTTGTTTAATATTACCTGGTCTCTTATTTTGACGTGGTTGGATGTCCCTATAAGCTTGTCTGGCCGCTCCTCAGGTTTTATGTCGTGTGGATTTGGTTTATCTTTGATGTGTGTTTGCTTCTTTTCTAATCTGTCAACCTCGTGTAATTCTTCCTTGTCGACATGGGTTTTATGAGTCAACTCAGGTTTATGTCTTTGTAATGTTTCCTGCGATGCTGGTTGAACAATTTGATTATCTAGTGAAATAGTTTTCTTACCTTCATCGATTGTTAACCTGGTCGAGTCGAGAGCTTGAAGACTGATTGATTCATCACCTACCCGAAGTATGAGTTCACTTGAGGCAACATCAATTTTAGTCTTGGCAGTTACTAGAAAAGGTCTCCCTAAGATTAAGGGAATTGAATTATCCTCATCCATGTCTAAAACAACAAAGTCTACTGGGAAAACAAATTTATCGATTTTTACGAGAACATCTTCGATAATGCCCTTAGGAACTCTAACAGTTTTATCAGCTAATTGAATACTCATCCTAGTTTGTTTGGGTTTCCCTAGACCTAATTGTTTAAACAGTGTATAAGGCATGACGTTTATGCTTGCCCCTAAGTCGGCTAACGCATTATCAATATTTAAACTACCAATTAAGAATGGAATTGTAAAACTCCCTGGATCTTTTAGTTTCTGTGGTAGTTTATTTTGTAATATTGCTGAGCATGTCATGTTTAATTCCACATGGTGCTCTTCATCTATTTTGCATTTGTTGGTCAAGAGCTATCTTAAAAATTTCCTTACGTCTGGCATCTGGAAAAGAGCTTCAAGAAGAGGTAAGTTAATATGTAATTTCTTTATTAGTTTAAGAAACTTACCGAATTTTTCTTCCGTATCGTCTTTCTTTAATGCTTCGAGGTAAGGAATGCGAGTTTGATATTCTTTGGTTTTTGGTTTTGGTTTTCTTGTGTCACCTCAACTTTATCTTCTACTACTTCGTTTTCTTGTTTGGAGATGGGTTCGTCTACCCTTTCACTATCATGAGCTGTGATGAGCTGGATTTGCTCCTTAGGATTGATTTCTGTGTTGCTTGGTAGACGTCCCTGCGATTGTTCTGTCATTAGCTTTATGAGTTCTTCGACTGCCTTAGTAATTTCCTTGACTGACTTGGTGATTCCCTCAATTCGACTCTCGTTGCTTTTGGTTGTTCTCTCAGTTTCTTGTAGGCGTTTTTCTGTATCTGATGAGAGATTTGTTGGCCTTCCATCGAATGTAGGTTTCCTCTCTTGTGGATAGGGCTGATTTTGGAAATTTAAAAGGGGTTGTTGTCTTTGGTTTCCTTGCCCTCCCCATGAAAAATTTGGGTGGTTCCTCCAACCTGGATTGCAAGTATTACTATATGGATTATTATTGGATCTGAAATTATTACCTATATAGTTTGCTTGTTCGTTATCTGCTTCCAGTTGGTAAGATGGATACTCAGGATTCGCCATGGTTCCACTTGCGTCGCACTGCATGACTGGATGTACCTGCGAAGAACACAAACTATTAAGCTTTTTATTCCTCACCTCTAATTGCGTTGATAGCATGGTTACGGTGTCGAGGTTATAAACTCCGGCTGTTTTTGTTGGCCTTGTTCTATTAACTTGCCACTGATAGTTATTCAGTGACATCTCTTTAATGAACTCGTAGGCTGCTTCAGGAGTTCTATTGTTCAGGGTTCCACCGGCAGACGAATCGATAAGTTGTCTCGTTGAGTGATTCACACCATTGTAGAATGTTTGAACTTAGAGCCACAAAGGTAAATCCATGGTGTGGACACTTTCTCAAGAGGTCTTTGTATCTTTCTCATGCGTCGTACAATATCTCTAAATCCATCTGCACAAAAGAAGATATATCATTATGTAATTGGCCGTTTTGGCTGGTGGAAAATATTTTAATAAAAACTTTTCGATCATCTGTTCCCCTGAAGTGATTGACCCTCGTCGTAACGAGTTTAACCACTGTTTGGCTTTATTTCTCAATGAAAAAGGGAATAATCGAAGACGTATGGCATTATCAGAAACACCATTTATTTTGAAGGTGTCGCAAAACTCTAAAAAGTTAGTTATATGAGTGTTTGGATCTTCCTCCTGCAAACCATCAAATTAAACAAATTGTTGAATCATTTGTATTATGTTAGATCAACTCCGCTTAATTATGTTAGATCTTCTCTTAGTCAGGGTCTATTCCTCCTCCACCTAAGCACATTATATTTTGGATTGAGCAACATAATTAAGAACAAACCAAGAAATCGTCATATAACTTAAGAAATCAAATAAAAAAATTCATCTAGGCTTCATTCCCTTCAGGTATCTGGGGGGTTTAGTTCATAACTAATAAAGAAAACATCTCAAGATAAAAGATAAAACAAAACATAAGAACTCCTTAAAACTCCCTGAAGGAATTGAAGAAGAATTCTGCCGTCTTGAGTATAATTCCGGCTTCTTGGGATGATTAACTAGCTATCCTGGCGTTACTCCCACAAATCTGACCTTGCAGGCTCTATTTTTTGACCTTAATCGACTCTCCTAATCAGGTGGACCTTAGGGGATATTTATAGGCTCTTGGAATGCGATTCTTTCTCCCCAAGTATCTTTTCCCGAATGGAATTCGTAGGGAAGCATGGCCATGTGACACGCCCGTGTGACCAGTCTTTAGGGCGTGTTTGGATTTCTTTATTGATGCACGACCATGTAAGTCGGGGTAGAGGCCCTGTTCCAGGTGTGTGGCTACGCACGACCGCGTGAGTCGTGAGCTAGGCCGTGTCGATTCCTTGATTTGGCCCATTTAGCTTGTTTTAATCCCAGTTTACGTTCTTTTCCTCCTCGGGTGCTTTCCTGAGTATAAGACATGAAAAGAAAGGATTAAAAGCACCTTTTTACATGAATTCAGGAGTAAATCATCAAAAACATGTCAAATGCGGGATTAAGATATGTTACTTTTCTGGTTTATCAGGCGTGGTCTGCCCGTGGTTGGTAAGTCGGTAGCTTCACGCGGTCACTGGGCACGGCCGTGCCACTTTATCGGAGCCCGTATTGTAGTAGGTAGATCTGTGATGTTGAAGAGGTGGTTGGGACTGAATCGCACGACCTCTGCTATGTTAGTACGGGGATTCTGGTGGTCAACACGGTAATGAACACGATCGTGTGTAAGGCCGTGTGGCCTGGAAAATTGTGCTTTCTGGTTAGTTTGAAAGAGAAAAGGAAAGGAAAAAGTAAAATGAACATAAATGCAAAAATATGTAAGGTTAGTGCTCAAGTTGCCTCCCAAGAAGCGCTCGTTTATAGTCTTGAGCTAGACTTTTCCTCGTATTTGAAAAAAATTTAGGGAGGTTTAAAGGTTTAAATATCTTCCCTCATGCTTACAGTTCTGTTTTCGTGACAAAGTTGAAGTCGAGAATGTTTTACCTTGAAATTGCCGAATATTAGATTACTTACCTCGACTGTTCCGTGTAGGAAGATATCATGTACCTTAAGAAGAATTTCTCCCTTTGCCTTCAGGTCTGTTGTGGGGATGTGAGGATTTGCTTTGTCTAACAGTACTTGGTCTCCTAATTTAAAGTGATTTGATGTCTCCACGAGCTCTTCTGGTTGTTCCTCTAGTTTTACTTCATGTGGATCCGACTCTTCTTTGACCTATGTTTTCTGCTCTTTTAATTTGTCGACCCTGAGGAGTTGTTCCTCGTGTAACCCTAGTTTTTCCTTGAAGTGCGTTTTCCACTCGTCTAAGTCATTAGTTTGAATCTCTTGCTCCTCGTGAGTTATTTCCTTGTTGGCACTGGACTGAGGATCAAGTTCAATCGTGCCCTTTTTTGGTGGTTCCTGATCGCTAATATCAGTGTTTTAAAAATTTATAAAAGAATGATCGAACCTATAGACTACTCTGACAATGATTTATAGGCAAGTGTACCTATCGAACAGTAGCATAGCTTAGGCAAGACCGGATTGTCGAACCCAAGGGAACTAAAAGTATTATTACTAACCTTTTTCTTATTATTTAGCCCTAAATAAAGTGAAGTTGTTTTAAATCTAAATTTACGACTACTAGACCAAAGACTTAAAGAAAAAAAAACAAATTGGAAAATAACTCGAAGAAACACTCAATTGATTACAACGATACCCTCAGGAAGAATCCACCTAGACTTCATTTGTTATTAATCCCAAATTATATTACTTATTTACTTAGTTTGATCCGTGAGACTCCCTAACGTATATTAAACCCTCTCTCGAGGCGAATAACGTCTAACCCTAGGTTAATTAGTGGAACTCTCGTTCTCTTATAATAACCTCCTAGAATAGCAGTAAATCGATCTATGGACTCCCATATTAGGTTTCACCCTAATCCGGCAGAACCTCGTAACCCTATCTCTAGGCGTTCGATCAACTCTGCTTAATTATGCTAGATCTACTCTTATGTAGGGTCTATTCCTCCTCCATCTAAGCATATTAGATTTGGATTAAGCAACATAATTAAGAACAAACTAAGAAATCATCATATAACTAAGAAATTAAATAACAAAATTCTTCTAGGTTTCATCCCCTTCAAGTATCTGAGGGGTTTAGTTCATAACGAATAAAGAAAACATCTCAAGAGAAAAGATAAAACAAAACATAAGAAATTCCCAAAACCTCCTGAAGGAATTGAAGAAGAATTTTGCCGTCTTGAGTATAACTCCGGCTTCTTGGGATGGATCAACTGGCTATCCTCGTGTTATTCCCAAAAATCTAACCTTTCTGGCTTGGCTTCTTGGCCTAGTTTGATGCCCTCTCTCAGGTGGCCCTTAAGGGATATTTATAGGCTCTTGGAACGCAATTCTTTCTCCCTAAGTATCCTTTCCCGAATGGAATTCTTATTTTCAGCAACGAAGGCATGGCCATGTGACACGCCCGTGTGACAAATCTTTGGGGGCGTGTTCGGACTTCTTTAATGAGGCATGGCAATGTAAGTCAGGGTAAGGGCTGTGTTCTAGATGTTTGGCAAAGCAAGGCCGTATGAGATTTAAGCTAGGCCGTGTCGAGTTCTTGATTTGGCCCATTTAGCCCATTTTAAGCCTGTTTTACGTTCTTTTCCTTCCCAGGTGCTTTCCTGGGTATAGGACATGAAAAGAAAGATTAAGAGCACTTTTTTACATGAATTCAGGAATAAATCATCCAAAATTATGTTAAATGTGGGATTAAAATATGTTACTTTTACGGTTTACCAGTTCCTAAAAAGGAGGTTTAATTGAATGGTTATCAAAAGAATTTTCTTTCTCACTTTGGTTCTTTGATGACCTGGCTGAGTCGAGGGCTTGAAGACTAATTGAGTCGTCACCTACACAAAGTATGAGCTCGCCAGTGACAACATCAATTTTAGTCTTGGCAGTTGCTAGAAAAGGTCTTCCTAAAATTAAGGGGATCGAATTGTCCTCATCCATGTCTAAGACAACAAAATCTACTGGAAAACGAATTTATCTATTTTAACAAGAACATCTTCGATAATGCCCCTAGCAATTCTAACAGTTTTATCAGCTAATTGAATACTCATCCTAGTTTGTTTGGGCTTCCTTAGACCTAGTCGTTTAAACAATGTATAAGGCATGACATTTATGCTTGCCCCTAAATTAGCTTACGCATTATCAATATTTAAACTACATATTAAACATGGAATTGTAAAACTCCCTGGATCTTTTAGTTTTTGTGGTAGTCTATTTTGTAACATTGCCGAGCATGTTGCGTTTAGTTCCACATGGTGCTCTTCATCTATTTTACGTTTATTCATCAAGAGCTGTTTTAAAAATTTCCTCGAGTCTGGCATCTGAAAAAGAGCTTCGAGAAGAGGTAAGTTAACATGTAATTTCTTTAAAAGTTTAAGAAACTTACCAAATTGTTCCTCTGAATCGTCTCTTTTTATTGCTTCGGGATAATGTATGCAACGTTTGTACTATTTGATTACCGGTTTTGGCTTTTATTGTGTTACCTCTGTTGTTCCTTCGTCTACCTTGTTTTCTGGTATTGGATTGGGTTCATCTAACCCTTTACTGTCCTGAGTTGTGATGGCTTGAATTTGCTCTTTAAGGTTAATCTCGGTGTTACTTGGTAGACGTCATTGCGGTCATTCTGACATCAGCTTTGCAAGTTGTTCGACTGCATTACTAACTTCCTTTACTGACTTAGTGATCTCCCCGATTCGACTCTCGTTGCTTTTGATTGTTCTCTCAGTTTCTTGGAGTCATTTTTCTATGTCTACTGAGAATTTTGTCAGCATCTCTTCGAGGGTTGGTTTCTTCTCTTGTGGATAGGGCTGATTTTGGAAGTTTTGAAGAGGTTGTTGTCTTTGATTTCCTTGCTTCCTTGACCTCCCCACGAAAAATTTGGGTGGTTCCTCCAACCTGGATTGTAAGTGTTAGTATAATGATTATTATTGGATCTGAAATTGTTACCTATATAGTTCATCAGTTCGCTCTCTGCTTCTGGTTGGTAGGGTGGGTACTCAGGATTCGCCACGGTTCCACTCGCATCACATTGCATGACTGGATGTGCCTGCGAAGAACACAAACTATCAATCTCTTTATTCATCATCTCTATTTGCGTTGATAGCATGGTCATTGCATCGATGTTGAAAACTCCTGCCGATTTTGTTGGCTTTGTCCTATTAACTTGCCACTAATAGTTATTCAGTGACGTCTCCTCAATAAACTCATAGGCTGCTTCAGGAGTTTTATTATTCAATGTTCCACCGGCAGCTAAATCGATAAGTTGCCTCGTTAAAGGGTTCACCCCGTTGTAAAAGGTTTGGACTTGAAGCCACAAAGGTAAGCCATGGTGTGGACATCTCCTCAAGAGATCCTTGTATCTCTCCCATGCATCGTATAACGTTTCTAGATCCATCTGCACAAAAGAAGATATATCATTCCGTAATTTTTTTGTTTTGGCCGATAGGAAATATTTCATTAAAAACTTTTCGGTCATTTGATCCCATGTAGTGATTGGCCCTCGTTGTAACGAGTTTAACAACTGTTTGGCTTTATTTCTCTATGAAAAAGGGAATAACCGAAGACGAATGGCATCATCAGAAACGCCATTTATTTTGAAGGTGTCACAGAACTCTAAAAAGTTAGCTATATGAGTATTTGGATCCTCGTCCTGCAAACCATCAAATTAAACAAATTGTTGAATCATCTGTATTGTGTTAGGCTTTAATTCAAAATTCTTAGCAGCTATAGCGGGCCTAACAATACTTAATTCTGCTTCTATTAAATGCGGTTTAGCATAATCAAACATTGTACGCGGAGCATTGAGTTCCCCCACATCGTGTGGTGGTTGGTTATTCTCGTCCATCCTATCAGTAGGATTGGAATTGTCTTCTTCCTCTCTTTCTGTATAAGTTAGGGCTCGACTGATTTCTCGGCGATTCCTGCGAGCGGTCGCTTCAATATCACGGTCGTACACTAAAGGTCCTCTCGGGTTCCTTTTAGTAATAAACTAGAGGTATCTGGAAAGAAGAGAAAGAAAGAAAAAATTAGCAAAATTAAAATTTAATCTAAAAACAAAAATAAATTGCGAAAAATAAAAATAATGGCTAAAGTAATAAAAATAGAGTTTTCTTAATATTTTAGTTCCCCGGCAACGGCGCCAAAAACTTGATCGCTGTAAATCAGAGCTTTAAAATTTATAAAAGAATGATCGAACCTGGAAACTAACTCTGACAACGATTAAAAGCAAGTGTACCTATCGAACAGTAGTATAGCTTAGGCAAGACCGGATTATCAAACCCAAAGGAACTAAAAGTACTAATACTAACTTTCTTTTTATTATTTAGCCTTAAAAATAGAGTGAAGTTGCTTTAAACTAAATTGACGAAGACTAAGCTAAGGACACAAAGACAAAAAAAATGAATTGGAAAATAACTTGAAGAAAAACTCAATTGATCACGATGATACCCTCAGGGAGAATCCACCTAGACTTCACTTGTTATCTAACATTGAACCATATGAATTATTTACTTAGCCTGATCCGTAAGACTCCCTAACCTATATTAAACCCTCTATCGAGGCGAATAACATCTAACCCTAGGTTAATTAGTGGAACTCTCGTTCGCTTATAATAACCCCCTAGAATAGCAGTAAATCGATCAATGGACTCCCATATTAGGTTTCACCCTAATCCGGTAAAATCTCGTCACCCTATCTCTAGGTGTGCGATCAACTTCGTTTAACTATGCTAGATCTACTATTAGGCAGGGTCTATTCCTCCTCCACCTAAGCACATCAGATTTGGATTAAGCAACACAGTTAAGAACAAACTAAGTAATTATCATATAATTTAGAAATCAAATAACAAGATTCATCTAGGTTTCATCCCCTTCAGGTATCTGAGGGGTTTAGTTGATAATGAATAAAGAAAACATCACAATAGAAAAGATAAAACAAAACATAAGAAATCCTTAAAACCCCCTGAAGGAATTGAAGGAGAAATCCGCCGTCTTAAGTATAATTCTGGCTTTCTGGGATGGATCAATTGGCTATCCTCACGTGATTTCCTCAATTCTAGCCTTTCCGGCTTGGCTCCTTGGCCTAGCTTTGATGACTTTTCAATGGTGGCCCTTAGGGGATATATATAGGCTCTTGGAATGAGATTCTTTCTCCCTAAGTATCCTTTTCAAACTGAAATTGCTCTTTCCAGTGACAGAGGCACGGCCGTGGCACACGCCCGTGTGGATCGACTTCTGGCCGTGTTCAAATTTCTAATTTGAGACACGGCCGTGTAAGGTGGGGTTGAGGTCGTGCTCTAGGTGATCGGCGAGGCACGGCCATGTTTCATTGATCACTGAAATTAGAGTTTTAAAAATTTATAAAAGAATGATCGAACCTGTAGACTACTCTAACAACGATTAAAGGCAAGTGTACCTATCGAACAGTAGTATAGCTTAGGGAAGACCGGATTGTTGAACCCAAAAGGAACTAAAGTATTATTACTAACCTTTATTTTATTATTTAGCCCTAAATAAAGTTAGGTTGCTTTTAAATCTAAATTTACGATTACTAAACCAAAGACTCAAAGACAAAAAGAATGAATTGGAAAATAACTTGAAGAAACACTCAATTGATCATGACGATACCCTCAGAAAGAATCCACCTAGATTTCACTTGTTATCTAACCTTGAACCATATGAATTATTTACTTAGCTTGATCCGTAAGACTCCGTAACCTATATTAAACCCTCTATCGAGGCGAATAACGTCTAACCCTAGGTTAATTAGTGGAACTCTCGTTCGCTTATAATAACCCCCTAGAATAGCAGTAAATCAATTAATGGATTCCCATATTAGGTTTCACCCTAATTCGGCAAAATCTTATCACCCTATCTCTAGTCGTACGATCAACTCCGCTTAACTATGCTAGATCTACTCTTAGGCAGGGTCTATTCCTCCTCCACCTAAGCACATCAGATTTGGATTAAGCAACACAGTTAAGAACAAACTAAGTAATTATCATATAATTTAGAAATCAAATAACAAGATTCATCTAGGTTTCATCCCCTTCAGGTATTTGAGGGGTTTAGTTCATAATGAATAAAGAAACCATAATGAATAAAGAAACCATCACAAGAGAAAAGATAAAACAAAACATAAGAAATCCCTAAAACCCCCTGAAGGAATTGTAGGAGAAACTCGCCGTCTTGAGTATAATTCCGGCTTCTTGGGATGGATCAATTGGCTATCCTCGCGTGATTTCCTCAATTCTGTCCTTTCTGGCTTGGCTCCTTGGCCTAACTTTGATGACTTTTCAATGGTGGCCCTTATGGGATATATATATATAGGCTCTTAGAATGCAATTCTTTCTCCCTAAGTATCCTTTTTCGACTGAAATTTCTCTTTTCAGTGACAGAGGCACGACCGTGGCACACTCTCATGTGGATCGACTTCTGGCTGTGTTCGAATTTCTAATTTGAGGCACAACCGTGTAAGGCGGGGTTGAGGCCGTGCTCTAGGTGATCGGTGAGGCACGGTCGTGTTTCATTGATCAATGAAATCAGAGTTTTAAAAATTTATAAAAAAATTATCGAACCTGTAGACTACTCTGATAACGATTAAAAGCAAGTGTACCTATCGAACAGTAGTATAGCTTAGGCAAGACCGGATTGTCGAACCCAAAAGGAACTAAAAGTATTATTACTAACCTTCTTCTTATTATTTAGCCCTAAATAAAGTGAGGTTGCTTTTAAATCTATATTTACGATTACTAAACCAAAGACTCAAAGACAAAAAGAACGAATTGGAAAATAACTTGAAGAAACATTCAATTGATCACGACGATACCCTCAGGAAGAATCCACCTAGACTTCACTTGTTATCTAACCTTGAACCATATGAATTATTTACTTAGCCTGATCCGTAAGACTCTCTAACCTATATTAAACCCTCTATCGAGGCGAATAACGTCTAACCCTAGGTTAATTAGTGGAACTCTCGTTCGCTTATAATAACCCCTAGAATAGCAGTAAATCGATCAATGGATTCCCATATTAGGTTTCACCTTCCGACAAAATCTCGTCACCCTATCTCTAGGCGTGCGATCAACTCTGCTTAACTATGCTAGATCTACTCTTAGGCAGGGTCTATTCCTCCTCCACCTAAGCACATTAAATTTGGATTAAGCAACACAGTTAAGAACAAACTAAGTAATTATCATATAATTTAGAAATCAAATAACAAAATTCATCTAGGTTTCATCCCCTTCAGGTATCTGAGGGGTTTAGTTCATAATTAATAAAGAAAACATCACAAGAGGAAAGATAAAACAAAACATAAGAAATCCCTAAAACCCCCTGAAGGAATTGAAGGAGAAATCTGCCGTCTTAAGTATAATTCCGACTTCTTAGGATGGATCAATTGGCTATCCTCGCGTGATTTCCTCAATTCTGGCCTTTCCGACTTGGCTCCTTAGCCTAGCTTTGATGACTTTTCAATGGTGGCCCTGAGGGGATATATATAGGCTCTTAGAATGCAATTTTTTCTCCCTAAGTATCCTTTTCTGACTAAAATTGCTCTTTCCAGCGACAGAGGCACGGCCGTGGCACACGCTCGTGTAGATCAACTTCTGGCCGTGTTTGAATTTCTAATTTGAGGCACGGCCGTGTAAGACAGGGTTGAGGCCGTGCTCTAGGTGATCGGCAAGGCACGGCCGTGTGTCATTTGGGTCAGGCCGTGTCGATTTTGTGCTAAGGCTTATTTACTTCGTTTTGGGCCCGTTTTGTGTTCTTTTCATCCTCAGGTGCTTTCCTGGGTATAAGACATGAAAAGAAAGAATTAAAAGCACCTTTTTATATAAATCAAGGAATAATTCATCCAAAAGTAAGCTAAATGTGGGATTAAAATATGTTACTTTTACGGTTTATCACTATGTCCAGCTCAATTGCCACAACATGGTTGGAGTTAATGCCCGTGTTTGTTGCATTTCTTTGCTAGGAGAGACTACAAAGGCCAATCCATGGCCACAATAGCTTTTGTATTGAGGTAGAATTGCAAAAATAAAGGTAGTGGAAAATGAGGAAATAATTCATTCATGGAGTTCTTAAACTGATTGAATTCTTGTAACAGATGTGACCTCTTAGTCAGATGTTAGTATTATCAAGTTTAAAGAACCCACTTGAATCGAAACCTACATCTCCGTCGATATTCAAGTAACCATTGAAACTAAACCCACCCTGGTTGATATCCGAAGATGCATTATCAAGGAGGAAAAGTAGCAACACAACCATGATCCAACAATATATTATTGATAAACCATTATTTATTCATATTTTGACCCTATGCTTGGCTTATTTTTGGATAAGTTTTCATTAGATTGGATGAATTCGATGCTCCTAATCCCTTAATTTTATGTTTTACACTCAGGAGAGATTAGGGAGTCGAAAAGAACGAGAAACGGGCCAAAAAGGAGCAAAATGGGTCTACCTCAGAAATCAACATGACCTGGGCTGTTGCACACGGGCAGACCACACGGCCGTGTGTGACGAGCAGAATCGAGCATGGACTAAGCTATCACGCACGGGTGTGTCACACGGGTGTGTCCCTGTCGAACCCAAGTGTAATTCTATTCGAAAAAAGCTATTTGTGGGCCAAGAAAGGCGATCCAAAGCCTATATAAACACCCCAGATGAGGACCTAAGAGGATATACAGGATAGAAAGCAGGAAATACTCGAAGACAGCCATTGGAAGCAGCTTAGAATAAGAATCTCCATCAAGACTGAAGATATCCTATTTTTGATTCTTGTTACAAGAATATAATGATTCTTTATTAGAGTAGTAGTACGTTGTTATTTTGGATTACTAGGATCCTACATCCCTGACTTTGGTGATACTTGATTTACTAATTGAAAATATTTTACGTCTCAGGCATCATGACAAATACGTGAGGCAAGACCAAGACCGCTGTCCCCGCTTCAAAAAAAGCGAAAGGAACCCGGAGCTACCTCTGCGAGTGCGTCTGCCGAAGTGCGCTACCCTTTTCTACAGTTCCCCATGGGACCCCAGGAGGAACTTTTTCAGATACTTTGTGCACAACCTCTTGGCATGGGGAGATGTATCGATTGGGCCGCCTTAGAGTAGGTCTAACTAGCTGATGCAGTCCGGGCCCTATTGATTACCGACCGATGGGGGCACTTTTTCGAGATTGTCGAGCTGACCTATCTAGAGCTTACTTTAGAGCTCTATTCCACCTTCCACCTTCAGGCGGTCAGGACAAATTTTGACGACCCAAGCACAGTCCAGTTCAGCCTGGGAGGCCTGGTACGAGAGTTGAGTATCCTAGGGTTTAGGGTCGCTTTGGGACTTTACATCGAGGAATTCATGGAGGACGACGACTTCGAGAACCTTCATCGCCACATCTACTACTCCTCTTCTTCCTGCTAGAGAGACTTAGTCCCTGCCTCAGCTACCTATGACCCTAGTCGCTCCAAGGCATCAGCTTTCGCCCCATCCTTGAGGTACTTACACGCTATCCTAGCTCCTTTGACAAGTAGGCTAGAGACCACTAGCGTCGTCAACACTCACAACACTTACTTTTTATGGTGCATGGCACATGGGCACGTGTTTGATTTAGCTTACTTCATCGTCCTCGCCATTTGGCATCAGAAGGAGCGACATAGGAAAGGAATCCTTTCCATTGGCCCTTATGTGACGCTCCTGGCTCGACACTTTGGCATCCTCAACACCGCAGCTTAGTCCTCTTCGCTCACTCTTATTGGGCAGATGTTCTCACAGGGCATCTCAACGATGCTTCACATGAGGATGATTGAGCATCTTCGTGGGTTTGATCATCCTCAATACCGTCTATCACGAGCTACCGATCAGGACGACCCAGAGGACATTACTAATGATGTCCCTTTCCATCACGAGGAGTCACTTTCTGTGCCGCCACCGCCTCACCGACTAATTCATGTAGCTGCTTCACTGACTGACATCTCTGAGCGCTTCACTCGTTTCGAGCAGTACTATACTAAAAAATTTAATGACAACGCTCGATGATTCGACGGTATCGAGGCGACTCTACAAAAGATTTGTTAGCATTTTCACATATCACCACCACCTCCACCTCGCGACCCATCTGTCGATGAGGACCTTTGAGTCCATTTATTTTTTTGTTTTATTTTAATTTAATTTTTAAACTCTTTCTCTTTCTCTTTCTTGTCTTTAATTTATATTAGTATATTTTAATTTTTTTATATCTCTGGCTGTTTATTATTGAGTAACTATAACGAAATCCATTATTAAAACTCCCTAAAACATTATTGATGACTCTGCAGTTTCAAAAGGTTCAAGGTGCTATTAAGGAACGAACAAACTACTGGAGTATTCTCTCCCACCTTTACCTCTGCCTAGTTTATCATGCTTCTCATTGGATTCATTTATACAATTTTCACTTTCTAAGGATTTGATCCATAATTCAGGAAGTTTCACCTCCTTCCCTCTCTTATAATTTTCTACTTACATTGTTATTATTTATCTTTGTACATTGAGGACAATGTACATCTTAAGTGTGGGGAGGTTAATTATAGTATTATTAGAAAATCCCTGAATTATGTCTTGTTCTTAAGTAATTTTCACATATTACTATTAGAATGAAACTTCTATTAACTTATGATTTTTATTGATATGTTTTCGAGTAAGTCATAGGTAATTGTGCATTGATGGTTTAAACTTTAGGAAATTAGACAATCAAGCATGATAAGTCTATTTTCAGAATTAAAAATTTTAAGTTGTTTTCCTAAATTTAAATATTACTTTGAAGTTTGAAATTTGCAAGGTTGACATCAAAAACCATAATTTTTGTGAAATTTTGAGCCTTTTAAGAGCATATATTTTTCTTGCTCACTTTACTGGTTATGAGTGTGTCAATATTGATTGGTTATTCTAGAACTTACTTCGATTATGAGTGTCGAGACCACACTTTTGATTTGATATACTGAGATGATAAAGGCACCTAGGTTTTAACCCACTTATCCCAAAAAGCCTACCTTCATAATTAACCTATAGTGAACCCCTTTGACCCTAATAAACCGTTTCTTGATTTACCCTTAATATTAACCCAAGACTCTTTTTTTTTTAATTCATTGAGAATTTTTCCTATTGTTTAACTCCTTTTTGTCGAGATTTGATTTGAGCTTCTTATCAGAATATGAAATTAACCATTTAAGCTCAAATAACATAGAACTAAATAATGAATAAATTTCCAACTTTTTTTTTTAAGAATAAGAACAAAGAAATTACAACTGAAATAAATAATGTTTCACTTTTGAGTGCTTAATTTGAACCTTAAACACTTTGAGTGATTTGAATGAATCTTTGCTGAGGATGTCAATTCCTATCGGTTTTGAATCAAAAGTAATTATTTAGGTAAGGGGAAACACCTATGTTTTTGTAGTATAAAAATTTGTGACTTAAATTGTTTGAATCTTTAGGACTCTTTTAGTTAAATTATCAATGTATGAATTATCTGTGAATTATGATGAGACATTATTGATAAGAATTATGAATTGAGGAAGTTAATTTTAATTGTGAGTTGAGGATTTTGCTTGAGGACAAGCAAACGCTTAAGTGTAGGGATATTTGATAAACCATAATTTATACATATTTTGACCCTATGCTTGGCTTATTTTTGGATAAGTTTTCATTAGATTTGATGAATTCGATGCTCCTAATCCCTTAATTTCATGTTTTACACTCAATAGATCTTATGGGGTCAAAAAGAACGAGAAATAGGCCAAAATGGGACAAAATGGGCCTACCTCAGAAATCAACACGACCTGGGCTATCGCACACGGGCAGACCACATGGCCGTGTGTGACGAGCAGAATCGAGCACGACCTAAGCTATCATGCACGGGCGTGTCCCTGCCGACCGAAGTTTAATTCTATTCGAAAAAGGCTACTTGTGGGCCAAGAAAGGCGATCCCAAGCCTATATAAACACCCCAGAGGAGGACCTAAGAGGACACACAGGATAGAAAGCAGAAAATACTCGAAGACAGCCATTGGAAGTAGCTTGGAAGAAAGATCTCCATCAAAACTGAAGATCTCCTATCAATTTCTCTTGAAGTTTTTGGGTTTTCTTATGTTTTGTAATTTTCCTTATTTTAAGATGTTTTCCTCTAAACCTAAGACGGATCTTATTACTATTTGATTTATAAGATAAATACTTGTTCTTATTCTTAATTGTGAGTTATTATTCTCGTGTTAATAATTCAAGTTATTGATTCAAGTCGAATGTGCTTATTCAAAGGAGCAAAAGTCTCTATTTAAGAGTAGATCAACACAATTAAGCGGAGTTGATTACAACCCTAGAAATAGGATGACATAAATTGCCGGATTAGAGTCAAATCTAATAAGGGAATCCATAGATCGAGTTAATGAGACGATAGGGGTTTTAATTAAAAGAAATTTCAATTAATCAACCTAAATTTAGTTGTTCTTAGTATCGAAAGAGATATTAACATAAATCATGGATTTCTACGGATTAAGTCAAGTGAATAAATCATATGAATTAGAAGTAATAAGTGAAGTCTAGGTGGATTCTTCCTTAGATATTGCCTCTTTCATAAAGTTGTCTAAAAGTATTTTCCCAATTCATTCTCTGTCGTGCTTTTAATTAATTTTAGTTTAAAAGAAATCACTCCAATTCTTAGGCTAGATAATAGGAAGATAGTAACTATTAGTACTCTTGGTCCTTGTGGATACGATATTTCCAATCTTACCATAACTATACTATTAAACGATACGTGCACTTACCTTTATTGTGATCATAGTTAATTAGAGACACATCAATTATTAGAGAGAATATTCATGGCCGGTCCATTTCATACACTTGACAGTCCAATATTATTTATATTTAGTGGAATGAAATTGCTTTGCCTTTGTGATAAGAAAAATAATTGGAGAAGGTGACATCATTCATTATACAATTCTTTTACCTTTAATGTACACTTTTTTAAGCATCACTGTGTGACAGTCATATCAATAATTGAATCCTTTCAATAGAAATGGGAACGTTTTATTGATGGCCTAATTCTTTATCAGTGGTAGAGGTTTTCTTGGCCGAGTGATCTGAGCTTATTTGAAACCATGGCATAATTGTAACTTACTTGAGGGAACCTCAGTATAGAAATTTGCTCAAAGTAATTCTGATCATTACTTGGATACAAGCTCTCTTCATATTCATTTTAATAATAGAAAATAGTAATTACTAGTACTTTTAGTCATTGTGGATACAATATTCCTGACTCACCATAGCTATACTATTATTTGATAGGTGCGCTTGCCTTTGTCTTAATTATAGTTAGTTTACTGACCATCAGATAGTTAGAATCAACTATTTGAAGCAATCAAAGTTTTTGGTGTTGATTTATATTTTAGTATTAGTTAATAACAAATGATAAGGAAATTTCATGATAAATTATAATATAATTATCATCCATTTGATTAGATTTTAAGGAGGAGAGAAGTTTGAACTTTGATGGATACTTATTTTTCAGAGTATTTTAAGCTATTAAGTGGCTTGTTTATAAAGACATTTATGTGACAAATACATAAAATAATTAATGGAATAAAATTAGCTTTTAAATGAGTGCTTCAAGCTAGCCTATCAAAACACTACTAGTTGATCACTTGAAGAGGCTTATAAATAGGTTATTTGTGCCGCAACTTGTAGTGCAATTTTTAGGATTGCAAATATCCTTGTGTATGTTAAGGGTAGTTTAGGTTTAAACCAATAGTTGTATAGTACGAATTGTAAAATAAGGTCATTCTCTGAGCGAACCTCCGTAGAGTAAGATTGGTAAATCCAAACTGTATTAACAAACATTGCGTATTATCTCTCCTTACTTTTCTCTTTGTTTTATTGTGCATTTAATTTGTTTTGTTAGATTTTGTTTCAATCTCTATTAGAATGAAACTCTTTTACAGCCAACCCAGTTATTTGTTTAAACAATGGCTGAAACGTAATGCAAATCGACGCTTTTTCAAAAACAAGGAAAAAATGATGAAAAACTTCGATGATTCTCTAGACACATAATGGTTGAAGAAGAAGAAAATAATTTTTTTGAATAATTTTTATTTAGAAAATTCTAGTCAAACAATAACATGTACAAACATAATCTTATATGTCATTTAATAATTAGATGAAATCATGACTTATGTCATAAAAAATTACATAATAATGTTTTCCACTTAGAATTGGTGGTTGTATTTGAAGTCAGAAAAATATATATTTTTATATTACGTAACAAATAAACTGGAAATTAAATAAGGTATAGATCCCAAGAAAAAGCGCTTTCAATAATTTATAGAGAGACGATTCCCTAAATCTTCTGTTATTTTTCTAGTATTTCGAGCCATGACAAGTACTATATATATATATGAAATAATGTATTAGGTAAGTGTTTTTCCAAAATAAACTACATAAAATAATGTAGCATGACATGAAAATTAATGTTATGCTCGGCTTTATTTCATGATATTTCTTAAACCAATTAATTTAATTAAATACAATTTGCATCAACTTGGAATTCATGTTTAAGTTTGAGGTTGAATAAACTCTTCTTATATTAGATCTTGTATAATTGAATGGAGTTACATGCAATTCTAGAAATAGAACGACATAAATTTATTAGATTAGAGTCAAATCTAATAGAGGAATCCATTGAGCAAATTAATACGATAATAAGTATTTTAATTAGAAAGAAAATTTAATTAATCAAAGAAACTAAGCAAAGGAATTGCATAAATTAGATTAATAATTATAGATGAAGTCTAGATGGATTTTTAACTAGATATTATTTTGTCACTTAGTTGATATTTTATTGTTTTTGTGTTTTATTTCTTTGATGCATTCATTAGTAAATTTATTTAATTAATTTTAGTTTTAATCAATCCTTTAAATTATTATGTTAACTAATAGAAAGATGATAATTACTACTAATTATAGTTATCGAGGGAACAATATCTGTGCTCACCATAGCTATACTATTAATTGATAGGTGCACTTGTCTTAGTCCATTTATTAGTTAGTTTAGTGGACATCATTGGGCTGTGATGAGAATTGGTGGTTCTTGTGGTGGGTGTTGGGCGGTGATGAGGTTTGAAGATTCTAATATTGTAAATAAATAAATAAATAAGTGTTTTAGACTAATTATTAATGACAATGATAAGCAATTATCTTAATTAGAGTGACTAAATTTACAAAAAAAAATAAAAATGACCAAAATAGGAATGACGTTATTTTAGAATGATCACTTATAATGTAGTTTACTCTTAATTTTATATTAATTTTTTATAAATTTATTAATAATAAAAGTAGGAAACAAGTTGTGCAAACTTTTTAGGTTTGGTTAGCCCTCTAATTCTATTTTATTATTCACCATTATCTAGTGTTTTTATCACTAATAATTTATTGTTTGCCCCTCATTTTATATTTCAATTTTTAAATTTTTTTATTATTTATATTCTTGTAATGATCTAAAAGTCAATGATGTCGAAAATAGTAAATTCAAAATCCCATTTTGTTGATGATCGAGTTTGTAAATATTATTAATTAATATTTACGAATCAATTAAAGTATTATATTGAATTTTAAGTTGAAGAATTTATTATTTGAATAATTAATTAAAGTAGAAGCATTTCCACTCTAAAGTAAATGCTATTAGTTTATAAATAATTGAAGCAAATTTCAAAGTTTGTTTGTTGATAATAAAGGTAGGGAAACAACTTTAGCAGACTTTTCAAGTTCGGTTGGCTCTTTAATTCTATTTTATTATTCACCATTATCTAATGTTTTTTATCACTAATAATCTATTGCTTGCCCCTCTTTTTATATTTCAATTTTTAAATTTTCTATATTTTATATTCTTAAATATTTAAAGACTTCAATGAGATAATCATTAATGAATTCTAAATTACTGTAGAATCACATACTTCAATGCAGTTAAAAATAATTATCTAAATAAATTTATAAACAAATAAGAGTAAACAGTGATTCAACCTTTAGTCATTTATAATAAATTTTTGCGTTTTGATGATTTAATTTTTAAGATATTTTTATTTTAATCATTTAAACATTAAATTTCTAACAACGATTAACTATACATGTTACATTATATTTATATTTTTATTTTAATTACCCAATTTTTTAAGTGTTCTCATTTTAATTATCCAAAAATATATCCTTGTTGACTCTGTTAGAATCTGTTTTTGTAGCTGTATATATGTTGTAGCTTTGGGGTGCTTTTTAACCACCATTTTTGTCCCATTTGTCCAGCTTGGTGGCACTAAAGTCTATCTTCATCTTCTTCTGTATATAAAAAAAAAATTTGAAAGCTATCTAAAATTTATAAAGAAAGACCATTCCCTAAGTCTTCTGTTTTGTTTTCCTAATATTCAAGCCATGACAAGGACTATATATTAAAAAATAATGCTTTGGCTTCAATTCTTGATATTAACTAAACCAATAATGTAATTAAAATACAACTTGCATCAACTTGGAATTGTTCAATCTAATATCGATGATGACTATATATTAAAAAATAATGCTTTGGCTTCAATTCTTGATATTACCTAAACCAATATTGTAATTAAAATACAATATGTGATTAACTAAAAGAGACAACAGGGTAGCTAAGATGGAAAACAAGGAACTTGTTGTTACAATAATAAGGGTTTTAATTGGAAAGAAGTTCCAATTAGTCAACCTAGAGTTAGTTGCTCTTATGCTTGATAAGTTCTAAAAGTTACATATTTTAACTTTCTTAATGTGTTTTTGGATGATCATTCGATGTTAATGATGAATTTTATGCTATTAATCCTTTACTTATTATACTTAGGAGAGCATTTGGGAGAGAAAAACGAGATAAAACCAGAAAATTAGAGTGAGTTACAAGAGCCAAATGGCCTGGACCATTCCACACGGCCTGGACATACGGCCGTGTAAGCCACATGGCCATGTGGCAGGCCATGTCGATTTCAAGAATTGCACTCTGAACAGTAGAAAAATGCGATTTTTAGGGTTTTTCGGGCATTCTAAGACCTATATATGAAAAAACATAAGAAGATGGGAGTGAGCCATTAAAGAATATTCAAGAAAACAACTTGAAAAACACCATTAAAGTTGATTTTGAAACAGATTTCTATCAAGATTGAAGATTTCCTTTTGATTTCTTTGGAGATTATCATGAGTTTCTTTATTTTTTATTGTTATACTGTCTCTAGGATGTTTTTATTTGCAGGTATGAACTAATTTTTTAAATATCTAAGGAGATGAACCCTATGATGAATTTTGTTGTTTGGTTTTTATTTTACACAATAAATACTTAGATCTTGTTCTCAATTATGTGTGCTTAATTATTGGTTTAATATTTCTAGACTATTGATCCATGTTTGATGTGCTTAAATCAGAGGAGGAATAGACCCTGTTTAAGAGTAGATCTAGTGTAATTGAGTGGATTTGTATGCAATCCTAGAAATAGAATGACATAAATCTACCGGATTAGAGTCAAATCTAATAGGGGAATCCATAGATCGAGTAAATGCAATAATAGGGGTTTTAATTAAAAAGAAATTTCAATTAATCAACCTAGAGTCAATTGCTCTTATTCTTGAAGAGAGATATTAGCATAATTTAGGGATTTCTACGGATCAAGATACTAAGTGAAGAAATTGCATAATTTAGATTGATAATGACAGATGAAATCTAGGTGAATTCTTTCCTAGGTATTGTTTCGCTTCTTGGTTGTTTACTCGAATATTTTCCTGAATTGTTCTTTGTCACGTTCGTAGTTAATTAATTTAGTTAATTTTAGTTTTTAATTAATCACTCAAATTTATCAGTTAAATAATAGAAAGACGGTAATTACTAGTACTTTTAATCTTCGTGGGAATTATATCTTTGCTCACCATAACTATACTATTAATTAATAGGTGCATTTGCCTTAGTCATATTTTTAGTTGGTTTACGATTGCATCAATGCTCGAAAGAGATATTAGCATAAACTAGGGATTTCTACGGATCAAATAAACTAAGAAAAGGAACCCCGTGTATTGGTCTGATGGCCAGGGTGTTCACCGCCCAAGTGTGGCTTGGGTTGGAGTTGCGCTAGTCGCATTGCTGTTAGGGCTTTGCCCTCCTCTTGTAATTCAAAAAAAAAAAAAAGAAACTAAGGAAAGAAATTGCACAAATTAGATTGAGAATTATAGATGAAGTCTAGGTGGATTCTTACCTAGATATTGTATTGTCACTTAGTTGATATTTTATTGTTTTGGTGTTTTATTTATTTGATGCATTCGTTAGTTAATTTTAGTTTTAATCAGTCCTTTGAATTATTAGGTTAAATAATAGAAAGATGATAATTACTATTAATTATAGTCTTCAAGGGAACGATATATATGCTAACCATAGCTATACTATTAATTGATAGGTGATGATGGGCGTTGAAGCCACCAAATATAAATTCCTATGAAAAAAAAATAACAGTAAATTGAAATATAGAGTAGTAAGGTCGAATCCACAGGGACTGGTTGTCTAATTTCGCCTTTTCTCACAACCAGAATCACTGTCGAGGTAATCAACGTGCCCACGACCAGTGCGTTGCAATACTGAAAAATAAAAATGGGGATTTTAAATTGATTAACATAATAAAATAAGGAAAAACAAAAAATAAAATAAAAATAGATTCAAAAATGCAAAAATAAATTTAAGAAAATAAAATAAATGGATAAATAAAATATTTTTTTAAGATTAGCCTTAGCCTCAGTGTACTCCAATCTTGAATCAATCCTTGAAATATATTTTCCCTTCCGAGCAATAAGCTGGTTATAGAGACCAAGAAAGTCCCGACCGCCAACTTTTCCTTATGTAGTCAATCCTGGTACAACATGCAAACCGTCTCTTGCCAAATTTCTAACTGTGATACAGTGTTCGCAATTTAAGATTTCGATAGCCTTTCGATCTAAAAAGCCCAACTCGAATCGACGGCCTCAACCACGTGGGTCATTTAAATATGATCTCTGTAACGCCTCAAAAGTATTATTTATGTTTCTATTTAATTATGACACAAATATATGTCTACTTCAGTGGTTATGTGTTTTGGGTATGTGTGAGAGGTTCCAAATTCAAGCCATGCCTTTGGCAAAATTTGAAATTTTTCTGAATAAAGCCTTAACCTTACTCATTATACTTAAGTTTAATAGATTGTAAGATTATATCAGAATGGGCTTGCTGGTTTGGTGGTTAAGTGGAGTGTTAATATGTTAGAGGTCTTATGTTCAAGTCCCTGTGCTAATATGGGCATTTTTTTTACTTGGCTGCCAGGAAGAGTTTTGTTTTAACTCAAATGCTAAAGTGGTTGAGATCATGTGGTTAGTGGGTAGTTGATGGAATATCAAATTACGTTTTATTTTTCTTTTTTCCTCTTTTCCCAAAATCAGCTTCTTTCTGACGGTTGTGCTTCCATCTTACTGCCGAATTCCTTCCCTTATTTTTTTTGTTCTTTTCTTTTGGTTTCGTTTCTTTATTGATCGTCACGTTTTGCTCCCATTAATCTTATTTTTCACTCGTTTTGGTAAGTTCTTGGTAAACGAAATCTTATTTATTGTTCATAAGTAAGGTTTTTGAAGGTATTGGGTTTAGCGTCTCGATTTAGTTATATTTAAGTTCAGTTTTAACACTGATTTTGGGCATTGGAATAACAAATTTTTAGGTTCGGAAGTGCTCGGTGATTGTTTTAGCATCAATCAAACCCAAAAATATATAAAATAGGGTTTCAGCAAAAGGTAACCCCACTGTCGATGCCACACGGGCGTGTGATTGCCCGTGTGGTAGGCCGTGTGCTATGACACGGGCGTGTGATCGACGAGGCCAGGCTATGCGCACGGCCAGATAAGCCTTGTGTGACACATGGGCTAGACCAATTTGGGCCGTGTGGGCCACACGGGCATGGGGGATTCTAGGCTAGGCCGTGTGATCCACATAGCCAAGGTCAAATTGGACCATGTGGGTACACGGGCGCGTGAGTCCACATGAGCATATGGGATTCTAGGCCAGGCCGTGTGGTCTATATGACCAAGGCCAAATTGGACCATATGGTCCACACGGGTAAGCCACATAGGCGTGTGGGCCCATTTAACTGAAATGTTTCCTAAGGTTTCACGGGTCGCCCAAGTCGACTGTAAACCTACTGTAGGGTCGGTAAGTACTACTTAGACTCTTAAATGCGTGAACTGAATGTATAATGTGTGTACTGAACATGATAATTATATGCATGTATACTGAACTGTATGTATAACTGATAACCATGTAATAGCATGTCATGTACTGTATGTTTGCATTGCATTGGGTTGGGTTGGGATGATAATATTTGGAGGAAGTGTACTGAAAGGCTCTTAAGCCTAATATCTGGCAGCTTAGTTGCAATTTACTGTTATGTGCCGCATTCGATACAACTTAGAGTGTATGGATGGGTGGGTGTTTTAAACCCCACATAGAGTGTAGGGATAGACGGAGATGGTGTGTAGAGGCTGGTGGGTGGGACTGCACATCGATTATTGTATGCATGATCAGCATCTTGTGATGGGCTAAGGCCCTAATGTATAACTGACACTGTATCTGAAATGGGTTAAGGCCCTAATATGCATCTAAACTGTATCTGAAATGGGCTAAGGCCCAAATTGTTACTGAAACTGAAATGGGTTTAGGCCTAGACTGCATTTGACTGTTTACTGTGATTGATTGTATGTTTGTTTTCTGTGGGGATTACACACTAAGTTTACGTAAACTCAACCCTTCTGTTTAATGTGTACAGGTAATCCCTAGACTTAGACAAATCGGTGCGACGGAGGACTCAACGGTGACCACAAGTATTAGAACTTTTTAGTATGATTTATGATTTATGAGTTATGAGTATATTTTTATTGCTAGTTAATTTTTGATGTAATTTGGGACTTTTTGGACTATTTTCTTAATTGTGGGTTTTTATTGGTTTTTATGGATTTTATAATTGCACAAACTCAACGAACAAATGATTTTTACTAAAACAAAGGGTTTTTCCTAAAAGGATTGGACTTATTTAATTATCACGATTTTTCTTAAAAAAATGATTTCTAAAGCAAATGGATTTTATCACGGTTTTATTTAATTATGTTTTTCACAATTCGAATAAACTAGCAAATGGTTTTTGAAATTATTAAGAGTTATCTAAAAATAGACAAATTAGAAATGTTTTGATGGGACGACTTAGTTTTCAAACACCCTATCATGTGATATCGCTAGATTCGACCATAATGTCTAGGCCGGATTTGGGCTGTTACAATCTCTATCTCCCTTGACAGAATCCAACTGGCTTTTCCCACCTAGACACGCCAATTTGTTGGCGGGAATTCAAACACAGCACGACTAATTCGTCTTCTTAACTGTACGCCAAACAACTCCAATCCAACGTGCACTTTTTGAATCGAAGTTGAATCAACTTTAAGGGACGAATTTGTACAATCCCATATACCAGAGAGAGAGAAAAAAATTGCGTTGAAAGGTTTTTGAGCAAGTTCGTATCTCACGATTATTTTGTTGGAGCAATTTCTGGGTTAAAGCTAAAAAAGGGTTTAGTTAATCATGAAAAGAATCATAATAAATGGTTTAAATATAATTATGGAAAGTGGGAAGGGAAAGGGCCTTGAAAGGTAATAAAACCAAAAGTTGAAAGTAAAAGAAAAAGAATTGAAAATGGCAGAATGAATGTGACGCAGGTAATGGAAAGGAAAAAAAAGAAAAGAATTTATTAAAGCCTAAAGCCAAGTGTGTTCAATTGGTTGTACCTATTAGGTATTCATATACATTTTTAGTGCTAGAATTTAGCTAGAAGTTTTCTAAATATTATCTCTAAATAATTCAAAATTTAAAAAATCAAATTTAAACTAATTTCAGAGTTGTAATAATATAAGAAATCTTTCAATCTTTATCCAGCCACTTAAAAAAAATCTTTAACCCTTCAATCTTTATCCAATCATCCTTGAATTCTCAATCTTTCAATCAAGCCCTCCTCTTTGCTTTTTGTTCCAATTTAGCCCTTTTTTGTAAGAGTTTGAATTCAGCACACTAACTTCATTCCTGATAAGAAAAATCCAAATTTAATCACATTTTATTTGATAATTAGCTAAAAATAAATATATTAAAAATACAAATTTATCTTGCTATCAGATGCACTTGCCTTAGTCGATTTATTAGTTAATTTAGCAAACATCATTGGGTGGTGAGGAGGATTGGTGGTTCTTATAGCGGGTGTTGGACGATGATGAGGATTGGAGATTCTAATGTTGTAAATAAAAAAAAATATTTTGAACTAATTATTAATGACAGTGGCCAATTCAAGCAATTATATATATTAGAGTGATTAAATTGACAAAAGAAAAATTAAAGTGACCAAAATAGGAATAACATTATTTTAGAGTTACTTGCAATGTAGTTTACTCTTAATTTTATATTAATTTTTCATAAATTTATTGATAATAAAGGTAGGAAAATAACTTTTGTAGACTTTTCAAGTTTGGTTGGCACTTTAATTCTTTTTTTTTTTTTGAAAAGAAAAGATAAATTACATCAACAATATAAAAGCACCATTCTCTTTGTCTTTTTGTATGAACTCTAAAACCTCATTAGGAGCCTCATCAAAGACCTGAAGGCTTGATTTCTAAGTTAGACCAAGTTTAACAAGTTGATCTGTAACTAGGTTTTGTTCTCTCAGCATGTAGCTGATCCTCCACTGCCCTTCAGCTTTTATAATACTTTGAGTCCTTCTAAGCATAGTAATGTCTGTGTTCTCTAATCCCAAATCATTCATGGCTTGAATAACTTCATGATTATCAGTCTGAATTATGGCCCGTATGTAACTTTTATCTAGAAGAATAATGAATCAGAAAAGAATCTTTATTGTAATTAATTTGAACAAAATTCGAACAACAAACGCTACTAACACAACTTGAACCTAAGTCACACCTGAAATAGTAAATACCCTTCACATGAGTTTGCAAATTTCAAAGTTTGTTTGCTGATAATAAAGGACAAGATTTAAGGTAGGGAAACAACCTTTGCAGACATTTCAAGTTTGGTTGGCACTTTAATTCTATATATATATATATTGAGAAATTCTGATTGGGCTTTTTATTATACTTAAAGAAACAAAACAAATAAACCTATCGAAGCCAAATATGTTTGGGGCCCAAACTACAAAGGCCCGACTCGGTACAAAAAGAATGAATTGAATATCAAAAAAATATCTAGATATTTTAGCAATCTGTTCCTAATTTAAATTAAAATAATAACAAATCCACCGAACCGACACCCAATCAAAACACCTTGAAATCGGCAAACGTCAGTCACACCATAATAGCTCCTTGAAAACCGATTCCAATACAGGAGAAGTCTCCCCCTTCCAGATCCATCATTTCGTAACTTCTCCTTTCCAAAACTATGCTCTGAAAACCTTCATCAGTCCGGCTCACGCACCGCCTCTCTCAATCTCTGCCGTTCATCCTGCTCCGATGTCGATCTACCCTGGTAAGCCCCTGAATTCCTCCTTAACTCATTCTTTGCTAAAACATGTGCGATGGTGTTCACCGTCCTTGAAACATACTGGAAATCAACCTTCTTCAATCTTAATACCATCCTTTTAATATCTTGAATGTAAGCCCTTATCATAGATCTGTCATGAGCCCGATTCTTACACTTTTTTATGACTGATAAGGAGTCTCCCTCAATGAGAACCGATGGCCAGGAATGATTCACCCCGATCTGTACAGCTTCCCTACATGCAAGAGCCTCAGCAGCAAAAGCCGAATAGACCACTTTATGTATTCGTGACCATGAGAACAACACAACCCCTTCATTGTCCCGTGCCACTACTCCCGACGCTGAAATACTATTTTGACCGTCAAAGGCGCCATCAAAATTAATTTTCACTACTTCTGGAGGTGGGTAAGTCCACATCTGTAAATGATCTTTGTTCCTGAATCTTTTCTCTTCCAGTCCATCAATTTCTGCCAGATAAGTTTTTACAAAATTTCCAGTGTCTGTTCCAGTACTAACTTTTTGATTATGGACACGTGCGTTTTGATCCCCCCAAATGGCTCAAAGACCGCAGCAAAAGATCCTAAAGTTTTGCATGTTTAACTGCTCACAAACCCAGATAAGCCACTGTTCAAAATTTCTATCATCATGAATTAGTATATGTCGAAATAACAAGGCTGACCAAATTTCCACTGTAACAGGGCACTCGCGAAACAAATGGTCGATCGTTTCAGCCTTTTCTCCGCAACGTGGGCAAGTAGGATCAGCGATGAGCCTCCTATGCTGAAGATTAACTCTTGTGGGCAAGAAATGCCATGTGATCTTCCATACTGTGATTTTAATTTTTGTCGGTAAATTTAGAAGCCATAATTTCTTGTAAAATTTCCTATAGCTGGTTTGTAAAGCGTAAGCTCTAGGGTTATCTGCACTATTTTGTAATAGTTTATAAGCGCTACGTACCGAAAACTCCCCCGACGCTTCACCTCCCCATGCCAAGAAATCTTCATGAGGAATGCCGGCCAACAAGATACGCAGAATTTGATCGGCATCAACCTCAGCAAAGGTATTCTTTACTAACTCTTCTTTCCATTTCCCCGTATTACTGTCAATCAGCACATTAACGCAACAATCATGCATCCCCTCAATCTGGGATAATAATCTAAAATTAATAGCCCCTGGAATCCATGCATCAGAATTAATGGAAATACTACTTCCTGTACCCACTCTCCACATTAAACCCTTCCTAAAAGCATCTTTTGTGGCCCATATGCTTTTCTAAGTATAAGAACTCGTATTTGTCAATCGGGAATTTAAAAATTGATCATGTGGATAATATTTGGCTTTTAGCACTCTCGCAACTAAAGAGTCAACATTAGACATCAGTCTCCAGCCCTGTTTTGCTAACAAGGATATATTGAATTTCGACATGTCTCAAAAACCTAAACCCCTCTCCTCCTTAGCTCGACACAAAAAACTCCATTTACACCAATGTATCCCCCTTTTATTCTTCCCGTACTGCCACCAATACTTTGCAAAAAGGCTTTCCAACTCTCCACAGAAAGTCTTTGGTAGAAGAAAACACATCATTGCATAAGTTGGAATAGCCTGGAGCACTGACTTGATGAAAACTTCCTTGCCTCCTTGGGATAAGTACCGTGTACTCCATTGACCAATTCTTTGAGTAATCTTATCTTTCAAATTCTGAAAAGATTCTCTCTTATTTCTGCCCACCACATTAGGGAAACTTAAATATCTTTCAATATTATTAGACTGCCGCATCACCAAAACATTCGATATTTCTTGTTTCACTTCATCCAAAGTGTTCCAACTAAAGAAGATAGTAGACTTATTGAAATTCACACATTGACCCGAACTCTGCTCATATTGCTTTAATATCTCTTTCAAAAAAACTGCTCGTTCTTTAGTTGCTTCCCCCAAATAGAAGACTATCATCTGCAAACAATAAATGAGAAATTTCGTCCCCTTTCGCGCTTAACTCCCCTGGAAAGTCCTCGCCCATCAATCTTTGATTAAAAGCCGAAAAGACCCTCACTACAAATCAGAAAAAGATACGGGCTAAGCGGATCCCCTTGTCGTAACCCTCTAGTAGGGTAAAAAATTCTACCCCTATTCCCATTTATATTCACAGTGTAAGAAACTGTTGAGATACACTTCATGACTAAACTAACCCATCCATCAGCAAACCCCATTCATAGCATCACTTGCTGCAAATAACTCCATTCAACTCTGTCATAGGCTTTACTAATGTCGAGTTTAACCACCATGAACCCTTTCTTTCCAACACGCTTTTGTCGTAATGTGTGAAGAATCTCATACGCAATCAACACATTATCCGAGATTAATCTCCCAGGTACAAAAGCACTCTGCGCACTATCAATGCACTGACCAATAAATTCCTGCAATCTGTTAGCAATAGTTTTTGCAACTAATTTATATAAAATTGTGTAAAGACTAATAGGTCTGAAATTAACCAGGCTTGTAGGATTGGGGGTTTTTGGAATTAACACAATATCTGTTCTATTGAAAGAATCAAACTCCTTCCCTTCATTTAGCACTCCTAGGCAAAATTCTGCAACATCCTTCCCCACTATATGCCAGTACTTTTGAAAAAACATAGCTGGAAAACCATCATAACCTGGTGCTTTAGTTGGGCCCATCCCTTTAAACGCTTTTTGAACTTCATCCACTAAATAAGGTGATTGTAAGAATTCATTTATATTAGAAGAAATGGAATGAGTGATACCCGCAAGAATATGAGACGAATCCCCCACATCACTTGACGTGAATAATTCCTGAAAGTACTTGTAGGCTATATCGCCAATTTCAGAATCATCAGAAACTTCCTGCCCTTCCTCTGTTTCCAGCCTGTTAATAGAATTAATTCGTCTTTGAGTTAAGGCATATTTATGAAAAAATGCTGAATTTCTATCACCCAGTTTTAGCCAATTTGCTCTAGCTCTCTGTTCCCAGTACATTTCATCTTTATCAATCTCCATATTCAAATTTATTCTAGTCTCAATTATTTTCGCCAATGTGTCATCACTCCTCTCTCTATCTAAAAGAATATCCAACTCCTTTGTAAGCTCCTTCTTTGTTTTGTCCCTGCCATACTTTATATGTCTTGCCCATATTAACAACCAATGCTGCAAACACTCCAATTTCTCAGAAATTGTGCCAGTTGATATCTCCCAAGACTGTTTGATCTCTTCCTCAAAAGACTCCTCTAGTGTCTACCATGCTTCAAACTTAAACCGAGACCTTCTCCTAACCTGACCTTCCTTTCCCGTATGAATCAAAAGAGGGCAATGATCTGAAATTGAATGAGTTAAATGCTGAACCATTCCTTGTGGAAAAACCTGCATCCATTGTTCATTAGCCAACCCCCTATCAAGTCTTTCCCTAATATTCGTCTCTGGTAAATTTCCTCTTTCCCATGTAAACCAAGTGCCCTGAAATCCCAAATTCATTAGATTGCAATCCTCCAATGCTTCTCTAAAAGCTATCATTTTCCTTTCCTCTCGCATCTGCCCACCACTTTTCTCATGAGAGTAAAGAATCCACGAACCTTGCTGTTCTTGCCCTAACACCCTTAGTAACCTTCACGAATCAGCCTGAGCATTAGCGTAAGGTGATCCATAGAAACCCGTATAACGCCACTCACCTTGAACATTACTGTCTTCAACCAATACATCAATATGATGTTTAGAGAAAGTTTTTAAACTAACTTTTACATTTTCCCTCCAAGCCAAACAAAGCCCACCCCTTGATCCTTCTGCTCCCACATCAATTCCGCTTACAAAACCACTCCTCCTTCTGATCCTCTCCATTCGCTTACTATCAATTTTGGTCTCCACTAGAAAGACCATATCGGGGTTACATTGCTTCAGCAAAAACTGAAGCCTCCGAACTGCCCGTGGACTCCCCAATCCACGGACATTCCAACTTATAATTTTCATCATGACCGATCGCTTTACATCGGCGTGTACGATATAAATTGGGTGGGAGAAACACCATCCTTCTGATTTCCTTCGTCCAACACTGAATCCTCCAGTCATATTAATTCCTGATTCATATATTTCTACCTCTTTCCATTCACTTCCAAAAACTCATCCTGCTCATAATTCCCACAAACAAAATCTACCAGTTTCCTCTTTTTCACAACCCAATCTGCATCACTAACTTCCATATCCCTCATCTTATTAACACGTCTCCAACTAACTTTCCTATGTGAATGCAAATTCCTATCCTGAACATCTGAAAGAAAATTCTCCTCCACCTGACGCATCATCCCCTCCTCTACACTTGTCTGCTTTTCCGTTACTGTCACTATCCGTGTATCAACCAGTGGCCCCGAACTACCAAAATGTTGTGACGTTAAACCTCCCTCTGGAGTTTCCTCCACCTGGCCCGTATATAAGCTTTGAGATTGAACCTTTTTAGAGATAGCTCTCAACTGCACACATTCTTTCCCAAAAAGATGAGATTCTGCCTTCAACGCAAGTGAATATGGAGGATCATCCCGTACTTCCTGTTTTTCAACTTCTGTTAGCAACAAACAACTTGAGAGAGCATGTCCCATTCTGCCACAACCAAAACAAAACGTCGGCAGTTTCTCATATTTAAAAGAAAGCCAATGTTTTCCATGACCTCCAGTGGACACAAATATTCCCCTCCTAAGAGGTTTTTGCACATCTAACGCAATTCTAATACGACAAAAATCGCCTTTAATTTCAGATCTAATAATACCACCAAACGTAGCCCCAATCGCATGCATTAAATCTTTTTTATCAAATTCTGGCAGACAGGGCCCTACTTTAATCCAAAATAATGACGACTTAAGCTTAATTTTACTCCTGTCTATCATTTGATGGAATCTATCAAAAATAATCAACTGCTTTCTAAACAGCCATGGCTGACCTTCGACTATTAAATCTAAATCATCACTAGATTCAAAAGTAATCAAAAAAAGATTTTGGCCTACCAACTGAATATCAAGTTTGCTTTTTAATTTCCAGATACTTTTCATCTGCGCTCGGAAGCTATCTGGATTATATGACTTACGAGTCCATACAGAGCAGATCAACGCCGGTTTGCCACCAGAATCCACTACTGAACTTTTGACCGATAAGTGGATGAGTTCTTCAGCCAATAAGGAGACCGCCTCCTCTTTCAACCCCTCGTTGCCACCACTCTCCTCCATCCCAAGCCGCAGCAGAGACTGATTTCGCTAGGATACTGAACAGAGCACTCTTGACGTCTAGGGTTTTATTTTACTACACTTGTTTATTTAATTCTATATTATTATTCACCTTTATGTGATGTTTTTATCACTAATAATCTATTGCTTGCCCCTCTTTTTATGTTTCATTTTTTAAAATTTTCTATATTTTATATTCTTAAATATTTAAAGACTTCAATGATAATCATTAATGAATTCTAAATTATGGTAGAATCACATATCTCAATGCAGTTAAAAATAATTATCTAATAATTGTATAAAAAGTTAAGAGTAAACAATGATTAATGTTTTATTTTAGTCATCTAAAATAAAATTTTGTATAATTTCATCACTTAATTTTTAAAATATTTTTATTTTAGTCATTCAAACATTAAATTTTAATAACGGTTAACTACATATACTACATCATATTTTTATTTTTATTTTGATTATCTAAAAAATATCCTTATTTTGGTGACTGTTACAGTCTGTTTTTGTAGTTGTATATAGGTTGTAGCTTTGGTGTGCTTTTTAACCACGATTTTTGTCCCATTTGTCCAGCTTCGGGCCACTAAAGTCTATCTTCATCTTCTTCTTTATAAAGGGAAAAAAAAACATTGAAAGCTATCTAAAATTTATAAAGAAAGACCATTATGGTCCTAAGTCTTCTGTTTTGTTTTCCTAATATTTCGAGCCATGACAAGGACTATATATAAAATAATGTAGCATTACAAGGAAATTAATGTAATGCTTTGGATTCAATTCTTGATATATTACCTAAACCAATAATGTAATTAAAATACAATTTGCATCAACTTGGAATTGTTAAATCTAATTAATAATGGTAATATAAAACAATCAAAATAGAAAGAAAAGAAAAAATTCACTAATACTGAAAACTAAATTATACAAGAGGCTTTGACTATATTAATTTAAAGGTTGAAAAATCTTATACTAATCAAAGCCAAATAGAGGAAGTGTAATTCTATACGAATTCTACTTACGCTGCATGGTTCATATCACGATCGAGGGCCTTGACATTAAACCTATCACAGATCTTCTAATTTTACCACTGTATTATTTTTTTAAACAGGAATTGATGTGATACACTGAAAGAGGCAACAGGGTAGCTAAGATGGAAAACAAGGAACCTGTTGTTACAAACACCAAGCTAATATGGAACAGAAGATGATGGGAGGGGAGTAGAAGACAAAGAGTGAAGTATTGGAAATGGTTTATTTTGTGGACTGAACGTAGCTAAGATGGGAAAATAGGGGAGGAAACAGTTGTGGGTTTTGGTAGGCGACAGCTAAGATCTAAGTAATGGAGATTCAAGCACAACAACCGATGACTTCCACATGGGAAGTTAAAAAAAATCTGGGACTCAAACATCAATTTCCATAACTACTATCGCAAATAGTATTGAAATATATACCTATCGTTTTCCGGGACTGGTAAATTTACATCTTATTACTCAACTTGGAAGGGTCCGTTTGTTTCTTATAAAACTGTTTTTAGAAAACATTTTCCATATTTTCTGGTGTTTGATTGGGATGGAAAAAAAAAATAAGTATATGCAAGTGATTTTACACCAGCTTCTCTTAAAAAAGTAATTTTATTATATTTATCTGTAATCTCACTTTAAAAAAGCATTCCAAATATGCGTCCTCACCTTATCATTTTTGCTTTTTTGTCAAGTGCCCTTATAATTTTTGTTAATCTTTCTTTTCCCTTAATTAAAGCTTGATGACTTATATTATATATATCCGTTTAAAAAAAAATGTCACTAAATTATTGCTTTTGTTCTGTTTTGGTCATTAAATTATTAATTTTTTCAATTTAATTACTAATTTTTTTGAAATTAAATATTTTAATCACTTTCTTGTTAATTGTCATTAGATGAGTGAGGAAAAATTGATACATGTTTGTTTTATTGTTCAAATTAATCCGTAATATTAAATAAAAATTCAATTTAATCCTTGAATTAAACTAAAAATTCAAATAAACTCAGAATATCACAAATTTTTTATTATATATATTTCTTTTTCCAAATAATGAATTTAAATTTATTATGATTATCACAACTTTTGTTTTAATATAACTATACTATCATATATTTTCACTTTTTAAATTGATTATAATTATTTTTTAAATGTTAATTTAATAATATGATAAAAAAATAAATGATATTTTTATCGGTTGAATTTTTTTTAAACTTATGCTTTTATTGATATTATAGATAGATTATAGATTATAGGAATAGGGTCTAATGGCCAAAAAGAGAAATTATGTACTGTCTATGTGAAATTATACAAGGGATCATCAAAGTAGAAAGATTAGTATTAGATAAAGTGAAAGTGAGTTGATAAAGTCGTACACTCATTTTACTTTTAAATAAAAAAATTAAACAAAAAAAACTTTACTTTTGTTCTACCTATCTTTCTGTTTGTATTCTCATTCTATTGATGATTAATGTTGCTTTTATAATTTTTTTTTAAAAATTTAATAGAACTATTACTACTAAAAGTATAAAAGGGCAATGATTTGCAATTGTTTTTATAATTAAGAACTGCTTCTTGCAATTGTTTTCCCACAAGATTTCTGCACTCACTTCTTGAAATCCAAATTCAAGATTTTAAAGAAATTTCTGAGCTCACTCACTATTATGGCTTGGTCTGCTGTGACATCTGCGGTAACAACAATTGGCAAGCTGCTAACTGAGGAAGCCATATACCTATGGGGTGTGGAGGATGAAGTTGATCGTCTGCAAACAGAGCTCAAATGGATGCAAAGCTCCTTAATGGTGGCAGAGACAGAACAATCAAAGGATGAGAGGATTCGTCTTTGGGTTGCTGAAATCAGAGAGCTTGCTTATGATGCTGAGGATGTTATTGAGGAATTTGCTTTCAAGATATCAAAAAACAAAGGTGGTCTCCCGAGTTGTATTAAAAGATCAGCCTGCTGTTTGAAAGAGGGATGGATGCTCCACAAAACCAGGTCAAACATTGAGAAAATAATAGAAAGAATCAACGACTTGGTCCGACGACTACAGGCCTACGGCGTAAAGGAATTAAAGGACAGAGGAGAAGAATCAAGTTCCTCAACTGAAAGACGAGAATCAAGGCGGCCTTATCCACATCTTATGGAAGATAATATTGTTGGACTGGTTGATGATACCAAGGAACTGGTCTCAATTCTTAAGGATCAGAGAAGTGAATGCAGCAGGGTTGTTTTAATATGGGGCATGGGTGGTCTGGGAAAGACCACTTTTGCCAAAAAAATATATCATCATCGTGAGGTTATTGATTATTTCGATCACTTGGCTTTCGTATATATTTCTCAACAATTCCAGAGAAGAAAAGTTTGGGAAGACATTCTATCTTGTTTCAAAAAATTAGATAGAGACGACAGGGAGAAGAGAGATGAAGAATTAGCAGAGAAGTTATTTAACATTTTGAAGGATGAAAAATGTCTGGTGATACTTGATGATATTTGGACCATTGAAGCTTGGGATAATCTAAAACCTGCCTTTCCATTTGTAGGGGACAGCCATAGCAAGATATTGCTCACCTCTCGAAACAGTGGAATAGTTTCAAATGCCCACAAAAGAGGTAAATTTTCGTAAGTAGATAAAATTTAAATATTCTTATTCTTTTTATGGAAAATAATTATGTATATTGTTTCAGAGTTACAGTGCCTAAATAATGAAGAAAGTTGGGACTTGTTTCGAAAGATAGCATTCCCTCAAAGAGATTCTACAGGTAACAATGTTTAAATTGCAGAATTATTTACCATGATATATATACATATAGCAAAATTCTTGTCCATATTCTACATTTATTTTTAATTTCTTTTTACAATAATTAAAGTATCTATAAAAATTTATTTTATTTAAAAATTTCAAAACCTGAAATAAATAAAAGAAATCAAGGCTGTGAAGTTTACCAATTAATAGTACACGCACGTAAATGTAAATATAAGTAATAGGTAAATTCATTATCTTATATATTATAATATTTTAATAATATATTGTTAGTTTGTTAAGTGGTTGAATAAGCAATAACTTAGCTATTACCTTAATCATTGGAATATATGTTTGGTTTAGTTTCTTAAGCACTTTCGTTCTATTCTTCTATATGTTTTTTTTTTCCTATAAGAAATATGATTTGGCCACAAAAACTTCTATCCTGGAAACAACAAACAAACATACAAAGTCCAAAAAGACACCAAAGATAAACTAACATGAGAAAACCACAGTACTCTCTAGATCCTTAGATCAGAAAGATGAAGGTGCAAGTAAACCATCCTTATCCAAAATAAAGTCCAAGGAAGATGGTAGTTGATTCGAACAACCAAAAATGCACACCTCCTTACGGCCCCTTTTAGCAAACCAATCCACTGTATATTGGCTTCTCGTCTAATAACATTGACTTTCACAGAAAAAAGTTTCATGACCAGCTTATCAAAAACTTGAAGGACTGACCTTAGTCTCCATCTTCGATCTTGACTCTTCTTAATATTTGAAGCAATAGTCTAATAGTCAGTTTCAATTATCACATTGGTCCATTTGTTTTTCACAGCTAATTCAATCCTTGCGACCATAGTTTTAGCCTCGGCAACCTCAAATGAATCCACTATAATCCTTTTACCAATCCCATCCAGGATCTTCCCATTTGAATTTCTGCCTATTACTCCAATATCAGCACAAGCTATTGAGGTGTCAAATACCCCATCACAATTAACTTTAACCCTACTTTCTAGTGGTTTCTCCCAAACATCAACACAAGTTGTCGACTTCTCAGTTGGATCAAAGTTATTGTTTGAACAAAGGATCCCTTAGAAGATAAGAAATCATTCACCTAGCAATTAATCCTTCAAATAACTTCTCCAAATCAAGTAAAACAACTCTGGGAACCATCTGTCAAAGCCTCCAAATAGCTTTCCAAGTGCTCCTGTCAATTGAGTGAGAGCTGGAAGGTTGTAAAGAAGACTCATTTCCATAGTGCTTTCTCAACTCCTTATACCTTGACTTCACTGCCAGTAGTTGTAAATGGTCACACCAATCTATCTTGTTCATGTGTTTCATGAAAAGGAACTTCCAAAATTTTCTCAATTTCAGTATCTTCTAACCACATCGAAGACACTGGAGAAGTCCCATTTAAGTTCTTCTGAACAAATTATCTCAGAAGCACTTGTTGGTTAGGATCCCTCAATATTTTCAGGATGCTTTAGATTCCTATCTTTAACTCTCAGGCTCAGCAGCCATCTATCTTCCCAAATGTGGCTGCTTTCGCCATTTAGCACCTGTCAAATCAAAGTCTCCTTTAAAAACAACTTCCCTTCAAGAATGCTACTCCACACCCTTGAGGACCTAGCTCCATAATTTTTAGCTTTTAAGGAAATTAGAATTCAAGAAATAAAGTCGTTTTAAAATCCTAGCCCAAAGAGCATCGGGATCCTCGTTGGGATTTTTGACATCAGCAAAAAGAAAACAAAGCAGAGGAAGAAATACAGGACAGAGAACAAGGAAGCAAGAAAAAAATTTACTTGCTCACAAACGTGCAGCAAGGAAGCATTCTGCTTTAGATGCTGATATGCTTACTCATTCAATATGAAAACAATACATTTATAGCCAAAAATACATCACCAAATACTACCTACTACCACTAAGCTTAAACTAATACAAACTTAACTTGTACACAAAAGCAAGCTGACATATCAGCTTCTACATCAATTTCAAATCATAAACTAATCCTACTAACTTGTGACATCAAGTTACAAACTAACTTGATCAAGTTACAATAGGACAAAATGAAACAAAATCACTATGCTACTTCTGGTTCGGTCTCGATGGTGGCATGCAGAATGAGCTGCTGCTGCTGGTGCAATGTTGAAATGCAGCTAAAACATAAAATATGTTGCTGCAACATGCACAATTGCTACAACATGCATACAAGCTGTATGAGCTCAACAAAAACATCATAGCAGCATGGTTGGCCATTTCCAACAATCCTGGATTAACTGCCAGGACTGTTTTGCAAGCAGAGCAAGGTTAAATAATTCAAGTTCTCTAAAACCCATGCCCCCTATATCTTTGGGTGTTGGAAGATTCCTCTAGGCTTTCCAATGAATACATCTCTCATTTTCCTTCTGCCCCCACCAAAAACCAGCCAAGGCTGAATTCATTTCCTCGCATAATTTTTTTAGGAAATTTTTGTTGGAACAATGGCAGCAACTCAGCAACAATTTGCATGAAGTTTGCATGTGATCATATGTGAAAAACAAGCAAAAGAGAAGGATAAACCAAAAACTTTGCAAAAAGAGTTTGAACACATGGAATAATGGCTGAAAAAATATCATCCATTTCATTGAAATGTAAATATATACATGAAATACAAAGAGAGTTTGAAAGTTACCTAATGACTTAACTACTCCCACTAAGGTCAACTAATTCAACTTGAATTACAAGCAAAACATAGCAGACATTTCAGCTATTACATCAAGTTCATGTCATAAACTAATCTTACTAACTTAGTTAAATTAAATTACAATGAAACTAACTAAGTTACAATTCAACAAGATCAACAAAATGGAACAGCTTCCATCGATCCTAGCATGCCTACATGTTGAGCTGCTGCTGCTGGTTGAATGTTGCATTACAGGCCAAATCTCAACACTCCTCCTTGGACTGTATGCAACAAACACCAATTGAGCTTCTCAAAAACTCAAACCTTGATGTACCAAGTGGCTTGGTCAGAATGTCTGCCAATTGGTCTTGTAAGCTACAATGAACAAGAGTGATCTCCTTGGATTGTTTAGCCTCTCGAACAAAATGAAGTTTAATCTTAAAATGCTTTGTCTTGCCATGAAAAATTGGATTCTTGGCTATGGCAACAACTATCTGATTGTCAACCAAAATTTCAGTAGGACCAAGTTGCTCTTCATTTAAATCATACAGCAACTTTCTAAGTCAAATGGCTTGATTAACTGTTGTTGCAGCTGCAATGTATTCTGCTTCAGCTGTGGATTGAGCAATAGTTTGTTGCTTCTTTGAGCACCAGCAAAACATACTTGAGCCAAGAGTAAAGAAGTAGCCTGAGGTGCTCTTCATGTTATCAACAGATCTTGCCCAATCATTGTCTAAGTAACCAGCCAGCCTAAGCTCATTTTCTTTCTTGAACTTGACCTCATAGTTCAATGTTCCTTTAATGTATCTAAGCACCCTCTTGGCATATTTGAAATACAACACATTGCAACAATGCATAAACCTTGATAGTAAACTAACAGCATGCATAAGATCATGTCTAGTTACTGTCAAGTAAAGCAAGTAACCAACTAGGCTTCTATACTCCCTTTCATCAACTTTTTCATGATCTTCAATACTTGTCAGCTTTTCTCTTTGTGCCATAGGTGTATTCACTGATTTGCAGTTTGCCATGCAAAATCTGTTGAGAATTTTCAAAGCAAAGGCTTGCTGACTGATGAAAATGCCTTGAGCAGTCTGATTAACTTCCATACCAAGGAAGTAAGTCATGATTCCCAAGTCAGTCATATCAAACACATCTTGCATCTGTGTTTTGAACTCTTGGATCAAATCACCTTTGCTTCCTGTTACCAACAAGTCATCTACATAAATTGAAACAATCAGTAAAGTTTTCATGTTGGACTTCTTCACATAGAGTGTTGGCTCACTCAAGCTATTTTCAAATCCAAGCTTAGACAGGTAGGTGTCAATCCTGTCATACCAGGCTCGAGGTGACTGCTTCAGGCCATAAAGTGCCTTCTTCAACCTGTAAACCTTGTCCTCATTTCCTTGGACTTTGAAACCATCAGGCTGCTTGATGTAAATCTCCTCCTTAAGAAAACCATTCAAGAAGGCTGACTTAACATCCAACTGGTGAATTTTCCATTGTTTCTGAGCAGCCACAGCAAAAAGGAGTTTGATTGTGTCCAGCCTTGCTACTGGAGCAAATGTCTCCATGAAATCAATGCCATACTACTGGCTATACCGTTTAACCACAAGTCTTGCCTTGTGTTTGTTCAATGAGCCATCAGCATTGAATTTGGCTCGAAAAACCCACTTGACACCAATAACTTTCTTCTGATCAGGCCTGTCTACCAAATCCTATGTCTGATTCCTATGAATCATGTCAAGTTCAGCTTCCATGGCTCTCTTTCAATGCTTGTCTCTGAAGGTTCTTCAAAGCTTGAAGGCTCAACTATGGCCACATTGCATATTTGATAAACATCAGCAATGGACCTAGTGCCTCTCACAGGTGGATCATCCACATTTGCATTGCTAAGCTCATGTTCAGCTGGTTTTATACTGTCATCAACCAAATCTTCCTCAAACTGACTTGCATTGGAACCATCCCAGCTCCAAGTCTTTTCTTCATTAAATTTGACATCCCTACTCACCAGAATTTTCTTGGTTGAGGGATCATATAGCCTATAGCCCTTATTGTTGCTACTGTAGCCTACAAATATGGCTGGAGCTGACCTTTTTTCGAGCTTGGTCCTTCTTTCAATAGGTACAAGCACATAGCACACACATCCTAACCTCTCAAGTAGGAAATTGATGGCTTGTGTCTATGCCATGCCTCAAATGGGGTCTTATCTTTCACAGCATGAGTTAGAAGTCTGTTGAGCAGATATACTAAGGTGTTGACAGCCTCAGCCCAAAAATTGCTTGGCAACTTGCTTTCAAATAACAAGCATCTGGCCATGTCCATCACTATTCTATTCTTCCTTTCACGTACTCCATTTTGTTGAGGAGTATACACTGTGGTTAGCTGATGATAGATCCCAGCTTGCTCACACAGCTTCTAAAATCTTTTGGACAAATATTCAGCCCCATTGTCTGTCCTCAAGGCCTTGATCTTGCAACCTGCTTGATTCTCTGCTAGAGCCTTGAATTTGTTAAAGGCATCGAACACTTCAGATTTTTGCTTCAAAAAATAAACCCAACAGAATCTGGTCATGTCATCAATAAACAGTACAAAGTACTTACTTCCATTCAATAAAGGGGTCTTCATTGGACCATAAACATCAGAGTGCACTAGCTCAAGCCTCTCTCGAGCTCTCCATGCCTTGTTGACTGTAAAAGGCAATCTAGCCTGTTTACCAAGCTGGCAAACCTCACAAACAGTATCTACTGCTTCAACCTTAGTCATATCCTCAGCCAAACTTTACTTGTGCATCAAATTAAGTGACCTGAAATTGGCATGGTCTAGTCTTCTATGCCATAGGCTAGCACTGTCAGCTAGGCTTGTATAAGCCTTCTTTTCAAGCTGACTTAGATCAAACATAAAACATTTGTCAGCCATAGGTACTGTGACAATTTCCTTGGCATGACAATCTTCAATGACACAAGAATCATTCTTGAAAACTAGTGAGTAGCCTTTTTCTACCAATTGACCAACACTAAGTAGATTTTGATCTATATCAGGCACAAAAAGCACATCTGAAATTAGCTTGTTACCTGAACTTGTGTTGATCACAACATCACCTCTACCTTTGGCTTCAATCAGGCTCCCATTGCCAATTCTGATTCTTAAGGTGAAGCTCCTGTCAAGCTCCTTGAACAAGCCCTCATCAGCTGCTATGTGATGTGAGCAGCCACTGTCCACAAGTCAACTACACTTGGCTTTGCTTGTGGTTGCAAAGTATAAGGCAGTTAAAACATGCTCCTCTTGAGCTTGAAGGTCCTCAACAGTCTTAGCTTGATCTTGCTGTTGAGCTTGTGCCTTGTCTTTGTTTCTACACACCTTCTCATGGTGACCATACTACTTGCAACTTTTGGACTGAATATCTGGCCTGTTCCAGCAGTGCTTCTCTAAGTGATTGATCTTCTTGCAGTGTATGCAAGGTGGAACCCTCCTTCTCCATGCATCTTTTCTAGATCTTTCCCTTCTGTCAACCAAAGGCTTCTTTGGCCTCTGACTTGAGCTCGAGCCATCTTTGGCTTTTTCTTGGAAAGCTCCCTCGGGATGCTCTTCCTGTCTGTTGACCCTTCTCTGCTCAAGTGCATAAAGGGAGTTCACCAACTCAGACAAGGAAATAGTTGTGAGGTCCCTCGAGTCCTCCAATAAAGAGATTTTAGACTCAAACCTCTTAGGAAAATTGGTGATAACTTTCTCAACAACCCTTCTATCACTGAAGTCTTCTCCTAAGAGCCTTATGTTATTGGCTGTTGCCATTATTCTATCAGAGTACTGCTTGATAGTCTCTGACTCCTTCATCTTTAAGTTCTCAAATTCTCTTCTAAGGTTGATCACTTGTTGCCGCCTAGTCTTATTCGAACCCATAAACTCCTCCTTCAGCCTTTCCCAAGCTTGCTTAGGTGAGTCACAGGCCATAATTTGAGTGAAGATCACATCAGACACTCCATTTTGCAGGCATGCCATGGCCTTGTGCTTCTTGGCTCGCTCCTCACTATGCTGCCTAATCTGAGCAATGGTGGGATTGGCTCTCAATGGAGGTGGCTCAGCATCATTCTCGATCACACTCCACAAATCATTGCTTGGAAGTAAGTTTTCATCTTAACTACCCAAATGTGGTAGTTCTCTCCAGCAAACACAGGTGGTGGTGGTGGTGTGAAGCTCATGTTTCAACAACGAGACAAACAAACCAAGACAGCAAGAGGTTTCTTTCTTCTCAAGCTTTGTTTCCACAGAAAAAAGGCCAACAAAAGAGGTCCTCAAAAAAGGCAAGCTCTGGTTACCAATTGTTGGAACAATGGCAGCAACTCAGCAACAATTTACATGAAGTTTGCATGTGATCATATGTGAAAAACAAGCAAAAGAGAAGAATAAACCAAAAACTTTGCAAAGAGAATTTGAACACATGAAATAATGGCTGAAAAACATATCATCCATTTCATTGAAATGTAAATATATACATGAAATACAAAGAGAGTTTGAAAGTTACCTAATGACTTAACTACTCCCACTAAGGTCAACTAATTCAACTTGAATTACAAGCAAAAGATAGCTGACATCAAGTTCATGTCATAAACTAATCTTACTAACTTAGTTAAATTAAATTACAATGAAACTAACTAAGTTACAATTCAACAAGATCAACAAAATGGAACAGCTTCCATCGATCCTAGCATGCCTGCATGTTGAGTTGCTGCTGCTGCCACTGGTTCAATGTTGCATTACAGGCCAAATCTCAACAATTTGAAACAAAACATCATATATATTGGTTCAACGAATATTACCGCTTTAATAAGAACTTCCTTCCCTCCGTAAAGATAATATTTGCTACTTCCAGTCTTTAAGTTTGGTAGACCTTATCTTCGATATGCCTCAAAGCTAATGTCTTCAAAAGCCCCCACAAAGAAGGGACAGCCAAGTAGATGCCCGAATTAGTTGCCACCGTTCTATTAGTCTCTTCATGAATCAACCTTCTAATATCTTCGGGAGTATTCACACTGAAAACTTTGATTGATTTATCATAGTTGACCCTTTTGTCCGAAAGCTGCACAATATTCTTGAATCAAGTTAATCATTTTCCTACAATCTAACGAATTAGCTTCCAAAAAGAATTAGAATCGTCCACTAATAACAAATGTGACACTATTGGACAATAACTATTAAGGCTACTCCCAGAAATAAAACTAGACTTACGACAGAGGACATCTACAAAAAAAAGAAAGAGATAAGGTGATAGAGAGTCACCTTGCCTAAGACCTCTAGATTGGTAGATTTTTCTACTAGATTTACTATTAATAAGCAAAGTATAAGAAACATTCCTCACACACTCCACTAAGAATCAATCCATGTTAAAGCAAATTCCCACCCCCTCTTTTTTAAATAGCTTCCAAAAGTCATCACTTTATCTTGTTATATGCTTTCATGTCGAGCTCCCAAGTAACCTCACACTTTTTACCCCTCTTCTTCAAATTCAAACGATAGAAACCTCTTGAGCAATTAAGATATTATCATGTATTTTTCTACCAACCACAAAAGCACTTTTATTATTCATAATCACTACCTCTAGAACTCCTTTCAATCTATTCACCATTCGATATGATTTTATAGACAAAATTACAAAGACTAATTGGTCTAAATTATATAATTAATTGAAAACATTTAATCTTCAGAATTAAAATTATCTCAGTCTCATTTAAATTCATCAGAAATTTCCCTTCCCTAAAAAATATCTCTTAATAGCTTCCAAAACATCCTTTTTAATAATTTCCCAATAGTTATGATAGAAAATCCCGTTAAAATCATCAGAGAAAAAAGAGATTAATTTAATGGTTTTGTATGTTTAACTTGTACAATATAAGTAAAATCTTGTAATTTTATCTCCAAATTCTCTCAACACAATTTTTTGACCCTTATTTATAATCTCATTTGTATATAATAGGATATCCAATTTAAAATCAAATAGTCTTTTTTTTATATAATTCTTTAAACATTTAAAGTATTTTCATTCGATTAATTTTTTTTTTTGTTGGAGTATTAAATATTGTCTTAAAACCATAAGGCATGAACTATTCTAAACAACCCTTAAAAAGACATGGAAATTTTGTTGATGTTTTTTTTTTATTATCATTTTTAGTTTTTTAGATTTCAAATTGGATAATAAATTATATATTTATTTATTTGAATCTCTCTTAAATTAATAAGAGTGAAGTTTGTTGTTTAGTATTGACTGTTACATAAAGTATTCAAAAGTTTTCAAATAGATTTATTTTTTTAAGTGTAGTTAATAACGATGAATTTATATTAAAAATTATTTGATAAATTAATAAAATATAAGTTTGGGTTCATCTACTTTTACATTTCTTTTACCTAATTAAATTTATTCCTAATTTTCCTTATTTTTTTTAAGTTTATTAATCTTAATTTTTTTATACAGGAAATATAATCGTTGAGGAAATGAAAGAGTTAGGGGTGAACATGGTTAAACATTGTGCAGGGCTTCCATTAGCCATTGTTGTATTGGGAGGAATTTTGGCTACAAAGAATAATTCATTAGACGAATGGCGAAAGATATCTGACAATATGAAATCATACTTGATGAGAGGCAAAAATCAAGGACCAGAGGATGTGTTAGCGTTGTTAGCATTAAGTTATGATGATTTGCCTCCCTATCTAAGACCATGTTTCCTCTATCTAAGCCATTTTCCGGAGGATTATACAATAGATGTGGATTTATTGATTCAATTATGGGTTGCTGAAGGTATTGTGTCATCAAAGCAAGAAGAAAGAGATGGTGGGGAAATAGAGGAAGATGTGGCGGAATCTTATTTAATGGAGCTTGTGGAAAGGTGCATGATTCAAGTACGAGAAAGAGATGTGGCAACCTTAAAGGCCAAAACGATTCAGATGCATGATCTGATGAGAGATCTTTGCTTATCAAAGGCAAAACAAGAAAATTTTGTCTTCATTGTTGATCGATCGAATGCATCTTCATTATCTATGATTCGAAAGGTTCGTAGGGTTTCTGTGCATGAGTTTTTTTTCATACAATGCATTAAAAGTCCAAATATTCGGTCACTTTTGTTCTTCAATGACTTCCTTCCGGAGAAGGCATTGGAAAAATCTTTGCCCTTGGAAGTGTGGAATTACATTGAAGAACATGAAGATGAAGTTTGGAATCCACTTGTTCGGATTCTTATGATTTCACGAGCTAATACGAGACTTCTTAAAGCTCGGGGAATTTGGAGATACATGTTCAACAACTTCAAATTGCTAAGAGTCCTGAACTGTGAGCCAAGATCTTTAAATTTTGCAGGGTGGAAGTTACCCAGTGATATAGGTAATCTCATCCATTTAAGATTCTTGAGTCTAAGGAGTTTTCACTTTCGATGGTCAAAGTTGCCTTCATCTCTAGGCAACTTAAGGTGCTTGCAAACCTTGGATTTAAGAGTTACTAATTACAAAATTCATGTACCTAATGTGATATGGAGGATGGAGCAACTAAGACATTTATATCTCCCTTTGATATGGAAAAGCAGAACTAAGTTGAAGTTGGGTACTTTGAGAGAACTCCTAACACTTGTGAACTTTAACACCAAGAATTGTTATCTGAAGGATCTTATCAACATGACAAATCTTAGAGAGTTGGTGATAAGATGGCCCTTCAATATTGAAAATTTCAATGAGGAGGAGTTGGGCAAGAATCCACCCATAATTGGAAGTAAATATTTTCATTCCTTATTTATTTCTACCCATACAATAGATCCAAGACATTTGGCCCACCTCCTTTCAAGTTGCACAAGTATTTGTAAGCTGAGTATAAAAACTGCAAGGATAAGTAAGTTACCAGAGAATCACCACTTCTCTTCACATCTCGCTTACATACGGTTGGCCTGTTCCCTTCTTGAAGATCCAATGCCAACAGTAGAGAAGCTGCCTAACTTAAGGATTCTTGAAATCGAAGAAACTTTAGAAGTAAAGAAAATGTTTTGCTCTGCACAGCGTTTTCCTCGACTTGAGTCTCTAAGTCTTGGGGGGCTATTATATTTGGCGGAATGGAAGGTGGATGAAGGAGCCATGCCTTCTCTTCAGCGATTGGAGATTCGCTCCTGCTACTCCTTGAAGACGCTTCCAGAGGGATTGAGGTTCATTACAACCCTCAAAGAACTGAAGATTGTGGCGATGCCAAAGGCATTCAAAGATAAATTGGAGGAAGGAGGAGAAGATTTCTACAAATTCAAACATGTTCCTTCTATCATATTCCAAAAATGTGACTTCTAGATTGAATGATAATTGAGAGGTGATTTCATAACCTCTAGTTTAGGAAATGATTCCTACTTTGTTTGCTTCTTATATAACTTTCGTTTTTGACAATGCCTCACATTCTCACTCAATTTGTCAACACACCAATGAATAATTACATTTATTAAAAGTCAAAGGAAGTCAGACATTGATATTTTTAGTTTAATTGCTTTTCAGGTAAAGACGCCATTTTTTCTCTTGCTACGTACCGCTATTCAAGGAATGAAATCTATATCTAAAACTCCTATTATGAGTAGCGTGTGAAAGTGTGTTTAATGGTGAGAGATTTGGAATAATCTTCTCTATTGTAGATATCTATGGTTGTTGAAATCAGAGTGGTTGACTGTTTGTTGTTTTCTTCAAATTACAGTAAAACGGATGCAAGATATGGAAATGGAAGAAAGGGAGGTGTGTGATTAGCAAGGTACCAAACCCTCCTCCATTTCAATAATTTCCTTCAATCTAATTTAATTACCATTCATTTTTGTCTTTTAAAACATAAAATTGCAGATAAGGAGACGTCATTGACCTTTCTTCCAATATACCTTTGGTTTGCGCTGACCATTCCTATATTTATTTGTTAGCTTTGCTTTCTCTTTCTTTTCTTTTCCCTACTTAAGTCTGCTTGAGTCTTTCTCTTGTTTTTTCTTTTTTCTTTTTTTTTAATTATTATATGTACTTAATGTAATATTAGAAGTCAAGGCAGGACCATGCTTTTCTAATTCATCACTTCGTTGTCTATGTTCATTTCTACTCTTCAATTTACATAAATATAATTGTTTAATATATGTCGAAACCATTTTTTTGAAAAGGAGAGGGTCGACTTTGATTTTGAAAATGGAAAAAAACGTAGGAGTCGCCACCAATCTTTTTTGATGAGGTGTGATCGGGTCACCTTGTAATTTGATTATTTTAATAAGAGATTTGATTTATTAAAACGGGCTTGGGAGTCGGTTACGCACGAGTAAGGATTCGTATCCTCGTAACGCCCAAAATTGGTACCTAGTTGATTAATTAGTGTTTTAGTGTCAAAAATTGAGAACTTTGAAGGGATTATTTTTAAAATAAATACGATCCTTTGTTAAAATATTGCTAAATTGAAATTTTTTTACCGAAAAAGGGCGTATTTCATGTTAATCGAGAAAAAGAATTGTTTCTCGTAAGTTAGGACACAATGTCTTAAATCCCCGAAATAAGAATAAATGTCGAAAAATTCATTTATTTTAAAAGATGTTCGATTATCTCGGTTTTAGAAAGAAATTATATTCCGTAAGTTAGAACACGATCTTTTCGAAATTCCTGAGATTATTTAAAAATTTTAAAACGTTCATTTGTTCGAATTTATCGATAAAATCAAAATCCTATAAGTTAGGAAACGATCTTTCGAATTTCGAAATACGAAAGATTGATGATTAAAAATATGAAATTTTATGTATCGGGTAAAGATTAATGTAACATGATTTTGAGTAAATATAAAAATAAATCACGGTGCTAATATGCGTAACAAAATAATAAATGTGTTAATGTAAATGACAGTGAGCAGGACGAGAATAAAATAAATGAATAAAACGAATAAGCTAATTATAAATAAAAAAAGAAAAATAATAAACAAGCTAAAAATATTTAAAATTAAAAAACTAGTAGTAAACAAATAAATAAATATCATGTAAAACTATTTAAAAAATAATATTAATGGTAATGATAATAATATTAATGATAATAATACAAAAAATTAAATAATTTAATGTTTGAAATGATATAAAAGATATAATAATAATAATAATAATAATAATAATAATAATAATAATAACAGCAATAACAATAATAATAATAGTGATAATTAATTAATCTAATGATAAAATAGTAAAAATAACAAAAAGGACTAATTTGAACTTAAAACAGAACTTTGGGGCAAATCTAGAATAAAAATAAGGTGAGGACCGAATTAAAACGCACGAATAACATGGAGGGATCAAAAGAGAAGTTTTCTCTTCTCCTCCAAAATGCACAACATCAATAGGGACCAAATTGAAAGTCAAAATAGATTATAAGGAAAAATTAAAAATAAAATAAACTTAATTGTAAAATAATAAAAAAGCAGAAGGGCCGAATGCGCAAATATCTCATGCGCCAAAAAACACGAGGATCCTAGGCCAGGTCGGGTCGGGCTAGGGCAAAACGACACTGTTTTGGGCATTTAAGACCAGTCCCAAAACATCGTCATTTTGGAGGCCTATAAAAGTCAATTTTTTTGACAAAAAACTTTCATTTTTTTTCTCTTCCAAAAAAAAAAAAACTGAAAAATGCTCTCTCCCTCCCCCTCTCTTAGCTTCTTGGTTAGCTAGGGGCCTGACCATCAGCTGTAGCGCCGGCGATGGTGCCGCATTCCGCGGCGGCAGAAAACTCAAAAAAATCTCCTTTTTTCAACTGTTTAAAGGTAAGCCCCCCTTTTTATTATTTTCGTACGTAAAAACAAACAAACAAGAACTTTAAAACGAAAGTAGAAAAAAAACTTTGAAGCTTTGTTTTCTGTTTTTATTTTCTAATCTTTGTTTTTGTATTCTATATATGTCCAAAGAGAGAAAAATACATTCAATCTTTGATGGCTTTTATAGCCATTTACAAAGTTTAAATCTATTATTTGGTATACTGTCACTTCAGCTTTGGTCTTTGCAGGATATGGGCAGTGGAAAAAGTAGTTGATGTGACATCGGTGGCATGGCAGGGGCTAGGGGCAACACTAGGGTGCGGTGCCACTTGGGTTAGGGGGATAGGGTTTTTTTTTTGATTTTTTTGAAATTGTTGTGGGCTAGGGTTTGGTTTGTGTTTAGGTTTGTAAAATGTACTGTTTATTTTGGGCTCGGGCAAAATCTGGGTCTTACAATATATATTTGAATATGGATACACGATAAGAGAATATAATATTTTTAATATATACATATTTTAGAAAAAAAAATGAATATATGTATGTTGGACACATTTCCCATTTCAACATATTTCCTTATTTTATACAAGTTGATTGGTATTCAACATAATCTTTTCCTTCATCCTTAACTCAATAATCTTTGTCACGATATCATATCAGGTTTAATGGTTGCACTTCATCCCCACATTTCCAAAGCAAAAAATAGGAAAAATTAAATCTTACCAATTAACTAAACACTTCCAAATTACATTTGATGGTTTAGCAAGCTATGCTTTATAAAAGGAAAAGGAATCTAAGCGAATCAAAGATTCCAAAATCGATATTTAGATTCAAGATTTTGTATCCCCATGCTTTGCTTCTTATATCTACCAACAATATCTTATGATAATTGTCGAAACCATTTTTAAAATCGAGTTTGAAAAAAATGGGAATCGACTTTTAAAATAAGGAGTCGCCACCAATCCTTTTTGTTTAGGTGTGATCAGGTCAGCTTTGAAATAAATTTTGGTCTACAAATTTCTCAAATAAAATGAGTTCGGGATTCGGTTACGTGCAAGGAAGGATTAGCACCCTTGCAGCGCCCAAAATTGGTACCAAATTGACTAATTGATGTCCTAATATTGAAAACTTTGAAATGGTTCTGAAATTTTGTTTTTTGTTTTTTTTATTAAATAACTTGATTGAATATTGAGATTCCTTTGTTCCAAAGGAATAGAGTATCACATCCAATACGATTGGACACGACAATCTGAGTCCTCGAATTCAAGATTATCCCAAAAATTCTCCAAGCACATGCGTTGAAATTTTGAAAGGGTATTCGCTTATTTGGTCAAACAAAAGATCACACCCAACACGATAACGTACGAATATCACCTTATCTTGAAAATATGAATAATATTTGAAAGGGTACTCATTTATTCGGTTAAACAAAAAATCACACCCAACACGATAGGGCACGATCTTTTCGAATTTCCGAACGCACGAATATAACCTTGTTTTGAAACTTTAGATATGCAATTTTAAAATTGGCTCGAAACACATTTTATTTAATCATTTTTTGAAAATGAGAAACAAAATATAATATCGAGTGTGGAATAAATATACATAACAAAATAATATGCGTCAAGTTGAATAATATATACATAATAAAACTTGATATAAAATAAATATATATAACTTATAATGATATATAAAGTAATTGGAATAAATGGATACATAATTTAAAAAAGATTTTTAAAATAACAATCGTATACATACGTATATTAACATCAAATATATACAAAGACTAAAAACGAAATAATACACCAATAATATAAAGAAAATAAAATAATTTTAATAGTAATTATAAAAATATATGCATATGGGTGTATTAGGAAATGGTTTAATTTAAAAATAATGATGTACAGAAACATTTAAAATATTACATAAGTTTAAAAAGTATAAAACAAATATGAATACAAATTACATTAGAAAAAAAAAACAGAATATACAGACTGAAATAGCAAATGTCCTCAATTGGAATAAAAACAAAATTGGAAATGGAATTTTTAAACAAATAATATCGAAGACAGAATAGGGACTTAAGTAAAATACACCTAAATGGTTAAGGATTAAAAACGCAATATTCCCAGTCGCGTAAACGCTACGTTTAAAGGGGACTAAAATGGAAACTGAACAGAAATTAATGGCTAGATTAAAATCAAATAAAACTTGATTAAAAAAGAAACAAAATACGGAAGGACTAAAAGGAAAATTAATCCAATTCCATAAAACGCGCGGTTCCTTCCCCGGGTCAGGTCACTCCCGCGGGTTGAGATTAAAACGGCACCGTTTTGAGGCCACTCAAACAGGCCTAAAACAACGTCATTCCCATGTCAGTATAAAAGTTGGAAATATTTAAAGAAAATCATTTTTTGCTGTGTTCTTTCAAAAAGAACGAAAGAGAAGGGTTTCCTTCTCTGCTAGGGTTTGTTAACCCCTGTTCGCGCCGCCTCAGAGATTGATGTCATTCGACCACTGTTCCGCCACTATAAATCGATGGATGGGGTCGCACGATGACACTCCCTTATCCCCCGCCTTACACCATGGCCCAAGGACTCGCCTATTTCCGCTCGAAATCCCCTCTTTCGAACTTCGATTTCGACAAAGCGGGTAGGGATTCGGCGTCGCGACTTAGGGAATAAACCCAGGTAAACCCCTTTTTTATTTTCTTATTCTTCGAGACTCAAAGTAAAAAGAAAGGAAAACAAACAGAAAAGAAATCGAAAAATAAAAAAACAACCTCTTTCTCTTTGATGGCTCTTGTATTTTTTTCCTCAGAATGTGTGTGTTTCTCTTGTATTCAGTATTAGAAAATCGTGAAGAAAAAAAGTTACAATTGTTGCTTCGGTTTTTATAACCGGCAAAATAAAAGAAAAATAATATACAATATATTTTTCTCTCTTTGCTGTTGCTTGCTGCTATTTTGTTTCTTTGCAGGTACAGAGGTACGGAGGCCAGCCTAGTACACGGACGTGGCGAGGGAGGCACGTGGTGGCACAGGGAGGATGCATGCGAAAATCTCAAGAGGCGCGCATGGAGAGCACATGAGAAGCCCAAGAGGCGTGAGTGGGGAGCACGCGAGAAGCTCAAGGGGCGCGTGTGGGGAGCTGCGGCGCTGAAGGGTCTGGAAGCTTCTAAGGTTTCCTGCATTTCTATTTGGTTTTGGGCTTGAATCTGACTTGGGTCTGAATTCTGGCCAATGTAATTGGGTAGAAGTAGGTTTAGTTTGGGCTAAGCTTAGTATTTGGGCCACTAGAGGCTTTGGGCCTGCTATTTTATTCATCATTTTTGTTTTGCAAATTTGGACTGTTGATGGACTTTATTATTATTATTTTTTGGTTTTTTGGTTAATATGGGCCCAGAAAAATTTTGGGCCATATAGCTGCCCCTCTTTGCTCATTGTCGTGTAACAAGAATAGAGCAAAGACTTTAAAAGGGCCAAATTTGCCCGATTTTGTTGAATTTTGACTTCATTCGGTGTCTTTTTCCTTGGAATAGCTTTATTCCATCCCACTGCATCTTCAAGGGCGCAGGAACTAGTGCTTCAACCCACTTCAATGTAATTTCAGGGAGAAGAGATTTGTAGCTTCAATCTTTTTCCACTGGAACTTCAAGGAGATAAGCATTCAGAGACAAGAGATTTGTAACTTCGATCTTCTTACTGAAACTTCTCGAAAATACAGGTTGATTCTTAATACACTCAGGGAGGAGGGATTTGTAATTTCGACATGCTCCACTGGGACTTCGAGGCGATAAGAAATTGTGCTTTTCGATCCGTTTCACTACTGCTTAGTGAGATAAGATCTGCAATCTTCAATCTGCTCCTGCAAACTCAGGATTGCCAGATTTGCTGTCCTTAATCTGCTCCTGCAAACTCAGGAATGCCAGATTTGCTATCTTCAGTCTGCTTCTGCAAACTCAGGATTGCCAGACTGGTGGTTTAAAACTGTTCCACTACTACTTAGGGAGACAAGATTTGTCGTTCGATCTTGGTCCACTACTGCTTAGGGCGACAAGATTTACAATCTTTAACCTATTCCGCTGCTTTTCATGGAGACATGGCTGGTGGCTTAAATCTGTTCCACTACTGCTTAGGGAGACAGGATTTGCTGTTCGATCTTGGTCCACTACTACTTAGGGCGACAAGATCTACAATCTTTGACCTATTCCACTGCTGGCCAGGGAAATAGAGCTAGTGGCTTAAATCTATTCCACTACTGCTTAGGGAGACCAGATTTGCCATCTTCGATCCGCTTCGCTCAGGAAGGCAAGATCTAATGTCTTCGATTTGCTCCTGCAACTTCAAGATTGTCAAATCTAATATTTTCAATCTGCTCCACAGCAAACTCAGGGATGCCAGACTGATATCTTCAATCTGCTCCTGCAACTTCAGGATTGCCAGATTTACTATCTTCGATCTGCTTCGCTCAGGAAGGCAAGATCTGATGTCTTCAATTTGTTCCTGCAACTTTAGGATTGCCAAATCTGTTATCTTTGATCCGCTTCGCTCAGGAAGGCAAGATCTGATATCTTCTGCTTCCTGCAACTTCAAGAATGCCAAATCTATTATCTTCGATCTACCCCACTGCAAACTCAGGGAGACAAGATCTGCTAATTCACCAATGTTGTGACACCATCCTTTAGGGGACCTGTCCTGTAAAATCAGTTTTGTGTTTATGCTTATGCAAAATGATTAGGATGCAATGATCAGAATGAATCTAATGCCCCTAACTAAATATATTATGGACGACATTTGCATGAATGCAGAATTTCATGAGAATTATCTTTTTACAAAAATTAGGATGCAATGATCAGAATGAATCAAATGCCCCTAAATAGATGTGTCTCATGGATGACATTTGTATGAATGCAGAATGTCAGGAGAATGATTTCTTATAATGATTAGGATGCAATGATCGAAATGAATCAAATGCTCCTAACTAAATATGTTTTGCATGAATGCAGAATTTCATGAGAATGATCCTTGTTTAAGGTTGTCATTGCTCATCGTTTATCAGGGCTCTATCGCTGATGTATTATGCTACCATTTTGTTCGACTGGTATTCTTGACAGAAAACTCGAGGAAACAATTATAACTGTTTAACAGATTTGCCCCGCTGTAATTTCAGGGTTTATCTCATTATGACTTAAGGGTATAGGATCTGAATCTCTTCCCAACCATCACACTGTGATTTCAGAATGGGGGATTTGTTTCTTCTTCAATCTATCACTTTGCTATTCAAAGGTATAGGATCTGTACAGGCTTTCATTCATCCCACCATAACTCGGGGGTATAGGGTCTGTGCCTTGTTTCATCAACTGAGCACTCCTTAGGTGACCCAACCAAATGCATGATGCTCGCATGGATGCAGAATATCAATTTTTTTGTGAATGGTTCTCCTTTTACACTTGGGTTAACATTGCCCATTTTCCGTTAAGGTTGTATCACCAACCATTTTTGACAGAAAATCCAAGAGAGATAGTCTCAGTTTAACTTTTCCTTCTCAAACATTTCCAGCCCTTAAGCTTGGTAAGTTCTAAACAATAACCCTATTTTAGGTTCTTGTATTATTTAGAAGCTTCCAGAGTAATATACGAAACTTATTTTATGAAAATATTATTAGTCCACTAATCATTATTTCAATGCAAAATGCCTGAAAAAGATCATAACCATGGACAAGAAGGAATTTGATTAGGAGCATAGCTCGAAACAAATATGCTAAGCAAAGATAGCAATTGCAATTTAAGAAGGAAATTTATTATGAACATATTTTGAAAAGAATAATATAATCACAAATAACAAATTTAAAATGGGTAAAATGGAAACTTGGTGCCCCAGATATCGCAGCCTGAGCTTCTCTGTTCTAACTTCTCTCTTCAAATTCAACTGATCATATTGAGATTAAACGCATTCTGCCTCATCCAACTTCAGTTCTGATAAGACTCAGAAAAAAGGAAATTTGACTTCAATCGGAGAAACCAATGAGAAATGTGCTACCCCGGTGATCATCCTGGCCAATGTTTGATAAGCATAGAGGGTAAATAGTAACTTCTCTATGCCAATCTTTACAAGTTTCGGTCTCTTCTCTTGTTTTTTTTCTTTGGCTGCATTTACTGTGATGTGGCACCTGATCTTTGAACAGACTACAAACTTTTGACATTGTGCGGTTAAATATGATCTTTTCGACCCATTTTTTTGTGTCAATATTCTTTCTTTCGTTTTTTGTTCTGATGACTATTGACTTTATAATATTGGCACATGAAGCTACTTTTAATGGTTTAGTGAAGTAACTGACATCCACGAAAATAAATCGATGTTGGCTAGAAGCTTTTGATGAGACTGGCTTGGTAACATCTCTGCCCCACATATAGGAAATCTTATTTCTGCATTGAGCTAGGTTTTGATCTTCATCTCCTTCCTTGGCTCACGACGCAGGATCTGTTTTTCATCCAGTATTAAAAAATCAGAAGGTAGGTGACAATTTTTTTCGTCTTCAAATTCCTGAGATCCTTTAGACCTCTATTTCACTCAAAAAGGGATTCAGTAATAGCGTCGCCCGTGTCATTGATATCTGGGGACCTATTATAAGTTCAAAAGAATATGGAAAGAACGAATGAACCTATGAATGATTGTTTGTATGTATAATCATGAATAAAGAATGAAAGAATATTTGGATAGTAATCTAAGGTACGAAAGAATCTATAAACTAAAAGATGCATTTCATTGAAATAAGGATTCTGAACACAAGCCTATTTCACAAAATGACTCTTATCACTTCTAGGCTGAAAGCAATAAGCATGTTTTGAATATTACTCTAGATTAGCCTTAAAATATATGTCTCTTCTAAAGTCCTGTTGTTCAAAACACTCTCAAGTACATAAAGGCCGATGCTTGGAAAACTTTTATTCCTTGGTTCACTCTTTGGATATGCCATTGGTGTTCCAATTTCTAGACTTCTGATGACCTATTTAAGGAGTCGCAACTCTCTTGCCCCATCATTCAATTATCACAAATTACTGCTACGGTCGATTCATCGAACTTCAAAACCCTTATTTTAATAAGCCTCTCCACCAATTTCTTAAATGCAATGCAATTATCAATTGAATGACCTGTTATCCTGGCGTGATACTCGCATTGAGTATTCGAATCATACCCTTTAGGGTATAGGGGTTGTATTGGTTCCATATAATGAGGAGCCACCATATGTGCATCGAATAAGCTTTGATACAAATCCCTATATGTCATTGGAATTAGTGTAAACTGGAGTTGCTTTACACTGAATTCTTATCTTGATGAGTCCTGATGACCAGTGGTCACAGCCCTCGGTTGGCCTGCAGTGACTGATTTAGAGTACATGCTCGAGCTATTCACTTCATCTTCCCTGTTTCTCAGAGTTGATCTTTTGACACTTTCTCTCGCCTCTATCCTTCCACTTTTTATCGCGTTCTCAATCATTTCTCCAGTCATTACGACATCTGAAAAGCTCTTGGTGGTGCTCCCTAGCATATGAGTGATAAACGGGGCCTTCAACGTATTAATAAAGAGCATGGTGATCTCTCTTTCTAAAAGGGGTGACTGGACTTGAATGGCAACCTTTCTCCACCACTGTGCATACTGTCTAAAACTTTCATCCGCCCTTTTCTCCATATTTTGAAGAGTGATCTTATCGGGGTCATATGCATTACGCGGATATCATCGCTTTATAAATGCTTGTGCTAAATCCTCCAAGAACCAATTTGATGCAGTTCAACCGATTGTACCATTTAATTGCTTCCCTCCTTGATATCTCTGGAAGCAATGAATTAGCAGTGGGTCATTGTTAACGTACCCAGTCATTTTCCGGCAGAACATAGTTATGTGAGCCTCTGGGCAAGTGGTCCCATATTATTTTTCAAATTCTGGCACCTTGAATTTGTGAGGAAGTATTAGATCTGGCACCAAACTCAGATCTTTAGCATCAATTCCATGTTGCTTATTAATGCTTTCCATGGCCCTAAATTTGTCTTCCAACCATTTGCATCGCTCCTCTAACCGTCTTGGGAATTCAAACTTTGCCTTTTCTTCTTCTGCTGCCTCATCAAGGTCAGGAACAATAGCATTAATCGGATAGTCTACTAAGTTAGAACCTGATCCAGCTTGGAAGTTCGGTGGTATTGAGACACCTTCTTGAAATTGTTGAGGTTTAATTATGACGGATGTCTTTTGTGGATGCGCTTCAGGATGTGATAGGGTAAAACTCGGGGAATATAGTCGTTCTTCACCATCTTTAACAGGGTTAACCACGGGGGTTTTCCCTTTGTCTGCCAGTAACTAAGTTAATTGGGACATGATGGTTTTTTGTGATTCCATCATCCGATCCATAATATCATGCTGGATCTTAACAAGCTGTTCCTGCATTTACAGTTGAAGTTTTTCCTACATTTCCTTTTAGAGTAGTTCAAGCTTCTCTAATCTCTGATCCATATCCTTCATCTTGGTTCGGGTACCGTAGGATACTTGCCGGTGTCCAGGTTAATGCTGAAATAACTTCAACCAATCAGGGCCTTCTCATGAAATCTAATACATATGATGTAATGCAATGCAAATGCATGGCATGAATGCAATGCAATACAATCAAAACAATAGAAAACATATTAGTGCAAGGGAAATAAACAATCATAAAACACCTGACCGGGTGACCACTAGGGCTTGGTTGGCTCTATCTAGGGTAGATTTTTACAGTTCACTATATGTGGCTTAGTTCTAAGGAATAGGTACCTGAACTAGCAGATTCTTCAATCCTCACCCATTATAGGCTCATATGGACCGAGTTCGGTTCAGGGGAATACATTTCCCTATGGCCATGCGAAGATGAAAATCTCACGAAACACATAGGTACAGATGTATTTCGGAAGCAGTCCACTAGCCCATGCGAAGGTGAAAACCTCATGAAAGCATAGTTTCTCACTCCCACTTAAAGGTGTGACCAAAACGGTCATGTAATGCAATGCCAAAATATTTTATGAGACTCGACATTCTTGCGGTTATAGCACAAACAAATGCTTTAAAAGAAACATGATTTTTTCAAAACAATTTTTCAAGTTTTCAATCAAAAGGACAAAAATCAATCAATTTATGGCCTGCCTCTCAACAAGTGCCTAGTGGAGTCGCCAAGCTGTTGAAACCATTTTTAAAATCGAGTTTGAAAAAAACGGGAATCGACTTTTAAAATAGGGAGTCGCCACCAATCCTTTTTGTTTAGGTGTGATCGGGTCACCTTTGAAATAAATTTTGGTCTACAAATTTCTCAAAGAAAATGGGTTCGGGAGTCGGTTACGTACAAGGAAGGATTAGCACCCTTGCAGCGCCCAAAATTGGTACCAAATTGACTAATTGATGTCCTAATGTTGAAAACTTTGAAATGGTTCTGAAATTTTTTTTATTTTTTTTATTAAATAACTTGATTGAATATTGAAATTCCTTTGTTCCAAAGGAATAAAGTATCACATCCTACACGATTGGACACGACAATCTGAGTCCTCGAATTCAAGATTATCCGTTGAAATTTTGAAAGGGTATTCGCTTATTTGGTCAAACAAAAGATCACACCCAACACGATAGGGCACGATCTTTTCAAATTTCTGAACGTACGAATATCACCTTATCTTGAAAATATGACTAAAATTTGAAAGGGTACTCGTTTATTCGGTTAAACAAAAAATCAGACCCAACACGATAGGGCACGATCTTTTCGAATTTTCGAACGCACGAATATCACCTTATTTTGAAACTTTAGATATGCAATTTTAAAATTGTCTCGAAACACATTTTATTTAATCATTTTTTGAAAATGAGAAACGAAATATAATATCGAGTGTGGAATAAATATATATAACAAAATAATATGCGTCAAGTTGAATAATATATACATAACAAAACTTGATATAAAATAAATATATATATAACTTATAATGATATATAAAGTAATTGGAATAAATGGATACATAATTTAAAAAAGATTTTTAAAATAACAATCGTATACATACGTATATTAACATCAAATATATACGTAGACTAAAAACGAAATAATACACCAATAATATAAAGAAAATAAAATAATTTTAATACTAATTATAAAAATATATACATATGGGTGTATTAGGAAATGGTTTAATTTAAAAATAATGATGTATAGAAACATTTAAAATATTACATAAGTTTAAAAAGTATAAAACAAATATGAATACAAATTACATTAGAAAAATAAAACAGAATATACAGACTGAAATAGCAAATGTCCTCAATTGGAATAAAAACAAAATCGGAAATGGAATTTTTAAACAAATAATATTGAAGACAGAATAGGGAGTTAAGTAAAATACGTCTAAATGGTTAAGGATTAAAAACGCGATATTCCCAGTCGCGTAAACTCTGCTTTTAAAGGGGACTAAAATGGAAAGTGAACAAAAATTAAAGGCTAGATTAAAATCAAATAAAACTTGATTAAAAAAAGAAACAAAATACAGAAGGACTAAAAGGAAAATTAATCCAATTCCATAAAACGAGTGGATCCTTCCCCGAGTCGGGTCACTCGCACGGGTTGAGATTCAAATGGCACCGTTTTGAGGCCACTCAAACAGGCCTAAAACAACGTCGTTCCCATGTCAGTATAAAAGTTGGAAATATTTAAAGAAAATCATTTTTTGCTGTGTTCTTTCAAAAAGAACGAAAGAGAAGGGTTTCCTTCTATGCTAGGGTTTGTTAACCCCCTGTTCGCACCGCCTCAAAGATCGGTGTCATTTGACCACCGTTCCGCCACTATAAATCGGTGGATGGGGTCGCACGACGACACTCTCTTAACCCAGGCCTTACACCATGGCCCAAGGACTCGCCTATTTCGGCTCGAAATCCCCCCTTTCGAACTTCGATTTTGACAAAGCGAGTAGGGATTCAGCGTCGCAACTTAGGGAATAAACCCAGGTAAACCCCTTTTTTTATTTTCTTATTCTTCGAGACTCACAGCAAAAAGAAAGGAAAACAAACGGAAGAGAAATCGAAAAATGAAAAAAACAACCTCTTTTCTCTTTGATGGCTCTTGTATTTTTTTTCTCAGAATGTGTGTGTTTCTCTTGTATTCAGTATTAGAAAATCGTGAAGAAAAAAAAAGTTACAATTGTTGCTTTGGTTTTTATAACCGCAAAATAAAAGAAAAATAAAATACAATATATTTTTCTCTCTTTGCTGTTGCTTGCTGCTATTTTGTTTCTTTACAGGTACGGAGGTACAGAGGCCAGCCTGGTACACGGACGTGGTGAGGGAGACGCGTGGTGGCGCAGGGAGGATGCACACGAAAATCTCAAGAAGCGCGCGTGGAGAGCACACGAGAAGCCCAAGAGGCGTGCGTGGGGAGCACGCGAGAAGCTCAAGGGGCGCGCGTGAGGAGCTGCGGCGCTGAAGGGTCTGGAAGCTTCTAGGGTTTCCTGCAGTTCTATTTGGTTTCGGCTTGGATCTAACTTGGGTCTAAATTTGGGCCAATGTAATTGGGTAGAAGCAGGTTTAGTTTGGGCTAAGCTTAGTATTTGGGCCACTAGGGACTTTGGGCCTGCTATTTTATTCATCATTTTTATTTTGCAAATTTGGACTGTTGATGGACTTTATTATTATTGTTTTTTGGTTTTTTGGTTAGTATGGTCCCGGGCAAATTTTGGGCCCTACATAAACTAAAAAAATACAATACAAAATCACAGCCACATTTGTTAGTATGACTATTTTGGGCGATCAAAGGAAAAAAAATGTTAGCTGTTGAGCAAACAAGGTGAACAAATTAGATATTCCAATTACGTTCGAGCACTTGACAAATCCTTTCTGCAATGGCTTCAGCATGCATTCTAGGACCTTCACAATCTGCAAAAACCAACCATTTCCAACAACTAAGCTAACATCACACATATGATAATATATGTATATAACATATATGGAAGATGATTATGTAGGTTAAAAGCTATGTTAGTTTGACTCAATTCATTACCATGGGACATGCACAATTCTTCAATAATGATATGAAAATACTTGGAAGAAAAATAGTTTCAATGATTTTTAATTTTTCAAAATAATTTTTAACATTTTTAACATTTTTGGTTTTATTTTATAGATAATAATTTATTTATTATATGTTATGCCCTTTTCCTTAGTCCTCATTAAATTTACAGAGTCCTGAGCATCGCTTTTGCCCATAACCATTGACACAAAACCCTTACTTTGAACTCATCGATTTCCACACCCTTAGTCGTCATGCCATCAAGCTAGGAATTAGTTGTAGAGCTACCGGCATGGCCTTCCACCTACTAAGTCACCAAGACATCATCCTCACCTATATATCTTTAATTAATCATGCTCACCCTCAAGCACAACCTCACTTGACAAATTCATTTTGGGCAACAACCTAAAGACATCAATTCTTACCATTTTCGACCTTAGGCTATAGTTTTTAACCCAGCATGAAATGGTGGTTGTTAATATTGTAAAAAAGAAAAAGAGGGAAAAGTTGAATATGTTTAAATCTTCTTCATGGTTTTTCCCCTTAAATTGTTTTATAATTATAAATATGATATAATTTTGCATGTATTTGTAAAAAATATTAACATATTTTTATCGAAATTTTTAAAAATTTTATTTTCTATAAATTTTTAAATTTGATTTTTTAAGAGTCAAGACTAAATTGACATAATTGTAAAGTTAAAGGTTAAATTTGTTAAAATTTTCGAAATTGGTAGAAAATTGATAGAATCTATAAATATTGGAAGGTTAAATTTTTTATTTTTCCAAGAAAAAAGGTCACCCCAACATCCTATTAGTGATTTAACAGAAAAGTGACCAAAATATTAAATTCTAAAATAGAAAATTTTAAACCAAAGTGATCAAAATAAAAACACGCTAATAATTGAGTGTCTATTTATATAATTTGCCCATAAAATATTTATTAAAAAAAATACTGAAAAACACCATATCAAGATTTGAACATTGACCCTCAAGGCATCAACAAAAAAGCCTCAACCAATGCTGAAAAGAAAAACTAAGCTTTACAATTTTAAAGATAAATATATATTTGTTTTTCAATAAATTGTACTCACATAATAAATATCACAAAATCTAATACTTTATTAGTGGAACCAAAGGACTCAAATATTACAAAATGTTGGGATGTTGATATTAGATTTTACAAGAAGTTGGAAAATTGAAGTATTCTTTGTTTTCCCTATTAAATTAATTAAGTGCTGTTCTAACAAGTTATCTCTTCAATGGGATGAAATAAAGGAGTAGGAGAGATACACACTTCCATGAATACAAATTAAATGTCAATATTTGGGCGTGGAACATGATTTTAGGGAAACCATTTTCACATTGATTTTAATTAGTACTCAAGTAACTAGCTATATTCCTAATTATTGATTTTAATTAGTACTCAAGTAACTAGCTATATTCCTAATTACTCTATTATCTTTAATTCATGCTTAATCACAGTGCATATGCTTATCAAACTATATTCATTTAGAAAAAAGTCGGAGATTTAAAGAATGAGACTAACTTAAATAATTCGGTTCAAACGTGTCGTATACTAAGACGACGCTTTCAAACTTGATTTTTACTATAGTTTCGTAGGATGAAATCATAGTAAAAGATTATGCACGATTTTCCTAGAAGTATTTAAAAAAGAAAAAGAAAAAGAAAAAGAAAAGTCTATATTTTATTAATGGAAAAATTAGGCATATATGTCAATTTTAAAAATATATATTTAGGGTTCTAGGTTATTTTATTTAAAATTTAGGAAAATAAATTAATTTTGGGATTGGTGTCAAAAACGCTTCCTGCAAAAAGGATTTTCGAGTGACGTGGCAAGGGGAGAGGATAAACATCTTATCATTTGTAATTAGACGCCAAAAATATGCTTGTGATCCAAAAAATTATAGGTATTGACATTTTAAATTTTTTTTAAAATGATGAAAATTGAATAAAATCTAAGAAATTATAAACAGTTAGAATAGAAATTTGAGAGATTAGGATAGAAAATGAAAGTGTAGAGGATATATATATGGAAAAAATTACTATTAAGATTTAACCGTTGGGTTCTTATTTTTATTTTAAATAGTCAGTGGTCTTTACGATTAGAAAATCAACAGTTGATCTTGATTTTCTAACCGTTGGCGACCCAACTGTTAATATATATTTAATGGGTTAAATATGAATCTCACAAGCAACGTAACATCTCAAGTGGAAATCTTCTTCCCTTGCCAAGCTCAGCATTTGTAACAATAGATTCCATATTTGTTTACCCCTTGAGTCAATTAATTTGCATGGATTAGAATATTCCAACTTTGGTAACAACAGCTTCTAAAATCTAAAAAGCTTGTATTTGTATGGTAACAACTTTACTAGAAGTAATTTGTCAAAACTAGAAATGTTGATATTGAATAGTTGGAAAGTTTTCAAATTTGATTTGAATATATTTGGATAATAAATCTCTTTCAGTTTCATACATATTCTAATGTTAAATATATTTCATTGGAAAAAAAATTGGTTTTACAAGTAACAATATTACTATTGCAGGCCATCTACCATCAGGATTATTTGATAACCTATCTAAATTGCAACTCTTAAACTTGGAAGACAATAAGATTTTGGGTAGATTTCCAAATAGTGTAATCAAGTGTAAAGAGTTGATATTTGTATCATTCTATAATAACTATTTGGAAGGAAGTATTCCTATAGAAATTGGAAATTTGACTAAGCTTCAAACATTATTTCTTAGTAACATCAACCTCAAAGGTAAATAATTGCTTTTTTATATATTGAAGCATTAAATTTATTCGAATAAAAGTATTTTGTTAAGTAAATTTATTTATGATACATTAAATCAATTTAAGATTTGAATTTTAATTTTCTACCCTTTTGAAAATAGAATATTGAATCACACAATACTTGTAACTAGTTATTTCTTCTACCCGTTAGATTTTCCTTATTATTATGTGTTGAATTAATTGTTGCACAATCATACATAGTTGATATTATTGAACAGGAAAGAAATACAGTACATGAATTTTCTTAGCTTTGATTACAGAGAAAAACACAGTACATATTATATGTTTTAGACTTACACCTACCCCGTTGATAACACCAGCCACTTCCATTGCCTCTTTATCTTCTTCATACAACTCCCACACAACCTGACAAAATACAACCCTGAATTAGCTTTGAGTTTTGAATCCATGAGCCATCAACTTTTCTTCTCTTATGCATTTCTCCATTGCAAACAACAGCTTTTCGGATAACTCTAATGACATGTCCCACTTTTAAAAAAATAACACGAAAAGATAAATAAAATAAACCCTATAGGGCGAATTCTACCACTGCCACCTTCATTGCAATGGTAAGGAGTTTCGAACAATAACTTAATTGGAGAGATTCCTTTCTCAATATGCAATTTGACTTCTGTCGAAACCTTTTTTTTTTTTTGAAAAAGGGTCGACTTTGATTTTGAAAACGAAAATGAACATGGGAGTTGCCACCAATTCTTTTTATTTAGGTGTAATCGGATCACCTCGTAATTCAATCATTTTAATAAAAGTTTAAATTTATTAAAAAGATGATTTTTGGTCTACAAAATCCAGAAAACGGGTTCGGGAGTCGATTACGCACGAGGAAGGATTAGCACCCTCGATACACCCAAAAATTGGTACTTAGTTGATTACTTGATGTCTTTTGTGTCGAAGATTGAAAATTTGAAGAAATTTTAAAATACGATCCTTCGTTAAAATATCGCTTAATTGAAAATTTTTGAAAGAAGAGCGTATTCTACATTAATCGAGAAAAAGAATTATGTCTCGTAAGTTAGGACACAATATCTTAAGTCCCCGAAACAAGAATAAACACCGAAAATTATTTATTTTGAAATATGTTTGATTATCTCGATTTTAGAAAGAAACAATGTTTCGTAAGTTAGAACACGATCTTTTCATAATTTCCGAGATTATTTAAAAATTTTAAAACGTTCGTTTGTTCGGATTTATTGAGAAAGTCGAAACCCCGTAAGTTAGGGAACGGCCTTTTGAATTTTAAAAACGAAATATTGCTTATTTTAAAAAAAAAACCTTTTTTATGTATCGGATAAAAATTGTGATACGAATTTAAAAAAATGGTAATGAAATAATATAAAAATGATAATACATGTAAAGTATTAAAATGATAAACAATAATAAAAATAGAATACTATAATAATGATGATGATAATATTGATAATCAATTTGCTATAACAAAATAAATAAAATAACATAAAATGCATAATGATAAGTAAAAGTAAATATATGAAGATATAATAATTAAAAGAAACAATAAAACAACAAAATAAAAGAAATAAATAAAAACAAAATAAAATAAAAAATATGAATAATATATTTACAATCTATTTTTAGTGTAAAAGAAAAAATAATGCAAAACTTATAAATTTAATAATATGATAACAATAATTCAATTAGTCCCCTTGAAAACTAAGAGTGCTCCCTAGAAGAATCCTAGAGAAAGCAGTAACTCCTGTGGCTTAGGATGGCAGAGAGCGGTCATGTGGAGAGGGAGGCCAGCAAGGAAGTCTCGCTGTTAGCAGAAAAGTTTATCCAACTGTCAATCAAGAGATCTTTGGTGGTGCCTGATGTCAAGCCAACCTTGATTTGTTCCGTCTCGACGAGGAAATCATTTAATCCTGAAAGTTTTAGGGCTCAGTTACGAAGCATATGGAAGACCAAAAAAAAGTTTGAAATTAAAGTGGCTGGGCAGAATCTATTTTCCATTGTGTTTGATTCAGAAGAAGATCTGGAATTTATCACAGAGGGGCACCCGTGGCTATTCCGTAAATTTCTCATTCTCTTTGATAGACTAAGAAGTCTGACAGAACGGGATCAGATTCAATTAACTTCATCGCCATATTGGATAAAGATTGGGCCATGTGCACCAGAATATGATAAAAAAGATTTGATGCATGCTATTGGGAGTACATTTGGAGGTGTTCTTAGATCTGAAATTAAAGATGGTTTTTGCAGAGTTCGGGTTAATTTGGATGTGCAGAAACCCCTTCGAATAGGTATTTTCGTTTTTAGTGAAAATAGCGTTAAGTCCTAGATTCCTTTTAAATTTGAAAAATTACCAATCTTTTGTTTTGGGTGTGGGAGAATGGATCACGGTCTCAACGACTGCTGGGTAATTAATGCTGTAGAAAAAAAATAAAATTAGAGAGGATCCTCCATATTCTATAGCATTGAAAGCAGAATCAAAAATGGTGGGAAAGGAAAGTATGCATTTTTCGGCCTTCATCAAAAAATTGAGATCCCAACGCAATTACACAGGAAAATCTAAAGAGCAACACAGAAGGAATGAGGATGCTATTTCTGATGACAAGGATGGCTCGTTGCTAGGGGGAAAGTGTTAGATAGCTGGATGGATGGTTTGAAGGATCAGGAGGAAAGCGATAGAGGGTTGATTATTGAACAGTTTGTAGAGAATAGTAGTACAGGAGAGGATTGGCGTAAGGTCTCAAAAAAATCTAGTTGGAAGAGACTAGTTTCAACAAACTAGACAAATTATCATAAACATGCAAATGTTGGGTCCAAGTGGAAATCTCTCAATGTGGAAAAGGAAGAGAACATGGAGGAAGCAAATGATGATGTAAGGAAGAAATTGAAATATACTGCTTCAATCGAAAATATAGCAGAGCATGCTGAGATCATGTGTGTGGATGGGGAAATAAGCATTGTTTTAAATAATTTAGGATCGGCGGTTGGCAATGAGCCAGCTGACCGGGCAAAATGAAACACATTTGTTGGAATGTTCGTGGGTTGGGGAGCCCACGGGCAATACGGAGGCTGCGACATCTAATTAAGCAGCATAATCCCCATGTGGTCTTCTTAATAGAGAAGAAGTTGGATCAGAAACGCATGGATAAGGCGAGGAGGAGTTGCGATTTATTAATGGTATCAATGTTGAAGCAGAGGGGTCTCGAGGGGGCCTATGTTTTGCTTGGAAAGCTGGTGTTGAGGTTACTTTGAGGAGTTTTTCTAAGTGGCATGTAGACGTGTTAGTGAAGGAGGATGGTAGTCAGGAAGAGTGAACTGGATTGATTTGATAATGAAGTGTATTACTACAGCGTCGTACGCAATGATTATCAATGGAAACAGGGGGTCTCTTTTCAACCTTCTAGGGGACTCAGACAGGGGGATCCCTTAAGTCCGTTTTTATTTCTCATCTGTAGTGAGGTTTTGTCAGCACTGATGAGGTCAGCAAAAAAGAATGTTTTAGTCAAAAGGGCAAAGGCTGGCAGAAAAGGGCCAGAGATTTCACACCTTTTATTTGCAGATGATTGCATTCTATTTGGTGAAGCAATTGCAAGGGAAGCCAGAGTTCTGAAAGAAATACTGAAGGAATATGCAAACTGCTCAGGCCAATGCGTTAACTTTAACAAATCCATAATTTTCTACAGTGTGAATAGGAATGAGGAATCGAAAGCAGTGGTATCGACATTGTTAGGTGTGAGGAGTTCGTCTAATCCAAAAAAATATTTGGGTCTCCCTACCATGGTAGGTAGAAGGAGAAAACAAGCTTTTCAGAACTTGGTGGATAGAATTGCAGTACGAATAGAGGCTTGGAGCTCAAGGTTGTTATCGCAACGAGGTAAAGAGATTTTCATCAAGTCAGTTTTGCAGGCAATACCCACTTATGCTATGTCATGTTTCTTATTCCCTAAAGCTTTATGTGAGAAGATCGAAAGCAGATTAGCCAATTTTTGGTGGCAAAAAGGAGCTGGTAAACGAGGTATCCATTGGTGCTAGTGGAAGTTTTTGTGCAGGTCTAAAGATGAAAGAGGATTGGGCTTTAGAAATATGGCTCAATTTAATATTTCTCTTTTAGCAAAACAAGGATGGAGATTATTGAATTATCCAGACACATTGGTAGCTCAAGTCTTTAAAGAGAAGTACTTTCCAGAGAATAATTTTCTCGACTCTCGGCTGGGAAATTCATGTTCCTATGTGTGGAGAAGCATTTGGGCAACTAAGGATGTTTTGAAGAAAGGTCCACTTTGGAGAGTGGGTACGGGTCAAAATATTTTGATTAGCGAATATGCGTGGATCCCAAATTACGTTAATGTTAGATTAATGTCCAGATTTGATAACTTGCGAAGTGATAGAGTTACAGAGTTAATCAACAGTAATAACAGAGAATGGAACAGAGAGTTGATTCTGAATACCTTCTCAGAAGCAGTAGCAGATCTGATTCTCCGTATCCCTTTGGCGTCAGAGCCCCATGAAGATCTTATAGCTTGGAGTGGGGAACCGTCTGGAGAGTTCTCGGTAAGGAGCTCCTATAAACTATTACAAAGTTTGGATCCTATAGCTTATGCTTTACAAAACATCTATAGAGATTTTTACAGGAAATTATGGCGGATAGACTTACCAACAAAAATAAAAATCTTTATATGGAAAGCTACGTGGAACTACTTGGCAACAAAAGTAAACATGTTTATTCGTAGATTCGCAGCTAGTAGTTTATGTCCCCGCTGTGGAGATGGAGAGGAAACAATGAACCATGTTTTTAAAGAATGTTCTATTTCAAAAGATATTTGGAGAGCCTTATCAGATCTCGATTTGACAGTGTTCACACATGAAGAGTTTAGTGATTGGCTTACCATGGCCTTGATTTCCCTAGCACCGGAACAATGTCGCACCTTCTGTACTGCACTCTGGGCCAATTGGGGTGAACAAAATTCTCGTATCCATGATAAAAAGAGTAGTTCAGGTCAAGAAACAGCAAGATTTGTTCTCAGATATCTTAATGAGATTGATGGAGTTAAAAAAATTTCCCGAAATACCTCAAATCTGGACATCAAATGGAGACCTCCATTTGGTCAGGGAGTAAAAGTTAATTTTGATGCTGCCTTTGATGTGAAGAACAGATGTTCGGCATCCAGAGTTGTAGCAAGGGATAGTTCTGGTCAAGTCCTCATTTCTGTAACAGAAGTACATAGAGGGGTTGATTCCGCCTTCGCTGCTGAAGCCATAGCCTGTCGACGAGCAACCCAAGTCGCACTCGAAATGGGAAGAGAAAACATCATTATTGAAGGTGATTCACTGACAACTATAAAGAAATGTAAAAAGATAGATCTTGACAAATCACAGATAGGGCCTTTTATTCATGATATTCATAGGAAAAAATACAGATGCAGCAGTTTAAAGTTTGCATTTATTCCAAGATCAGCGAACCAACTCGCACACATATTGGCAATGGAATCATTAAGAAGAAAAGCGGAGATATACCTGTTGAACAGCGTTCCAAGGTATGCAGAGATTCAGATGAGAAACGGCAGTATCAAGGAGCCGGATTGAGAAGATGAAACGGAGAAGAAAATGAGGGGTTTTCCAAATGATAAAATCAACAGGTTTAAAGAAACAAACTTATCCCCTCGGAATTGCAATTTCGCCTTCAATGTAGAAGTGACAGAAAAGACGACACTGGCCAGGCGAAATGACAGCTCATTGGGTAGTTAATTGATAGATTTTTTTTTTCAATTTAGACTTTCTAGATTTTTCTTTTCTCTGGGTATTTACTTTCGGCCTTTGCGGTATGGGCCTTAATTGTTTTGTTTATTTGTTTTTTTTTCACAATTAAATCAATAAAGCCCAATGTGAATTTTGTCAAAAAAAATATGATAACAATAACAAGTAAATAAATAAAAAAGGAAAATAATAATAGTAATAATAATATTTAATTAATTAATTTAATAAAATAGAAAAAATAACAAAAAATAAAAATGGGCTAAATTGAACTTTAAAACAAACATTTGGGGAAAATTAAAAGTAAATATAAAGGAAAATGACCAAATTGAATGCACGAATAACAAGAAGGGACCAAAATGGGAAATAATCCCCGCGTCCAGAACACACAGCTTCAAGGTGGACCAAATTGAAAGTCAAAATAAATTATAGGGAAAAAATTAAAAATAAAAGAAACTTAATTATAAACAATAAAAAAGGGGAAGGGCTAAAGGTGAAATTAGCCCTTCCATTGAAAAACTCGCAGATCTTAGGCCGGAGTGGGTCGAGGTCTCGGGTCAAAGGGCAAAACGACGTCATTTTGAGCGTTTGAGGCCAGTCCCAAAACGACGTCGCTTTGGGCCCATAAAAGTCAAAAAACTTTAGAAAAAAATTTAGTTTAACCCTCACTTAAAAAAAAACTCAGCCCCTTCTTTTTTTTTCTCTGAAAGCCCTCAGAGTCAGGTGAAGCTCCGGCGAATCGCCGCCACGTCGGCTGCAGGTCCCAGCGACGGCGCCACAGTCCACGGCGGTCAAAAACCCAAAAAATCCCTCTTTTTTTGGCGGTTTAAAGGTGAAACCCCTTTCTTTCTTTCTTTTTTGTTATATTTTAGATTATATATATGTGTATAACAGTTTCGAAAAAGAAAAAAATAAAGAGAAAAAAACTTTAAAAAATAAAAACTCTAGCATCTTTTTAATCAATTTTTTTCTCTTCAACTGCTTGTTTGTGTATCTGAACTTGTTTTTTGTTGTATTCAAAAAATTTCTGTTTTCTTTTTGAATATCAATCGGTTTCTGTAAAAAAAAAAATACAACTTGATGTCATGGCTTTATAGCTGATTACATTGTTGTTGTTCATTGCGTGTTTTTCTTTCCTTGCAGGAGCAGTTGGGTGGTGGAGCAGGTGGTGGTAGTGGTAGAGGCGGCAATAGTAGTGGCAAGTGGCTGTCCAAAGGCTAGGGGTGGCTAGGGTTTCTTTTTCTTGTTTAGGTGATTGGGTTAGGGTTTAATTTGGGCTTTTACAATTGGGCCAACCACATTTTGTAATTAGACTTTTATTTTGTTTTTGTTTTCTGGTTTGGACCCGGACTAAATTGGCCACTACAACTTCTATTTCGGGTCTTAGTCTATATAAGAATAATTTGAATGGAGCAATTCCAGAGTGCATTGGAAACTTGAGTTCTTCTCTCTTAGATGTTGGTCTACAGAATAATAATTTTCACGGTCAAATACCAAATTTTTTTCTAAAGGTTGCATGTTGAAAAGTTTCCGCATCAACAACAATAAATTAGGAGGGTCACTACCACGATTATCGGATAATTGCAAAGATTTAAACATTCTCGATGTTGGAAACAATAATTTGAATGACACTTTCCCAAATTGATTTGGAAATTTGGATCAGCTGGAAGTTCTTATCTTGAGGTCGAATAGATTTTACAGTAAAGCGGATAGCTTTGATGTTTCAGTTTCCTTTACTCATTTGCGTGTCATTGATCTTTCTCACAATAACTTCGTGGCTATTTACCTACCCTCTTTTTTGAACATTTGCATGCCATTACAGAAGGGTACGGAAAGAAAGTTGAACCAGAGTACATGGAAGATGCAATTGGTACAGTTATAGTGAATTATGCTTCCGGTTTATCTTTTACAGCAAAAGGGTTGGAAACAGAGTTTCAATTACTCTTATCCATTTGGGCGGTTATTGACCTTTCTAGTAATCAATTCTTGGGAGAAATTCCAAAAAAACCTCGGTGAGCTTCATTTACTTGTTGTCCTAAACCTCTCCCATAATTGTTTAAGTGGTCCTATCCCATCATCTTTAGGTGATTTGTCAGAGCTTGAATCATTAGATCTCTCATCAAACAAGCTCGAAGGAAGAATTCCAACAGAGTTAAAAATCTTGGATTCTTAAAGGTGTTAAACCTTTCTCAAAATAATCTCAAGGGACCCATTCCTCAAGGCAAACAATTTGATACTTTCACTAATGATTCCTACATGGGAATTCTGGATTTATGTGGTTTGCCATTATCAAAAAGCTACGATACTGATGAGGAAACTCCAGCCAAATTTGATAGAGATAATGATGATGGTGGTGATGAATTGAATTGGAAATTTTCAATATTGATGGGGTATGGATGTGGGCTGGTGCTGGGAATGAGCATGGCATACACTGTATTTACGACTCGAAAACCATGGTGGTTGATTAGGATCGTTGAGCGAGTTTGACAAAGATTTGCAAAAAGGTAGAGAAGCCAACTCTTCGGTGAGTTCAACAAGTTGTAATCATAACAGAAAACTTCATTGCTTGGTGGTATGCAAGCCTTTTTCTGTAGCTGTTTAATATATATATATATGTTTTGTATGGGTGCTTTATTGTATGTTATGTAGTTTGTGTTATGTTTTCTTTGGTCCTCTCTCATGGCAATGTGTTTTTGGTAGGTGCACTGGGTTGTAAGGACTGTCTTTATCGGCAGCTATCTTTTTAATAATTGATATGACTTAGTAAAAAAAGAAAAAAAAAAAAAGGAAAAGAAAACCCAAAAAGTGGAAAAAGGAATAGATACTCCAAGAATGGTTAATTAATCCAAAGAGTTTGTGAAGAATCAAGGGAGGTAAAATAATGCAAAATTATATTTTCAATACTTTTGAATTGAATTTGTTTGTCAGCTATATATTTCGTGAGTTCGATTTATTACGTAATAAATCTTTTTGAATCTATAAAAAATATGACTTGGTTTAGATTAATGTAAATCTTTTTGTGAAAATTATAGTTATGATTATAGTCATGTTATTATTCATGCATCGTGTATCAATCACCCATCAAATATTTTTTTTTTCAAAATGTGTTATTAATCAAAAGAAAAATATAAAAATAAATGCAGGGAAAGATATGATCCAATATTTAAAAAAAAATAAAAGCATTTAAATTTATTTATGAAATTATAAAAGTATAAATTTATTTTTATATATACTTATTTTTTAAATAGTAAATGGGTTGGGCCGACCCTAAATTAAAAACTTAAGTACAAGTTTGACCCATGAAAACCTCTAAATCTAACATATAGTATATCTAAAAGAATAGATGTAGATGAAATTGTAAATATGTTTGCATCTATTACATAAACTACTTGAATCTAACGTGTTAAAATATATATTAAAGAAAGGAACCAAATTTCTAAATTTTATTGGCATTGTTTTTTAATATGGGATCTCTAAGTTATCCACGTGATAGTTACACACATATTTACAATTTGATCATGTGTTTTAGTTATATTCTACATCATATTCGAACTAAAATTTAATGTTCAAATTGATAGCTAAATTGATAGAAGAACCTGGTTGATAAAAAATTAATACTTTGATGATTCAATTAGAATGTGTACAAGATTAGGGTCTTATTTAAATTCTAAGTAATAGCTTGAGATGTTTGGTAGAATTAATCCTAATTTCTTCTACTATCTTTGGTAAACTCTAGAATTAGTCACCCAACTAGCTTGTTTCTGTTTTGGCCACCCAACTATAAAAAATTCCAATTTAGTCACTAACGTTTTAGTTCATTCTATTTGGGTCACTCACGTACGATTTAAATTGTTTCTATTTTGGTTGCTCTTTGTTAAATAGTTAACGAAAGTGATGATGTTGTCTTTTTTAAACTGATATAACAACACATTTAATCTCAATACTTACACATTCTATCAATTTGATCCTAATTTTACATAATTCAATAAATTTAACCCTCCATATTTACAAATTCTATCAATTTTATCCTCAAACACATATAATTAAGTATAAATATAATTATATTTAAACATATATAACTAAATGTTGATAAATTTGTATATAATTTTGTGATTTTGATAAACCCAAAAAACTCAAAAATTTTAAAATATACCAGTAAATGAAGAAGAGAGACTAACTGCTGCTAACTAATCTACAACAATATACCAGTCTTGATAACATACTAACAACCTGCCTAACACATTCACATACTCTAACACTTTGTAATAATTAAACTTATTTGGAGCTGTATTGAAGTTATATGTTAAAAATGGAAATGATAAATAAAATAGACAGATTTGATTATTATTTTAGGTGAAATTCCACAGGTACTCCTTTCAATTACATCAATTTTTTGTAATAATAACTTAATAGGTATAATATAATCTTTCTTTCTTTTTTTTTTCTTTTGTTAAATTTATGTGATTCTTATTAGTTGCATTAGAGTTTTGTTATATATAATTACTAGAGAGGGATTCACTTACAGTGGTATTTTTTCATATATTTTTGTACGATTAATATATTTTTTAATAATTAAATTATCGAATTTGTCAATATAATTGTACTTGTTAAGTATGTAAATTTTTTAACATATTCAATATTATTATCATATTAATCTAAAATACTGTATATACTAATATTTATTAAACGATCGAAAGTTTTAATTTACATTTAAATTTGACATGTATTAACTATATGAATGGAATATAAAATATGATGATTAAATTATTAAAATATTAATAGTAAAAAATTATATGAAAGGGTGTAAAATTACTCTAGTTGTATTTCGACGTAAATGGATCCCTCCCTATTATTAAGGCTTAGTTTGGATGAGCGATGTGTTTACCTCCGGTGAGATTAAAAACAGCGGTGGCGGTGAGATTAATTACTGGAGCGGTGAGATTGGACACTGTAGCAGTGAGATTAGAAATAGCGGTGGAGTATGTGAATTTATAAATTCATTTAATAAAATATTAAAATGTGTCTTCCAATATTTTATTATGAATATTTTAATGAATTATATAATCAATTTAAATTATTTATTAGATAAAATGAAAATTATTTTTAATTTTTTATAGTTAAATATTCTTTTATAACAGTGATAAATATTATTTAGCAAATAGTAGCAATATACTTGGATCAAATCTGAAAATAAATATGATTGGACAAGAAATTAATTTAACTTTCAAGGATAAAATGGTAAAATAATAAATAAAAGTATGGGTATTTTTGGCAGTTAAAAATACCAACTGGCCTCTCAATTCTAATTGCTGCTCAAATGGCCAGTAGCTTTTTAACCCCTCAGTGCGATTAAAAAAAATTTTAACTGAACTTTGACCCTAAACCAAACACTAAACCAGTGAGATTGGTGGCAGTTTTTTGCCCCAACTGCACCTCACTGGCTTCCACTGGTAAACCAAAGGACGCCTAAGTAGCTTTACAATCTTTTAGTTTTCTAAAATAATCCTTTTGGATTAGAAAAAAATAATTATAGGTTGACACTACGTTTGGTTGGAATATTATTTTTCCATATGTTTTAGTAATTTGTTAGCTATAAACTAATCACAGTTAATTAGTAATTTTTAGTCACTCACATAACTTGTTTGAGGTAAAGAGAAGAAAAACTCTTCACTTATTTTGAAGAGATATTGTATTTTACAATAGTTTTACTTATTTTTCTAATTATATGTTTAAATTTTTACTATTTTTTTATTTTATATCTAACTATTTTAGAACATATCTGATAAATAAAAAAATTTAATGAAAAAAAAAACTTAATTATTTTATTTTTATTTTCAGAGTTTGAGAGCATTTTACACCATTAAATCTTTTTCTATACAATTTACACATAATCAGCATTAACAAATCACTGTTACACATCATTAATAGATAATTTTTATAATTTGATCTCAGAATATGAGTATGAGGTAAATATACACTCTTAACCAATAGTACAAATATTAGTGTTGACTTTAAATAGGATGGGGAGGCTCTTAATAAGGGTTAATATTAGGTATGGACTTTATCCTTTAAACTGTAACTTTGTGTTTCATTGTAATAATTAAAGGCTTTTGGGTTAGTAAGAAAATATTAGTAATTTTTTTACTTTTGTGTTTCTCATAACACATATGAGTAATAGAAATAAAAATTACACATATGAAAGGTAGTAATTCCGATGGATTGGTATTCTCTATGCAGTGAAAAATGGCTAGAAGTTACTGTGGAGTAAATTAACCAATCAATTCTATTGGATATACACATCATGCATGTGTTACATCACAAATATAAGTTATTAACTTTTTTTTTTTGGGTTTCAAGGTGGGTTTGGATGGGCATTTGAGTGCGATGCGATGCGTTTAGCTTATTTTTTGTCTCACGCTACAGTATCGCTATAATATCTAATCTCACTACCACAGCTGTTTTTACACTAACCGCAGGTAAACGCACCGCCCATCCAAACTCACCCTTAATCTCTTAATTTTATTTTGAGATGGAATAGATTTTATGGTCAAGTGGATATCTTTGAAGTTTTCTTCACTCTTATGAGTGTTAATGATCTTTCTCACAATAGCTTTAGTGGTTACCGATATAATTCTGAAAATTTTCCCTCAAATATTACAAATAACATACATTAATCTCATAATGTTCATATCTCATGTAATTTCCTATAAGGCCAAAACCGAGGGTTGGTAAGGCCCAAGTTCCCAACATCCAAAAGCAAATCCGAAAAGAATGATGGAAAGAAATTAAGATAAAAATAAAAGAATGAGAAAGATAATAGTAACTTTAAACAAAAGTGGAGAATGCATGGGCCAAATCACAAAATATACATTTGACTTCATAACCCCAAAACATGGTTTTGATTCACATAGTTCAACGTCTTGCAAGCCTCTCTAAACTTGTTTCCAGGATGATTTTAGTAACGAAAAGATTTAATCAAAATTAATTGTCTACAATTATTAAATTCAAAGTTAATTTGAGTGGGAAAAGAGAACATTTTCAAGTACCCCACACAACGCTTACGTGAAAACCTTGTTTAATTGACACATAAACAAGCAAGATATTAAAGAGCAATAAATACTTTTTTTCATGTAAATTACAAATACCTTGATTTCAAAAACAACCAACAAAGAGAGGATATTGGAAAAGAATTTTTTTAATTTTTATAAATTATTTGCTTTTCGAGGCCTTAGAATTTTACCAGTAGCTGATGCTGTATGTAACACCCTAATTTTTGGGTTAGAAGTTTGAGATTGTTAGTAAGAGTCAGTGAGTAGGTCGTGCATTTGAGATAGTGTTCACGCTTTAATGTTAGGATATTGGAAAAGAATTTTTTTAATTTTTATAAATTATTTGCTTTTCGAGGCCTTAGAATTTTACCAGTAGCTGATGCTATATGTAACACCCTAATTTTTGGGTTAGAAGTTTGAGATTGTTAGTAAGAGTCAGTGAGTAGGTCGTGCATTTGAGATAGTGTTCACGCTTTAATGTTAGAATGAGCTTGCTGGCCTAGTGGTTAGTTGAGTATTAGTGTACCTTTGGGTTCTCGGTTTGATTCCTCGTGTGTGCGTTTTGGAGAGGTATTTTTATTTTGTAACTATTAGATTTGTTTAAGTAAAAATAATAATTATTTTTTTCTTAATGTTTATTTTATTTTATTTTTATTTTGTCTTTTCTTTATTTTACATGTTCTCCATCGTTTTTTTTCTTTCTTTTTCTTTTTGGCTTTCTTGCGTCTTTTGAAAAGAAAGAGAAGAGAATGGTTTTGTTTTTGGTTTCGAAAAGCTTCGAGTTCATATCGAGGTCGTCAATGTGTGTCGATTGGTTTCTAGCGTCTTGATTGTGAATCAGGTGTGGGATTCGAAACTTTATGTTTTCTTTTATGAGTTTTTAATTCAATTCGGTATAACTTGATTTGGGTTTGCTGTGAAAATTTGTTCATCTCTTTGGGTGTGTTCGGCTAAGTGAGCATATGAGGTTTGTGCTGTTTGCAATTATCTGAAAGTGTTGTGCGGAAGCGTGTAAAAGAGTATAATTATTGTACTGAAAAATCACACTAAGTTCAATTCCCAGGAAAGAGAGGTGGATCACAAGGATCACTTAAGTACTAGATCTTTCCTAGCCAGAATTACCCTCAATCGTAATTTAATAGCACAATAAATAACTACGATCACACTCACAAGATATGAAAAATAAATAATAATGAACACCAGAATTTTAACGAGGTTCGGCAAATTTTGCCTATGTCCTCGAGCACTACCAAATATATTTCACTCCAAAAATACAAGTGAAAATATACAAATAGGGAGAGAGAGAACAATGCCTTAAGTAGAGAACGTAACACCCCCTAATCCCAACCCGTCATCGGAACAGGGTTACGGAGTGCTACCAGATCAATCAGACAACTTTACAATTAATTCACAATTATTATCAATCATACTATAAAATAATCTTATAATCCTTTATAATTTCTTTTAATCTATAATTCAACTTTTACTCCTATTAATTAAAACTTAATTAAACACATAACTAACTTTATAAATATTTTTAATAAATATTTTACGAGTCCGTTTACTAAAAACGAAGACCCGATAACTTATTTTCCGATATCCATGCTTTTGAGGTAGTTACAATTCTCCCCCCTTTCGAAATTTCGTCCTCGAAATTTACTTGAAAAGAGATGAAGCACTGAATTCTTATAATTTCCTTCAAGTAATCACCTTGAAAAATACCTTATCACTAACAGAATATTCGATATCCCGATGTTTTAAATCCACAATTGATTTATGTTGTTGAATGCTGCTTTCAATCTATTTTAAGTCTTCTTAACAATTTCCACCATTTCCTTAAATTAATTCTGTTCCAACCATTTTTCTTTCATCTGATTCCACCCAACTCACTGATGAACATCATTTTCAACCACATAATGCTTTCTACAGAGCCATTTGAATATTTGATCGGCCACCGGTAAATAACATCCCAACCTAATTCAATACCAATTATACAAGCTTAAAGCATATCTTCCTAAATCTAACTAACTCTCTCTCGAATTATCCATTTGTCTGTGAATGAAAAGTTGTACTGAAATCGAGTTAAGTACTCAATAATTTCCTGTAATTGTTTTCAGAACCCCAAAGTGAACTACAATCTCGATAAAAAAAATTATCAATACTGGAATACCATGAAATCTTACAATTTCTGGAATGTACATCTCTGCAAGTTTCTGAAGCCATCAATCAATTCTGACTTTATAAATTAATCAACTATCACTCATATAGAATTCTTATAAGTTATTCCGAAATCAGAAAGTGAACCGTAAACTGTAGATCTCTATCAAACATTTCAAAGACTGATTCTCCATATAGCCTTTCAATTTCATAGACTTATATCTCATTTTCGCCCCAGTATCTTTGCTAGCTGTAATAATCCTGTAAGTACCAATACCGGATATTCAACTAAAATTAATCCTTCATCAGACTAGCAATCGAATATTTATTACTCACTAAGCAAACAAAGATTTTCCTATTCAATACATCTACAACTATATTTATTTTTCCCTGTATGATAATCCATGATCACATCAGGACATTTCAATAATTCAAGCCATCTACTATGCCTTTCTTCATCAAAATACAATCTAATCCACTTAATAATATACCACTGTAATAATAATTTCTTACCCGATTCAAAACCAGAACTGATGCTTCAATCATTAGAACTTCCATCTACTCAAAATTCTACCAGCATTGATTAGTCCATTCAAACCTTGTGTCTTCCTGTAGTATTCTTATCATTGATGTAGCTATCATAGAAAACATTTTCACAAATATTAAAAAGAAATCCCAATGCTTCAGATTATCCCAAGTCCACAGTCATCAGATAGAATAAAGCCATAATACCATAGTAGATCTGACGCTTCAATAATATAAATGGATCAATACTTCAAATTCAGTAGTGTACTTTAAAATAGAAGAAAAATCCAAGAGTAGTCTCAATGATAACCAGTATAATAATACAACTTCTATAATCTAAAATCCATATCACCGAGCTCCCATAGAATTTAAGACAGTAATATATATTTTTACCTTCTATCAATGAATACCCCTTCACAGATGAATCATATTTGATAGATAAGATCAGACTATAAAATAATAAGAAAACCAATATAATGAAATCCCAGATGTGGCATAATGAAATCCCAGATGTGGAGCTATATTGAATTTCCGAGAATAAAAACCACATTCAATGATAAAGAAATCGATAATATTCCAAAGAAAAACCGGAAGAAGAATACCATTTATCCTCACTAGAAACGATTATGATAAAGAAAATCAAATTGCGTATATGTACCAGAATATCAACCAGTAGAAATAGAAAATAACTTCATATGAATCTGACCATTAAGTCTTCTATTTAACAGAAAAAATTAGAAAATCCAAAGAAAAATAGAGCAGTACCGATCATGAATCAACCGGAACTTTCATTTTAACATTATGATTCCAAAATTTCTACACAATAGAAATCACATTTGAACAGTGACATATACCTCTGAAGATAAAAGAACATATAGAATACCCATATAGAATACCCAGAAGAGATCATTGTAAAATACCCGACTATAGCAGCTGTATTCAAATATTTCTTCAATTTCATTACTAATCCGTTAACATATATAATCATCAACAGTCTCATATCATCCACTTCACTCACAAAGCTTATTCGAAAGAAATTTCTAGTTAACTCATTCTGTAGTTACCATATCTGAATAAATCAATTTCTGATATATGACTTCTTCCTTTAATAGTAGCACCGTGTATCCCCCAAATAATTTTCAAAAAAGAAATCTGATATCTCTCTCAGAACCCATCTCTATTTATTAACCCATTCTCTGTTTTAACTGCTTATTTATCATTCCATCATTGAACTCTTCAGTTCCATGCTTCTGAACTAAATCATTATAATTCTTATCAATTTCACTATATATATAACTGTACCAATAAGGGGGTAGAGATCGTAAGGCCTCATAATTTAGATTCATATATATACTCATATAACATAACATTTCTTACTTACTATAAGACATTTATCCACATCTTTTCAAATTCTGTTTCATCATAAGTAATATTTTACTTAATTACCTGAACATCACTTTTAGAATTATCGAAATTATTTCGATTGGAAAATATTTCTTTCTTTAGCATTTCCTCTTTCTACACTAAGAGGTAACCAACTCTATTTATTAATTCATAAATTCATTGTTTCCATTATACATCCCAAAATCGGTACCATTTATTCTTTCATAAGACATCTTTAACCTATAATACAGAAGCAAACAAATAGGTCAGCATCCCGACTCAATTTTGACTCAACTGTGGCATGTACCTCTAAACTCAATTTTCGAGCTCGATTAAGTCCGAGAATCGGGTAAACCTGATAGCTTTGATACCACTAAAATGTAACACCTCCTAACCCTAACCCGTCATCAGAACAGGGTTACGGAGTGCTACCAGATCAATCAGACAACTTTACAATTAATACACAATTATTATCAATCATAATATAAAATAATCTTATAGTCCTTTATAATTTCTTTTAATCTATAATTCAACTTTTACTCCTATTTCAATTTAGTCTTTTTTTTACTAATTGCTCTTACTTAAGCTAAATTCACTTAATTAAAACTTAATTAAACACATAACTAACTTTATAAATATTTTTAATAAATATTTTACGAGTCCGTTTACTAAAAACGAAGACCCGATAACTTATTTTCCGATATCCATGCTTTTGAGGTCGTTACAGAGAATGGCAAATGTTGGGATGAAGAAAATGAGAAATGGTTAGGCCTATTTATAGTTGAGGTTGAGGGATCAACTTGCAAAATACCTATAAAATAGGGACCAAAATTGCAATTATCCCAAACCAATAATTTAATTCCAACCCATCATCAATTATTCCATGCCAATTGTCACCCATGTGCCTAATTATAACACCCACCATTTTTGACTTTTCAAAGATGGTGGCTTGTTGTCAATAATCTCCACCTTGAAGATTTGATTAAGATAATCTTATCTTCACACAATTCTTTCTGCCTTTGCCAACAATACTTAATAGTGCCTTCTTCAACTGTTAAACTTGTAGGATATTGATCAAGTTCAAAAAATGTTCGAACTTGGTTCCTGTTACCACCTTGGTCATCATATCTGCGGGATTATCTGCAGTCTTAATCTTCTGAAGATGAATTTTCCCTTCATCAATAATTTCCCGCACAAAAATGGAATCGTACGTCGATATGCTTTGTATGTGCATGATAGACTTGATTCTTTGCTAAATGAATAGACTTTGACTATCACAATACACATTAATATGCTCCTGAACCAATCCCAAGGTTTTAACCATACCTTGTAACCAAATAGCTTCCTTTATAGCCTCTGTTTACAGACCATGTACTGGCCACGTGGTTGACAAGCACGAAGCTGTGAGATGTAGAGTAGACTTCCAACTGATTGGTCCTCCAGCAAGTGTAAACAGTAACCAGTGGTTGATCTTCGTTTGTCCAAATCACCGGCATAGTCAAAATCAACGTACCCAATAACACCTTCACCAAGTGTATTATCCTGCTCGAACAGTAATCTAACATCCACGGTCTTTTGAATATACCGTAGAATCCATTTCACAGCTTGTCAATGTCCTTTTCCAGGATTATGCATATACCTGCTCGCTATACTAACTGCTTGTGAAATGTCGGGTCTTGTACACACCATTGCATACATCAAGCTACCCACTGCATTAGAATACAGAACTTGCAACATGTATTCTTGTTCTGTATTCGTCGAAGGAGATAGTTGTGCAGAGAGCTTGAAATGAGAAGCCAACGGGGTACTTACAGGTTTTGTCTGCTTGTTCATGCCAAACTGCTGTAGTATCTTTTTCAAATACTACTTCTGAGACAAGCTAACTCTGCCATGGATTCTATCTCCACATATTTCCATGCCAAGAATCTTCTTAGCTTTACCAAGGTCTTCTATCTCAAACTCGAGATTGAGTTGAGTCTTCAATCTCTCAATCTCAACTTTGCTCTTAGATGCTATTAGCATATCATCAACATATAAGAGCAAGGATATGAAAGTTCCTTCTTGTAGCTTCTGAAAATACACGCAATGGTCAAATTTACTTCTTGTGTACCTTTGCCCTTTCATGAACTGATCAAATCGCTTGTACCACTGCCTCGGAGATTGCTTCAATCTATAAAGCGACTTTGTCAGTTTGCAAACCCAATTTTTTTTACCAGCAACCTTGAATCCATCTGGCTGAGTCATATAGATTTCCTCTTCCAAATCACCGTGTAAAAATGCGGTCTTCACATCAAGCTAAACTAGTTCAAGGTCATATTGCGCAACCAAGGCTAGCAAAATCCGAATAAACGAATGCTTCACAACTGGAGAAAACACTTCATTGTAGTCTATTCCTTCTTTCTGAGCGTAACCCTTTGCTACCAATCTAGCCTTGTACCGAATTTCATTTTTACCAGGAAATCCTTCCTTCTTTGCATATACCCATTTGCATCCAATTGCCTTCTTTCCCTTGGGCAATGTCATCAACTCCCAAGTCCTATTTTGATGAAGAGACTGCATTTCTTCATTCATGGCTTGCTTCCACTTTACACCATCAGGGTTACTTATTACTTTTGTGTAAGTAGAAGGAGCATCATCATCTGCAATTAGAAGTGCATAGGCCACTATATCATCAAAGCGAGCAGACTTACGAATCTCTCTTCTTGGCCTCCTATATGCAATTAAATCTTATTGCTGTAGAAGTTTTTGGGTCGAAACTTCTTCATCACTTGTTATTTCAATATTAGCTGGATCATTATTAACCTTTTCAAGCTCCACCTGCTGCAAAGTACTACTGGTTTTGTCATCCTTTTGTGAATCCTTTAACATGGTTGATTCATCAAAAGTTACATCTCTGCTAAAGACAATCATCCTTGTATCAGGACATCAGAGACGATATCCTTTTACTCCATTAGTTATACCCAAGAATAATGCTTTCTTTGCTCTTGGGTCTAACTTCGATTCTTTTACATAATAATATGCAGTGGAACCAAAAACATGTAAAGACTCATAGTCGATGAGTGCATTTGCAGTCCACATCTCCATAGGAGTTTTTCCATTTATTGCGGTGATGGCAAGCGGTTAATTAGATGGCACGCATATATGTAATCGCGCCTCACCCAAAATTCCTTGCCCAATCCGAAGATTGGACAACATACATCGAACTTTCCAAAGTATAGTTCGATTCATGTATTCTGCCACCCCATTCTGCTGTGGTGTATCCCGAACAGTGAAGTGTCGTACGAGGCTCTCATCTTGACATACTTGAAGAAATAGATCGTTTTTGTACTCAGTACCATTATCTGATCGAAGTCGTTTGACCTTTCGACCAGTCTGAGTTTCCACCATCTTCTTTCATTTCAGAAATGCATCCAATACTTCACCTTTTCTTTTCATTAGATACACCCATACTTTTCTTGAATGATCATTAACAAAAGTAACAAAATAGTGTATACCACCCAAAGAAGCCACTTTGGTAGGTCCCCACACATCACTGTGAACGTAGTCCAGAATTACTTTCGTATTGTGAATTGTTGAACCAAACTTTACCCTCGTCTGCTTGCCCAGAACACAATGTTCACAGAATTCCAATTTGCAAGAATTTGCACCTTTCAACAAGCCTTACTTCGCCAAAGTCTGCAAAGCTTTTTCACCAGCATGTCCTAATCGCATATGCCATAACCTGGTAGCCTCCGAATCTACATCTTTCACAGAAACTGTTGATGTTGATCCAATAACTGTACTTCCATTTAAAAAGTACAAGTTATTTCTCCTTGTGCCTTTCATCACCGTCAAATTCCCAGCTGCTACCTTCAGTAATCCATCTCTCAAAGTGATTTTGAGCCCTTTGGATTCTAAGGCCCCTAATGAGATAAGATTTCTCTTCAAGCTGGATACATAGCAAACATCAGTCAAGACTTGGATTGAGCCTTCGTGATTCTTCAATTGGATTGTACCTACTCCCATTGTCTTACAAGCACTATTATTGCCCATAAGAACAACTCCACCTTCTAGTTCCTTAAGACTAGAAAACCAGTCCTTATTAGGACACATATGGTAAGTACATCCCGAATCCAAAATCCACTCATCAGTATGACATGCCATTGCCATGCCAACCAAGCTAAAGTCTGACTCCTCATCATGCTCCGCTACACATGCATTAGAAATAGCCTTGCCCTTTTGTAACTTAGGATAATTCTTTTTCCAATGCCCTTTCTCACGATAAAAGGCACACCCATCTTTGGCGGGTCTCCCTTTGGACTTTCCCCTTCTACCAACGACCTCTTGCTGTTAAGACTTCTGCAGTTGTATCTCTGTGATCTCTTTTATCTTTCTTTCGAGTCTCAGATCTATACAATGCATTACAGACTGCATCAAATGTGATTGTGTCCTTCCCATGAAGAAATGTGGTGGTAAGATGATCATATTCATCATGAAGGGAATTCAACAACAATAATGCATTGTCTTCGTCTTCAAATTTCTCATCCAAATTTAGCAAGTCTGCTAAAATTTTATTGAATGAGTTTACATGGTCCTTCATCGACATACCGGGTGCATACGTGAATCAAAAAAGTTTCTTTTTCATATAAAGCCTATTTTCAAGGCTTTTCATTAGAAAGTTTTCTTCCAATGTATCCCACAATTTCCTCGCTGATGTCTCCCTCATGACAGAATACTTCTGCTCTTTGGCCAAACATAGACGGATTGTACCACACGCTTGTCTATTAATCTTGGCCCACTCCTTGTCATCCATATTGTCAGGTTTTTTTCAAGGGCTATATCCAGCTCTTGCTGACATAAGACATTCAGGATCTCACATTGCCACATACCAAAATTATTGGTACCATCAAATTTCTCTACTTCAAATTTTGCATTGGTCACCGTAGTCCTTGCTGATGACGATGCTTGTGCCAATTTTTTTCCTCAATCCCAACTACTGTATACGTGAATAGTACTATATACGTGAATAGTTCCACAAACGATCGTACTCCCCAAGTACGAATCTAGCTCTGATACTAATTGTTGTGCGGAAGCGTGTAAAAGAGTATAATTATTGTACTGAAAAAACACACTAAGTTCAATTCCCAGGAAAGAGAGGTGGATCACAAGGATCACTTAAGTACCAGATCTTTCCTAGCCAGAATATCCCTCAATCGTAATTTAATAGCACAATAAATAACTACGATCACACTCACAAGATATGAAAAATAAATAATAATGAACACCAGAATTTTAACGAGGTTCGGCAAATTTTGCCTACGTCCTCGGGCACTACCAAATATATTTCACTCCAAAAAATACAAGTGAAAATATACAAATAGGGAGAGAGAGAGAACAATGCCTTAAGTAGAGAATGGCAAATGTTGGGATGAAGAAAATGAGAAATAGTTAGGCCTATTTATAGTTGAGGTTGAGGGATCAACTTGCAAAATACCTATAAAATAGGGACCAAAATTGCAATTATCCCAAACCAATAATTTAATGCGAACCCATCATCAATTATTCCATGCCAATTGTCACCCATGTGCCTAATTATAGCACCCACCATTTTTGACTTTTCAAAGATGGTGGCTTGTTGTCAATAGAAAGCTAGTAGGTTATTGATGGGTTCTGAAATACTTTGATTAGGGATCGTTTTAGTGATCAGAAAACGAGACTTTCAACCAATTTCGATGTGGTTTCGTGACCACACGGGTGGCCACACAGGCGTGTACCCCCACACGTGCGGTTCACATAGCCGTGTGCAATAGGGATTTAGGGTTTTTTGGGCTAATTTGGGTGCCACACGATCATGTGGCTAATTTGGGGAAATTAGTCGATTTTCACATGGCCGTGTCCCCTAAACATTCGGGCGTGTGTGTTTGAGAACTAGGGTTTTAGTGTAAAGTATTTTGTAATGAATGAATATCTCCAATTAGAAAAGGGTCTCAATTCTTTTATTACATGTGTGTCCTAAAAGGTTTAATTAATTGGATATATTCATATATTTAAAAAAAACTTTATATTTTATCAAGTGTAGTTATCAAAATGGACTTAATTATCAAGTTCAATTACCAAAGTGAACAAAAAAATATATAAATATTAAAATGAGCCTAATTGAGAAGTTAGTATATTATAATAATATAACAACAATTATGAGTATATATGTAAACAATTGATATAATAGTTAATTAAAGAATAATAAAACTTAATTTAATTAATTAATTAAAGTTAATTATCATATAATCTAAAAATAGTATTCTATTTTTTAAAAATTAAAAATGTTCAACTATATTTTAAAAAAAATATTTTTATATTAAAATTATTACTATAAATTCTTGTAATTTATAAAATGAAACTTACAAATTACTATAAACTTACAAAATAATTTTAATTTATAATTTGAGTTGAGATATTTTCTACTAATTAAATATAATAAAAATTAAAAATTAAACTCACTAATTATTCGATTATCATGCAATACTGGAAAATAAAATGGGATCACATTATTTAAACTCATGCCAAATGAGTTTCTTTCTCAAACCCGAAAATATGGTTTTGATTGACATAGTTCAACGTCCTGCAAGCCTCTCTAAACTTTTCTTTTTACGTTCTTGTCCAGAATGATTTTAGTAACGAAAAGAATTAATCAATTTAATCACAATTAATTGTCTACAATTATTAAATTCAAAGTTAATTTGAGAGGGAAAAGAGAACATTTTCAAGTACCCCACAACGCTTACGTGAAAACCTTGTTTAATTGACACATAAACAAGCAAGATATTAAAGATCAATAAATACTCTTTTTCATGTAAATTACAAAGACCTTGATTTCAAAAACAACCAACAAAGAGAGGATTGGAAAAAGAAATTTTTTAATTTTTATAAATTATTTGCTTTTCGGGGCCCTAGAATTTTATCAGTAGCTGATGTATGTAATACCTCGATTTTGAGGGTCAGAAGGTTGAGATTTTTAGTAAGGGTCAGTAAGTAGGTCGTGCATTTAGGATAGTGTTCGTGCTTTAATGTTAGAATGAACTTGCTGGCTTGATGGTTGGTTGAGTATAAATGTAGCCTTGGGTTCTCGGCTTGATTCCCCATGTGTGCATTTTGGAGAGGTATTTTTATTTTGTAACCATTAAATTTGTTTAAGTAAAAAATAATAATTATATTTTTTTCTTAATGTTATTTTATTTTATTTTTATTTTTATTTTGGCTTTTCTTTATTTTACACCTTCTCCATCTTTTTTTTTTCCTTTCTTTTTCTTTTTGGCTTTTTTGCGTCTTTTGAAAAGAAAGAGAAGAGAACGGTTTTGTTTTTGGTTTCGAAAAGCTTCGAGTTCGTATCGAGGTCGTCAATGTGTGTCGATTAGTTTCTAGCGTCTTGATTGTGAATCAGGTGTGGGATTCGAAACTTTATGTTTTCTTTTATGAGTTTTTAATTCAATTCAGTATAACTTGATTTGGGTTTGCTATGAAAATTTGTTGATCTCTTTGGGTGTGTTCGGCTAAGTGAGCATATGAGGTCTGTGCTATTTGCAATTATCTGAAAGCTAGTGGGTTATTGATGGGTTCTGAAATACTTTGATTAGGGGTCGTTTTAGTGGTCAGAAAACGAGACTTTCAACCAATTTCGATGTGGTTTTGTGACCATACAGGTGACCACATAGGCGTGCGCCCCCACACGGGCGGTTCACACAGCCGTGTGGAATAGGGATTTAGGGTTTTTGGGCTAATTTGGGTGCCACACGACCATGTGGCTGATTTGGGGAAATTAGTCGATTTTCACATGGTCGTGTCCCCTAGGCATACGTGTGTGTTTGAGAATTAGGGTTTTAGTGTAAAGTATTTTGTAATGTATGAATATCTCCGATTAGAAAAGGGTATCAATTCTTTTATTACATGTGTGGCCTAAAAAGTTTATCAATTATTTTGTAGCCAAAAATGTTTAAATAATTGAATATATTCATACATTAAAAAAAACTTCATACATACGATTGATAAAATTTAAATTACTTACATTTATTTATTTTACAAAAAAAATATTTTATATACATCGTATCAATAGAATTAAAACATTAATACGCATATCAATTTTTTAAATAAAATAAAATAAAAATATTTTTAAACTTCATATAATTTTGAAAAATTCATAATTGCTTGAATATTCATATTAGTTTAATATATTTTAAACAATATTTTAAATATTATAGGTTATTTATTAGTTTAGTTCATTTTTAAAATTTTGGCTTTTTGGTAAAACAATGCCCCTAGTATTTAGAAAAAAATCAATTAAGCTCTTCCAAATTTTTTGTACCCAATTGAGTCCCTAAACTAACAAAACAAGCCAAATAGGCCCTTTAACTAATGTTGTTAGTTTGTATTTAACGGCAATGTTAATGTGGCCATTAACAAATGTCATGTCAGAAAAAAAAATTCAAAACATAAAAATTATTTTAAAAATATTTTAGATTTAAGTACAAAATGAATCTAGACAAATTTATTGTCCAGGTTTATTTAAATATAGACTTCAATCTGTCAAGATTTATTTTACAATTATAAAACATTAAAAATTATAAAAGACTATTAAAATTATATTAATGAATAGAGATTAATAAAATTGAAAAATGAGAAGCAATTATAATATAACAAATAAATTGTTAATCTTGATTTTATGATATAAGTTGTTTATGCTTGTTTTCTTATTTAAAATATAAAAATAATAAAGTTATTTTTTTATAAATTTTTTAAAATTTTATGAATTTTAATAAATTTCTATTACTTTTTATAAACTTTTAAAAGAAATCTAATTTTTACAAAAAAATTATGTTTTTATAAGTCTAGAATGTATCTAGACTCCATATTCAAATCAAATTGGACAGCCGTTTATTCAAATTTATTGTGTATTTATTTTAAAAATAATGATTTAATAAACGGAAGATGAATTATTTTCCAGATATGAAAAGGTTTTGCACTTCAATCTAAGCTTTATCAACAAACTCTAAATTACAAATTACTGCAACAATTTTCTGCTAAATCCCAACCTTGAAAACAATAATCTGGGTTTTTTCATGATGTTTTGTTTTTGATTAAATTCTAATAACAATGAGAAGTAAAACAAAATTCGAAAGAGGAAACCCGAAGCCACTGTAATCAACAACCAATTCTATTTGCTTAAATCTGTAATCCCTTCTTGCTTCTGAATATCCAATCCCCTTCTCATACATGTTGCACTTTCATAGCTCCAAGTGGTGAATTGTCAATTATTTTAATCCCTCTCACGAACCACTTTGCCGGGTTTTCAATTTAATATAAAATTACAAATAACATAATATTTATGTTTATTTTTCCCAAAAGAGATCATTTTATAAAATTTCAAATTAATATACCAATTTGCTTATAAAATTTAAGATTAATGTTAAATTGAGAATTTTTGTTTCCAAATAGATAATTTTATAAGAGAACAAACATTTTAATCCCTTCGTTACAATTGTTCCATTAAAAGTTTATTTTGGCATTCTATATTTAAGGTACAATAAAAAACTCCAGTATTTAAATTTTAAATTTTTATTCAATTTAGTCCTAACTACCATGAGAGGAAAAGGATTTAACCCATCACCTTAAAAGGAAAATGAGAGAAAGAGATCAAAAGAGAGGGCGGAAGATTCCTTGTTGATATTTAGTTCATGCATTAATACAAAATTACAAAGACCTTGACTTACATCATTAATTATTGGACACTCATTTAACTTAACATTTAAGTTTAACCAAGGTAATGTAATACTAATTTGATTACAAAATTTAAGACTTTTGTAAATTTATAATTTTCGTTTTTCTATAGAGATAATTTTATAAGACAATAAATATATCGTTATCTTACTATCTACGCACTGAATAGTCAGTGTTGAAAAAGGGGGTCTGGGGTAGAATAAGTCAAAGTACTATAGTAATTCATATATTATACCTTTAGTTGCATTTTCGTCATCTTTGTACATTACAATTATGCCGTTTTAACCTTTTATATATAAGGTATAATAATAAATTTAATTTTAACTTTTATATTTTTATTCAGTTTAGTCCTAACTACCATGAGAGAAAAAGGATTTAATTAATCCATCACATTTAGAAGGGAAAAAAAGAAAGGAAACGAAAACGCATCACCTCAAAGCAAAATGAGAGAAAGATAGAGATTACAAAATATTATTTATTTGAATTAACATTTGACTTGTACTTAACTATTTTCCTCTACCGCTTTGATTTGCATCATCATTTATTTGTTTAACTATTTTCGTTTCAATCATGAAGATGAGAGAAACCGAGTACATGAGTTCGAGCTCTAACAAGAGACAACAAAGATACTCTTCCACACCATTAAACTCAACACAGCATAACGCCAGGTTATTTTAACAAATTTAATTATATGTTTCAATCAAATTTCATCAGTTATTGGACATCTTTCTAAAAACAACCTAACAAGTATAATATCATTTTTCTTCTCTTTTTTGTTGTTATATTTCTGCAATTTTATTAAGTAAAATTAAAAACTTTTAATAAGGTTATAAAATTGAGAATACAATCACATACGTGAGAGTAGGCCTATTCACAAGTGAAACTATATATATATAATCGAAGGGGAGAGTTATGAATCCAATGAGCTTTCTCATAGGATTTGCTTTCTTAATTGTATATATAAATAAATAAATAAATAAATAAGGGCGGCTGTTCAGTGATCAAGTTTTGCGCAGAAACGAACAAGGTTGTAAAACTTAATTGTCAATAGAGCTTGATTTTTAATTGGACTCAAATTGTTAATTTGAGTTTAATCTTTTTTTTTTTTTAAGAATTCGGGTTATGGTTAAAATAAAACACAAAATGCAACAAATAAAAATAAATCTTACTATAAATAAAAATAAGGTAGAAGTGATCGTTTAGAGCCACAAATTATTTTCCAAAAAGAAAAAGAAAAGAAAAGAGTGTAAATGGAAAAAATCAAATGCTGCTCCCTCCTTTCCTTGGTTATCCCATTCAAATTGCAGAAAGACACAGAATAGCGAGTCTAATCAGTGGAAATTTTAACTTACTCAACAATTGAATTGGAAATTAAAGATGAAAACGATAGAGGTGGAAGTTGCTCTAACCAATGGAGAGCTGAAAAATCATCTCATCTTTAGTTGGATCCTGCAAAATGGTGTGCAGATGGTGGGCTTAACAAGGATAATAATATCTGAAATTTTAAAACCATAGAGTGAAGAATGCCATTAAAAGAAGAATTCGGACAATCCATAATAATGCAGGGCAGAACAGGGAAAATATTCTAATATTTAATTCAATAACAAATGGTGCACACAAAACTTGATTTGTCTAAATATGACAAAGCTTCTATTACTTATCTTTTCAATTCATGTTTTCAATGTAGGTCCATCCAACCAACAGCGACTCAGCCATGCATAATAAGAGATGAGAACCAAAGACGCGTAATCAAAACTAGAGATTAAAATTTTATGGCTAAGTAAAAGGAAAAAAAAAATTAAGGGTGGTTTAAATAGGTAATTAAGTGCGGTGCGGTGCGTTTAATTTATTTTTTGTCTAACGCTACAGTATGACTACAATATCTAATCTCACCACCACCACTGTTTTTACATTAATTACATATAAACGACCCATCCAAACCCACACTAAATCACACGTTACAAAATTGTTTCAATCAAAGTTGACGATCACAATCAAACATGTTGTAATCATTCGACTAAATCAAACAGTGTCACTCACTATCATCTGCTGGCCCCCAATACTTGTCTTTTTTTGATGTCTTGTAATTGATATATGGACTTTTAAATTAAAGAGAGAGTTTTTCCTTTCGTTAATTTCGCCTTTATTATATTTAAAAATGAAAAAAAAAAATACATAAACATAGTATCTATTTTCCAATTGGCAATTGGAATTTGTGATAATCTTGCACTTGGATTGCAAGAAAAACTGTAAATAATAAACACTACACAAATTTTGTCAAATTTGTTAATAAAAACCAACTGGAAAATGAGGTGATTTTTTTTTTTTGTGTGTGTTTTAATATAACGTAGATTAAAAAATTAATTTAATATTTCCTGTTTAAAATTCTTTTTTTCTTCTCCATCGTGTTATCTTCTCCACTCTTTTCTGTCTCTTTTTTCCCGTCAAAGCTGTAAAGCTCCTTCGTTTCATACCAACTAAACCCAAAGCTCCATCAATATATTTTGCAAAACCCATTGATTAATTTCACAAAGCTTTTAAAACCCATCAATTTTGTTCATTGCATTCGGTTTTGGTGATAATGGTTCGGTTCATATTGATTTGAAAAAAAAAAAAACTACTACTAATGTATAGGTTTTTTTAAGGGTTAATATAAATTTTAGTCATTAAACTTGACAATTAAATCTATTTTGGTAATCAAGTTTTTTTTTTGTTTACGTTCATATTTAAACTTGACAATTATATTCATTTTAGTCACTTTGATACTCTGATATTGTATTATGTCATCATCACTTGAAAGATCCATTTCGGGTGATGATATGACAAAGATCCGTTTTCGGGTGATGATATGACACAGTTTCAGGGAAAAATACAATGAGGCCTTTGTACTAAGAGTCCGATTGCATTTTGTCCCCTTTACTCATAAAAGAAAAATCAATCCTTTTTCATTAAATCAAAGAGAAAACCAAACTTTTTGTTAAAATTTTGATTCATTTCTATTGTTAAAAATTGATTAATGTATGTCAACATGATGTACACATGACATGCTATGTATCACTGTCTGGTTATTACGTTAGCTGTGCAGTTTTTTAATAATATAAATGGATACAAATTTTCATAGAAAAGACCAATATGCTCTGAACTAACGAATAGGGACTAATTTGCCTATTTTTTAAGTAGATAAGATAAAATGCAATTTGAGTACTAGCACAAGGGCCTCCATTAGTACTTTTACCCACAATTTTAAAGTATTACGTTACCAAACTTTTATATTTTATCAAGTGTAATTAACAAAATGGACTTAATTATCAAGTTTAATTACCAAAGTGAACAAAAAAAAATATAAATATTAAAATGAGCCTAATTGAGAAGTTAGTAGTATAATAATATAACAACTATTATGAGTATATATGTAAACAATTGATATAATAGTTAATTAAAGAATAATAAAACTTATTTTTTTTCCAAAGAGACCATTTTCTAAAATTTCAAATTAATATACAAATTTGCTTATAAAATTTAAGATTTTTAAATTGAGAAATATATTTCCAAATAGATAATTTTATAAGACAACAAGCATTTTAATCCCTTCGTTACAATTGTTCCATTAAAAGTTTATTTTGACATTCTATATATAAGGTACAATAAAAAACTCCAGTATTTAGCTTTTAAATTTTTATTCAATTTAGTCCTAACTACTATGAGAGGAAAAGGAATTAACCCATCACCCTAAAGGAAAATGAGAGAAAGACATAAAAAGAGAGGGCCGAAGATTCCTTGTTGATATTTAATTCATGTATTAATACAAATTACAAAGACCTTTACTTACACCATTTATCATTGGACACTAATTTAACTTAACATTTAAGTTTAACCAAGGTAAGGTAATACTAATTTGCTTATAAAATTTAAGACTGTTAGATTGAGAATTTTATTTTTTTTCTAAAGAGATAATTTTATAAGACAACAAATATATCATTATCTTGCCATCCACACATCAAATAGTAGTGTTGAAAAATGGGGTCTGTGATAGAATAGGTCAAAGAACTATAGTGTTTCATGTACTATACCTTTAGTTACATTTTTGTCTTTTTATTTAAAAAATAAATTATGTATTAGATAAAAGTGTAAAATAATCCATAAGAAAATTATTCTTATCGGCTCAATTTTTTTCTAAACTCATACCTTTATATACAGTGTATGTAAAGTCCTTGTAAAAGAGATCATCACAGTATAAAGATTAGTATTAGATAAGTGGAAGTGAGTTGATTAATGACTTGTTTAGTGTTGCTTAAAAAAATACTCTTGGCTTGAAAAACAATTTTAGAATAAATATTATGTTTTGGTTGAAATTTTTACCAAAAGCATTTTTGGTGCTTAATTATTTTTTTACACATCTAGCAACATGGTACTTTCTTTTTCTTTTCTTGATGCTTAATTACAAATGTGTTAAAATCATTAATTAAAAATAAAAAAATATTTTTTAAAATAATAAAAATGTATTACAATCTAATTAAAAATATTTAATTATTTAACATATAATTTATATATTTTAATTAAATTTTATAAATAATTAATATGTATTGCTTAAAAATATTTAAAATCTATATTTCATATATTAAAATATTAACAACAAGTTATAATAAATTATTTTTTATAGTCTTAATAAAATATAATGATATTAACTAATTTGAATATTATTTAAATGCATATTTATTACTTGATAATATCATGTCTAAAATGAATATTTTTTCTCTCAAAACTATTTCTCAAAAACACTTTTTCACTGCACTTTTCAAAATCAATATACTTTTTTAAAAGCACTCATTTTCCAAGTCTTCCTTTTTCCCAATTAAATAAGATAGGCTATATACTTTTAAATAAATAAATAAATAAATAAGGCTTAAGGGTGTAAAAAGCTCTCAAACTTTAAAAAGAAAAAACAATTAAGACTACAACAAAAAAGGCCTATAGCGACACTTATGGAGCGACACTTTTGTAAGTGTTGGGATAGACTGGCCAACATACGCTTTAGCCAACTCTTTTATAAGGGTTGGGATATGCATGCCTAAGGCAACACTTAAATAAGAGTTGGCTTTGTCTAGTCCTAAGGCAGCAGTTTTGGGGCGACACTTTCCTAAGTGTTGGGATAGACTTGCCAAAGATACGCTTAGCCAACTCTTTGTAGAAGGGTTGTGATATGTATGCCTAAGGCAACACTTGAGTAAGAGTTGGCTTTTGTGTAGTCCTAAGGCGGCTTGATTTTGGGGCGACACTTTCCTAAGTGTTGGGATAGACTACACTTTTGCCAACTCATTGTATAAGAGTTGGGATATGTATGCCTAAGGCAACACTTGAATAAAAGTTGGTTTTTGTGTAGTCCTAAGATGACACTTTTGTGGCGACACTTTCCTAAGTGTTGGGATAGACTATGCTTTGGCCAACTCTTTGTATAAGGGTTGGGATATGTATGCCTAAGGCAACGCTTGAATAAGAGTTGGCTTTTGTGTAATCCTAAGACGACACTTTTGGGGCGACACTTTCCTAAGTGTTGCGATAGACTACACTTTAGCCAACTCTTTGTATAAGGGTTGAGATATGTATGCCTAAGGCAACGCTTGAATAAGAGTTGGCTTTTGTCTAGTCCTAAGACGACAATTTTGGGGCGACACTTTCGTAAGTGTTGGGATAGACTTGTCAATATACGCTCTGGCCTACTCTTTGTATAAAGGTGTAACGTCCCAAATTTCCTTAATTCCAACTTTTTTGGAATGTGTAGCACCAAAAAATTGGATTTAAAATATGAATATTCTTAAAATTTTACATCATAAGTTTGTGAATAATTATATATATTCAAACTAAAAATAACTTAATAGCTTAAATTCGAGTGTGAATAAGGTTTTTAATAAAAATGCAGCAAAAAAATCAATTTAATTTAGGGTTTAAAGCTTATAGTTTAGGGTTTATGGATTATAGTTAGGGTTTAAGATTTTAGGGTTTTGTGTTTATGGGTTTAGGGTTTAGGATTTTAGGGTGTTGTATTTATGTGTTTGGGGTTTAGGATTTTAGGATTTTGTGATTATGGGTTTAAGGTTTAGGAATAATATTAATATGAATATATTAAAATTATAATTATAGTTGAAATTATTAAGAATTTAGGGAAAATTTAGGGTTTTTTTGTAAATTATTAAAAATTTAGGGAAAATTCTTGGCAATTGTTTTGAATTTTTATACTTCTTTAAAACTTTTTGAAATTTAGACTTTTTTTTTATTTTATTTTTGTCTACCATTAAACTCATTAATTAAAATAACATGATTTTTTTTTCATATTCTATAAAAATAAGATTAATATATGTTTTCAAAAATAACATAATTTAACTTAACAAATTTAACTTTTAGTATTTGATCAATACTAAAATTTTAAAATGTAGAAAGTAAATAAACTAAAAATGATCAAATTATAATATAGAAATTAAATATGGTATAATACAATGACTAATAATAAATTTTAACTTTTATTTTATTATTCAAAATATATTAGATTCTATATTAATATTATATATTTTCATGATTATTTTAAGTAACCTTTCTCTTTTGTCAGTCGACTGTAATCCAACATGATACTATTTGTTTTATATGTTAATTTAAAAATTATAAAAATATTCAAAAATATTTAAAAATTTAATATTTAATATTTTAGTCCACATTTCTGTTAAAAATTAAATATTCAAAATTTTAAAAAATGAAAAAAATGTTAAAAATGAAAAAAAAAATTAAAACAAAAACTTTTTACGATACAACGCCATTTTATTTTCACCCCCTCCCCTAAATCCTCAATTTTCACTCGAAATCCTTTTCTTTTTTTCCCCGTTCTATTTTTCCCAAATCCCCTTCCCCAAAATCTCTAAAATTTTCCCCAATCCTCTGCATCAAAGTGCTGCATCTCCGTCGCCTTGTGGCCGCATCTCCGTTAAAATCCACACACTTCAATGAATTTCTTTAACCACAATTCCAAGTTTGTTTCACTTTCCGATATCACTAATTTTCTCTCTCATACTTCGGCACAATTCCAAGTGCTTGAAGAATTTTATTTTAACTTCACCTAATTCTCATTTAAAAAATACTCAAACGACATTCGTTCTTTGTTTCCTTCGACTCCGGCATTTTTCCCCTTTATCCAACGTCATTCAAGTAAACATTTCTCCATTTCGTTGTTACTTTCATTTTCTTGTTTGTCATTTTTTCTTAAAGTATTTTCAATCGGAAATTACGTAAAAGAGTAAAGGAAGAGAGTAAAAAACGCATGAATACAAACGTGCATGAATCCAAACGCAACCTTCATAAGATTTAAAATAGGAAACTTGAATTTTAAAATGGGAAAGGAAAGGAGAATAGGAGATGCATAAAGGGGCTATTCCGGTGAGGCGGGAAGTTTTCAATAAAAAAATAAAATATCTTTTAAAATTTTGAGAGCGCCAATTCAGCGGCAGCAAAAAGTCAAAAACTCCACCAATATGCCATTTTGATGAATCATCCAAAAGAGGGTCGAAGATGAAATATCCAAAATAAATTCCTTCTTCAAGCCTCCCTCTTCTTCTCTGTCGGTTGAGAGCTCAAATTCACCTCCAGTTTTCAGCGATGATGAAAATGATGAATTAGCCACCTGGGAGAAGAATCAGCACACCATTGTTAACACCTACACGCGTAGACCTTCAAATTTTAATGGGTATTTTCTCTTCTACAAAAAGTCTGGATTTTTGTTTTGTTTTGTTTTTTTTTTAATTTTATTTACTTTTGGGACTTCTTAAGGAATGACAAGAAAAAAGAATTTGGCGATGACAAGTTCGATAAACCCATATCAGAGACTAGGGTTTCAAGGGAAGAATGTGGTTCAAATGGGAGAAATCTAAATAAGAAGAGAAGTTATGCACAGTTTCATTTGGAGTTGGGTCAATCTGATTTTCTTCTCCATGACTGTTCAATTTGTGGGGTCAAGTATTCTCCCAGGGATGAAGCTGATGAAAGGAACCATTCCATTTTTCACAAGGATTTCACTCTTGGGGTACAATTCAAGGTACATCTCTAATTTGCTTAATACTATATATATACACATGAAGAAGCTTCTCTATGTTTTCGCTTTGTGCTTTTTAACATGCCTTCTGCAGTTCAGGATTGTTCTTCTGCTATTTACATAAATACAATAGTAGCAAAAAAAAGAAGTTTGTTCTGATCCAAAGCTAATAGAGTATTTGAAGAATTTTGAAATGTAGTGAAAGAATGGTAATTTTCTCCGAATCTTTTGGCTTCTAGCTTCATTTTACAGGGATGGAGAAATGAGAGGGTTGTTCATGTGCCCAATGTTGAACGAAGTCGAGTCATTTTGGTTTTGGATTCTGATCCTCTAGCTCAGAGGAATAAGGTTAAGATTTTGGGTTTTTGAGAATATTACACGGTTTCGCTTTTATAATTTATTTTAACTTGATGATTGTGAGGTTCTTTATTGCAATACTGTCGTGTTAGTAGGTGCAAGAGGTTGTAAAGATGATGGAGACTGAACTTGGTAGGGGCTGGATTTTTCACAAGCTTTGCAAGGTGGCTTGATTGCATTTTACATACTGGCAATTTGACACGCTATGCACAAAAATCTGTTTCATTTATCCTAAATTCCTAATTGTCGTAGTGAATGATTCTTATTTCGTCTTCTATTGAATTTGAGACCTCCTAGTTAAAATTTTCAATTGCTAACAATTGGGATGTCACCTTGGCAACAATACAATTACAATTTTTGTCTCTCTTCTAAATTTAAATATGGAGAGAGATCACTTAGTTTAACAAGTAAGTTGGTCTTTCAACTCAATGCAACCTCTGGCGTTTTCTACAACATACATGATTTTTCATCCTATTGTAGTAACTAATCATCTAGAAATAAAAAGTTGGATATAAGCAAGATGTAAAGTAAAATATATTACATCGACAATGGCTTATGAAAGTGGTGCCTTTGCTTGCAGGTCATGTTTAGCAGTGTCCTCCACAAACGGCTACCTGTTGAAGCTGGTGTTAACGTAGTGTGTGTATCACCTGGAATTGTGCACACAAATGTTGTAAGTCTATTAGAGCATTTCAGTTATTATAAAGGTCATCACTTGAATGTTTGTTATATTTAATTTTATTTACCAACATGTCATCTATGTCATTCTTTGTGAGTTTTCCTGTGGTTTGGAAGGTCGAAGTGTTATTCATTGTGTTAAGGTAAATGGAAGGGTACATGCAATGAGCCATAAAATACCGAGAGAGTACTATACGCTTTTGGAAAGATTGATTGGACAACATCTTGAGGGTCTGCAGACCATGGTTATTGTTAACAACATGACCCTTGTCCAGTATAAAGTTGGACATGGAATCTTTTACTGATGTGCACTCAATTAGCTATTAGGCTCGAAATATGAATGTGTTATCATGGTTCCTCATGTATATACATGCCCTATTTTTCTAACAAAAACCATTCTTGTAGAGAATATGTGTAAAGACAAATGGCTTTCTTGTCTATGTCTTGTAATAATAAAAGTTGAATGACTTGCTGTTGCACTCTTATTTGGAGGTCTTGGTTAACATTATTGAATGTTTTTTGATATCTGCAAATGGTCTGCATTTGAAGTTCTGAACTTTGATTTATCTTTAAAGGTGTCAAGGTTCGTTCATTTATCTTCATATAATTATATTCATTTATCTTCATACCAGGCCTTCTTGCAGGCTTACAATGTCTAACTTATTATTACAATGCAGGCTGCAGGACAGGATTATGAGAAGGAAAAACTTAACGAAAGGAATTGAAGTTTCTTGGGGCTACCTTTGTAGAAATAAGAGACCAACAGAGTTTCTTGGAATTGAAGTAATTTCAAATTGTATTAGCTTTTATGTATTACAACATCAATATCAATGTCCATCATCTTAGGTATTTTTTTATTTGTTTACTTTTGTATATTCAGTTGAATGTTAGTGGTATAAATTTCAGCTAAATGTTAGTGTATTTTTATTGTTGGATAGATTTTTGTAGTGAATATTCAATCTTTATTTTAATTTTAATTTTATATTTTTTAGTTGTATTTAAAGTACAATTCCTATAATTATTTACTGTAAATATTTATAAAAATATATTAATATTGAAATGATAAAAAATAAAAAAAATTACATTATACGTGTCTATTCCAATTTTACAAAAGGTTGCCTTAGATGTGGTCTATACCAACCTAATTAAAGTTGCCTTAGACGATTCTATCCTAATTTTTTTTAAAAGTCGCCTTAGACAAGGTTTATCCCAACCTTTTTTAAGGGTTGCTTTAGGATGGTCTATCCCAACCTTTTTTAAGGGTTGCCTTAGGATGGTCTATCCCAACCTTTTTTAAGGGTTGCCTTAGGCTAGTCTATCCCAACTTTTTTTAAGGGTTGCCTTAGGCTAGTCTATCCCAACTTTTTTAAGGTTGCCTTAAATATGTCTATAACAACCTTTTCCAAAGGTTGGACTTGACTAGGTCTTTTCCAACCTTTTTTAAAGGTCGCCATTGACCAAACTTTTCACAACCCTTCAATAAGGGTCGGCTTATGTTGACTTATTGCGACGCTTTTTCAAAAGCGTCGCAATGCCTATACCAACCCCACTATACACAACCATTTTCGAAGCGTCGGACGAAGCGTCGCAAAACCTATGGCAACCTTTTTTGCGTCGTCTTATGTCAAAAAAACTGTCGCTATAGGACCTTTTTGTTGTAGTTTCTTCTTTTTCTATACTCAATTGAGCAACTTGACTATTCTGAATAAGCAATAACTTAGCTATTACCTTAATCATTGGAATATATGTTTGGTTTAGTTTCTGAAGCACTTTCGTTCTATTTTCTATACGTTTTTTTTTTCTTTTAAGAAATATGATTTGGCAACAAAAACTTTTATCCTGGAAAGAACAAACAAACATACAAAGTCCAAAAAGACACCAAAGATAAACTAACATGAGAAAACCACAGTACTCTCTAGATCCTTAGATCAGAAAGATGAAGGTGCAAGTAAACCATCCTTATCAAAAATAAAGTCCAAGGAAGATGGTAGTTGATTCGAACAACCAAAAATGCACACCTCCTTACGGCCCCTTTTTAGCAAACCAATCCACTGTATATTGGCTTCCCGTCTAATAACATTGACTTTCACAGAAAAAAGTTTCATGACCAGCTTATCAAAAACTTGAAGGACTGACCTTAATCTCCATCTTCGATCTTGACTCTTCTTAATATCTGAAGCAATAGTCTAATAGTCAGTTTCAATTATCACATTGGTCCATTTGTTTTTCACAGCTAATTCAATCCTTGCGACCATAGTTTTAGCCTCGGCGACCTCAAATGAATCCACTATACTCCTTTTACCAATCCTATCCAGGATCTTCCCACTTGAATTTCTGCCTATTACTCCAATATCAGCAGAAGCTGTTGAGTTGCCAAATACCCCATCACAATTAACTTTAACGCAACTTTCTAGTGGTTTCTCCCAAACATCAGCACAAGTTGTCGATTTCTCAGTTGGATCAAAGTTATTGTTTGAACAAAGGATCCCTTAGAAGATAAGAATTCATTCACCTAGCAATTAATCCTTCAAATAACTTCTCCAAGTAAAACAACTCTAAGAACCATCTGTCAAATGATTGAATTCGATCTCTAACCCAATTACAACTAAGACCTCTAGATTGGTAGATTTTTCTACTAGATTTACTATTAATAAGCAAAGTAAAAGAAACATTCCTCAGACACTCCATTAACAATCAATCCATTTTAAAGCAAATCCCCCCCCTTTTTAAATAGCTTCCAAAAATCATCACTCTATCTTGTTATATGCTTTGTTCATGTCGAGCTTCCAAGTAACCTCACACTTTTTACCTCTCTTCCTCAAATTCAAACGATAGAAACCTCTTGAGCAATTAAGATGTTATCATGTATTTTTCTACCAACCACAAAAGCACTTTTATTATTCATAATCACTACCTCTAGAACTCCTTTCAATATATTCACCATGGTCTTCAATATGATTTTTTTAGACAAAATTACAAAGAGTAATTGGTGTAAATTATTTTTTTAAATAGATTTATTTTTTGAAGTGTAGTTAATAACGATGAATTTATATTAAAAATTATTTGATAAATTAATAAAATATAAGTTTGGGTTCATCTACTTTTACATTTCTTTTACCTAATTAAATTAATTCCTAATTTTCCTTATTTTTTAAATTTATTAATCTTAATTTTTTATACAGGAAATACAATCGGTGTGGAAATGGAAGAGTTAGGAAAGAACATGGTTAAACATTGTGCAGGGCTTCCATTAGCCATTGTTGTATTGGGAGGAATTTTGGCTACAAAGGATAATTCATTAGACGAATGGCAAAAGATATCTAACAATGTGAAATCATACTTGATGAGAGGCAAAAATCAAGGACCAGAGGATGTGTTAGCATTAAGTTATGATGATTTGGCTCCCTATCTAAGACCATGTTTCCTCTATCTGAGCCATTTTCCGGAGGATTATACGATAGATGTGGATAGATTGATTCAATTATGGGTTGCTGAAGGTATTGTGTCATCAAAGCAAGAAGAAAGAAATGGTGGGGAAATTGCGGAAGATGTGGCGGAATCTTATTTAATGGAGCTTGTGGAAAGGTGCATGATTCAAGTACGAGAAAGAGATGTGGCAACCTTAAAGGTCAAAAAGATTCAGATGCATGATCTGATGAGAGATCTTTGCTTATCAAAGGCAAAACAAGAAAATTTTGTCTTTATTGTTGATCGATCGAATGCATCTTCATTATCTATGATTCGGAAGGTTCGTAGGGTTTCTGTGCATGAGTTGTTTTTCATACAATGCATTAAAAGTCCAAATATTCGGTCACTTTTATTCTTCAATCACTTCTTTCCGAGGGAGGCATTTGAAATATCTTTTTCCTTGGAAGTGTTGAGATACGTTAAAGAACATCAAGATGAAGTTTGGAATACACTGCATTGGATTCTTATGATTTCAGTACCGTGGTTACGTAAAGCTCGGGGAATTTGGAGATACATGTTCAACAACTTCAAATTGCTAAGAGTCCTAAACTATGAGCTAAGAGGTTTAAATATTGCAGGGTGGAAGTTACCTAGTGATATAGTTAATCTCATCCATTTAAGATTCTTGAGTCTAAAGGATCTTATGTTCATATGGAATAAGTTTCCATCATCTCTTGGCAATTTAAGGTGCTTGCAAACCTTGGATTTAAGAGTTGATGGCAAAATTCATGTACCTAATGTGATATGGAGGATGGAGCAACTAAGACATTTATATCTCCCCGACGAATGTAAAAAGAAAACAAAGTTGAAGTTGGGTACTTTGAAAAAACTCCTAACACTTGTGAACTTCAACACCAAGAATTGTTATCTGAAGGATCTTATCAACATGACAAATCTTAGAGAGTTGATGATAAATGGGCCCTTCAATATTGAAAATTTCAATGAGGAGGAGTTGAGCGAGAATCCACCCATAATTAGAAGTAAATATCTTCATTCCTTGTCTATTGTTGGAACTTGGATACGGCACACAATAATAAAAGATCCAAGGCATTTGGCCCACCTCCTTTCAAGTTGTACAAGTATTTGCAAGTTGAGTATAGAGGCAAATATAAGGGAGTTACCAGAGTATCACTACTTCTCTTCACATCTCGCTTACATACGGTTGGGCAGTTGCCTGCTTGAGGAAGATCCAATGCCAACACTAGAGAAACTGCCTAACTTAAGGATTCTTGAATTAGAAGAAACTTTCAAAGGAAAGGAAATGTTTTGCTCTGCACAGGGTTTTCCTCGACTTGAGTCTCTAAGTCTTGGGAGGCAATTCGCTTTGGAGGAGTGGAAGGTGGATGAAGGAGCCATGCCTTCTCTTCAGCGATTGGAGATTTGGGACTGCTACAAGTTGAAGATGCTTCCAGAGGGATTGAGGTTCATTACAAACCTCAAAGAACTGAAGATTGAAATGATGCCAAAGGCATTCAAAGATAAATTGGAGGAAGGAGGAGAAGATTTCGACAAAGTCAAACATATTCCTTCTATCACATTTCGAAAATGTGACAAATATATTGAATGATAATTGAGAGGTAATTTCATAACCTCTAGTTTAGGAAATGATTCCTACTTTGTTTGCTTCCTATATATCTTTCGTTTTTGACAATGTCTCACATTCTCACTCTATTTGTCAACGCACCAATGAATAATTACATTTATTAAAAATCAAAGGAAGTCAGACATTGATATTTTTAGTTTAATTGCTTTTCAGGTAAAGACGCCATTTTTTCTCTTGCTACGTACAGTTATTCAAGGAATGAAATATTATGAGTAGCGTGTGAAAGTGTGATTAATGATGAGAGATTTGGAATAATCTTCTCTCTTGTAGATATCTATGGTTGTTGAAATCAGAGTGGTTGAGTGTTTGTTGTTTTCTTTAAATTACAGTAAAACGGATGCAAGATATGGAAATGGAAGAAAGGGAGGTGTCTGGAATAGCAAGGTACCAAACCCCTCCTCCATTTCAATTTCCTTCAATCTAATTTAATTACACATTCTTTTTTGTCTTTTAAAACGTAAAATTGCAGATAAGGAGACGTCACTGACCTTTCTTCCCACATAGCTTTGGTTTGCGCTCACCTTTCCTATATTTATTTGTTAGCTTTGCTTTTTCTTTCTTTTCTTTTCTGTACTTAAGTCTGCTTGAGTCTTTCTCTTTTTCTCTTTTTTCTTTTTTTATATGTACTTAAATGTAATATTAGAAGCCAAGGCAGGACCATGCTTTTTTAATTCATCACTTCGTTGTCTATCTTCATTTCTACGCTTCAGTTTACTTAAATATAATCGTTTAATATATATTTGAATATGGATACACAATAAGTGAATACAATTTTTTTACTATATAGATACTTTAGAAAATATTGAATATATGTATGTTGGACACATTTCCCGTTTCAACATATTTTTTTATTTTATGCAACTCAATTGGTATTCAACATAATTTTTTCCATAATCCTTAACTCAATAATCTTTGTTACGATATCACATCAGGTTTAATGGTTGCACTTCATCCCCACATTTCCAAAGCAAAAATTAGGAAAAATTAAATCTTACCAACTAATAACACTTCCAAATTACATTGTCTTACAAAAAAAGAAAGAAAAAAAGAAAGAAAGAATGCTTTATAAAAGGAAAAGGAATCTAAGAGAATCAAAGATGCCAAAATTGATATTTAGATTCAAGATTTTGTATCCCCATGCTTAAAAATAATAGTTAAGGGAATCGAAAATTCCAAATCCAACTTAATCGATTGAAAATTTCACATCCACTTAATTAATTCAAATGATATTTATTGAATAAGTTTAAATTAAAAACTGCAAGAATCTTCATTTGTCTTTTATTCGAATGTAGTTCGGATTCAATGAAAATATTGAACATATAATGTGTGCACATGGAAATGTCTAAATCTTTAAATATAGGGTTGACATGGGAGAAATCTTCTAATACCCCATGTTAAAGATTTATAAAGTACAATATGATCCTATTATTTTCGTTATAATACTCAATATCTTATTGAGATATTTGCTTATCAGATGCATGATCTGATGAGAGATCTTTGCTTATCAAATGCAAAACAAGAAAATTTTTTCTTCATTGTTGATCGATCGAATGCATCTTCTATGATTCGGAAGGTTCGTAGGGTTTCTGTGCATGAGTTTTTTTCCATATAATGTATTAAAAGTCCAAATATTCGGTCACTTTTATTCTTCAATGACTTCTTTCCGTAGGAGGCATTACAAAATTCTACACCCTTGGAAGTGTGGAATTACATTGAAGAACATGTAGATGAAGTTTGGAATCCACTTGTTTGGATTCTTATGATTTCACAAGCTAGTACGAGACTTCTTAAAGCTCGGGGAATTTGGAGATACATGTTCAACAACTTCAAATTGCTAAGAGTCCTAAACTATGAGGTAGGAATAAGATATGATGGTTCTGCAGGGTGCAAGTTACCTAGTGATATAGGTAATCTCATCCATTTAAGATTCTTGAGTCTAAACGGTCTTGAGTTCTTATGGGAAAAGTTGCCATCATCTCTAGACAACTTAAGGAGCTTGCAAACCTTGGATTTAAGAGTTGTTAATGACGGAATTCATGTACTTAATGTGATATGGAGGATGGAGCAACTAAGACATTTATATCTCCCCAAAGCATTTAAAAAGAAAACAAAGTTGAAGTTGGGTACTTTGAAAAGACTCCTAACACTTGTGAACTTCAACACCAAGAATTGCTATCTGGAGGATCTTATCAACATGTCAAACCTTAGAGAGTTGGTGATAAATTCGTCCTTCAATATTGAAAAATTCAATGAGGAGGAGTTGGGCAAGAATCCACCCATAATCGGAAGTAAATATCTTCATTCCTTATCTATTTCTCATAATTGCCCATGTAGCTCAATAATAGATAGAAGCCTAATAGATCCAAGACATTTGGCCCACCTCCTTTCAAGTTGTACAAGTATTTGCTAGTTGAATATAAATGCAGAGATAAGTAAGTTACCAGAGTATCGCTACTTCTCTTCAGATCTCGCTTACATAAGATTGAGCAGGTTCGGGCTTGAGGAAGACCCAATGCCAACACTAGAGAAGCTGCCTAACTTAAGGATTCTTGAATTAAATGAAACTTTCGAAGGAAAGGAAATGTTTTTCTCTACACAAGGTTTTCCTCGACTTGAGTCTCTAAGTCTTGGGAGGCTATTCAATTTGGAGGAGTGGAAGGTGAATGAAGGAGCCATGCCTTCTCTTCAGCGATTGGTGATTCGCAACTGCCGCAACTTGAAGATGCTTCTAGAGGGATTGAGGTTCATTACAACCCTCAAAGAACTGAAGATTGAGGAAATGCCAAAGGCATTCAAAGATAAATTGGAGGAAGGAGGAGGAGATTTCTACAAAGTCAAACATGTTTCTTCTATCATATTCCGAAAATGTGGCTTGGAGATTGAATGATAATTGAGAGGTAATTTCATAACCTCTAGTTTAGGAAATGATTCCTACTTTGTTTGCTTCTTATATAACTTTCATTTTTGACAATGTCTCGCATTCTCACTCAATTTGTCAACACACCAAAGAATAATTACATTTATTAAAAGTCAAAAGAAGTCACACATTGATATTTTTAGTTTAATTGCTTTTCAGGTAAAGACGCCATTTTTCTCTTGCTACGTACAGCTATTCAAGGAATGAAATCTATATCTAAAACTCCTATTATGAGTAGCGTGTGAAAGTGTGTTTAATGGTAAGAGATTTGGAATAATCTTCTCTCTTGTAGATATCTATGGTTGTTGAAATCAGAGTGGTTGACTGGTTGTTGTTTTCTTCAAATTACAATAAAACGGATGCAAGAGATGGAATTGGAAGAAAGGGAGGTGTCTAGATTAGCAAGGTACCAAACCCCTCCTCCATTTCAATTTCCTTCAATCTAATTTAATTACACATTCATTTATGTCTTTTAAAACATAAAATTGCAGATAAGGAGAGATAAGGAGACGTCACTGACCTTTGTTCCCACATAGCTTTGGTTTGCGCTCACCTTTCCTATATTTATTTGTTAGCTTTGCTTTCTCTTTCTTTTCTTTTCCCTACTTAAGTCTGCTTGAGTCTTTCTTTTCTTTTTTTTTTTTTTATATGTACTTAATGTAATATTAGAAGCCAAGGCAGGACCATGCTTTTCTGTTGTAAAATTCATCACTTCTTTGTCTATGTTCATTTCTACTCTTCAGTTTACTTAAATATAATCGTTTAATATATATTTGAATATGGATACACGATAAGAGAATATAATTATTTTAATATATACATATTTTAGAAAAAATTGAATATATATATGCTGGACACATTTCCCATTTCAACATATTTTCTTATTTTATGCAAGTCGATTGATATTCAACATAATTTTTTTTGTCATCCTTAAATCAATAATCTTTGTTACAATATCATACCAGGTATACTGGTTACACTTCATCCCCACACTTCCAAAGCAAAAAATAGGAAAAATTAAATCTTACCAACTAATAACACTTCCAAATTACAATGTCTTATAAAAACAAAAAAAGAAAGAAGATACAAATTGAACTTTTTTTATCAACATTTGATGGTTTAGCAAGGTATGCTTTGTAAAAGGAAAAGGAATCTAAGGGAATCAAAGATGCCAAAATCGATATTTAGATTCAAGATTTTGTATCCCCATGCTTTACTTCTTATATCTACCAACAATATCTTGATGATAATAAACTTAAAAAAAAATAGTCAAGGGAATCGAAGATTCCAAATCCAACTTAATCGATTGAAAATTTCACATCCACTTAATTCAAATGATATTTATTCAATAAGTTTAAATTAAAAATTGCAAGAATCTTCATTTGTCCTTTATTCGAAATGTAAAATGAAAATATTGAACATATAATGTGTGCACATGGAAATGTCTAAATCTTTAAATATAGGGTCGACATGGGAGAAATATCCTGATACCCCACTTTAAAGATTTATAAAATTCAATATGATCCTATTATTTTCGTTATAAAACTCAATATCTTATTCGGATTAGGAAACAAGCGGATAACAGCTAACTATTTGTAGTTCAAGGTGTGATTTGTTGGTGTAGCAAAGACTTAACTGAATTATGGAACAACAGATGAAATGAAGAGATCAATTAATTCATTATCAATCCAACCCTTATATACAAGTCTCAAGTAACAACCTCAACAAAGATTCAAATTGCTACTCCTATTAACAAGCTAACAACTCTTACTCCTACTAACAAGCTAACAAATCTCCCTAGGACTTAGTCTTATTTTTTAAAAAAAATAGTTGCAGCCTTGAGATACTAACATTCTCCTCCTAACTCAAGTGCTGCAGACACCAAGTTTATTCTTATAATTGCCTCTAATAGTTTTCTAGCATGAAATGCCATCTAAATCAAAATTCCATAATTCAAAATCATCACAAGCTACTTCAGAAAAGTCATAAGAATGGCCAGAGTGCTTTCCCTTCTTCCAAGGTCTTGTGTAGTCACTATACTTGCGATTAATACCATTTATAGTTTGATTAACAAATCTTCTCGCAGATAATAAATCCTTTTTCAACTTTGTATTTTGCACTGAAAGCTTAACCACCTTACTAACTAAATTTTTAAACTCAACATCTACAGATGACAATTCTTTCGCATATGAAGCTTCTTCAGTCGGCTTTTGATTTTGGAAGCATAACCCACTATTCTCTTCTAAAAGTTGCACATATCACTCTTGATCTCCTGAGATATATTCTTTTTCCGTGGCTCAGTAGCATGTTCTTCAAATATTTCATGTACAAAAGATGATAGTTTATCAGATAGAGATGTCAACTGCTGCTCCAAGAGAGTTACCTTTGCATGCAACTCCTTATTCTCAAAACACTTTTCATTATATTGTGCCATCAATTTCATAATTATTTGTTGCATTGATATCATTCCTTCCTGACACATGGATGCCACTTGCTCCTCCTCAAATGGATTCAATGAGAAAGTCTTCTTCTGCATCTTGATTCTAAACAATTTATTGCCGCTAGAGTCAAGGATCAGACACATTCCCTCTTCAAACATCACCTTAAATTTCTTCTCTACCAATTGCCCCACACTCAACAAGTTTTGATCAATCTCAGGAACAAACAGAACATCTGAAATCAACTTAGTTCCAGCACAGCTCTCTATTACTACTGTGCCTCTTCCCTTCACTTCTAGGTATTCTCCATTTCCTATCCTTACTTTTGACGTCAATGACCTGACAAGGTCTTTAAATAGCTTCTCATCATAAGTCATGTGATTGGTACAAACACTATCAACTAGCCAACTGTCACATAAAATGCTTAATGAGAAGCAAGAGGCGACAAACAAATGGTCCTCTTCTTCTTTAACTACAGCAAGTGCTCCACCTTGCTGTTGATTTCTCTGTTCCTTGCAGAACCTCTCAATGTGCCCCATCAAGTTACACCTTCTGCATTTCACATCCGGCCTTCTCCAACACTTGAAATGGGGATGATTCTGTTTTCCACAATACTTATATGAAGAATACTTATTATAATTTTCAGTATTGTTACCTTTTGCAACAGTTTTTGAATTCTTAGCCTTCAAAGCTCCTTCTATGCTTCTTTCTATCCTTCTTTCCTGCCTTATTAGCCTCATCTGCTCTTGTGCTTGTAAAGCACTGATCAAGTCTACTACTCTCAATTGAGTCAAGTCCTTAGTGTTCTCAAAAGAGGCAATAGTTGCTTCATATTTCTCAGGCACAGAGACAAGTATTTTCTACACTAGTCTAGAGTCAGAAAGATCAGTCCCAATAACTCTTACCTTGTTGGCAATATCTATCAGCTTGTCTGAGCATTCTTTGATTGACTCAGACTCCTTCATTTGTAGCCTCTCGAATTCTCTGATCAAGTTCAACACCTTCGTGCTCTTGATCCTCTCATCACCTTGATACTCAGCTTTGAGGTAGTCCCATATCTCCTTCGCTGATCCAAAAGCCATAATTCTATTGAATAAGGCTGGTGAAACCAAAGCATAAAGACAAGACTTTGCCTTAGCCTTCCTGGTGGTTCTCTCCTTGTGAATTTTGATCTGGTTCATAGTTGGATTGTTGGGAAGTGGAGTCACCTCATAGTCTTCCTCGATGACTTCCCAATAATCACAACCTCCATGTATGCTTGCATTCTCACGGCCCATGCTTGATAATTCTCTCCATCAAACACACAGTGGGGCTAAGATGGGATGAGTTACTCGATCCCGATTCCATTTTCCTCAAAACCTCACAAGTGTATCTCTCAAATTTTCTCACAAAACTTTTCTCACAAGTCCCTCAAGAAAAATGGCTCTCGATACCAGTTGTTGGTGTAGCAAAGACTTAACTGAATTATGGAACAACAGATGAAATGAAGGGATCAATTAATTCATTATCAATCTAGCCCTTATATACAAGTCTCAAGTAACAACCTCAACAAAGATTCAAATTGCTACTCCTATTAACAAGCTAACAACTCTTACTCCTACTAACAAGCTAACAAATCTCCCTAGGACTTAGTCTTATTTTTTTAAAAAAATAGTTGCAGCCTTGAGATACTAACATGATAAAATCTCAGTAGCTAAGATATCAATGTTGCAAAATACAATACAAAATCACAGCCACATTTTGTTAGTATGACTATTTTGGGTAATCAAAGGAAAAAAATGTTAGCTGTTGAGCAAACAAGGTGAACAAATTAGATATTCCAATTACGTTCAAGCACTTGACAAAACCTTTCCGCAATGGCTTCGGCACGCATCCTAGGACCTTCATCATCTGCAAAAACCGACCATTTCTAACAACTAAGCTAACATCACACATGATAATATATGTATATAACAAATATAGAAGATGATTATGTGGATTAAAAGCTATGTTAGTATGACTCAATACATGACCTGGGACATGCACGATTCTTCAATAACGATATGAAAATACTTGGAAGAAAAATTAAATACATCAATATCTAACATTTACATCTGAGTTCGAGTAAAGTAAATATGTCATTCTATCCAAACATGCAAAATATCCAAAACTCTTGATAAATGTTAGATACAAATATGTAGAATGTACCCAAAATACCCATCTCGAACTCAGTAGAGAAATATCTAGCATTCAAAAGGCACTAGCTTCAACCAAGAACAAGGAAGTTTCTTCAAAGGCTTGATATACTTTCTTCACAACCATATATATGTGTGCATATACCCATATTAAGGATGATTGTTTTGGCAAAGAGGATGAGAAGATAGAAAGAAATTTAATCCAATGACAATATTTGATTATAACAACATGACACATATAATTGTGATTAAAATTGCGGTCACAAACATGTTTGCAATCACATCATGTTAACGAATACTATCGCAATCAATTGCAATAAATATCCACAACAACAAGACCCAGAATCCTAAAACAACAAAGATAATAAATACATTACAGCTGTTAAGGAATTTTCAATAACGTATATACCTGCAAGATTTTCAGTGATGACACAACAAAGTTCACCACCAGACAACTTCCCCATCTAATGAAATTTTCAAACATATCATGTCATAAGTTTCAAGATCAACTGAAACATGCCGATACCAAGTATGATAAGAAATTAAATTAAGGATTTTATACTGCAAACCCACCACGAAAACATAATTTTTATTAGGATCAAAGGCATAACCCATCATGGCAGCATTATTGAGTTCATTTTCAGAGGAAAATCTTGAAACATGTTACAGGCAAATATTAAGAAAAACAATGCACAAGCATAAGTACAAAAGCATAACATGCAAGAAATCAATACTTGAAAGGATTAAAATCACTGCTAACCTAAGACATTGAATCTAGCACCACAAGGAAACATCCGAAATGATCCTTGTCTTTCATTGTTGAGATACATAGGTCCAAGTCTGCCATGTTGCGCCAAACGGGAATTCATCAACCTCTTGAGAACCTAAAGGATGAAAAGTTCCAGTCCAAGTTATATATATACAGACACACACACAGACAGACATGAAGAAAGTGGGTTAATGGTGTATTATTTAAGTAAAGAAAAAGTTGAAAGTGGTCAAGCATGAAGATGATGGGAAGACCACGAGTCAATGGTGGTCGACACATGAGTTGATTATGAGTAGTTTCATGTTAGGAAATAAAAATGTTAGCTAAAGTTAGTTGAACGCTGCGTTTAGGGCTGAGGGTTTAATGAAACTATAAGTTTTGATGTTAAATGAAAACGATGCGTATTGACGGTTTGCTACAACTGCATGCCTTTTGTTACACTTCCCATTCCTATTTTAATAGGAATGGTACTCCTACTTTTTCCGACCGCAACAAAAAATCTTCGTTGTATGTAGACTTTTCCTAATATTTTATTGTTAAGTATAATTATGATTTTTTCACTCGATCTGTCTATTCAGCAAATAAATGGAAGTTCTGTCTATCAATATGTATGGTCCTGGACCATCAATAATAATTTTTTTTCGAGTTTGGCTACTTTATTGATTCACTTACCTCTATTATGTCAATATTAATCACTACTGTTGAAATTTTTGTCCTTATTTATAGTGACAATTATATGTCTCATGACGAAGGATATTTGAGATTTTTTGCTTATATGAGTTTGTTCAATACTTCAACGTTGGGATTAGTTACTAGTTCGAATTTGATACAAATTTATATTTTTGGGGAATTAGTTGGAATGTGTTCTTATCTAGGAACAGCCCTATAACAGACTTTGTAACTGCCAATTCTCAGCCATAATAGAAACTGGCATGGGAAATGAGCAGATATGCCATTTTGTGAAGGAAATCAATTCTTTCTTCTTCCTCCATTCTCTATCTCTTCTCTCTTTTTCTTTCTACCTCTATTCTGTTGAAATTATGCATCACTTCACCAGCATTCATCATTGTGGACGTATCTGATCTTCAGTCTCTGGTTTACTGCCCATGTAAAGTTATGGAAAGAAATGCAATTTAAAAGGTTTTCTTGCAATAGTCTATGCAATTTCATGTGTGCGTGAAAGGAGATGAAGATTAATAGAGTAATACTGATATACCAACAATTCATTAATTGAAGTACTATCAGTATTATCAACAGGTAACAGAATTAAGTGAGTATACTAATATAGTCTAGAAAAACAATTTAATTAATAATACCATAGGGATGGCAACAGGGTGAAGTTGCAATTGCTATTTATATCTCTGCTGCTGGTTTTTGACGACTTCACCAAGTAAACTGCAATCACAAGTGTTGTTCTTATTACCTGCAAAAACACAGCCAACAATCTGAATCCATATCCCCATTTTAGGAACAAATGCATGTGTACCATTTGTTTCGAAGCCAAATCAATTTTCTTAATTTTTCTTGAAGTAAAACCGTATCTGACACTTACATTCAACACGTATTCATGTATTGGTATGAAGATATGGCATTCTTATCCTATACTCATATCCGTGCCCAAGTAACATAAGCTGAACCCGCAAGATAACTGATTTAACATCGCATTGCTGCTAGCTATTGATGATTTCACCAAGTAAACTGCAATCACAAGTGTTGTTCTTATTCCTTGCAAAAACACAGTCAACAATCTGAATCCACATTCCTATTTTCGGAACAAAACCATGGCGTACCATTTGTTTCAAAGCCCAATCAACTTCCTTTACCTTCTTCCCCTTACAAAAACCATGAATCAACTTCTTGTATGAATCAAAACTAGGATTAACCCTCTCGAAAACCATTCTCCCCATAATCTCCCTTGCTTCCATAAACCTCGCAGCATCAAGCAAACCATACAACACCTCTTGATAAGACCCTGCATTGGGATAACACCCCTTCTTTTTCATAATTTCCAACGGCTTCACACCTTCATCAATCCTACCTTGTTTCCTAAGACCTGAAATCAAGATATTAAAGCTAACAGCATCAGCATCGATTCCTTCCGTTTCCATCCTCCCCATCAACTCAAAAGCTTCATCAACCTTCCCCTTATCGCACAACCCGTGCATTAGAGTAGAATAAGTTCTAACATTAGGCTTACACCTTTGTTTAGGAAATTCATCGAGCAGTTGGAATGCGAGCTCTAATTTCCCATTTTCATACAACCCTTTAATGAGAATATTCAGAGTACAAGCTTCGATTTCAACACCCAAATTGGGAGCTTTCCCATAAACCTCGTGAGCAACATCAAATAGTTTGTTCGATACGAGTAAGCTCAATACGATATTGAAGGTTTTAACACTAGGCCAAGTCCCATATTCTGGCATGCTAAAAAGGATCTCGATTGCCCTTTTGATTCGACCTCCGACATGCCCATACTTTTTAATCACATTCTGGAAGAATTCATCGGATAAAGGACAGGCTTTTTCACGTTTGAGCTTTTCCATTATATTTTCAATGGAATCAAAATCCTGGGCATATGCGAGCTTGTTGATGAGCAAAGTGAAGAGAGGTTCAGTTGGTTTATAATCCTTGCGAGCTGAGTATTGGGCTAGGACTGAAATGAGAGAGTTTGGATCTTTAAGATTGTCAAAGATTTTGAGGATTTCGGTCGGGGAGAGCCAGTCTTTGTGGGTTAGTTTGAAAAGGGGAGGGGAAGTGGTGTGGGTTGGTTGATGGTAGCTGGAAAATGAGGAGAAAAACGAGATTTTAGTGGTGATTGGATGGTGAAAAAGTGAGGGAAAATTTTGGGGGTAAGAGCTTTTGACAGAAGAAAGAAGGGAACGTGAAATCATGCGTTTGGCCATTGGAGAAGGTAGAAACTGGAGAGCTAAAAAGCTTTCTGCTATTCGCACTATAAACGTATATAGGGTAAGGGAAAGGCTTAATACTTGTTTTGTCCCCTGTAATATAGTGAAAATCTCATTTTGACCGCTGTTATATAGTAAAAATCTCATTTTGACCCTTTTCCTTCACTTTGTCTGTTTACTTTCATTTCGTCCATCATGTTAGTCCATTGATCATTTCCGTAAATCCCATGTGTTAGGGTTCCTATATTATAGTATTCATTCATATACTTTAACCCTCCACGTAGCCGCAATCAATTGGCTTAAATGATCACACACGAGGATCACTGTAGTATAAGGACCAAAGAGAGAATTTTATTGTTAATTAAGGGACGAACACACGTAAACATGCACTAATTTTTTTTATATAGAAACGGTGAATGGATTAAAGGGATAGATGAAATGAAAGGAAAGGGCGCAAAGTGATTGGAAAAGTAGTAAAAGGTTGGAAAATATTAAGAGATTGTATGATGCAAAACTTAAATGATTTATCTACTGAAATTTTGAGGTGTATTATTTTAAAGTAATGATTCATTGTTATTTACAACTATATATTATATCTCTTTGAAATGTACAAATAAATTAAAGAGCAGAATGTTTATGAATGTCAAAACTTTATTTTTGCTTCTTCTTCCCTTCAAGAATTGGTTTGATTTGGAGATGCCTATTGAAAGCCTGGTTGAAAAGGAATCGAGTTTGGAATGCTGAAATGATCGGAAGCCATGCCAATATAGCAATAGGGGAGAAAAGGATCGTTCCATTCCGCAATCATATGCCTTAGCTAGTACCTCAGTGAACTGCCAGAGGCCGGTGTTCTCAATAATCGGCCTCACAGCTTGGGCAACCTGAAGGGAATTAAAATGTCAGAGGGACTAACGCAAAAGATGCAAACTCTAGACAAAAACTATATGCCGATCCTCTAAATATATGAACAAATTTAGAAAAAAAACTTGGGCATGCCCGTATTTGATACTTATTCTTGAATTCGAGTAATATAGTCAACTAGACATACCAAAATCAGCCCCCATCTAGTCGGCAGAAATGCAAGACAGCAGACAAGTAAATCCTTGGACGACAGTTCACAGATGACTGAGAGAGTGATAACAATGGTGAAAACACTTAGGAAGAGGAATGCTTTAAAGAACCTAAACATCAGATGGTAACGAGCACTGAAGAGTTGCCTTCCAATGTTCACTGCCTGTATGTCATGTAGAGATCGAGTTATCCATGCAGAAAATTCAAGGCTAATTCGGAATTTTCAAAATAAAACTTAATATACTTGAGCATTATGATACTTGAATGAATTTTACCTTGACCGTCAGGAAAACTGCAAGAATCACAACCCAGGAAAGCATATAAACCAGGAAATTTTTGCTCTGTTGGGAGATGTCAAGATGATACACCAAGCCATACTGATACAAGAAGAACCGAATCGAAAGAAGAATTTCGAAAAATCTAGCACCATATCCTGAACGACGAAGGTGAGCTTGTTCATCATTCCACCAAGATTGCCAACTCTTGTTTTGCTGAATCCCAATACCACCTTTCTCCTTGATCCACTTATTCCAGCCTTTCCAATCATGTACAATCTTGTCCCAATCGAATCCGGAAGGATTAGAGAAAAATGGTGCAAACAACCAAGTCATGGTCATGAACCAAACAGAGTACGTGATTAATACATATGCCATGCTACTCTGGTAGGACCTCCGGAACAAATCGTAAACCACTAACAGGAGCAACAGTTCAAATCCTTTAACAAAGTGGCTTCGTGAATACAATCTGTAGTTCTCAGTAAAGCTGGCATGAAACACCACAACCTTACGTCCGGTAGGTATATACTTAGCTCCGCCATACATAATTGTCCGACCAAAATGATGGGTTTTTGTCCCAAGGGAAAAAATGAAGAAAACAGCAGCCAACTACAGTTGCATAAGAACAAAATCTTTAAGGGCCATAAGAAATCCCTTCTCAAGTCCAATCTCCATTACCATCTGTAAGCCAGTTAAAAGACCAAGCTGAATAAACGATTGAGAAGCAAGAGCTCTTTCCAATGATTCAATGTTTTTCATTCTAGCCTCAATGAGGAGTGCCTTTTCTAGTCCACTAAGAACAAGGCATAGTTGTCCGTAGCGGAACACATAAATTCCGATTACAGAAATCTGGTTTTTTACAGATCATAAGATGGGAAAGGCAAAAATCAGAAAAGCATCATACAGAGATAAATAGGAATCGGATTAGGTAACCTTGTTTAGTGTGAGAGAATTACCTGGCTGCTGAAGTAAAATCCAATGGTTGTGAAGTAGCAAGATAGCATCCTAAAAAAATCAAATCCACGACCAAGACGGTGTATGTCACGGCTTAAAGTTTGTTCACTATTCCCATTAGCAACTTTGGCCTCAAACTTTGAGATTTGATTAAGGCCTACATCACGACCTTTGCCAGCTTGTAGGTACTCGTGATATGTAATACATCCCCGTCGCAAGGTCGAGTTGAATCCTACAAATGGTATCAAATATATTTCACTGCAAGGAAACCACAAGTCTAGGACTAAATGGTTGGTATACAATATCGGAATTCACAAAACCAACCGGCAAAAACATCCTCACTCAAGTTTATTGTTTTTGATGCTTTGCTTATTCCACCTCTTGTGATGTGAAACAGCCTATCAAATACATCTGGATGCCCATAGTGGAAGCGAACCCTGTATATTAATCGAAAGTGAAGAATAAAGCAATAAACACATTGGTTGATATCAAGTAATTATAGAATAGAACAATCTAGGCCTTAGGCTAACAAGAAGTAGTGAAGAAACACTGACAAAATGGCATCACAAAGACACCCAATTCGGTAACTTTACCAATAACATGAAACTAACTCCTACTTCCACCAGGGGTGGCTAGGTGTTAAGGGTAGATAAGGGTCGACTCCTGTTTGTATATTTGATAAAAACAAATATTATAGATATTGCAAAACCAAGATAAGATTGCTCGAAATAACAATTCCGTCGATGTTAATTTGTCGAGTACCGGAATGTAGATGATAGCAGATACAAGAAAGACACATGCAGTTGATTATAAGTAACACGAAATACAGCATCAATTACCTGAGAGGATTGGCAAGAAGCCTTTGACCAATGGTGACAAAGCTGGTTTCCTGATACGACATAAACCATGCTAAAGAAGAAACACTGCGGTTTGAAAGAATGTAATTCAGTCATTAAGGAGACAAAAAACTCATAAATGAATGATGGATTCCTCCACAAAAAATGAAACATGTCGATATAAAAACTAAAGCCACTTTTGCTTGAAATAATATCTTATATCTATAGTCGAATTTCTCTGTGATTACTTATGTTTGTGTCGAAGCATCTGCCCTAAAACTAAGGGATCTAACTTTAATATAAGACCACAGAAAACCAAATACTTAACAGCTCTGGGATAATACCACTTTAACAGTTTGTGAAGTTGGTTTAATAGGATTATATTTGTCCTGCGTATTGGGAAGAAACCGAACAACCGAACGGAAGTGAAGCACAACCGTTGTTCTTTCTCTCCCTATAACTCCTGTCAAATATTATGGCAAGCACAATAGCACAAAAATATGTTCTCTAGCAACCTTAATCAACCACAAATCAATCAATGCAATCACAACAAAAATAATAAATAGAGAAACCGGTATTTTTACGTGGAAAACCCCCCTAAATCAAGGGTAAAAACTACGGGACTTTAGAGTCTGATCAAAAAGCTCCACTATCATCAAATGTTCAGCTACAAGATTACAATATCAAGCCTACAACAAGCATTCAACTCCAACAAGGCTAACAGTATGTAATCTTTAGCAAAAGAGAGAAAAATAGGAGAACATCACCAAAATAGTAGCTGCTGAAAAACGGGTATTTCTGATGCTACAGGACTCGGATGAAAAATCCGACCATACAAAGTCAAGAACACCTTATCGACTAGCTTCTGTCCAAAAATAAGCTCAATCGAACCACGAATGGACCTCCGATCGAAGAGTTGATAACTGTTGCACCAAACTAAAAAGATGATTTTTCTTGCTTCAAACTCTCTCTGTTTCTCGCCCTCTTTTAAAATCTGATTTTCTTGGCTCCCTATATTAATTTGCTACACACACACCCCAAACAAATCTCCCCCTCCGACTATGTGGGGAATGCCTCCATACCGGAGATCAAACAACATGCTTTAAAATTTCCTCTTGGTAAAGCCTTTGTCAACATATCAGCACCATCATCATTAGTGTGTATCTTCTCAAGCTCTAACAGCTTAGCTTCAAGAACATCTTGTAATAACCAATTTTGGCCCGGGCCCGTCAGAAACAACCAAGGCCTAAAACCATTAAAAACCCAACAAAAAATCTATCAAGCAACCCATTTTAACCTTGATTTTACAAACCCAAAATTAAGCCCAAAAATAATAAGAAACAGTACATTTGAATGTCCAATTACAAAACCAATTAGACAAGCCCATTAGCTAAAATAAAAGCCATTTAAAAACCAATAAAAAATAATAAATAAGGTCTAAAAACAATGTCCATTTACAAAAGACCCACTAAGCCCAATTTATCCATTACAATAGACCCAATTACAGACCCCTGAAACCCAAACCCAAAGCCCAGTTAACCCAATTGCAAACCAGCCCCAACAAGCCCAAATGCCTAGAAACCCAAGCCCATTTAGCCCAAAATGTTTTAGCCAACAAAGAACCCTAGCCCCCAATGTGCGCCGCAACCCACAATGCCCTTCCCTCTGCCTTTGGTCTATGTTCCCCACACCCGCAGCTTCCAATTCGCCTCGGTCCCCGGCAGCACGCCTCGCCCATATCCTGCAATGGCTGACAAACAGAGAAACAACGGAGCAGAGAAGTATGGAATAAAATAGTTGAATAAATAAACGGTTGTATCCTTCGGCTATAAAGCCCTTCAAAATCAATGTAAAAAGGGGGGCATTCGGAGATCAAAGAAAACGATCAGCAAATAATAAAAAAAAAAAACATTGAAAGGTTGATTTCTTTTCGATTATTATTTGCAGTTGTTATTTTTTTTTTCATTTCAAATCTTTATAAATAAATAATAAAGAAAAGGAAGAGGGTGTAACAGCCCGAATATGACCCTAATCAAAATGGTGGTTTCAGGACCACGAATTCGAGTTAGAAAATATTTTAATACTTTATTTGATATCTATGTTATGTGTTTGAGCATGTGTTAAAATATCATAGAATTATTTGCATGTTTGAGTAGCTAATTTAAGTAAAAGGATCGAATTGCAAGAGTGATAAAATTTGGTCAATTGTATGATTGAGAGGATTAAAACAAAGTGTATTTCTAATTAAGGGATTTTATGTTGCAATTATCCCTATTTCTCTTTTAGTGGACGGCAAAGGGGTATTAAATTATGTGTTTGTTTGATTTTATTAGTTAAATATATATATTTATATAAGTTATCATTACATCACTTTTTTTTAGATAGTGGAATAAAAAGAAAACATAAAATATTGAAAGGCCATTGCATGTTCATCATCTCCATTCTTTCTTAGCCGAAACTAGTAAAGGAAAAAGGGGAAGAGAAGCTGAAGAAGGTTCGGCCCTCATTCACTTCAATTGTGTAATTCTTAGCTTTGAAATGTTAATAATTTTTGCATTTTTGAGATGCTTGTTCACTCCATATCTAGCCCATGTGTTAATTTTGAGTAATGGTCTTGTATGTGAGTTATTGTTGGTAACTTGAGTTTGTATGAAGATTTTTTTTGGTAGAAAATGAGAGCTATGAACTAGGTGGATATATTTTACTCTTGAGTCTTAATTGAATATAGTTAATTAGAAATTATTTTCAAAAATATTGCCATGGAAGGGCTAAGTTGAGAAAATATAAAAGTATGGACACAAAAAGTCCTTAGGAAGTTTCGGCTATAAATGATGATGGACTAATTTTGAGAAAATCATGATGTATTGTATGAGGGACTAAATTGTATAGATTGTAAAAGTTAGGGGTAAATTCATAAAGTTGCTAAATTATTGTGTTATGGATCAAACTGAATGATTATAAATTTATTGAGTTTAAATTGGAAATATTTAGATCAAGAGCCAAAGGGAATGGGTTTGGATCGGGGAAAAACAAAATTTATCGAATAGCCAGGAAGCGTAATTCGTCAATTTACGAGGTAAGATTTTAAGGAATTGGGTTGAATAAAAGTTTATTTATATGTTAAGTTGATGTCATTATGTTTAATTCCTTAATGCCGAAAGTGACAAGGAATTTAATTAGTGATAACCGAATGTGTGAATTGAATTTATATATATATATATACTAATTGATAATTATATGTGGAAAAGAATTGAGAAAGATGTATGTATTTGAGTAAGCGATATATATATACAAGTTTTTATTGCCGAATGAGACATGGAATTTAATTGTGTTGGCTGATCGATATGTATCAAATACATATAATTGGTTATTAGATATTTTGATTTGTGGAATTGGGTATATTGGTAGGTAAATTGCCGAAAGTAACATAGTATGGAAATTCATTATTTATATATATATATATATATATATATGATTTAGAAAGGAGCTAAATGTGAATATGTAATGAGATGGATATTTGTACCTAATGTATGATTAATAATACATATTTGTGTATATGTATTTGGGTTGTGCCGAATGTGAAAGTATGACCTATGGAAATTGGATTGTTGTTATTGGGTAATTATATATATATATGATTTAGAAAGGAGTTAAATGTGAATATGTAATGAGATGGATATTTGTACCTAATGTATGATTAATAATACATATTTGTGTATATGTATTTGGGTTGTGCCGAATGTGAAAGTATGACCTATGGAAATTGGATTGTTGTTATTGGGTAATTATATATATATATATATGATTTAGAAAGGAGTTAAATGTGAATATGTAATGAGATGGATATTTGTACCTAATGTATGATTAATAATACATATTTGTGTATATGTATTTGGGTTGTGCCGAATGTGAAAGTATGACCTATGGAAATTGGATTGTTGTTATTGGGTAATTATATATATATGATTTAGAAAGGAGTTAAATGTGAATATGTAATGAGATGGATATTTGTACCTAATGTATGATTAATAATACATATTTGTGTATATGCATTTGGGTTGTGCCGAATGTGAAAGTATGACCTATGGAAATTGGATTGTTGTTATTGGGTAAATATATATATATATACATGAGTATGAAATTCTGATATGTTTGGATTGGAAAAATAATTATGGGTTGATTAGTATTTAATTGTGGAATATAAAGTGAGCAATGGTAGTGATTGAATAAATAACTACACGTTTAGCTAAGTAACGGCTCTAAGTGAGCGATACGTTACGGGAAATGGCACTATGTGTGCAGAAAATGCTAAGTAACGGCTCTATGTGAGCGATACGTTACGGGAAGTGGCACTGTGTGTGCGGACATGTTAAGTAACGGCTCTAAGTGAGCGACACATTACGGGAAATGGCACTGTGTGTGCGGAAAATGCTAAGTAACGGCTCTATGTGAGCGATACGTTACGGAAAGTGGCACTGTGTGTGCGGACATGTTAAGTAACGACTCTAAGTGAGCGACACGTTACGGGAAATGGCACTGTGTGTGTGAAAAATGCTAAGTAACGGCTCTATGTGAGCGATACGTTACGGGAAGTGGCACTGTGTGTGCGGCAAATGCTAAGTAACGACTCTATGTGAGCGATACGTTACGAGATATGGCACTGTGTGTGCGGGCATGTTAAGTAACGACTCTATGTGAGCGAAACGTTACGTGTTTGTACTACGTGTGCGGGTTTTCAGATTTTCCTAGAGACGGAAACAATTAGTGGAGGTAAACAAAAGTGTCAGGTATTTATGTTATATGATAGTTCACTTTCAATGTAAATCGGGTAAGTTATTTTGTGTGGAAATTCAATATGTGATTTATATGGGTTTGAAGTGCAAGTATAAGTTTGGTAAGTAAAATATATATATGTATGTGAAACCTATTATCGAAGGTTTTGAAGTTCGGCCTTTGGGATATGAGATGAGAAAGATTTCGAAAGGTGATATGAACTAAAGTCATGGTTATAAACCTTGGTTGTGAGTATATTATTCTGACTTTGCTAGTGTAGTGTTATAGTGCATTATTGTTGTGAAGTTTGCTTATAACTTACTAAGCTTTCGAAGCTTACTTTGTGTATTTTTCTTATGATTATAGAGTTTCAGAGACTTGCTCGGGTTGGAAGTCGAAGGAGATCTTATCACGCTATCTAGTTTTTGCTTCGGTAAATAAATGCTTGAAGATTTGGTTATGTGGCATGTATAGACTAGTTATGATATGGTTGGTTTTGAAATTATATATATAGCCATGCGAAAATGGCTTGATTATGATGTTAATGGTTGCGTATTCGGTTTTGTTATGTTAAATTTGGAAGTATGTTTTATGGTAAATATGTTTGTAATGTGATTATTTGATTTTGCAATGAAACAATTTTTGGTTAGCAGCAGTGACGTGATTTTGAAAATAATAATAATAATAATAAATATAGGAGAAATGGAATTAGTAGTTAAGTTTAGTAATGCCTCGAGCTCGACTCCGGCAACGGTCTCGGGTAAAGGGTGTTACAGAGGGCCTTACCTGAGCCGCCGGAGGCGCGTTTTGGGACCCCTCCCTTCCCCGTTGCCATGGCCGAAAGCAAGAAAAATGGCTTTCTATCTCGAGTTTCGAGGAGCTAAGGCTCGGCCCCCTGCCAAGATCCGGAACAGGACCCAAAAGTCCATCTGCACGCATCGTCGACCACTGAACTGGTAGTAGTGATCGGCCAAAGAAATCCCTATTAATCGGGAGGCCGAGAGAGGAGAGGAAAGGGATAAAAAAAATGGCTTGAAAGGCTGCTGCTTCAAATTTTAGGGTTTTGATATTTTTTAGAAGGCCTTATATGTGTTTCAATAAAGCGGCATCGTTATGCATCAAGAGTGCTGCGCATTTTCCCTGAAAAAGGGGTATTTGCGCGTTGGGTCCCCTCCCTTTATAGCGCCGGTTAATCAAGCCCATTTTGCATTTTCTTTTTCTTGCAATTTCGCCCTGGCATTTTACCTCATTTTTAAAGTGATCCGCGCCTTAGCCAAGCGAAACGCCGCGCATTATGGACTTGGGTTATTTACCAATTTGGTCCCCGTGAGTTTATGCGCACGACGTGGTGGTCCTTGTTCCCTGCTTTCGATTTATTGCAATTTTCTGATTTCAACATAGTTCTTGATTTGCTTAATAAATTTATTTATTTATTTTATTATTGTTATTATTGTTATTATTATTATTTTATTTAGCTTAATATTATTTCTTTTGCATAGTATTTTATTCATTATATTTTTAAAATTTCTATATCATATAATATCATGTTATGTTATGCGTTATTTCTAATTTTTTTTTTTAAATTTAGTTACATTGTCTAATCTATTTTATTTATATTGTTTATCTTATATATGTAATCTTATGGTTAATGTATTATACGTATATATATACATTTATTTATCATTCATTATCGTATTCTGCTTAATATTATCTTAATTAGATATTATTTTCATAAATTAATTATTAGATTACATATCTTTACACATTGTATAATATTAGATTATACCATATTTTTATATAATAATATATATATATTGAAAAACATGTTTTATTTTTATTGTTTATGTTGTTATATATTTCTATTTAAAACCATCATATGCCATTTTCATTTTATACATTGTTTATACTGTTTATATTACATTTGTGTCTCTTTATCTATCACTTAAACTTGCATGAAACGTGTCCATATTTGTTCTTATTGTTTATTGTATTGGTTTATACTTCATCATATATTTGTAATTGTTTTAGTATATGGAATTATTATTTGTCGTATTTCTTATTATTATTTCTTTATTGCCTATTTGAAATGTTAGTATATTATAATTGTTTCTAATACTTAGGTTCGATAATGACTAATGCAATATCGTCACATAGATTATGGTTTAAAATAAAAAATGCATTTTTACAAAATTAACATTTTATTTAAAAGTTTCTAAAGAAATAAGGCAATATTCGTGTGTTTAGAAGTTCGAAAGATCACATCCTAACGTGCTGGGTGTTGATTTTTCTGTTCGACTAAATATTCAAATACCCTTCTTCACGCGATTTGAAGATCAAAGATGATCTCGATGTTAGAGTATAAAGGCGTCATATCCTAACGTGCTGGGTATGACAATCTTATTCTTTTGAAACGAGTCAATTTTGAGATTCAATCCCAATTCAATTAACCCATTCTTTTAATTTTTTTTATCCTAAATATTTTCAAGTTTTCAGCATTGGGACATTGATCAATCAATTTGGTACCAATTTTGGGCGTTGCGAAGGTGCTAATCCTTCCTCGCACGTAACCGACTCCCGAACCCATTTTCTCAAATGCTCGTAGACCAAAAGCTCTGTTTTAATAAACTAAAATGTTTTTTTATTAAAACAAGGTGATCCGATCACACCTCGAATAAAAGATCGGTGACGACTCCCTATTTTTAAGGTCGATTCCCGTTTTTTAAAAAAAAATGGTTACGACAGCTTGGCGACTCCACTGGGGACCTCGAGAGTCAGTCTATAAATTGATTGATTTTTGTCCTCTTGATTGAAAACTTGAAAAATTGTTTTAAAAAAAAAATAAAAAAAAAGGAAAGAAAAATCATGCTTCTTTGATACGTTTGCTTGTGCTATAGTGTCGAGTCTAGTGAAACATTTTGGGATTACATTGCATGACCATTGCGGTCACACCTTTAAGTGGGAGTGAGAAACTAAGCTTTCGTGAGGTTTTCACCTCCGCATGGGCTAGTGATTGCTTCCGGGACACATCCGTACCTATGAGCTTCGTGAGGTTTTCACCTCAGCATGGCCATAGGGAAATGTATCCCCCTGAACCGAACTCGGTCTGTATGAACCTATAATGGGCGAGGATTGAGGAATCTGTTGGTTCAGGTACCCCTCTTTAGAACCGAACCTCATATTGTGAACCTTAAGAGCCCACCATAGGTAGAGACACGCCAAATCCCTAGTGGTCACTAGGATAATTGTTCTGTGTCTGTTTATTTATCTTGTACTAACGTGTTTTCTTCTGTTTTGATTGCATCGCATTGCATCATCAGAAGAAACGAGGTGTTGATTAACATTTGATTACTAAATAGAGGAGTTTTTTCATAAGGAAATAAATTTCTTGATAAAGTGGATTATAATATGGTTGCTCAAATATAGTCCAAATAAACAACGAGAGAAGACGTATAGTCCGCGGAAGAATACAAGACTTTGCCCGATGGTTCAAGCCAACAAGGATTATTCAAGAGTCGTCACGTCTTGACTTTCTTAAAGAAACTTATGGACACCGTGGAGGATAAGCGAGTGAAGAAGTACGGCCTGAACCAAGCGACAAGAAGCTAGAAGAGGCATCTATGAAGAAAGTTCACGAGACATGACCATAACCATCTGATAAGACGAAAAAGATTGGTGTTTTCACTTGGATTATGAGGACAAAACCGTATATGCAATCCATTTTATGTAAAGAGCTTCATTTTCTAGAAAAGTTCTTCTAATGGAATCGAATTCATGATCAAACACCTCTCTTTCTTTTTACATTCATACCATACATTTGCATTGCATGGCATATGGCAGCATCATATCACCCTAATCATTCACTAAGACTAAAATCGTATCATCCACAGTTGCAACACTTCGAATCTGAAATCACGTCATCCTTAAAGGACACGGCTAAGAGCTAGAGCCATGGATACAGAACTCAACAAAAGAATCCAAAGAATGGAAAGAATCCAGAGAGAGTTGCAAGAGCAGTTGACCAAATCGCAGCAAGAAGCAAGGGATCTGATGGTAAGATCCCGAGAGAAATTGCTCGAGCAGAAGGATCAAATGGCCAAAATGATGGAGATGATGGTAGCTCTGGTCAAAGGAAAAGGACCCGCGCAGAGTCCTGACATCACAGAGCCCCGGTCAAGAGTCAATCAGGATTCGCTCTATCCCTCGGAATTCACTCCGTCTCATGCCCATGCAACACAAAGAGGGTATCCTCAAGTGGAACCGGTAGGCCTAGAGCCACGACCTGCACCATCTGCTCATCTAGGGCAATGTATATTTGTATCAAACTCCGGAGATAATTCTGCTAACCCAATGGTTCCAGATTTGGATGCCCCGGTTGAAATAGTCAGGTTGAAAATGGAAGATCGTGATGCTCAGGACAAGTATAAGAGTCTGGAAGAAAGACTCCAGGTGGTAGAAGGTACCGAAGTCTTCTCTGCACTAAGTGCCAAAGAGCTCAGTTTGGTGCCCGATCTGGTTCTACCTCAGAAATTTAAAGTGCCAGAGTTTGAAAAATATGATGGAACGAGGTGTCGAAAGGCACATCTTACCATGTTTTGTCGAAAGATGGCCGGTTATGTGAATGAAGACAAATTATTAATTCACTATTTTCAAGATAGCTTGGTTGGATCAGCCCTTCGATGGTATAATCAACTCAGCAGAGAGAGGATCCGATCATGGAAGGACCTAGCATCAGCATTCTGTGAACAGTACAAGCATATCTACGATATGGCGCCTGATCGACTAACGCTGCAGATGATGGAAAAGAAGCCAACAGAGACTTTTAGACAATACGCTTAAAGGTGGAAGGATATCTCGGCCCAAGTAGAACCCCCACTAACTAAGACTGAGATAACAGTCCTCTTTATCAACACTTTAAAAGCGCCATTTTATGACAAGCTGGTGGGGAATGCCACAAAAGACTTTGCCGATATCGTAATGTCTGGGGAACTCATCGAGAATGCCATAAAGAGTGGAAAAATAGATACAAGAGAAAGTGTCAAAAGGTCAAACTCGAGAAATATGGAAAATGAAGTGAACAACTTGAGCAAGCGTTCCAAGTCAGTCTCTACAGGTCAACCGAGGGCTGTAACCACTGGTCATCAGGGATCATCAAGTCAAGAATCCAATGCAAATCGTCTCCAGTTTACACCAATTCCAATGACATATGGGGAGTTGTATCAAAGCCTGTTTGATACACATAGGGTGGCTCCTCACTACATGAAACCAGTGCAACCCCCATACCCCAAATGGTATGATTCGAACAATGCGAGTATCACGCGGGAATAACGGGTCACTCAACTGATAACTGCATTGCATTCAAGAAATTGGTGGAGAGGCTTATTAAAATAGGGGTTTTGAAGTTTGATGAGTCGACCGGGGCAATAATTTGCGATAATTGAAGGAGGGGGCAAGAGAGTCTCAATTCCTTAAAGAAGTTATCAGAAGCCTAGAAGTCAGAACGCTAATGACACATTCGAAAGGAAAATGGGGGCATAAAACTTTCCGAAGCCTTACACACTTGGGAGTGTTTTGAGCAATAGGACTGTGGAAGAAACCTGCATTTTTAGCTAATCTAGAGTAATATTCAAAACATGCTTGTTGCTTTAAGCCTAGAGGCAACAAGATTCTTTTTTTTTTGAAATAGGCTTGTTTCCAGAATTGTTATTTCAATAAAATACATCTTTATTTTCACTCTTCGCATTTCATACTCTACATCGTTTCATTTTCATATCATACTTTTAATTTTCTACCTTCATACCCACAATGGGTCCCCCAGATATCAATGACATGAGCGACGCTGTTACCGACTCTCTTTTTAACGAGATATGTGTCTAAAGAGATTGGAGGACTGTGGAGATGGCAGAGGCTACAACTTATTTCCTAAATTGATCCTATCCTACGATGTGTCAACAAACATTACAAGGGAGATGAAGATGGAAGCTTATCTTGCCGCAGGAACAAGGTAAGGAATCATTGAGTTATCTCCAAGAGTTCAAAGATATTTTCATATGATCACGTTAAGACACGCCTGGACTACTAAGGCACAGTATGCTGTCCAAGCTAAGGAAGTCACAGAAGAAGTCCATAAGGATATTTGAAGATCACATGCTAATGGTTCTACCCTGACTAAGCCAATCAAGAGGTTCGAGCTACTGGTCTACCCAGAAAGGAGAATCGCATCAAACGCCAAATCGAGGAGGATAGAACTTATGTGCCTCTTCCATTTTTTCTACACATGGGGCATGGACGTTATCAAGCTAATCTCCTCGAAAACTTCTGGTCCACATCAATTCATTTTTGTGGACGTCGATCTCTTCACTAAGAGGGTGAGGGTCACTTCATGCGCCAATATTACAAAGTCGATAGTCATTGGACCGAAAAAAAAAAGAAAAAAGAAAAAATATTAACAAAAATGGCAAAAAGATCATATTTAACCGCATAATGTCAAAAGTTTGCGGTCTTTCCAAAGATCAAGTGCCACGTCATATCGCTCAAAAAAGAAGAAGAAGAGGGGCAACAAAACAAGGGTTGTTAAGAATTGGCAGTTACGTTTACCCTCTATGCTCATTAAAAGTCGGCCAGGACCTCTGCTGGGGCAACCCCTTCCTCATTAGGTTTTGCCTAGTGAAGTCAAAATCCTCTGTTCCCTAGGCACGGGCCGAGCCAAGATTGGATAAGGCGGAATGGATCCAATTCTGATCTGATCAAGTGAATTTGAAGAGAAAATGTTGAGAGCTATCTGTCACGATCAAGATGAAGCAAGTTTACAACAAAAAGGATCGCCTTCGAAAAGTTCACGATAGGGCTTTGAAAGAAAAATCCTCTCATGCAAAAAAAACTTCGGAAGAAAGTAAATGTCAAACTGGGAAAGACCTCATGCAGCAAAGTAGGCCTGTTCTATGGAAGCATGGATGTTGACAGTGATGGATGGCAAGGCCTGTCCAATTCAATAAATTCAGATTCGACTTAGAAAAGGGGAATCAAAAAAAATCAAAAAAATAAAAAAAAAAGGAGGGGAGAGGCCAAAAGCAAAAACCCGCAAAGGGCGATTTGAGACCAAGGTGGGTTTGAGTTGAAAACCCGAAAAGGGCAGCTCAAATTTTGATAAAAAATGGGGCATACAGTAGTCCTGCTACGCTTGAAGTAACAATGAAGAGGAATGTTACACTTAGGGCATTGACAAAGTACTACGGATCCCCTAAACGCATATTGAATTTAATGGCCATCAAGAAGTTTGAACAGAGAAGCTCAAGCTGCGATATCTAGGGCACCTAGTTTTCATTTTACCCATTTTGAGTCTGCTATCTTTGTCTTTTCAAAACACACTCTAAATAAACTTGATTCTTCATTGCATTTTCGAACTATGCTCCAATAAATTTCCATTTCATCCATCATCATGGCCCTTTTAGAGCATTTTGCATTGAAATAACGATTATTGGACTAATAATACTTTCACGAAAGGAGTTTCACATATTACTCTAGAAACCTCTAAACAATACAGGAGTCTGAAATAGGATTATTGCTTAAGATTCACCAAGCTTAAGGGCTGGAAATATCTGAGTCCAAATTAAGGTTATCACTTCGGATTTTTGCCAAAAATGGTGATTGAACAAAATGACAAAGTACCGCGTCAGTGATACAATCCTGACGAAAAATGGGCATCGTTAACCCGAGTGCAAAACCACAATTATTCTCGAAAGGAAATGACATTCTGCATTCGTGCGAACATTATGCATATACGTCTGGTTGGGTCACCTAAAAGGTAATCGTTAGAGGGAAGCTGATACAGATCCTGTACCTTTGAGTAACAAGAGGGTGGGTTGAAGAAGAGGCAGATCCTATGTTTTAGAGTCGCAGTGGGATGAGTGGAGGATATTCAAATCCTATACCCCCAGGTCACAATGAGATGAACCCTGAAGCTACAGTGGGGCAAAATGGTGATATACAAGAAATGTAGGTTACTCGTAAAGCTTGAGGACAGGTACAAAACCTGAAAGGAAAGTCAAGAATCGAAATAGTGAATACAGGTCATCATGAAAGTCGTGACGAAGAAAAGATACATGGCAAACAAACCAAGGGCGCACGGCATAATCATGTAGGTGTAAAAGTATTAAAGACAAACACGCGCATATCATGATAACATCACGCATGACACATACAGGTACACTAGTAAAGCAAAAAGTTTTGACGATAACTATACCTAACCAAGGAGAAAGAAGGCATCTGAGTTCCACTAAATGATACGTTTTCGATTTCTGTTTTCAAAAATCAACTCATAATACGAGAAGTGAATTGAGCCTCGGGTTACGCACGCTGAGATATTTTTAATTTCTGTTTTTCAATTTCCGTTAAAATCAACTCGTAATGCGAAAAGTGAGTTGAGCCTCGGGTCACGCACTCTGAGGTATTTCTCATTTCTGTTTTTCAATTTCTGCTAAAATCAACTCATAATACGAGAGGTTAGTTGAGCCTCAGGATACGCTGAGGTATATTTAATTTCTGTTAAAAGTAGATTTTGCCTTCCTAAGCGAAGCAAATCGAGCATAGCAGATTTTGCCTTCCTAAGCAAAGCAGATCAATGATAGTAGATTTTACCTTCCTAAGCGAAGTAGATCGAGCATAGCAGATCTTGCCTTCCTAAGCAAAGCAAATCGAGCATGACAGATCTTGCCTTCCTAAGCGAAGCTGATCAAAGATAATAGATTTTGCCTTCCTAAGCGAAGCAGATCGAGCATAGCAGATCTTGCCTTCCTAAACAAAGCAGGCCGAGGTATTTGTAATTGTTGCCTTTCAATTTCTGTTCAAAAATCAACTCATAATACAAGAGGTGAGTTGAGCCTCGGGGCACGCCGAGGTATTTTTAATTGCTGTTTTTCAATTTCTGTTCAAAAATCAACTCACAATACGAGAGTCGAGATGAGCCTTGGGACATGCCAAGGCGTTTTTAATATCTATTTTAAATTTCTTTTTTTTAAAAAAAAAAGGTAAAAAGTCAACTCATATGGCGAGAATAAGGAAGCAGTTTGGAAAGTTCAGATTTCATTGAAGTCTCAATGGAGCAATTAGTAGATCGAAGCTACAAATCTCTCCGTATCCTGAAGACATATTGGTTCAAGGTAAAATAAACAAGACTGAGGAAAAGCGAATTGAAGCTACGGGTCATGTCTCGCAGAAACAGCGGTGGAATGGATCAAAGCAACAGGTTACTGTAGAGTTTGAAGATGTTTAGGGAAGACGAGGACCAATAAGTCAAGGTTTGACCAAGACCGGGCAAAATTGGTTCTTCTGTTGTCTTTGCTCTATTCTCGTTTCGTGACAATGAGCAAAGAAGGGCAGCTGTAATAACCAATTTTGGCCTGGGCCTGTCAGAAACAACCAAGGCCCAAAACCATTAAAAACCCAACAGAAAATCTATCAAACAGCCCATTTTAACCTTGATTTTACAAACCCAAAATTAAGCCCAAAAATAATAAGAAACAATCCATTTGAATGTCCAATTACAAAACCAATTAGACAAGCCCATTAGCCAAAATAAAAGCCATTTAAAAACCAATAATAAATAATAAATAAGGTCCAAAAACAATGTCCATTTACAAAAGACCCACTAAGCCCAATTTACCCATTACAATAGACCCAATTACAGACCCCTGAAACCCAAACCCAAAGCCCAGTTAACCCAATTGCAAACCAGCCCCAACAAGCCCAAATGCCTAGAAACCCAAGCCCATTTAGCCCAAAACGTTTTAGCCAACAAAGAACCCTAGCCCCCAATGTGCGCCGCAACCCACAATGCCATTCCCTCTGCCTTTGGTCTCTGTTCCCCACGCCTGCAGCTTCCCATGCGCCTCAGTCCCCGGCAGCACACCTCGCCCATATCCTGCAAAAACGACTGACAAACAGAGAAACAACGGAGCAGAGAAGTATGGAATAAAATAGTTGAATAAATAAATAGTTGTATCCTTCGGCTATAAAGCCCTTCAAAATCAATGTAAAAAAGGGAGGGCATTCGGAGATCAAAGAAAACGATCAGCAAATAATAAAAAAAAAACATTGAAAGGTTGATTTCTTTTCGATTATTATTTGCGGTTGTTATTTTTTTTCATTTCAGATCTTTATAAATAAATAATAAAGAAAAGAAAGAGGGCCTTACCTGAGCCGCCGGAGGCGCGTTTTGGGACCCCTCCCTTCCCCGTCGCCATGGCCGAAAGCAAGAAAAGGGGCTTTTCATCTCGAGTTTCGAGGATAAGGCTCGGCCCCCTGCCAAGATCCGGAGCAGGACCCAAAAGTCCATCTGCACGCATCGTCGACCACCGAACTGGTAGTAGTGATCGGCCAGAGAAATCCCTATTAATCGGGGAGGCCGAGAGAGGAGAGGAAATGGATAAAAAAAATGGCTTGAGAGGCTGCTGCTTCAAATTTTAGGGTTTTGATATTTTTTAGAAGGCCTTATATGTGTTTCAATAAAGCGGCGTCATTAGAGTGCTACGCATTTTCCCTGAAAAAGGGGTATTTGCGCGTTGGGTCCCCTCCTTTTATAGCGCAGGTTAATCAAGTCCATTTTGCATTTTCTTTTTCTTGCAATTTCGCCCTGGCATTTTACCTCATTTTTAAAGTGATCCGCGCCTTAGCCAAGTGAAACGCCGCGCATTATGGACTTGGGTTATTTACCCATTTGGTCCCCGTGAGTTTATGCGCACGACGTGGTGGTCCTTGTTCCCTACTTTCGATTTATTGCAATTTTTGTCCCTTGATTTTTACTCTGATTTCAACATAGTTCTTGATTTGCTTAATAAATTTATTTATTTATTTTATTATTGTTATTATTATTATTACTATTATTTTATTTAGCTTAATATTATTTCTTTTGCATAGTATTTTATTCATTATATTTTTAAAATTTCTATATCATATAATATCATGTTATGTTATGCGTTATTTCTAAATTTTTTTTTTAAAATTTAGTTACATTGTCTAATCTATTTTATTTATATTGTTTATCTTATATATGTAATCTTTTGGTTAATGTATTATACGTGTATATATATACATTTATTTATCATTCATTATCGTATTCTGCTTAATATTATTTTCATAAATTAGTTATTAGGTTACATATCTTTACACATTGTATAATATTAGATTATACCATATTTTTATATAATACATATATATATATTGAAAAACATGTTTTATTTTTATTGTTTATGTTGTTATATATTTCTATTTAAAACCATCATATACCATTTTCATTTTATACATTGTTTATACTGTTTATATTACATTTGTGTCTCTTTATCTATCACTTAAACTTGCATGAACGTGTCCATATTTGTTCTTATTGTTTATTGTATTGGTTTATACTTCATCATATATTTGTAATTGTTTTAGTATATGGAATTATTATTTGTCGTATTTCTTATTATTATTTCTTTATTGCCTATTTGAAATGTTAGTATATTATAATTGTTTCTAATACTTAGGTTCGATAATGACTAATGCAATATCGTCACATAGATTATGGTTTAAAATAAAAAATGCATTTTTACAAAATTAACATTTTATTTAAAAGTTTCCAAAGAAATAAGGCAATATTCGTGTGTTTAAAAGTTCGAAAGATCACATCCTAACGTGCTAGGTGTTGATTTTTCTGTTCGACTAAATATTCAAATACCCTTCTTCACGCGATTTGAAGATCAAAGATGATCTCGACGTCAGAGTATAAAGGCGTCATATCCTAACGTGCTGGGTATGACAATCTTATTCTTTTGAAACGAGTCAATTTTGAGATTCAATCCCAATTCAATTAACCCATTCTTTTAATTCTTTTTACCCTAATTATTTTCAAGTTTTCAGCATTGGGATATTGATCAATCAATTTGGTACCAATTTTGGGCGTTGCGAGGGTGCTAATCCTTCCTCGCACGTAACCGACTCCTGAACCCGTTTTCTCGAATGCTCGTAGACCAAAAGCTCTATTTTAACAAACTAAAATGTTTTTTTTATTAAAACAAGGTGATCCGATCACACCTCGAATAAAAGATCGGTGGCGACTCCATATTTTTAAGGTCGATTCCCGTTTTTAAAAAAAATGGTTACGACACATCTCGTATCCAATGGTACCTCACATCAATATGCTTAGATCTAGCATGAAAAGTTGATTTCTTACCAAGATGAATAGCACTCTGGCTATCACAATACAGGACATATTTCGCCTGAGTAAAACCAAGCTCATGCATAAACTTCTTCATCCAAAGCATCTCTTTGCATGCTTCGGTTGCTATAATGAACTTTGATTTGATGGTGGACAATGCAACACACTTTTGCAATCTCGATTGCCATGCCACAGCTCCCCCTACATAAGTGATCAAGTAACCTGAAGTAGATCTCCTCGAGTCAATATCTCCGGCCATGTCTGAATCTGTATACCCAACAAGAACAGGTTTCTCATTGTTGAAACAAAGTTTCATGTTGGAAGTGCCACGAAAATATTTCATAATCCACTTCAGTGCATTCTAATGCTCTCTGCCTGGATTAGAAAGAAAATGGCTAACTGTACCAACGGCATAAGCCAAGTCTGGTCTCGTGCAAACCATTGCATACATCAAACTCCCCACGGTTGAAGAGTAAGGAATTTTCTGCATCTCTTCCTTCTCCTTTTCCGTGGAAGGACTATGCTTAACACTCAATCTGAAGTGCGTAGCAAATGGAGTGCTCACCGCTTTAGTTTTGTCCATGCTAAACCTTTGAAGTACTTTCTCGATGTACCTCTCTTGTGATAACCATAATTTCTTGGCCTTTTTATCACGTGTCAATTTTATGCCAAGAATTTGCTTTACTGGCCCCAATCCCTTCATTGCAACGGATTTGCTCAACTCTTGCTTCAACTTCTCAATTCTAGAAGCATTCTGATCAACAATAAGCATGTCATCAACATAGAGCAAAAGAATTATAAAATCATCAGTAGAGAATCTCTTAACAAACACATAATGATCAAAAGTAGTCTTCTTGTAGCCTTGCTCCCCCATAGCATACTCAAACTTCTTGTACCATTGCCTTGGAGCTTACTTCAAACCATACAAGCTCTTCCTCAATCTGCACACATATTCCTCTTTCCCTTGTGCAACAAACCCCTCTGGCTGCTCTATGTAAAGCTCTTCTTCCAAGTCACCATGAAGAAAAGCAGTTTTCACATCCGTTTGTTCAACCTCTAAGTCATAACAGGCTGCCAAACTCAGTATAGTTCTGATAGAGGACATCTTCACATCCGGAGAAAATATTTCTTCAAAATTAACCCCCTTTTTTTTGAGTATAGCCCTTGACGACCAATCTAGCCTTATATCGTGGAGATGAAGACATCTCTTCTTGCTTCAACCTGTAAACCCACCGATTCTTTAAGGCTCTTTTACCCTTAGGAAATTTTACCAACTCAAAGGTATGGTTCTCATGCAAGGATTGAAGTTCATCATTCATCGCTTCAACCCACTGATCTTTGCATTCACTCTCCATAGCCTCTTCATAACATCCAAGTTCTCCCTCGTCAATCAAAAGAACATATTCATCATAAGAATAACTGACAGAAGATCATCGATCTCTAGAAGACCTTCGAAGTGGAACTGCTGGTGGAGCTATAGGTGCTTGTTGTTGATCATTCACAACATCATCCATTGGAGTATCAAAGTCACCTATATCCTGATGGTCATCAGTAACATCACCATGCACATCATCCTGTATAGGACCTAGTAAAAAGTTTAGGGGAACTGTATTCACATCGATCAAATCACCACTGTCTTGTGAATTCACTTTCTTCGTCTTATTAATGTCATCAATGGTTTGATCCTCAATGAAGATAACATCTCTGCTTCTCACAAGTTTCTTCTGAACTGGATCATAAAGTCTATAACCAAACTCACCATCTAGACCATAACTAATTAAAATGCATTGTCGAGTCTTGGTATCCAACTTGGATCTTTCATCCTTTGGAATATGAATAAATGCTTTACAACCGAACACACGTAGATGATCATATGACACGTCTTTGCCAAACCAAACTCTATCTGGCACATCACCTCGTAAAGGAACACTAGGGGACAAATTTATCACATGTCTCACTGTATTCAAAGCTTCAGCCTAAAATGATCTTGGCAGCTTTGCTTCTAACAACAAACATCTGACTCTCTCAATCAATGTTCGATTCATTCTTTTAGCTAACCCATTTAACTGTGGAGTCTTTGGTGGTGTTCTTTGATGTCTGATTCCCTATCGCAGACAATACTCATGAAACGGCCCTGTGTACTCGCCACCATTATCAGTACGAATGCACTTCAACTTCTTCCCTGTTTCCCTTTCAACTGATGCTTGAAACTATTTAAACACCTCAAAGACTTAATTTTTAGACTTCAAAGTGTAAACCCATAGCTTTCTTGAACAGTCATCAATGAAAGTCACAAAATAAAGTGCACCGCCATGTAACCTTACTTTTATCAGACCACAAACATCTGAATGGACCAACTCTAGCAACTCTGATCTTCTGTGAGGAGGACGGCTTCTAAATAAAACTCTTCTCTGCTTTTCTGCTAGACAATGAGCACAATTCTTCAGTGTAGCATTCTTCAAACCCGAAAGTTGATTCTTATTCGCTAAACAGTTAAGCCCTTTCTCACTTATGTGACTGAGTCGTTTACACCACAACTCAGTTGAGCTGTCATTCACTGTCGCATTCACAATCTCTCGAGAAGCTGAAGCTTGCATCAAGTATAAATTTGAGCTCTTCTTTTCTCGAGCCACAACCAAGGAGCCTTTAGTCAGCTTCCACTACATTTCACTGAAAGTGTTACAGAATCCCTCATCATCAAGATTTCCTGCAGAAATCAAATTCAAACAGATATCCGGTGCATGTCTGACATCCTTGAAAGTTAACTTTGTTCCATTGTTACTCACCAAGCTAACGTATCCCATACCGATAACCGAAACCAAACCGGCATTACCCATCTTCAATACCCCAAAAACATCATGAGTATGAGATGTGAAGAAATCCTTCCTCGACGTGACATGAAGTGATGCATCAGTATCAATACCCAACTAGTCTCGTCACATGCTAGGTTGAACAAATTCTCATCACAAATGACCAACAGATCTTCATGAGTAACAGTAGCAGCACGCTCGGATTTTTCATCATCATTTCGATCGTGTTTATCACCACCACCTTTGTTCTCTTTCTTCCACTTGAAGCAATATTTCTTGATATGGCCTTTCTTACCACAATGATGGCACTCAAGATTTGTAACATCCTAAATTAGGGGTTGTTTGTAATTTAAATATTTTCCCATTTGTGTGCTTGAAGAATTAAATTCTATGATTATTTGACATGTTTTAGGATCTAGAAATAACCCCGAGCTAGGCCTGACTTAGATCTAAAAATTTCTTTTTAAGTATCTAAAAGAAAGGAGCTAGGAGATAGGGGTTAAGTAAAATTTAGGGAGAAGCATGACACAAAGAATTAATTGGCTAAGTGGCTTCTATGCGCCACTTAGGATTTGAAGGTGAGGATGGGCGCAAGTTCGAATGGATGGGGGAGCTTTTCGCGTTTTATTTTTTTAGCATATTCGGTGATGGGATTAGGTGGGAAGGCTTTAAAATTTAATGGTGGGGTTTTATGACAAGAAAGTCAGCTTGGTGGAGTGGCTTGGGGCGCCACTTGAGGGTCTTGGCAAAGGGACTCAAGTTCGAGCCATGAAGGAAGCGCCTGGTGTGTTTTATTTTTGTTTTGGGCGAGCTAAGGAAGGAGGCTCTAAAAGAATATGGTGGGAGTCCATGACATAAAGAGAATAGCAGCAGAGTGGCGTGGGGGGCGCATCTTGCAGCAAGGGACCTAGTTGGTCCTAGGTTCGAGTAGCTGGAGCGGGATTTTGCGTTTTAATTTTTACATGCGATGCTGGGCTTAAGTTGGAAGGCCTTAAAGATTAAATGGTGGGGTTATTTGACATGAAAGTCAAATGGGAAAGATGGCAAGGGGAGTTGTAGGGGGCTGCGTTAGTGAGGTCGCGGGTTCGATTCAAAGGAACTGCATTGGTGTTTTTATTTTTTTTTTTCAAGTTGGCGTGAGTGGCCTGCACATGGAGTTTAAATTAGAAGATAAGGATAAGCTTAAGTAATTGTTTTTTATTTAGAAATCGGCTGGAGTCGGGGGATAGCTATTAATTTATTTTTTTATTTTATTTTATTTTAAAGAAGTGATAATGGATTAAATGGGATATTAGCAAGGATAATTGATGTTTTTGTTTTTATTCATTTGAATATGTGGCCTAGAGTGAATTAAGGAAATTGATTGAATTTTAAACTCTTCAAGGAAGAGTGGACGGCAAGCATAGGGGTAGGGGAGGCCGAATTCTTGTAGTCTTTTCTTGATAATTTCGGCTAGCATCTCTTTTGTTTCATTCTTTCTTTAACCTTTCTTCAAAAACCGAAAATACTCTCCCTTAAATTTTCTTTTCTCTTCTCAACTCCCTTGATCGAACCTCCTTTTCCATTTCTTCTTCATCTTCTCTTTTCACTCCAGCCGAACCTTGATTTATTGTGACAATCAACCATAGCCGAATTCCCTTTTTCCTCTTCTTGCTTTGGCCGAATATTCAACAAAGGTGTTCTCCTCTGTCTATTTCTCCAATCGGTTCTAAGGTGCTCCAGGATTCTGAAATCTTCAAACCAAGCCTTCATTCGTTATCAATCGATTGGTAAGTGTGGTAAGGATCGATTTTCATAGATTAAACTTTTAAGTATTCAAAGCCGAAGGCTATTAACTTTATTGATGGCCGATTGTAGGAAGTGAAGTGGAACCGCATATCGTGTGTCGAAGTTAGTAGTCAAAAACGTTTGGGTAAGGTTTTGGGTTCACAAGGAACCCTTTTCAATTATTTTGGTTTGGCCGAATAGGCCATGGCACTAACCTAGTGTTTGGCCGAATATAGGAGCAGGAAGTCTAGGGTGCCGATTGGGTTCTTCGGGATTTAGAATGACCGTTGGTGACAGGTGTGTACATACACACTTTATAATTAGTTAACGTGCTATATGTTGTGTATGCTAAATTTGGTTTATGTAGTGTTGGATTTAATACCATAACGGTATAAGCGATGACTCGAGTAAGACCACTGTCGAGATGAGTTTACTATTAGATGCTTTTGGGAAGCATGGCATATTTAATATATGTGATTTAAATATACATTGGCATGAATTCTATTATATATTATGGACTGATATAGGTTAACCGAGTGGAGGGGGAAGTGATATTCGTGTCGACGGACACCAGTGGTTGGGTACCACATTGTGACTTCGGTCACCAGAGGTTTGGCACCTCCAGAGGTTTGGCACCTCATAGCATCCCGTCCCAGTGGCTTAGCACCACAGTGGGTTGGCCCCACTGACGATATTAAGGGATTGACGCCAGTGATTTGGTATCACACGATAGGTTGGCCCCATCATTCGATTTGTGTCTTCGGACACCAGAGGTTTGGCACCTCCAGTGATTTGGTATCACAATTGTGACTTTAAGTCACCAGTGGTTTGGCACCACCAGTGGTTTGGTACCACACAGGGTAGAGAAAGGCGTTTGGATGGCTAGGTTGGGTGTATGACTTAGTGCACGTTAATTGTTATAAATTGTGTATGTCGTGGCATTAAACCGGGGGAAGGGTTACATACTGAGTCTTGGTGACTCACCTTCTCCTTTATTTTTTTCAAGTGACACGTAGATCGCGGATATGGAGCCGGATGGACTCGAGGTGGCCATGCGGTAGACATTTGATTTAAACGAAACTTTAAATTTTAATTTATTATACTTTATTGTCGGTTTTGTTTTAATCAAGTTGTAATAAGGCCTCCTAGAATTATTTTATTATTGTTACATGCTTTGAATATTTGTTTTAAACTGTTTAGTTACGTTATAAATGAGTTCACATGTTTTTCCAAATCAAACGTAAAATGTTTTAAAATGCCATCGGGCACGTTTGAAATTTATAAACAACCCGACTTAATAAATATTTCTAAAACAGCACTAAGTATGGTTTTTAACAAGAGACTTGAAAACACAAGGTTTTCGACAAAACTTAAAACGGTTTTCAAAAAAAAGATTTCAAAATGTTTTCTCGGTAGCAAACCAAATTCGGTCGTAATGTTTGGGCCGGGTTTGGGGTGTTACAAATTGGTATCAGAGCCCAGTTCAAAGCTCGGCTGTGGGGGCCCAAGGACCAAAAATATTTTGGTAGGCTTTCTGAAAAACTTTTTGAGCAGCATGGCACCGAGTCTTCGGTACCAATCCGCCCAGGTAAGTACTTCTCACCTTTGTATGAATTATTTTCTGTAGAAGGGTAGAAAGCATGGAACGTAGATAGTAATAAGTACTTTAAACTTTAGGACTAGTTTACCCCAAACAAAGACATAAGACTTTAAATGCCTAATTAAAATGGACACAGGACTAAGTCGCGAGAGTTAGGGTGTGGTAACCTTGGTGCGCATGTCTAGGATTGGATCCGGAAGAGCCTGGTATTTAAGCAGTCCTCGTGACTCACCTCCTCTTCGCGGGAATCCTACCTGGTGCGTAGCTTCGGTTCACCCCAACCAAGAGGACTCGGTCATAGGCTAAACACAATAAAACCCGAAAGGGAACTAGCCATGTTTGTGAAAAAGACGAAAAACAACAAAACCCTAGTTTTCAAAACTCTTAAAATTACTCTTTTAAATTTGTGAAAAAAATTATTTTTACAACTTTTTTAGAAAAACTCCTGATTTGTAAAAATTACAAAAATGCCCTTAGGGGGTAAAATTACCAAAATGCCCTTGTCTCATAAAATGCCAACTACTCAATGGTTTTGCCCAAAATATCATTATTTTATAAAAATTCAAAAACTTTACTTCGCCATTATAAAAAATACCTTGGTTTTGGAAAAAATTACGGAAATGCCCTCAAACTCGCAAAATTACCAAAATGACCCTGATTTCTAAAATTGTTGCAGCCTCATCGTTTTAAAAACGGAAACTCTCAAAAAGAACCCTCACAGTTTTACGATTGTTAAAATACCCCTGGGATAAAAACAAAACAGAAATGTCCGAAGAGTGAATAAGTATGGAAGGTATTAGGGAATGGATGTTCTTCTATGTGTGAACTAGGATAGAGGACTTAAAACTTTGTTTGATTGAAAGAATCCCTACTAAACTTTTCATAAAATTTCTTCTCGAATAACCAAGTGAAACAGGTACTAATCCATAAAAATTTCTTAATCAGATTAAAGCACGATAGTTATAATGAGTTCTAGAGGACGTGGCCGACGTGGACGCGGTAGAAGAAGGATGACCGTGTCTGAACCCGTTAGGTCGGGTCAGGGTTCTGAAAATGAAGTACCACCGCCACCACCACCTCCGACTTTTGGAGCTGAGGAGCCGGATCAGGCGGGAGGTGAGGCAGTATCGCAAGCTGTGTTGCGAGTCCTTGAGTTGGTGGCTGGGGCTAGTGGAAATTTGGGAGCTCGAAAATCTGTTCCCAAGCGACTCCGGTCTAACGGAGCTGAGGTATTCCGGGTGTGTCGGGAGTAGCACCCAGTGCAGCTGAATATTGGTTAGAATCAACTGAAAGGATCATGGACGATCTCGATTTGACAAATGAGGAGAAGCTGAAAGGAGCAGTGTCGCTTCTAAAGGATGAGGCATATCAGTGGTGGCTCACGGTCCGGGATGGTGCCACGGCAGATGATCTTACGTGGGATTACTTCAAAGTGCCGCCGTAAGAAGTATGTGGGCACAAACTACACGGATGCTCGAGGAAAGCTTTTTTTAGGATTGGTGCAAGGAACTAAGTCAGTGTCGGAATATGAGGCGAAATTCTTAAGGCTGAGTAGATATGCTAGAGGTATCGTGGCTACTGAACATGAGCGTTGTGTCCGTTTTGAGGACGGGCTTAGAGATGATTTGAGGGTGATTGATTGCTACACGCGCGAGTTCGGGAGTTTTCGTCTCTAGTGGAAAAGGCTAAGGTAGCCAGAAGGGATCAAGGAGTCCGTAAGACAGAATCACTAAAAGAATAAATAGAAGAGAGGCTTTGGATCACCTGGATCGGGCAGTAATGTGGAGAAGAAGGCTAGATTTGGGGAATCAGAAAGAGCCACAAAGCCTGCTCAGTGGCCACCTCAGTGTGCTAGATGCGGGAAATCCCATTCGGGAGAATGTTTGGCGGAAAGTAGAGGGTGCTTTGAGTGTGGATCAATAGAGCACCGGGTAAGGGATTGTCCTTGGAAGCTAGCTAAGAATCAACCAGAGGGTCAGAACCGTACTCAGGTTAGAAATGAAGGACCACCGCAGAGGGGTCGAGGTGCAGCTAGAGGTAATGATAATGGTGACGGGCGTGGCTGAGGTGCTGAAGGTGCAAAGGCGAGGCAACCAAGGTTGGTTTATGCAGTTGGCCGTCGCGAGGAGGAAGATGTGCCAGATATGGCAACGGGTAAGTTTTCTTATTTCCGGAATACCCTCAATTATCTTGGTTGTGGTTACGTTAGTTCCCTCTTATGTAGCTAGTAAAGTGTATGGAACTTGGATTATGAACGTAAGAAATGTTTCGAGGAAGTATGATAGTTCTTTAAGATCAGAGTCCGTAACAGTAGCGTAGTGTGATGAGTTAAGGAAGCACGATTGGACGATAGTAAGTAATTTTGAGGACGAAATTATTTTAAGGGGGTAGAATTGTAACAGCCTAAATTAGGGGTTGTTTGTAATTTAAATATTTTCCCATGTGTGTGCTTGAAGAATTAAATTCTATGATTATTTGACATGTTTTAGGATCTAGAAATAACCCCGAGCTAGGCCTGACTTAGATCTAAAAATTTCTTTTTAAGTATCTAAAAGAAAGGAGCTAGGAGATAGGGGTTAAGAAGCTAGGAGATAGGGGTTAAGTAAAATTTAGGGAGAAGCATGACACAAAGAATTAATTGGCTAAGTGGCTTCTATGCGCCACTTAGGATTTGGAGGTGAGGATGGGCGCAAGTTCGAATGGATGGGGGAGCTTTTCGCGTTTTATTTTTTTAGCATATTCGGTGATGGGCTTAGGTGGGAAGGCTTTAAAATTTAATGGTGGGGTTTTATGACAAGAAAGTCGGCTTGGTGGAGTGGCAGGGTGCCACTTGAGGGTCTTGGCAAAGGGACTCAAGTTCGAGCCATGAGGAAGCGCTGGTGTGTTTTATTTTTGTTTTGGGCGAGCTAAGGAAGGAGGCTTTAAAAGAATATGGTGGGAGTCCATGACATAAAGAGAACAACATGCAGAGTGGCGTGGGGCGCATCTTGCGACAAGGGACCTAGTTGGTCCTAGGTTGAGTAGTAGTGGAGCGGGGTTTTTTGCGTTTTAATTTTTACATGCGATGCTGGGTTTAAGTTGGAAGGCCTTAAAGATTAAATGGTGGGGTTATTTGACATGAAAGTCAAATGGGAAAGATGGCAAGGGGCGTTGTAGGGGGCTGCGTTAGTGAGGTCGCGGGTTCGATTCAAAGGAACTGCATTGGTGTTTTTATTTTTTTTTTCAAGTTGGCGTGAGTGGCCTGCACATGGAGTTTAAATTAGAAGATAAGGATAAACTTAAGTAATTGTTTTTTATTTAGAAATCGGCTGGAGTGTGGGGATAGCTATTAATTTATTTTTTTATTTTATTTTATTTTAAAGAAGTGATAATGGATTAAATGGGATATTAGCAAGGATAATTGATGTTTTTGTTTTTATTCATTTGAATATGTGGCCTAGAGTGAATTATGGAAATTGATTGAATTTTAAACTCTTTAAGGAAGAGTGGACGGCAAGCATAGGGGTAGGGGAGGCCGCATTCTTGTAGTCTTTTCCTGATAATTTCGTCTAGCATCTCTTTTGTTTCATTCTTTCTTTAACCTTTCTTCAAAAACCGAAAATACTCTCCCTTAAATTTTCTTTTCTCTTCTCAACTCCCTTAACCGAACCTCTTTTTCCATTTCTTCGTCATCTTATCTTTTCACTCCAACCGAACCTTGATTTATTGTGATAATCAACCATAGCCGAATTTACTTTTTCCTCTTCTTGCTTTGGCTGAATATTCAACAAAGGTGTTCTCCTCTGTCTATTTCTCCAATCGGTTCTAAGGTGCTCTGGGATTCTGAGATCTTCAAACCAAGCCTTCATTCGTTATCAATCGGTTGGTAAGTGTGGTAAGGATCAATTTTCATAGATTAAACTTTTAAGTATTCAAAGCCGAAGGCTATTAACTTTAACGATGGCCGATTGTAGGAAGTGAAGTGGAACCGCATATCGTGTGCCGAAGTTAGTACTCAAAAACATTTGGATAAGGTTTTGGGTTCAAAAGGAACCCTTTTAAATTATTTTGGTTTGGCCGAATCGGCCATGGCACTAACCTAGTGTTTGGCCGAATATAGGAGCAAGAAGTCTAGGGTGCCGATTGGGTTCTTCGGGATTTAGAACGACCGTTGGTGATAGGTGTGTACATACACACTTTACAATTAGTTAAGGTGCTATATGTTGTGTATGCTAAATTTGGTTTATGTAGTGCTGGATTTAATACCATAACGGTATAAGCGATGACTCAGGTAAGACCCTGTCAGTATGAGTTTACTATTAGATGCTTTTGGGAAGCATGGCATATTTAATATATGTGATTTAAATATACATTGGCATGAATTCTATTATATATTATGGACTGATATGGGTTAACCGAGTGGAGGGGGAAGTGATATTCGTGTCGACGGACACCAGTGGTTGGGTACCACATTGTGACTTCGGTCACTAGAGGTTTGGCACCTCCAGAGGTTTGGCACCTCATAGCGTCCCGTCCCAGTGGCTTAGCACCACAGTGGGTTGGCCCCACTGACGATATTAAGGGATTGACGCTAGTGATTTGGTATCACACGATGGGTTGGCCCCATCATTCGATTTGTGTCTTCGGACACTAGAGGTTTGGCACCTCCAGTGATTTGGTATCACAATTGTGACTTTAAGTCACCAGTGGTTTGGCACCACCAGTGGTTTGGTACCACACGGGGTAGAGAAAGGCGTTTGGATGGCTAGGTTGGGTGCATGACTTAGTGCACGTTAATTGTTATAAATTGTGTATGTCGTGGCATTAAACCGGGGGAAGGGTTACATACTGAGTCTTGGTGACTCACCTTCTCCTTTATTTTTTTCAGGTGACACGTAGATCGCGGATGTGGAGCCGGATGGACTCGAGGTGGCCATGCGGTGGACATTTGATTTAAACGAAACTTTAAATTTTAATTTATTATACCTTATTGTCGGTTTTGTTTTAATCAAGTTGTAATAAGGCCTCCTAGAATTATTTTATTATTGTTACATGCTTTGAATATTTGTTTTAAACTGTTTAATTACGTTATAAATGAGTTCACATGTTTTTCCAAATCAAACGTAAAATGTTTTAAAATGCCATCGGGCACGTTTGAAATCTATAAACAACCTGACTTAATAAATATTTCTAAAACAATACTAAGTATGGTTTTTAACATGAGACTTGAAAACACAAGGTTTTCGACAAAACTTAAAAAGGTTTTAAAAAAAAGATTTCAAAATGTTTTCTCGGTAGCAAACCAAATTTGGTCGTAATGTTTGGGCTGAGTTTGGGGTGTTACAAATTGGTATCAGAGCCCAGTTCAAAGCTCGGCTGTGGGGGCCCAAGGTCCAAAAATATTTTGGTAGGCTTTTTGAAAAACTTTTTGAGCAGCATGGCACCGAGTCTCCGGCACCAATTCGCCCAGGTAAGTACTTCTCACCTTTGTATGAATTATTTTCTGTAGAAGGGTAGAAAGCATGGAAGTAGATAGTAATAAGTACTTTAAACTTTAGGACTAGTTTACCCCAAACAAAGACATAAGACTTTAAATGCCTAATTAAACAGACCTAGGACCAAGTCGCCGAGTTAAGGTGTGGTAACCTTGGTGCGCATGTCTAGGATCGGATCCAGAAGAGCCTGGTATTTAAGCAGTCCTCGTGACTCACCTCCTCTTCGCGGGAATCCTACCTGGTGCGTAGCTTCGGTTCACCCCAACCAAGAGGACTCGGTCATAGGCTAAACACAATAAAACCCGAAAGGGAACTAGCCATGTTTGTGAAAAAGACGAAAAATAACAAAACCCTAGTTTTCAAAACTCTTAAAATTACTCTTTTAAATTTGTGAAAAAAATTATTTTTACAACTTTTTCCGAAAAACTCCCGATTTGTAAAAATTACAAAAATGCCCTTAGGGGTAAAATTACCAAAATGCCCTTGTCTCATAAAATGCCAACTACTCAACGGTTTTGCCCAAAATATCATTATTTTATAAAAATTCAAAAACTCTACTTCGCCATTATAAAAAATACCTTGGTTTTGGAAAAAATTACGGAAATGCCCTCAAACTCTTAAAATTACCAAAATGACCCCGATTTCTAAAATTGTCATGACCTTCATCGTTTTAAAAAGGAAACTCTCAAAAAGAACCTCACGCTTTTTACGATTGTTAAAATACCCCTAGGATAAAAACAAAACAGAAATGTCCGAAGAGTGAATAAGTATGGAAGGTATTAGGGAATGGATGTTCTTTTATGTGTGAACTAGGATAGAGGACTTAAAACTTTGTTTGATCGAAAGAATCCCTACTAAACTTTTCATAAAATTTCTTCGCGAATAACCAAGTGAAACAAGTACTAATCCATAAAAATTTCTTAATCAGATTAAAGCACGATAGTTAGAATGAGTTCTAGAGGACGTGGCCGACGTGGACGCGGTAGAGAAAGGATGACCGTGTCACGAACCCAGTTAGGTCGGGTCGGGTTACGAAAATGAAGTACCACCACACCACCACCACCTCCGACTTTTAGAGCTGAGGAACAGGATCAGACGGGAGGTGAGGCAGTATCGCAAGCTGTGTTGCGAGTCCTTGAGTTGGTGGCTGGGGCTAGTAGAAATTTGGGAGCTCGAAAATCTATTTCAGAAGCGACTCGGCCTAATGTGTTTGAGGTATTCCGGGGTGTGTCGGGAGTAGCACCCAGTGCAGCTGAATATTGGTTAGAATCAACTGAAAGGATCATGGACGATCTCGATCTGACAAATGAAGAGAAGCTGAAAGGAGTAGTGTCGCTTCTAAAGGATGAGGCATATCAGTGGTGGCTCACGGTCCGGGATGGTGCCACGGCAGATGATCTTACGTGGGATTACTTCAAAGCTACTTTTCAGAAGAAGTATGTGGGCACCAGCTACACGGATGCTCAGAGGAAAGCTTTTCTGAGATTGGTGCAAGGAACTAAGTCAGTGTCGGAATATGAGGCGAAATTCTTAAGGCTGAGTAGATATGCTAGAGGTATCGTGGCTACTGAACATGAGCGTTGTGTCCGTTTTGAGGACGGGCTTAGAGATGATTTGAGGCTGTTGATTGCTCCACAGCAGGTTCGGGAGTTTTCGTCTCTAGTGGAAAAGGCTAAGGTAGCCGAAGGGATCAAGGAGTCCGTAAGACAGAATCACGAAAAGAATAAATAGAAGAGAGGCTTTGGATCACCTGGATCGGGCAGTAATGTGGAGAAGAAGGCTAGATTTGGGGAATCAGAAAGAGCCACAAAGCCTGCTCAGTGGCCACCCCAGTGTGCTAGATGCGGGAAATCCCATTCGGGAGAATGTTTGGCGGGAAGTAGAGGGTGCTTTGAGTGTGGAGCAATGGAGCACCGGGTAAGGGATTGTCCTCAGAAGCTAGCTAAGAATCAACCAGAGGGTCAGAACCGTGCTCAGGTTAGAAATGAAGGACCACCGGAGAGGGGTCGAGGTGCAGCTAGAGGTACTGATAATGGTAACGGGCGTGGCCGAGGTGCTGAAGGTGCAGAGGCAAGGCACCAAGGTTGGTTTATGCAGTTGGCCGTCGCGAGGAAGAAGATGTGCCAGATATGACAACGGGTAAGTTTTCTTATTTCTGGAATACCCTCAATTATCTTGGTTGTGGTTACGTTAATTCGCTCTTATGTAGCCAGTAAAGTGTATGGAACTTGGATTATGAACGTAGGAAATGTTTCTAGGAAGTATGATAGTTCTTTAAGATCAGAGTGCGCAACAGTAGCGTAGTGTGATGAGTTAAGGAAGCACGATTGGACGATAGTAAGTAATTTCGAGGATGAAATTATTTTAAGGGGGTAGAAATTAGGGGTTGTTTGTAATTTAAATATTTTCCCATGTGTGTGCTTGAAGAATTAGATTCTATGATTATTTGACATGTTTTAGGATCTAGAAATAACCCTCAGCTAGGCCTGACTTAGATCTAAAAATTTCTTTTTAAGTATCTAAAAGAAAGGAGCTAGGAGATAGGGGTTAAGTAAAATTTAGGGAGAAGCATGACACAAAGAATTAATTAGCTAAGTGGCTTCTATGCGCCACTTAGGATTTGGAGGTGAGGATGGGCGCAAGTTCGAATGGATGTGGGAGCTTTTCGCGTTTTATTTTTTTAGCATATTCGGTGATGGGCTTAGGTGGGAAGGCTTTAAAATTTAATGGTGGGGTTTTATGACAAGAAAGTCAGCTTGGTGGAGTGGCTTGGGGCGCCACTTGAGGGTCTTGTCAAAGGGACTCAAGTTCGAGCCATGAGGGAAGCGCCTGGTGTGCTTTATTTTTGTTTTGGTCGAGCTAAGGAAGGAGGCTTTAAAAGAATATGGTGGGAGTCCATGACATAATGAGAACAAAGCAGCAGAGTGGCGTGGGGCGCATCTTGCGCACAAGGGATCTAGTTGGTCCTAGGTTCGAGTATTTGGGAGCGGTTTTTTGCGTTTTAATTTTTACATGCGATGCTGGGCTTAAGTTGGAAGGCCTTAAAGATTAAATGGTGGGGTTATTTGACATGAAAGTCAAATGGGAAAGGAGGCAAGGGGCGTTGTAGGGGGCTGCGTTAGTGAGGTCGCGGGTTCGATTCAAAGGAACTGCATTGGTGTTTTTATTTTTTTTTCAAGTTGGCGTGAGTGGCCTGCACATGGAGTTTAAATTAGAAGATATGGATAAGCTTAAGTAATTGTTTTTGATTTAGAAATCGGCTGGAGTGGGGGGATAGCTATTAATTTATTTTTTTATTTTATTTTAAAGAAGTGATAATGGATTAAATGGGATATTAGCAAGGATAATTGATGTTTTTGTTTTTATTCATTTGAATATGTTGCCTAGAGTGAATTAAGGAAATTGATTGAATTTTAAACTCTTCAAGGAAGAGTGGACGGCAAGCATAGGGGTAGGGAAGGCCGAATTCTTGTAGTCTTTTCTTGATAATTTCGGATAGCATCTCTTTTGTTTCATTCTTTCTTTAACCTTTCTTCAAAAACCGAAAATACTCTCCCTTAAATTTTCTTTTCTCTTCTCAACTCCCTTGACCGAACCTCTTTTTCCATTTCTTCTTCATCTTCTCTTTTCACTCCAACCGAACCTTGATTTATTGTGATAATCAACCATAGCCGAATTCCCTTTTTCCTCTTCTTGCTTTGGCCGAATATTCAACAAAGGTGTTCTCCTCTGTCTATTTCTCCAATCGGTTCTAAGGTGCTCCGGGATTCTGAGATCTTCAAACCAAGCCTTCATTCGTTATCAATCGGTTGGTAAGTGTGGTAAGGATCAATTTTCATAGATTAAACTTTTAAGTATTCAAAGCCGAAGGCTATTAACTTTAATGATGGCCGATTGTAGGAAGTGAAGTGGAGCCGCATATCGTGTGCCGAAGTTAGTATTCAAAAACGTTTGGGTAAGGTTTTGGGTTCAAAAGGAACCCTTTTCAATTATTTTGGTTTGGCCGAATAGGCCATGGCACTAACCTAGTGTTTGGCCGAATATAGGAGCAGGAAGTCTAGGGTGCCGATTGGGTTCTTCGGGATTTAGAACGACCGTTGGTGACAGGTGTGTACATACACACTTTATAATTAGTTAACGTGCTATATGTTGTGTATGCTAAATTTGGTTTATGTAGTGTTGGATTTAATACCATAACGCTATAAGCGATGACTCAGGTAAGACCCTTTCAGTATGAGTTTACTATTAGATGCTTTTGGGAAGCATGGCATATTTAATATATGTGATTTAAATATACATTGGCATGAATTCTATTATATATTATGGACTGATATGGGTTAACCGAGTGGAGGGGGAAGTGATATTCGTGTCGACGGACACCAGTGGTTGGGTACCACATTGTGACTTCGGTCACCAGAGGTTTGGCACCTCCAGAGGTTTGGCACCTCATAGCGTCCCGTCGGTGGCTTAGCACCACGATGGGTTGGCCCCACCGGCGATATTAAGGATTGAGCGCCGGTGATTTGGTATCACACGATGGGTTGGCCCCATCATTCGATTTGTGTCTTCAGACACCAGAGGTTTGGCACCTCCAGTGATTTGGTATCACAATTGTGACTTTAAGTCACCAGTGGTTTGGCACCACCAGTGGTTTGGTACCACACGGGATAGAGAAAGGCGTTTGGATGGCTAGGTTGGGTGCATGACTTAGTGCACGTTAATTGTTATAAATTGTGTATGTCGTGGCATTAAACCGGGGGAAGGGTTACATACTGAGTCTTGGTGACTCACCTTCTCCTTTATTTTTTTCAGGTGACACGTAGATCGCGGATGTGGAGCCGGATGGACTCGAGGTGGCTATGCGGTAGACATTTGATTTAAACGAAACTTTAAATTTTAATTTATTATACTTTATTGTCAATTTTGTTTTAATCAAGTTGTAATAAGGCCTCCTAGAATTATTTTATTATTGTTACATGCTTTGAATATTTGTTTTAAACTGTTTAATTACGTTATAAATGAGTTCACATGTTTTTCCAAATCAAACGTAAAATGTTTTAAAATGCCATCGGGCACGTTTGAAATTTATAAACAACCTGACTTAATAAATATTTCTAAAACAACACTAAGTATGGTTTTTAACAAGAGACTTGAAAACACAAGGTTTTCGACAAAACTTAAAACGGTTTTAAAAAAAAGATTTCAAAATGTTTTCTCGGTAGCAAACCAAATTCGGTCGTAATGTTTGGGCCGGGTTTGGGGTGTTACAAGATTCTTGTGTCTCGATCTTGACTTGCTTCGGCTTTTATCTCTACCCTTTCCATCTTTGTCTTTGTTCCTCCCCTGTTCTTGGTAACCAACACCTCGGACTGTGATGTAGAACCCTGAGATCTTCTTCTAACCTCTTCATTCAACACACCACTCTTAGCCAAATCCAAAGTAATAATACCCTTTGGGGTAGAATTAATGAGCAAAACCCGAAAGGTCTCCCAAGAGTCTGGTAGAGTAGCAAGCAACCAAAGCCCTAAAATCTCGTCATCAAATTTGACACCCATACCAAGCAACTGATTCATCACACTCTGAAATTCACTAACATGGTCAGCTATAGACTTTCCTTCTTTGTATTTCAACGCCATCATTTTCTTCAGCAAAAACAACTTGTTATTGCCCAACCTCGAAGCATACAAGCTTTCAAGCTTCTCCCACAATGTTTGAGCATGTTTCTCCTAATTAATGTGGTTGTAAACATTTTCTTCAACAAATTGCCGAATAAAGCCACACACTTGTTGATGCTCAAATTCCCATTCTTCATCACTTTTCGAATCGGGTTTTTGAGTAGCAAAGACCAGAAGATGCAGAGCTTTTACAAACAACAAGTCCTTCATTTTATTCCGCCAAAGTTTATAATTTGTGCCATTCAACATAATCATCTTGCTCGTATTGATTTCCATAATTATTTGACACAATAACCGAGCTCCTGATACCAGTTTAGTTGTTCAGTTTCTTCCCAATATTGCGTTAGAGTTCTCAGATATTGCTAGGTTATTTCTCATTCTTGCTCGGTCCTTACTAAATATTCATGCATTAGCTAATACATGAAAACATGTCCACTGACAGGTTCTTATTATCATTTTTATGAGTTCAAATGATTAAGCCTTCCAGTGAATATGTGTTCCCTCAAACCAAGTATTGTAGGAGGGTGCCGCCCACCGTTATGATGAAACTCTTGCAGAAGATTTCTCACTTTAAAAGCTTCTTCCAAATAATTGTCCTGAAAATTTGGACCAGCATGAGACTTGAAATGCATGCAAAGCAACAAATTTTCAGTTTTTGGAGCAAGAACCTACTTGGTTCATGTCAATTGTCTGGAAAGCTTCTCCACGTGTGAAGATTATGGCATGGTTTTGATTTTCTGGCTTCCCTTCACCAATGATTGGTGGACCAGGAAACTTTATGCAATAGATTACCTGTAGAAGGATACTAATGAGATATGCTTTAAGACTGCATTTTAGTATAGAATCACAAACAGGGCATGTTAACAGGAATTATGACATTATTAATATCCATATGATCACTTAATTTAAGAATAGAAATAAATACGCTACTCGGACTTAGAGGTGAGGTTCAAATACAGGCATGTGGTTGACACAGGTATGCTCATTTTTTTTCTAAGTTCTTCCATGTATTTGGAGGATTCAACACACATACGCATCAAGCATGTTCAAATATTTGTTAAAAGATGGTACCTCAAGAAAAATAAAGAGTCAGAGTAACATGGCATACTCCATGTGGACAAGTATGCTTTTTGACACATTTCCCGTTTCAACATACTTCCTTATTTATACAAGTCAATTGGTATTCAACATAATCTTTTCCGTCATCCTTAACTCAATAATCTTTGTTACGATATCATATCAGGTTTAATGGTTGCACTTCATCCCCACATTTTCAAAGCAAAAAATAGGAAAAATTAAATCTTACCAATTAACTAATAACACTTTCAAATTACGTTGTCTTAAAAAAAAGAAAGAAAGAAAGAAAGAAGATACAATTTGAATTTTTTTTATCAACATTTGATGGTTTAGCAAGCTATGCTTTATAAAAGGAAAAGGAATCTAAGGGAATCAAACATTCCAAAATCGATATTTAGATTCAAGATTTTGTATCCCCATGCTTTGCTTCTTATATCTACCAACACTATCTTGATGATAATAAACTTAAAAAAAGAAAAATATTCAAGGGAATCGAAGATTCTAAATTCAACTTAATCGAATGAAAATTTCATATCCGCTTAATTAATTCAAATGATATTTATTCAATAAGTTTAAATTAAAAACTGCAAGAATCTTCATTTTTCTTTTATTCGAAATGTAATTCGGATTCAATGAAAATATTGAACATATAATGTATTTGTGATCCAAAAAATTACAGGCATTGACATTTTGTATCCCCATGCTTTGCTTCTTATGTCTACCAACAATATCTTGATGATAATAAACTTAAAAAATACAATACAAAATCACAGTCACATTTGTTAGTATGACTATTTTGGGTGATCAAAGGAAAAAAATGTTAGCTGTTAAGCAAACAAGGTGAACAAATTAGATATTCCAATTACGTTCAAGCACTTGACAAATCCTTTCTGCACTGGCTTCAGCACGCATTCTAGGACCTTCACAATCTGCAAAAACCAATCATTTCTAACAACTAAGCTAACATCACATGCACATATGATAATATATGTATATAACATATATGGAAGATGATTATGTGGATTAAAAGCTATGTTAGTTAGACTCAATACATTACCATGGGACATGCACAATTCTTCAATGACAATATGAAAATACTTAATTGGAAGAAAAACAATTTGAATGATTTTTAATTTTTAAAAATAATTTTTATAACTTTTAACATTTTTGGTTTTATTTCATAGATAATAATTTATTTATTATATGTTATGCCCTTTTCCTTAGTCCTCGCTAAATTTGCAGAGTCCTAGGCATTGCTTTTGCCCACAACCATTGACACAAAACCCTTACTTTAAACTCCTCGATTTCCATATCCTTAGTCGCCATGCCATCAAGCTAGGAATTGGTTGTGGAGCTACCGGCATGGCCTTCCACCTATTAAGTCACCAAGACCTCATCCTCACCTATATATCCCTAATCATGCTCACCCTCAAGCACAACCTCACATGCACTTGACAAATTCATTTTGGGCAACAACCTAAAGACATTAATTCTTACCATTTCGACCTTAGGCTATAGTTTTTAACCCAACATGAAATGGTGGTTGTTAATATTGTAAAAAAGAAAAAGAGGAAAAAGTTGAATTTGTTTAAATCTTCTTCATGATTTTTCCCCTTAAATTGTTTTATAATTATAAATATTTTATAATTTTGTATGTATTTGTAAAAAATCTTAACATATTTTTGTTGAAAATAAATTTTCTAAAAATTTTTAAATTTGATGTTTTATGACTCGAGACTAAATTGACATAATTGTAAAGTTGAAGGTTAAATTTGTTAAAATTTTCAGAATTGTACAAAATTGATAGAATCTGTAAATATTGGAAGGCTAAATTTGTTATTTTTTCAAGAAAAAAGGTCACCCCAACATCCTATTAGTGATTTAACAGCAGAGTGACCAAAATATTAAATTCTAAAATAGAAAATTTTAAACTTGAGTGGTCAAAATAAAAACAAGCTAATAATTGAGTGTCTGTTTATATAATTTACCCATAAAATAATTATTAAAAAATAATACTGAAAAACACATATCAAGATTTGAACATTGACCCTGAAGGCATCAACAAAAAAGCCTCAACCAATGCTGAAAAGAAAAACTAAGCTTTATAATTTTAAAGTTAAATATATATTTGTTTTTCAATATTTTGTACTCACATAATAAATATTACAAAATCTAATACTTTATTAGTGGAACCAAAGGACTCAAATATTACAAAATCTTGGGATGTTGATATTAGATTTTACAAGAAGTTGGAAATTTGAAATATTCTTTGTTTTCCCTATTTTCTTACTTTCAAATTAATTAAGTGGTCTTCTAACAAGTTCTCTCTTCAATGGGATGAAATAAAGGACTAGGAAAGATACACACTTCCATGAATACAAATTAAATGTCAATATTTGGGCGTGGAACATGATTTTAGGGAAACCATTTTCACATTGATATTAATTAGTACTCAAGTAAATAGCTATATTCCTAATTACTTTATTATCTTTAATTCATGCTTAATCATAGTGCATATGCTTATCAAACTATACTCATTTAGAAAAAAAGTCAGAGATTAAAGAATGAGATTAACAACTTAAAATAATTCGGTTCAAACGTGTCGTATTTTCTACTTATACTAAGAGGACGCTTTGAAACTTGATTTTTACTATAGTTTCGTAGGATGAAATCATAGTAAAAGATTATGCACGAATTCCTAAAAGTTTTTTTTTAAAAAGAAAATTCTATATTTTATTAATGGAAAAATTAGGCATATATGTCAATTTTAAAAAATATATATTTAGGATTTTAGGTTATTTTATTTGAAATTTAGGGAAATAAATCAATTTTGAGATGGGTGGTAAAAACGCTTCTTGCAGGAAGGGTTTTCGAGTAACATGGCAAGGGGAGAGGATAAATATCTTACCATTTGTAATTAGAAGCCAAAAATGTGTTTGTAGAATTTTTTAAAATGGTGAAAATTGAATAAAATCTAAGAAATTATAAACAGTTAGAATAGAAAATTGAGAGAAAAGAATTTGAGAGATTAGATAGAAAATGAAAGTGTAGAGGGTATATATAGGGAAAAAATTACCATTGAGATTTAATCATTGGTTCTTATTTTTATTTTAAATAGTTAGTGGTCCATACAGTTAGAAAATCAACAGTTGACCCTGATTTTCTAACTGTTGGGGACCCAGCTGTTAATATATATTTAGTGCGTTAAGTATGAATCTCACAAGCAACGTACCATCTCAAGTGGAAATCTTCATCCCATGCCAAGCTCAGCATTTGTAACAATAGATTCCATATTTGTTTACCCATTGAGTAAATTAATTTGCATGGATTAGAATATTCCAACTTTGGTAACAACAGCTTCTAAAATCTAAAAAGCTTGTATTTGTATGTTAACGACTTTACTAGTGTTATCCCTATTTAACAACAGCTTCTAAAATCTAAAAAGCTTGTATTTGTATATTAACGACTTTACTAGTGTTATCCCTATTTACTCTAAGTAATTTGTCAAAACTAGAAATGTGGATATTGAATAGTTGGAAATTTTTCAAATTTGATTTGAATATATTTGGATAATAAATCTCTTTCTGTTTCATACATTTTTTAATATTAAATATATTTGAATGGAACAATTCCAGAGTGCATTCGAAACTTGACCTCTTCTCTCTTAGATATTGGTCTACAGAATAATAATTTTCAATTCAAGGTCAAATACCAGAAAATTTTGCTGAAGATTGCATGTTGAAAAGTTTCCACATCAACAACAATAAATTAGAAGGGTCACTACCACGATTATTGGGTAATTGCAAAGATTTAAACCTTCTAGATGTTGGAAACAATAATTTGAATGACACTTTCCCAAATTGGTTAGGAAATTTTGATCAGCCGGAAGTTCTTATCTTGAGGTCGAATAGATTTTACGACAAAGTGGATAGCTTTGATGTTTCAGTTTCCTTTACTCATTTGCGTGTCATTGATCTTTCTCACAATAACTTCGTGGCTATTTACCTACCCTCATTTTTGAACATTTGCATGCCATTAGAGAAGGGTATGGAAAGAAAGTTGAACCAGAGTACATGGAAGATGCAATTGGTTCAGTTATAGTGAATTATGCTTCCGGTTTATCTTTTACAGCAAAAGGGTTAGAAACAGAGTTTCAATTACTCTTATCCATTCGGACGGTTATTGACCTTTCTAGTAATCAATTCTTGGGAGAAATTCCAAAAACACTCGGTGAGCTTCATTTATTTATTGTCCTAAACCTCTCCCATAATTGTTTAAGAGGTCCTATCCCATCATCTTAGGTGATTTGTCAGAGCTTGAATAATTAGATCTTTCTCGAAGGAAGAATCCCAACAGAGTTAAAAAATCTTGGATTCTTAAAGGTGTTAAACCTTTCTCAAAATAATCTCAAGGGACACATTCCTCAAGGCAAACAATTTGATACTTTCACTAATGATTCCTACATGGGAATTCTGGATTTATGTGGTTTTCCATTATCAAAAAGCTACGATACCGATGAGGAAACTCCAGCCAAATTTGATAGAGATGATGATGGTAATGATGAATTGAATTGGAAATTTTCATTATTGATGGGGTATGGATGTGGGTTGGTGCTAGGAATGAGCATGGCATACACTATATTCACGATTGGAAAACCATAGTGGTTGATTAGGATCATGGAGCGAGTTCGACAAAGATTTGCAAAAGGGTAGAGAAGCCAACTCTTCGGTGAGTACAACAAGTTGTAAACATAACAGAAAACTTCATTGCTTGGTAGTATGCAAGCCTTTTTCTGTAGCTGTTTAATATATATATTTTGTATGGGTGCTTTATTGTATGTTATGTAGTTTGTGTTATGTTTTCTTTGGTCCTCTCTCATGGCAATGTTCCTGATGTGTATTTGGTAGGTGCACTGGTTTGTAAAGACCGTCTTTATCGGCACCTATCTTTTTAATAATTGATATGACTTAGTGAAAAAAGAAAAAGAAAACCCAAAAAGCGCAATAAGGAATAGATACTCCAAGAATGGTTAATAAAAATATTTAAATTTATTTATGAAATTATAAAAGTATAAATTTATTTTTATATATATTTATTTTTTAAATACTAAATGGGTTGGGCCGACCCTAAATTAAAAACTTAAGTCCAAGTTTGACCCATGAAAACCTCTAAATCTAACATATAGTATATTTAAAAGAATAGATGTAGATCAGATTGTAAATATGTTTGCATCTATTACATAAACTACTTGAATCTAATGTGTTAAAATATATTAAAGAAATGAACAAAATTTCTAAATTTTATTGGCATTGGTTTTTAATATGTGATATCTAAGTTATCTACGCGATAGATACATACATATTTACAATTTGATCCACGTGTTTTAGATATATTCTACATCATATCCGAACTAAAATTTAATGTTCAAATTGATAGCTAAATTGATAGAAGGACCTAGTTGATAAAAAATTGATATTTTGAGGATTCAATTAGAATGTGTACAAGATTAGGGTCTAATTTAAAATCTAAGTAATAGTTTGAGATGTTTGGTAGAATTAATCCTAATTTCTTCTACTATCTTTGGTAAACTCTAGAATTAGTCACCCAACTAGCTTGTTTCTGTTTTGGCCATCCAACTATAAAAAATTCTAATTTAGTTACTAATGTTTTAGTTCATTCTATTTTGGTCACTCACGTACGATTTAAATTGTTTCTATTTTGGTTGCTTTTTGTTAAGTAGTTAACGAAAGTGATGATGTTGTCTTTTTTAAACTGATATAATAACACATTTAATCCTCAATACTTACATATTCTATCAATTTGATCCTAATTTTACGTAATTCAATAAATTTAATCCTCCATATTTACAAATTCTATCAATTTTATCCTCAAACACATATAATTAAGTATAAATATAATTATATTTAAACACATATAACTAAATGTTGATAAATTTATATATAATTTTGTGATTTTGATAAACCCAAAACCTTTAAAATATACCAGTAAATGAAGAAGAGAGACTAACTGCTGCTAACTAATCTACAACAATATACCAGTCTTGATAACATACTAACATCCTGCCTAACACATTCACATTAACACTTTGTAATAATTAAACTTATTTGGAGCTGTATTGAAGTTATATGTTAAAAATGGAAATGATAAATAAAATAGACAGATTTGATTATTATTTTAGGTGAAATTTCACAGGTACTTCTTTCAATTACATATTTTTTTGTAATAATAACTTAATAGGTATAATATTATCTTTCTTTTTTTTGTTAAATTTATGTGATTCTTATTAGTTGCATTAGAGTTTTGTTATATATAATTACTAGAGAGGGATTCACTTATAGTGGTATCTTTTCGTATATTTTTGTACGATTAATATATATTTTAACAATTAAATCATCGAATTTGTCAATATAATTGTACTTGTCAAGTATGTAAACTTTTTAACCGATTTAATATTATTGTCATATTAATCTAAAATATTGTATATACTAAAAATTATTAAACAATCGAAAGTTTTTTAACATAAAAAATAGTTGCAAAAGTTTAATTTACATTTAAATTTGACATGTATTAATTATATGAATGGAATATAAAATATGATGATTAAATTATTAAAATATTAATAGTAAAAAATTATATGAAAGGGTGTAAAATTACTTTAATTGTATACCGACGTAAATGGATCCCTCCCTATTATTAAGTAGCTTTACAATCTTTTAGTTTTCTAAAATAATCCTTTTGGATTAGAAAAAAATAATTATACGTTGACACTACGTTTGGTTGGAATATTATTTTTCCACATGTTTTAGTAATTTGGTAGCTATAAACTAATCACAGTTAGTAATTTTTAGTCACTCACATGACTTGTTTGACGTAAAGAGAAGGAAAATTTTTCACTTATTTTGAAGAGATATTGTATTTTACAATAGTTTTACTTATTTTTCTAATTATATGTTTAAATTTGTACTTTTTTTATTTTATATCTAACTATTTTAGAACATATCTGATAAATACAAAATTTTGAATAAAAAAATAATTATTTTATTTTTATTTTCAACCCTTAAATCTTTTTCTATATAATTTACACATAATGAGCATTAACAAATCACTGTTACACATCATTAATAGATAATTTTTATAATTTAATCTCACAATATGAGTATGAGGTAAATTACACTCTTAACCAATAGTACAAATATTAGTGTTGACTTTAAATAGGATGGGGAGGTTCCTAATAAGGGTTAATATTAGGTATGGGCTTTATCCTTTAAACTGTTACTTTGTGTTTCATTGTAATAATTAAAGGCTTTTGGGTTAGTAAGAAAATATTAGTAATTTTTTTACTTTTGTGTCTCATAACACATATGAGTAATAGAAATAAAAAGTACAGATATGAAAGGTAGTAATTCCGATGGATTGGTATTCTCTATGCAGTGAAAAATGGCTAGAAGTTACTGTGTGGAGTAAATTAACCAATCAATTCTATTGGATATACACATCATGCATGTGGTACATCACATATATAAGTTATTAACCTTTTTTTTTTTTGGTTTCAATCTCTTAATTTTATTTTGAGATGGACTAGATTTTATGGTCAAGTGGATATCTTTGAAGTTTTCTTCACTCATATGAGTGTTATTGATCTTTACCGATATAATTCTGAAAATTTTCCCTTAAATATTACAAATAACATACATTAATCTCATAATGTTCATATCTCATGTAATTTCCTATAAGGCCAAAACCGAGGGTTGGTAAGGCCCAAGTACTCCAACATCCAAAAGCAAATCCGAAAAGAATGATGGAAAGAAATTAAGATAAAAAAAAAAAGAATGAGAAAGATAATAGTAACTTTAAACAAAAGTGGAGAATGCATGGGCCAAATCACAAAATATACATTTGACTTCATAACCCCAAAACATGGTTTTGATTCACATAGTTCAATGTCTTGCAAGCCTCTCTAAACTTGTTTTTACATTCTTGTCCAGGATGATTTTAGTAACGAAAAGGATTAATCAAAATTAATTGTCTCAATTATTAAATTCAAAGTTAATTTGAGTGGGAAAAGAGAGCATTTTCAAGTACCCCACAACGCTTACGTGAAAACCTTGTTTAATTGACACATAAACAAGCAAGATATTAAAGAGCAATAAATACTTTTTTTCATGTAAATTACAAAGACCTTGATTTCAAAAACAACCAACAAAGAGAGGATTGGAAAAAGATTTTTTTTTTTTAATTTTTATAAATTATTTGCTTTTCGAGGCCTTAGAATTTTATTAGTAGCTGATGCTGTATGTAATGCCCCGATTCTTGGGTTAGAAGTTTGAGATTCTTAGTAAGGGTCAATGAGTAGGTCGTGCATTTGGCATAGTGTTCGCGCTTTAATGTTAGAATGAGCTTGCTAGTCTAGTGGTTAGTTGAGTATTAGTGTACCTTTGGGTTCTCGGTTTGATTCCTCGTGTGTGCATTTTGAAGAGGTATTTTTATTTCGTAACTATTAGATTTGTTTAAGTAAAAAATAATAATTTTTTTCTTAATCCTTATTTTATTTTATTTTATTTTTATTTTGGCTTTTCTTTATTTTACACGTTCTTCACCGTTTTTCTTTCTTTCTTTTTCTTTTTGGCTTTCTTGCGTCTTTTGAAAACAAAGAGAAGAGAATGGTTTTGTTTTTGGTTTCGAAAAGCTTCGAGTTCGTATCGAGGTCGTCAACATGTGTTGATTGGTTTCTAGCGTCTTGACTGTGAATCAGGTGTGGGATTCGAAACTTTGCGTTTTCTTTTATGAGTTTTTAATTCAGTTTAGAATAACTTGATTCGGGTTTGCTGTGAAAATTTGTCGATCTCTTTGGATGTGTTCGGCTAAGTGAGCATTTGGGTGTGTTCGTATCTGAAAACTAGTGGGTTATTGATGGGTTCTGAAATACTTTGATTAGGGGTCGTTTTAGTGATCAGAAAACGAGACTTTCAACCAATTTCGATGTGGTTTCGTGACCACACGGGTGGCCACACAGGTGTATGCCCCCACACGGGAGGTTCACACGGCCGTGTGCAATAGGGATTTAAGGTTTTTTGGGCTAATCTGGGTGCCACACGAACATGTGGCTAATTTGGGGAAATTAGCCGATTTTCACATGGCTGTGTCCCCTAGGCATACGGGCGTATGTGTTTGAGAATTAGGGTTTTAGTGTAAAGTATTTTGTAATGTATGAATATCTTTGATTAGAAAAGGATATCAATTCTTTTATTACATGTGTGTCCTAAAAGGTTTAAATAATTGGATATATTCATACATTAAAAAAAAAAACTTTATACATACTATTGATAAATTAAAATTACTTGCATTTATTTATTTTATAAAAAATTTTATATACATCGTATCAATAGAATTAAAACATTGATACGCATATCAATTTTTTAAATAAAATAAACTTATAATATTTTTAAAATTCATATAATTTTGAAAAATTCATAATTGCTTGAATATTCATATTAATTTATTATATTTTAAACAATATTTTAAATATTATAGGTTATTTATTAATTTAGTTCATTTTTTAAATTTTGGCTTATTGGTAAAATAATGCCTCTAGAATTTACAGAAAATCAATTAAGCTCCTCCAAATTTTTTGTACCCAATTGAGTCCTTGAACTAACAAACAACCCAAATAGGCCCTTTAACTGATGTTGTTAGTTTGTATTTAACGACAATAATGTGGCCATTAACAAATGCCACATCAGAAAAAAAATTCAAAACTTAAAAATTATTTTAAAAATATTTTAGATTTAAGTACATAATGAATCTAGACAAATTATTGTCCAGCTTTATTTAAATATGGACCTCAATTTGTCAAGATTTATTTTACAATTATAAAACATTAAAAATTATAAAAGATTATTAAAATTATATTAATGAATAGAAATTAATTAAAAGCCATAAAATTGAAAAATAAGAAGCAATAATATAACAAATAAATTGTTAATCTTGATTTTATGATATAAGTTGTTTATGCTTGTTTTCTTATTTAAAATATAAAAATAATAAATTTTTTTATAAATTTTATAAAATTTTATGAATTTTAATTAATTTGTATTACTTTTTATAAACTTTTAAAACAAATCTAATTTTTACAAAATTTTTATGTTTTTATAAATCTAGAATGTATCTAGACATGTCTTTGTCCATATTCAAATGAACTTGGACAGCCATTTATTGAAATTTATTATGTATTTATTTTAAAAATAATAATTTAATAAACAAAAGATGAATTATTTTCCAGATATGAAAAGGTTTTCCACTTCAATCTAAGCTTTATCAACACTAAATTACAAATTACTGCAACATTTTTCTACTAAATCCCAACCTTGAAAATAATCATTTGGGTTTTTTCATGATGTATTGTTTTTGATTAAATTCCAATAACAATGAGAAGTAAAACAAAATTCGAAAGAAGAAACCCGAAGCCACTGTAATTATTGGCAGCAACTATCTTTGAAAAGTCAAAGATTGTGGCTGTAAAAATTTGGCTGTAAAATTTTGGCATCGAATGTCAGAAATTAGGCACCGAAAATAGGAGCATTTAATTTGGGTTGAAATTTGGCATGGGTTAATTGCAATTTTGGTCCCTATTAGTATAGGTACTTTGCAAGTTAATCCTTGAACTTCAACTATAAATAGGCCTAACAATTTCTCATTTTCTTCATCCCAAAATTTGCCATTCTCTACTTAAGGCATTTTTCTCTCTCCCTATTTGTAAATTTTCACTTGTAATTTTGGAGTGAAATATATTTGGTAGTGCCTGAGGACGTAGGCAAAATTTGCCGAACCTCGTTAAAATTCTGGTGTTCTTTATTATTTATTTTTCATATTTTGTGAGTGTGATTTTTCAGTACAATAATTTTACTCTTTTACATGCTTCCGCACAACAATTGGTATCAGAGCTAGATTCGTACTTGTGGAATACGACTGTTTGTGGCACTGTTCATATACACAATAGCTGTGATTAAGGAGAAAAATGGCAGAGGCATCGTCATCAACAAGGACTACTGTGACCAATGCAAAATTTGAAGTAGAGAAATTTGATGGTACCAATAATTTTGGTATGTGGCAATGTGAGATCCTGAATGTCTTATGTCAGCAAGAGATAGATATAGCCCTTGAAGAAAAACCTGACAAGATGGATGACAAGGAGTGGGCCAAGATTAATAGACAAGCGTGTGGTACAATTCGTCTATGTTTGGCCAAAGAGTAGAAGTACTCTGTCATGAGGGAGACATCAGCGAAGAAGTTATGGGATACACTGGAAGAAAAGTTTCTAATGAAAAGTCTTGAAAATAGGCTTTATATGAAAAAGAAACTTTTTCGATTCACTTATGCTCCTGGTATGTCGATGAATGACCATGTGAACTCATTCAATAAAAATTTTAGCAGACTTACTAAATTTGGATGAGAAATTTTAAGATGAAGACAATGCATTATTGTTGTTGAATTCCCTTCCTGATGAATATGATCATCTTACCACCACATTGCTTCATGGGAAGGACACGATCACATTTGATGCAGTCTGCAGTGTGTTGCATAGATCTGAGACTCGAAAGAAAGATAAAAGAGATCATAGAGATACAACTGTAGAAGTCTTAGCAGTAAGAGGTCGTTCACGCAGCAGCAAACCTGATAGAAGGGGAAAGTCCAAAGGGAGACCCGCCAAAGATGAGTGTGCCTTTTGTCGTGAGAAAGGGCATTGGAAAAAGAATTGTCCTAAGTTACAAAAGGGCAAGGCTATTTCTAATGCATATGTAGCGGAGCATGATGAGGAGTCAGACTTTAGCTTGGTTGGCATGGCAATGGCTTGTCCTACTGATGAATGGATTTTGGATTTGGGATGTACTTATCATATGTGTCCTAATAAGGACTGGTTTTCTAGTCTTAAAGAACTAGAAGGTGGAGTTGTTCTTATGGGCAATGACAGTGCTTGTAAGACAATGGGAGTAGGTACAATCCAATTGAAGAATCATGACGGCTCAATTCAAGTCTTGACTGATGTTCGCTACGTACCTAGCTTGAACAAAAATCTCATCTCATTAGGGGCCTTAGAATCTAAAGGGCTCATAATCACTTTGAGAGATGGATTACTAAAGGTAGTAGCTGGGGAATTGACGCTGATGAAAGGCACAAGAAGAAATAACTTGTACCTTTTAAATGGAAGTACAGTTATTGGATCAACATCAACAGTTTCTGCGAAAGATGCAGATTCAGAGGCTACCAGGTTATGGCATATGCGATTGGGACATGCTGGTAAAAAAGCTTTACAGACTTTGGCGAAGCAAGGCTTGTTGAAAGATGTAAATTCTTGCAAATTGGAATTCAGTGAACATTGTGTTCTGGGCAAGCAGATGAGGGTAAAATTTGGTTCAGCAATTTACAATACGAAAGAAATTCTGGACTACGTTCACAGTGATGTGTGGAGACCTACCAAAGTGGCTTCTTTGGGAGGTATGCGCTATTTTGTTACTTTTGTTGATGATTATTCAAGAAAAGTATGGGTGTATCTAATGAAAAGAAAAAGTGAAGTATTAGATGCATTTCTGAAATGGAAGAATATGGTGGAAACTCAGACTGGTCGAAAGGTCAAACGACTTCGATCAGACAATGGTACTGAGTACAAAAATGATCTATTTTTACAAGTATGTCAAGATGAGGGCATTGTACGACACTTCACTATTCGGGATACATCACAGCAGAATGGGGTAGCAGAACGTATGAATCGAACTATACTGAAGAAAGTTCGATGTATGTTGTCCAATGCTGGATTGGGCAAGGAATTTTGGGCTGAGACAGTTACATATGCATGCCATCTAATTAACCGTTTGCCATCAGCTGCAATAAATGAAAAAACTCCTATGGAGATGTGGACTGGTAAATCTGCTACTGATTATGATTCTTTACATGTTTTTGGTTCCACTGCATATTATTACATAAAAGAATCTAAGTTAGACCCAAGAGCAAAGAAAGCATTATTCTTGGGTATTACTAGTGGAGTAAAAGGATACCGTCTCTGGTGTCCTGATACAAGGAAGATTATCTTCAGCAGAGATGTGACTTTTGATGAATCAACCATGTTAAAGGATTTACAAAAGGATAACAAAACCAGTAGTACTTTGCAGCAGGTGGAGCTTGAAAAGGTTAATGATGATCCAACTAACATTGGAAGGACAAATGATGAAGAAGTTTCGACCCAAGAACCTCTACAGCAACAAGATTCAATTGCATATAGGAGGCCAAGAAGAGAGATTCGTAAGCCTGCTCGCTTTGATGATATAGTGGCCTATGCACTTCCAATTGCAGATGATGATGCTCCTTCTACTTACACAGAAGCAATAAATAACCCTAATGGTGTAAAGTCGAAGCAATCCACGAATGAAGAAATGCAGTCTCTTCATCAAAATAGGACTTGGGAGTTGGTGACACTGCCCAAGGGAAAGAAAGCAATTGGGTGCAAATGTGTATATGCAAAGAAGGAAGGATTTCCTGGTAAAAATGATATTCGGTACAAGGCTAGATTGGTAGCAAAGGGTTATGCTCAGAAAGAAGGAATAGACTACAATGAAGTGTTTTCCCCAGTTGTGAAGCATTCATCTATTCAAATTTTGCTAGCCTTGGTTGTGTAATATGATCTTGAACTAGTTCAGCTTGATGTGAAGACCGCGTTTTTACACTGTGATTTGGAAGAAGAAATCTATATGATTCAGCCAGATGGATTCAAGGTTGCTGGTAAAGAAAACTAGATTTGCAAACTGACAAAGTCACTTTATGGATTGAAGCAATCTCTGAGGTAGTGGTACAAGCGATTTGATCAGTTCATGAAAGGGCAAAGGTACACAAGAAGTAAATTTGTTCATTGCGTGTATTTCTAGAAGCTACAGGAAGGAATTTTCATATACTTGCTCTTATATGTTGATGATATGCTGATCGCATCTAAGAGCAAAGTTGAAATTGAGAGATTGAAGACTCAACTCAATCTTGAGTTTGAGATGAAAGATCTAGGTGAAGCTAAGAAGATTCTTGGATGGAAATATGTAGAGATAGAGCTCATGGTAGAGTTAGCTTGTCTCAGAAGCAGTATTTGAAGAAGGTACTACAGTAGTTTGGCATGAACGAGCATACAAAACCTGTAAGTACCCAGTTGGCTTCTCATTTCAAGCTTTCTGCACAACTATCTCCTTCGACAAATATGGAACGAGAATACATGTTGCAAGTTCCATATTCTAATGAAGTGGGTAGCTTGATGTATGCAATGATGTGTAAAAGACCCAACATTTCACAGGCAGTTAGTATAGTGAGCAGGTATATGCATAATCCTGGAAAAGGACATTGGCAAGCTATGAAATGGATTCTACGGTATATTCAAAAGACCGTGATGTTGGATTACTGTTCGAGCAAGATAATACACTTGGTGAAGGTGTTATTGGGTTCGTTGATTCTGACTATGCTAGTGATTTGGACAAACGAAGATCAACCACCGGTTATGTGTTTACACTTGCTGGAGGACCAATAAATTAGAAGTCTACACTATAGTCTACAGTTGTGTTGTCAACCACATGAGCGATAATACACATGGTGTAATGAGGTGTAAAAGAAGCTATTTGGTTACAAGGTATGGCTAAAACCTTGGGATTGGTTCAGGAGCATATCAACGTGTATTGTGATAGTCAAAGTGCTAATCATTTAGCAAAGAATCAAGTCTATCAAGCACATACAGAGCATATCGACGTACGATTCCATTTTGTGCGAGAAATTATTGATGAGGGGAAAATTCGTCTTCAAAAGATTAAGACTGCAGATAATCCCGCAGATATAATGACCAAGGTGGTAACAGCAACCAAGTTCGAATACTGTTTGAACTTGATCAATATCCTGCAAGTTTAACAGTTGAAGAAGGTACTATCAAGTATTGTTGGCAAAGGCAGAAAGAATTGTGTGAAGATAAGATTATCCTAATCAAATCTTCAATGTGGAGATTATTGGCAGCAACTATCTTTGAAAAGTCAAAGGTTGTGGCTGTAAAAATTTGGCTGTAAAAAATTTGGCACCGAATGTCAGAAATTAGGCACCGAAAATAGGAGCATTTAATTTGGGTTGAAATTTGGCATGGGTTAATTGCAATTTTGGTCCCTATTAGTATAGGTACTTTGCAAGTTAATCCTTGAACTTCAACTATAAATAGGCCTAACCATTTCTCATTTTCTTCATCCCAAAATTTGCCATTCTCTATTTATGGCATTTTTCTCTCTCCCTATTTGTAAATTTTCACTTGTAATTTTGGAGTGAAATATATTTGGTAGTGCCCGAGGACATAGGCAAAATTTGCCGAACCTCGTTAAAATTCTGGTGTTCTTTATTATTTATTTTTCATATTTTGTGAGTGTGATTTTTCAGTACAATAATTTTACTCTTTTACACGCTTCCACACAACAGTAATCAACAACCAATTCTATTATTGCTTAAATCTGTAATCCCTTCTTGCTTCTGAATATCCAATCCTCTTCTCATACATGTTGCAATTTCATGGCTCCAAGTGGTGAATTGTCAATTATTTTAATCCCTCTCATGAACCAATTTGTTGGCTTTTCAATTTAATATAAAATTACAAATAACATAATATTTATGTTTATTTTTCTCAAAAGAGATCATGTTATAAAATTTCAAATTAATATACCAATTTGCTTATAAAATTTAAGATTAATGTTAAATTGAGAATTTTTGTTTCCAAATAGATAATTTTATAAGACAACAAACATTTTAATCCCTTCGTTACAATTGTTCCATTAAAAGTTTATTTTGACATTCTATATATAAGGTATAATAAAAAAACTCCAGTACTTTAAATTTTAAATTTTTATTCAATTTAATCCTAACTACCGTGAGAGGAAAAGGATTTAACCCATCACCTTAAAGGAAAATGAGAGAGAGATAAAAAGAGAGGGCCGAAGATTCCTTGTTGATATTTAATTCATGCATTAATACAAAAGTACAAAAACCTTGACTTAAATCATTAATTATTGGACACTCATTTAACTTAACATTTAAGTTTAACCAAGGTAATGTAATACTAATTTGATTATAAAATTTATGACTTTTGTAAATCGAGAATTTTCTTTTTCTATAGAGATAATTTTATAAGACAATAAATATATCATTATCTTGCTATCCACGCACTGAATAGTCAGCTTTGATTTGCATTATCATTTATTTGTTTAACTATTTTCGTTTCAATCATGAAAGTGAGAGACACCGAGTACATGAGTTCGAGCTGAAACAAGAGACAACAAAGATACTCTTCCAGACCACTAAACTCAACACAGCATAATGCCATGTTATTTAAACAAATTTGATTATATGTTTCAATCAAATTTCATCAGGTATTGGACATCTTTCTAAAAACAACCTTGTCGAAACCATTTCTGTAAAAAGGTCGACTTTGGTTTTGAAAATGAAAACGAAAATGGGAGTCGCTACCAATCTTTTTTGATAAGGTGTGATCGGGTCACCTCATGATTCGGTCATTTTAATAATAAATTTGATTTATTAAAACAACAGTGTTGGTCTACGAAATAAAAAAAAAGGTTCGGGAGTCGATTACGCACGAGAAAGGATTAGCACTCTCGTAACGCCTAAAATTGGTACCTAATTGATTATTTGATTTCTTTATGTCGGAAGTTAAAAACTCAGAAAGAATTTAAAATACGATCCCTTTTTGCATTAACGTATATTTTGTTTTGGAATGCTTAAGCAAGTCGAAAATATATTGAAGACTTTCTTATCCCGAGGCAACAAAACGTCACATCCTGTAAGTTAGGACATGACATTTTGAATTCTTGAGAATAATTTGGCCTTTCGTGTTTTAATTTTTGAAAGGATATTCTATTATTCGAATTCAACTAGAAAAATCGAAACCCCGTAAGTTAGGGCCCAATTTCATTAAATCTTTCAAATACGGAACATTGCCTATTTTTTGAAAAATTTCATTGACATGTTCGGATAAAAATTAATGATATAAAATATTTCGTAGATGAAGGACAGTACAAAACGATGATATCCAAATGAAATATAGTATTTAATAAAACGGTTACAATGAATATGCTAATGAAAACAACATACGATAATCACTTTACGTACATTATTTTAACATTACTATGAACAATAAAATAAACAACCCATGAAGTTAATAATAATAATAGTGACTAAAGCAATGTACAAAAGAGAATATCATATTTTCAAACATTATAAGGACGAAGAGGTATATACATACACGAATAAATGTTAAGAAAAAACGATTTGAAATATTGAAAATGAAATAATAATAAAAACAAATAAGAGTGGTGCAATTTATAATAAAGCACAATAATAAATAATAATGATAATGAATAATGGCAATAATAATAATAATAATAATAATAATAATAATAAAGTAAAGAATACGGTAAAAGAAATAAATTGCTTTAAAGTGCTAAAAAATAAAGAGCAATAAACAAATAAGTAACAAATAAATAACTAGCAAGTAAACTAATATACAAAGATGAAATAAAATATTAAGTTGCAATTAAAATAAAATTGGGAGCCCCAAATTATAAAAAAAAAACATTAAAAGGACTAAATTAAAAGAAAAATAAAATTAAGGATCCAAATTAAAAAGAAAAAACGAACTAGGGCCTCAATATAACACTCAAGAATGGGGAGGGACCAGATGGGGAAATATTCTCGTTCCTCGAAACACGGCGTTTTAAACTGGATTAAAATGGAACCGTTGCAAATTGTAAGGGTCAATTTTAAAAATAAATGGACCTTGATTGTGAAATGATAAAAAAGCGGAAGGGCCAAAAGTGCAAATTGCCCTTCCGCTAAAAAAACACGCAGATCCTTATGGTTTGGGTCGGGTTGGTCCGATCCAGTTCGAAACGGCATTGTTTCTACGTTGAAAGGTCTGAGTGAAACGACACCATTTTACAGATCCTATTTAAAGCCAAATTAAAAAAAAAAAAACATTTCAATCAGATTCTAAAAAAAAAAAAAATTGAGGGTCCTTTCTTTTTTTCTCTGCAGGGGGTCTTACTCCGGCCTGGGGCTCCGATGAGCCTTTGCCATGGCTCTGCCGTATCCCCACCGTAGCTCCACCGTATACGGCGGCTGGGGATACGAAAAATCATTTTCTTTAGCCCCTTTTCAGTCCCCTTTTTAGCAAAAAGAAAAAAAGATTTTAAGATTCGTCTTAGTTTTGAAACAACAAAAAATATATGCAAAACACCCTCTGTTACCCCTCAAACCCTTATCAGAACCCATATGGGTTCTTGGGTGCTCGGGTATTGACAACTCTCAACTGAGGGGAAGACGAATCGACAGAACCTTGACGGAGAGGAAGATGAATCGGCAGGTAATGTTTATTATTTTTATTTGTTCATTTATTTCGAATAGAAAATAAGAAATAAAAAAAGAACACATTTTCTTTTTGCTTTTGAATGTATTTCTGTTGGTATTCGAAGATCTATGTTTTTTGCCTGTCCACTACATTGATATTGTTGCTGGGCTTATATAGCCGAACAAATATTACATGTTTATTATTATATTGCCTTTTTTTGCTTCTATTTCTGCTGTTTGCTACCTTCTTTGCTCCTTTTGCAGGTGTCTTCGAGGGTCAACGGAGGCGGAGGAAGGGTAATTTTTTCTATTTTCGTGCAAGGTGACAGAGGCGAGTCAGGGGGCCTTGGGACGAGATGCTTCGAGACGAGGCGTGGGCATGGTGCTCGAGGGAGGCTACGGTGCCTAGGGTTTCAGAAACCCTAGGTGATTTTGAATTTTTTTTTAGTTTTTAGGCCTAGTGGGAATCGAGCTAATGTAATTGGGCCAAATTTTTATATTTCGGGCTTGTAATCTGGACTAGTTGGTTTTCTCTTTTTTTGTTTCTGATTTGGGTGTAGTGGGCCAGGGCAAATTGGGCCTGTTACAGTTGCCCCCTTTTTGCTCATTGTCGTGTAACGAGGATGGAGCAAAGACCTTTAAGAATGACCAAATTTGTCCCATTTTCGGACCTCGACTTCTTTAGTGCTTCTCTTCTTCAAGCAGCCCCAATCTATCCCATTGCAACTTCAGGGGTATAAGATTATCTTTAATCTGCTTCACTGCAACTGTAACACCCTTTACCCGTATTCGATGCCGGAATAAGGTATGAGCCATTACCGGAACATATACACTTATAAACGTATTAAACCGAGTCATAAAATTTCATCCAAATTAACACTTTTCAATTTTCATCACAAAGTCCCTAATATGGACCTACGAGGCCCAAAACATACTTTGGAAATTGGTTCGAGACTAAACCGAGAACTTTGGAAAACATTGAAAAAATTCTTGAAAAATAGGGGCACACGCACGTGTCCAAAGCCGCGTCCTTCTCCCAACCATTCACATGCCACACTTTTCTTATTTAATCATCATACACGCATTCACCCAAATCATGCATCTCATAAATTGCATCATCACAAACATATAACTGAATAATACTAGCCAACATCAATGGCCTTATACAAAATGAACTACTAAATATTAAAGGCCAACATTTTAGGCCAAACCAATTATGACACATACAAATGACTAAGTCCTCTATACATGGCATAAACTTAAGAGGTTTGTATTCACTTTTACCCCATGATGATAGCTTGATAGTGTGATAACATCTCCGGCGATCTCCAACTCGAGCTAGCAACCCTATAAGATATGGGAAAGGAAGGGGAGTAAGCTACAAAGCTTAGTAAGTAAGTATGTAAATAATAAAAATCTTATTAACATACTTTTAACAATTCTCATAATATGTACTTAAGATAATACAATCATAATTGCACATAGATCCACCATTTTCTCATGTTCATCTTAAGCTGTCTACTCAAGTCACAGTCACTAAATTATTTATATCTCGAGCTACAGAACTTCAAATTAAGAGCCGTTAATTTTCCATAAAACTAGACTCACATATATTCTTACCATAAAATTTTCAGAATTTTTGGTTTAGCCAATAAGTACAATTTATTCTTTAAATTATCCTCTGTTCTGTTGTCTAAAAGTTTTGACATTTCTTCACTAAAAAGTAATTATCTCATTATACAGAACTCGAATGATGTTACTGTTTATTTCTCTTGAAAATATACTCATTAAAAAATTCAAGGATATAAATTTTATCCCATGATTATTTTTGAAAAATTTTTAATGAATTTCCAAAGTCAGAACAGGGGATTCCAAAATCATTCTGACTCTGTCTCACCAAAATTCAAATATCTCAGAATATGAAATTAGTTTGCTTACACCGTTTCTTTTATGTGAAAATAGACTCAATAAGCTTTAATTTTATATCTTATTCAAATTCTAATTCAATTTCCACCATTTTTGGTGATTTGTTTCAAAGACACATAACTACTGCTGTCCAAAGCTGTTTTATTTCTAAATTTCACTCTTTCATGTTTTCTATATGGTAACTTTCATTGTAACACTTACTCCGTATCAATCTCACCAAAGTTCAATCACATATCGAGCATATTGCTCATAAGTTTACACACATATACCTGCACTTATCCATCACATAATCACAGTCATTTACACTTAGTCATTTCCCGTTGAACACATCCGAATATTAATGGATACATCAGAATATTACACATAGTGCCACACTTGTAGCCAAAGCTACTTCACATCACTTATCACACGTAGGCTCATTCTCGAGCTATTCACATTCGCGGGTCTGCTCACATAAGTTTTTGGTCATACGTAACTACTCAGTGCTGCTCACACAAGCTATCAAGTATTTGCAACACATGCCAGATTACCCAGCCACTGGTAGAACTTATAAAACCAGCACCCATTTCACATAGTCACAATCTCGGGTCTGCTCACACAAGCTATCAGTCATGACGAAACTACACGATGCTGTTTACACAAGTTGTCGAGTATTCGTAACACATGTTGGATAACTCAGCCAGAGGTAGAACGTACAGGCCAGCACCCGGATCACTTATTTCACTTAGATTTCACATAGGTTTCTAGTGAACATGTCACTCGTATCCATTTTTATTCCTAAGGCTCAACCGGGAAATTTCTCACTTGTCAATATTTTGTCAATTACATTAAATATTCAGCAAAATTCATATCATTTATCAAAATATGAAAATGTAAGTAAAAAATATACATTATTTACATACAAACTTACCTCGGTAGCACAATCGGTGAAAAGGACTTATTCGTCATATTCTTTGTTTTCCTCCATTCTAGGTCCGAACCACATTTTCTTTGATCTATAATATCACATTTAGTCTATTTATTAGTCACATTATTCAATGTGATCCAAATATCATATTATGACAAAATTACTTTTTTGCCCCTAAAGTTTCACATATTTACACTTTTGCCCCTAAGCTCGTAAAACGATTTTCATTCAATTTATTTATATTTTAAGCCTAGCCGAACCATTTTCATAACTATAACATCCCACAATTTCCATTAATTCACACTTTTATGACAAATTTTATAACTTTTCTAAATTAGTCCTTTTTAGTATCTTTATCGAAATCCCTTAGTAAAAGTCGTTTCTCTAACCATAAACATGCTTAATCTACCTTTAGACATCAAAATACACACATATTCATCATGGTTCAAAACCCTAGACTTCAACCATATCTCAAAATATTGGTAGAAATAGATAGATCTTGTTACGAGGATTTCAAAAAGGTAAAAATCATTAAAAACGGGGCTAGAACAAACTTACAATCGAGCTTGGAAGCTTGAAAAACCCTAGCCATGGTTTCTCCATGTTTATTTCGGCCATAGCTTGAAGATGGACAAAAATTGGCTTTTAATTTTGTTTTTAATTCATTTTAATTAATAAATGACCAAAATGGCCCTAACTTAAAAATATTCTATTTCACCTATTTCATGTCCATTTTTGTCCAAAACATTAACCAATGGTTTATTTACCATTTAAGGACCTCCAATTTAAAATTTCATAGAAATTTGACACCTCTAGCTTCTAGAACTCAAGTTTTGCACTTTTTACAATTTAGTCCTTTAGATTAAATTGAGTGCCCAAACGTCGAAATTTTCGAATGAAATTTTCACGAAATTGTTCCATGAAATTGTAGACCATAAAATATAATAAAAATAAGTTTTCTTACATCAGATTTGTGGTCTCGAAACCACTATTTCGACTAGGCCCAAAATCGGGCTATTACAGCAACTTTCGGGAAATAAGATTTGTAATTCGTAGCTTTGACCTGTTCCACTGTAACTTCAGGGAGAAAAGGCTTGTAACTCACAACTTTGACCTGTTCCACTGCAACTTCAGGGAGATAAGGCTTGTTATGTTAAATTTAATCCAACCCACTGTAACTTCAGAGGTATAGAACTTATCATTTCAATCTACTCCAATGTAATTTCAAGTAGATGGGATTTATAGCTTTAATCTACTCTACTAAAATTTTAGAGAAATAAGATTTGCTATCTTCAATTTGCCCTACTGTAGCTTCACAGGGATAAGGTTTATAACTTCAACCTACTCCACTGCAACTTCAGGGAGATAAGGTTTGTGGCTTTAATCTACTCCACTGCAACTTCAAAGAGATAAGATCCGTAGCCTATCTTCAATCTGCTCTACTACAACTTCAGGGAGTTGAGATTCGTAACTTCAACTTGCTCCACTACAACTTCAGGGAGATAAGGTTTTGTGGCTTTAATCTGCTCCACTATAACTTCAGGGAGATAAGAGCGTCATGATAACTTCAATCTGTCCCACTGCAACTTTATAGGTATAGGATTTGTAACTTATAGCTTAAATTTGTTCCACTGCAACTTCAAGGAAAAGAGATTTGTTGTCTTCAGTCTGTTCCGCTGCAACTTCGGGGAGATAAGACTTGTAGATTTACCGATCTCACTACACTGTCCTCTGGGGGGACATGGTGTGTAGAATTGGTTTCATGTGCTTATGCTTATGCCAAATGATTAGGATGTTATGATCAGAATGGATCAAATGCTCCTAATTGGATGTGTATGAATAATATTTACATAAATGCATGAGGATGATCCCCTTTTAATGTTTGGGTTGTCATTGCTCATTGTTCATCGAGGTGGTATCACTGATGTGTTACCATGCCTTCTTAGTTGTTCATCAAGGTTCTATCCCTGATGTGTCACCATGCCTTCTTATTCAGTCGGTATCTTTGACAGAAAAATTTGAAGAAATAGTGGCAGTTTAGACTATTCTTTCTCAAACGTTTCCAACCCTTAGGTTTGGTTAATTCTAAATGATAATCATGTTTCAGGTCCTCGTACTATTTAGAAGTTTCCAGAGTAATATGTAGAACTCCTTTTATGAAAATATTATTAGTCCATTAATCGTTATTTCAATGCAAAATGCTTGAAAAAGATTATAATGATGGTCAAAACTGAAATTTATTAGGAATAAAATCTGAAAAAAATAGATTAATCAAAGAAAGTAAACATTGTTGAAACACAAAATAAGTGAGAGGAAAATAAGTGCCCCAGATATCGCAGCATGAGCTTCTCTGTATGAACTTATTGAGGACCATGTTGAGCTCAACATGTGTTTAGGAGATCCAAAGTACTCTTTTGATGCTCCAAGACGTGACATATCTCCCTCTTGTTAATTCAGGCATAGCAAGATCATTGCATGCCCCACCTTTGAACAAAATTTGAATTGCCCTTTTTTTGGTTTTCAATTCAAAAACCCTTTAGTCTCAAAGCGCCATTTGCGAGTTTTCACCTTAGCCTCTCCTTTTTCTTTTCTTTTCTTTCTTTCTTTCTTCTTTCTTTTTCTCTTTTTTTTTAAGTGAGGTATTTCTTGATTGAATATGAATTCGCAAGATTAGGCAAGCTCTTGCCATCCATTTCAATCAACATCGACGCTCCTCTAGAGAAGGCCTTCTTTACCACATAAGGTCCTTCCCCATTTAACATCCACTTGCTTCTGAAGTCCTTTTGTATATGAAGGATCCTTTTCAAAACTAAGTCCTCCTTATAGAATTCTCCGGGACAAACTTTTTTGTCGTAATCTCGGATAGCTTTCAACCTCTTTTCTTCAATCAGGTTTACTTGATCATATCGAAATTAGATCTGTTTTATTTTGTCCAACTTCAACTCTGGCAAAACTCGGAAGGGATAAATCTCGACTTCAATGGGCAAAGTCGCCTCCATTCCATAAATAAATGAGAAAAATGTTGCCCGATGGAGGTCCTAACAGACGTTCGACAAGCATAGATGCCAATCTTCATGAGTCTCAATCATTATCCCTGTGATCATTTTTTTACCATTCGTTTTAGTGTGATATGGTGTTTAATCTTGAACAAACTGCAAACTTCTGATGTCGTGCTGTTGTTCAAATTTAATGCATCATTAGATATGATCTCTTTTGGGATTCCATACCGACATAGAATTTGCTGACTGTTGACTTTGTGACATCGGCATATGAAGCAGCTTCTGCCCACTTGGTGAAGTAATCGACGACCACAAAGATAGTTGTAGGGGGGAGGGAGGATAGGCAGAGATATGCACAAGCGGAAGGGATTCTAATATCGACTATTTTATTATAAGAAGAAAAGATAGTTTTTACAAAAGAGAAAACTTAATATTCTAGTATGTACCGAGATCGTTTACAAAAGAGAAAACTTAATGTTTTAGTATGTACCGAGATAGTTTACAAAAGAGAAAACTTAATCTTTTTGTATGTACCGAGATGCCCCCTTCAAGCTACAAGAATGCCTATTTATAACTAAATTTCTAAACTAGAATCTAATTACATTTGAAGTCTGAAATAATTGTTCGGATAATAATTAAAGAATAAACTTTAATTTAATTACAATTGAGTTCCGAATAGTATCCCGATAAGGACACATTAATTGTCCGCTTCTTGGTGGCTTCCAAGTAGCTTCCTTTAATTGGTGGATGCTATGTTGGCTTTTTCCACGTAGCTTCCTCGAACAGTGTCTTGATAAGGATGCTTTTGGTTGTTTCCACGTAGCTTCCTTGAACAGTGTCTTGATAAGGATGCTTTTTGGTTTTTTCCACGTAGCTTCCTTGAATAGTGGTTGCCGTCATGGTTGCTTCCAGGTGGCTTCCTTTTTTGGCAATATCTGCTGCTTGCATCATTGCTCGTGTCATCTTCTATGTAGCATTAATGGTTGATTACCTCATTGCTTACATCATTTGGATGCTGACGGGTTGTCATCTTCCAATTTGTCTTCATCCTTCTTGGATGTTTCTCAGATTCATCTCCTCGATCTTGTCAAGGTGTAATGATTCTGGTGAAGGGACTGGTGTGTTCCAGCGTTCCCATACTTCTCTGATCTCCGCTGCTAACGGATAATCTTCAATCTCCATTTCCGCTATTTTTGTTAATAACGAAACGGCTTCTTCATTTTCTTCATTTGATCTCTGGTGGTTTCTAGTATCATAGGTTAATATTCTTCTACCATCGGTCCAGAACATATAAGTGTCTTGATGGAGAAGATGTCGAGCCATGCTCGTAAGATCAATTCCTGCTTGGACTTGATACTTGTTGAAATTATTATAGCACTCATCAATGATTTTTGACAAATGCTCGGATCTTCTCTTCTATCACGCGCTGGCTTTTCCAAAAACATTGTATTTATATTCCAAATTTGATAAGGCTGATGAAATTTTTCTTCCTCAGCAATACCAATGAGACTGTTTATCTCAATATGGAAATAATAGACAAAATCGTCTATGTTTATAAAATTTGATAGCCGGGATTTGACTATCGCTGGAAAATCTTTTAATAAGTCAAAAGAGAGATTTTGGACTGTTATTTCTTTAACAAATCCCCACTCAATACTTGTTATATCGAATGGCTCATGATTTAAACGAAATTTGATAGTAGGAATTTTTTCTCCTATATCATTTATAAAAACATAAGCTTGCGAAAAATATTTAGAAAAAGTTTCCAAAAATAGAGCTTGCTGTTTGCAAATGGCTTCTTTTATTTTTGAAAATATTTCTGAAGGTAAAATTTGTCTACATTTAATATATAGACATTTTCTAAACATCTTATTAATAATAGGAGTGTTTCTCCCTTTATCAATAAAGTATTGAAATGTATCAAGAAGATTGTTTATCTCCTTAATATCCATGTAATCGATTAGGATTTCATCCCAATCTCTGTATAAAATACTATTTAATAATAATTCTTGATTTATTTTCTTTAGTTGTTTTTTCAACTAAGAATTTCGAGAATTGGGTAAGAGCTTTTCGAAACTAGCTCTTTGTTCCAAAATATGGTTTTTCCATATTCATCAATGAAATGGTAAATATTGGGGGTAAGCTTTGGATTATAAAAATCCTTTAGATTCGAGAACTCAGAGGTTTGTTGTTTTTTCAACAAATCTTCTGTATATTTGAGAATTTCGGAATCGGTATAAGGCTTTTGAGAAAATTGAGAATAATTCACCGGTGTTGGTGATTGTGATCCAATTGGTTGGTTTACCATTGGATATGGTAAATAATATCCCTGGTTAGGATAAAATTGTACCTGTGTAGGTGCAGCCATAAATCCTTGTTTAGGAATTACTTTTGCAGCAAAGCAATAAATCCTTGTTTAGGACTCATTGGTGATTTTCCCTTGTTGGGTTTTTATGGGACAGATTCTCCATCCATCATTTTCTATTAGAGGTTGTTTACCTCTATCCATAACGCCTGCTAAGAAATCAACAAACATTAGTAAAATCATGTTTATAATTTACTAATGGTATTTCTATAGAAGTATTTTCTATAGATAATATAACCGATTTCTTTTTCACAATAAAAGGTAAATATTGATTTATAAAATTATTATCTAATAATATGTCTCCATACATATCAGGTAAACATAATAATTTTGGAATTATAAATCTAACATTGTTTATGTAGATTGGAATATTTTTGGCTTTATAATAAATAGTAGTTTTGCTACCATTTATTCCACTAATATTTATTATCTTTTTTACAGGTTTCCAGTATTCTTCTGGAATGGCATTTCTTTTGCAACTACTTGTTGTAGCTCCTGTATCTAATAATGCATGTAAAGAATATTTTTTATACTCTCTATCATGTAATGTAATTTCAATGTATTTATTGAAATTTATTATATTTTCTATTTAATAATGTATATCTTCCATTCTAGCATTTCTAGAAATAGAATTTCTACTTGGTGTAGTAGGAAAAATAGGAATATGAATTGTTTTCATACCTATTGGTGTAGAAGTACTTATATTATCTTCTTCTTCCTCTGGTTGAGAACTAGAAGGTAATACTATTTTATCATCTGTATCAGTTATCAGATTGTTTTTAAAATATAACTTATCACCAGATGACATGTATTCAATAGTACTTACTGGTTTAGAAGTACTAGCATTATTAGTTTTATCAATTATCTAGTCTTTTGGAATTGATAAATCTTTTAAATGCAATAATTTCGGTTGAATTTCTGTTGTAAATTTATTGGGCTCAAAAAGCTCAATAATTTTATTATTAATTTCTTTTATTTCAACCTCTGCCGTATTAGTATATTCATTAATAGCAAATCCGACTTATTGCTAGATCTTCTCGCTAAATCACTAATGTCGTAATTTTTGTCCGAATTCTAAGGCATAGACACTCTTCTATTAGAAGGTGCGTTATGGAAATAAAGTAATTTGGTTTTACCTTAAATCCTATAATGCCTGTGTGTAGATTAGATTGAATTCCTCCAATAAGTGCTTTTATTGGATTTTCAAATCTTTTATCTAATAATACTGCTAAAATAGGAACATCATGTCCTCTTCTAAATAAAGCTCTGATTGTTATCATAATGACTCCTAAATGTATATATCTAACTTGAGGATAGTTTTTTCTAATCCTTTTTATTTTTTCTTTAGTAAATAAGAGGATTTCTGTTAATCCACCTTTAGTATCTTTAGCGACTGTGTTACCGCTAATCTTTTCTATGTGTCTTTTTGACCATATTTTAAACTTAGATATTTTATATATTTCTTCTTTAGAAATATGATTTTTATTAATCTTTTCTATTATATCATCAGAAAAGTCTATTTCTTCTCCGATTATATTTCCTAATTTAATATCCTGTTGTTCAGAATTAGGAATTTCTTCTAACTTGTTATTAGAACTATTTCCCATCATAAAAATATATTCATCAGAATCTGTATTAGACTCTGTCTCTGATATTATTTCAGTAGGATTTGTTTCCTTACTAAAACATATTTCTAAATCTTGTTCTTCAAGATTTTTAATCATTTTATTATTGGAATAATAAACTGATTTAAGTTCTATTAGGAATTTTTTTTCCCAATATTTCTTTGGTTTAATTCTACCATAAGGATTTTGTTTGTCAATTTCCCTAGGTTTTGGTATTTCATACTCATATGGATCTGGAGGTTCCATATCCATAGGTTCTATATTTTCTATCTTATTACCTAATGTTGTGTTTTCAACATTTTTGTAATATTTATTAATATTTCTCAGATTATCATCTTTTTGAAGATCTGAGTTTATTTTTCTTTTACCATAAGACTTACTCTTATCTATTTCCCATGGTTTTGGGGCTATATAATCATATGGATCCGGGGGTTCCATTTCCATAGGATCTTCAGGAATCTTTATGTTTTCTTCCGTTGAAGTTTCTTCTTCATCAGAATCGTGACTAGTTACATTAATAATTATTCCTGAATTATTAGAATTAATACTTTCTATTTCTATATTATAACTATTATTATTATTATCATTAATATTATTAGAACTGTCACCACTTTCAGTAGTGTCATATTCTAACATATAATGATAATTATACTTATTAAAAAGTTCTTTAGGTTCTTCATAAAGATCTTCTATTAATTTTAAATATTCTACTCTCTCATAATCATCATCTGTTTTAGAAAATTGGCGTTTCCAATGTTCTATCAGATTTTTATAAGTTTCAAAATCATATTTTTGTGATTTTTCTGTTTTTTTCAATTTTTTCTTTTGTTTTTTCATTTTTTATATAGTTAGAAGACTCATCCGAAGATTCATCTTCATCTGATAAAGCTAAAATAACATTACTATTACCGTAATATAATGGTCCTAAATCTGATTCTATGTTATTATTATTAATAACCTGATCTAATTTATTATTTACATCGGATAATAACTCTTTAGACTTGCTATTCAAATCTAAATCAGTTACTTCTCCCATACTATCTACTTTTTCTTCTATTTTACTAATGTTTGTTGATTTCTTAGCAGGCCTTATGGATAGAGGTAAACAACCTCTAATAGAAAATGATGGATGGAGAACTGTCCATAAAAAACCCAACAAGGGAAAATCACCAATGAATCCTAAACAAGGATTTATTCTTCGCACTCGCAAAAGTAATTCCTAAACAAGGATTTATGGCTGCACCTACACAGGTACAATTTTATCCTAACCAGGGATATTATTTACCATATCCAATGGTAAACCAACCAATTGGATCACAATCACCAACACCGGTGAATTATTCTCAATTTTCTAAAAAGCCTTATACCGATTCCAAAATTCTCAAATATACAGAAGATTTGTTGAAAAAACTACAAACCTCTGAGTCCTCGAATCTAAAGGATTTTTATAATCCAAAGCTTACTTCCCTGAATATTACCATTTCATTGATGAATATGGAAAAACCATATTTTGAAACAAAGAGCTAGTTTTAGAAAAGCTCTTACCCAATTCTCGTAATTCTTAGTTGAAAAAACAACTAAAGAAAATAAATCAAGAATTATTATTAAATAGTATTTTATACAGAGATTGGGATGAAATCCTAATCGATTACATGGATATTAAGGAGATAAACAATCTTCTTGATACATTTCAATATTTTATTGATAAAGGGAGAAACACTCCTATTATTAATAAGATGTTTAGAAAATGTCTATATAACAAATGTAGACAAATTTTACCTTGAAATATTTTCAAAAATAAAAGGAGCCATTTGCATTTGCAAAAAGAAGCTCTATTTTTGGAAACTTTTTCTAAATATTTTTTATAAGCTTATGTTTTTATAAATGATATAGGAGAAAAAATTCCTACTATCAAATTTCGTTTAAATCATGAGCCATTCGATATAACAAGTATTGAGTGGGGATTTGTTAAAGAAATAACAGTCCAAAATCTCTCTTTTGATTTATTAAAAGATTTTCCAGCGATAGTCAAATCCCGGCTATCAAATTTTATAAACGTAGACGATTTTGTCTATTATTTCTATATTGAGATAAACAGTCTCATTGGTATTGCTGAAGAAGAAAAATTTCATCAGCCATATCAAATATGGATTATTCATAAAATGCTTGGAGGAAGATCCCTCTTGGCAACCCAGGAAGATCAAGAACATTTGTCAAAAATCATTGACGAGTGTTATAAGAATTTTCCCCATTATCAAATCCAATCCGGAATTGATTTAATGGCAGAAGCTCAGTTCCTACTCCAACAAAACAGTTACGAGTTATGGACTGATGGAAGAAGAATTCTAGCCTACGACACTGCAAACCCTCAGGTCGGAAGGAATAGAAATGAAGAAGCCGTTTCGTTATTAACAAAAATAGCAGAAATGGAGATCGAAGATTATCCGTTAGTAGCGGAGATATGTGCAAGCGAAAGGGATTCTAATATCGACTGTTTTATTATAAGAAGAAAAGATAGTTTTTACAAAAGAGAAAAATTAATATTCTAGTATGTACCGAGATAGTTTACAAAAGAGAAAACTTAATGTTTTAGTATGTACGTGGAAAAAACCAATAGGCATCCTAATCAAGACACTGTTCAAGGAAGCTACGTAGAAACAACCAAAAGCATCCTTATCAAGACACTGTTCGAGGAAGCTACATGGAAAAAGCCAACATAGCATCCACCAATTAAAGGAAGCTACTTGGAAGCCACCAAGAAGCGGACAATTAATGTGTCCTTATCAGGATACTATTCGGAACTCAATTATAATTAAACTAGAGTTTATTCTTTAATTCTTATCCGAACAATTATTTCAGACTTCAAATGTAATTAGATTCTAGTTTAGAAATTTAGTTATAAATAGGCATTCTTGTAGCCTGAAGAAGGTATCTCGGTAGATACTAAAACATTAAGTTTTCTCTTTTGTAAACGATCTCGGTACATACAAAAAGATTAAGTTTTCTCTTTTGTAAACGATCTCGGTACATACAAAACATTAAGTTTTCTCTTTTGTAAACCATCTCGATACATACTAGAATATTAAGTTTTCTCTTTTGTAAACTATCTCGGTACATACTAGAATATTAAGTTTTCTCTTTTGTAAAAACTATCTTTTCTTCTTATAATAAAATAGTCAATATTAGAAGCTTTTGGCATGATCAGCCCACTGACATCCATGCCCCACATATAGAAAGGCCATAGATTCTACTTATTATTTGTAAGGTGGGATCTATTTCTCATCTTATTCTATCATCCTTAACAAATTAGGAAATGAGCTACAGTCTCGGCCATATTCAAAGTCTTGAGATCCCTCTAGATGCATATCTTGCTCAAAAGGAGATTTTGAGTCAATAGCAGTGTCGCTCATATTATTGATATCTAAAGACTTGTTATAGGGACGAAAAAAGATTCGAAGAATAAAAGGATCTAAGAATATTTACTTGTGTGATATGATTATGAATGAAATTGTAATATCCTAAAATAGGGGTTGTGTGTTTGAAGCATATCTTAAGTGTTAATAGGCCTTAAGATTTGTTCTCATGTGTTTTAGGGGTTATTAAAGCTCGAGGATAAAAAGGGACTAATTTGGAAATTTTGAAAATTTTGGGTCAAAAGTGAAAATTGGGTGATGGAGGCCTTAAGAATAAATTTTGGTAAGTTATGGCATATAAAAATGCCCTGGTAAAGTGGTTGTAGTGTGCCACTTAAGGCTTTGGATTGGCGCTAATCAGGTCGAGGGTTCGAGTATTGGGCACGGCATAAATTTTTATTTTGTTGAAAAAGGGCGTTGACGCTGAGGAAGGCTTAAAAGAATAATTCGAACGTTAGTGGACATGAAAGTCCAGGTGGAAGAGTGGCTAAGTGCGCAAGGGATGATTTCGGCTTAGGGGTCGGGTGTTCGAGCCCGAGTGGAAGCGCACGAATGTTTTATTGTTTTGCTTGGCGCTAAAGTTTGAAGGGAGCCAAGGAAGAAGGGTTTAAAAAAAATACCTGACGCGTTATTGGCATAGAAGACGCCCTGGCAGACTGGTCGAGCAGCTTGGGGGATTCTCTCCAGGTCTCGAACACGAGACCTGGGGGCTGCAGTTGGAACTTTTTTTTTTCAGGCGTGAAATAGGAGTCTGCATGGCCCATGCGCGCATGCAATTTTGGGGGAAATTTGCACGCACGCATGGTATGGGTGGTTATTTCTTTTTATTTGTTATGGCATATTTTAGTTATTTTATTATTATATTTTATCAATTTTCTTAATATTATTATTATTATTATTATTATTATTCTTTTTGGTGATGGGAGCCATCACATGGATAGCTTGGCCGATTATGCCTTGGGGTGGGTAGTTGATATATATATATATATTTATATTATTATTATTATTATTATTTTATGTATAGAATAATGGGAGAGTGATTTAACAATAGAGTTTTACTTATTGTTATTAGGAAGTATGCGTGGCTTTCATAAGCTGTATGGGGGTATTGGGTTTTCTTTTATTATTATTAGTTTTATTATTTTATGGAAGTATGGGGTAGTTGTTATTATTACTATTATTATTATTATTTTATTTTATTATTATTATTACTATTATTTTAACTTTATTATTGTTATATGCGTGAGGTATATATGGGGATTTGTTGGTTTTTAGTTTTATTATTTTAATGGTGATGGGTAGTTGGTATTTAGTATTATTATTATTATTATTAATATATTATGTAAGGTAATAAGGAGGTATGGGTTAGATTTTGTTAATTTATTTTATGTTAATGATAGGGAATAGATTAAACAATGGAATTGTTGTTAAAATTAGTAAAAGGGGAGGGCATGTGCGGCATTGGAGTTTCAATGGTTGGCCGGCCTTGAAGATGGAGTTAGTGTTGGGCATTTTGATTTAATTAATGTTGGTGATGGAAACATGATTAAACAAAGTTTATTCCAATTAGTGATGGACAATTTTTCACATTGAAGATAGAGGGAGACCATGGCCGGCTGGGATATTAGCAAAAGGAGAACATGACCGAAAATGACTTTTATTTTCTTTTCTTTCCATTTTTATGCTTGGCCGAATATGAAACATTCTCTTGGGAGTAGGTAAAGGTTAAGTGATGTTTAGTTTATTTTATTTTTTGAGTAATGACAAGATAAATGTGGTCTTATTTTAATTATGTTAATAAGAGGATAAGAGATAATGGGATGGAGTATTGTTATTTTATTAATTAAGGGGATAAGTGGGAGAAGAAAGTGGAATAGGTTAAGGGACATAGAGTTGGCCGAAGGTGGGATTGTAGACAAGGTTAGCTATTGGCTTTTGAGAACATAAGCACAGCCGAATGTCCCTCTAAACTCATTCAAGGTTATTTTCTTTTCTCTTCTTTTTGCTGCGGAATTCTCCCTAGCCTTTCTTGCCAAAATTCTTCCAAAAGTTCTTTGGGAAGCCATAGTCGATTGAAGGAAGCTTTCGGGGTTCGTTTTCCTAAAGGTGACTCAAGTGATAAATTCGGGATTTCGATAAGTGGGGGACTATTCGGCCAAGGTTAATAAAGGCTTCAGAATCTAGGAATTACGATAGTAACAGGTGTGTAAGAACTCATTACACACTTTATTAATTTACATGATTATTGTTGTGTTATTCATCTTTGGTAGTGTTTTGCTTATGGCTAAGCATGGATCCCGGGTAAGTCCCCTAATTTGTGATTGTAGATCTGTGATTTGCATGCTATCACATGATGCTAAATGTTATGCCTTGATATATGATAATTGATATACGAGCATGTGATGGTGGGATTGAATGAGAGGAGGGGGAATGATTTTATGGACTGTCGTCAGTGGTTTTGACCACAAGATGGGTTGGCCCCATCAGACTATTTGTGACCTATGGTCATCAGTGGTTTTGACCACAACGATTGAATATTTGCGACTAAGTCCCAGTGGTTTGGTACCACCAGTGGTTTTGACCACATTTGATATATTGTGACCTATGGTCATCAGTGGTTTTGACCACACGATGGGTTGGCCCCATCATCTGATTTGTGACTCTAAGTCATCAGTGGTTTTGACCACCAGTGGTTTTGACCACACGAGGTAGAAAAGGAGTACGGATGGTTAAGTTGGGTTGCATCAGCATGTTTTATTAATAAATTGTGTATGAGATATATTTTCCGGGTAGGGGATTTACACACTGAGTCTTGGTGACTCACCCCTTCCCTTAACATTTTGCAGATGAGTAGATCGCAGAGATGGAGCCGGATGGACTCGAGGTGGCCATGCAGTGGACATTTTAATTTAATGGACTTGGGTTTTACTTTATTAAATTTTAAAGTTGGTTATATTTTTGTCAAGTTGTAATAAGGCCTTCTAGTTATATTTTTATTATTCTGTGTTGGATTAATTTGTTTAAACTATTTCTTAACATTAAATTAAGTACACATGTTTTCAATCAAACGTAAAATGTTTTAAAAATGCCATCGGGCACCTTTGCAATCTACAAACAACCCGACTTAATAAACATTTCTAATCAACACTAAGTATGGTTTTTAACAAGAGACTAGAAAATGAAAGATTTTCGACAAAACTTAAATCGGTTTTAAAATGGTTTTCAAAATGTTTTCTTTGTAGCAAACCAAATTCGGTCGTAATGTTTGGGCCGGGTTTGGGGTGTTACAGAAATGGAAACAATAAAAGAATATTTGCTTAAAGCGAAACAAAGATGCATTTTATTGAAATAAAGATACTGGACACGAGCATATTTCATAAAAGGATTCTTATTGCTCCTAGGCTTAAAGCAATAAGCATGTTTTAGACATTACTCTGAATTGGCTTTAAAATAATATAGGGATCTCTTCTGCAGTCCCACCACTCAAAATATTCCCAGGTACGCAAGGGCAAATGCCTGATGAATTCTCTTCTCTGGCTCCCTCTTCAGGTGCGGCGTTAGTGCTTAGATTTCCCAACATTCCTTCTAGCCTTAGACCTCTTCAAAGAAAAGCAACTCTTTGTTATCCATTAGACTTTGCATCAAAGCTTCAAATTCAGCACACTCTTGGACTTCATGGCCTTTTTCTGCGTAGAATTCACAGTAGCTACTTATCTCTTTGGGTATCTCTTCCAAATCCTGAATGATTAATCCATTGTCTATCATTTGTTTCTAAACCCGTCTCAATGGGGTTTTTACTTTCGCAACATTCTTCTTGATTCTCTTCCCCGCATTCTCGATTATCGTGTTTACCCCCTTATTAGTATGGTTGGGTAACGGATTTTCTTCACCAGACGGATTGTCAAATTTCACAATGCCCATCCGGATGAGCCTTTCAATTAATTTTTTTGAAAGTGGTGTAGTTTTCTATCGAGTGTCCCATGGTCCCTGTGTGGTACTCACATTGGGCATTCACGTCGTACCATTTGGGAAATGGAGGCTGCATAGATTTTGAGTAGAATGGAGATACCACATAGGCATTAAACATATTTTGGTATAACTCCCTATACATCATGGGGATGGGAGTGAACTAGAGCTTTTCTAAATTTGGCCTCGAGTTGGATTCTTGCCTTGAAGAGCCTTGATAGCTGGTGGTTATGGCCCTCTGTTGGCCTGTAGTGATTGGCTTGGGATACCCTTTACTAAACACATTCATGTTATCCACTTCATTTTCATTTTTCTTCGGGATTGACCTTTTGGTACTTTCCCTTTCATCTATCTTCCCACTCATTATCAAGTTTTTAATCATCTCACCGGACATTACTATATCTGAGAAGCTCATGGTAGAGCTTCCCAACATATGGCTAATGAATGGGGCTTTCAGAGTATTGATGAAAAGCATCGTCGTTTCTTTTTCCAGAAGAGGTGGCTAGACTTGCGTCGCCACCTCTCTTCATCTTTGGGCATATTGCCTGAAGCTCTCACTTTGCTTCTTTTCCATATACAGCAGTTTAATTCTGTCAAGTGTCATGTCTGTTACATAGCTATATTGCTTCATGAAAGCCTGTGCCAAGTCCTTCCACGAGTGGATTTTGGCACAGCTCAGCTGGCTATAACATTTGGCAGCCGACCCAATCAGGCTGTCTTGGAAGCAGTGATTTAATAGTTGGTTATTATTAACATACCTTGTCATCCTTCGATAGAACATCGTGATGTGAGCTTTGGGACAACTAGTCCCATTATACTTTTTAAATTTTGGAGTCTTGAATTTTCGGTGGGAGTATTAGATCTAGGACTAAACTCAGATCCTTGGCATCAACCCGCAATGGTAATCAGCATTCTCCATTACTCTAAGTTTTTCCTCTAACCACCTGTACTGATCTTCGAGTTGTTTTGGCAATTCCACCTTTGCTTTTTTCTATTTTTGCCATTTGGTCCAGATCAGGAACTACAGGATTGGTTGGATTATTCCCCTGGATTGGAACTTGAGCCTGCCAGGTAGTTTATTGGTGCCGAGGTATCGGCCTGGACGGGTACCTCTTGCGGATGCATGTCTGGTTAGGTCTGAATGCTTATTGGGGTAAAACCTGGGGGATGGATAGGGTCTTCATTATCATCCCCACTGTTGACCACTGGTCCTTCCCCTTTTTCAAGCCCTCCAGTTAGCAACTGGGCTAATTGGCTCATCATATTCTTTTGGGATTCTAGCATTTGATCCCTCATGTCTTGTTGAATTTTGGCCAATTGTTGTTGCATCTATAATTTGCAGCTGATCTTGCATTTCTTTTTGCATTTGCTCTAATCTTTCCAATCTTTGATCCATTACTTTAGTTTTGGCACGAGTACTATAACGATGTTCGATTGGTTGGCTCTTGTTGGTTTCCAGATTAACTAAAATAATTTTGTTTTAATTAGGGTCTTTTCGTGAAATTTAATGCATATGATGCAATTTGATGCAAATGCATGAAATGAATGCAAAAACGAGGCATTGATTGTGATTCAATTTTGTTAGAACAACTTTACTAGAAAACAAATTTCTTTACATAAAACAGATTACATATACGGCCTTGCCCTAATACTCGAAGTGAAGACATCGATCCTTTTCTTCATATTCGGATGTTAAGATCAAATCTCACAAATTTTCCAATGGATGCTTCTACTAGCTTCTTTTTTGCTTGATCCAGGCTGCAACCCGTTGCTCACTCATCCCCGTGATGCTTGTTAGCTCTTTTAAGGAAATCGGGATGTTAAAGGCTCTCGAATAATCTCTATCGACTTAAATCCTCGAGCACGAAGCAAAGTCATGTACTCTTCCGTCAGACCATCACCTTTCTCTTGCTGTGTTTACTTGGACCATATTCGAATGGCCTCATTCTCCTCCACTTTATCAAGAAATCTATTTTCCATGACAAGCTCTCTATTTAGCAACTGAACTTGAATCAACACCTCTTTTCTATGATGAAAATGTCATGCAACCACAAGCAAAACAAACAAGTCAATATTCAAAGCAAGAATTTAAAGCAAGAAATAATAAATAAAGCGCCTATTTGGGTAACCACTAGGGTTTGGTGCGGTTCTACCTAGGGTAGGTTCTTAAGGCTCATTATATGTGGTTTAGTTTTAAAGTAAAGGTACTTGAACCAGCAGATTCCTCGATCCTTACCCATTATAGGCTCATTCGGACCGAGTTCAGTTCAGGGGAATAAATTTCTCTATGGCTATACGGAGATGAAAATCTCACGAAGACATAGGCAGAGATGTATCCCGAAAGCGATCCATTATCCTATACAAAGGTGAAGACCTCATGAAGGAATAGTTTCCCATTCCCGCTTAAAAGGGTATAACCTATCGTTATGAAATGCAATATCTGAAAAATATCCAAAGACTTGAACCAATTAAATAAACATATCAAAATGATGCAGAAAATGAAATGCAACGAAAGGATCGTAAATTTAAACTAAATTATCAATTTTTGACAAAAAGATAAGAAATAATCTACTTGTGGCTTGACTCTCTCATTTTATTCCCCAGTGGAGTCACTAAGCTGTCGAAACCATTTTTGTAAAAAGGTCGACTTTGGTTTTGAAAATGAAAACGAAAATGGGAGTCACCACCAAGCTTTTTTGATAAGGTGTGATCGGGTCACCTTGTGATTCAGTCATTTTAATAATAATTTTGATTTATTAAAACAACAGTGTTGGTCTACGAAATAAATAAAAAATGGGTTCGGGAGTCGATTACGCACGAGGAAGGATTAGCACCCTCGTGACGCCCAAAATTGGTACCTAATTGATTATTTGATGTCTTTATGTCGGAAGTTGAAAACTCGGAAAGAATTTAAAATACGATCCCTTTTTGCATTAACGTATATTTTGTTTTGGAATGCTTAAACAAGTCGAAAATATATTGAAGACTTTCTTATCCCGAGGCAACAAAATGTCACATCCCGTAAGTTAGGACATGACATTTTGAATTCTTGAGAAGAATTTGGCCTTACGTGTTTTAATTTTTGAAAGGATATTCTATTATTCGAATTCAACGAGAAAAATCGAAACCCCGTAAGTTAGGGCACGATTTCATCGAATCTTTCAAATACAGAACATTGTCTATTTTATGAAAAATTTTATTGACATGTTCGGATAAAAATTAATGATATAAAATATTTCGTAGATGAAGGACAGTACAAAACGATGATATCCAAATGAAATGTCGTATTTAACAAAGCGGTTATATTGAATATGCTAATGAAAACAACATACAATAATCACTTTATGTACATTATTTCAACATTACTATGAACAATAAATAAACAACCCATGAAGTTAATAATAATATTAGTGACTAAAGCAATGTACAAAAGAGAATATCAAATTTTCAAACATTATAAGGACGAAGAGGTATATACATACACGAATAAATGTTGAGAAAAAACGATTTGAAATATTAAAACGAAATATAAAAAAACAAATAAGAGTAGTGCAATTTATAATAAAGCACAATAATAAATAATAATGATAATGAATAATGGCAATAATAACAAAATAAAGTAAAGAATACGGTAAAAGAAATAAATTGCTTTAAAGTGCTAAAAAATAAAGAACAATAAACAAATAAATAACAAATAAATAACTAGCAAATAAACTAATATACAAAGATGAAATAAAATAAAAACGAATCTATAAATGAATGAAATGTTAAGTTGCAATTAAAATAAAATTGGGAGCCCCAAATTATAAAAAAACATTAAAAGGACAAAATTAAGAGAAAAATAAAATTAAGGATCCGAATTAAAAAGAAAAAAAACAGATTAGGGCTCAATATAATGCGCAAGAATGGGGAGGGACCAGATGGGGAAATATTCCCCTTCCTCGAAACGCAACATTTTAAACTGGATTAAAATGGAACCGTTGCAAATCGTAAGGGTCAATTTTAAAAATAAATGGGCCTTGATTGTGAAATGATTAAAAAGCGAAAGGGCCAAAAGCGCAAATTGCCCTTTCGCTAAAAAAACACTCGAATCCTTATGGTTCGGGTCAAGTTGGTCCGATCTAGTTTGAAACGGCGTCGTTTCTGCATTGAAAGGTTTGAGTAAAACAACACTATTTCACAGACCCTATTTAAAGCCGAAATTTAAAAAAATATATTTTAATCAATTTCTAAAAAAACTGAGGGTTCCTTCTTTTTTTCTCTGCAGGGGGTCTTACTCCGGCCTGGGGCTCTGGTGAGCCTTTGCCATGGCTCTGCCGTATCCCAGCTGTAGCTCCGCCGTATACGATGGCCGGGGATACAAAAAAATCGTTTTCTTGAGCCCCTTTTCAGTCCCCTTTTTAGCAAAAAGAAAAAAAGATTTTAAGATCCATCTTAGTTTCGAAACAACAAAAAAATATGCAAAAACCCCCTCTGTTACCCCCTCGAACCCTCATCAGAACCCATATGGGTTCTTGGGTGTTCGGGTATTGGCAACTCTCTAGTGAGGGGAAGACGAATCATGTAATAGTCCGATTTTGACCCTAATCGGAATGGTGATATCGGGACCATGAATCTGAGTTAAAAAATATTTTAAAATTATTTTCAGTGTTTATTATGTGTGAATTTGCTTGTGTTAAATTTTCGTGTTTTAATTTCATTATTTGAGTGTCCGATTAAATAAAAGGGCTTAATCGCGTAAAATAAAAATTTAATGGTTAAATATGAAAGTGCATAATTGTTGTTGTCTTTATAATTTGGAGGTTTTATGTTGTAATTTAGCCAATAATAAAAGGTAGTGGATGGCATATTGGTTAAGATATGGTTTTTATATATTAATTATAAAAGTTAAAATAATAATAACATAATATAATGTTATAATTAAACAAACATAAAAAAAAAATAAAGCATTATGTTCTCATCTTCTTTTGACAGAAACTAAGGAAAAGAAAAAGAAATAAAGAGAGCTAGGGTATTCGGCCATTGTTGAGTTTGATTAAGGTACGTATGTAGCTTGGTTTTTAATAATTTTTATATTTTTGTGATCGTTGCCAAGTTATCTTCAAAGCCCATGTCTTAATTTTTGAATTTGATGATGATTTTTTGTTTTTGCCATTGATGAGTTTATGAGTTTTATGATTTTAGTTGATGAATTATGAAATATATGTGTTTGATTAATATATTTTGTCTTTGAATTTTTGATGAATTTGAGTAATTAAGGCTAAATTGTAAAAATAAAATTTGGGGGGACTAAAATGTGAAAAAAATGAAAAATATGGACCTGTATAATGCTTGTGAATATCCGGCCTAGCTATGGTATGTGTAAATTTTGTGTATTTTGTGTTTTATGCAATAGGGACTATATTGCAAAAAGGGTGAAATGTCAGGGGGAAAATGATAATTTGCCTATTTATGTGTTTTTGGATTAAATTGAATGAATGTGTGGTTAAATTAGCTAAATTTGAATTTATTTAGATCAAGAATGGAAGAAAACAAAATTAGATTGGGGAAATCGAAAGTAGTTGAATTGTCGACTAAACCGTCCAACAACATCCGAGGTAAGTCTATAAGCATTTAAATGTTGTTAAATTCACGAATTTATATATAAATGTTATGTGATAAATTGAATTGTTTGAATATATATAAGCCTTGGCCGAATGTGATTTTGAGATAAGGAACTATGTTTCGAGTTTGACTCTCGATCGAGATTCAATGTCCGAAAGCCCCGTACAAATCCTAGGAATAGTTAGGATACATATGTCATGACATAGGATTTCTGATGTGTGTTATCGTGTAAGACCACATCTGGGACGTTGGCATCGACTTGTGTTTACATGTAAGACCATGTATGGGACATTGGCATCGTATTTGATCCGTGTAAGACCTTTTCTGGGACAGTGGCACCAATATATGATTACATGTAAGACCACGTCAGGGATGTTGGCATTGTACGAGCTTTCGACTACCCGCATATGCTTTTTAATTCCGAACGGTTCAACGGGCAATATGAAGTAAAGACCGAATGTGAGATTGAATTACAGGTTCAGGTATGTGTTAGTTATTTGTTTATATGGAAACAAGGTAAGTTGGTTACTTGAAATAATAAAAGGTTATGTGAGTATGAATTATGTGTTAACCTATTTGTGTATATTAATGATTCGGCCTATAGATGTGTTTGTAACAATAAAAGTGAAAATATATATATGTGTACGATTGATTATGTTCGGCCATATGGTATATGTATGTACAATTATAAGGGAGTGAAAATCATGTATAAATTCGGTCTTAATCTAGTTATGTTTTAGAAGTGTGTTTTATGCTAAAATTTGGTGTATGGATTTAGGTTTAGACAAATGTGAAGTGATATGTATGATGTTGCTATGTGAATTGATATGGTTTGATTTGGAAATGGCATACTTAGGCTAAGGATTTACTGGCTAAGTTTTGTACAAATAATGAAGTTATTTTTGGGTTGCCGATTTGTTATGAAATAAACTAGGAAATATGAAGTATTTAATAAGTGTACGATTTGCTCATGCAGGTGGTATTAATATTTGATTTTATATTTGTAAAATGATATGAATTGTATGAATTTTGGATATGGCTAAAATGGTATATTCATATGTGCAGATTTGCAATAGATAAATATACATGTTTTGATCTTTTAAACTATATATATACACACACACACATATATATATATGTCTTTTGAATAGGCTTAAAATATAAAAATTAAGTACATACAAATTTGGGTAATGATAGTTAAGTGAGCAATGAAAGTTTTAGGTTTAGCTTTTATAGTTTTAAAAGGCTGACCGAATATGTGTATGCTAATAAATGAGTGGTTATGTACAAGTATATTTTGGGTTTAATGTATAGTATGTGATTTGGTTGAATTCTTGTTTAGAATTTGTAATCAAAATGATCCAATTGGTATGGTGATATGCGCATGTACTAGTGATTTGATAAAAGGTATATTGGTTTTGTTACGGTTTGGTAATTGTGTTAGAAATGGCTTTTGCTTTGTAGTGATATGTGCAAGTTATAATAGCACAAAAAGCATATTTGGTTGTATTGTTTAGTTAAATAATATTTTATATGTGCAAGAATATTAGGCTGTATATTTTATGATTTGATTTTTCGAATACCATGATTATAAGTCTTTTGGCTCGGTTATTTAATTTTTTTTCAAATCATTTGTAATATGATTTGATATATGTTGTTGGTTCGAATTTGTGAATAAATAAATGATACTGATATGATTGAATTTCGAAGCATAGTTTGTTTATGAGATATTATTAATAGAGCCTATTTGATTTTTAATTAGCTTCATTCTGTATTTATATACGAATTTGACTTGTATGATTATGTAAAAGTTTAAAACTGTGTTATGTAACACCCGAAACCCGGCCCATGCGTTATGACCGGATTTGACATGTCACATGAGAAAACATGTTAAATCCTTTTTATTTGTACTAAAATAAATATTATTTTGTTATAATCGAGAAAACAAGTTTGATTAGAAACCTTTGATAAAATACTATTACTCTCGAGAGGTTAATTGAAGAATCGAAATTCAAATTCGTGATATTTTAAAACTGTGACTTTTGAAAATATTGTTGATAATTTGAAAGAAAATCAGGGTTTTATTATTTGTAAACGTTTGTATAAAATCCATTTATTAATCAATTTGGAAAACCTTTATTTATGATTTTTAGTGTAACATCCTGAATTTTTGGGCTTATGCGTTTAGGGTGTGGATGTGTTCAAAGTGTTAATTGGAGTATTAGGGGTCCAAAATAGGCTCAGAATGTGGTCAAGGCCTTGGTTAAATTTTCTGTTTGAGTATTATAGGGTTTAAAAGATAGTATCTGGGGTTTAAATGACATAATGGGCTTGTGGCCCAGTGGCAAAATGGCGCCACTAAGAGGGAAGGGAGTTGGCGTCAATAGGCAAGGGGAGAGGCCCAATTTGTGGCCGTTTGGAGCCCATGATTTTGGGCCAAATTCGACACTTATAAGGAGGAGTAGGTTGGACAGCAACAAGGCTATTATTTAGGGAATTTTATTGTTTTAATATGTGGATAATTAAAGCTGATAAAGGAGGGAAGAGTTGGAGATAATTAAGCCTCTTTTGGATGGGTGTTTTGATAGGGATAAGGGATAGGATGAGGATCTATCAGGAAGGCTAGTGTTGGCCGAAAATCAAACATAGGATAGGGGGAAAAATCGGTTGAGTATAGGCTAAAGGTGTGCCGAAATTTCTATAAATAGGGGGGATAGCTCATCAATTTCGGCATTTGAACCCTACCCTTTTCTTCTCTTCCTGTACCGAAATCCTCAGTCTCCCTCTAAAATTTCTTTTCTTTAATTTCTTCAAAAGCCGAAACCTCTCCCTTCACTCTCTTTTCCATTCTTTTCCTCTTGTGATGATTTCTCTAAAAAGCCGAATTCTCCCTACCCATTTGTTCATCACTTCTTCCATTCATTAAGAACCGAAACCCTCTAAAGCCTTATCAGCTGACGAAATCCTTTCCATTCTTTTTCTTCCTAGCCGAAATCTCCAAGCTTCTCTCTTAATTTCTTTTCTTCTTCTCTTTTTCTAGAAACCAAAACTCTTCACTCAGTTCTTCTAAAAGCTGAAAACGCATCAGCCTTCTTTTGTTCATACTTTTTCGGGATTTTCTTAAAAGCCAAAATTCTTAGATCTCTTCTCTGGTGTTTGCCGAATCTTCCTGCAAGGGGTAGCCGAAATCTTCTGAAGTGGTAAGTGTCGATTATGTTATTCTTTCAATCTTTTCTGGCTTTTAGAGATCTTAGCCGAATGGCTATATGGTTAACTAATCGGGTGTTTTCTCTCATTTGCGACATTCTGGGATTTGAAAGAGATCCAATCGCCTAGTTAAACAACTCTTAATTGCATAAGACTTAATCCAACCGAACAAACCTGTAGACAAGTCGCAAGACTAGGGTGTGGCAACAGGCATGCGCATGTCTAGGATTGGATCCGGAAGAGCCTGGTACTTAAGCAGTCCTAGTGACTCACCTCCTCTTGGCTGGAATCCTACAGTGCGTAGTATTTATTCACCCTAGCCGCGAGGATTTGTTGACGGGCCAAAATCCATAACTAAAACCTGAAAGGGACCAGCCACCCTATTTTCACAAAATAGCTAAAATACCCTTATTTTAAAAATTACCAAGATACCTATGATTTACAAATATACCCCCAGACTTACGAAAATACCCCGATTTACAAAGTCAACGGTTTTTAAAAGAAACAAAACATTCAACACACAACACCAATCAAAAACCACAAACATTTGAACGCCACTATTATTCTTTTGAAATCAAATTCTCTAAGATACCCCTGTTTTAAAAAAAAAATTACCCCCTTAATTCTGTAAAATTTTTGAAAATACCCTTGATTTGTAAAAATTTTCCAAAATATCCCTGATTTGTAAAATTACCAAATTACTCCTGATTCGTAAAATGGCAAAACTACCCTGATTTGTAGGATGACCAAAATACCCCCAGACTTCAAAATTTCCAAAATACCCCAGATTGGAAAAAATTACCAAAATACCCCTGTTTCACGAAATTACCAAAATACTCTTATTTCGTAAAATCACCAAGAAACCCTAATTTGGAAAATTACAAAAATACCCCTATAGGATAAATTACGAAAATACCCTTGGGCAGTGAAATGACAAAGATACCCCTATAGGATAAACGTAAGTTTGTGAATGCTACTTGTATGTGGTGGTTGATGATTGTATGTGTGTGTTTCCTAGAACTTGGAGATGTGATCTTGAGACTGAATTGTAGTTATAGTTGTGAATTCGAAAGAACTACTCTTAAAACTACTATTCATAAGACTGTTCGTGGATAATCAGTGGTAGAAAATTAATGATTCATAAAATTTTTAATCAGATAAACGCCAACCGGAAGAATGAGTACAAGGGGTCGAGAACGTCCGCCGCATGGTCGTGTTAGGGGTAGGATAATCGTGTCCGAACCGAAGAGGGTGCAGCAACGGTCGAGAGGCGAGATGCGGACCTCATCGGGTGAGAGAGAATTTCGAGATCAGGTGCCCGGATATAATGCAGTATCTCAGGCGATGTTGCGGGTCCTCGAGAGAGTTACTGGGGTAGGCACAGGTTCAGGAGCTCGAAAATCTGTGTCTGAACGACTCCAAGCCAATGGAGCAGAGATGGTTAGGGGTGTTTCTGGCGTAGTCCCTAACACAGCTGGGTATTGGTTAGAAGCGACTGAGCGCATAATGGATCACCTGGACTTCACGGTGGAGGAGAAGTTGAAAGGGGTTGTGTCTTTTCTTCCAGACGAGGCTTATCAGTGGTGGCTCACTGTAAAGGAAGGTACTACCGCAGACCGGATAGACTGGGATTTATTTAAGGAATCATTTTAGGGGAGGTACGTTGGGGCCAGCTATGTGAATACGCAGAGGAAGGCATTCCTGAATTTGGTGCAAGGAAGAAAAACTGTGTCTGAGTATGATGCGGAATTTCTGCGGTTGGGCCGTTACGCTTGAGGGATTGTAGCAAATAACTATGAGCGTTGCGTACGGTTCGAGGATGGACTAAGGGATGAGCTAAGGGTATTAGTAGCACCACAGCAGGAGAGGGACTTTGCGATTTTGGTTGAGAAAGCTAAGATATCTGAGGAGGTTAAGCGGACTGAGAAACAGAATAAGGATAAGGATAGGAAAGGGAATAAGAGGAATTTTGGGCCGTCGGGATCATCTGGGAGTTTTCAGAAAAGGCCTAGCTCTGATGGGCCAGCTCGTGCTCCGACGGGTCAGAATTGATCATGTCCTTCGTGTGGGAAGGTACATTATGGGGAGTGTAGAAGGAGAACTGGTGGATGCTTCAGGTGTGGGTCTATGGATCATATGATAAAGGACTATCCACAGAAGGATCAGGTGTAGCCAGCTGGACGAGGTTCTAATCAGGTTGGAAGAGGAGGTCAACAACCACCAAGGGGCCGTGGTCAAGTCAATGGTGGCAATGGCACAGGACATGGTCGTGGAGGTGCAGGTTATGCTGAGGCGAGGCAGCCAGCTTTGGTCTATACAGCACATCACCAAGGGGACGAGAATGCTCTAGATGCGAATACCGGTGCGTACTCTACCATAGTATACTAAGTGTTTCTTTTGGCTTTAGAATTAGAGTGCGCAGCAAAAGCATAGTGGTGAGACTAGGGTAGTACGATTAATAGTTAATTGGAAATTTTGAGGACGAAATTTCTTTAAGGGGGTAGAACTGTAACATCCTGAATTTTTGGGCCTATGCGTTTAGGGTGTGGATGTGTTCAAAGTGTTAATTAGAGTATTAGGGGTCCAAATTAGGCTCAGAATGTGGTCAAGGCCTTGGTTAATTTTTTTGTTTGAGCATTATAGGGTTTAAAAGATAGTATCTGGGGTTTAAATGACATAATGGGCTTGTGGCCCAGTGGCAAAATGGCGCCACTAAGAGGGAAGGGAGTTGGCATCAATAGGCAAGGGGAGAGGCCCAATTTGTGGCCATTTGGAGCCCATGTTTTTGAGCCAAATTTGACACTTATAAGGAGGAGTAGGTTGGACGGCAACAAGGCTATGATTTAGGGGATTTTATTGTTTTAATATGTGGATAATTAAAGCTGATAAAGGAGGGAAGAGTTGGAGATAATTAAGCCTCTTTTGGATGGGTGTTTTGATAGGGATAAGGGATAGGATGAGGATCTATCAGGAAGGCTAGTGTTGGCCGAAAATCAAACACAGGAGAGGGGGAAAAATCAGTTGAGTATAGGCTAAAGGTGTGCCGAAATTTCTATAAATAGGGGGGGATAGCTCATCAATTCCGGCATTTGAACCCTACCCTTTTCTTCTCTTCCTGTGCCAAAATCCTCAGTCTCCCTCTACAATTTCTTTTCTTTAATTTCTTTAAAAGCCGAAACCTATCCCTTCACTCTCTTTTCCATTCTTTTCCTCTTGTGATGATTTCTCTAAAAAGCCGAATTCTCCCTACCCATTTGTTCATCACTTCTTCCATTCATTAAGAACCGAAACCCTCTGAAGCCTTATCAGTTGACGAAATCCTTTCCATTCTTTTTCTTCCTAGCCGAAATCTCCAAGCTTCTCTCTTGATTTCTTTTCTTCTTCTCTTTTTCTAGAAATCGAAACTCTTCACTCAGTTCTTCTAAAAGCCGAAAATGCATCAGCCTTCTTTTGTTCATTCTTTTTCGGGATTTTCTTAAAAGCCGAAATTCTTAGATCTCTTCTCTGGTGTTTGCCGAATCTTCCTGCAAGGGGTAGCTGAAATCTTCTAAAGTGGTAAGTGTCGATTATGTTATTCTTTCAATCTTTCTGGCTTTTAGAGATCTTAGCCGAATGGCTATATAATTAACTAATCGGGTGTTTTCTCTCATTTGCGGCATTCCGGGATTTGAAGGAGATCCAATCGCCTAGGTTTCTAAATCAGTAACACACAAATCATACTACTTTCGAGATTTAATCGATCTAGGTAAGGAGATCTGTTAATCTAAAAGTATAGATTTGGGTAAACACTAACCCTTGGCCGAATATAGGAGAGGCCTTATATTCGCGTTTTTCCAGCTTTTGAGCAAAGTTGTAGACAGAGGGCAGTAGATCCGATTAGCGAGGGTATCGACATAGAGGGTAGTCTTACGCATTAATCAGGTGTGTAACACTCTCACACCATTTAGATTGCTTGATTAGTATGCATACAAACCTGTTATATTCTGTATATTTTGTTAAATGCCGAAATACCGGCATGACTGTTGAAAACCCGAAAAGGGGTAAAGACGAATCACCAGGTTAGTGATCTCTGTCATTCTAAAGTGAATGTTTCTGTTGAGATGATTTGTTTTATATGTATGCCAATTTCAATGTATGCATGGGGTTGGGTGATTGATGAAAGGGGAAGTGTTCTGTTGTAGTGGCTTTTGCCATGATCTGTTGTAGTGGCTAATGCCATGATCTGTTGTAGTGGCTTTTGCCATGATCTGTTGTAGTGGCTAATGCCATGATTTGTTGTAGTGGCTATTGCCATGATCTGACGATGAGCAGCTATCTGCAGCGTGACTGCCATCGATGGTGTTTAGCAGTGTGGGTTGATTGTAGAAATCCCCAATGGTGTGATTGGCAGGTAAGGGTGGTGTGTAGCGGATGGAAACCTAGGATTGGGTTGGGCTTTGTATATTTTCTGATATATTATACTCTGATATATGTTCTGTGGGGCTAACGCCCAATCTGATGGTGCACGACGGTTGCACACTGAGTCTCGTGACTCACCCCATTATTTAACATCTTTCAGGTAGCACCTAGTGCATCGGACCGAGCTGGAGAGGAGCGCAAGGTGGCCATGCTAGAGATTATTTTGATTCAGCAAAAGACTTTACCAGTTTATTAATTTTTAATATTTTCAGTTAGTGGGTTTTAAATTTCATTGTAATAGGGCCATGGGCCACTAGCTTTATATGTTCGTTTGTTTTGCGCTTTTATTATTACTAGACATTTACATTTTTTTCATTTTAATTAAGTTAAAGCATGTATTGAATGTTGGTTTTTAATTCATAAAGGCATTTAAATGAAAATTCATATCTTTTACAAATTATTCAACTATTTATTTTCCCGAATAAAATGTTAAAATCAAGAAAAATATTTTCCAAAAATGCGACATGTTTTACTAAATCTTCTTAGTGACATGCCAGATCCGGTCGTGGTATTTGGGCCTGGTTTGGGGTGTTACATTTAGTAAATTCCCATTTAAAATATCTCAAGCAGAATAATAAGCATGACAAAACATAAGCAAAATAAAAATATCCCAGAGGCCTTATTACAACTTTAAAACTCAAAAATAGTAAAAGTAAGCAAATAAAACGAAAAAGTAGTTTACTAATATTCGAAAATGTTATTTCCGAAGCATGGCCTCCACCAAGTCATCCATGGCCCCAAGTCCTCGTCATTGAGCATTACCTACAAGATTTAAGAAAAAAGAGGGGTGAGTTACAAGAACTCAGTGTATAATCCCCTTACCGTCATCCACTGGGTCTGAACCCGTTTAGCAATATCTTGGGCCTGAGCCCATATAACATAATCTTTGGCCGAAGCCCATTTACATAACAGAACATATATATATGTGCAATGTATGCAACCCAACCCATCCATCCAACACACCCCCGTACCAACCAATCAAACTGTGGGGATCAAGTCAACCCACCCCGCCAATCACACCAATTCGCAAGCAAGTTGCCATTTATCATTTTTACGATGGCACAAAGCCATATTCAGGTTGGCACATAGCCGTTATCAGAATTTGTGGCAGAGCCACCAAAATCATAATGAAACATAATAATAAACATTTTTGTGGCAATGCCACCAGGCTACACTTCTCTTCAACATTTTTCCCAACCCATGAAAAATATGAAGATGCAACATACATAATAAAGCATAATATTCGCATATATAAACAACAATCATTAATCTAGTAATTTATTACGATAAATTAACCCATTATAGCACTTGTAATTCGGCCCACTAAGGCATTCTAGTAAATCGGCCCATAGGGGCATTTTCGTAATTCGGCCCATAAGGCCATTTCGGTAAATCAACATTTTTAAACATATTAAGCAATTGGCACATTAAGGCATTTTGATAAAAACGGCCCATTGAGGGTATTTTCGTAATCTCGCAACCTAGGGGTATTTGGATAACTTACCCTCTAAGGGTATTTTAGTAATTTTGCAACCCAAAGGTATTTCATAAATTTTACCCACCAAGGGTAATTCGTTTGGGGCACAAAAATTGAAAATGTCCATCTACGTTATGTTGACTAAATTGACTATAACTCGAGTTAGAAAACTCAAAATTTAGATCCGTAAATTTTCTTTGAAACTAGACTCATATATCTTCTTACTATAATTTTTCCAGAATATTTGGATAAACCATTTAATACATTTTATTCATTAAAGTTTCCCTTGTTTCACTGTTTGACAGTTCTACCCTCTCTTCACAAAATCTTAGATATCTTATCTTACAGAACTCATATAATATTTTCGTTTGCTCCAAATAAAAATAGACTCATTAAGGATTCTAAGAATATAAACCATGTCCCATAATTATTGCTTTACAATTTATAATGATTTTTCCAAATCAGAATAGGGGATCACGTAATCATTCTGAACCAGTCTTACAAAATTTAAAAAATCTCAAACTATACTAATCCTTTGCTTAATATGTTTCTTTTATAAGAAAATAGACTCAATTATCTTTCAATCCATATCTCCTTCACTTTCTAATTCAATTTCCACTATTTTTGGTGATATTTCAAAATCACGTCACTACTACTAACCAAAACTGTTTCATTGCAAAATATGGTTACCACTTAGAACATACGTATGCCCGAGTTGTAACATCCTGGAAAGGGCCTATGCATTTTCGGTTTAATTGTACAAAGTGACATGTTTTATGTACTAAGAATAAATTTTGAATATTTTTGGAAACCCGGAAATGAATGAAAATGATTTGGAAATGAACATTTTTGGAAATCTGAAAATGTATGGAAATGATCTGGAAATGAACATTTTTGGAAACCTGAAAATGTATGGACATGATTTAGAAATGATTCAAAAGAGGAAAGTGAACATTTTTGGAAACTTGGAAATGTAAGGAAATGATTCAAAAGAGGAAAGTGAACATTTCTGGAAACTTGGAAATGTAAGGAAATGTCAAGTTTACAGAGCTGAACGAAAATTTTTGGAAACTTAGAAATGACTTAGAAATGTCGAGTTTTGAAGTTTAAAAGAGGAAACTGAGGCAAGGTGGCCTTAAAAGAAAAAGTATGTGAAATTTGACACACAAGCGAGCTTGGAAAAGTGGCACAAGATGGCACTTAGGGCCTCTGGAAATGGCGCCGCATGCAAGGTGTTGGGCCTGAGTTCGAGTCACTTGGGAAGCAAATAAAGGAAGTTCTATTTTTGCTTCCAGAAGCCTGAGCTGGACGGCACAAGCCTTCTAGAAAGGAGGAGTTTTATTTTCATAAATATTCGATTAATAAGGTGATAAATAAGGGATTTAATTTGTATTATTTTTGAAGAGATAATAAAGGATTATTCTCTAATTATTTTAAATTAAGGAGATAAACTTATCAATAAAGAAGAGTGGTGGCCAAGTAAGGGATTCTGAGTAGTAGTTTCGGCTATAAAAGGAAGAAAATAGGGCTACTCATCAATTTTTCTTCCTCCTCTTCTCTCTGCCAAATTTCTGAGTGCTCTCTTCTCTTCTCTTCTCTTTTTCTTTTGTCAAGCCGAATCTATAGTCCACCATTGTCAAAATTCTCAAATTTTCTTTTCTTCCTATTTCTTCTTACCAATCCATTCAAAAGCCGAATCTTGGAAGGGCTTCAAGCATAGGTGCTGTTGATTTCTTCAAAGGTAAGAACAAGTTTGATTTCCATTCTTTTCTTTTAGATTAGCCGAGAGATAATCTAACCCCATACATATTATGGTTGCTGAATATGGAAGGATCTTTCGAAATTATCAGAGTAGTCGACTAAAAGGAGGAGTATTCGTGATTTCTAATATTAAGGTAAGACATGTGAATATTCGGCCAAAGGCCTTGATTTATGTTTCGATGATTAAGATTAAGTCTAACGTAAGGTTTTAGGGATCTCGACATTCCTAGGGAAACAAGGAACAATTTCGGGATTTGTTGGTGTTCCAATCGGCAACAAGGTAAGAATACTAATCCTACTAGGATTTGGAATTTTGGCCGAATAGCTTTTTATTAAGGTAATAAGTGATAAATCAATGTAGGGATTAAGGATCTAAGCATTAGATCAAGCTTTTCGGGATCTCAAGGAATTTCTAAGCGAATCAGGTGTGTACCCTACACTATAATATGTATTATGGCCATGTTTATTAAAAATGTGTTAATAAGAATATGAAAATGGCTAAGGTACCATGTTAAGGTACTAAGTACTCAGGTACGTTTCCTACTCCTACTAGGAATATGAAAAATGTTATTAGTAACATGAGAATATGATAAGAATGTGAACTCTGGCATATTTATGCATATTATTATTATTTGGGGGATATGGGTTTGCCTGAAAGGGGAAGTGGATGTGGTGACCTAAGACCACGAACACGGTGACCTAAGACCGTGATATCTGAAAAGTGGTGACCTAAGACCACAGTAATCTAAACATGGTGACCTAAGACCACGAATACCGTGACCTAAGACCGCAATTTGGTGTGTAGCGGAAGGAGGGTCGACTTAGTAGTCCCCACGGTGTGACTGGCAGGTACGGGGGTGTGTAGCGGATGGACAATTAGGTTTGGGTTTGGGAATGCATCATAACTTGTACTCTATATTTTGAATGTGTAACTCTTGTATGCCTAATTCTATTATGATTTAGTGTCGTGTACACATTGAGTCTATTTGACTCACCCCGTTGTGGGACCATGTTTCAGACGGTGAACAGTGATGGACCGGGACGGCAGAACTTGTGGTGGCCATGCTCAACATGAAGTCTTTATTTTTATGGAACTATTAGTTTTTAAGTACTTGAATTATTTGGAAATTATTTGTTGTAATAAGGCCATAAGGCCATAGTTGAATCATTTTACATTTATTATTTATTATGTTTAGGAACCTTATTTATTAAAGTTTAAGTACAAATTTCTTTAAACTAAATCCTAAATGTTTTATCACTTAATATTAAAAAGGGGTTTCCAAAATAAAATCGAGTCTGTTTCAACACAAGCCCAACCCAAACAATATTTTTTTAAAATCGCACAAGTTTTCTCTAAGTAACAAAAGAATTTGAAACCGGTTTTCTTGAGGAACATACCAGATCCGGTCCAGGCTTGTGGGCTGGGTGTGGGGTGTTTCACGAGTGGTCACAAATGACGGTTTACGGCTTTTCAGTCCTTCGACCGAATCACAGAACATTCCATGCAAACATTTAGAGCGGTATGAGATTACACACCTGATTTCGGTAAGGACTAAACCTTCTTGATCGTCAGCACCTACGACACCCTAACACTCGATTAGAAAAATACCACGATGAGAGAAAGTAGTTGTTTAGGGATAAGATTCGGCTTACCACTATTTCCGAAGGATTAACAAGTAGAGAATATCGAGTGATTTAGTCACTAGAAATAATCGATTAGTCAAAACTTCGATCCGATTTGCAACATAATCGAGTAGAGAAATAACGAAAATCCAAGAAGAAACTCCTTACCTTAACGGTGATGAATCCAATTTCCACCGATTGACTTATGGAGAAAATAGTAGAAGCACGATGAAGAATAATAGAAGTTTCAATGATGGAGAGCACAAAAGCGAACAAGTGAAGGGAGAATAGAAAAGAATGTGCAAAAGAGAATAGAAGAAAACATGAAACAAAGAACCCGAAATTTCTAAGGAGAAAGCCTAAAATGTCAAAAATGCTAACACAAGAAAGCCTAAAATGTCAAAAATGCTAAGAACACAAGAGAATTTCGGTTTTTCTTCTTTTGCTACTCATCAAATGCCCAATTTCATGCCAAAATAACCCCTAGCATAATTTCACCTACCAAAAGCTCCTCTTTTTGCTCCATGTTTTCCTCCATGTTTTGCTCCATTTGTCCCCACTCCATGATTCCCTCCATGTTTTGCTCCATTTGTCCCCACTCCACTTCTTCTCTTCTTTGAGCAAAAATTGAACTTTCTTGCTGCTTGTAAGAATCGAACCTCCAACCTCCTTGCTCTCCTTTTGACGCCACACCACCTTGCCACATGCTCCCTTGTGTCTCGTAAATGCACCCACTTATTCTTAAGTCTTGATGCCATCTACCTTCTCTCCTTAATAGGCTTAAACACAAAATTTTTACTAGGGCCCAATTCAACCCCGAGCCCTCATTGAACCCCTAAACATACACAATTAATATTTTTAACTAGCTTAATGTAAGAAATAATGCGACAATTAAAATTCCAAATTTTGGGATGTTACAATTCTACCCCCTTAAAGAAAATGTCATCCTCGAAATTTACCTGATTAAAAGAGGTGAGGATATTGTTGCCGAATCGCGTCCTCAGGCTCCCATGTAGCTTCCTCCGTTCCGAGATTGCGCCATAATACTTTGACTAACGGAACCGACTTCCTTCTTAGCACCTTAATATTACGATTTAAAATTTGCACTGGCTCCTCTTCAAAAGACAAGACAGGTCTTAACTCAACTTCCTCCACTGGTACGACATGAGACAGATCCAAACGATAACGCCTTAACATTGAAACATGAAATACACTATGTATCTGACTCAACTCCGGAGGTAACTAAAGCTGATAAGCCACTGGCCCAACACGCTTCAGTACACGGTATGGTCCGATGAACCTAGGGCTCAACTTGCCTTTTCGCCCAAATCTTAAGATCTTCTTCCAAGGTGAGACCTTCAGAAAGACCTGATCACCCACAGCAAATTCTATATCCTTATGCTTCAGGTCTGCATACAAGTTCTGTCTGTCCGAAGCTTCTTTTAACCAAGCTCGAATTACCTTGACCTTCTCTTCTGTCTCTGAGATCAACTCTGGACCCAATAACCATCACTCCCCTAGCTCAGTCCAACAAGTAGGAGAACGAAACCTACGACCATACAACGCCTCTTAGGGTGCCATCTGGATACTGGATTGATAGCTGTTGTTGTATGCAAACTCTGCCAATGGTAGAAAATCTTCCTAACTACCGCTGAAGTCGATCACACAACCCCTTAACATGTCTTCTAGAATCTGAATTACTCTCTCCGACTGACCATCAGTATGCGGATGAAACGCCGTGCTGAAATTTAGCCTTGTACCCAAAGCTTCATGTAAAGCCTTCCAGAATCGTGATGTAAACCTAGGATCCCTGTCCGATATAATAGACACTGGTACCCCATGCAACCTCACGACTTCTGCTATATACAACTTGGCCAACTTCTGCAACGTATAATCTGTACGAACGAGTAAGAAATGAGCAGACTTCGTTAATCGATCTACTAGCACCCATACTGAATCTTTCTTAGTAGGTATTAAAGGTAACCCACTAACAAAGTCCATCGTTATCCTTTCCCATTTCCATTGTGGGATTTTCACCGGTTGCAGCAACCCTGACGATAATTAATGTTTCGCCTTCACCTGCTGACATGTCAAGCACTTGCTCACGTAGTAAGTAACCTCTTGTTTTAACCCTGGCCACCAATACTGCTTACGGAGGTCTCGGTACATCTTATTTCCGCCGGGGTGTATAGCATAGGGGTTACTATGCGCCTCACGCAGAATCATTTGTCTCAATTCTAAAACCTTTGGCATACAAATTCTTCCATGAAAACACAACACTCCATCACTATTCAATCCAAAATCCCCTATCTCACCACTTTCCACTTGCTAAAGTCGAGAACCCAACGTTTCATCTATCAACTGCTTTTCCTTAATCTGGCTTATCCATGTAGGCTTCACCTGAAGTTCGGCCAACAAGCTACCATCTTCATAAAGGCTAAGATGAGCGAACATCGCTCTCAATTTTGATATCACCTTACGACTCAATGCATCAGCACCACGTTAGCCTTTCCTGGATGATACTCGATTAAGAAGTCGTAATCTGTCGTAATCTTTCAACAGTTCTATCCACCACCAGTGTCTTAAGTTCAACTCCCTCTGGGTAAGGAGGTACTTCAGACTCTTATGATCTGTATAGATAATCGACTTCTCGCCATACAGGTAATGTCTCCAAATTTTTAGAGCAAACACCACTGCAACTAACTCCAAGTCATGAGTTGGATAGTTCATCTCATGCGGCCTCAATTGATGAGATGCATAAGCCACCACTTTTCCTTCTTGCATCAGCACACATACCAAGCTAGTGTGTGACGCATCACATTAAACAACAAACTCTTTACCTGCCTCAGGCTGAATCAATACTGGTGTTTCTGTCAGAATCTCCTTTAACCTCTCAAAGCTCTCCTACTACTTATCTGACCACACAAACGGTACTCCCTTATGCAATAGCTTAGTTAGGGGTGCAGCAATCAAGGAAAACCCCTCAACGAATCGCCTGTAATATCTAGCCAAACATAGAAAACTTCGAATTTTAGTCACTGACTTAGGTGGCTTCCAGTCCAACACAGCCTTGACCTTTCGGGGAACAACACTAATTCCTTCGGCAGACACAACATGCCCCAAAAAGGTCACTTCCCTCAGCCAAAATTCATATTTACTGAATTTGGCATACAGTTGCTTCTCCCTTAAAACCTGTAGCACAACCCGTAGATGCGAATCATGCTCCTCTTCTGTCTTTGAGTACACCAAGATGTCATCTATGAACACAACCACAAACCGATCCAGATAGGGTTGGAAAACCCAGTTCATCCTATCCATAAAAGTAGCTGGTGCATTCGTTAATCTGAATGGCATAACTAAAAATTCATAATGCCCGTAACGAGTTCGGAATGCAGTCTTGTGAATATCTGCCTCATTGATCCTTAGCTGATGGTATCCTGATCTTAAATCTATTTTTGAAAAAATTGAAGCTCTTCGCAACTGATCAAACAGATCGTCAATCCTTGGTAGCACGTATTTGTTCTTGATCGTTAACTTGTTCAGCTAACGATAGTCAATACACATACACATTGACCCATCCCTTTTTTTCACGAACAAAACCGGTACTCCCCAAGGCAATATGCTTGGTCTGATAAATCCTCAATCTAACAACTCTTGGATCTGAGCCTTTAATTCTACCAGCTCCTTCAGCGCCATCCTATAAGGGGCGATAGACACTGGAGCCGGTCTCGAAAGTAGCTCAATGCCAAATTCCACCTCGCGATTTAGAGGCAACCCCGGAAGCTCCTCAGGAAATACGTCTGAGAACTCCTTTACGATTCTGACATTCTCAACTGACAAATTTTCAGCATCAATCGTGTTGACATAATCTATGAACGCTTCACAACCTTTACGCACCATCTTCTCGGCCTTTAATGCTGAAACCACATTGGACAGATAATTCCTTCCTTCTCCTATCACAATCACTTCCTCATCCTCTGATGTCTTTAATACCATACGCTTAGCAGCGCAATCCAAGATTGCACGGTGCTTAACTAGCCGGTCCATACCTAAAATAAGATCAAATTCATCGAACGGTAATTCCATCAAATCCGCCAGAAACACTACTCCTTGAACTTCTAGAGGTACATCCCTAAACAACTTGTTTACTACAACAGATTGTCCTAGAGGGCTAATTACAGACATTTCTTTAGTAGTAAGCTCAGATTTTATACCCAATGTCCCAGACATAGTGCAGGCAACATATGAATGAGTAGACCCAATATCAATTAAAACAGTAAAGGGCACAGTAAATATGAGAAATGTACTGGTTATGACATCTGGTGTGTTGCCATCCTCTCGACGTCGAGCCGCATAAACCAGTCCCGGCTGTCTTGATACTGTGTTAACCGCACCTCTACCCAGTGCTCCATTACCTCGTCCTGACCCATTTCCTCCATGGAACAAACCACGACCTCTCGCTGGCTGCTGAGCACCTCTCCCAGGCTGCCCAAATCTCTGACCTACTACCTGTGTCTGAATCGGCTCTCGAAGACAGTCCCTGAACCGATGACCCTTAAACCCGCATCTGAAACACCCACCGGTTCTTTTCCAGCACTCTCCTGAATGAAATTTTCCATAGTCCAGACAATGATGTAACCGATCAGTAATAACTGAATCTCTCACTCGAGTTGGCCCATCAAATCTAGGCCTCTTTTGAATACTCTCGGAAGGACCCGAAGATGCAAAACCCCTCTTATTCTTGCCTCTTTCCTTGTCACGATTCTGTCGCTCAGTGCGTTTCACCTCTTTAGCAACCTTGGCTTTATCCACCAACACAGCAAAACCTCTCTCCCTCTGAGGGGCTATCAGTACCCGCAACTCATCTCGTAGCCCATCTTCAAAACGCACACAGTGTTCATAATCAGTCAAGACTATTCCCCGAGCGTACCGGCTTAGACGCAAAAACTCTGCCTCGTATTCTGCCACAAATTTATTCCCCTGCACTAGGTTTAAGAATTCTTTTCTTCGAGCGTCTACATAGCTAGCTCCAACCTATTTCCCCTGAAATACCGCTTTAAAGAAATCCTAGGTTAAACAATCTGTATGTGTGCCTTCCCTCACAGTGAGCCACCACTAATATGCCTCATCTCTCAGTAGAGACACTGCCCTTTTTAGTTTCTATTCAGCTGTGCAATCCAAATCATCCATAATTCGTTCCACAGCCTCAAGCCAATATTCTGCCATATTCGGGGCTACACCAGAAATGCCCCTAAAAACTTCGGCCCCGTTCGACCGGAGTCGCTCAGAAATAGAACCATGAACTGTCGACCCTGCACTTGCTCCACCAACCCGTTCCAAAACTCGTAGCATAGCTTGGGATAGAGTGTCGTCCCCTCCAGCTCGATCATGAGACCCTATTTCTGCCACTGGCAATGCTGATATTTCTATTTCAGGCATATGCCCTGATGCTGAGGATCCACCCTAGCATTTCGACCTCTACCACGGTCGCGTGTACCACGTCCACGTCCTCTCCTACCCATACTACCGATTCGTATTAATCTGATTAAGAAGTTTATGAATCAGTCTATAGTTCCACTGTTTATTGACAAATGTTTAATGGAAAAATAGACATAAGAGTTTTTCTCGCAGATCAAATTTCCTAATGTCTCAGTCTCTATAATTTTAGTTCATATAGCTAACAGTTTTAGTGTACTACCACTAACTCTAGTAGTTTTCTCTCTTATAGTAATTTCATCATATATTCAAACATAAAATAAGAGGACTTACGGATTTGGTGCCGGAGACTGTGTGCCATACTTCCAATATCGATTTATATTTTCTAAATCATATTTTAAACCCATTCCACAGCTGAGTTTTGTAAACCGAGCTCTGATACCACTAAATGTAACATCCCAAACCTGGCCCATGCGTTATGACCGGATCTGACATGTCACATGAGAAAACATGTTAAATCCTTTTTATTTGTACTAAAATAAATATTCTTTTCTTATAATCGAGAAAACAAGTTTGATTAGAAACCTTTGATAAAATACTATTACTCTCGAGAGGTTAATTGAAGAATTGAAATTCAAATTCGTGATATTTTAAAACCGTGACTTTTGAAAATATTGTTGATAATCTGAAAGAAAATCAGGGTTTTATTATTTATAAACGTTTGTATAAAATCCATTTATTAATCAATTTGGAAAGCCTTTATTTATGATTTTTAGAAAATTCCCATTTAAAATATCTCAAGCAGAATAATAAGCACGACAAAACATAAGCAAAATAAAAATATCCCAGAGGCCTTATTACAACTTTAAAACTCAAAAATAGTAAAAGTAATCAAATAAAATGGAAAAGTAGTTTACTAATATTCGAAAATGTTATTTCCGAAGCATGGCCTCCACCGAGTCATCCATGGCCCCAAGTCCTCGTCACTGAGCATTACCTACAAGATTTAAGAAAAGGGGGGTGAGTTACAAGAACACAGTGTATAATCCCCTCACCATCATCCACTGGGTCTGAACCCGTTTAGCAATATCTTGGGCCTGAGCCCATATAGCATAATCTTTGGCCGAAGCCCATTTACATAACAAAACATATATATATGTGCAATGTATGCAACCCAACCCATCCATCCAACACACCCCCGTACCAACCAATCACACCTGTGGGGATCAAGTCAACCCACCCCGTCAATCACACCAATTCGCAGGTAAGTTGCCATTTATAATTTTTACAATGGCACAAAGCCATATTCAGGTTGGCACATAGCCGTTATCAGAATTTGTGGCAGAGCCACCAAAATCATAATGAAACATAATAATAAACATTTTTGTGGCAATGCCACCAGGCTACACTTCTCTTCAACATTTTTCCTAACCCATGCAAAATATGTAGATGCAACAAACATAATAAAGCATAATATTCGCATATATAAACAATAATCATTAATCTAGTAATTTATTACGATAAATTAACCCATTATAGCACTTGTAATTCGGCCCACTAAGGCATTCTAGTAAATCGGCCCATTAGGGGCATTTTGGTAAATCGACCCATAGGGGCATTTTCACAATTCGGCCCATAAGGGCATTTCGGTAAATCAACATTTTTAAACAAATTTAAGCAATTCGGCCCATTAAGGCATTTTGATAAAAACGGCCCATTGAGGGTATTTTCATAATTTCGCAACCCAGGGGTATTTTTGTAATTTACCCTCTAAGGGTTTTTTAGTAATTTTGCAACCCAAAGGTATTTCATAAATTTTACCCACCAAGGGTATTTCGTTTGGGGCACAAAAATTGAAACTGTCCATTTACGTTATGTTGACTAAATTGACTATAACTCGAGTTAGAAAACTCAAAATTTAGATCCGTAAATTTTCTCTGAAACTAGACTCATATATCTTCTTACTGTAATTTTTCCAGAATATTTGGATAAACCATTTAATACATTTTATTCATTAAAGTTTCCCTTGTTTCACTGTTTGACAGTTCTGCCCTCTCTTCACAAAATCTCAGATATCTCATTTTACAGAACTCACATAATATTTTCGTTTGCTCCAAATAAAAATAGACTTACTAAGGATTCTAAGAATGTAAACCATGTCCCATAATTATTCTGAACCAGTCTTACAAAATTTTAAGAATCTCAAAATATACTAATCCTTTGCTTAATATGTTTCTTTTATAAGAAAATAGACTCAATTAGCTTTCAATCAATATCTCCTTCACTTTCTAATTTAATTTCCACTATTTTTGGTGATTTTTCAAAATCACGTCACTGCTACTAACCAAAACTATTTCATTGCAAAATATGGTTACCACTTCGAACATACGTAAGCCCGAGTGGTCACAAATGCCGGTTTATGGCTTTTCATCTTTCGACCAAATCACAGAACATTCCATGCAAACATTTAGAGAGGTATGAGATTACATATCTGATTTCAGTAAGGACTAAACCTTCTTGATCGTCGGCACCTACGACACCCTAACACTCGATTAGAAAAATACCAAGATGAGAGAAAGTAGTTGTTTAGGGATAAGATTCGGCTTACCACTATTTCTGAAGGATTAACAAGTAGAGAATATCGAGTGATTTAGTCCCTAAAAATAATCGATTAGTCGAAACTTCGATCCGATTTGCAACATAATCGAGTAGAGAAATAACGAAAATCCAAGAAGAAACTCCTTACCTTAACGGTGTTGAATCCGATTTCCACCAATTGACTTATGAAGAAAATAGTAGAAGCACGATGAAGAATAATAGAAGTTTCGATTATGGAGAGCACAAAAGCGAACAAGTGAAGGGAGAATAGAAAAGAATGTGCAAAAGAGAATAGAAGAAAACATGAAACAAAGAACCCAAAATTTCTAAGGAGAAAGCCTAAAATGTCAAAAATGCTAAGAACACAAGAGAATTTCGGTTTTTCTTCTTTTGCTACTCATCAAATGCCCAATTTCATGCCAAAATAACCCCTAGCCGAATTTCACCTACCAAAAGCTCCCCTTTTTGCTCCATGTTTTCCTCCATTTGTCCCCACTCCACTTCTTCTCTTCTTTGAGCAAAAATAGAACTCTCTTGCTGCTTGTAGGAATCGAACCTCCAACCTCCTTACTTTCCTCTTGACGCCACACCACCTTGCCACATGCTCCCTTGTGTCTCCTAAATGCACCCACTTATTCTTAAGTCTTGATGCCACCTACCTTCTCTCCTTAATAGGCTTAAACACAAAATCTTTACTAGAGCCCAATTCAACCCCGAGCCCTCATTGAACCCCTAAACATACACAATTAATTTTTTTAACTAGCTTAATGCAAGAAATAATGTGACAATTAAAATTCCAAATTTTGGGATGTTACATGTTATGTTCGGTAAAGCCTCTTAGCGCATTCCGGCGATGGATACAGGTTAGGGGTGTTTCAAATCGACAGAACCTCGACGGAGAGGAAGATAAATCGGCAGGTAATGTTTATTATTTTTATTTGTTTATTTATTTCTAATAGAAAATAAGAAATAAAAAAACACCTTTTCTTTTTGCTTTTGAATGTATTTCTGTTGGTATTCGAAGATCTATATTTTTTGCCTGTCCATTACATTGATACTGTTGCTGGGCTTATATAGCCGTTCAAATATTACAAGTTTATTATTATATTGCCTCTGTTTGCTTCTATTTCTGCTGTTTGTTGCCTTCTTTGCTCCTTTTGCAAGTGCCTTCAAGGGTCAACGGAGGCGGAGGAGGGGCAATTTTTGCCATTTCTGTGCAAGGTGACAGAAGGCGTGTTAGGGGCCTTGGAACGAGATGCTTCGGGATGAGGCGTGGGCACAGCGCTCGAGGGAGGTTGCGGCGCCTAAGGTTTCAAAAACCTTAGGTTTTTCAGAATTTTTTTTTTTAGTTTTTGGGCCTAGTGGGAATCGGGCTAATGTAATTGGGCCAAATTTTTATATTTCGGGCTTGTAAGCTGGACTAGACATTTTGTATTTGGTTTTCTCTTTTTTTTTTTTTTTGTTTCTAATTTAGGTGTAGTGGCCCGGGCAAATTGGGCATGTTACAAACCTAACAAGTATAATATCATTTTTCTTCTCTTTTTTGTTGTTATGTTTCTGCAATTTTTTTAAGTAAAACTAAAAGCTTTTAATAAGTTTATAAAATTGAGAATACAATCTCATACGTGAGAATAGATCTATTCATGAGTGAAATTATAAATATATATATATATATATATATATTTAATCGAAGGGGAGAGTTGTGAATCCAATGAGCTTTCTCATAGGATCTGCTTTCTTAATTGTATATATAAATAAATAAATGAAACGAACAAGGTCGTAAAACTTAATTGTCAATAGAGCTTGATTTTTAATTGGACTCAAATTGTTAAATTGAGCTTAATTATTTTTTATTTTTTTTAGAATTCGGGTTATGGTTAAAATAAAACACAAAATGCAACAAATAAAAAAAAATATTACTATAAATAAAAATAAGGTAGAAGTAATCGTTTAGAGCCACAAATTTTTTTTCAAAAAAGAAAAAAAAAAAGAGTGTAAATGAAAAAAATCAAATGCTCCTCCCTCCTTTCGTTGGTTATCCCATTCAAATTGCAGATAGACACAAAATAACGAGTCTAATCAGTGGAAATTTTAACTTACTCAACAATTGAATTGGAAATTTAAGATGAAAACGATAGAGGTGGAAGTTGCTCTAACCAATGGAGAGCTGAAAAATCATCTCATCTTTAGTTGAATCCTGCATATTGGTCCACACATGCAGTCTTAAAAGAAGTCTACTTGTGGAAAGTTCAACTTGATTTGTCTCAATGTGAGGAATTTTCAAATTAGATATTGGAAAAAGTGGTGCTTCTTTGAGTTAATGTTCCCAATGTGTGTTAATAGAAAGAAATTGGGAGCAACCGTGAAGAAAATAAATTGAGGATCTCAATCGAACACATTTCACATTACTTGTCTTTTCATTTCATGTTTTTCTAGTGCGTGCAATGACTTTTGAGTTGGACTTTCAGTGCCAGTACCAACAGCATAAGGGAATTACCATTTTGGATTTCTCTACTGTCATCCTAAAACCTATTATGGATGTTGAATTTCTTGCAGAAAATTTCAGGGCAAGAAGTAGGCTACTATATATAACATGTAATTGTTGCCATTGTTTTTTTTTAATGCAATGTTAAAGCGAGATTGTGTTGTTGGCTTTTATAAAAATATTATTATTCATGATTCAAGTTACCTGCTACATCTTAAGGTTTGCCTGAAGAGTGTTTGGACAAAATATTAGATTCAAAAATAGGCTTGGACAAAAAAATTAAGCTCGTTTAAAATATGGGCCGAACTTGGGCTTGAACATTTTAAAGGCTTGAGCTCAGCTTGATCCGACCCATTTTTAAGTTTGTATTGCTTTTATATTATGTTGTGTTTATATATTATATAATTTATAACAAAAAAATTAAATCTATAGTATTATATAATACTTCTATAATATAAACATTAAAAAAAATTAAGATGAATATATATAAAAATATAATAAATAAAATTTATGTAAAATTATTAAATATTAAATATTAAATTAAAATAAATATAAATATATTTTTAAAATTTAATAAAAATATAATATGGGCAAGCTTGAAATAAGATTGAATTAACCATTTACAAATATGGATGGACTTGAGCAAAATAATTTATATGTTATTTATATATTGCTAAATTAATTTAGTTAATTGTTAAAATTTTGGGTTATTGGTAAAATAATGCCTCGAACATTTTCAAAAAAAAATCATTTAAGCCCCTCCAAATATTTTGCACCCAATTGAGTCCTTGAACTAAAAAAACTAGCTAAATAGGCCTTTGTACTAATGTTGTCCATTTGTATTTAACGACAATGCTGATGTAGCCATTAACAGATGCCATGTCAGCAAAAAAAACATAAAAAATATTTTAAAAATATTTTAGATTTAAGTACACAATGAATCTAGACAAATAATTGTGTCCAAGTTCATTTGATCACCCATTTTTCTAAATTCATTCTACAATTATAAAAACATTAAAAAATATAATAATGATTGGAAATTACTTAAAAGCCATAAAATTGAAAAATGAGAAGCGATAATATAATAAGTAAATTGTTAATCTTAATTTTATGATATAAGTTATTAATGCTTGTTTTCTTATTTAAAATATAAAAATAATAATTATTTGTAAATGGATATATTTTGGTTAACTACATTTTTCTGCTAAATCCCAACCTTAAAAACAATCATATGGTGTTTTCATGATCTTTTGTTTTTGCTTAAATCCCAATAACAATGAGAAGTAAAACAAAATCCAAAAGAAGAAACCCGAAGCCACTATAATCAACAACCGATTCTATTTGCTTAAATCTGTAATCCCTTCTTGCTTCTGAATATCCAATCCCTTTCTCATCCCCAATGAGTGCACTTTCATGGCTCCAAGTGGTGAATTGTCAATTATTTTAATCCCTCTCACGAAACACTTTGCTGGGTTTTCAATTTAGTATAAAAATTACAAATAACATACTATCTAAGATTATTTTTTTTTTTCCAAAGAGACCATTTTATAAAATTTCAAATTAATATACCAATTTGCTTATAAAATTTAAGATTGTTAAATTGAGATTTATATATATTTCCAAATAGATAATTTTATAAGACAACAAGCATTTTAATCCCTTCGTTACAATTGTTCCATTAAACGTTTATTAAAAAAATTCTAGTATTTAAATTTTAAACTTTTTATTCAATTTAGTCCTATCTATCATGAGAGAAAAAGGATTTAACCCATCACCTTAAAGGAAAATGAGAGAAAGAGATAAAAAGAGAGGGCCGAAGATTCCTTGTTGATATTTAATTCATGCATTAATACAAATTACAAAGACCTTGGCTTACACCATTTATCATTGGACACTAATTTAACTTAACATTTAAGTTTAACCAAGGTAAGGTAATACTAATTTGCTTATAAAATTTAAGACTTTGTTAAATTGAGAATTTTCTTTTTTCTAAAGAGATAATTTTATAAGACAACAAATATATCATTATCTTGCTATTCACGCATCAAATAGTAGTGTTGAAAAATGGGGTCTGTGATAGAATAGGTCAAACTACTATAGTAGTTCATGTACTATACCTTTAGTTACATTTTTGTCTTTTTATTAAAAAAATAAATTATGTATTACATAAAAGTGTAAAATAATCCATAAGAAAAATATTCTTATCGGTTCAAATTTTTTCTACTCATACCTTTATATACAGTGTATGTAAAGTCCTTATACAAGAGATAATCAAAGTATAAAGATTAGTATTAGATAAATGGAAGTGAGTTGATTAAGGCCTTGTTTAGTATTGCTTAAAAAAATACTCTTGGCTTGAAAAACAATTTTGGAATAAACATTATGTTTTGGTTGAAATTTTTATCAAAAGTACTTTTGGTGCTTAATTACTTTTTCAAACCTCCAACAACATTGTACTTTTCTTTTCTTTTCTTGGTGCTTAATTACAAATGTGTTAAAATTATTAATTAAAAATAATAAAAATGTATTACAATCTAATTACAAATATTTAATTATTTAAAATATAATTTATATATTCTAATTAAATTTTATAAATAATTAATATGTATTGCTTAAAAATATTTAAAATCTATATTTCATATATTAAAAGATTGACAACAAGTTATAATAAATTATTTTTTATAGTCTTAATAAAATATAATGATATTAACTAGTTTGAACGTAATCCATATTTGTTACTTGATAATATTATGTCTAAAATGAACATTTTATCTCTCAAAAGTATTTTTCAAAAACACTTTTTCACTACACTTTTTAAAAGTAATATACATTTTTAAAAGCGCTCATTTTCCAGGCCTTCCTTTTTCCCAATTAAATAAGTTAGGCTATATAATTTTAAATAAATAAAAAAAAGGCTTAAAGGTTTAAAAAACCCTCAAACTTAAAAAAAACCAAAAACAATTAAGCCCCTTCTTCTTTTTTTGTACTCAATTGAACACTTCAGCTTTCAAAATGTATCAAAAAGGCCCTCAAACAAAAAAAAAAGAGCAATTAAACCCTTTCTCTCTTCTTTTTTTTTTCACTCAATTGGATACTTGAATTTTCAAAATGCATTAAAAAGACCCTAAAAATTTTTTCAAATAAGCAATTAAGCCCCTACTCTTATTAAAAATTATAAAAATAATAAATAATAAATTTTATAAAATTTATAAAATTTTAATAAAAATTTTAAAAATATAAAATTTATTAAAAATTAGAATTTTTTATAAAAATAGTAAAAAATAAAAAATTGTAATATTTTATAAAAACATAAAAAATTATAAAATGCATCAAAAAGTCCCATTAACAATTAAATTTAACCATTGATTGTTAAAGTTAACGACCCTTAGTTTTTTTCAATTAAAATCATCATGTATCGCAACAACAACGTGACATGTGCTGAAAAATGATAAAAAAAAAATAAAAATCAATAAAAGTTATAAAAAATTATAAAATGTTTCTTATGGTACAATAATTTTAATATTTTTTTTACATTTTGTATAATTTTCTTAAGACTTTATAAAATTATATAATATTTTTATTTCTATATGTTTTATAATTTTTTATGATTTTTATAATTTTTTTCTAATTTTTAATAAATTTTAAATTTTTTATAGCTTTTATTTATTTTAATTGTTTATATTTATTTCTAATTTTTAATAAAATCTGGGGCTTAATTGCTATTTTTGAAAAAGTTTGAGTGTATTTTTTATGTATTTTAAAAGTTCAAATACCCAAATAAGTGAAAAAAAAAAAGCAGACTTTTTGAAAAAAAAAATTGAGAGCCTTTTACACCCTTAAGCCTAAATTTTTTTAAAAATTCTTTTGTTCTACTTAGCTTTTCTTGTTTGTATTCTCATTCTATTAATGATTCAAACCCCCAACATGAGTTGTTATAAGCCAATAGTTGAGGTTGTATGTGGTTTTAACTTAAACTTTGGTAATATTATCAACAAGATTTCAATTTGAAATATTTAATTTTCTTTATTTAACTTAAATAAATTTATTTGACTTGATTTAAATTTCATTTCACTCAACTAAATTCAAAAAAAAAATCAAGTTAAGATGATAAAGTAAAATTGATGTTTTAGGACTTGTTTTGTAAAATCTTTATTTCTCAATCATTCTTCGTAATATAGAAAATAATATGTTAAATTATTTCATTAGTCCTTGTACTTTATAAAAGTTGTGGATTTGATCTCTGTACTTTAATTTGGTCATTTTTAATACATGTACTTTTTAAATTTGAAAAATTCAATCATCACCAAACTATAACTGCTAAATTCATTAAGTTAAGTTTTGTTATTTCCGAAATCTAATATGACAAACATATTATTATATGTGTAAAGCCATACAAGTTTGTTATTCCATTAAATGAATTAGCGACTTCCAGCTGCTTTAGGATTGAAATTTTAAAATTCGAAAAGTATAGGGACTTAGAATGATTTAATTGGAGAATATAGAGTAAATCTATAACTATACGCATAGTATAAGACTAATAATTGAATTTAACCTAATAGATTTAACTACTACAGTTTAGCTGAAGACTAAAATTTTAAAATTAAAAAAGAAAAAGAAAAAATATATATAAATATTAAATTTAACCAATTCAAAAAATATAAAACTAAAATTGAATAAATTAAAGTATCGAGACTAACCTCAAAATTTACCCAAATAATCTAGGCTGTTTATTAAAATGAGTGTGAAGAGAGGGAAATGAAAAAGACAGGAAAACGAATAAGGTTTGTATTCTCATCTACCTTTCTTGTTTGTATTCTCATTCTATTGATGATTAATGTTTCTTTCCAATTTTATTTAAATTTAATCGAACTATTACTATTAAAAGTCTAAAAGGGCAATGATTTGCAATTGTTTTTATAATTAAGAACTGCTTCTTGCAATTGTTTTCCCAGCAAGACTTTTGTAGTCATATCTTGCAATACAAATTAAAGATTTTAAAGAATTTTCTGAGCTCACTCACTATTATGGCTTTGTCTGCTGTGACATCTGCAGTGACAACTATTGGCAAGCTGCTAACTGAGGAAGCCATATACCTGTGGGGCGTGGAGGAGCAAGTTGATCGTCTGCAAACAGAGCTCAAATGGATGCAAAGCTCATTAATGGTGGTAGAGACAAAACAATCAACGGATGAGAGGATTCGTCTTTGGGTTGCTGAAATCAGAGAGCTTGCTTATGATGCTGAGGATGTTGTCGAGGAATTTGCTCTCAAGATTGGCTCCAAAAACAAAAGTTGTCTTAGATCAGCCAGCCGTTTGAAAGAGGGATGGACACTCCACAAAACTCGGTCAAAAATAGAGAAAATCATAGAAAGAATCAACGACTTGGTCCGACGACTACAGGCCTACGGCGTAAAGGAATTAAAGGACAGAGGAGAAGAATCAAGTTCCTCAACTGAAAGACGAGAATCAAGGCGGCCTTATCCACATCTTATGGATGATAATATTGTTGGACTGGTTGATGATACCAAGGAACTCGTCTCAATTCTTAAGGATCAGAGAAGTGAATGCAGCAGGGTTGTTTTAATATGGGGCATGGGTGGTCTGGGAAAGACCACTCTTGCCAAAAAAATATATCACCATCGTGAGGTTATTGATTATTTCGATCACTTGGTTTTCGTATATATTTCTCAACAATTCCAGAGAAGAAAAGTTTGGGAAGACATTCTATCTTGTTTCAAAAAATTAGATAAAGTCGACAGGAAGAAGAGAGATGAAGAATTAGCAGAGAAGTTATTTAACATTTTGAAGGATGAAAAATGTCTGGTGATACTTGATGATATCTGGACCATTGAAGCTTGGGATAATCTAAAACCTGCCTTTCCACTTTTAGGGAACAGCCATAGCAAGATACTGCTCACCTCTCGAAACAGTGGAATAGTTTCAAATGCCGACAAAAGAGGTAAATTTTCGTAAGTAGATAAAATTTAGTACTCTTATTCTTTTTATGGAAAATAATTATGCATATTGTTTCAGAGTTACGGTGCCTAAATAATGATGAAAGTTGGGACTTGTTTCAAAAGATTGCATTCCCTCAAAGAGATTCTACAGGTAACAATGTTTAAATTGCACAATTGCATATTCTACATTTATTTTTAATTTTTAATTTCTTTTTACAATAATTAAAATATCTATAAAAATTCATTTTATTTAAAAATTTCAAAACCTGAAATAAATAAAAGAAATCAAGGCCGTGAAGTTTATCAATTAATAGTACACGCACGTAAATGTAAATATAATCAATAGGTAAATTCATTATCTTATATATTATAATATTTTAATAATATATTGTTAGTTTGTTAAGTGGTTGAATAAGCAATAACTTAGCTGTTACCTTAATCATTGGAATATATGTTTGGTTTAGTTTCTTAAGCACTTTCGTGCTATTCTTCTATATGTTTTTTTTTTTTTTAAGAAATATGATTTGGCAACAAAAACTTTTATCCTGGAAAGAACAAACAAACATACAAAGTCCAAAAAGACACCAAAGATAAACTAACATGAGTAAACTGTTGGGAAGAAACCGAACAATCGAACGGAAGCGAAGCACAACCGGTGTTCTTTCTCTCCCTATAACTCTTGTCAAATATTATAGCAAGCACAATAGCACAAAAATATGTTCTCTAGCAACCTTAATCAACCACAAATCAACCAATGCAACCGCAACAAAAATAATAAATAGAGACACCGGTATTTTTACGTGGAAAACCCCTCTAAATCAAGGGTAAAAACCATAGGACTTTAGAGTCCAATCAAAAGCTCCACCATAATCAAATGTTCAGCTACAAGATTACAATATCACGCCTACAACAAGCATTCAACTCCAGCAAGGCTAACAATATGTAATCTTTAGCAATAGAGAGAAAAATAAGAGAACATCACCACAGTTGCAGCTGCTGTAAAACGGGTATTTCTGACGCTACAGGACTCGGATGAAAAATCCGACCGTACAAAGTCAAGAACACCTTGTCGCCTAGCTGCTATCAAAAACTCAGCTCAATCGAACCACGGATGGACCTCCGATCGAAGAGTTGGTCACAGTTGCACCAAACTTGAAAAACTAATTTTTCTAGCTTCAAACTCTCTGTTTCTCACGTTTTTCCTCTCCTTTTTTCTTCTCTCCTAAAATCTAATTTTTTTAGCTCTCTCTCACGTTAAAATATGGCTGCCCACACTCTTAAAAAAGATAAAAAAATGGCTGCCAAACACCACGTAAAAGCCAAAAGAAAAAGATTGCCATAAAACATGACAGATTTTATGGGTTCCCCACTTAGTGGGACCCATCCAACAAATCTCCCCCTCCAACTATGTGGGGAATGCCTCCACACCGGAGGTCAAACAACATGCTTCAAACTTTCCTCTTATTAAAGCCTTCGTCAACATATCAGCACCATTATCATTAGTATGTATCTTTTCAAGCTCTAACAGCTTAGCTTCAAGAACATCTCATATCCAATGGTACCTCACATCAATATGCTTAGATCTAGCATGAAAAGTTGGGTTCTTACCAAGATGAATAACACTCTGGCTATCACAATACAGGACATACTTCTCTTGAGTAAAACCAAGCTCATGCATAAACTTCTTCATCCAAAGCATCTCCTTGCATGTTTCAGTTGCTGCAATGAACTCTAATTCGGTGGTGGACAATGCAACACACTTTTGTAATCTCGATTGCCATGCCACAGCTCCCCCTGCATAAGTGATCAAGTAACCTGAAGTAGATCTCCTCGAGTCAATGTCTCCGGCCATGTCTGAATCTGTATACCCAACAAGAACAGGTTTCTCATTGCCGAAACAAAGTTTCATGTTGGAAGTGCCACGAAGATATCTCATAATCCACTTCACTGTATTCCAATGCTCTCTGCCTGGATTAGAAAGAAAATGACTGATTGTACCAACGGCATAAGCCAAGTCTGGTCTTGTGCAAACCATTGCATACATCAGACTCCCCACGGCTAAAGATTAAGGAATTTTCTGCATCTCTTCCTTCTCATTTTCTGTGGAAGGTCTATGCTTAACACTCAATCTGAAGTGCGTAGCAAAAGGAGTGCTCACCGCTTTAGCTTTGTCCATGCTGAACCTTTGAAGTACTTTCTCGATGTACCTCTCTTGTGATAACCATAATTTCTTGGCCTTTTTATCACGTGTCAACTTTATGCCAAAAATTTGCTTTGCTGGCCCCAAATCCTTCATTGCAAAGGATTTACTCAACTCTTGCTTCAACTTCTCAATTCTAGAAGCATTCTGACCAACTATAAGCAGATCATCAACATAGAGCAAAAGAATTATAAAATCATCACTAGAGAATCTCTTAACAAACACACAATGATCAGAAGTAGTTTTCTTGTAGCCTTGTTCCCCCATAACAGACTCAAACTTCTTGTACCATTGCCTTGGAGCTTGCTTCAAACCATACAAGCTCTTCCTCAATCTGCACACATAGTCCTATTTCCCTTGTGTAACAAACCCCTCTGACTGCTCCATGTAAAGCTCTTCTTCCAAGTCACCATGAAGAAAAGCAGTTTTCACATCCATTTGTTCAACCTCTAAGTCATAACAGGCTGCCAAACACAGTATAGCTCTGATAGAGGACATCTTCACAACCGGAGAAAATATTTCTTCAAAATCAACCCCCTTTTTCTGAGTATAACCCTTGACGACCAATCTAGCCTTGTATCGTGGAGATGAAGACTTCTCTTCTTACTTCAACCTGTAAACCCACCGATTCTTCAAGGCTCTTTTGCCCTTGGGCAATTTCACCAATTCAAAGGTATGGTTTTCAAGCAAGGATTGAAGTTCATCTTTCATCGCTTCAACCCACTGATCTTTGCATTCACTCTCCATAGCCTCTTCATAACATTCAGGTTCTCCCCCGTCAGTCAAAAGAACATATTCATCAGAAGAATACCTGATAGAAGATCGTCGATCTCTGGAAGACCTTCGAAGTGGAACTGCCGGTGGAGCTATAGGTGCTTGTTGTTGATCATTCACAACATCATCCATGGGAGTATCAAAGCCACCTATATCCTGATGGTCATCAGTAACATCACCATGCACATCATCCTGGATAGGACCTGGTGAAGAGTTTAGGGGAACCAGATTCACATCGATCAGATCACCACTGTCTTGTGAATTTGCTTTCTCCGTCTTATCAATGTCATCAATGGTCTGATCCTCAATGAAGACAACATCTATACTTCTTACGAGTTTCTTCTGAACTGGATCATAGAGTCTATAACCAAACTCATCATCTAGACCATAACCAATAAAAGTGCATTGTCGAGTCTTGGTATCCAACTTGGATCTTTCATCCTTTAGAACATGAATAAATACTTTACAACCGAACACACGTAGGTGATCATATGACACATCTTTACCAAACCAAACTCTATCTGGCACATCACCTTGCAAAGGAACACTAAGAGACAAATTTATCACGTGTCACTGTATTCAAAGCTTCAGCCCAAAATGATCTTGGTAGCCTTGCATTTGAAAACAAACATCTGACTCTCTCGATCAGTGTTCAGTTCATTCTTTCAGCTAACCCATTTAACTGTGGAGTCTTTGGTGGTGTTCTCTGATGTCTGATTCCCTGTCGTAGACAATACTCATGAAACGGCCCTGTGTACTCGCCACCAATATCAGTACGAATGCACTTTAACTTCTTCCCTGTTTCCCTTTCAACTGATGCTTGAAACTGTTTAAACACCTCAAAGACTTGATTTTTAGACTTCAAAGTGTAAACCCATAGCTTTCTCGAACAGTCATCAATGAAAGTCACATAATAAAGTGCACCGCCAAGTGACCTTACTTTTATCGGACCACAAACATCTGAATTGACCAACTCTAGCAACTCTAATCTTCTATGAGGAGGACGGCTTCTAAATGAAACTCTTCTCTGCTTTCCTGCTAGACAATGAGCACAATTCTTCAGTGTAGCATTCTTCAAACCCGGAATTTGATTCTTCTTCGCTAAACAATTAAGCCCCTTCTCACTCATGTGACTAAGTCGTTTATGCCACAACTTAGTTGAGCCGTCATTCACTGTCACATTCATCGTCTCTCGAGAAGCTGAAGCTTGCATTAAGTATAAATTTGAGCTCTTCTTTCCTCGAGCCACAACCAAGGAGCCTTTAGTCAGCTTCCACTGCCCCTCACTGAAGGTGTTACAGGATCCCTCATCATCAAGCTTTCCTGCAGAAATCAAATTCAAACGGATATCCAGTGCATATCTGACATCCTTGAGAGTTAATTTTGTTCCATTGTTACTCACCAAGCTAACATCTCCCATACCAATAACCGGAACTAAACCGTCATTACCCATCTTCAATACCCCAAAATCACCAGGAGTATAAGATGTGAAGAAATCCTTCCTCGACGTGACATAAAGTGATGCACCAGTATCAATCACCCAACTAGTCTCGTCACATGCTAGGTTAACCAAATTCTCATCACAAATGACCAACAGATCTTCATGAGTAACAGTAGCAACACGTTCGGATTTTTCATCATCATTCTGATCATGTTTATCACCACCGCCTTTGTTCTCTTTCTTCCACTTGAAGCAATATTTCTTGATATGCCCTTTCTTACCACAATGATGACACTTAAGATTCTTGTATCTCGATCTTGACTTGCTTCGGTCTTTATCTCTACTCTTTCCATCTTTGTCTCTATTCCTTCCCCTGTTCTCGGTAACCAACACCTCGGACTGTGATGTAGAACCCTGAGATTTTCTTCTAACCTCTTCATTCAACACACCACTCTTAGCCAAACCCAAAGTGATAATACCCTTTGGGGCAGAATTAATGAGCGAAACCCGAAAGGTCTCCCAAGAGTCTGGTAGAGTAACAAGCAACCAAAGCCCTAAAATTTCGTCATCAAATTTGACACCCATACCAAGCAACTGATTCATCACACTCTGAAATTCACTAACATGGTCAGCTATAGACGTTCATTCTTTGTGTTTCAACGCCATCATTTTCTTCAGTAAAAACAACATGTTATTGCCCGACCTCTCGAAGCATACAAACTTTCAAGCTTCTCCCACAATGTTCGAGCATGTGTCTCCTGATCAATGTGGTTGTAAACATTTTCTTCAACAAATTGCCGAATAAAGCCATACGTTTGTTGATGCTCAAATTCCCATTCTTTATCACTTTTCGAATCGGGTTTTTGAGTAGCAAATACCGGAAGATGCAGAGCCTTTACAAACAACAAGTCCTTCATTTTATTCTGCCAAAGTTGATAATTTGTGCCATTCAACAAAATTATCTTGCTCGTATTGATTTCCATAATTATTTGACAAAATAATCGAGCTCTGATACCAGTTTGTTGGGAAGAAATCGAACAACCGAACGGAAGTGAAGCACAACCGGTGTTCTTTCTCTCCCTGTAACTCCTGTCAAATATTATGGCAAGCACAATAGCACAAAAATATGTTCTCTAGCAACCTTAATCAACCACAAATCAACTAATGCAACCGCAACAAAAATAATAAATAGAGACACTGCTATTTTTACGTGGAAAACCCCTCTAAATCAAGGGTAAAAACCACAGGACTTTAGAGTCCGATCAAAAGCTCCACTATAATTAAATGTTCAGCTACAAGATTACAATATCAAGCCTACAAGAAGCATTCAACTCCACAAGGCTAACAATATGTAATCTTTAGCAATAGAGAGAAAAATAAGAGAACATCACCAAAATTGCAGTTGCTGTAAAACGGGTACTTCTGACGCTACGGGACTCGGATGAAAAATCTGACCGTACATAGTCAAGAACACCTTGTCGCCTAACTGCTGTCAAAAACTTAGCTCAATCGAACAACGGATGGACCTCCGATCGAAGAGTTGATCACAGTTGCACCAAACTTGAAAAACTAATTTTTCTAGCTTCAAACTCTCTGTTTCTCACGTTTTTCTTCTCCTTTTTTCTTCTCTCCTGAAATCTGATTTTTTAGCTCTCTCTCACGTTAAAATATGGCTGCCCACACTCTTAAAAAAGACAAAAAAAATGGCTGCCAAACACCACGTAAAAGCCAAAAGAAAAAGATTGCCATAAAACATGGCAGATTTTATGGGTTCCCCACTTAGTGGGACCCACCCAACATAAACCACAGTACTCTCTAGATCCTTAGATCAGAAAGATGAAGGTGCAAGTAAACCATCCTTATCAAAAATAAAGACTAAGGAAGATGGTAGTTGATTCGAACAACCAAAAACGCACATCTCCTTACAGCCCCATTTAGCAAACCAATCCACTGTATATTGGCTTCTCGTCTAATAACATTGACTTTCACAGGAAAAAGTTTCATGACCAGCTTATCAAAAACTTGAAGGACTGACCTTAATCTCCATCTTCAAAAACTTGAAGGACTGACCTTAATCTCCATCTTCGATCTTGACTCTTCTTAATATTTGAAGCAATAGTCTAATAGTCAGTTTCAATTATCACATTTGTCCATTTGTTTTTCACAGCTAATTCAATCCTTGCGACCATAGTTTTAGCCTCGGCAACCTCAAATGGATCCACTATAATCCTTTTACCAATCCCATCCAGGATCTTCCCACTTGAATTTCTGCCTATTACTCCAATATCAGCACAAGCTGTTGAGGTGTCAAATACCCCATCACAATTAACTTTAAGCCAACTTTCTAGTGGTTTCTCCCAAACATCAGCACAAGTTGTCGACTTCTCAGTTGGATCAAAGTTATTGTTTGAACAAATTAAGGATCCCTTAGAAGATAAGAATTCATTCACCTAGCAATTAATCCTTCAAATAACTTCTCCAAATCAAGTAAAACAACTCTGAGAACCATCTGTGAAATGATTGAATTCGATCTCTAACCCAATTACAACTAAGAATACTATGTTCAACCGTCTCATCTTCAATCACATAAACAACAAATCGAGTTCGGAACAAACTTTATTTTCCACAAAGTAAAACGAAATGGGATAGCATTATGACACAATTTTCACAAGAAAATTTTAATTTTGTTTGCTACTTGTGAGCTCCAAATAGCTTTCCAAGTGCTCCTATCAATTGAGTGAGAGCTGGAAGGTTGTAAAGAAGACTCATTTCCATAGTGCTTTCTCAACTCCTTATACCTTGACTTCCCTGAATATTGACCAGTAGTTGTAAATGGTCACACCAATCTATCTTGTTCATGTGTTTCATGAAAAAGAACTTCCAAAATTTTCGCAATTTCAGTATCTTCTAACCACGTCGAGATACTGGAGAAATCCCATTTAAGTTCTTCTGAACAAATTATCTCAGCAACACTTGTTGGTTAGGATCCCTCAACATTTCCAGGATGCTTTAGATTCCTATCTTTAACTCCCAGCAGCCATCTATCTTCCCAAATGTGGCTGCTTTCGCCATTTAGCACCTGTCAAAATCAAAGTCTCCTTTAAAAACTGCTTCCCTTCAAGAATGCTACTCCACACCCATGAGGACCTAGCTCCATTTTTAGCTTTAAGGAAATTAGAATTCAAGAAATAAAGTCGTTTTAAAATCCTAGCCCAAAGAGCATCGGGATCCTGGATTAACTGCCAGGACTGTTTTGCAAGCAGAGCAAGGTTAAATAATTCAAGTTCTCTAAAACCCATGCCCCCTACATCTTTGGGTATCGGAAGATTCCTCTAGGCTTCAAAAAATCATCACTTTATCTTGTTATATGCTTTATTCATGTCGAGCTTCCAAGTAACCTCACACTTTTTACCCCTCTTCTTCAAATTCAAACGATAGAAACCTCTTGAGCAATTAAGATGTTATCATGTATTTTTCTGCCAACCACAAAAGCACTTTTATTATTCATAATCACTACCTCTAGAACTCCTTTTAATATATTCACCATGATCTTCAATATGATTTTATAGGCAAATTTACAAAGACTAATTGGTCTAAATTATATAATTATTTGATAACATTTAGTCTTCAGAATTAAAATTATCTTAATCTCATTTAAATTCATCAGAAATTTTCCTTCCCTAAAAAAATCTCATAATAGCTTCCAAAACATCCTTTTTAATAATTTCCCAATAGTTATGATAGAAAATCCCTTTAAATCATCAGCGAAAAAAGAGATTAATTTAATTGTTTTGTATGTTTAACTTGTACAATATAAGTAAAATCTTAGTAATTTTATCTCCAAATTCTCTCAACACAATTTTTTGACTCTTATTTATAATCTCATTTGTATCTATAATAGGATATCCAATTTAAAATCAAATAGTCTTTTTTTATATATAATTCTTTAAACATTTAAAGTATTTTCATTCGAATTTTTTTTTTTTGTTGGAGTATTAAATATTAGTCTTAAAACCATAATGCATGAACTATTCTAAACAACCCTTAAAAAGATATGGAAATTTTGTTGATGTTTTTTTTTTATATTATCATTTTTAGTTTTTTAGATTTCAAATTGGATAATAAATTATATATTTATTTATTTGAATCTCTCTTAAATTAATAAGAGTGAAGTTTGTTGTTTATTATTGACTGTTACATAAAGTATTCAAAGTTTTCAAATACATTTATTTTTTTTTAAGTGTAGTTAATAACAATGAATTTATATTAAAAATTATTTGATAAATTAATAAAATATAAGTTTGGGTTCATCTACTTTTACATTTTTTTTACCTAATTAAATTAATTCTTAATTTTCCTTTTTTTTTAAATTTATTAATCTTAATTTTTTAAACAGGAAATATAATCGATGAGGAAATGAAAGGCTTAGGAGAGAAGATGGTTAAAGATTGTGCAGGGCTTCCATTAGCCATTGTTGTATTGGGAGGAATTTTGGCTACAAAGAATAATTCATTAAACGAATGGCGAAAGATATCTGACAATGTGAAGTCATACTTGATGAGAGGCAAAAATCAAGGGCCAGAGGATGTGTTAGCGTTGTTAGCATTAAGTTATGATGATCTGCCTCCTTATCTAAGGCCATGTTTCCTCTATCTAAGCCATTTTCCGGAGGATTATCCGATAGATGTGAATAGATTGATTCAATTATGGGTTGCTGAAGGTATTGTGTCATCAAAGCAAGAAGAAAGAGACGGTGGGGAAATTGCGGAAGATGTGGCGGAATCTTATTTAATGGAGCTTGTGGAAAGGTGCATGATTCAAGTACGAGAAAGAGATGTGGCAACCTTAAAGGTCAAAACGATTCAGATGCATGATCTGATGAGAGATCTTTGCTTATCAAAGGCAAAACAAGAAAATTTTGTCTTCATTGTTGATCGATCGAATGCATCTTCATTATCTATGATTCGGAAGGTTCGTAGGGTTTCTGTGCATGAGTTTTTTTTCATACAATGCATTAAAAGACCAAATATTCGGTCACTTTCGTTCTTCAATGAGTTCTTTCCGGAGGAGGCATTAGAAAAATCTTTCCCCTTGGAAGTGTGGAATTACATTGAAGAACATGAAGATGAAGTTTGGAATCCACTTGTTCGGATTCTTATGATTTCACGAGCTAGTACGAGACTTCTTAAAGCTCGGGGAATTTGGAGATACATGTTCAACAACTTCAAATTGCTAAGAGCCCTAAACTATCAGAGAAGAACAGGTGTTCGTTTTGCAGGGTTTAAGTTACCCAGTGATATAGGTAATCTCATCCATTTAAGATTCTTGAGTCTGAAGGGTCTTGAGTTCACATGGAAAAAGTTGCCATCGTCTCTAGGCAACTTAAGGTGCTTGCAAACCTTGGATTTAAGAGTTGATGATTACAAAATTCATGTACCTAATGTGATATGGAGGATGGAGCAACTAAGACATTTATATCTCCCTTCGAGATGGAAAAGCAGAACTAAGTTGAAGCTGGGTACTTTGAGAGAACTCCTAACACTTGTGAACTTCAACACCAAGAATTGTTATCTGAAGGATCTTATCAACATGACAAATCTTAGAGAGTTGGTGATAAATTGGCCCTTCAATATTGAAAATTTCAATGAGGAGGAGATGGGCGAGAATCCACCCATAATCGGAAGTAAATATCTTCATTCCTTGTCTTTTGTTAGGAAACAGAAAATTTCTAGGAATCGGATTCAGACATTCAGCTCAAAAATAGATCCAAGACATTTGGCCCACCTCCTTTCTAGTTGTACAAGTATTTGCAAGTTGAGTATAGAGGCAGATATAAGGGAGTTACCAGAGTATCACTACTTTTCACATCTCGCTTACATACGGTTGGACAGTTGCCCGCTTGAGGAAGATCCAATGCCAACACTAGAGAAACTGCCTAACTTAAGGATTCTTGAATTCGAAGAAACTTTCGAAGGAAAGGAAATGTTTTGCTCTGCACAGGGTTTTCCTCGACTTGAGGCTCTAAGTCTTGGGCAGCTACTCAATTTGGAGGAGTGGAAGGTGGATAAAGGAGCCATGCCTTCTCTTCAGCGATTGGAGATTTGGGACTGCCGCAACTTGAAGATGCTTCCAGAGGAATTGAGGTTCATTACAACCCTCAAAGAACTGAAGATTGAAAGAATGCCAAAGGCATTCAAAGATAAATTGAAGAAAAGAGGAGAAGATTTCTACAAAGTCAAACATGTTCCTTCTATCATATTCCGGAAATGTGACTACTAGATTGAATGATAATTGAGAGGTAATTTCATAACCTCTAGTTTAGGAAATGATTCCTACTTTGTTTGCTTCTTATATATCTTTCGTTTTTGACAAGTCTCACATTCTCACTCAATTTGTCAACACACCAATGAATAATTACATTTATTAAAAGTCAAAGGAAGTCAGACATTGATATTTTTAGTTTAATCCCTTTTCAGGTAAAGACGCCATTTTTTTCTCTTGCTACGTACAGCTATTCAAGGAATAAAATCTATATCAAAAACTCCTATTATGAGTAGCGTGTGAAAGTGTGTTTAATGGGGAGAGATTTGGAATAGTCTTCTCTCTTGTAGATATCTATGGTTGTTGAAATCAGAGTGGTTGACTGTTTGTTGTTTTCTTCAAATTACAATAAAACGGATGCAAGATATGGAAATGGAAGAAAGGGAGGTGTCTGGATTAGCAAGGTACCAAACCCCTCCTCCATTTCAATTTCCTTCTATCTAATTTAATTACACATTCATTTTTTGTCTTTTAAAACATAAAATTGCAGATAAGGAGACGTGACTGACCTTTCTTCCCACATAGCTTTGCTTTGCGCTGACCATTCCTATATTTATTTGTTAGCTTTGCTTTCTTTTTCTTTTCTTTTCCCTACTTAAGTCTGCTTGAGTCTTTCTCTTTTTTTCTTTTTTCCTTTTTTATATGTACTTAATGTAATATTAGAAGCCAAGGCCGGACAATGCTTTTCTATTGTAAAATTCATCACTTCGTTGTCTATGTTCATTTCTACTCTTCACTTTACTTAAATATAATTGTTTAATATATATTTGAATATGGATACACCATAAGAGAATATAATTATTTTAATATATAAATATTTTAGAAAAAAATTGAATATATGTATGTTGGACACATTTCCCTTTCAACATATTTTCTTATTTTATGCAAGTTGATTGGTATTCAACAAAATTTTCTCCGTGATCCTTAATTCAATAATCTTTGTTACGATATCATATCAAGTGTACTGGTTACACTTCATCCCCACACTTCCAAAGCAAAAAATACGAAAAATTAAATCTTACAACTAATAACACTTCCAAATTACATTGTCTTACAAAAAAATTTTTTTTTATCAACATTTGATGGTTTGGCAAGCAATGCTTTATAAAAGGAAAAGGAATCTAAGGGAATCAAAGATGCCAAAATCGATATTTAGATTCAAGATTTTGTATCCCCATGCTGCTTCTTATATCTACCAACAATATCTTGATGATAATAAACTAAAAAAAAAATAGTCAAGGGAATCGAAGATTCCAAATCCAACTTAATCAATTGAAAATTTCACATCCACTTAATTAATTCATATGATATTTATTCAGTAAGTTTAAATTAAAAACTGCAAGAATTTTCATTTGTATTTTATTCGAAATGTAATTTGGATTCAATGAAAATATTGAACATATAATGTGTGCACATGGAAATGTCCAAATCTTTAAATATAGGGTCAACGTGGGAGAAATCTCCTAATACCCAACGTTAAAGATTTATAAAATTCAATATGATCCTATTATTTTCGTTATAAAACTCAATATCTTATTCGGATTGAGCGGATAACAGCTAACTATTTGTAGTTCAAGGTGTGATAAAATCTCAGTAGCTAAGATATCAATGTTGCAAAATACAATACAAAATCACAGCCACATTTTGTTAGTATGACTATTTTGGGTAATCAAAGGAAAAAAAATGTTAGCTGTTGAGCAAACAAGGTGAACAAATTAGATATTCCAATTACGTTCAAGCACTTGACAAATCCTTTCTGCACTGGCTTCAGCACGCATCCTAGGACCTTCATCATCTGCAAAAACCGACCATTTCTAACAACTAAGCTAACATCCCACATGATAATATATATATATAACATATATAGAAGATGATTATGTGGATTAAAAGCTATGTTAGTTTGACTCAATACATGACCATGGGACATGCACGATTCTTCAATAACGATATGAAAATACTTGGAAGAAAATTTAAATACATCAATATCTAACATTTACACCTGAGTACGAGTAAAGTAAAACATGTCATTCTATCTAAACATGCAAAATATCCAAAACTCTTGATGAATGTTAGATACAAATATGTAGAATGTACCCAAAATCAGTAGAGTAATATCTAGCATTCAAAAGGCACTAGCTTCAACCAAGAACAAGGAAGTTTCTTCAAAGGCTTGATATACTTTCTTCACAACCATATATATGTGTGCATATACCCATATTAAGGATGATTGTTTTGGCAAAGAGGATGAGAAGATAGAAAGAAAACCTTTAATCCAATGACAATATTTGATTATAACAACATGACACATATAATTGTGATTAAAATTGCGGTCACAAACATGTTTGCAATCACATCATTTTAACAAATATTATCGCAATCAATTGCAATAAATATCCACAACAACAAGAGCCAGAATCCTAAAACAACAAAGATAATACATTACAGCTGTTAAGGAATTTTCAATAACGTATATACCTGCAAGATTTTCAGTGATGACACAACAAAGTTCACCACCAGACAACTTCCCCATCTAATGAAATTTTCAAACATATCATCTAATTAAATTAAGGATTTTATACTGCAAACCTACCACGAAAACATAATTTTTATTAGGATCAAAGGCATAGCCCATCATGGCAGCATTATTGAGTCCATTTTCATAGGAAAATCCTGAAACATGTTACAGGCAAATATTAAGAAAAACAATGCACAAGCATAAGTACAAAAACATAGCATGTAAGAAATCAATACTTGAAAGGATTACAATCACTGCTAACCTAAGACATTGAATCTAGCACCACTAGGAAACATCCGAAATGATCCTTGTCTTTCAATGTTGAGATACATAGGTCCAAATCTGCCATGTTGCGCCAAACGGGAATTCATCAACCTCTTGAGAACCTAAAGAATGAAAAGTTCCAGTCCAAGTTATATATATACAGACACAGACACAGACGGACATGAAGAAAGTGGGTTAATGGTGAATTATTTAAGTAAAGAAAAAGTTTAAACCTTGAACCTCTAAATATTGGGTAACAGCTAGTGTTAAAAATGCATAAAGTTCTGCTATTATCTACAAGAACCAATGGAGGAATCACATACATTTTTTATATTCACTTTTCTTGCTACACAAGCAAGCTGACTCCATAAACAAAGGCATACCTTTTTCTCCGTTTTTAAATGGTTTTCTTGTTTTTTGCCTGCTTTTTATATTAAGAGAGAGAGATTGTGAGACCCCGTCAACTCAAGGAGTAAGTGGTCAAGCATGAAGCTGATGGGAAGACCACGAGTCAATGGTTGTCGATCCATGAGTTGATTATGAGTAGTTTCATGTTATGAAATAAAAATGTTAGCTAAAGTTAGTTGAACGCTGTGTTTTAGGGCTGACGTTTTAATGAAACTATAAGTTTTGATGTTGAATGAAAACGGTGCGTATTGACGGTTTGTTGCAACTGCTCGAGGAACAGCCCTATAACAGACTTTGTAACTGCCAATTCTCAGCCATGAGAGAAACTGGCATGGGAAATGAGCAGATATGCCATTTTGTGAAGGAAATCAATTCTTTGTTCTTCCTCGATTCTCTTTCTCTTCTCTCTTTTTCTTTCTTCCTCTATTCTGTTGAAATTATGCATCAGTTGAAATTATGCATCACTTTACCAGCATTCATCATTGTGGACGTATCTGATCTTCTGTCTCTGGTTTACTGCCCATGTAAAGTTATGGGAAGAAATGCAATTTAAAAGGTTTTCTTGCTATAGTCTATGCAATTTCATGTGTGCGTGAAAGGAGATGAAGATTAATAGAGTAATACTGATATACCAACAATTCATTAATTGAAGTACTATCAATATTATCAACAAGTAACAGAATTAAGTGAGTATACTAATACAGTCTAGAAAAACAATTTAATTAATACCATAGGGATGGCAACAGATGAAGTTGCAATTGCTATTTATATCCCTGCTGCTAGCTTTTGACGACTTCACCAAGTAAACTGCAAAAACACAGCCAACAATCTGAATCCATATCCCCATTTTAGGAACAAATGCATGGTGTACCATTTGTTTCGAAGCCAAATCAATTTTCTTAATTTTTCTTTAAGTAAAACCGTATCTGACACTTATATTCAACACATATTCATGTATTGGTATGAAAGATATGACATTCTTATCCTATACTCATATCCATGCTCAAGTAACATAAGCTGAACCCGCAAGATAACTGATTTAACATCGCATTGCTGCTAGCTATTGATGATTTCACCAAGCAAACTGCAATCACAAGTGTTGTTCTTATTCCTTGCAAAAACACAGTCAACAATCTGAATCCACATTCCCATTTTCGGAACAAAACCATGGCGTACCATTTGTTTCAAAGCCCAATCAACTTCCTTTACCATCTTCCCCATACAAAAACCATGAATCAACTTCTTGTATGAATCAAAACTAGGATTAACCCTCACGAAAACCATTCTCCCCATAATCTCCTTTGCTTCCATAAACCTCGAAGCATCAAGCAAACCATACAACACCTCTTGATAAGACCCTGCATTGGGATAACACCCCTTCTTTTTCATAATTTCCAACAGCTTCACACCTTCATCAATCCTACCTTGTTTCCTAAGACCTGAAATCAAGATATTAAAGCTAACAGCATCAGCATCGATTCCTTCCGTTTCCATCTTCCCCATCAACTCAAAAGCTTCATCAACCTTCCCCTTATCGCACAACCCGTGCATTAAAGTAGAATAAGTTCTAACATTAGGCTTACACCTTTGTTTAGGAAATTCATCGAGCAGTTGGAATGCAAACTCTAATTTCCCATTTTCACACAACCCTTTAATGAGAATATTCAGAGTACAAGCTTCGATTTCAACACCCAAATTGGGAGCTTTCCCATAAACCTCGTGAACAACATCAAATAGTTTGTTCGATACGAGTAAGCTCAATACGATATTGAAGGTTTTAACACTAGGCCAAGTGCCATATTCTGGCATGCTAAAAAGGATCTCGATTGCCCTTTTGATTCGACCTCCGACATGCCCATACTTTTTAATCACATTCTGGAAGAATTCATCGGATAAAGGACAGGCTTTTTCACGTTTGAGCTTTTCCATTATATTTTCAATGGAATCAAAATCCTGGGCATATGCGAGCTTGTTGATGAGCAAAGTGAAGAGAGGTTCAGTTGGTTTATAATCCTTGCGAGCTGAGTATTGGGCTAGGACTGAAATGAGAGAGTTTGGATCTTTAAGATTGTCAAAGATTTTGAGGATTTCGGTCGGGGAGAGCCAGTCTTTGTGGGTTAGTTTGAAAAGGGGAGGGGAAGTGGTGTGGGTTGGTTGATGGTAGCTGGAAAATGAGGAGAAAAACGAGATTTTAGTGGTTATTGGATGGTGAAAAAGTGAGGGAAAATTTTGGAGGTAAGAGCTTTTGATAGAAGAAAGAAGGGAACGTGAAATCATGCGTTTGGCCATTGGAGAATGTAGATACTGGAGAGCTAAAAAGCTTTCTACTATTCGCACTATAAACGTATATAGGACAAGGGAAAGGCTTAATACTTGTTTTGTCCCCTGTAATATAGTGAAAATCTCATTTTGACCCCTGTAATATAGTAAAAATCTCATTCTGACCCTTTTCCTTCACTTTGTCTGTTTACTGTCATTTCATCCATCATGTTAGTCTATTGATCATTTCGGTAAATACCATGTGCTAGGGTTCCTATATTATAGTATTCATCCATATACTTTAACCCTCCACGTAGTGGCAATCAATTGGCTTAAATGATCACACACGAGGATCACTATAGTATAAGGACCAAAGAGAGAATTTTATTGTTAATTAAGGGACGAACACACGTAAACATGCACTATTTTTTTTATATAGAAACGGTCAATGGATTAAAGGGATAGATGAAATGAAAGGAAAGGGCGCAAAGTGATTGGAAAAGTAGTAAAAGGCTGGAAAATATTAAGAGATTGTATGATGCAAAACTTAAAATAATTTATCTACTGAAATTTTGAGGTGTATTATTTTAAAGTAATGAATCATTGTTATTTACAACTATATATTATATCTCTTTGAAATTTACAAATAAATTAATGAGCAGAATGTTTATGAATGTCAAAACTTTATTTTTGCTTCTTCTTCCCTTCAAGAATTGGTTTGATTTGGAGATGCCTATTGAAAGCCTGGTTGAAAAGGAATCGAGTTTGGAATGCCGAAATGATCGGAAGCCATGCCAATATAGCAATAGGGGAGAAAAGGATCGTTCCCATTCCGTAATCATATGCCTTAGCTAGTACCTCAGTGAACTGCCAGAGTCCGGTGTTCTCAATAATCGGCCTCACAGCTTGAGCAACCTGAAGGGAACCAAAATGTCAGAGGGAATAAGGCAAAAGATGCAAACTCTAGACAAAAACTATATGCCGATCCTCTAAATATATGAACAAATTTAGAAAAAAACTTGGGCATGCCCGTATTTGATACTTATGCTTGAATTCAAGTAACATAGTCAACTAGACATACCAAAATCAGACCCCATCCAGTCGGCAGAAATGCAAGACAGCAGACAAGTAAATCCTTGGACGACAGTTCACAGATGACTGAGAGAGTGATAACAATGGTGAAAACACTTAGGAAGAGGAATGCTTTAAAGAACCTAAACATCAGATGGTAACGAGTACTGAAGAGTTGCCTTCCAATGTTCACTGCCTGTATGTCATGTAGAGATCAAGTTATCCATGCAGAAAATTCAAGGCTAATTTGGAATTTTCAAAATAAAACTCAATATACTTGAGCATTATGATACTTGAATGAATTTTACCTTGACCGTCAGGAAAACTGCAAGAATCACAACCCAGGAAAGCACATAAACCAGGAAATTTTTGCTCTGTTGGGAGATGTCAAGATGATACACCAAGCCATACTGATACAAGAAGAACCGAATCGAAAGAAGAATTTCGAACAATCTAGCACCATATCCTGAACGACGAAGGTGAGCTTGTTCATCATTCCACCAAGATTGCCAACTCTTGTTTTGCTGAATCCCAATACCACCTTTCTCCTTGATCCACTTATTCCAGCCTTTCCAATCATCTACAATCTTGTCCCAATCGAATCCAGAAGGATTAAAGAAAAATGGTGCAAACAACCAAGTCATGGTCATGAACCAAACAGAGTACGTGATTAATACATATGCCATGCTACTCTGGTAGGACCTCCGGAACAAATCGTAAACCACTAACAGGAGCAACAGTTCAAATCCTTTAACAAAGTGGCTTCGTGAATACAATCTGTAGTTCTCAGTAAAGCTGGCATGAAACACCACAACCTTACGTCCGGTAGGTATATACTTAGCTCCGCCATACATAATTGTCCGACCAAAATGATGGGTTTTTGTCCCAAGGGAAAAAGTGAAGAAAACAGCAGCCAACTGCAGTTGCATAAGAACAAAATCTTTAAGGGCCGTAAGAAATCCCTTCTCAAGTCCGATCTCCATTACCATCGGTAAGCCAGTTAAAAGACCCAGCTGAATAAACGATTGAGAAGCAAGAGCAGTTTCCAATGATTCAATGTTTTTCATTCTAGCCTCAATGAGGAGTGCCTTTTCTAGTCCACTAAGGACAAGGTATAGTTGTCCGTAGAGGAACACATAAATTCCGAGTACAGAAATCTGGTTTTTTACAGATCATAAGACAGGAAAGGCAAAAATCAGAAAAGCATCATACAGAGATAAATAGGAATCGGACCAGGTAACCTTGTTTAGTGTGAGAGAATTACCAGGCTGCTGAAGTAAAATCCAATGGTTGTGAAGTAGCAAGATAGCATCCTAAAAAAATCAAATCGACGACCAAGACGGTGTATGTCACGGCTTAAAGTTTGTTCACTATTCCCATTAGCAACTTTGGCCTCAAACTTCGAGATTTGATTAAGGCCTACATCACGACCTTTGCCAACTTGCAGGTACTCGTGATATGTAATACATCCCCGTCGCAGGGTCGAGTTGAATCCTACACAAGGTATCAAATATATTTCACTGCAAGGAAACCACAAGTCTAGGACTAAATGGTTGGTATACAATATCGGAATTCACAAAACCTACCGGCAAAAACATCCTCACTCAAGTTTATTGTTTTTGATGCTTTGCTTATTCCACCTCTTGTGATGTGAAACAGCCTATCAAATACATCTGGATGCCCATAGTGGAAGCGAACCCTGTATATTAATCGAAAGTGAAGAATAAAGCAATAAACACATTGGTTGATATCAAGTAGTTATAGAATAGAACAATCTAGGCCTTAGGCTAACAAGAAGTAGTGAAGAAACACTGACAAAATGGCATCACAAAGACACCCAATTCGGTAACTTTACCAAGAACATGAAACTAACTCCTACTTCCACCAGGGGTGGCTAGGTGTTAAGGGTAGATAAGGGTAGACTCCTGTTTGTATATTTGATAAAAACAAATATTGTAGATATTGCAAAACCAAGATAAGATTGCTTGAAATAACAATTCTGTCGATGTTAATTTGTCGAGTACCGGAATGTAGATGATAGCAGATACAAGAAAGACACATGCAGTTGATTATAAGTAGCAAGAAATACAGCATCAATTACCTGAGAGGATTGGCAAGAAGCCTTTGACCAATGGTGACAAAGCTGGTTTCCTGATACGACATAAACCATGCTAAAGAAGAAACACTGCAGTTTGAAAGAATGTAATTCAGTCATTAAGGAAACAAAAAACTTCCGGTTTCACATAAATGAATGATGGATCCCTCCACAAAAAATGATACATGACGATATAAAAACTAAAGCCACTTTTGCTAGAAATAATATCTTATATCTATAGTCTAATTCCTCTGTGATTCCTTATGTTTGTGTCGACGCATCTGCCCTAAAACTAAGGGATCTAACTTTAATATAAGACCACTGAAAACCAAATACTTAACAGCTCTGGGATAATACCACTTTAACAGTTTGTGAAGTTGGTTTAATAGAGATTATATTTGCCCTGTGTTCGAACTCAGAAATTGCTAGGTTGTTTCTCATTCTTGCTCGGTCCTTACTAAATATTCATGCATTAGCTAATACATGAAAACATGTCCACTGACAGATTCTTGTTATCATTTTTATGAGTTCAAAGGATTAAACCTTCCAGTGAATATGTGTTCCCTCAGACCAAGTATTGTAGGAGGGCGCCGCCCACGGTTATGATGAAACTCTTGCAGAAGGTTTCTCACTTTAAGAGCTTCTTCCAAATAATTGTCCTGAAATTTTGGACCAGCATGAGACTAGAAATGCATGCAAAGCAACAAATTTTCAGTTTTTGGAGCAAGAACCTACTTGGTTCATGTCAATCGTTTGGAGAGCTTCTCCACGTGTGAAGATTATGGCATGGTTTTGATTTTCTGGCTTCCCTTCACCAATGATTGGTGGACCAGGAAGCTTTATGCGATAGATTACCTGTAGAAGGATACTAATGAGATATGCTTTAAGACTGCATTTTAGTATAGAATCACAATCAGGGCATGTTAACAGGAATTATGACATTACTAATGTCCATATGATCACTTAATTTAAGAATAGATATAAATAAGCTACTCGGACTTAGAGGTGAGGTTCAGATACAGGCATGTGTTTGACACAGGTATGCTCATTATTTTTCTAAGTTCTTCCATGTATTTGGAGGATTCAACCCACATACGCATGTTCAAATATTTGTTCAAAGATGGTACCTCAAGAAAAATAAAGAGTCAGAGTAACATGGCATACTCCATTGGACAAGTATGCTTTTTGACGTTATACTGTGAATGTTATTTAACCCCATCTTGCTAGACAATAAACTGACACGGCATTTATATTTCTACTTCTTTAGCAACTTTATTTTTAATTCCTTAATCTCAAAAGGAGAAATTGTGTACTAATCCTATGTTGGCATGCATTTTAGGCATTGGTACACAATTCCTCTAACTGTGACATCTTACTTGGAGAAAGACTAAACATATCTTTCCATAGTAATCCCTGAACCTTTTCACTTTTCTTAAGTAATCCCCTGTATTTTTATGATAACTAAACAAATCCATATCCTTTTGACTTATAACAAAATAATCCTTTATTTCACATGAAAGATTAACTTATGTTAATGGCTTATTTATGTACAAATTAAAGGTTATAGACTTATTCGGGTTAAAATTAAAGGTTGAGGTATTATTTAGGGGCAATAAAAGTGTAAGGGCTTAATTGTTCCTTGGTAAGTGATAAAGTTTAGGAGCTTTTTTCTTAATTTAACATCAACCTAATAATGTTTAAACAACTTGATTGACTTAATACCTGATCAAAAGTACCAACAGCTTTTGCCAAAATAGAAGAATAAACCTTTTGAGGCTTATCTCCTATTATTTCTTCTTTCTCTTCAATATATGCAACACGTAGAGCTGGATACCTACAGAGAAGAAATTGTATTTCGTTATTTAGATTTCTAACATACATCTTATGTTTCACTATTTATGCAGTTTTATCATATTTAGATAAGTTACCTTATCATCAAATCCTTTACGGCTTCTGCACGAGGGTCCCCAGAAGATTTATGTGATCCGAACATTTGACAAGAGACAACATACGTGAATTTCATGTCTACTAAGGCATCTAGTTCCGCAGATGACTTGGGATTATTTCGTTCAAAAACATTAACATCCTCGACAACGTCTGGATAAGCACAAGTAGCCACGAGGAAGAAAATAAGAGCAATAAAAGCTGATTAGTTTAATCATTATCATTAACTGATAACTGTATGCTGATAGAATACCTATTAAACATCAGATTACAAGCAGAGGATCATTAACCTTTATACTCAGGCATTTCAAGAAGTGCTTGTAATTTTAAGGCTTGTCTATAGTACATAATTCCTCTAACTGCCACATCAAAAGGAAAAGAAATAAATTAGTAATATATTTACAAAAAATTCAAGCTTCACTTGCAAGCTCGTTAATATATTTTACTAAGAAATTTCAAGCACCTGTTCTGCTTAGCGTTTGGCCACGAAAAGAAGCCCACTTTCTAATCTCTTCCTCCTTGCCATCATCCATTAGTTCATTAAAGTTCTGATATCCCATACGCTCCAAAAAGTTCTTCCACTCATCTAAGAAAAATGAAGGAATGTTATGCACGTGATGTATACAAATGGATTTTCAATCTTTGTTACTCAGACACAGTTACAAGTATCAGACACAGATATGTGGCTCACACAAGTATGCTCAATTTTGTTTAAGATTTTCCATCTATTTGGAGGGTCATATGTACTTATGTCTGGATAAGTATCAGACATGGGTGTCGGATGTAGGTACTCTCAGAAAAATAAAGTCAAAGCAACACAGTTTTCAATATGATTTTCTACAAAGATAATATTTTATTACCCGGGAAGATTTTTTGCATATAGAAGATGATAGAAACTTGTCCTTTGCTTGATTGTAGCTCCTTCATCGAAAAATTGACATCCTCCATATAATGGGGGGTCATAACACTGTATTAAACAGAATACGTTGGTTCAGAGTCTAAAAGGCTTGTTACTCTGATGAAGCAAGGTTGTAAAGGATACATTATAGTGCTTCTTAGTTATTACAACAAAAATTCCCATCATAGTACTAATGCAAGTAACTGACATTGGCAAAAGTGACAAATACAATACATGGACAAAACACAAAGAACAACTTGGCATCTTTATCTTTTAACGCAGCACCACAAAGAATGCAATTATGAACCAAAAATTCACGTAGAAAGATCGCTAACTTTATAACAGAGAGTAATACAATATGAGTACTGTTAATGGGAAAATCTTATTGAAAGAGTCAAATGAAGAGGATATGGGAAACTGTTTACATATACGTAGCCTACTTAAACTGTTATATACTTACAATTTTGTTAGCATAATCACAAAGCACAGAGAAATTAACTATATGCTTTATACACATATAATAATATGATGTTCTACCAATAGTAAAGGCTCATGGAGAATTGAAAATCCTGTCACAGAAGCACATTAATTTATATCCAACACTAGAATCTGAATCTTAACCATACAAGAATTGTAGGAATTATAGAAATATATTAAATGTTGTCATCCCTTCAGTTAAGGGATTCTGTAAATATTTCCTACAATCCCTTATTCTAAGGGATTATATCTTTATTAGTATCTTTACTATTCTAAGAGTTTCCTAGATTAGAGTCATAGTTTGTATATATATAGATGTAATATGTTCTACTGAAATATACACAAAATACAGAGAATTACTCTGTTTTCTACATGGTATCAGCTTAGGTTACGGTTCCTTTCCACCCTAGACCATGTCAGAAACTTCTTCTTCTACATATCCTTCTCCTACTCCAGAGATTACCTCAAATCCAGAAAATATTTCGGGTTCTGATGCTCAATCAGACTCGTCTGGTCTGAATATCACTTGCCATCGATTAAATGGCAACAATTTTACACATTCTTTAAAATGTGTACTGGTTGGGTATTCTTCACTTAAGAAGGGATATAAATGCTATCATCCTCCTTCTAAACGATTTTTTACCACTATGGATTTAACATTCTATGAACAGGATCCCTACTTCACTCAGGCTGAAATTCAGGGGGAGACATGGAGTGATTTTCAGCCACATCAGGTATCTCCTCCTAATCTTCATTCTCAACCTCCAGAATTGCCACTATTTTTGCCTTTACCTCCAGCTTTGTCACCCGTGACTACTCCTATTGATTCTCCGGTAATACCTATCAACAATTCACCCACACCTAATTTTAACACCCTTCCTGAAAATACACCTACTCCTATTGAAAGTCTTCAAAAACCACCATCACCTAAACAGCTTCGTGTCTACACAAGAAAAAGAAAACATATCCCTGAGACTGTTTTGCAATCTGATTCTTGCCAAGAATTGGATTTGGGTCCAGCTGCCGAAATGGAAGAAGAAATCAGTAAGTCTACTACTCTAGATGACTTCCCTATTGCTATTAGAAAAGGGGTTAGGCAGTGCACCAAGCATCCTATTGAAAAATTTGCTGGTTATAATTCATTAATGCCTTCTTTTCAAGCATTTACAGCAACCTTGGATAAAGAACAGATTCCCACAAGCATAGCTGAAGCTCTAAAGGATCCTAAATAGAGAAGGGCTGTTGAAGAGGAAATTTGTGCACTAGAGAAAAATGCTACTTGGACCGTTACAGACCTTCCTCAAGGAAAAAAAGCTGTTGGCTGTAAATGGATCTTTGCTGTAAAGTATAACTCCAATGGCAGTATCCAACGATACAAAGCTAGACTTGTGGCTAGAGGCTTTACGCAAACATATGGGATAGATTTCACAGAAACTTTTGCACCTGTGGCAAAACTTAACACTGTTCGAGTACTCCTAAGTTTGGCTGTAAATTGTGATTGGCAATTACACCAACTTGATGTAAAGAACTCATTTCTTAATGGCATGCTGGAGGAAGAAGTTTACAAGAAATTGCCACCTGGCTTAAAGTCTGTTGAAGGTAGCAACAAGGTTTGCAAGCTCAACAAGTCTCTATACGGGCTAAAACAATCACCAGAGCTTGGTTCGAAAGGTTCACTAAAGTCATTCTTTAAAACGGCTACAAGCAGTCTCTTGCAGATCATACACTTTTCATCAAGGTAACTTCTATGAATAAGAAAGCTATCCTAATTGTGTATGTTGATGACATAATTCTTACTGGAAATGATGAGGAAGAGATTAGCAATTTGAAGAAGTTGTTAAACAGGGAATTCGAAACCAAGGACTTGGGAAAGCTAAGGTATTTCCTAGGAATGGAGGTGGCAAGATCAAAAGAAGGACTTGTGATTAATCAAAGAAAGTATGTACTTGATTTACTCAAAGAAACTGGTTTTCTTGGTTGTAAGCCAGCTGATACACCAATGGAGGCAAACTTGAGATTCAACAAAGAAGATGGGTCTTTAGTAGACAAAGAGAAATTTCAAAGATTAGTTGGGAAACTCATTTATTTATCCTTGACGAGGCCAGATATAGCCTTTCCGGTAAATGTGATAAGTCAACATATGACTAATCCTACTGAAGAACATATGGCAGCGACAAATAGAATTCTCAAGTACTTGAAGAAAACTCTCAGGACATGGCTTAATGTTTAAGAAGACACAAGACAGAATGTTAAGATTTTTACTGACTCTAGTTGGGCCGGAGATCTCACCGAAAGAAGTTCCACTAGTGGCTCTTTGCACTTTTGTTTGGGGTAACCTTACAACTTGGAGAAGTAAAAAGAAGTCTGTTGTCTCAAGAAGTAGTGCTGAAGCTGAATTTAGAGCATTAGCTTTGGGAATATGCGAAGGAATTTGGCTACTTAAATTACTAAAAGAACTTGACACTAATCAGGAGGATCACTTTGAAGTTCTGTGTGATAATCAATCTGCTATTCAGATTGCCAAGAACCCAGTTCAACATGACCGAACAAAGCATGTTGAGATTGATAGGCATTTTATTGCTTATCAAGTCAACAAAAGGACAGCCACTCTTTCCTACATTCCTTCAGAAGGACAAATTGCAGACATTCTCACTAAGGCTCTGCCAAAGCCTGTTTTCAATAAATTCCTATTCAAGCTGGGATTATACAATGTATATTCTCCAGCTTGAGGGGGAGTGTAGGAATTATAGAAATATATTAAATGTTGTCCTCCCTTCAGTTAAGGGATGCTGTAAATATTTCCTACAATCCCTTAGAATATATCTTTATTAGTATCTTTACTATTCTAAGAGTTTCCTAGATTAGAGTCATAGTTTGTATATATATAGATGTAATATGTTCTACTGAAATATACAGAAATATACAGAAAAATACAGAGAATTACTCTGTTTTCTACAAGAATAAACAAAATTCGAGAATTCCATGTAACTTCTATCTAAATAGATAATACTTCAATTAGTTTTGCATGATAAGTAGCATGGTAACCAAGGTTAGGTTCAACCTGTGCCTTAGTCCAAAAATTTTGAAGACTATCATCAATCAGAGTCAAGTAACCAAGAGAATACTATCAAGAGAGGACAATTCAACCTGAAAGACATCATACTGCACACTTCAGGAGCACTAGGCATATCCATAAAGAGTGAAGTAGCAAAGAACGAAATACGCCTTCGGGCTTCTAAGTTTGCAGGTATGTCCATTGCCTTATCTTTGACAGTAAGCAATAAATGCAACCTCTGAATCTGTCATATAAAGATTCAAATTCAAATATTTCTCTAACAGAAGCCTGTAAGGATGCATATGCTAAATATATGCATAAATTGTATGCAGGCTTACTATGGCATAAATACATAACATGAGTGCTCATCTTTCTGCAAGTCATTTAAATGCTTATCATACTGAAAAATTAGCAAAAAGCCCTATTGTGAAAGAACAGATGAGAGGAAACCATTACCTGTTCAGTAAGAGGGCCATCATCAGGCAAAGGAAAACATATAGAGGTCTTGCTAGCAGCAGATTCAAATAATTGTGGTTCTATCTTTCTAGAGAAAACAGTAAAATCATCCACAGCCTCTTGGGAGCATTCTATCAAATCCACTACTCTGCATGCATTTAAAAGATGGATTTCAAAAAGTAGAATATAATTTATCTCTCAGAAATGGTACGAGAGAAGAGCCAAGCATGAAACCTGTGACCGTTTGCCATCATATCATTTGTTACGAGCTCAAAGATATCTTGGAGTACTTGCACAACTTTACCATTTTGATTTTTATCTCCCTCAACCTATATTATACCATGTAACAAGTTTTGAGATTCCATTTACCGGTTTTGGTAGGGAAAATGGGGGGAATTATTTGCAGCTTAGCTTTCGTACTATAACACTTACTATTAATTCAAGCAACTCCACAAATTTGTTTTGTAGAGCCGGAAGTGCACTCATCTTGAAATCTTGAAGAAAAGTTGATTCTTCAATGCTTCGCTCAATTTCATTCACGATGTTTGATACAACCCTGAAAAAAGAAATATACAGGTTAACAAATTAGGAAGGCTAGAGAGCACTCATAATTTCAAATTTATCTGCCTAACAAGAAAAACAAGACTGAATCATTTTGTTAAAGAAAATTTTTTTTGCCACAAGAAGAATGTCATACAAAGGAATAAAACATGCATACATGATGTTGCTTATGTTGATTCTTACGTCTTTTCAAGGTCACCAACAATAAGAACTTCAAGGATGTACTTCACCGACTCATAGCACTCCTTTACAGAAAAGTACATGTACTCATCTTTTCTAATCCTTTTAAAAAGTTTCTCATCCTTCCCCACAAAATCTCTTGCAATGCTTAGTGCTGTTGAAAACTGAAAAACAGAGCAACATCAAGGAGGAAGACCAATGGTGAAACAAAAACAAAAAATATTTTCATATGAAAAACCATACCTTATTTGCAAGAAGGAAAATAGGCCAGCGAATAAATTCAGGAAACAGCCCAGATGTAGGTATCGTCATCAAATCCATTTCCCTGTAGTCAAAAGATATGTTTCAGAGTTAATTAGTATGACATTTCCTTGAAGAAGCATTCATGCAATGGAAAAAAACCAACCTGTTGCTTATCAAGTCTTCCGATCTAAAATTACTAATAATTTGGTTCCAGACTAGAACAAACTTCTGATCTAATACCTCACTTTTGGACACCTGCGCTAACATCAGTTCAATAATCAGAAAGGGAGAAAACAATATCCCCTAAGAATTTATCACTGATATTCCAAGTTTTCGATCTCAACCTTGCAAAATATGTTCTGGAGGAAACTTTTTGTTCTCTTTTTTGATGGTGGTGGGATGAGGCGGTTGAATGCAGAAGGCAAGGAATGAAATCTACTTCTCAGCATTCCCAATGTCCGGATCTATATAACACGTGGAGTTAGTCTAGTGGTATGGTGCTTATGAAAGAAATAAAGCCATACCTCACCAAGATGATGCAAAATGCCATAAAGTCCTCCACATACTGTACAATAAACAGAATACCATATCTGTGTGTCCATGAAATACACCTGAGATAATTTCCAAAGAGTGTATGAATGATAAGGATTAAAAAGCAATATTGAACAAAGTAACTATGACTGATTTACTAGTTAAAATCTGTAATTTCAAAGTTCCTTTTTCCTTTCAAAATTTCTCATCAAACAAGGTAATTAAGATCCAAGAACTAACTTTGCCTTTTCTTTTCAAGCAGAAAACTGCAGTTTCAGTTCCTGCCAGAAAATATGCTCATTATTAAGTTAATTCTTCATTTTCAATGGTGAGATCAGGCAGATGCTGTTTTCATCATGTAGATAAGCAATACATTTATTGATTGGAAACGAGTTTTAGTCCAGCTAACTTCCTAGGTTAAAGAGTTGTCAATCTTTGGGAGAACTTACAACTATTATGGGAGCCCAAACTGCCACAATAGCACCAACATTGCTCCTGACTGGAAGAGAATACAAATGTTCTTTAATAAAAATACAGCTCAAATTTAGCTCTTAAAAACACACACACACACACAAAAAGTTGAAGAGTACCTTTGGGGAAAAGCTCATGCCAGTCATATGTTTGCACACCAATTTTCATAATTTCTCTTGTTGGTGCTATTAGGGGTTTTATCTGGCATTGTTTAATTAGTAGTAAGAAATAAAAAATTGGAAATACATAAGCACATTTCTAACCATAACCAAACTCAGAAAGAACAAGTTTTCTATGTATACAAAACCAAAATGCTTAGCACTAGCTTTATATCCATACATCAAATAAAAAGATCATATTGTCAGATTTCTCTAATAAATTTTGTTTGTTATTTCCAGTTTCACCTCATAAAGTAGATTCTGAAATGAAAAATGTAAAGAACATTTGGCATTTTACAACAATCACTAATGAATCAAATGGCTTAGGCCACCACAAAAGAGAAAGGTGAAAATAGTACTGAAGATGAACCATAACAACATAGTGCTGGTTAACAGGGCAACAGGATTGAGCTTTTAATTTTAGCTACTGATTTGTAGCAAACTTTAACTACTGATTTGCAGCAACCAGTAGCATCAGTTCCAAAAAATCATGATGAGCATATGTAATGACGAAATTCCTAACTATTAGATTCTCGGTGTTATGTCACATGAAACGTGAGTCTAAATAAGTCTTTTATGATATAAAAGTATCTCATGAATAATTTTATGATTATGTAATCAGAAAAACGAATGCTGCATTTTAGCAGCACCGTAGCCTTCCCTTCTGTTTTTAATGCAATATATTAGCTTCTCACCATAGAATTACATGCAACAGTTTGAGAGATGCTGGTTCTTCCTATGTTAACTGAATTCATCTACTTAAACAGTAAATGCATTACTGTTCATGGTATTGTGATCTCTTAACACAGCATGATGCAGTTATATTGTTACTCACCTCAAAACTGTAGCTGAACACTAACTTGGTTGACAGCACTAGCATCCAGAAAAAGGTATACCTACATTGTAATAAAAAGACAAATATTAGGGGTGATTTTTATAAATGATGCTTACTGAACTTCGCAATGGGAGCATAGATCATACTTGAAAAGAGAAATTTGAGTCTCTTGCATTCCCCGCCCAACATATAGTCTAGGCTACAAAATGAAAAGAAATTTAAGCAATATTTGCCAAGTTTAATACCAATAAGCAATAAGGTTAAAGATGAGAAAATGGACCAAAAAAGAAATAGTATGGCATAAGCTGAAAATCATATGCTACAAAAACTTTTCAAGTAATTAATGAAAATGAAGCTATCAACAGTCAGGATGAAAGTTTATGATAAATTCACAAACATGGATGGGAAAAATGGTAAATAATAAATCAAGAGAAAGCAAGGGATCATTCTACAAAAAAATTCTTAGCAAAGGAACAGCCATCTTTTTTAAGAGCTAATTCTAGCTTCCAAGAAAACAAAATTTATCTCGAATAATTCATTAGAATAGTTTTACAACACAAACAAAACAAGAGATTTTTACTTTGTGTTACCAAATTTTATCTGTGTTGACTATGAATATTAGAAAGGAAATTAAGGTGTTGAAGAAATATTTGAGAACAGTTGTTTACTTAACTTTAGCACTTTACAGGGAATTTCAAGTAACAATTTTAGTATGGCTTAAGCAGCTAATAATTCATGTTTTACTTACATATTAGAAAAGAACAATCAATTATAGCAAGTATTATTATAGTTGGAACTTGTTGATCGTGTTACTATCTTACAACAGCATATTGAATGATTCGATATAAAAATACAAATTTTAACCAGAAAGAGGAATTACAAAAAAGAATGATCTCTACCTGTGTCCACCTAGATATAGTTCTGCAGATGCTCCAGTTTGAGATTTCAATGTACTTGCTAACAGCCGGAACAAAAAATAAGACTAGATCAACTGCATTAGTTATTAGGTATACTACTACAACAACCATAAAGGAAGAATAGCACCATTCTCCAATCCAGCTTTCATATTGTGTGGAATAACAAGTATATTTCCTCCTAGATTGAGCATAAACAACAGGAAGAACAATGGTCCATATCACCGCATAAGCAAGCCTTAGCAATTGTATCCGTTTTTGAGATAACTCCATGGTGTTTCTTGCTTTCCATGTGAAGGTAATATCAAGAATTGCTGCAGGTCCAATGATGTATAAGATTCACATTCTTTGTGTACATATTCATGCATATGCATACATCTGATGGATGTATTTGAAAGAGGCATACAAACATACAGATAAACGTATATGGGTGTCCATGCATATATGTGTTCACGTATGTATTAGCTGATACCTTAAATTTCTCCAATGAAATTATATCCTTAATCTATTTTTCAGAAAAATAAATCATTAACTTGCTCTGCTAGATTATGCTCCTTAAGTTGCATCTATTCCTCAGTGGCAAATTGTTTGAATGTGATGTAAAAGGGGGGGGGGGGAGGGGGCAGAACATTTTTATTGCATTCCTCTTCAGAACTGGTAATTTCCATGTTCATTACTAAATGTATATAGTAAGCTATTTTAGCTCATACCTTGAATGAGCTTAAGAATCGCAGATGTTATGAAGATGCTCATAACATCCTCCAATATTACAGCATCAAACACTTCAAGTGGAGATCCAACATCATGGCAAGCCATAATTATCATTGCCTGAAAAGGAAACTGATCTGATGATCCTAACCCAGTATATATATCACAAGTAGCAGTCATCCAGTAACTAACCTGAAGGGATAGTATAAAAAAGCTCCACATCCTATCAAAGCTCCTAAAAACTTGCCAAAAGGAACGGATCTCTACAAAATTTGTCTTCCCCAACCATTTTTGTTCACGATTCTCCTCCGAAGCTACCTGTTGGAGAAAAAGCAGCACAACAGAGACAGAAATGCTGGTCATAAGTCAATTACGTAGTTAGATGGCAGACAGTCAGACAGAGATACAAGAAACAAGAAGAGATATGAAAGTATTGTAAGTCAAGAACAATGAAGCACAACTAATGTGAAGCCATCTTCAGGATATTTTACCGGAGCCAAATTCAAAACACGTAATGATACACATTTAAATACTTGAGTGGAATGTGCTCGTATCAAGACAATCTTGAAACACCAAGATAGACGATAGAATTTCTAGTCCTTGTACTGCATAGTATGATATCCTGAAGATGGCTCATTCTCAAGTCTAATGACTCATTCTCAAGTTACTTGGCAAACTTTTCAATCTAAAAGAGTTAGATATTGGCTCTTTGTGAAGTTCTTCAAAGCATATCAAAGCAATGTTCTTCACCCCATCCCCTCCTCCCACTTCTTTTTCCAATCACTTATCCATGAAAATAATTTAGTCCTAACATCGAGATAACAAGGATTACAATGATCAGCTAAGTACAGCTGAATATGTTCCCTGGAATCGTCCAAGGCCAAACACAGCAGATGGCTGTTACACAAATTTTAGATAGTAGAATAATTTAGTCATTCATGGAGAGGGTCTCTTACATCGTTTAACCCCTGTTCTTCATCTTCAGTTTCTTTTTCCTTCCTCTGTTCTCTAGCACTCCTAGAAGTCTTAACTTTGCTCTTCTTACGAGAACTTGTGCAGAAAAAATCATGTTCCAGACGCATAGGCCAACCTATTTGGAAACAATCAGGAGACCTGAAGAAATTTTGAGAGTTATAGTTACCCCTATGTCTTAACTTCTTGAAATAATGATTTCTGGACAAGGCAAAGGAGAAAGTCAATTTAAAAAGTAAAGGAAATGAAAACCTAACCAGAAAAACTCATTCAGGTCATCATAGTTCCTCCATGTAGTATGGTCAGCCGTTCCACATTTGTTTTTCTCAGCTTCCTTCAGTTTCAACAAGAAAATTAGATACTTCAAGGGAACTGGAAGGATGAGACTAAACACTAAGCAATACCTTACTTATGACTTCATATATGGGGGTAACCACATTGCTAAGGAAAGACTCATGGCTTCCACCATACGCTGGCTCGATTGTGTCACCAGTTGTCATACTAACAGCACCAGTTAACATACCATGCAATTCATATGCCATCTGATTTAAAGCCGCAAAAGGATATCACAGAATTGTCAATAATTGCAATTACATGCAGTACACTTATATCTTAAACGGAGTTCACTTAGTGAATAAATGCTCATGCAAATCACCAAATTATTTCAAACCTAAAGTGAAGTTTACAGGTTGATTACTGCATCTATTGATGATTGATATCAATCAATTCCATAACAGTCTAAGATTCAGATCATTAAATCTTTAATAAAAGAAAAATAGAATAGATTTGTGATTATACAATAGTCAATTTCCAGTACAATAACTATTCTAATGCTTTCATTTTTAAATTTTCCTATTAAAGCGTCCAACCTCAAAACCAATTGGCTATAGGTGGAGTGGAGGGGCCCAACTTTAATATAAGATCACAAGAAACCCCATAATTCATCAATGTGGGATAACGCCACTTAATACTCCTCATCACAAGTAGCTTATTGAGCCTACACATGTACAACCTTACCAGGGATCATTAACCTCAGTTTTGGTTAGACAGGAAGAACACCTAATAGAACTTGGGCTCCGATACCATGTTAAACTATCCAACCAAAAATCAATTGGTTATAGGTGGTGGGGGCCAACTTCAATATAAGAACACAGGAAGCACCAAAACTTAATACTTAGCATGTCCTAAAGAAGAGAAGATATGTGATAGACATATTATGAAGTTACTAAAGTGATATCATTGATTGTTATAGCTCTTCCAACATCCAAAAGAGACATAATCATTGTCAAACTCTTGCTGTTTCAGTCATCTGCAATGATCTGAGTCTTTCACTAACATGGTTTATGCTCTCTATACTAGAACCATGACTGAATTCTACCATAAGGAATTAATCAACAGAACTAGATTTTTCAGCTTACATGGTGAAAGATATAACAAAGACATTCTGGCATAAATCGCAGGTTCGCAGCCTCTCCCCAAATAAGAAGATAAAGACCTATATATAGAATTTTATACTGCTGAGCATCTTGTTTGACACAAGGCAACCTGCAAGGAGAAATAATACAGTTGTTTCATGAAAGTTGAAAATCTAAAAGGAAATCACTTAGAATCTTCAGATTAAAAGGATTAAAGAAACTTAGGCCTGGCCTAGAATTTAACCCTCTTGAGAGGGTTGAGGTCTAACGTTCATACCCTCTTTGATTCCTTAGACTTCTTTGTTATGTAACAATAAAGATACAGAAGAAATTAACGGCAAAAAAATGAACAGAAACTGATTAAATAGAAAATTAGAAATTCCATTCACTCTCTTACCTGATATTGCTTTTTCTGACCAAAAATTTGCACCAGTTTGTATAATTTTTGAAAAGCTTTCTCATTAGCTCATCAATAGACGCATCAATTGTCTGACATCATTATATGCAAGTCAAATGCAAAGAAATTTTAAGCCAAAAACAGTTTAAATTTAAAACAGGAAAGAAGCTAAATCACCTTCAAGGCCAACGCTTGCTTCCGAGAGTGCCGAGAAAGGACATTAGCAAGGAGTAGAACAAGATGTTCCCTCTGGTTGGCTACATTTTCTTTCTGAAAAACAATGCACAATATGAATTTCACTTTCTTCAATGCATTAGGGACACAAAGAACACCATTTCATAACTGTTAAATCATGTGTCCTCCAATGGAAAAGAAACAGAGAAGTAAAAAAAAAAGATATTTCAGAATACCTGGAACCCAAAAGAATACTGAAGAAATTCAAAACAATCTATGAAAGTCCCACGTTTTGGAAGGTTCTGGGTTGAGGGTAAACCACGGACATTACGAATAACTTGAATAGCAACTTTAATCTGCAAAAGTTCATTAGTTTGTGAACAATCTATTCCTTGCAACCACATGTCAACATGAATATAAATCGATAGATTGAAATTCACTGCAAAATTGACCAGTTTCTCCAGCCGCAACAACGCAAAGGTTCAACAGCAGAGGAAACAGGTGCTGAAGTTTTTTGCAAAATCATGTGACAACTACCTCTTAGAGATAAAAGTGGACAGAAAAAAGAAAACCAGAGTGTATTCGTGTAGTGTCAGACCTCAGGAAATTTCATAATTGCTTGCTGAATACCTCCATGATCAAGTGGCAGAATATTGTAGGCAAACAACTCAGATCTAGCTTGAATGCTCTCTCTGTCAGCAAGGGCCTTCAAAGGAAAAAAGAGATATAACATAAGATGACAAGCATAGTAACAAAATCCAGATATTACAAAATACTATGGTAAGAAGGCTAAATCATAGGGGGGAAATAGAACCTGAGGACCAGCTATAACTGTCTTTAGTACGTCATACAACACAGAAGCAATTCTACATGCATCTAGCAACTTCTCTCCATGACTAATCCAGAAAGAAAAAGGAAACAGAACAAAAGTGAATAACACGTTAATTTCATGCAGAGGACATATATATTGCTATATAAACAAGAGCAAAGCATCAGCAGAATTTTGCATTTTACCTATTTTCCAAGTCAAATGCTTCAGCATGTTGGTTGATATATCTCCTATTTTCCTCATAAACACGTTTAAGTTCTCGTGAGTCACTCTGTTCCTGCCTGGTTGTTTTTGAAGTTTCTTCATCCTATCAATCATATAAAGCAAGCAAGGGATAATAAATTAAATAAAGAAATAAATATAGGGTTAAAATCCCAAATGGCCATATACTAGGAAAAGAAAATGAATAGACGTGAGAAATACATGCAGTTTAACTGCTAAAATGAATTTTCTGGAAAAAGCATTTTATGGGGAATAACTGAAAACTGATTGTGGAGCAAAGGTAGATAAACATGACTCTAATTATTAGCAATTAGTCATTTTCAACAACTTCAATTTTCTTCTAATTAAATTTATCATATCCCATCACCACTATTACAAATCAATTTCTTTGCATCTAGCCATGCTTCACATGCAGGTTTGTGCCCTTAATTAGCCTCAAGATATTCCATACAATCTAAAAGTTGTGGTATAGGATTAACTTGGGGGTCAGTAGCAGCATCCTGAATTAACCCCATTTGATGGGATGCTTTAAAGAGATTTGGCTAGGTGGGTCTGGAGTAGCTCTACTGAGGGACTGATCCATTAACAGTTTTCTACAAAGCTCAAATAGACTCAAAGCCTCATCCTTGGAACCATGATGCTGCTCTAAGTTTACAAATTTCTCATCGGTTACTTACATTGTTACCTTCCTATTGGAGAACTATGTTACTTGGACTTCCCATTTTATTCAAATTATATATAGAAAATAGCATGCGGATGCTTTATGCACAAATGAGGAAAGTAATGAACATGAGATCAAGGCACCTCATTGATAGCGTAATGACCAAACATACAATTGATTAACAATCATCTTAGGCTATGTCCTCTCAATCAATGCGAAAAAAGCTACCTAAATAACCAACATTATAAATTTAAGCGTGGAAGATGAGCTTCAATCTTAGCTCTTACACGTTCAAGCCTTTGAAGAAGCATGGTTTTAAACTGTCTAACTTTCCTTCCTGTTGAATTACGGTCCAAGTTGTGTGCTATTTCAAAAGCATGAAAACGACCTGCCACAAAAAGCAACATAATTAGAGCTGAACGCATTATATACCTTCACTCTAAACTTCATAACAAATATATTGAATGAATAATGTAAAATATATATAAATTATCAAATGAGATAACCATCTTGAAGCAGTTAATAACATAGCATATGGGACTTGATAACAGATTTCAACCCAAAAATACTCAAAAGCCATAACTTCATAACCCCATAAAATCAACAGAATTTCCGGTCTTCAAAACACAAACATCTCATTAGACAAACTATATGGTCAGTATATAAACTAGAAACAGCCAAAAGAGCAACCATAATACTCCTATTTAGATCTCTAAATATCTATACTTACAAAGATAAGCAACACGAGGGGCTTTCCATTCCAACATATTAGCAACTCTAAGAAACCTTTGGATTTCAGAAGCCAAAGTAGACGGCAAACTTTCACTGTTAAACACTTCAGGAACATACCCACCACTTCCACTGCTACTACTTTCACCATAATAAGGAAGTGATTTTATAACACCCTTACTCCCTTCATCTTCATCGTAAAGGATTGGTTTCTTATTGGGTTTTGGTTCTTCAATGGGATCATCAACAGGGATAATCTCATTCGACATGTTTTCAGCAATGGTGAAAAGGGAAAGACTAATGAGCGTAAAGGGTATATAAGGAGTGGGATTGTGATGGTTTTGCTTTGGTTTTGGTTTTGGTTTTGGCTTTGGCTTTGGCTTTGCATTTTGCTTTAAAGTTTGCTTAATGGGTGTGTTTTCTGCTTTTTTGGGGTGGGTAAATGGAATGATGATTTGTGAAATTTTGATTGTGTGATTTGGTGTTGAAGCTTTTTCCTCTGTATCTGCTTTTGCTTTTTTGAATCTTTTGTGTTTTTTATACAAAGAAAACAGAGAAGGGAGAAGAAGGGGAGGCTTTTAAAAGTGTGATGCATGGCTGGTTTTTCTTAGTTCTATTAAATAAAGAAAAGTTAACTGTAGAAGAAAACAGAGAAAGGGACTAAATGATTAAACTTTTTCTCAATCTAATTTCAGATTAACCTCCCTAATTTTACACTATTTGAACTACACCAGTGGATCGGTTCAGTCCGGTTTTGTTTTTTTAATTTTTAATAATTTATTTAATTATTATTTCACTACTAATCAACTTGATTGAACTAAAAATGAGTGAATTAACATTTTCAATCATCCATCTATTAATGGGTCGAAATTGAATTATAAATTTATTTGTTATTATTTTCGAAGGAATTAACATAATATTTTTTTATTTTGAAAGAGATAAAAGTACAATTTAATCATATATTAACTTAATTTTTTATTATTCATAAAAAATTAAATTGTACAGTTTTCAATTTCGAGCTGAGTCCCTGACTGCCCCTTAAAATCATCCCTAGATTCAATTATTAAAACATGGGATATAAATACAATAAAAATATATAATAATTTTTTGCCAAAAACATATTCGATATATGAATATTTATTTCACACCAATTTTTGAAATTCTATAAACGAATTGAAAGCGTGAAAAATGTCACATTTATTTGAATATTTAATTTTTTATTTTTTACTACACTTATAAGACATTAATCATATTCTAAACTATATAAATAATGTCTAAAATAATTTTCCTTAATATATTTAATCATTTATATTATATGAAGTCTAAGTTTATTAGGATTGAAATTTAGGTTCTAGCTTTATTGGGTTTTGTTTAAATTTATTTTGATGTAGGTATAAATATATTTTAATTATCAATTTAATTATATTTTGTAATAATTATTTTTAATTATAATTACTCAAATATATATATGGTTGATATAAAATACGAAACATCGAAATACATACACAACCCTCTGAATCAAGATTAAATAGTTCGAGCGAGTTAAATTTTAGTAATTTAATACTTAATTTAAATAAATCATAGCGAAGTTTTTTTATTTATTTTAATTGTTATTAAAATTTTCAATTCACAAATTATCAAAAATCTAAAATAAAAATCGAGTATGAAAATTGAATTCATCCTTTACAACGTAAACGAAAAATCTTAATTAATTTAATAATTATATGGAATACAATTCAAACTTTTAAAAATATAATTTCATTGAATTTAATATAAGCTTCAAGCCTCAAAATTTTCAAATCTAACTTCAACTCAAATTTATTACGACTTGAATCTGTTTTAACTCGATAATAAAATTAATATATATATAATTTACAATAAAACTAAAAAGTTAGTAAAAAAAAGTTTTGATTATAGTTGTGGCCAAAAAAAAAAAGTGTTTGATTATACATTACGAAAAAGGAAATAAAAGAGAAAAAGGCATCCAACCAAGAGAACCATATGTGAGTTCTCCATAGTTTTCTTTGTTTTTTTCTCTCTTTTATAGAGGGACCCTTTTCTTTTATGGTGCCCATTCTTTTCTTTTTCCATTAATTATTAAATTAATTAATTTACTTGCAATCTGCCCAAACAACTTTTACAAATTGGGAAAAAAATGAAAAACTTTGGCTAGATTTTATAATTTGTGTATATATCGTGTCTGCGGTGGTTTTTTTTTTTTAAATTATGTAAATGAATATATAATATAAATTATTGAACGTATTAAAATTCTAAGTAAAAATATGATATTTATAATTAACACCATATATTTATCATATTTAAAACATTTCGTATGAATATGATTGTTATATTATTTTTATATTTAATAAAATTATTATATTGCTATGATATTTTTGTGCTATATTAAGTTTATGTGGAGATTGAGTGCGGTACGATGTACTGTTTAGCCTACTTTTTGTCTCACGCTGCAGTATTGCTATAGTATCTAATATTAACTCCACCATTGTTTTTACACTAACCGCAAGTAAATGCAATGTCCATCTAAACCCATCCTGAGTCTTAACTCGAGTGGCATGGGCATTGTTGTTAATGCAAGAGAACGTTCGAGTGCGCTAAAACAGACTATCCTTCTATTTATCAGTTAGTGAGGGGTTATCAAAAAAAAAAGTTTATTTAACTGGTTATACGAAAATTCTCTCAGTCTTGCCCCTCGCGGTTTGCAATTAAGGTTGTGAGTACAAATTCGTCTTGTTAGCATGTAGGGTTTTGTACTACTTTGCCAAGTTGCTAGCGAAATGTATTAGTTTATCTTATTGGTTTTGTTGATTGTCGATTTAGTTGGGGATGGATGAGCCTTTGTAAGAATTGTCTTTGCACAAAAAATAGGATTGTCGGTTTAGTTGCTATGGCGCCCGTTGAAAGTGACCACTATTAAACTCGTGAGGGAGAGTGGCTTGTATCTGATTCAATTCTATCATATCATTTATTTGAATAAGATGATTTTTGGAGGGCGTTAGTCATTTAATAATTAGACAGACACTTGAACCTATATACTCAAAATGTAGAGTCTTAGTCTTTATCAATAATTCCGAAGCTTCGATAATATATATAATATTTTGTTATTATCAAATTCATAAATTTTCAAGTTAAGAGTAATTTTTTTAAATTGAATTGCGACTCAATTTTACTCATTAATAAATCTAATATTGTAGATTGAGCTTTAACTCAATTAGTATAGTTACAATTGCAACAATAACGAGGACATGGATTTGAGCACGCTTAAACTTTTTTTTTTGTTTAATAATTTTAAAAATTATTAGTAGAAATAAGCATTATATAAAAATAAATAAATCTAATGTCAACTTCTATAAATATATAATTGAGATAAATATTTTATACTACAATAAGTATTTGGCCAAATATAATTTTTATATAAATTCAAGTATAATTACTATTAAAATCACAAAAGGAACTATAAACAATAAATATAAATAATTATAATTAAAATCCATTATTAAAATATACAAATAAATTGATATTAGAATATATCCAAATCTAAATCTAGAATATTCCTACAAAAAAATTATACATAATTTACATGGTGTTAAACTCTGTGATTTGGATTTGAAAAATATAAAATTATTATCAATTATCAATATATTTTTAAATTCGTTAATATTAAAATTTGGATTAATGAAAATAAAAATTTAATACTTTCTCATAAAGTAGGAATTTCATGATTATTGATCCGATTAGAATCTTTAATTATAAAACAGTGAGTGGGTGTATTTTTCAAGTGAGTCCATAAAGGTTGGCCGATAGCTCCATTTAAGTATATACTGAAATTATCTCATGGAGCAAAGTAGGTACTCTGTGGGTCACCTTCTAAAGTAAAGTGTGTGCGTATATATATATATATATGTCCACCGACTTTCTTTATTGTGTATAGATGTATCTTTTTTACTATTAATTTTTGTATCATGCATGAGTTTTGGATTCACGGTAATTGTTAAATTTATTAAGTTATGTTATTTTTAAAATTTTATTTGACAAATATATTATCATATGTATAATGTCATGTCAGTTTACTATTTTCACATTACTAAAAAAATAAAAGTTTGTGGATTTGGTTGTTGCTGTTTTATGTCAAAGATGAAATTTCAAAAGCATAGGGACTAAGAATAATCAATTGAATAACATGGACTAAATCTAAAATGTTACGCGAATTATAAGATAAATAGCAAATTTTAACCAAATGTATTTAATTGTTGCCGTTTAGGTCAAGTCATAATTTTTAAAATTCGAAAAGTATAGGGACTAAAATTGACATGTATGAGTGCTTAGGATGGTTATGATAAAAAATTATTATATTATAAAAATAATTTTTGTATTTTATAAAGTTATAACAAAAAATTATATTATTTAAATCCTAAAAAAAAATTAAAGTTATCGTCAAAAAGTTTATTTTTACATGTTATAAAAGTGTTTAAATTATAATATGTTTATTTGTAAAAATTTATGGTTAAGAAGTATGAATATAACTTATTTATTTATCCATACTATATATTATAAAAATAATATGTTTATTCATAAAAAAAATTGTTATGAATTTTTTTATCATAACTTATTTATAAAAAAAAACTTTTATGAAAAAAAAATTATATTATTTATGAGAAGTATTATGAAAGTTATTGAACAATTTATAAAATATTATTCATAAAGATTATATATTATAAATTTTACATTATCTTTTACTTAATTTATGTATTATAAAAATTGATATAAATTAATATAATTATTTTCCTAAATTAAGTTTAAATAAGTTTTTTATAATTAAAGCTACAAGCTATTTGGACTGTGAACTCAAATATTATAAGGTTGGTGCTAATTATGCAAATATAAAAGATTTTCTTGTACCATATTGTGGGGTATGATACCATTTGAGAGAATAGTGCTAGACTCAAACACTATAAACAACTCACAAACTCTTCAATTTAAGACATTCAAGGCTTCAAGATGTGGTTAAGAAGACATTTGTTGTTCTAAAAAAATATTTCTCATATTAACCACATCACTTTAGTATAGCATAAAAAAAAGGTTGGATCATTCTAACATGTTACATATTTCATAACTTCAATTATAGGTGGAATTGAGATTATCCATACTGCGAAGAGTAAATGGAAGAAGGGGTCATTATAATCTTAATGATGTAGATTCAGATTCAAATGATGATGAACTCGGCTAATGACCAAGAGATGATGATAAGGAGTATATATTAAGTATTATAGAGAGAATAACTCAACAAATATGCACTAGAACAATTAGATAAAATGCATATGATATTTATTTTTCTTATTATTTTTACTATAAATCTTATTATCAAGTACTTTTTAAAACTAGCATAATACATATGATGATTTGATATTAATTTTTTATACTTGTTTAGAAACTATTTTTATCATACTAATATTTTTATAGTAATTAATTTTTTAAAAAATACAAATGATGTAATTGTGCAATTATAACTGTACTACCAAACCTGACATAGAAATTTACGATATAATTATACTTTATCAACCAAACATGTCTAAAAAATTACAGTTTTTTATAACTAGAAAAGATCATAATTACTACCTTAATAATTACACTTTTCTCCAATTACTTTGTATTATCCAAACAAATCCTAAATTACTTTCTAAATGCATCATTTTTGAGTTAGATATAGTAAACTAGAAGCCTGTTCTTAATACATAAAAGAATATAAAAGAACGAGAAGGTACAAATGGTACCAATTTGTCAACAAGTAAACAATCACATTGATTTTGAAAAGAAATATTTTTATTCTTTGGGAACTTTTATATTTTTATAAATTCAAAAGATTTTTTTTTGAAAAATTTTTAATACATGTTTAAAAGTTAATGTGGTTTTCATAACGTGGTTTTCATAGAGTCATGGCATTTGACTTTCTTTGCTCTCAAAGATGACGATTTTTGCTTCAATCTACTATCAATCTCGTTCGTCTCCATCTCTACCTTCCGATCCCTCTGTCAGAATCTGAGGACCAGCCATAACCCTTTAGTACTTCCTACAACACTGAAGCAATTCTGCATGCATCTACCAATTTCTCCCCATCACTACTAATCCAAGAAACAACAAAAATTAACATAAACACATTAATTTCATATAAAACAAGAGCAATGCATCAACTAGATTTATGCATTTCTACAGTAAAAGTATTTTGGAGGTTTTTGTATTAGGATTCAGATTACGTTTTGCTTCCTTTACCAAAAAAAATGGGCAAATTAGTCCAATATATTAGATTAAAGAGCGAATTGATCCTTCTGTTAAAAATTTCTTCCATTTCTATCGTTAAAAAATGGTCCTTGTATGTTAGTATAAGGTACACTTGGCATCCATGTGTACTATTTGGTTACTCTGTCAGTCATGTTAGTTTTTAATAGTTGATCTTTCATCTAATGTAAAGGGACTAATTTGTCCATTTTTTAGTAGAAGTGAAAAAATGCAATCTGACACCTAGTATAAGAGCCTCCACAGTATCTTTACCGCATTTTTACCTATTTTCCAAATCAAATGCTTTTGCATGTTGGTTGATATGTCTCCTATTTTCATCATAGACACATTTAAGTTCTCAAGTGTCACTATGGGTAAGTTTTCATTTTGGCCACTTAATTAAAAAATGTTATAATTTGGTAATTGAACTATTCAAAAGGTTTTTATTTAAGTCATTAGATTGTTAAGGATTTTTTTTTTTTAAGTTTTGCCAGCAAATTCCTAGTAATGATTCGAGATCAGTACAATGGATAAGTACCTATCAACGAATTGGAGAACATATCTTAGATCCAAATTGTTCTTATGGTCAGTGTTGGAGACTGGAGAAAAAATTTGTTTGAATTTTGATTCGCAAATTCGTGACATCCAAAGTTGTTTCATGAAAAAAAAAAAACTGAATTGTAGAAGAGAAGAGGAAAAAGAGCATTCAATTGGTGTAGTAGTACGAACTGAGAAAGTCATATAGCATCGATTTTAATGACCCAATGATTTAAATGAAAACTTTTGAATAGTTTAGTGACTAATGGTATAAACCCGTGCAATTATACACAAGAAGCTTGAGATGTGGTTTATATATATATATATATATACATGAAACTTCTATTTTGATTCAATTATACATAGTTAAAGAAATGAATACATCATATTGGATTAATATAATTATTTGTGTATATAATATTTCAATGTAAAATGATGCTAAATCGATAATATTGTTAATAATTTGTGAAAATTGAATTCATGTATAAAATCACATAAAATCAAAGTTTATATATGACATTGCACATTAAATTAAAATTTATGTATAATTTTGATATTTATCCAAAAAAAAAAGTAAACGGTAAAAGAAAACAAAGAAAGGGACTAAATTATTGAACTTTCTCTCTATGTAAATTGAGATTAAACTTGGTAATTTTACACCTGATATATATAGTTTTATTTTAATCAGGTTGAATCAGTTAATCAAACCGATTAGAATAAAAACCGGTTGATATATTGATTCGGATATAAAAATTAAACCAATTTCTAAACCAACAATTAAAAATCAATAAAAAATAGAAACCGAAAAAAATAAAAACTGACCATTGACTATTTTATAAAATTTTAAAATTTCTTTTAATTTCTATAAAAAATTTAATTACAGTTGAAATGCACCCTAGTATTTGTTTTGTTGTTTCTTACCCTTTTCATTCATGATGCCCATTCTTTTCACTTTCTTTTTGGATCAATTAATCAAGTAATTTACTTGCAATCTGCCCAAACAACTTTTACAAATTGGAAAAAGAAATTTATTAAAAAGACTTCGGGTATATTTTTATAATTTGTGTACATATAGTGTTTTTATTATTAAATTATGTAGATATAAATATAATATAAATTATTAAACTATTAAAATTCTAAGTAAAAATATGATATTTATAATTAACACGATATATTAATCTTAAGGTGTGTTTGATAAACCGAAAATGAAACTTGAATTTTCAACATTCAAAAATTTAAATGTGTCTGATAATCATTTTAACGAAGAAAACATTAAATTTTATTTTATTAAAAATTTGAAATAAATTACCTTTTAAAAAAGTATGCAAATTACATTTTCATCCAAAATTATTTGAAATAATATAAAATATTATATTAATAAGATTAATATTAAAAAAAATATTTTAAAAAACCAATATTTACTTTTATCAAATATTTTTTTAATATAAATTCAACACTTAAAACGATTTAATAGCGAAAATTCGGTATATAAATTTTCAGCTGTTAAATTTTTAATTTATCATACACACCTTTATTTAAAACAAATAATATGATGATAACTATAACTTTTTTCCATCATATTTATTTTTATATTTAATAAAATTAGGCATAATGACTTTTTTGACCTTCCAACTTTATTAGAAAAAAGTCATTTTAGTCATTTATTTAATTTTATACCTCTTTTAGCCCTTGAACTTGTATTTTTTGTCAAATCTCCCCCATAACAGATGGAAAAGTTAACATTTGTTAACGTGGCATACACGTGGATTGCCATGTGCATGTAATGTCAGCAGTTAATAATTTTTTTAAATTAAAAATATTTTAAAAATATTTCTTATATTTTTGTACTTTTGTACTACTTTTAATAATTTTTAAAATAATATATATTTTAAATTTTTAAAAATTTAAAATTTTAATTAATTGCTGACATGACATTCACATAGATGTCACATTATTAAAGTTAACGTTTTTTTTTTCCCATCTATTTTAGGGTGTTTTGATAAATAACATAAGGTTAAGGACTAAAAAAAGGTGAAAATTAAATGGACGGCTAAAATGATTTTTTTATAAAGTTAAAGGGCTAAATAATTTATTATACCATAAAATTATTATATCCGTAGGATATTTTTGTGCTATATAAAGTAAGTTATGAAGTATAACAACGGGGCTAAGGAATATGCAGAATAATTAATGAAGAAAAATAGAAAGTAATTTTTAAAGGTGAAACTGCTTTATAAGATAAGCAAAAGCTTTTGATTACTCTTCTTTTTTGTCCAATGCAAATTAAGAATGAGAAAAAGAAGACAAATAAGGCACGTTCATGGGGCTCGTGTTGCCTAATTTTTAATTATGTGATTTTCATAGATCTTACAAAAGGAGAATTATTTGATTGGGATTCAAATTAAATAATAAAATAAAATTTATAAAATGATATTTGCGAGTAAATTTGAGAAATGTCAGAAGTTGTGCTTAAGATAAGTGTCAAGCAGTTAGCATCAACAAGACAAAGCAAAAAACATACGATATTTTTATGCAATTCGATTTTTCTATATCTACAGGGTTTATCCACTATATTAGCAACTTATACAACAAGTAATTACAACATCTAACACTCATCAAGATACACTTGATTTTATACTTAATGCACTCACAAAGAACATTTCACGATGAACAAAAATAAGTGCTTTTAGATCGGTATATTACTTATAAAAATCTCCTCATTATATAATGAATTGAGACTTGCTAACATACTATATATATCAATTGCAATCAATCTTCTCTTAAAAACAACGTATAGATTATCTTCAAAGAGCTCAGAATAAATTTTGAATCTCTAGTATATGCTTTCAAGTTTTACCTAGTTTGATCTCTAATCTACCAAACTTGGGAAGTCGATTGCCTTGATCCAATCCAAACTAATCTCTAGAATATGTTACTATAATTAGTTTGGATATCATAGCTGAACTTATAATCATCCAAAGTATTAATAAGAATAAAAGCCTAAAGAATTTTTATCCAAAATTTTTCAACTTAAACATGACAAATTTCTAAGTCGAGAGAGGGTATCCACCTTCACTCGGTGACACCAAATAGGCGTTTGCATCATGAGCGAAACTAGGAATGTTACTAATATTACACTTCGGCAACCAACCTCGACTAGTGCAATCATGAGCTTACATGGGCATTTCGAGATGTTATCATTGTCGGGTTCGTTCTTGCCTCCACCAGCACCACCTACAGCCACAGGTCTAACCATATATTTGGTTGGTGGGCAAGGGCAGATCATGGGTGGCAATGTTATCGAACACTAACTTGTTCAGGCCCTATTGTGATTATGGAAGCTTCATTTAGTAACGTCCAGTATGAACGACTTCCATTGGAAGAAGAACTACCGCAACTTCCGATACTAGGCGATGCAATTGAATCGTCGCCAGATGTAGTCGAAGCACAACACAGCTTGGAGGAGTCAAATGTGCCCCTTTTTCATAGACTACCATCAAATCTTCTCAATTTTATTTGTCGAAACCATTTTTAAATTTTTAAAAAAACCGAGGATCGAATTTAAAAATGGAAATGGAGTCGTCACCGATCTTTTTTGCTTAGGTGTGATCAAATCACCTTGTAAAACATGTTTTGTTTCAAAACATTAATTCTGGCCTACGAAATTCGAGAAAACAGGTTTGGAAGTAGGTTACGTACCAGGAAGGGTTAGCACCCTCGTACATAACTCCCAAAAATTGGTACCTAATTGATTATTTAATATCCAAATGTCAAAAATTTGAGAAGATTTGAAAACATGATTTTTTTAAAAACTTGAACAATTTGAGTTGGAACTTGAGATTCCTTCGTTCTGAAAGCATACAAACATCACATCCAGCACGTTAGGACATGATATTTTAAACACTCATAACCAAAATCATCTCATGATTTACAAAATTCATTAAAAGGATATTTAGTTAGTCAAACGGAAAACCGAAACCCAGCACGTTAGGGCACTATTTCCCGAATTCCCAAACACAAAACATTGCCTTATTTAAAAACTTTTGATTTAAACATAAAGATATTTTATTTAAAATGATGGTTCATGAATGACTTTATTACATTAACACATTATACAACACAAATATTATAAAACAACTTACAAAAAATATACAATGGGCAAACTATTAATATCAATAAAAACAATCAAATGAAGCATAATAACATAGTTAATAATACCAACAGTGTAATGATAATACAATGGCTAACATGAAAATAAAAATAAAAGTAATGATCTAATAAAATCTAAAAAAAAAGAATAAATAATAAAAAAATGAAGCAAATAATAATGAAATGAAAGCTAAGAAATAAAGTATAACCCTATACAAAAGAAATTGAAGCAATAAAAATAAATAAGCAAAGAATATGTAACAAAATAATAATCATATGATAAATTTTTACATAGATAATGTATATACAAACATAATAAAATAAAGTATATGACATATATTTCAAACAATATAGTAAAGTAAATTTAAAAATATATATAAGATATATCAGATTTTAAAATCGACACTTAAAATAATTACATTCTAATGACATATGTATTTATATAATAGATGAAATAATACATATTAAAACCACTTAAAAATTAAAATAAGTTTTATATAATATATTGAGATAAATAAATAAATGATAAATCTTTAAAAAAAATTAAAAAAATTAGGGACCTAATTAGAAAAATAATAAAATTAGGAGTAAAAAATGTGAAAGGACCAGATCAGAACGCATGCCACAATAGAGGGATTAATTGTGAAATTATGCCTTTATCCCCAAACGGCGTCATTCCATTATACGTGGTTAAATGGCTCAAGGAACCAAATTGAAACAGAAGCAAACTTTCAGGGCTAATTTGAAAAATAAAAGAAACATTTAAATCGGACGAAATCACAAAAAATAAATTGCGGAGGGACTAAAGAGGAAAATTGCCCCTTTTTATAAAAACACGCGGATCCTTCCCGGGTCGGGTCAACGTGCAGGTTAAGAGGGGTGAAACAACGTCGTTTTGAGCTATGGTACCAGCCCCAGAATGGCACCGTTTTAGGTGTCTATATAAACAATTTTTTTAAAAAAAAATTTCATTCTTCACTCCAGCAGAAAGAAAAAGGTTGAGAGCCTTCAAAAAATGCTCTCCTCTTGAGCGATTTCCGGCAGAATTCCGGCGAAATTCCGCCGCCTTCTCTGGCCAACGTGCACGATGGCCTGAACTCCCAAAAGTGAGTTTTTTTTCCCTTTTTTTATTATATTATATACTTGAATATATGTGAGAAAACGAGAAAAAAAATTAAAGAAAAAGAAAAGCACAGATTCGAAAGAGAAAAAATAACGAAGAAAAAAACCTTTGCTCCTGTTCTTTTTTTTTTTGTGTGTGTGGGCATGGTGTTGTATATATGCGTGTATGCGTCTGTTTTACAGATTGCACTAGGGCTTTTATAGCCCTGAAAATAAATAAATGTAAATATTCTGTCCATATTTGTTGTGTTCTTCTTTCCTTTTTTTTCAGGCGAATGGCGAGAAGCCCGGCGGCGGAGCACTATCCATGCGCTGATTGCAATGCGAGGGAAAGCTGGTGTTGGGGCTACGGCGCAGTGGAAACCTGGGGTTTCCTGCGTCTGAAAATTATTTGGGCCATTGGGCCATTTGGGTTTTGGGTATTAGTTTGGGCTAGGTTTTAATATTTTTGGTTTAAGGGTGTAATTGGGCTTGGGGTAGTCTGTTTCAAATGGACTGTAATAAAAACTGGACATTTTATTATTATTTTTTATTTGTTCAAGCCCGAGCATAAATGGGCTACTACACTGTTCAATTACCAAGTGAGGCATTCTGGGCCACAGGTGGTCGCCCTCCATTCTAGCTAACAATCTCCATTACCACTGCTTGGAGAATTCAGTTCAGCTTCATCTTCAGGCCTCAACTTTATAACTGGGAAATCTAGGTTTGTTGAGCAACATTATTCGGGTTTTGTTTCATCTTCGCTAAATGGATGAGAAAAGGCTCATCTGCCATCTCAGAAAACAAAAAGGAAAAAGAAGCAAGAGAAGAGAAAGAACAAAGAACAAAAAATAATAATAATAACCAAAGTGTTTTTCAATGATTTAAATTATGGTCGCGGCTGCGTTTTCAGTCGCGTTACGTTTATCAAGGTTGCGGACATAACGGATGCTATTGCGGTCACTACCGGTATCGCAGTCGTAAATTTTTTTTAAAAATTCGCACAACTTATTGTAAAACATAATAGTGGTTTCAGACGGTGCCGCTACCACTATATAGCGGCCGCTATACCGGTATCGGACCGCTATTTAAATCCCTGGTGTTTTTAGCTAATTATAAAGAGGTTATATGTCAGTTAATGGGCTAATGTGCCATGTCAACAATTCGTTAGTGAATTAACAAAATTTTCAATAGCAGTGACTAATTCGAACAATTATCTTAATTAAAATGACTAAATTAAGAAAGAATAGAATAACTAAAATATAATAAACCTTATTTTAAAGTAACCATAGGTGTAATTTACTTTTTCTTTTTTAATTTCATATTCATTTCACTACCGATTACTTCATTGCCATTATGTTTTTAATTTAGTTTTGCTATTGTGTTATTTGTTATTTTTGTTTTCTTTTAAACTTAAAACCAAAGAAAAAGAACATTGTCCTCGTATTTATTTTGTCATATTTTAAATATTTTTAACTAAAAAAACATGTATAAATTTTAGTTAATTCGATTGATTAACTGAAATTAATTCAGTTCGATTAATGAGTTTCAAAAAATTTCAATTTGGTTAATGGTTAAGAGATTTAAAACTTCAGTTAATTTGATTAAGGATAGTTTGGTTCGAGTATTAATTGAATTGACCGTTTGAATACTCCTACCAAATACTTGTTCAATCCATATACAAAAAATATTGTTGAAATTTGTTGAGGGTTAGTGTTTGCTTTGGAGTGTCTCATACTCACAACAGAAGGTATTGTCTTTGTAGGGATTTTGTCTTCCATGTTCTAAGGAGAGCCTAAAGGGGTTAACGGAGTTTAAGAAGCGCCTCAATTGATAAATATATGACTTACAAGTTTATGAAAAAACTGTCAGTATTGTGCAAAATATTAATTATGCACATTGCACCTACGGAGGTTTGAACAACCAACCAAGGCACATAGGCCTTACCTAATTTGTATCTATGGTACGATATAATTACACAATTACATAATTTTAAATTAAAAAAAAATCAATTATTATAAAAAATTTATCAATAGTCCTTGAAAAAATTCTCTAAACAAGTAACAAAATTTAAAATTAAATTATAGTATGTATATGTTCGTCTAAAGAAGTACTCGACAATACAATTACTAATAAAAGTTAACAAGAAAAATAAATATTATCCTATGCAATTTTGTTTAATTATCATTGCATCCCGTTTTTGTGCTATTCCCTCTTTAATATTAAAGACATAGTCTTTATTATAATTAGTTGATGATCGGTCAATTATAAATGCATTAAACTATCTCAGGAAATTTCATAATTGCTTGCTGAATACCTCCATGATCAAGTGGCAGAATATTGTAGGCAAACAACTCAGATCTAGCTTGAATGCTCTCTCTGTCAGCAAGGGCCTTCAAAGGAAAAAAGAGATATAACATAAGATGACAAGCATAGTAACAAAATCCAGATATTACAAAATACTATGGTAAGAAGACTAAATCATAGGGGGGAAATAGAACCTGAGGACCAGCTATAACTGTCTTTAGTAAGTCATACAACACAGAAGCAATTCTACATGCATCTAGCAACTTCTCTCCATGACTAACCCAGAAAGAAAAAAGGAAACAGAGCAAAAGTGAATAACACGTTAATTTCATGTAGAGGACATATATATTGCTATATAAACAAGAGCAAAGCATCAGCAGAATTTTGCATTTTACCTATTTTCCAAGTCAAATGCTTCGGCATGTTGGTTGATATATATCCTATTTTCATCATAAACACGTTTAAGTTCTCGTGAGTCACTCTGTTCCTGCCTGGTTGTTTTTGAAGTTTCTTCATCCTATCAATCATATAAAGCAAGCAAGGGATAATAAATTAAATAAAGAAATACACATAGGGTTAAAATCCCAAATGGCCATATACTAGGAAAAGAAAATGAATAGACGTGAGAAATACATGCAGTTTAACTGCTAAAATGAATTTTCTGGAAAAAGCATTTTATGGGGAATAACTGAAAACTGATTGTGGAGCAAAGGTAGATAAACATGACTCTAATTATTAGCAATTAGTCATTTTCAACAACTTCAATTTTCTTCTAATTAAATTTATCATATCTCATCACCACTATTACAAATCAATTTCTTTGCATCTAGCCATGCTTCACATGCAGGTTTGTGCCCTTAATTAGCCTCAAGATATTCCATACAATCTAAAATTTGTGGTATAGGATTAACTTGGGGGTCAGTAGCAGCATCCTGAATTAACCCCATTTGATGGGATGCTTTAAAGAGATTTGGCTGGGTGGGTCTGGAGTAGCTCTACTGAGGGACTGATCCATTAACAGTTTTCTACAAAGCTCAAATAGACACAAAGCCTCATCCTTGGAACCATGATGCTGCTCTAAGTTTACAAATTTCTCGTCGGCTACTTACATTGTTACCTTCCTATTGGAGAACTATGTTACCTGGACTTCCCATTTTATTCAAATTATGTATAGAAAATAGCATGATGATGCTTTATGCACAAATGAGGAAAGTAATGAACATGAGATCAAGGCACCTCATTGATAGCGTAATGACCAAACATACAATTGACTAACAATCATCTTAGCCTATGTCCTCTCAATCAATGCGAAAAAAGCTACCTAAATAACCAACATTATAAATTTAAGCATGGAAGATGAGCTTCAATCTTAGCTCTTACACGTTCAATCCTTTGAAGAAGCATGGTTTTAAACTGTCCAACTTTCCTTCCAGTTGAATTACGGTCCAAGTTATGTGCTATTTCAAAAGCATGAAAACTACCTGCCACAAAAAGCAACGTAATTAGAGCTGAACGCATTATATACCTTCACTCTAAACTTCATAACAAATATATTGAATGAATAATGTAAAATATATATATAAATTATCAAATGAGATAACCATCTTGAAGCAGTTAATAACATAGCATATGGGACTTGATAACAGATTTCAACCCAAAAATACTCAAAAGCCATAACTTCATAACCCCATAAAATCAACAGAATTTCCGGTCTTCAAAACACAAACATCTCATTAGACAAACTATATGGTCAGTATATAAACTAGAAACAGCCAAAGGAGCAACCATAATACTCCTATTTAGATCTCTAAATATCTATACTTACAAAGATAAGCAACACGAGGGGCTTTCCATTCCAACATATTAGCAACTCTAAGAAACCTTTGGATTTCAGAAGCCAAAGTAGACGGCAAACTTTCACTGTTAAACACTTCAGGAACATACCCACCACTTCCGCTACTACTACTTTCACCATAATAAGGAAGTGATTTTATAACACCCTTACTCCCTTCATCTTCATCGTAAACGACTGGTTTTTTGTTGGGTTTTGGTTCATCAATGGGATCATCAACAGGGACAATCTCATTCGACATGTTTTCAGCAGTGGTGAAAAGGGAAAGACCAATGAGCGTAAAGGGTATATAAGGAGTGGGATTGTGATGGTTTTGGCTTTGGCTTTGGCTTTGGCTTTGGCTTTGCATTTTGCTTTAAAGTTTGCTTAAAGGGTGTGTTTTCTGCTTTTTTGGGGTGGGAAAATGGAAAGATGATTTGTGAAATTTTGATTGTGTGATTTGGTGTTCTAGCTTTTTCCTCTGTCTCTGCTTTTGCTTTTTTGAATCTTTTGTGTTTTTTCTACAAAGAAAACAGAGGAGGGAGAAGAAGGGGAGGCTTTTAAAAGTGTGATGCATGGCTGGTTTTTTCTTAGTTCTATTAAATAAAGAAAAGTAAACTGTAGAAGAAAACAGAGAAAGGACTAAATGACCGAACTTTTTCTCAATCTAATTTCAGATTAACCTCCCTAATTTTACACTATTTGAACTACACCAGTGGATCGGTTCAGTCCGGTTTTTTTTTTTAATTATTTATTTAATTATTATTTTACACTAATTTTACACTATTTGATCTTAATAATTTATTAGTATTTCACTACTAATCAACTGGATTGAACTAAAAATGAGTGCATTAACATTTTCAACCATCCATCCAGTCGAAATTAAATTATAAATTTATTATTATTATTTTTGAAAGAATTAACATAATATTTTTCATTTTAGAAGAAGTAAAAGTATAATTTAATCATATATTAACTTAATTTTTTATTATTTATAAAAAGATTAAATTGTACAGTTTTCAATATAATATTTTTTTGCCAAAAACATATTCGATATATGAATATTTATTTCACACAAATTTTTTAATCTCTATAAACAAATTGAAAGCGTGAAAAATCTCACATTTATTTATATATTTAATTTTTTATTTTTTACTACACTTATAAGACACTAATTATATTCTAAACTCTATCAATAATGTCTAAGATAATTTTCCTTAATCATTTATATTGTATGAAGTCTAAGTTTATTAGGATTGAAATTTAGGTTCTAGCTTTATTGGGTTTTGTTTAAATTTATTTTGATGTAGGTATAAATATATTTTTATTATCAATTTAATTATATTTTGTAATAATTATTTTTAATTATAATTATTTAAATATACATATGGTTGATATAAAATACGAAACATCGAAATACATACACAACTCTCTGAATCAAGATTAAATAATTCGAGCGAGTCAAATTTTAGTAATTTAATACTTGACTCGATAATAAAATTAATATATATATGATTTACAATAAAACTAAAAAGTTAGTAAACAAAAGTTTTGATTATAGTTGTGGCCAAAAAAAAAAGTGTTGATTATACATTAAGAAAAAGGAAATAAAAGAGAAAAAGGCATCCAACCAAGAGAACCATATATATGTGAGTTCTCCATAGTTTTCTTTGTTTTTTTCTCTCTTTTATAGAGGAACCCTTTTCCTTTATGGTGCCCATTCTTTTCTTTTTCCATTAATTATTAAATTAATTAATTTACTTGCAATCTGCCCAAACAACTTTTACAAATTGGGAAAAAAAATGAAAAACTTTGGGTAGATTTTATAATTTGTGAAAAACTTTAGGTAGATTTTATAATTTGTGTATATATAGTGTCTGCAGTGGGGTTTTTTTTAATTATGTAAATAAATATATAATATAAATTATTGAACGTATTAAAATTCTAAGTAAAAATATGATATTTATAATTAACACCATATATTAATCATATTTAAAACATTTCGTATGAATATGATTGTTATATTATTTTTATATTTAACAAAATTATTATATTGCTATGATATTTTTGTGCTATGTCAAGTTTATGTGAAGATTGAGTGCGGTACGGTGTGTTTAGCTTACTTTTTGTCTCACGTTGCAGTATTGCTATAGTATCTAATATCAATTCCACCATTGTTTTTACACTAACCGCAGGTAAATGCACTGTCCACCTAAATCCATCCTGAGTCTTAACTCGATTGGCATGGGCATTGTTGTTAATGCAAGAGGATGTTCGAATGCGCTAAAGCGGACTATCCTTCTATTTATGAGTTAGTGAGGGGTTATCAAAAAAAGTTTATTTAACTGATCATACGAAAATTCTCTCAATCTTGCCCCTTGCGGTTTGCAATTAAGGTTGTGAGTACAAATTCGTCCTATTAGCATGTAGGGTTTTGTATTACTTTGCCAAGTTGCTAGCGAAATGTATTGTTTTATCTTATTGGTTATGTTGCTTGTTGGTTTAGTTGGGGATGGATGAGCCTTTGTAAGAATTGCCTTTGCACGAGAAATAGGATTGTCGGTTTAAACTAAAAGCAAAGAAAAAGAACATTGTCGTGGTATTTATTTTGTCATATTTTAAATATTTTTAACTAATAAAACATGTACAAATTTTAGTTAATTCGGTTGATTAACTGAAATTAATTCAGTTCGATTAATGAGTTTCAAAAAATTTCAATTTGGTTAATGATTAAGAGATTTAAAATTTCGCTTAATTTGATTAACGATAGTTTGGTTCGAGTATTAATCGAATTGACCATTTGAATACTCCTACCAAATACTCACTCAATCCATATACAAAAAATATTGTTTAAATTTGTTGAGGGTTAGTGTTTGCTTTGGAGTGTCTCGTACCCACAACACAAGGTATTGTCTTTGTAGCGATTTTGTCTTCCATGTTCTAAGGAGAGCCTAAAGGGGTTAACGGAGTTTAAGAAGTGTTTCGATTGGTAGATATATGACTTAGAAGTTTATGAAAAAATTGTCAATATTGTGCAAAATATTAATAATGCACATTGCACCTACGGGGGTTTGAATCACCAACCAAGGCACATAGGCCTTACCTAATTTGTATCTATGGTATGATATAATTACACAATTACATAATTTTAAATTAAAAAAGAATCAATTATTATAAAAAATTTATCAATAATCCTTGAAAAAAAAATTCTCTAAACAAGTAACAAAATTTAAAATTAAATTATAATATGTATATGTTCGTCTAAAAAAGTACTCGACAATACGATTACTAATAAAAGTTAACCAGAAAAATAAACATTATCCTATGCAATTTTGTCTAAGTATTATTACATCCCGTTTTTGTGTTATTCCCTCTTTAATATTAAAGGCGTAATCCTTATTATAATTAGTTCATCATTGGTCAATTATAAATGCATGGAATTATCTCTCTCACCGCTAAAAATTTTAAAATATTCAAACAATATTAGTAAAAAACACATATAATAATATTTTAAAAAATAAATATATGTTCTAAATTTAATTATTATTGTATAAAAAATATTGTGAATTAGAAATTTGTTCTTAAAACTTTTTAAAAAATAGGGTAAATTATTAAAATAGTCAATTTTGTTTCCTTTATGTTATATTTTAGTCAATTATGTTTGAAATGTTAAATATTAGTCATTTACATTAACATGTTATAACATTTTAGCCACTAATCCGTTAATTGTCATTAACGGTGTAACAGTAAGCTGACGTGGCATGTTAAATCATCATTTCAAACAAAAAATTTAGGTTAAATTAAACAATCGGTCCATCCCTATACCGTTTTAAGGAATTAATTTTTTTCTTTTATATTCTTTTAACTTTCCTTCTTTTTTCCTTTTTTTTTTCCCATTCTCTTCTACTTCTCCTTCTATTTTCCTCCCTTCTCCATCTATTTTAACGAAAAAGAAAAAAAGATTCCTCAAAATGAAAAAAAATATAGGAACCAATTTTATAATTTAACCTAAAATTTTTGTTTGAAATGATGATTTAACATGCCACGTCAGTTTACCGTTACACCGTTAACGGTAATTAACCCTCAGTGACTAAAATGTTACAACATAATACTAAAACGTAACATTTCAAATATAAGTGACTTAAATATAATTTGAGAGAAACAAAATTAATAGTTTACCCAAAAAAAATTATGAAATATAACATGATTGTTGCTCACCTAATGTCTTAATAATAATATTGGGATTTGATTTTCGTCTATAAAAATAAAGCTTATTTATTTATTATTACAAAAATGAATTAATCAATTATTATTATCCACAGTAGATATCCAAATTTCCACCATACACATCATTAAGCTTTGATCCCATAATATATGAGCACAAGACGAACGCTATTTCCCAAAGATGTCAAAACCGAGCAATTCGTTTTTATACGCTGCATTATTTTAATATCAACTTGATAAAAGGTATCCCCCATTCAGTTATGGCATTTGACTTTCTCTGGTTTTAAAGATGGCGATCTGGTTCAATGTACTGTCATACTTTTTTGTTTCTTTCTGTACCTTCCAATCTCTCCTCATCCGGATTGTGCCATGCCAAAACTCAAACCACAGCTTCCAATCTATACCCTCGTGGCCGCTATTGTTGTTTTACTTCAATTCCCGGAACTTTGTGTAGCCAAAACCAGAAACAAATATTGCAACTCAACTGTTTGTGGAAATGTCACAATCAGCTACCCTTTTCGATTACCAACCCAACCTCCCAACTGCGGCGAGCCTCGATTCGAACTCGACTGCGATAGCAACAACCGCACCGTTTTATCCTTAAACCATGGCAGATTCTACGTCCAAAAGATCTGGTACGAGTACTTTACGATCCGAGCTATTGACCCAAACCTCGCTGTGGATGATTGCTCCCTTCCTCGCGGCTCCTTTTTGTTCTCGGATAAAATACCGTATTCTTGGGTTTTCCCATTGAGTCTCATGTATGTAGTGAACTGCACAAAGGCGATTAAATCATCTTTGTATATTGATGCCTCGCGATGCCCCGTTAACTCTTCCGGTTCCGATCCGCCACCAGATTCATACGTTTATTTTCTGGATGAACGAACTTCGCCTCTAGATTTCGACGAGTCTTGCAGAATAGAAGCCACGGTTCCTGTTATGGTTCAGAATATAAATGGCTTCTCTACTTCGGACATCTACGAGAAGCTGTTAAAGCCGGGGTTCGAATTGTCTTGGAGCTTCGGTTCCAAGTCGCAGCAGGCCAGTCCTATCCATGCCTTGTAAGTTCAATATAAAAAAATTTAATATTGATACTTCAGTATAATTGTCTGGTTATATTCTTTGTAAATTTAATATACTTAGTAATTTGTTATCTCTATTTAAATTTAGGTCTTAATTATTAAAATTATTTTATTATAGGGCAAATCAAGAAACTTTTGTTAAGGGGTCGAAATTAATTGTAATTTTTACGATAATTTCATCATTTTAATAGTTTATATCTTTATAATTTTTAAAGGATTAAATTAACTTTTTATCATATTTAGGGGGTTAGATTGTAATTTTATCTTTTTTAATTTAAAATTTTAAAAAGCGTAAATAAAAAAAAATTCATTTTAAGGGGACTAGTATGAAATTCTTGAAAAAAAATAAAGAATAAATTTCAAATTTGTGAATAGTAACCAGAAAAGAGAAAAATGTATAGTTTTTATTATTTTTTATAAATATATATTTACCATTTTAATATAAAATGAGGTATATTTTCTCTTAATTATTTACAAATATTTTTCAGGTTAGGAGACTTGGAATATGCCTTGCAAAGTTTCATTGACAGCTTCATCCATTACTTATTCAAAGGCCCCCATATTGCCCATGATTCATATTATGCACCTAAAAGTATGGTTAATTTCCAAAACTTCCTTATTATTTGTAATTTTTTTCTTTTTTCCCCTTATATTCAATTAATTTTTTCCCCCTTATATTCAATTAATTTTTTTTCTTACTTTTATTGTTTTTTTAGGTACTTATACTTTATGTCTTCAAATAACAGGTATGCTTTAAATTTTAGCTAAAATGAATATTTAAAGAGTTTATTAGATATTTTTAAAAAAAAATACTAATATGTTGAAATTTAATTTTCTTTTTAAAGGAGGATTTATCTTAGCAAGGACTTTGCCCGGGATAATTTGCTTGGTTGGACTTGTTATTTACAAATGGAGAAGAAGGCATTTATGTGCGGATGATACGATCGAAGAGTTTCTTGAACGTCAAAAAGATTTGATGCCGATAAGGTATTCTTATCGTGAAATAGAGAAAATGAGTAATGGTTTTAAGGATAAATTAGGCGAAGGCGGTTATGGTTCGGTGTTTAAAGGAAAGCTTCGTAGTGGTTATTTTGTAGCAATAAAGTTACTGGGAAAGGCGAAAGGTAATGGCCAGGATTTCATCAATGAAGTTGCTACGATCGGGAGGATTCATCATGTTAACGTGGCGAAACTTACTGGATTTTGTGTTGAGGGATCAAAACAAGCTCTCGTTTATGATTTTATGCCGAATGGATCTCTAGATCGGATTATATTCGCAAAAGAAAATAAGATTGACTTAAGTTGGAAAAAGATGTTTGATATTGCGCTTGGGGTGGCTCGAGGGCTTGACTACTTACATCAAGGATGTGACATGCAGATTTTACATTTTGATATCAAGCCGCACAATATTCTTTTAGACGAGAACTTCACACCAAAAGTTGCAGACTTCGGTCTTGCTAAACGGTTTTCAGTAGATGATAGCATCGTATCTCTAACAGCAGCACGAGGTACGATAGGTTACATTGCTCCTGAATTGGTCTACAAAAACCTCGGAGGCGTCTCATATAAAGCCGATGTTTACAGCTTCGGAATGTTATTAATGGAAATCATAGGAAGGAGGAAGAATATGAGCACATCTGCCGAACACGAAAGCCAAAAATACTTCCCGTCATGGATTTACGATCGATATTATCATGGAGAAGATGTAGATTTGGGAGATGTTATGGATGACGAAAATATTATCGTGAAGAAGATGGTGATAATAGCTTCTTGGTGTGTACAAGTAAAACCTAATGATCGTCCTTCGATGAGCAAAGTCTTAGAGATGTTCGAAACGGATGTCGAGCTCCTCCAAATGCCTCCGAAACCTTTTCAACTTCCCTTTGAAGTACCAACGGCTACTCAATCCCATGCTTCAACCAAAGATCAACCCCATGATAGTTCAACTGATGAGACATTTTGTTTACTCTATTCTTCAAATGAAATTAGCGTATGTATATTGTAAGCTAACTTTTCATATCTGATTCATTGACCATGGTTGGTTTAATTTGGTTTTTTTTTTTTTTTCCTTTTATTTCGAGCTATGATATACTTTATGATATGTTTGTATATTATAATCGTGTTTAAAATTTTATATATTTATAAAAAAATTTTGATGTATTAATAATTAGAAAATCTTATTTTAAGTACTGTTTTTTAGAAAAATAAAAATAAAAATAAAAATTTTCATTTTAAATAATATAAAAACATATAACTGATGTTATCTTATTAAAAACAATTAAACTTATTGGGTGTTCATTACAGCAAACATCCCAAATTATGATAAATTTTTTTTATAAATATAACTAGTTTTTTTTACCGGTGCAGTGTACTGATTTATTATATGTATTAATTAATTTATATTTAATTATTTTTTATTTTTAAAAGTTTTGTAATGTTTCGCTAATAATACATAATCATATATAATTTTAATTTTTTAAAAAAGATAATTGAATGTAATTTATTCAATTAACTAATATAGTATATTTATTAAATTATATAAATTTTTTATATTAATTAATTATAAAATTTTATAAAATATAGTCTAACATAATAATATATTTTTTTAATATATATAAAATAAACGATATAAATTTTTTGGATTTTTAATTATTTATTTAAAAAATTTATATTTTTAAAACATAAATTGTTTTACTTTCGTTGACCCATGATAATGTGTCATTAGTTCATTTAATTTTTTTTAACATAAAATGTATAGATGGATAATGGATATACAAGATGAAAGTATGGTAACCAAATTAATAAAAAAAACTAAACTGATAAAAAATTATTTCAAATATCAAAATAATAATTGAACTACAGGAGTCAAATCCTATTAATTAACTTTAGAGTAAATTAACTATAAATAAATTTTCATTTTGTTCACTTACAATTTAGTCACTGAGCTATTTAAATTTTTTTTTGTTTAAGTCACTGAAATATTAAAATCGATATCATATGATTTTATCTGTTTACACTGTCTGCACCAATCAAAAACTCACTTTCTCTTTTTTTTTTTCTACAGTTTAGATTTTTTTTATAAAATAGCTTTGGATATTATGAATCCGTGAATCAAAAATTTAAATAGCTTATTTCTCGGATCTCCGACACTGACCGTAAGATCGACTTGGATCTAATGTATATTTTTTTACTCGTCGATGGCTATCTATCTACCATATTGATTGTCGAATCGTCACTTAAAATTCGCTAGCGGGACCTTTTTTATATATAAAAAAATTAACAACCAAATCACTTAAATAAAAATTTTTAAATAATTAATTGACTTGAATAAAAAAATTTAAATAATTTAACGACTAAATTATAACTTTTATAATTAAATTATCAAAATGAAAATTTACACTTAGACTAATAATGTAGTTATTAGCTTTACGCGTGGACTTCAACAGATATTAATATTAGTTTGAAACTTTGGCATACTCCAAAGTCCAAACCATATAAAACCAATCAAAAATAGATATATTTTGTTGACAAAATTCTATCACATTTTTTCACAATGCTGAAACTAGAATTACCTCCATTATCAAGCCTCATCCTCATCTTCCTTCTGTTTCTATGTCCCCAATCTTCCATCTCCAGGACCCTGACCAAGCGCTGCGGCGTTACTCAGTGTGGAAACGTTAACATCAGCCACCCTTTTCGCTTAAAAACTCAGCCGCCGGAGTGCGGCGACCGCCGCTTCGAACTCGACTGCGAAGCCGATAACAACCAACCCACGTTCTTCAGGCGATATAATAAATTCCAAGTCCATGAAATCTTTTACGAAAACTCAACACTTACAGTTTCGTATCAAAATCAGGTCTCCGGTAATTGCTCTCTTCCACCGACCGGCCGATTCTACGAAGATTTTTTCTTTTGTGAGAAGCTTCTCTTCCCGGCATGGCTCATTGACGATGAAAAACTTAGGGACCGATATAGATTTTTGTCTATTGTGAATTGCACATCGTCGGTAAATTCATCGATCTATGTCGATGCCGGCCGGTGCCGGAATAGGTCGTCAGATTCGTTTCCGACGGGTTCCTTCTTTTATTTCTTAGATCGGGACACCACTTTCCCTCGCGATTTCGATCAGTCCTGCACGGTCGTCGCCTATTGGATTCCGATTAAGGTTAAGAAGAATATCACAGCCCTTTCTACTGCGGAAATCTACAAAAAGCTATCAATGGGGTTCGAGTTGACCTGGTACAATCCACAGGCCCAAGATCTCTGCTCAGGCAAGCTTTCATTTACTCAAATGTAAGACATTTTAAACTTCTCTTTTTCCTGCTATCACTCAATTATAAAAATTAATTACAAAAATAATAACCCATCTATTAAATTTATTATACGAATTTTAAAAGCAACCACTTAAGTTTTTAAGATTTTTGGAAGAGTACATTTTTTGAAGTTTATATATATATATAAACTAAATTTTATGTGATATAAATTTAAATATACAAAAATAAAAAATATATATTATAATAATATAAAACAGTTGCTTGCAGGTACATTGAATATTAAAATCTAGAATATTTCTTACATTTAAATTACTTATGTTTGAAATATTACGTTTTAGTCATTTATGTTATCGGTTGTGACATTTTAATTATTAAGCTGATAATTGCCTTTAATGTTGTAATGGTAAGCTGACGTGACACATTAAATCATCATTTCAAACAAAAAATTTAGGTTAATTTATACAATCAGTCCTTATATTTTTTTATTTTGAGCAATTTAAATTTTTTATATTTTTTAACTTTTATTTATTTATTTTTCATTCTCTTCTGTTTCTCTATTTTCCTCCATTTCCCGTAAATTTTTTTATATTTTCTATTTGTTAAAACTAGTTAATAAATTTGTCACACTTGAAAAAAATTAAATTGTTCAATAAAAATAAAAGTATATTGTCCATATTTTTAAGCTCAAACTGTTTTTGAATCGGTCCGACCCACCTAAAAGTCCATTTTATTATTTAAAAATTAAAAAAAATATTTTTATAGTTGCTATTTTATATATTTATAATTAAATTTTAATTTAAAATTATTTTTATTATTTAAATTGAATTTGAGTCGGGTAAGTTCGAAGTATAAAAAAGCTTTATCCAAGCCCGAGTCAACCTGGGTTGTGTACCCTAATTGCATTTGAATTATTTTATATTGTTATTTATATATATATTTATAAAAAAAATTTAAATAAAAATTATTATCAAATAAAAATTCAACACAAATCAACTTAATTTAAAAAAAAAAATCAATTTTATAATCTAAATTGGTTGAGTTGAATCATATCATGGTAAAAGGCTTCTATTGCAAAAAAAAAAAAAAAAAAAAAAAAAAAATTTAATGAAACGTCAAAACTATTACAAGTATGGATGCATTTTTTATTAACTTATATTTATCATTATTTTAGACAAAACATGATTATTATTTTGCTAATTCATTATTTAAATCTCTAATACATAATTTACCCCTAAATTATCTTCTTCTTCTATATTTTCTAGATTGGCGAAGGTTCGAGACGCCCTAATAGACTACCTGAACAGCTTTACATATTACATTATCCATCGCCCTCTTATATCCGCTTTCAATGGTTTTCCACCTGAAACTGATAGTAAGCTTTCTCCATCTCTTTATGTATTCCTTTTTTTTTTTTTTTTTATCTTTATAATTCATTATTATTAAGTTATTGTTCGAGCATCATGTTGATAACACAAATGTATTATCGTCTTTAAATGTTATTGTATTGAAGAACGAGATTGATGCACTCTCAAAGTTTTGTCCCTGGCTCTAAAGATAATTTAGAATTGCCTCTTGATAACTGAACATACGATACCATTATCATTGAAGAGTTTTGCGTGATAGCATGGTTTCGTTTGTTCAGATATTAAGAAATATTTGTAAGTTGTTTTCAGAGTCAAGAGACAAAATTTAAGGGTATATCGTTCTTCAATAATCACTTTTTAATATACAATACTTTTGTTTATGTACATAGAATTATATATTTTTTTTTTTTTTTTTGCAGGAACATATATCATGTGTATCGGAATAACAGGTATGTTTTTAAATATAAATATAAATTGAGAAAATTTAAATGTTTTCTAAGATATAGAGTATAGACTAATGTAATTTTCTTTTTTGGAAAAAGGGGGAGTGATTCTATTAAGAATGTTGGTGGGGATTTTCATCTTGATTGTGGTTGTTACAATCAAATTCCGAAGGAGACATTTATCCGCTGATGATACAATCGAAGAGTTTCTTCAAAGTCAAAATAATTTAATGCCTATCAGATATTCTTATTATGAAGTGAAGAAAATGACAAGAGATTTCAAAGATAAATTAGGTGAGGGGGGTTATGGCTCGGTGTTTAAAGGGAAGCTTCGTAGCAATCATCTCGTGGCGATAAAATTGTTAGGTAATGTAAAAGGTAATGGACAAGATTTCATTAATGAAGTTGCTACAATCGGAAGGATTCATCATGTTAATGTGGCAAAACTTATTGGATTTTGTGTGGAGGGAACAAAACAAGCACTTGTTTATGATTTTATGCCGAATGGATCTCTAGATAGAATCGTATTTGGCAAAGATGATAGAATTACTTTAAGTTGGCAAAAAATGTTCGATATTGCACATGGGATTGCTCGAGGGATAGAATACTTGCATCAAGGATGTGATATGCAGATATTACATTTTGATATCAAGCCACATAATATTCTTTTAGATGAGAACTTTACACCTAAAGTTTCGGATTTTGGTCTTGCTAAATTATATTCTGTAGATGATAGCATTGTATCACTAACTGCAGCACGAGGTACAATTGGATACATTGCTCCTGAATTGATCTACAAAACCCTCGGAGGCATCTCTTATAAAGCCGATATTTATAGTTTCGGAATGTTATTAATGGAAATTGTTGGAAGGAGGAAGAATATGAATGCATTTGTCGAACAAACAAGTCAAACATACTTCCCGTCATGGATTTACGACCGATATCATCGAGGAGAGGATATAGATTTGGAAGATATAACGGATGATGAAAAGATTATTGTGAAAAAGATGGTGATCACAGCCTCTTGGTGCATACAAATCAAACCAAGCGAACGTCCTTCAATGAGCAAAGTCTTGGAGATGTTTGAAACTGATGTCTCGCTTCTCCAAATGCCTTCGAGACCTTTTCAACTTCCTTTTGAAGTATCGGCTAAGGATCAATCTTATGATAATTCAACCAATTCAACCGAAGATCGATCACATGGCACTACAACTAGAGGGACATCTAAGTTGCCTTCTTCTTCAAATGAATCTAGCTTAAATATTATGTAACCCATCCAACTTTAATTATTGCAATATATTAGATCCAATTATATTTATACAAGCGAATTATCTCGTATATTGAGTCTTAATTTAATTAGTATCATTATTGTTACAATAATTAAGAGAGTGTAGATTTAAACATATTATATTTTGTTTTTAATGTAATTATTACTATGCTATTTCTTTCTTTTATTAATTTTCTAAACATAAAAAATTTAATTCTATATAATATTTAAAAAGATATTATAAACTTGAAAATGAATTAAACTCAAGTTTTGAATATTAGACCTTTAACTTAACTTATATTTTAAACGGGACTGATTATTTTGATCCAAGTCCCTTTTTACTCTAATATTTTTATTTCAACTCTTTAATTATGGGCAAATTTTTGGACTTATTCAAATAGCCTGACCTAATAAATCTAATTTGAATTGACATTTAATATCTAAATTGACTATCAATTTGATGAAAAGACATAATTAATACAATACTAATATTTTTATCTCAACTCTCTCGTACACTTATTTGGTATTGGTTCGAAGCATGTTACCTCTAATATCGTATAAAAAATACTTTAAAAAAAATATTTAAAAAATTAAGGATTATTAGTAATTAATAAAATGGAGGACTTTTCTCATATAAAACTATTTCAACTTGATAATGTTTTCAACTTGGGACATGTGTGTGACTATATTTTAAAAAGAAAAAAAGGAAAAAAGTGTGCTCACATTGGCTTCTATTTTCAAAGGAGAAGACTTTAGGAGAAGAAAATAATTAAAAGGGAAGAAGGCACTCAATTGCGGCTCTGTGCTCACATTCACATTGCCTTCCATTTTCAAAGCGCTACGTTTCATTATAGAAATACCTAAAAACAAGACAACGTCAAATTTAACTTTACTTAAAATGTGTTCACATTTAAAATTTGTATCCATTTTGATTAGTATGAATATTGTTGTTAATGCAAGAAGACGTGGGTTTAAATCTATTAGAGTGCGTTATCCTCTTATTTATAGGTTGGAAGGAGCTATACTTAATTTTAAATATTGTGTCAAAAAGAACATATATAATTAAAATTTATAATAAAATTGTTTAAAAAATTTCAATTTTTTTTTAAAAATAAGTTAAATCTTATTGAATTATATAATTTATTATAGTTTTTGTAATATTTTTATATTTACACAAATATACAAAATATTAGAGTAAACTACTTATTTGGTCATCTAATTTTTAGGTCGTTTTCATTTTCATCAACTAAAATGAAATTCTTACAATTTCGTCATCTAATTTTAAGGTATTTTCATTTCAATTACTCAAACATTAAACATCCAACTATAGTTGACTATACGCGCAATATCATATTTATTTTTTCGTATTAATCACTCAACTTCTAAATCATTTTCATTTTAATTATAAAAAAATATTTTTTAAATTATTGATCAGGGTAAATAATTACTCAAAACTAAAGTAAAAAAGCAATATAAAATATAATAATACATTAAAAAATTTGTCAAGTGAAAGTTTTAATTTTTTATATTAAAAATTTAAATTTCAAAACATCAAAATCAATTAAAAAAATTATTAAAAATTTATATAACCAAATTGATATTATGATATTAAAATTAATTAATTAATTTAATCTCTTAAAATTTAAAATTATATTTTATATTTTCAAATTAAAATTAACTCAAATGTGATTTTTTTCTAAAAAAAAAAAATTTAAATATTTGCATAGACAATGCATACCCGTACCCAATATTCGAGAGTCGGAGTAACATGGAAAGAAATAACACAAAAAAGAGCCCAAGAGAAGTGCCTGCCCTATTCAATCTTTCAAAAGAAAACAAACATTTTCAATATTCCTTTACTTTGCATCTTTTGATGTGATCAACAAAGCATTGAAAACAAAAATGGAGTTAAACAATTATCAGTAGGAATTTCCATGAACTAGTAGGGTTCATAATTAGCAGTTCTATCAAGACTATTTTTCGGGTTGTTCCCGTATTTTACAAACAAGCCATAGTCACTAGCTAAAGAAAATTCGGACAATGAATCACTAACCTGTTCCAGGTTCTCGTGATACCTAAACTCGGGTTGCATAGATGTGTATGAATCGTAAACATAACCTGTCTCCTCTAACGCAAACCGAGTATAGGGTCTACTAGTAGAAAACATTCTACTAGAAACTGTGTTGTAAGAGGAGGATTCTGGTGTTGATAAGTTATTGAAGATTGAGAACGTATCTCCGTTGCTTGCATCGGCATAATCTACGGTACTGAATGAGTCTCTAGCACTCTCCGTTGTGAAAGATGCCTCGTCTGAGCTTGTGAAAAGGGACCAATCACTTGATGTAGCATCGGAGAACTCCATGTTAATAGGTTCAGGAATGTTACCATTTGTGCTCTGCCTAAGAATGTCATTACCATTGCGGTTGTAACAACCGGTAGCAGTTCTGGGACTGAAATCTGATACATGCTTGGGGCCAACAGAGCAGCTGCCAGATTTACTTTGTGCTGCTCGTGAAGGCCTCTCCGTTTTTGATACGAGGTGCCTAGTAGGAACTTGCTTCCATATGCTCTTTTCAGTGAATTCTCTTTGAAGACGAGGACATGACCTTTGGAAGAATTATATAATTTCAAGAGATAGAAAAGAGCATCAATACAGAAACCAAAAGTAAGATTCAACATGACAAAGATATTATAGCAACAAAACAGACTCGAGTTTCAACATTTAAAGCCGCAACATTACATAACTTATATGTTATCCAGATAGAAGATTGATGACAATTAAGATGCAAGAAATTGCTAAGAAGTAACATTGTAAGGCAATAACGACAAAATCTAGCCGGCTACATGGCTAGAAAACCGAGAAAGGGAAAAGGGAATAAAAATAAGGGAGAAAACACGGAAAGGAAGATAGTGTCTACCTCATGTAAAATAAGATGTATGCGTCCTCAGATATCACCTGGCTCATTGAGACTGGACGTACCTGTAAATGAAAAAGGGAATCAAAACCGTATTTCAATACGGTTGCAACGAAAAAGAATCCGGACAAAACAGTTAGAACTTACATATTTAAAAAAATGCAAACAATCGTGTTAACTCATAAAATATACAACATGCTGACAAATGTTCAGGGAATAACAGAACGAAAGCTATAGTTCGAATAAACAATCACTGGCCATCTTTTATACCTCTGTATCATCTATCCTGAACCAGTTGCCTCGCAAATCTTTTACGTATGACACATAATGTCCGGAAAAAGATGCATTAAGGGTATCCAAATGCACCACAACAGCATAAAGCATGTAAAGTGGGGGGATGTCACCTGTTCCAGTCATAAAAGGAACCATGTCGAGCATGTCGGGGAAAGTGATACACTTGTTTATTTTCCCATATTTTCCCTCCTGATTAAGCAACAGCCATGTCAAAAAATAATCATCAAATAACGAGCAAAGCAAAAAGCAGTTTTAGCAAATACTTCAAGACAACAGATACGGAGACAGGAATGCGGGACTTGGAAGGTCATATTCCCATAACCACACGGATATTTCAAGAAAAATGAAAAGTCAGAGCAACATAGCAAGTTCTGAGATATGCTATAGCACTTATAACATGACATTAATAGAGGAGTTGGTATGGTGTAGAGCGGAATGATACCTGAAACCGCTTTAAGACAATTGTCAGTATATTAGGAGCCTCATCTATGCACAACTGCTTACGAGCCCGAACATAACCGGCACACCTGCAGTGCCGATAAACCAGAAAAATTCAGATCTAGTCTAACAAAGGAATTTTCAATAACACAATAAAATAAGGTTTTCACACCTTCCACACCGGTACATGTTTTCGCCATCCAAATCTTCGGGTGTCGTAAACTGAGTTAGTGCATCTTCCAATGATTCAACCCAACCATATATCTCTAAAGTAAGATCCATAATGTTTTCATATCTTTCCGACTCATGAAAACATCGTAGACATTTTACCTGATTACATGGAGATCGATCATACATATTGAGTGATATAAAAGGTTAACAAAGTAAAGTAACTATAAACACCTTTGATCGAAGACGCCCACCAAAAGTATGTTGTATAAATGTGGTCTCTTGCAGCCTTGGGTCAACCTTGTGTTCCCCACCTAATCTCTCCAAGCATATGGATTGCATTGAAGCAACCAGGAGTCTGAAACGGACAAGAAATGAACTTTCAGAGAGCCAAGGATATAAATTTTTCATTCTCATGATAAACACGTAAAAACAAGAATCAAAACTCAAAAATCTCGACACATAATGAGGGGGAAAATTAAGGGTTTGGGGGGATATTGGCTATTGAATCATGTAAACCTCAAGAACTCATGTGCATCTTCCTGGCTTCCATCACCCATCTGACAATTAATACTTCGGATGTGCGAAAGGATCCTACTAGAAGACAAGGGGCCCCCACTCTCTCTTAACAACATCACATGTTGTTCAAGCTCACACATAAGACACCAATCTTTCCCATAACCTACAATGAATTAAAAAGTTATGCTATGCATGTGATCAAAAAGTGACATCATTCTCATGTACAAATAACAAACAAGTGAACATAAAAATTTTTAAAAAAAAGTACAGGCTCTTGAATGCGATTGACGCAGCAAATAGATGCTGAGAGGCTTTGTGCAGGTTAAACACTGCAGAACAGCATTGGCATAACAACTGCAAAATAAAAACAACAATCAATCCATAAAACATTAGCTCCTATTGTTTTATGTACTTACGAACAAGTCATCCATTTAAGGAAACTCCAAAAAACGCATCCCCAGATTACAAGTAGAACTATCGAATCGCGAAGTTTAGGTAATGAACTACATATACTTTATAATTAACAATCAAGAATAAGTATAGCATGCTTAAACTTTAAGTCAATCAACATTATTTCTTTCTTTTTGTTAATAGGAACATATATATCCTACACGTCATGTTACTCGGACTCAGGTGAGTGTGTTAGATGAAGGATGTGTCCAACATGAGTATCTTCATTTCTATGTTTTTACATGTAATTGATTGTCCTACAACACATGTATTTGAAGTCTCCATAATCATGTCCATATATGTGCCGAGCATGGATGCTTTCAAGAAAAATGAAGACCATACTCCAAGTAATATTGCAAATATGGTAGAAAATAGGACCATAAAGCAATAACATTGATACCTGTTCCCTATATTTAGAAGTCCCCTCGGTGATAAATCGAAGGCTTCACACTGGAAAAATTTTACAAATTCTTCATAAGGAAACAGCATCTGAGACAGCACAATAACGGATCGTAGTCAGAGTTTTCCTTTCACAATTCAAGAGCCAAATGAAACTAAAAGGGATGCAATAGATATTGATCATATATGAACATAAAGAAAGTATGAAACTGACCTTTATTTTCTTCCGTCTCTCGCCACAAAGCGCAGGAAAACTGCTCCTGGCAGGCTTTGTTGACTTCTTTAAACCCATCATCTCCATAATTCCGCTGCTAGCAGCACCATTGGTTCCTTGTGCCGGAATGGCACCCGTCATTCCCGAAACTTCTGCATGAAAATAGTAAAACTATGAAAAATTACACTAAAAAAGGCTTAAAGATCAAGAAAGAAGTGCCAAAATATTACTTAATTCATTTGGAATTTGTCCCTTCCTCCCCATTTCCGGACATAATTGTTCTCCGGGCACTTTCGCTGCTAATTTAGGTGATTTAGAGATTTTGGGTCCTAAGGAATGCACCGAACTTCTAGCTTTTGTGCATTCCTTCACGGCTGTCATCCCAGAACAGTCTAATTCTACTGATTCACCATCGTAACCATTTTCCTGATTGACTAAATTCTCTGAACTCTGGAATAAGGCATTTTCAGCTTCACGTGCACTCAGACCATCTTTTGCAGAATATGGTGGGCAGGAAAATTTATAGTTGCTTTTTGGTTCAGACTTATTTCCGCATTGGCTTTGATGTTTATGATTCTCATGCATGACCGCACTTGCATTTTGTCTCTGAGTATGCATAGTTGAGCCATTGGCATTTGGTGGCCTTAACATACCCTCTTCCGATTCGACAAATCCACTAGTTCTCAACTGCAGCAGTAGTTCGATGTTACTAAACTACATATTATTAAATAAAAGATAAAATGTTCTAGGTAAAAAGAATAAAGATAAGAACCTTATGCCTTATAAAAGCCTCTTTCGAAGAAATATTATTAGATGCCGAACTACTAGCTCTAGTCCTTGAGGTTTCCTCACAAGAATCAAAAATAGTTGCATCCTCTCTTTGCAACATGTCTTTGTTGGATTTACGAGGAATTCTCTTCTCTGTACTTCTCATATCAGCCAGACAGACTTGAGAGGAATCAACCGTAGAACAATCCCTGTTAGCAAATACAACAGTGGTTAATGGACAAATATTTGTATGATCTGAAGGTGCTGTTTTGATGATAGCCTGCTTATTAATGTACCCAAAGAACTGTGAATTCATGTTGTCACCGAGTAGTGCAGATTCTCCAAACGAGGCAACACTAGGAGATGAACTTGAGCTTGTACTCTCTAACTGCAGGCATTCTTGCTTATGTACTTGCCTCCAATGAATAATCTGGCACCTCCCAGAACTGCATAAAATCGTCCGTTTAAAATTGAGAAATATCATGATGAAAGGGATGGAATAAAGGTCAAGGTTATATATATGGAAAAAGTGAGAGATCAACTTGATGAGAACTTGCGGAAAATCCAGCAATCTATTATGACATACAGTTGGGCGGCAAAGAGCAAAAGATTTCAACAGATGGTTATTCCTAACATATATTATTACATGTTTATTTTATTAAGACTTCAATGTCAACTTCTGGAACTCTTCCCTCCCTTCTTTCCCCTTATCTCCACTCGCCTCGTTTATGGAGCACTAATAATAGGCCAGGTTATTAATCCGAAATGACAAAAGAATGTTTAGGAAGAGCAGGAAACCAAGCAAGTCTCCGAAGAAAGCCAGAATAAAATGCTCATGGAAATTAGAATGAATTCGGGAAGAAATTAAATCAACAAGAAATTTCCACAAAGTTTCAACAATCAAGTGGTTTGTCAGTAGAGTGCTAGACTTTAGTTCCAATGATCAAGGTTCAACCCCTAACAACCTATTGCATCCAAAAAACTTTCAACAATCAAATCAATAATAAATAAATCAACCCATAATGCTTTGTTCAAAATAATCAACCCGTAACAACAAGAACATTTTATCATCGATGAAATCTAGCTTAGTCGTGGATTTTTATTCCGAAATGCTACTATTAGCATTAGCTCCATATTTTAAAAACATTCAACAACAACAGTAATACATTGCAGCAGCTAAGGGATAGAATATACCAATATTTGACAGCCTTGCATCTCGAGCAGCGAGTTGTCGCAGGACCAAAGCACCAGGCACATGCATGTAATCCATTCTTTGAAGAAGGAACAAGTGGAATAACACTGGCAGCAGCCATTGTTTCAGCTCTAAGAGCTTCTTCAGCAGCAAGCTGAGCAAGTAAACTTATCTGTTCCTGTTTCTTTGAAGCCTCACTCCATTTCCCGAGTAAGAAGTAAGCAACAAGGGGAAGCACCACCAAGACCAGAAACAATGCAGGTATATCAGCTTCCCTTGGCTCGAGCATGTCTCCACAAGCATTCTCATATCCAATACAGGCTTCACTATCCAGAAGATACCCTTAAAATGCTACATAAGTCCAGTGGAACAAACATCCGCACCAGCAACTTAAATTACAACACAAGAATCATGCTATGCCACTTCACCCTATCAAAATTTCAAGTCATTAGGTAATGCCATAAGATTGATGTATTAAATATTTCACCATCAATAAGGAGTTATAATCAATATTTTCACTAAAGCATAAAGAGAGTAGCTTGACATTCTGGTTTGTATATTCTGCAACAAGTTTTGGCAAAAAACGAAAGCAGATTGCTTCTTTCAAGACTTTAGGTAGAATATAAGAAAAAGTTCAGGCATGAGTATCGAATATGTCTCCAGCACAAATATGTTTTACTTTCTTTCTAAGTTTTTCTGTGTATTTAGAGGATCATTACCCCCCCCCCCCAAATTCATGTCCAAATATGAGTATCACGTGGGTACCTGAGCTTAATATCAACAAAGCAAATTCAGTACTAAGCTAGATATCCAGCAGCAACTAGTTCTCAAGATGAAGAAGTGGCATTTGACTTCCAATCTGCATCGAACATCTCCTGTCTGGTGTCTGCAGCACAATCAAAACTACGTATACGGTGGTGAAAGAGATTGGTCCTCAGAGGATGCTTCAAGTTGGGGTAAACCTTTGCTTACTTAGTATTTAAACCTACCTGAGCATAGAAAATAAAACTCAAGACAACCAAAAATCTAAATTGGGTTCAACTGTGAATACCGTGCATGACTCTACAACCATATGAAGATAAGTCACCCTCATTTCCATCCTTTCTATATTTTATTTCTCTGTCAATTTATAAATTTATATTATCTGTGCCCCGTGGCAATGCATTAAATCCATTAAAAAAACTAAACACCTTAAATATGTCTACCCCTGAAATTTCCCAGAAAAGCCACAATCATTTTACCAGTACCTGATTAATTTTCCCGAGCATTTATTGTAATAGAAGCAGTTATAATTGATCAATGACATAAGCTGCAATGCATGCCTTTAGAAAGAGCAACAAACATAAACGAAATGGGGCAATACTGAGCAAAGAGAACCATCTTTACAATATCTTGTGATTCACAAGGGCCTTGGAATAATTGAAGGTTTCTTTTGAATACCACAAATGACCAATTAATAAGCTTTGCCATCATTATTCAACCATCATTCCACTCATAAACACGTCTAGCCAAAAGATCCCACTTCCCAAATACAGAAAACGTTTCAACTATAGTTACTCTAATCAGGCACACCAAGTTAAGCCATTGAAATATAAAAATACATATACTCCTCCAAAGCACCAGCATTTTAGCTAGAGTTACATCAATCTAGCACACAAGATAAAATAAAGTTTGCCCCATTTTGAAATACCCATTAATATATCTAAGCATACGCAAAAAAAAACACCCACTAAATCAAGCATTTAAAAATAAATAAATCTCCAGCCAAAAAGGTGAAAAAAAAAAAAACCAACTTTTCATCAACAAAATGGCAAACCAAATGAAACCAAGCATTTTTACAATCTCAGATTCAAAAACCCAGGAAAAAAAGAAGCTAATAAACAAAACAAAGTACAACTTAAAATGAAATCATAGCAAAGTTGAGCAAAGCTTGAATCTTTCATACCTGTTGTGTCTCATGCAAGTTGAAGAAAGAAAAAACCCAGCAAACAATGATTTTCTTTCTTGCTCTAAGCTTCCTTTTTCCAAATTTACTTCAAAAAAAAAAAAAAGAATATAAAATTCTTTGAGTCTTCAAATGGTAAAGACAACAGCTTTTGTCTCTTTCGCTCTTATCCTCTTGCCGCTTTTTTAGATTTTGTCAAAAAAAAATTTATAGTCTGCTCTACTCAGACCCAAAGAATTTACTTTTAACTCTGTAAGACACGTGGCAGATGTTCATTTGTTAAATAGGTGAGGACCACTCTTTGTACCGTGTACGGATCTGGTAATGAAATCACAATGATTCATTTTCAGCCGTTTGATTTGTGGAATAAGGAATTTTAGAGATAGGGTTTTCTTTTTTAAAATAAATAAAAGAATAATTGTTAAATAAAGGGATGGAATAATTGTGTTTTTGTACTAACATTTTGACTACAGGTCAACCACGTGGGGATTTTGTGAGTAGTGGAGTCGTTGGGCCGGCCCATCAACCTCTATTTCAATTTTATTTAAATTTTTAATTTTCAAACCTAATCCCTAAAATGAAAAATTCTTACTCTTAGATCTGTCCCATTTTTATATTATCTTAATATTTACAATATTAAATAAAAACACGTATTATAAAATTTATAAAATTAAATATACCTAACTATAACAATTAAAATTTCATAAATTTTAATTAAAATGTAAAAAATTAACTATAAATTTTAAAAAGATATTTTAGTAAATTTCCTAATCTGATTCAAACCCCGAACACAAATTTCAAAAAAATTAGAACGATGCAATATCGAGCTGAAATCTATTGAATTCAAATTATATTACCATCCTTAATCCATATACATTATTCAAAAATAATAAAAGTAGAAAGTGTCAATATTCATTTCTTTTATAATTAAAATTTAGGCATAATAAATCATTATGTTTTGTCTATTTTATAGAGCTAATAAAAAAAAATTTACGAACCCTCCTTACCACATTATCCATGGTCCCTATCAGTTAAAAATAAACACATCATCTGTGATCTATTCTTACCATTTATACATAAAATATGAAAAAAAATGTGTTTATTTTTAATTAATAGGGGCCATGAATAATGTAAAAAAGAAAAAGCTCATAAAATAATTTTCCCAAGAAACAGTAACATAAGTGATCATATCTAAATATTAATACATGACATGAAAGAAATACCAATTCAAATTGACTGCATTCAGAAAGATGTAACGGCGTGGATCAAAATTATAAATTATCCCATTTTCAGCTATTAAATAATAGTTAAGTACTTGAAAAGTCTGTTTTAAATTGTCAAGCTCCAAATATTTCGCTACTGAAGTCTGATTATGAGTTATTAAAGGGAAAAATAAAGAATAAAAATTCGCAATTTTGGGGTTGTTCCTAAAGGACCCAATAAATTCTTAATTGAAATTAGAGGATCCTTTTTAATTGATTGTTTTATCATACCGTGATATTTTATATCGTTGAATGGGCCGATGCGAAAACAATTAGATAATGACAAAATTAGCAAAGATTGGGACTCCTTATTTCTGTTCAAGAGCGTATGAATAGTTCCGTAATTTTAGCTAAACGATTGTTAAATCCTTGCATTGGAATAAATAAAATAAAACAGATTTTTATTGGTACAATCTGATCTATTATGAGAAATCAATTCTAGAATAACACGTTATTCTAGATTTTCTGGTTGAAAGAATTAGAATATGTGAATATTAATTATTATTTATGATTTAAACTCAGAAATTTGAATTTCATCATATGCAATTTTCTCTTTTTATCTCCCATTTAGAGCCTCTTTGTACCTATATATATATAGGTAATGTGTCGAACATAAATATATTCAATTATTTTGAAGTTTTTCTAGCATTGGAGGTCAAAAATCTCCATACCCGAGTTCTTGAGTTACTTCTGAAAAATGAATAGGGTATCTCCACCTAGAAAAGAAAACAATCATGTGGTGCTCAATCTTTTCTTTTTCAATAAAGGACTGCATGTGTGAGCTCGGTTACACTAAATATTTGGTTCATTAATCAGTAGAGATCATATGCTTATAACCATCAACATATATATGGAAACTAGCTAGCAGCCTAGCAGGAAAACTCAAAGATGTCATTGTCGAAACAAAGGATGGAATAAGGTAAAAATTTCTCAAAGGTCAAGCTTCAATCCGAAGCACTGTTACGGTATCTTCGATCAAAGGCAAAAAAAAAAAAAAAAAAAAAAGGAAAAAACTAAACGCAACGATTGCGACACAAAAGATGGAAATAACAAAACGAAGGAAAGTTCTTTACCATCCCTTCAACAAAGTTTCTCTCTCCACTGGGAAGTCACCCAATTCCATCCATGGATCTTAGAAGGCTCAACCAATCAGTTAACGAGATGTTGGTCGGGTAACTCGTGGCCTCACTGGTGTCTTTGAAGGACTTACCCTTAAAGTTAAGAACGAAACACAGCGTTAGCTTAATAGATGACATATTTTACAAGCATGGAATTTAGAGCGAAAATTCGGGGAACAAACCTGATTGGCTGGGTTCCTAGTACCATCCCACTACAACTCAGTGCAACAATGGCGCTTTCCGCCTGTTGAGGAAATGGAAATTATTAGTCTGAGTTAAGGCAAAAAAACATCGCACAGGGAAGCTATGAATTCGGAAACTAGTAAAGCATTAGGCAAAAGAACTCCAAGGTAAACAAACAATTTGATCATGCAACCTGATCCAGTAACATCTATGAAAATAATCCACGATACTTTAATGAACCAAGAAAACATCATTCAACTTACATGTTATATATATAGGATGTATGGCATCATGTCAACAATTTCTAGGATTTAGAAAATGACAAACATAAAATTAAAAGAGGTTTAAGGAAAGCATTAATTGAAAAAACCCATTATCGAATGTCTCACAGTTACATACATATGAAGTGGGATGGAGATTAAACACGGAAAGCTAAAGACTACACGCTCAAATTGGGGTTTAAACAACTAAACCTTTGAGGTACAGAGTGAATAGGACCAAATCTTTCAGAGTGGTCGATTAAGGACTTTGTGCCGAGCTCTCTAAGTTATTAAATTCAGCAATTTGCATCCGCTAGAAAACTTCATATCCTAACCGTATCCATTTCCCATCCTCTAAAATTGAGTAGTACATGTCTTTTAAGAAAAGGTTGCATCAAGATTCAAAAAGGATATAAAAAAGCTATTATGCCCTATACGTGTAAACGGTTTCATAGGCAAAGCACAATAATCTCACGCACAATGCTAACTAAGTTTCACAGGCATGCATGGGTATTCTTTAGGGGATAAATTTGCAATAATAGTTTGCAAAGAGACTCAGATGATATAAATAATTTTTAGCAGCAAGAAATATATATATACACACACTAATTAGAAGCCGAGCCAGAAACATATTTTTCAGAGAATCATAAACATAATCTGAAAATATATTTTGAGCCAAAACTTTCCAACATCAATCTAGTAAACATGAACTTACCATGGCAAATTCAACAAAAGCAATGCGGGTCGAATGCACATTATCCCCTAAAAGCCTCAAGCGAGTGACCTGAGAATTAAAAGAAAATCGTGTCAACCTTCTTTCTAGAAACAGATAGAGAGAGTGAGAGAATGCATGATACTGATACTGTACTAACCTCACCACAAGCGGATTCAAAGAAATTCTTCACTTCAGCTTGAGAAACCTTCCGTCAAAGAGAAAATTCTTGTGAGGACTAAATCAACTAAGTTACATTAAATAATTTACATGCTGCTGGAAGAGGCCAAAACCAGTTACTGCAGTGACAAAAGATAAGAACTTGGACTCCGATGTGATCATCGGACACAGTACATGTCCGATACAGATATGTTCATTTATTCCAAGTTCTTTTTCCATTTATTTGAAGGGCCCCTAGAGGGCCATATCCATACCCATGTCTGGATATGGGTTAAAGTACACAGGTGCCAAACATGGGTGCCTCAAGAAAATGAAGAGTCGGAGCAACATGGGATAAAAGTCAAGAACTCGAGTATGAGCAATTAAGGGGGTTACCTTCTTGTCAATATTTGTACAATAAACCGTTCTGGTACACATTTCCCTTTCATCTTCGGACTGCAATTGTAGTTATCATGATTCTCGAGCGTGAGACTAGAAAGAAAAATATAAAGAGAAACTCCAAGAGGTATTCAGTAATGTGGAGATGGAATAGGGGAAAACCGAAACAGCTAAGAGCCAGAAAGTTATTCATCCATACCTGAGGGAGAAATGTAGGGTTCACAGGAAGGATAGCAGTTTTTGAAGGCAAGACTCTAACTGGATAAAACCCGAGCATTGTCCCACCAAGGTTCAAAGCAGTTCTTGCACCTTCTGTGAAAAGGCAGTTCATATAAAATGTAATATGTTAATAAATGTATGTATTTATAAAAGAAAATTTTATATTCAATCCGTATCAGCTGCTTACCTTCATCTGCAAATTCCACAAATGCAAAGCGAAGAACTGAATGTGGATCACCACAAACTCGGCAATCAACAACCTTTAATAAAAATTCCCAGAACACTTCAGAAATGTCATAAATACGGTAACCTTTCACATAAGCTATCAAATAAGAAGCAATCCTCTCAAGTAGTATCAACCAAAGCCCCAGCATCCATTTTTTGGGGCCTCTGAATGAAGAACGAAACTAAAAAAAAGAAAACTTTGCGTCGTTTTGCAGGTATTAGGCATACACAGAACTCTAAGATGGAAATGATAAAGCTTGAACATTATTGTAATCTATGAGAGAAGGCATTACGTTGTACAAAATGCAGCATTAGACAGGAATGAGCGAAATTACAACAAAAGCTTTAAAGCCAGAGATTTTTAACTTACTTGTCCACAGTTACTAAATAAGCCAGCAAGTTGTTCTTCAGTGATCTAGAACAAGACAATGAATTTCGCAAGTGACTTCTCGAAATCATAATGATACTATAAAAAATCACTAAATGATGCCATTGTTTAAACTTACAGTCTGATCAATATCTGAAACATATACAGTTCGCTTAATGCTATCATCTCTTTGAGCTCGAAAAGCTTTCCCATTAAGCTTTCTTCTACCCTGGTTGTAGTTATTTCTTCTCTGAATAAAAAACAACCATTTATCAAATATAACCGACGAAAAGAAAAATGAACAAATATGAGACCGTTACTTGTCGATATTCGGCATAACCTTATTCCATATATGACAAGTAGATGAAGAAAATCTAACGCCAATTGAATCCAAGTTCCAACAAGTCGATCAAATTAATAATTAGACAATAATTAGGCAAATTGAAAACCTTAAAATCACAGTGCCAGTAAAACACAACAATTTTGTCAAATCCAAAGGAGAAACAATCAAACTAGTTTAAACAGCAGAAGTGAATTATCAAAGATACAAGAATCATATGATATCCTAAAACAAATCCTATGATATCCACTAATAACCCCAAAACACTAAAAAAAGAACATTTTCCCACAAGACAAAAATAACCTCAAAAAACTTATATGTAAGAATATGTGTATATATAACTAAAAACTATCAAACACTCATCAGTCAAAACCCAAGAAAAAATGAAAAAAGTAGATGATGAGTGAAAAGAAAATACCCTTCTATTGGGGAAATTCTCATTGCCTTGCTTATTAACAGGAGCCTGATTAAAATCACCAGTTTTGGTGGGATTATGATGATAAGATGATGGGAAAAATTCTTTGGCTAAAGGATTCAACTTTGTGAACATATCAACAAGCTTTTGCACATTGAATTCCTTTGATTCTGATTTGGATGTTTCAACAACCAAATTGTTGTTTCCATTAGCTACTGCTGCCTCGCCTGAATTATCAGCCACTGCAGCCATAGAATCAAAACCCCTAACCCCCCAGAGAATAATAAAAGCAAAAAATACCCAAATGATCAAATGAAAATGGGAATTTGCTTTTGTGAATTTATTCTCTTGTATTTAGAAAGAGCAAGAAAGTTAATAGCTTTACAGATAAAATTAAAAAAAAACAAAAAACAAAAACAAAAACTTTTTTTATGCCTAATAATAGATACCCATTTGAACAAACAGATAAAAAAAATTGTCTAGAATGGAAATATAGTGAAAATGCAGATTGGGTTTCCTTATTTGAAATTAAATAAATAAAAAATTATCACAAGATCATTTAACAAAGGATAAGAATTAGGGTTTTGGAGGAACTGAAAGTCTGAAATGAATGATCAAAGAAAGAGAAAAACTAGAGAGCAAAATGGAGGAAGGAACGACAATTTTTATTTTGTTTTGTATTATTTAATAAATAATAATTTGGTAGAGACAATTTAAAGGAGTAAGAATAAAGTGATGTCCAATTGTCAATTTCATCCTTTTATTTTACAAAATATAATAAAAATTAGCAATGCAACAAACTAGTAGTTCAAATTTATGTTTTTTAAATGACTATATTAACTTCTTTTTCCATAAAGCACAAACATCAAATTTTAAATAAATTAAATATAAAAGGACTAATATATTAATTTTGTTAAAATAAAGGGATTAAATTTATAATTATAAGCTCAAGTGAAAAGTGATAAAAATAGGAAAGCTATGGAAAGCTAAAGACGTAAACGTGACTTAAGGCTTTTTGTTTTTATTTTATTTAATTTTTATTATTTAAAATGTATTATTTGGATATATATTATCATAATTTATAACTGCCTATTTTTAGAATTTGTTAGGATTACATTTATTTTCTCTTTCTAATGTTTAAATTTTCATTTTTTTTGTTAAAATTGAAATAAAAAAACTTAAATGTTTTCCATAATCAATTAAATAAAATAAATTTATAATTCAAAAATTCAGTACAATTAAATAAAAAATGATAGTTAAAAAATCTACTATGATAATAAAACTACTATATAAATATATATTCATATTTAATAATAATACTTTTATTAATATTTAATTATAAAAATATATTAAATTCTTACAATCCAATCATCAACACATTAGAGGAATAAGATAATGACAAATACTTGGTGACATTGAGAAGTGAGAATCATTTGTCTTGTTCCTTAAGTTGCTTTTCATTCACTGTTATTTTTTAATTACTAATTTTTATTACATTATTTGTCATATTAATTAATTATTTAATTATTATTAAGTTTTTAGTCGAATTATTTGATTTTAAAATTTTTACAAAATGATTATTCGGGATCATGAATTTCACCTAGAACTACCCATAACCTTTCTCCTACTCATAAATAAAGGATAATGAGTTTCAACGTACTCAAACTTACGTCCTCCTACATTTATAATAATGCACATACCAATTAAACTAAGACGACAAGTCATTAAAACTTTTTTAGACTATTTTCGTTAAATCAATAATAAAATGGTGACATAGTTGTTAAATATGACTTGGAATTTTAAAAACAAAATAAAATTACACATAATTTCCATGTAATTTAGAAAAAAAATAAATTCCAAAATCATTAAAATACAAAATTCACCGATTTTGTCCTTCAAAAACTTAAAAAAAAAACAAAGCTCGAACCTCGTCTTCTTCGCCATGAACACATCAGTTTCACCTTCTTCGCCATTGATGGCGACCTTAGAAGAAAATGGAAATGTCCCTTTATTTCAGACAAAAATGAAAACCCACAAAAATTCCAAAAACTTCCATGTCAGTGAAGAAATCCAAAAATCAGGTAAAGGGCCCTATATTTTTTATGCTTAGTTTGGATGGGCGGTGTGTTTACCTCCGGTGAGGTTAAAAACAGCGGTGGCGATGAGATTAGAATTCTTGTAGCGGTGAGATTGGACAAGTTGCAGCGATGAGATTAAAAACAGCGGTAGAGTGTATGTTTGGATTCAAACGCAGCTATAACGGTGAGGTGAAAATAAGAAATGACCATTATAGACATTAGTTTATAATCTACTTATAATAAAATAAATAATTAAATTTATATTAATATTAAACAATATAACATTAAATAATATTATATTTTTTATAAAATGATAATTAAAATATTAAAATCATATGCGATAAAATTTAAATATTTTAAAATTATATTCATAATAAATAATAAAAAATATTTAAATTATTTTATATTAAATAATAACTAAACTTATATATTTATGACAATAAATTTTTTTGAAGAAAAATGGGCTAATTTATTGGCCTGGCTCAAATCAAAGCATGGAAAAAATAAAATATAGTATAGTAACCGAAAGGACAAATACAAAAAATAAGAAAAAGTAGCTGGCATCAACAAAACAATAGATGAACTGGGGAAGATAAACAGATCAGAAGAAAAAAACTTGAGCCAAAACATCATCTTCGAAAGCCAAAATATCAGCCAAGAAATCGTCCTTCCTCATCGGAGATTAAAACAAAATTGAAGAATCAGACGAAAGCTTTGAACAACGCCTGTTTACTGCCATTTTTCTTTTTAACAGTCCACAGTCCACACGCCTTTCTCAAAAAGAAAACAGAGCCAGAACTTGGACATGAATTTCTTCTGCTAACTGGTTACTGCCTTTTTTTACGTTAAATCCTGCGATCTATGATGGCGGTTTCATCTTCAGCTTCTTCCTCTCTTTTAAGAGCAGCGTCTTCATACTTTCAAACTTGGTTCTTTCATTCTTCGTTTCGGAATCTCAGTCCAAGCTCTCCTTCGCTTCTCAATCACCAACGATCTCTTGCCTCTGCCGCCGTTCGTTCCTTCCATTGCTCTCCGCGATGGAGCCACCGTGTCAATTGGAGATCTCGTTTTAGCCTTTGTTGCAAGGACCAGTGATTTGCCCAGCCGTTCGGAGCAAACAATTTGGGGTTTACATGCCACCGGGGAACGGGCCTTTCCCGAGGGCAAAATTGTACAGGCATGGGTATTTTTGAAGAAGAAGAAGAAAAACATGTAGAAATTACAAAGATGGCTTCCACCATTAACAACTGAACGAAGAATAAAAGAAGAAGGAAGCTTACCCATAACTTGAAGGTAAGCAAAATGGGTATTTTTGTCTGTGAAAAATACCTACCGCCCCAATTGCCTTCGACTGCTGCTGAATTCTCCAGTCACGTTTTAGCACACCAGTGAGTTTGAAATCAATTTTCACTGCTTTGAAAATGTTGAAGCCAAACAGCATGGTCATGGTGAGATTGGTAGCCTAATCTCACCACACTGGAGGAAAACGGGCATCCAAAGGAGCCCGGCTCTTAAAAGACAAAAATGGGGAGTTTTGTAAATTAATGATTTTGGAATGTATTTTTTCTCTAAATTACATGGAAATTATGTGTAATTTTATTTTATTTTAAAATTCCAAGTTATGTATTTAACAGTCATGTCACCGTTCTGTTATTGATTTAACAGAAATGGACTAAAAAAATATTCTGATAATTTGAATGATATTTTGTAATTTTTAGTGGCTTAATTAAAATTTATTAATAATCAGATGACTATTTATGTAATTATCCTTATTTTCTATTATAACATTATGAGTATTATTGTTTATTGGATAGAAATTCATCAAATACATCAAAAATAATATCCTTGCAAATATATATATGTATGTATGTATTAACTCAACATATCTCTAGCCCCTTTTTTGGACTTATGGCAACTTTTTCTTAATTATTTTTTAATTTATTTTAAGTTTTTAGTTTTATTGTATATGGTATTTTATTTTATTTTATTTTTTAATAATATTACTTAGATTTAAAATTTAAAGATAATATTATTAAAATGAATAATTATAGATTTTGAACATAAACTATAAAAGAAACATAGGAGATAAAAAAAATGTAATAGACTTGTAGTAAAAATTTTAAAACATTATTGTATTTATATAATTAATAATAAACGTGTTGTCTTTTTTTAATGTTTAATTATTATATTTAAAGTGATTAATTTATATAAAAAATAGCAAGCAAAATTAATATCTATATCTAATATAATAAAAAACAACGTTAAAAATATTTTTTTATTTTTAAAATGAATATTTAAAACTATTAATTCCCACGTTGTATACTAATTAAAATTAATTTTATTTTTTTTCTAAATGTATATTTAAAATAGTTAGGTTACACTTTAATTTAAAGGTTTATAATTTACTCTGAAAAAAGTTATAATTTTTATGGAATATATTTGAAGAATAACTTAAATTTCATAATCTATATATCTTTAAAAAAAACAGAACAATTATCTTAAATTTTATTTTTATAATTATACTAACATTAATATTGAAATAATTGTTAATAAATAATTACTTAATTAATTTTCTAGTATAATATGATTCTTTTGGGATGATCAATATATAATATGATTAGATGATACATTATATTATAAAAATAATTAAAATAAAATAAAAAGTCTGTGATTGAAGATATTATATAATTTAAAATATAAAAATTTATTTAATTATACAGTATTTTAAGTATAAATTATATCACCAACTTTTATATTATATGTATTTATATTGTATTGGTATTATTTTCTCATGTTATAGACATATTTTATGTATCATATTTTCATATATAAATTTTAGGTAAATGCTATGCAAGTGGCGAGATTCTTCCCTTTAATATGTTGTCATTTTTTTAGTTTTAATGCTCAACTTCGCCCTCGAATTTGTCTATTTTTTCATTTTGATACTTAAATATTTTATTCTCTAAAATGATACTTAAACTATCATTTTATTACCTAATTCAACCTTTTTTTTTTGTAACGGTGTTAAAGAAATTTAATCACCATGTGACACCAATCAAAATGTGCCACACGACAGATCTAACCAATCACAAAATGTCATGTGACAATTAAATTTATTTAAAATAAAAATATTAAATTTAAATTAAAAAATACATTTGGGATTGACACATCGTTGATTGGTATTGACCATTATTGACTAGCTTTGGCCGTTTAATTTGGTTGGTTTTAGTTGTACAAAATAGATAAAGTTTAATCGAATCGAGTAGAGCTCAAATTTGATATAAGTTAAGAGCGAGTTTAATTGAATACTATTTTTTAAAATTTAATTTAATTCAATATCAAGTTAGAGTTGCTTGAACTCGTGACCCATTTTATTCAATTAAAATTGAAAAGGTATAATGCTAAATTTATCTCTCAATGTTTATATATTTTATTAAATTGGCCTTTTTTTAGAACTAATTTTGGACCTCAATATTAAAAAAGGAGAAGTCATATTTGACCATCAAACTTTCAAAACGAGTTGAATTATTTTTTTAATAAAAATATTGACTAAAACATAAGAATTTTAGACATGGCAGCTCGAATAGCAATCCGCATGTGCTTCATGCTAATTTTTTAAAATTTTTATCAACTTTTTTTTATTTTTTATTTTTTAATATCTTTATAAAATTTAATTTATTTATTGACATGAGATATAAGATAAATAGTGATATGTTAGCGTAAAGTACACATGGACTCGCTTATATATTGTCATACCAATATCGTTAAAAAATAATGTTTTAGTTAATATTTAAATTAAAGAAAACTATTTTAACTCTTCTTTAAAAAAATCAATTTAAAAAAACAAAAATTAAATTAACAAAAAATTAAAAAAATTAAATTTAAAATTACGTTAATTAAAAAAATTATAATGATCTCATTTTTACACCTTAATCCAAAATATTGCACAGCTCAAAGTTTCCAACAACACTTTCATTGAACTGGTCAAAATTTCACAAATTAGTATTAATTATTTTTTTCACAATTTGATATCTAAATTTATATTTGTACACATTAAATACTAATGCCATTAAATTTTTAATAATGTGACACCGCAACCTATAAGAAGATAACATATGTCAATCGAGTTATAAAAATGATTTGATAATGTAAAATCATTTAATAAATTCAATACACTAATAAAATTCATTTAGTATTTTTTACCCTAAACCCAAAAAATTATTGAATTTCTCAATTTGCTTCAATTCTTTCAAAAGGAACCAAATTAAAAATTGGGAATTTATCTTTAACTTGTAATAGCCTTTTAGATTTTGATTTTTTTAAAGGGTTTTTGTCGAATTTGAACATGTAATCAATTTAGAACGAAATTTAAACTTTAAAATTTTCTATGAATTGTTTTTTTAGAATGAGGATTAAATTGACAAATTTTATAAAAGTTAAAAGTTAAAATTGTCAATTTTTTAAAGTTAGGACCAAATTAGTAAAATTTGTAAATATTATATTAGGACCAAATTAGTAAAATTTGTAAATATTATAGAGCTAAATTTATTATTATACCAATAAAAATATTATTCTAAACATTTGTTATTGACTCAATTATAGAAAATCAAAGAAATCAAATTTTGGAATAGTTAGTGACAAAATTAATTTTTTTTAGTTGAATGAACAAAATAAAAATACTCTCAAAGTTAGATGACTATTCAGATACTTTACCCTAATTAAAATTTAGGGTTTTATGGATTTTAAATTAGAATAATTTTACATTAAATTATTGTGGATTTAATATATATTTAAGTTTGAAATGCGGCGTTTAAAATTAATTCAATACGATGCACAATAAACAAAAAATCAAAATACATTTAAACTTAAATTTCAAACATTTAAAGTCTTCGACTTTCGTTTATTTTTTAACTTCTTCTAAACACAAAATATTGTAAATTTATCAAATATTTTTATTTTATAAAAATAAAATTTTATATTTAAATTTACAATTTCTAATCAAAATTCAGTTTCGTTTTATTAAAAATACAATGTAAGTTACTATTTACACCTAATTATTACTAATAATATATAAAACATGTGCATTTGATAAGAATTGATTTAATGGAAACATAAGGTTTTGGAACTTTTGATATTTTAAGTCCAAATTCACACAATTTGCATTAAATAATAATATATAAAATATTGTGATTTGATATTTATTTTAAGGGAAGACAAAGGTCGATGATATTGAGATAGAAGCGAATCTAAGAGTTAGTAGGGTTCGAATCTCCATAAAATGAAAAATTGTTAATCAAGTCTTTTAAAATTTTAATTTGGTAAAGAAAAAAATTGTACTTTACCCCTTACAATTATAAAAAATTAATTTAATCTTTTAAAAATTATAAATATATATACTATTAAAAATTAAAATTTCATTCGGCCCTAAGATAATTTTCTGACTCCGCCCCTACATTGAGATTTCTACTTTTGACATTAACTTGCTTTATAAATTTTTGAAAAATTGGAGATGGAAAGGACAACTACCTCATGAAAAAACAAAATGCAAGTCTTTGGAAGTAACAAAATATGCCCCTTTTTTTTTTTCCTTTGACTTATGGGCATGATGTTAGTCAATTATTTTGTTTGAATAAAAAATCCCAATACTTTAAATATATATTAATATTTAGGGGTTGTATTGGGCAAATAGAGACTCTGGTTCCTAAAATAAAAAATATTTTAATTTTTACTATTTAAAATATTTTATTATTTTAATATAAATTTATTTTTTATTATTTTTATACGAAATGTTTAAATAAAATAATTTAAAATTATTGGTAAAAGATTGAACTCATACCCCCAAACAAGCCTTTTATTATTTTACTTAAATATTTATCAAGTTTTTTATAAGTGTACTTATACTTACTCGTGGGTTGAGTCACTCGACTTGGTTCGAAGGTCTACCAGAAAAATAGGAGGGTTTGGGTAAAAATATAGACTCAAAAAATAGGTTTGGGTAAAAAAATAGGCATGTTTAGAAAATGGGCCAGACCTCAGATAAACTTTTTTGCCCGAGCCCGCCCCGGATATGGAAAAAAGATTGACGTTTTTTTTACTAGTTTATTGTTATTTTTTTATTGTTATTTTTTTCACTATTTTACTACCATTTCACTATTATGTTATTACTATTTTGTTGTTATTGTTCAACTATTATTTTATTGTTAATTTTGTTACTATTTTAGAAGCATTTATTTATTAAGTTACACCTATCTTAGTATTATTTAAATATACATATTTTTTAATTTATTTTCAATTTATTGGGAAACATTTATTTTAATATTTTTAGTATTTTTTGATGTATTATATATATAAATTTATATAAAAAAATAATGCAAGTCGGACTCAGGTTTTAACATTTTTATTTAGGCCAAACTTAATAAACAAGCCTAAAATTTTGATTGGACCCAGTCTGAGCTGGTCCATAAACACCTTTAAATATAATCAATATATAATATTATAATGTAAATATTAAAAAATATTAAATTATTTACATTTCTAGATTTAATATAAGAACACATCAAATGGATAAATATAAAATAATAAATAAAAATTTAAAAGATATGAGTGGAACTAAATAGAATTTGTACAGTCGTTTATTTATTGATCAACGAGGTTTAACAAAGTTTGAAACCCACGTTTCAAGCTAAATTAAATTTGGACAATTTTATATAATACTGATACTATATATGAATTTGACCTAATTTTGACAATAAAATTATCATTTTTATTATTCTAAAAAAAGTTATTATTTTAGTAAAATCAACGTATCAATCATCATTGTTCGTTTTTATAATTTATAGAAATTAATCTTTTTAAACTTCGTGATTGTTTACAACAATAATTTCATTTTTAACATTTCAACTCAAATTCTCACTTTTAAAATACAATATATCTTAATAATCTCATTATTATTGTTAGGGAGACTGAAATCTAAGGCTAGACTTTAACCACGTGTCAATATTAAAATTGAATTAGGTAATTGCATCTACAATATATGTGGCCCAATTTATTTTAATATTCTAATCCAAGCCCTTTTGAAAAGAAGCTCCAAGCCCAAATAAATATTTAAAATAGAAATTAAAGTATTTTAAAACAATACTTCCATTTAATTTAAATAAAAATATTTATTATTCAAGAATAATTAGGGCCAAACAAAATTCGAATTACATTTTATTTTGGACTTAAAATTTGGTACCTAAAGCTAAATCCAAAACTATCACGAAGTGTATGGACTAATAGCACAATTTAGCCGCCTATTTTTACTATATATTTTTACTATATATTTTTTAAATTATCTTACATTTTCACGTCACCAAACTCACCTAATCCTATATAAAAGGAAAATCTAATTGATTGGTAGACAACAAATTTATAAGCTTTTGACTTTTTATTAAAAGTTTTCTTTTTCTTTGTAAAAAAAAAAAATTCCAAAGGTCAAAAAGAGAGAGCACAATAACATAATAAAGTTTTGTTGTTGCACTTTTGAACGAAGAACTCTCGAACCCAAAATATAAATCGTAAAACAAATATGAATTATATAAAAACATTAAAATAATTTGTATCAATTGTATCCATCAATACTAATATCGTACCAATAAAAAACATCTAATTTGTACCAATTATATTCATCAATTGTACTCATAACTTCTTCTCAATATTTAAATTGAAAAAGAAAAAAACACATTTAATTGTGTTCGAATCGATGTCTGTGTGTTATTACAATAGCAGCAATACTAGTTGAGTTAAACTCAATCGATAATCCATTTTTTTTTGTTACTTATCTTTGCTTACGGTAAAGATAATTTTTTTTTTCCTTGTTTTGAACAATTTTTTTTTATGTCTAACTATTTTAACTCTTATATATTAAATAAACATTTTCATTTGTATTGTTACACCAACAACGAAACGTATTATATGTTTTATCAAAGATAGAGGTCTACGTCATGGATTAGCTGCCATTCTTTCACAAGCACTTTTTTTCCATTGTTGTCGTCATGGTTATCTTAAAAGAACTAGTCGATCGAATCTGTAACACCCAAACCCGGCTTAGACATTATGGCCGAATCTGACAATGTCACGTGGAATGGAATTTGAAAGCGAATTAATCAAGTTAAAATCATTTCCGTTTATTATCTTCTATTAATCTCTCATTGGTTTCAAAATCATTTTGTTGTTAATTTGATTCGTTTAAAAACATATTCTATGGCGAAAGCTTTTAAAACTGTGATATTTAAAGAAAACTGTTTGTGTTTAGAAAAACGTTGTTTTAAATGAAATCAAGTTTTTTTTGCAATTCAAAAGTTCATGAAAACAATTAAAATCCAAAAGTCCAAATTACATCAAAAATACTCCAAAAATAATAGGAATTAAAAACCTTAAATGGAATTAAACCAGTTAAATAGTCATGTGGTCACTGTTGAGTCCTCCGTCGCACTGATCCGTCTAAGTCTGGAGATTACCTGTATAGATAAAACAGAAAAGGGTGAGTTTACGTGAACTCAGTGTGTAATCCCCACAGAAGATAAGCATACAGTCAAACTACAGTCTATCAGTCAAATGCAGTCTAGGCCTAAGCCCGTTACAGATTCAGTTCCAAATATAAATTAGGGACTTAGCCCATCAGTATGCATACAGTAACACAAATTAGTATCCTACCCACCAGCCTCTACATACAATCTTCGACCATCCCTACACACCATGTGTGGTTTAAAACACCCACCCAGCCCTACACACCAAGTCGTATCGAATGCGGCACATATCAATAATATTGCAGCTGAGCTGCCAGATAATAGGCATGAAAGCCTTTCAGTACACTTCCTCCAATAATCAATCATCCCACACCAATGCAAATGCAACTAGAAATGCTCAATGCAGACGTACCGAGATACATGCTTACATGCTAAAATACAGTTATCAATCATACATACAGATCAGTAAACATGCTCGATATATACATTATATATATTCAGGTAACATAATTTGGGGTCTAAGTAGCGTTTGCTGACCCTACAGCAAGTTTACAGTCGACTTGGGTGACCAGTGCAACCCTAGGAAACATTTTAGCTAAATGGGCCCACACGCCTATGTGGCTTGACCGTGTGAGCCCACATGCCCGTGTGACCCACACGCCTAGGTTGGCCTTACCCGTGTGGATCACACAGCCTGGCCCAGATATCACACGCTCGTGTGGCCCACACGCCCAGTTCGATTTAGCTTTTGAGGCCACGGCCACACTCCGGCCATAACACGGCCGTGTGCTACGCACTGTCATGTCTTCGTCGACTACACGGTTGTGTCCTCTTACACGGCTTACCACACGGGCAACCACAAGCCGTGTGGCGTCGACAGTAGTCATTTTCGGCTTTTGCTGAAAGCTCGACTTTTGTGTTTCAGGTACACACTGGTATCGGTTTGATGCGAAACTACTCCTAAGCCTCCTAAAACCTAAAAATAGCATGACCAAAAGCCCAATTTCAGTATTACATTCGAAAAGTTAACGGAACTATACTACGAACAGTAACTCATCACATTCAACAATGCATCTGTATACTTACCTGTGACGAAACTAAACCCCTAACGCTTAATTCGCTACAGGAGCACCAACAAAACCTTAATTTTCCCCTAATCAAAAATCAAACATAAACCCCCTTCAAAATCCAACCATGAAACAACAAGATGGTGGCAGAACAAAACTTACCGACGATCTTCAAAATCCAACCATGAAATAACAAGATGGTGGCAGAACAAAACTTACCGACAATCGCAAACAACAGTTGTAAGAGGAACACAACAGTAATCGAACAAAAGCAAAAAGAAATCAAAATTTGAGAGTAGGAGAAGAGAGGAAAAAAAAGGCAGGAAAGGATTTTGAGAAACAGTAAACACAATTGATCATATTCTGATAACCCCCTTAATTTTCCTCCCACTAACCACCCACTACTCAGAATTTCTGTTTGACCAAACGAGCAAAATTAAACGCTCATGCCTGCGCAGGGATTCAAACTCCAAACCCCCATCACCAATACACATCTTAACCACCAAACCAACAAGCCTATTCTGACATAGAATTACAAATGATTTACTATAAGCCCACTCTCCAAGCACAATGCTTAGATCAGAAAAATATCAAAAATTTACAAAACTAGGGTTTGAACTTAGGACCTCACACACACACCCAGAACACTTAACCACTAAAGCAGATACATAATTGAGTCACATTTTAATAGAAATAAAAATAAAAATTTTGGGGCATTACAGAATTAATAATTAATCAGACCTCCTTTAAAATTAACTTTATTACATTAAATCGCCTATATATTTAAATTCATTCCTCCAAACCCCCCAAAAAAATATGTATAATTTAATTTTATTCATATTCCAAATTATAAAAATATATATAATTTAATTATTCAATAATTATACATAAAGATTAATAATAAAAAAATATATAGTCGACAATGTTAATATAAATTTATCCTACTAAATCATATTTCTAAATCTGCTACTGTCGACGATCTAATATATTCAACCAATCAACCACCATCATTACTTTTAAAACATCACATTACATTTCAATTTTAATATTTATAACTTTTCTTTAAATTCAAATTGTGGTATCTTTTATTTAAAAAAAATTATATATATATATGTTTACCTAATATTGTTGACGGTAGAAGGGGTAGGCAAAAAGGAACAAAATAATATTATAGTGAATAATAGTTGCCTTTTGGGCTGCTGTAAACTAAAATTTTTATTCCAAATTCTTAAAGAAGAAGACCAAATCAATATGATAAAAAAAAAAAAAAAAGATAGAAAGAAAGAAGAAGTTTTTATTTCAACTTGTTTTTCTTTTGTCAACCATGGACAAAAAAAAGAACAACAATTTGGATTTGATTATGTTTTCACACATCATAATTTCAGGGAAAAAATATTTATATAAAACATGAACACTTTCATGATTTTTAATTACTTTCTTTGTCATGTTTGATATAAGAATTGTGTACCACAAATTAGGGGCCAGTGTTCAATTGAATCGAGTAAAAAAAAATTTAAGTTGACGAGTCTTATTTTATCATCTTAACTCAATTTAAATTTTTTTCGAATCGAGTGGAATTGTTCGAGTTGAATTAAAAAATTAAACATGTCAAATTAAAATATTGTTACAGTATAATTAATTTTATGTTAAAGCACATAAATTTGAAACTATATATATTTAAAAACTTTTTCAAAGTAAAATAATAAACAATAATAATTTAGTATGATAAACTTGAATTATTAATTAACTTATTTAGGTCTCAAAATTATTATTCTATTAATTTTTTAATTTTTTAACTTTTATTCTATTAATTTTTTAATTTTTTAACTTTTAATTTTTTAACTTTCTTTATATATATTTTTTATTTTTTTAAATTTTTAAAAAATATAAATTTTGGAATTTTAAAAATTATTTTTAATTTTTGAAATTTATTTTGAATTATTTTGTAATTTTTGTTGAGAGAGACCAATTTGCTCATTTTTAAACTTGACAAGGACCAAAAAGATATTTACACTAATATGTTATCCGAATTGCAAAATTCAAATCAATTCGAACTCGAAACTCAAATTATTTATTCGAGTTGAATCGAATAATTCGAATAAATCGATTTGGTTTACTTGAAATTCAAATTTTTTAAACAAATCAAATTTCACTCACTGTTAGCCCAAATACAATACGAAAAAAATAATTAAAACATAAAATGATACGAAAAATAATTAATTATAAATTCTCAAAAAAATAATTATATATATATTATAGAGCCTTAAATATATTATTTGTTTAAAATAATTAATTAAAATAAATTAAATTTCAATTTCAATTTTGGAGATTAAACTCAAACAATGAAATCGTCAAGACTTCCATTTTGAATATAAGATCTTCTAGTCTTTAGTTTAAGGGAAAATGGAAATAAAAAAAATCACAATTAATATATAATTTTTTAGTTTAATAAAAAAATTCAAAATAATTATTAATAACAAAAAAAATATTTTTTGTTTAAAAATTATTGTAAATTATTTATAAAAATACATCCTTTTCAAAGTTTCACTGGTGTAACATCCAATCAATGTGATGCACATTAGATACATATAGCATACATGCAAGGGCGTAGTTAAAAGGGTATAATATCTCTTTCAATCCCTTTTAGTTATGAAGTATTCAATTTAATAATTTTTAATAGAATTTTTAACTTTAATCTCCCAAACTTCTAAAATTTTATTTTGTTTCCAATGATAAATTGCTGGCTTTACCCTTGCATACATGATAGGCGTAAGATTCATGTATCACAACACTCGAAATTGAATTTATAAAATTCAAGATCTTGCTAAGGACTAATCTGCTAAATATAGATATATATATATTTATTTATTATTATTTCAAGTCATTGAATGTGCTTCGAAATTTGTGAACTTTGGACGTAACATTGAAAGTGGAGGGTTGAAACTTGAAAGGCGTACAATACAATCAAGCATATCAACTATATCTTTGAATATATTTTACCTTCTTTTTTACTTTGACAATTTTGTCACCACTTGAATTTTAAAATTATAAAATTTTATTACTTTGGTTGAATGTTTCCTAATAAATTATATAATATTTTACAATAATTTTCATCTTTATCTTTACTGAGAACAAGAAAAAGGTTATTAGATCTTTTGCTGCGACGAAGATTACAGGTTCGTGTCCAACATATTTCAAGTGATCAAAATAAGGTTGCGGACTACATGGCTACATGTGCTGTTACAGGAGATTCTTTGCTCCGTTTATTTGCAATTGCACTAGTTTTGGTTTGAGATTTATTGGTTAAAGATCATAATGAGTCTAGATCCTTTGATTTATGATTTGGTTGTTGTAATCACTTAGTGTTGTCTCTTTTCTACCAACAAAAAGAAAGAAAAATGTTGTTTGATTATGTTATTATGCTTTCTTTTTTATATTTTCATACTCTAGTATACATTCGAGATAAATATTGATTTAGAGTTTATAATTTTTTTAATAAAAAATTCTTGATAATAGCTTCAAGGTTTTCTTGGGTTTGTATTTTTTTTATATAAATACAATTATAAATATGTATATGAATAACTATAGAATATAATCAAATCAATACAAAGTACAAACAGATGAAGAACCATAATATAACGTACAAAACCCACACATGCAATAGGGGTTGTAACATCCTGGAAAGGGCCTATGCATTTTCGGTTTAAGTGTACGAAATGACAAGTTTCAAGTACTATGAATAAATTTTTGATATTTTTGGAACCTCAGAAATGTATGAAAATGATTGGAAATGAATAATTTTGGAAACCTGGAAATGCATTAGGACATGAACATTTTTGGAAACCTAGAAATGCATGGAAATGGAAATGGAAATGGAAATGGAAATGGAAATGAACATTTTGGAAATGATTGAAATGGAAATGAACATTTACGAAACACGAAATGTAAGAAAATGGTCGCTAAACAGAGCCGATCGAAAATTTTAGGAAACTTGGAAATGATGCGAAATGCCAAATTTTAAAGTTTTAAATAGGAGATTAAGGCTAAGGGGCCTTAAAAGAAAAAGTTGGTAAAATTTGACACACAAACAGCTTGGAAAAAATGGCTGAAGATGCCTATGGAAATAGCGCCACATGCAAGGTGTTGGGCACTGAGTTCGAGTCACTTGGGAAGCAAATAAATAAGTTTTATTTTTGCTTCTAGACACACCAAGGTGGACAGCACAAGCATTCTAGAAAGGAGTGTTTTATTTGCATAAATATGTGAATAATAAGAGATAAATAAAGGAGTTTTATTCACATAAATATGTGGATAATAAGAGATAAATAAAGGAGTTTTATTCACATAAATATGTGAATAATAAGAGATAAATAAAGGAGTTTTATTCACATAAATATGTGAATAATAAGAGATAAATAAAGGAGTTTTATTCACATAAATATGTGAATAATAAGAGATAAATAAAGGAGTTTTATTCACATAAATATGTGAATAATAGGAGATAAATAAAGGATTATTTTCTAAGGAGATAATTGAGGAGATAATTGATGGATTAAAGGCTTTTATCTTTTAAATAAAAGGGATAATATTATCAAAAAGAGGAGTGGTGGCCAAGTAAAGGACTCCTAGGCTGATAACTTTGGCTATAAAAGGAGGGCAGGAGGGCTACTCATTCACTTTTGCTTCCTCTTTGCCGAAATTTTCCTAGCTCTCTCCCCCTCTCTGCCGAATTTTTCTTCAAGCAAAATCCATCTTTTCTTCTTCTATTTTCTTCTCTGTTTCTACTGTCAAAGCCAAATCTTTGTTGATTCTAAGTAAAGGAGCAATCAACTACAACATCAAAAGGGTTTCTTCAATCTATCGAATACAAGGATCAAGGATCTAAGGTAAGATAAATTTATTTGATTAAAGGTTATGATGTATATGTTAGATTAGATCTAACATGAAGATTTAAACAGACATATAGGGCAAGGAATCCTCTTGATTTGGAATTTGTATGGTAAGTGATATTCGGCCAAGGCTTAATTTTGGTATTTGGAATTATTTTGCATTATTTCAAAAGCGAAAACTCACATGATTACATGAATTAGTGTTAGCCGATTTCAAGAAAAGAAATACTAGCAAAATCTTGGGACTTGATTTATAATCATCCAATTCGGCAACAAGGTAATCGATACAAATCCTAGTAGGATTTGGTTTTAAAATCAAAAAGGGGTTATTTATGTGTTTTAATAATGGCCGAATATAGGAGTGAAAGATCTAGATCGGTAGATCGCTCTTGGGATTTCAAGGAATCTATTAATCAAAAAGGTGTGTACCCTTACTAACCCTCAATATGATGGCAATAATTATTTTGAATATGAAAATGCATAAGATTATGAATGTGGCTAAGTGCTACTAATGTGGTAAAAAGTACTCGAAGCACGTTTCCTACTGATAGGATTATGAATATGTTATATCTTTAACATGTGAATATGTATTATGAATGAGAAATAAGATATGTATAAATATTTGGGGCATTTGGGATATATGTGGAGGAAGAAAGTGAAGGTGATGACTACGGTCTCACCAACGAAGGTGTTGGCTTCGGCCTCACCAACGAAATATGGTGGCTACGGCCCCATTGCGTGGATATTGTAACCGGTTACATTATTCGAATATAGTGTCTAATGACACAACGTAAGTGGGCGATGAGCACGCCGTCGCAAATGATCGCGCGCCGATGGTGTGTAGCGGATGGAGGGTTGACTTAGTAGTCCCCACGGTGTGCAGGTTGGTACGGGTGGTGTGTAGCGGATGGACAATTAGGCTTGGGTTTGGGTTGCATCATTTGATATGAATATGAATATGAATATGAATATGAATATGAATATGAATATGAATGCCTGAATTGTTGACTGTTAGTTTGTGTACACATTGAGTCTGTTGACTCACCCCTTTGTGGGACTTTTTTTTTTTAGGTGATAAACAGTGATGGACCGGGACGGCAGAACTTATGGTGACCATGCCCTAATTGAAGATTTTATGGAGTATTTAAATTTTACATTTGGAAATTATTTGATGTAATAAGGCCTTAAGGCCCAAATGGATGTTCTTTATTTTTGCTTACTTTTAATTGTTATGTTATGAACTATTTTGATTAAAGTCTAAGTAAAATTATTTACTTAAAAATAAACCCTAAAATTATTTTGTCACCCTAAATTAAATGTTTTCTAAATTAAATAAATGGGTTTCCAACCTAAGCCCAACCCAAAACCAATATCTTTCTAAAAATTCACAAAAATTTTCTAAGTAACAAAAGAATTTGAAGCCGATTTTCTTAAGGAACATACTGAGATCCAGGTTTGGGCTCGTGGGCCGGGTGTGGGGTGTTTCAGGGGTAAATCCAATTTTTTTTACGGGACTAGAACTGAATTATAAAATTTGAAATATCAAAATATAAACTTGTCATATTAATTTATAATTTCATGATTTATGAAGTGATTGAATTACAAATTTTCCTTGTTGGGACCAAGTCCTTTATCTGCCCTTTTGGATTCGCACCTCTGTGTGAGAATTGTGCCTGATAAGATTAAAGATTCGCATATGATAATTACTCATGATGAGATTTGGACTTGAGTAATTAAAGACTTGAAACTTCTACTTTTGCTAATAATTGCCATGCATGGATATAAATTAAACCCATTAGCCATTAGAGGATTAAATCAAAACAAGTTGAAAATTGAAGGGCTAGCGTTTTGCAATATTGCCAAAATCTTAAGTAAATTATTATCTTGCTTTTTGCTACGGAATTATCAAGCGAAAATAATGATTCAGGATCTCTTTGGATTTCATTTAACCACATTTTAGTGGGATTTATAAAATTTTTGGTGTAATTGCATCACAGGATAGTGTTTGACTTTCAATTTCACCATCTTTTTTTAATCTATTTGACAATATAATAAATTTATATGTAATTTTTTAATAATATTATTATATGGGTACAAACATATAAATTTCTAAGTCAACTAATTGAGAATAAATAATTACTTCAATAATAAACACAAAAACAAAAATATTATACATATGATTATTTATTAAGAAAATTATAACTTAAAATTATTTTATATAATAATTATCTTTATATAAAATATATAAAATAATGTACTTATATTTTAGTAATTATAATAATTTGTTAAATTTTTGGAATATGTTATAAGTTTATTTATATACAAATATTACTCTAATGTCTTTAATGGTCAATTTCTCTTTTCATTATAATGCACCTCACAGTCACAAGTAAATGAATCCAAACACATTTCCCATCGTTGATTTTAATTTAACTGCTCAACTAAACAAAAATTTAATATTGATCGAGTTTTCAAATAAAGTTAATTTGAGTGAATCGAAATACTCAAAAAATTAAAAATAAAAAAATTTAAAATTTAAGTCATTTTACTTTTCTCGTTTAAAATTCTAGATTAATTATTAAAATTATAAGTAATTTCTATTAACATTTGGAAATTTAGAAATTTGAAATTTTTATTAGGCTGATATCATATGATATGACATATGATTATTAACAAAAAAAATAAAAATATTAATTTGAGAAATTTTGACAGATGCTACCAACGAAGATAATAATTGGTAAAGTAAGAGAATTGAATTTTTAAGTTTTAAAATACATGGACCAAATCTCAATTCTATGCAAGTATAGAGGTTAATAACATATTTTAACCTTTTATTTATTATATTAAATTAATAGTAATTCAACTCAAGAGTCACCCATAAACAATTTGAGAGATAGAGTTTAATTTTAGGAGTGAATCAAACATATTAATTTAGTGAATAAAATAATAAAGAAAAGAAAATTTCAAATCTTAAAATTAAAAAAAAGTATGATTATAAAAATATCGATGTCTTTTACCATTTCAAAATTAAAAATATTTTAAAAAATACTATCCATATTATTTTTTTAACTATTCATATATATTTTTTGTTTTAATTCTCAAGCAAGTTTGCCATTTCTAAAATCTATAATGGAGAATAAGGGGAGGGGGAAAGAGAGAAACATATAATGTCAATTTGTGGGTTTGGTCCTTTAATTGTACTCAAGTTTGAGATTTAGTCCTTATGATTTAATTTGACATAATTTGTTAATGTAGTTTTATACATTAGCAATTTCAATGAAAATGTTGAAGTAGATTTTTCCTTAAATTTATCATTCTAGCAAAAAAATAAATAAATAAAGAAGAAGTTTTGTGTTTGATTAATTATAAGGTAATTAAGCCATGACATAGTTAGAAGGGGGTATTTTAAGAAAAGATACACACCACTATTTTAAGCAGAATAGTTAAAAGTGTTAGCTATTTGAAGTAATTAATAATATTATAAAATAGAGAGAACAAATTATGTCAAAAAAAAAAAATAAAGTATAGGGGTTTAATCCTAAATTTGAGCATAATAGAGAGACCAACATTATAATTTGACCAAGAAAAAAGAAAAAAAAAGATAGGAAAATAAATAAAGAGAAGAAATTTTGTATTTGTATTTTTATTTTTTGGGATAAATCTCAAAACTATATATAAACTTTGATTAAATATACAATGTTATACATGAAATTTTGATTTGATTCCATTTTCGCAAATCATTAAAACAATTATTGATATAGCATCAATTTATATTTACATATTGCATACACAAATAATTATAATTATCTAATATGAAAAGAAATTTGACGTATTTATTTCTTTAAATGTGTATAGTTGAATCACAATAACAAATTCATGTATACATTTGAACCATAATCAAAGTTTCATGTGTATAATTACACCAAATTAAAATTCATGGTATCAAATTGTACATTAAATCAAAGTTTCATGGGCTATTTTAAGATTTATCCCTTATTTTTAAGTTTAGAGTATGTAATTATTTTTTATATAAATTATAGACTGATATAAATTTTTAATATTTTATATTTTTACATTAAACAGGCTTTAATGTAAGTTAGTTTATAAATCTATTTAATATTTATAATTAATTTATTAGAGACTAAAATACTTTTAAAGTTAAATAATAATTTATATGAAAAATAACTCACAAATCAAATTAAGTCTTCATACTTTTTTATTTATTATTATCATTAAATATTTTATGTTAATATTTGTGAATTTTAAATTTTGATTAAACTATCCTATGGCATGTGATAGGATTGACGTGAAATAAAAAGAATGTTTTGACAAATTGAAGAAGTAAGAAGTGTAATGATTAAATATCAAATTCTATATAAGTACAGGGACTAATAAGATATTAAACCAATTGTTAATTATTATCAACCATATGAGAGGTAGAAAATTTCGGCCATTTCTCCTCTATTTATAGGGTGACCTTACTGCTCATATATTCATTCAAATCTTAGTTTTTAGATCATTTAAATTATATAAACCTTCAACAATGGGTCCAAGCTTCGACGACGGCACCTCACTCTACAACTTCGTCGTCCGCGACGGAAACGGCGTCAAAGGAATGGTGGATTCCGGCTTAACCGCGGTGCCGGCGGCTTACACGCAACCGCCGAGAGAGCGGATCGACAAGGAAAGCGCGCGAAAACACGAGCAACCGCCGATCGATCTGTCGAGACTAGACGGACCTGAACACGATGAAGTCGCCGTTGAGATCGTTAGAGCTGCCGAGACCCTCGGCTTCTTCCAAGTAATCAACCATGGCGTCCCGGTTGATCTGCTGGAATCGCTGAAAGACACTGCGAATAAGTTCTTCGGCCTGCCACCAGAACAGAAGGCCGTTTATCGGTCGGAAGTTAGTCCGACGCCGCTGGTGAAGTATGGAACGAGCTTCGTGCCTGAGAAAGAGAAAGCTTTGGAGTGGAAAGATTACATCAGTTTGCAGTACGTTAATGATGCAGAAGCTCTTCAACATTGGCCTATTGAGATAAGGTGCGACCAAAAAAGAATTTTTAATTAGTTAATTTATATTTTCATCACTTAATTTTAAAAAGTTATAAAGTGGTCATTAAGTTGCTGAGTATGATTATTTTTTTCATAAAATAACTTTGAACTTCATGAAACTACGAACCAAAATACAAACAACTCTCTTTTTTGATTTCCAACACTGATTGTCAGATTGACTTAAACAAATTTTTTTTGAATAGTTTACTAACCATTCTGTAACATTTCGAAGTTGAGTGACCAAAACTTAAACTTACTAATAGTTTAGTGACATTGGGTGTAGTTTACCCATTAAACACTCAAGGTCATTAAACTGTTACTAAGTTTATGTTCTGGTCACTAAATTTCAAAAAGTTATAAAATAGTTATTTAAAAGTTTTCATTTAGGTCACTGAATTATTCAAAAAAATTTATTTAAGACATTGGACTGTTAAGTTTTTCTTTTAAAAAAAAAAAGTTTAGCTGGTGAGTTCTAAGCGACTATTCAGAGAAGAAAGTTGTTTAAATTTTGGTTTGTAAATTTGTGGTGTTCAAAATTATTTCATAAAAAAAAAAAACTAAACTGTATAAGAGAAGAGAATGAGAGTTTTCGATTGGTGTAGGTGATGCGAACAAGGAAGGCCATGCAACAATGATTTTAACAACTCAGTAATTTAAATAAAAATATTTAAATAGTTTAATGATCGTTTTGTAACTTTTTTAAATTGAATGACTAAAATATAAACTTACTAATAATTTAATGACCTTAATTAGGTGTAATTAACCCAAATTTAAATCTTAAAAATTCAATGAAACGTATAGATTTGAACATGTAAAAATCGGTTGGGGTTGATTCAATTATTATTAATGTTCGATTCAATTTTTTTTAAAAAATAAATTATTACAAATTAGTCATAATTTTTTTAAATAATTCTGAACCGTTTTCACTCTTAAATTAAATACTATCAAAACATTCTTTTAATAGAATTGAGAAATACTTAGATTGCTTTTGTTTTCTAGGGATGTTGCACTTGAGTACTTGAGGACATCAATCAAGATGGTGAGAAAATTGCTTGAAGTTTTGATGGTAAATCTTGGGATGAAATTGGTAGATCCAAAAATTAATGCACTCATTGATAAGAAGATGGTTAATATGAATTTTTATCCAACATGTCCTAATCCGGATCTTACGGTAGGAGTAGGGCGTCATTCTGATATGGGCACTCTTACAGTTTTATTACAAGACGGAATTGGTGGTTTGTATGTGAAAATCGAAGAAGATATGAGATTTGGAAAGAAGGGAGAATGGGTAGAGATCCCTCCTACTCCCGGTGCCTTGGTCATCAACGTTGGAGATATGTTACAGGTACATATCAATCGTTCAATTATATGTTTTTGACTTCTTCTTCTTTTTTATTATTATTAAAACAAGCCTTGATTTTGATAGATTGCTTGAACTAATTGAGCTAAGGTTAAGGATAAATTTGTATCCTTTTAGTATAAAGGAATCTAATGACCTCGTTTTTAGTTTAATTAGTTGGTCTGATCATTTTGGTTTTTACAATTATGATTGTGATTTAAATTTTTAAATATTATCTTTTAAAGGCGATTGCATGAACTAATTGAACTAATATCCAAATCTATTGAATATTATTCCGAGCTCTAAACCTAATTATAATTTAACTAATTTGTTTTTATCTGCAGGTATTAAGCAATAGAAGGTATAAAAGTGCAGAACATAGAGTTCGTACTACAAACACAACATCAAGGGTGTCAATACCAATCTTTACGATTCCAAAATTAACCGAAAAGATTGCACCATTACCTCACCTTGTAGAAAAAGACGGAATTGCTCATTATAGAGAATTTATGTTTGTTGATTACATGAAAAACTTTTTCGGAAATGCTCATGAAGGTAAGAAATCTCTTGATTTTGTAAAAATTGTCGATTCTTCTTGATCGATAGTCAAAAAATTCGATATTCATAAATTACCGATAAGGTGAATTATTCACTCTGAAATCTTGTTTTGTTTCATTTTGTTATTATTATTTACTCTTATGCGAAGCTATATGTACCGCATTATTCTCCAATTTCCATATTTTAAATTCAAAATGTTGTAACATTGAAAATTTACTTATATGAAAGGTTAATTTAATCTTACTTATGACAAGAAAAAAAATTAAGTTAACTTTCCATTTTGTTTAAGAATTTAATCCGAATCATTAATTTTAAATTTCTAAATTCTAACTATCATACCATAAATCATAAAATTAGTTAAAAAAAACCCATAAATCTTACATTACTATTATAATTTGTTAATTTTATTTAATTTTTTGATATTAATTTTATTTAATTAATCAATATTAATTAGATTAAAACATTATTAAGAAAAATTGATCCAATAATAAAAAGTATATAACATTAATTAGAAATTATTTTTAAATTATGAAGTGGCACACGTTCATTGGATGTTTAAAAATTAATTTTTTAATATTATCCTAATATAATTTAAACTCTTTGTTTAGATGGCACCTAATTTTGTGTTTGTGTGTATTTTAATTGAGTAAACTGTATTAAATGTCATTAAACTATTAATAAATTTTGCTCGGTCACTTTATTTCAAAAAGTTACAAAATAATCAATAAATTGTTTGAAAGTTTTCATTTAAGTCACTAAACTGTTAAAATCATTGTTATGACATTCTCTATTCATACTGCATACACCAACCAAAGTTCGCTTCCCTTTCTTTGATATAGTTCACTTTTTTTATGGAACAACTTTAAATGTTACAAATCTACAAATCAAAATCCAAATAACTTTCTTCTTTGATATTTAACTCTGACTGTTAGATCAAACTGATTATCGAATCATTGCTTAAGTTTGTTAGCCAAACTTTAAGAAAACCCTTCACAGCAATATTGTTTGAATTGGATCAGACTAATCGGTCGAACCGAAAATCAAATAAAATAGTAGTTTAGAGAGGGATTTTGAGTAGATTGACCGCGAAATAAGTACCGATCCACCGGGACAATGACTTGTTCTTTGAACAAGACGACGAGCTGTTTGCTTTAATGTCTAGAGAGAAACAAACCCACCATGGATTCATTGATGTTAAACAAGCCTCCGGTTTTACCTCGCAGAGAAGCTTTGGGGTGGTTTTTCAAGATCAAAGAACACTATAGGTTCAATGCTTTTACCATGGTTCTTGGTGTGAATTACTTTGATATGTTCATTTGAAGCTAAAATTTCAGCAAGACAAGCCATGGATGAGTCAATTAGCTGCTGTTGCTTGTTCATCTTTAGCTGCCAAAGTTGAAGAAATCCAAGTGCCACTTCTTTTAGACATCCAACTATCCAAGCATGACACAAAATTTATGCTTCTAAAAGCTTTACCTTGCTAAAAACCAATAGGTCAATAAGTAAGGTAGAAGCTGCAATATAAGCTACTATTTCCACTACCAAATTACACTAAATGACTAAATTTTCAATTCAAACATAATGGAAAGACCAAAACCATTATTTTTCATTCCTCGTGATGAAAGAATAACAGCAAGAGGTTAGTATACTAATGGTGCCGCCGGTTCACCAAATAGCACCCATAAAAAAAATATTATTTTTAAAAGCTTATGTGATTGGGGAGAGGGGTGTCATCGATTGTTCATACGGCATTTTTTTTTATTGTAGTTCCTGCCTAAATTTATAAATATTAATGTCTTTATCCCATTTTAGTATTTATTTAATTATTTTATATTATTTGAGTAAAAAAACCCTATATCTTTATAATTTTTTAAAAATATAAATTTTTATAATTTTTGGGATTAAAATGTAACTTTATCATTACTAATTTAAAATTTTATAAGTTATAAAAGAATTAAATGACAAATTTTCTATTTTAGGGGGCATGCCCCTGCCAGTCCTTAGCTTCGCCATTGTTACCGAGAAACATATTACCCATAAAGAATATTTATGGGCAAAACTAGACTTGATCATGAGCTGAGTAACTCATAGGCTTGTCTGAAAAGTGAGAGGGTTTGGGCAAAAAATGAAGTCCATTTAGATGGACATCGAGTAAGCTTTTTTTGCTCGGGCCTGACTCAGCTCAAATTTGAAAAAAACACTGATGTTGCGTTTCGTTGTTGTTTCCATTATTTTGTTGTCATTTCGCTATTATATTGTTACTATTTTATTATTGTTTTATTGTTAATTTTGCTATTATCTTAGATGTATTTGCTTGTTAAGTTACATCTATTTTAGTATTATTTATAGAGAAACATTTATTTTAATGTTTTTAGTGTATTTGATATATTATATTTGTTTTTATGTAAAAATAATATTATAAAAAAAATTAATACGGGCTAGGACGGGCTTGCGCAAAATTTTAAGCCCATTTTACGGATTGAGACAAGCCTAAAAAATGGACCTAAAATTCTATTGATGCCTAACTCGAACCCCATCCAACCCAACCCATAATCACCTCTAGGTAGAACTAAAAATCTTATGCTAAAAATTAAATTAATGATTCAAATAGCAGTTACTCTTTTGTAGTTTTGATTTGGATTAATGTATCATTGGTACATGAGTTTAGTTTTAATATTCAATTTAGTCTTTGAATTTTTTTAATATTAATTTGATATTTGAATTCAATTTTAATATTCAATTTAGTATTCAGAACAAAAAATATCATGTGATCCCGTAAATGTTTGATGCATTTACTCTAATGAAAAAATATAAGTATTTAAGTAGAATAAAATAAAATTCAGCTAATATATATATAAAAGATATCCAAATACCAAATTGAAAAATTAAACTAAACTAAAGTATGCAAAATTAAAGAACAAAAATAGTAAGCTTAGTCATGTTTTCCCTCAACGATGTGATGACCGGTGACACACCTTAAAGAAGGGAAATATTATAGAACAGTCAAAGATGGTATTTTTAAGCACAACAATGGAAGTCCAAAGCCTCCTATCTCATAGAAAACTCTACTCGCACTCGGGTTCTCTCTTTTAATGGCACTTCCTTACCACTTCTTCTATTATAAATACACTCATATTCTCCTTTGAGTTCCTCTATTTGAGAATTTTTTTTCTTCTCAAAATATATTTTCTCTTAGGTTCTGTCTCTATCTAGCTTGATTTAGATCCTTACATGCATTGCTCATGTATTAGTTCATAATTTTCTTTTAATTTTTTATATGTTATTGTTTTATTTTTCTGAGATTTGGTTAAAGAATTTCTATATATATGTTTAGATAATTTGATTTGATATGTTATTCATGTGAGATTAATAACGAAATTTTTAATAAAAATAACGAAGGAATTATCACTTATTTATAGGATAAATGTGAGCATAGGAGTATTCTCTAGCCAAGTAGGATTAAAATTAATTTTTTAACATATTAATGTTAATTTTTAATTAAAATAGTGAAGTGAAAAAGTTAATTTTTTAATAATAGTAGTGAAGAAATTGCTACTTATTTATAATGTAAATGTGAGATATGACAATGTTATTTAATTAATGTGAGATTAAAAATAAATTTTTTTATTTATTAAATTATTAGTGTATTTGTAAATTAAAAAAAATCTATTAATGATGTTTACCAAAACTTTCTAGACTAGAAAAATAAAATAAAATGTGGGGTTAAAATTAATTTATAACTTCTTAAATAATATCTAAAAGGATCTATCTTTTTATATTATTAATTTACTTGTAAAACTTTAAAAAAAATCTATTAAAGATGTTTATCAAAATTTTTTAAATTAAAAAAAATAAAAATAAAAAAATAAATAGTAGTTATAGGTTATTTTCGAACAATTAAAATAATATTGTTTTTCTCCATCGTGTAATATATTATTATATAAAAATAATTTTAATATATAAACTTTTTTAAAATAAATTTCAAAAAAAAAAAAAACTTTAGAGCAATTATGAAAATATTGAAGAAACTTACACATATTTATAAGATAAATGTGAGTTATAAAAGTGTTTTCTTATTGATGTGAAATTAAAAATTAGTTGTATAGAGAAATGTTACATGTTGACAAAATAGATATACCACGCGTTAAAAAATTAGACTGTCCACATTAGTTGGGACCCTAAAATCTATAATATATAATATAAAATATATTATATTATATTATATGTAAATATAAATATTATTTAAGTTTTGTCTGGGCACGTTTGGTTCGCTGTAATAGAATAAATGTGTAATGGAATAGAGGTGTAATAGAATAGAGCTGTAATAAGTAATTTAACTGTTTGGTTGAATGGAATGGAATAGAGTTGTAATAGAATTCTTGTGTTTGGTTGAATGGAATGATGTTGTAATAGCATAAGGAAGAAAACTAAAATGACCAGAATACCCTTAACAGAATTTTGTTAAGTAGATGATAATTGTTATTAAATTTTAATAGTATTATTATTAAATATAATTTAATAAAAAAATAAAAATAAAAATTTAATTATATTTTAATATAATTATTATTAAAAATAATTTAATAATATTTAATATATAATTTAATAACATTCTTAATATAATTATTTTATATTAAATTATATTAAAAGATTTTTTATTTTTATATTAAATTATATTAAATGTTTTAAAATGTTTTATGTTCTTCATTTTAAAATAATACAATATTATTTGAATCCATTACTTCTGAAGTTATTCATTATAGTTGACACACAATAAACCCATAGTTAGAGTAATGCATTTGCATGGTTTGTTATGATATTTAAACCTTCAAATCACAACCACTTGCACTGTAATTGCTAGAATATGAGGCCAAGTTTGTGGCATAAAATGTTGTTTCATTACAAAAAATAAAAATAAAAAAAATTCAAATTTAACATTCATTGTGGAATATGCATGATTTCCTTCTGCACTCACGTATGTTGAATACTCAAATATTGAGAAGTAGAGAGTTTGATATCATCCATTTCCTTACTAGTAAACAAAGGTAGAAAACTCCAAATTCAATCAGACAAGCATTTTTATGCCTATCGCCTTACAAAAGTTAAGTGCACCAGAAGCGTGCCTAATCAAATACGCCTCGTCTGAAAGGGTCGAGGTGCTTTTGTTTCATAGCACTAAGGCGCAAGGCATAGGCGTGCCTAGATGCAAAACTTGAGAACACCAATAAATCGAACTATGAAAAAGGCTGAGTAATGCCAAGAAGTGTATTTTTTTCTCATCAAGACATGATAAAAACCTTAAGAACTTGAAATTGAATAAATAACAATCAATGGTTTTAGATCACAAGTCATGGGAAAAAAAAAAAAACAAAAAATACCCGCATCCATTACTATATAAGGAGAGTAACATCTTTTCCTATTATTGGCATTGACTTAATGCTGCTCCCAATAACATAACCATCTGCAATAGGTAAGATATGCGTAGCTCCATCTCCAACATTCGCTAGCACCCCTATACTACAAAAAGTTGTAGGTCAAACGAAATGAACATGATCAATATATAAGGATGATGATGGTTAGCAAGAAAGACAGCACCCAAAATGGTCTAAAGCTAAATAGAAGCTAGAGCGATTCTGTAAACACTACAAGCATGAAGTATTCAACATAACCCACAGCTTACACCCACAAGATTAGCAACAACTATATGCCACCATCATAGTTCTCTCTAAAATTTAAAGACAAAAAACAAATAAACAAATTTAGATGTATTGAAACAGTATAAGGCAGGCACCAGAGATTAATAACTATTGCGAACACTACATGTTTACTGCAATTGCAAATGTATCAGATACTATCGTGGTCGTGAATTTTTCTCAAATTTTCACAGTTTCTTAGAAAACATAATAATTATCATTTTAAGCATACAATTTTATTTTTAATGGAGAATTTAATGCAATAGATTAAGCAAAAAGTTCAACCTTTCTTAAGGAATAGTGATATAATCTATATAACAATTCTTTCTCAATCACTAAATGGATTTAAATCAATTGCTAGTAGTCTGATGAATACCTAATCATCCTAGAACCAATATTCACACTCAAAATTCAACCTTAAAAATTGTAGTTTATAAATATAAAAGATACTAAAAATCATGTGCAATCAAGGACCCTAATTAATTTATCCAACATACTAGTAAACAACTAACATGAAGATATATAATACTAGAAAACAGAACAATACAGAAACTAGTCATAAACCTAGATGTAGTGTACCCAATAGCTAAAGCAAGAACATGATTCTCAATAATATAAAGCCCTGGAACATTAAACGTCTCAAACATGATTTCACCCATATATTCTCAATTCTTAGGAGTAGAGTAAGTGGACTTTTAGTCAACAAAAAGTAATGATCCTCAAGATCACACTGTAAACAACAAAGTTGAAGCTAAAGGAAAGAGGGAAAGCAGCACGAACCAGAGTCGATAACAATCCATTTTCCCGTCTCTTGCCATTGCACGCTGGGTAATACCATCCTCTTAGCTCTTTTTTGCTTCTGCTTAACCTGTTCCAGCAAAATAAACAAATAATCGCAGTCGGAAACTAGGGAACAAAATAGAAAAAGAAAACCCATGAAACCGCACCTTGTAAATTAGGGCTTGGGCGATGTTCTTGACGTGCCATGGGGACCTACCGGTGGCAATCACCATGAAATCTGCCCAATCGCATTGGTTACCAACCGGAACCACCGCCACGTCGTCTGCTCTCACGTCGCTTAGAACCTTCTCCACCTCTTGCAGGCTCAGCAACTCATTGCTTCTTCTCTCCACAGTGGATGAAGAGAATGTCTGATTTAAACCTGAAAACCCCAGCTTCCACGAGCCATTTGTGAGAGAGGAGGAAGGCAACGCTGTTTCTAAGTAGCCAATTTTTGAAGAGTTAAAAAAACAAATTTCGTTCCTGATAAAATGAAGAAAAGAAACGTAGGAGAAGATGAAGCTGAGGGCAGAAAAGCCTTTGCTTCAGTTTCTAAGTAGCCAAATGTAAGAAGGAAAAATCATAGAGAAGAAAAAAAATTACCTCTGCAATCAAAGGAAAAAAAAGGGAAAGATGAAGCTGAGGGCAGAAAATAGAAAATAGGAAAAAGAAAACCGCAGATGGAATACCTAATCAGTGCTGAAGGCAGGGAATGGCTATTACAGCCAATGGGTGTAATAGGGCCTGAATGGAATCAGGCTGTAATGCCATTACGGCCAACCAAACTAAGGTTAAGGCTTTACTTGAATAAATGATCAAAAGAGTAAGAATGAAAATTTTGTCAATCAAAGGTTAAGAATCGTAACCACTTTTTTACTTGACAGTTCAATTATTAGATGAGAAAATTCCCCTCCTCACTCTTTCCTAACCCATAATTTAAGGCTTTGTGTGTTGGTGTGGTGTAAACTTGTTAATGGTCTGGATCAGTTCTAAAAATGAAAGAATTTGAGTAAAAATATAGATTCGAAAAATAAATTTGGGCAAAAAAATAAAAAAGATTTGTTTAAAAAATGGATTAGGCCTCGGGTAATACCTTTGTTGTCTGAGTTCGTCCCGACTCGAATATGCAAAAAAAAATTTATTATTTTTAACTATTTTTTTACTATTTTCTTTTTTATTATTATTATTTTGCTACAATTTCATTGTTGTGTTGATACTATTTTGTTGTTATTGTTTAGATATTGTATAACTTTTGTTCTATTGTTAATTTTATTACTATTTTAATGTCATTTGCTTGTTAAGCTGCACCAATCTTAGTGTTATTTATGTATACATTTTTTAAATTTATTTTCAATTTATCGGGAAATATTTATTTTAATGTTTTTAGTATTTTTGATGTATTATATACATTTAAAAATATTATAAAATTAATATAGTCGGGTTAGGCCAAGCTAGAATTTTAATATTTTTATCTAAATAAAGTTTAGACAAAATTTTAAACCTATTTTTCAAGTCGAGCAAGACTCGAATCTAACAAACGGGCCTAAAATTTTAATTTAGTCCAGCCCAACTAACAAACACCTCTAGGTGGAATCCGACAGATGGAATGGGTGGAAAAGTCTCCCCACCCCACACTCGAATGACATTTGGCATGGACTCGAATGATAGGTTGGCATGGAGTCAAGAAATTAAATACTGAAAAAGAAAAATAATAAATTACAATAAAACAATAACCAAATTATCTAAACATATATTTAGAAATTGTATAACCAAATTAATTTTTATAATTTATAGAATTTTAAATTATAATGATAAAATTGTACTTTAATCTTCTTAAAAATGATAAAAATAAATTGAGGCTTTTTTAGGAATATGACCTTATAAGTTTAAAAAATTATAAAAATGATCCAACTTCGAGATTAATTATGGGAATGACTTGATTTCTATAGTAGAGGTCAGTGTTGCCACTTTCTCAGACAGCACCACCCTAAACCCCCCTAAAAAATTTTTTTTTTTGGTGCCGCCTAACAAATTGACGGCACTGAATGGAAGCGTGTAGGGGCAAAACGTTCAGGGACATGATAAAGTAATTACCTTTTTTAGATTGGCTGAAAAAAGAGTGTCACATGATAATATATATGGTGGCACCTAATTAAAATTTTAGTCAATTTCCATGTAAAGACTGTCTGTTTTGAAATTAAATTTAAATAGCCGTTAAAAGATATAAGAATAACAAAAATAAACCCTTCACATTTTTAAATTTTTTTAAAACAATAAACGTAAAAAACTATATAAAATTCTTATTTAAATTACCCAATATGCCCCTAAAAAATTTCCTCAAGTTTATCTAAAGGTAAAAAACTTGAGGGAATTTTTTAGGGGCATATTGGGTAATTTAAATAAGAATTTTATATAGTTTTTTAAGTTTATTGTTTAAAAAAAATTTTAAAAATACAAAGGGTTTATTTTTGTTATTCTTATATCTTTAAAGAGCTAATTAAATTTAATTTCAAAATGGAACAGACCTAGCATGAAAATAGACTAAAAAGCTTAATTAGGTGTAGCCATACTCTCATCACACTTTTTTTTTTCTGTCAATCTAAAAAGGGTAATTATTTCATTATGTCCCTGAATACTTTGCCCTTGCAGGTTTTAGTCTGATGCCGCCAATTTGTTAAACGACACCCAATTTTTTTTTGGATTTTTAGGATGGTGCCGCCTGGGAAAGTGGCGGCACCCAACTCTACTATAGAAATCAAGTCATTCCCATAATTAATCTTGAAATTGAGTCATTTTCATAATTTTTAAATTTATAAGATCAAATTCTTAAAAAAGCCAAAACTTGTAAGGCCATTTTCATAAATTTTTTAAACCTAGTCTGGCCATGATCAACTCCAGGTAGAACTAAAAGTCCTATGCTAAAAATCAAATTGAGGATTCAAATAGCAATAACTATTTCATAGTTTTGATTTGAATTAATGTATCATTCGATAAATGAGTTTGATTTTAATATTTAATTTAGTATATAAACTTTTTAAATTTTAATTTGATACTTGATACATTTACTCTAATGAAAAAACATAAATATTTAACTGGGATAAAAATATTAAAGTAAAAAAATTTCAAATATCAAATTAAAAATTTCAACTAAACTCAATTATGACAAAATAACTTAAAAGTTTAAAGAACAGCAACAGTAAGCTCAGCCATGCTTTCCCCAGCTATGTGGGGCGACTCACCTTAAAGAAAGGAAAGATTATAGAACAGTCAAAAATGATATTTTTAGGCACAACAATCAAAACCTAAAGCCCAAGGTGGAATTTTGAAATTAAGAAATCCTATTTTATAGAGAATTCTACTCACACTTGGTTTCTCTCTTCCAATTGCACTTCATTAGCATATCTTCTATTATAAATAGACTCATATTCTTCTTTGAGTTTCTCTCTATTGTTTGAGTTTCTCAAAATCTATTTTCTCTTAGGTTTGCTCTCTATCTGGCTTAATTTAGATCCTTAAATGTATTGGATCATAATTTCATTTTAATTTTTTATATGTTATTATTTTATTTTTCTGGATTTGGTCACAAAATTTATATGTATATATATGTTCAGATAATTTGATTTGACATCTCATCCTTTTTGTTGCATGTATTTTTTTTTTTTTTTTTTTTTTTTGTATTATACTTGTTTTGATGTCACTGTGTATGAATTTTATTTGGGAGATATAAGAATTGTGTTTGTTTGGATTTTTTATAGGTTTTTAATAGTTCGGGGCATTTTAAAGATTATTCAAGATGGTGAGTATGTTCTTAATTTTGTTGAATTTGTTTTTATTAAAATATATTTTTGCTGTGATTTTTTTTAATGATTTGTGTTATGTTGGATGATTACAGGTGAAGTTTACAGCTGAGGAGCTCCGTTCTATTATGGACCGGAAACACAACATCCGTAATATGTCTGTTATTGCCCATGTCGATCACGGTATGCCCTTTGTTCGTGCTTTGTTATCGATGAACCATAATGTCAAAAAGTTGAGTTTTTTTAATATATTTGTAATTGATGATGGTGTTTATGTCAATTTAATGATTGGTAGTAGTAGTATGAATGATTAACCTACGTCGATTTTTTACTCTGAAAGCACTTTGTGACTTGATGATTTTGTTGGCATTGGTTCTGATTTAGTTTTTCGATATGCAGGGAAATCGACTCTTACTGATTCTCTTGTCGCTGCTGCTGGTATCATTGCGCAAGAAGTTGCTGGTGATGTACGTATGACAGATACTCGTGCCGATGAGGCAGAGCGTGGTATCACAATTAAGTCTACCGGTATCTCCTTGTATTATGAAATGGCTGATGAATCTGTGAAGAGTTTCAAAGGAGATAGGCAAGGGAATGAGTACCTCATTAATCTTATTGATTCTCCCGGGCATGTTGACTTCTCATCGGAGGTTACAGCTGCTCTTCGTATTACTGATGGTGCCCTTGTGGTTGTTGACTGTATTGAAGGTGTCTGTGTGCAGACCGAGACTGTTCTCCGTCAGGCTCTTGGAGAAAGGATCAGGCCCGTCTTGACTGTTAACAAGATGGACCGATGTTTCCTTGAGCTCCAGGTTGATGGAGAGGAGGCTTACCAGACATTCCAGAGAGTGATCGAAAACGCTAATGTCATCATGGCCACGTATGAGGATCCTCTTCTGGGTGATGTTCAAGTCTACCCCGAGAAGGGAACAGTTGCGTTCTCTGCCGGCTTGCATGGTTGGGCATTTACCCTGACCAACTTTGCTAAAATGTATGCCTCGAAGTTTGGAGTCGATGAGTCAAAAATGATGGAAAGACTTTGGGGTGAGAACTACTTTGATCCGGCTTCCAAGAAGTGGACTACAAAGAGCACCGGCACTGCCAGCTGCAAGCGTGGATTTGTTCAATTCTGTTATGAACCCATCAAGCAGATTATAAACACTTGTATGAATGACCAGAAAGATAAGCTCTGGCCAATGTTGCAAAAGCTCGGTGTCACCATGAAGTCTGATGAGAAGGATTTGATGGGAAAGGCCCTAATGAAGCGTGTAATGCAGACTTGGCTTCCTGCAAGCAGTGCTCTCCTCGAAATGATGATCTTTCACTTGCCTTCTCCTACTAAGGCTCAGAAGTACCGTGTTGAGAACTTGTATGAGGGTCCTCTCGATGATATTTATGCTAACGCCATCAGGAACTGTGATCCTGAGGGTCCCCTTATGCTCTATGTTTCAAAGATGATTCCTGCTTCTGATAAGGGTAGATTCTTTGCTTTCGGACGTGTATTTTCCGGCAAAGTTGCAACTGGTATGAAGGTCAGAATCATGGGCCCAAACTATGTTCCGGGTGAGAAGAAAGACTTATACGTTAAGAGTATACAGAGAACTGTTATTTGGATGGGAAAGAAGCAGGAAACCGTTGAGGATGTGCCTTGCGGTAACACAGTTGCTATGGTCGGCTTGGATCAATTTATCACGAAGAACGCAACTTTAACTAATGAGAAGGAAGTTGAAGCCCACCCCATTCGTGCCATGAAGTTCTCTGTCTCACCTGTTGTCCGCGTTGCTGTTCAGTGTAAGGTTGCATCCGATCTTCCCAAACTTGTTGAAGGGTTGAAGCGTTTAGCTAAGTCTGATCCTATGGTGGTTTGTACTATCGAAGAGTCAGGAGAGCACATTGTTGCAGGCGCTGGTGAGCTCCACCTCGAGATCTGTCTCAAGGATTTACAAGAAGATTTTATGGGTGGCGCTGAGATTGTTAAATCGGACCCTGTTGTGTCTTTTCGTGAGACTGTCCTTGAGAGATCTTGTAGGACTGTGATGAGCAAGTCTCCTAACAAGCACAACCGACTCTACATGGAAGCTCGACCCCTGGAGGAAGGTCTTGCTGAGGCCATTGATGACGGGCGTATCGGTCCAAGAGATGACCCCAAGGTTCGTTCCAAGATCTTGGCTGAGGAGTTTGGTTGGGACAAAGATCTTGCTAAGAAGATTTGGTGTTTTGGCCCCGAGACCACTGGTCCAAACATGGTTGTCGATATGTGTAAAGGAGTTCAGTACCTTAATGAAATTAAGGATTCTGTTGTCGCTGGGTTCCAGTGGGCAACAAAGGAAGGTGCACTCGCCGAAGAGAACATGAGAGGTATCTGCTTCGAAGTCTGTGACGTGGTTCTCCACGCTGATGCAATCCACAGAGGTGGCGGTCAGATCATTCCAACTGCTCGCCGAGTTTTCTATGCATCTCAGCTTACGGCCAAGCCAAGGCTTCTCGAGCCCGTTTACTTAGTCGAGATCCAAGCTCCTGAGCAAGCACTTGGTGGTATTTACAGTGTTCTTAACCAGAAGCGTGGACACGTGTTCGAGGAAATGCAGAGGCCTGGAACACCACTCTACAACATAAAAGCTTACCTTCCAGTCATCGAGTCATTCGGATTCTCCAGCACACTAAGGGCTGCAACATCAGGACAGGCTTTCCCACAATGTGTGTTCGATCACTGGGATATGATGCCATCGGATCCATTAGAACCCAATTCTCAGGCAGCAACTCATGTTGCGGAGATCCGCAAGAGGAAGGGATTGAAGGAACAAATGACCCCGCTTTCCGAGTACGAAGACAAGCTGTAAGCTAAAGAAACAAATGAAGGGTATGGGGGTGCTTTCTCTCCCATTTGTCAATTTAGTTTTTCCTTTAGATTATGTTTTTCTTTTTTCAATTTTCTTACAATGAATCGGATAATTGTCATGGGATGTTACAATTTTCATGTTTTTTGAATGGTATATCACATAATTCCAATCGACATTGATGGTGTTAAAAGCTATAATTTTTATGTTTTTGTCTTTGGTTTGCTTCTAATTGTAATTTTCTGTGTTGGTGGGTTTGATTTTTAAAATAAATAATTTATTGTGGTTCAATTTTGAAATAAATAAATTTTTGTGGCTCGATAATAAAATATGTTTTGGACTTTTAAAAATAAAAATTAAATAAATTGAAGGTGGCTAAAAATTAAATTACTCAACGGGTAAATGTTGAGTGTTAAATATTTTTAAAATTAAAAGTGATTTAGTATAATTAATAAATATGTAATTAATAAATATTGAGCGATTATTTATGTTATTTTTTACATGAGTAATTATTTTAATTTTGTTATAAGTATTAAAAATTAATGTTGTTAAATATTTTTAAAATTAAGAGTGAATTGATATAAATATCAATTTCAAAAAAAAGTTGTGGTTTGCTAGCTGAGTAGAGTTGATCATGGGATGGAATGTGTCAAGTTTGGGTTAAAAAATTTAGGTTTGCTTTCTAGGTTTGGGCTAGACTTGACCTGACCTAAAAAATGGATCTAGAATTTTATCCAAGTTCAGTTCGGATAAAAATGTTAAAATGCAAGCTCGGCTCGTCTTTCCGCTATTAAACTTTTTTATATTATTTTTTATATAAAATTAAAAATTAAAAATATAACACATCAAATACACTAAAAATATTAAAATAATTTTTCCCAACAAATGAAAAAAATTTAAAAAAATTATGCTTAAATAACACGATGCTACTTAGTAAGCAAATTACTATAAAATAGCAGCAAAATTAATAATAAAACAAAAGTTACACAATATCTAAACAATAACAACAAAATAGTAGCAATATAATAGCGAAATGATAGCAAAACAGTAAAAAACAGGAACGATTGTTTTTTTTTTTACAAATTCTAATTGGGCTTGGATAAAAAAAGTTTACTCGAGGTTCGACCTTTTAGAAAATGAGCCTTACTTTTTGTTTAAGTCATGTTTCGGGCTCAAACCCTTCGATTTTTTGGGCGGGCCTCGTGATCAGGTCTATAGATAGAATGACTATTTTGCAATTTTTATATTTAAGTGATCATTTTATAATTTTTTATAGTTGGGTGGCTACTAATGTAATTTATCCATAAAAATTAAGATATGTATGTCATGTGATCTTATGTATTAAAAAGATAAACCAGGTCGTGTGGGACTTAATTATTCATAATTAAATTTTTATAGTAAAAACTCAAAATATTAAAAAGTTTAAGGTAGCTTCCGTAATTTTCCCTTCCTCTTAAAAATGGCTCACAAACACAGAATTTAAAATGCCAAATAGCAAGCCCACGACTCCATTTTCTGGAAAAATGGAACGCAAAGATAATCAATCTCCTCAAGGTACGCATTTTCTCGCTTTTTATTTGAATTTTTTTTTATTTTCTATACTATTTTTAAGTAAATTTCTTTTATATTTATTTAATTATAGGTGAAATTGCCGGGATTTTGGTTGAATTCTTGGAGGTAGCTATCACTTCAGTCGTTTACCTCAAAGGAATTTATCCTTCCGGTATATTGCTATATGTTCCTTTTATTTCTCGTAGAAATTTAGGGCTTTTATATGAATTTTTTATTCCTTAACCAAATTCAACTTATAAATTTGTGTTAAAATTATAAAAAAGGTTTTTTTGGAGGAAAAATATTTGGTAATTCTTTTGCTGAAGATTAGAGTGAATGGGTATTTAATTAATTAGCAAAAAGTGAAAAATGGTGCAATTGGGATTGTTAGCATTTATCTAAATTTTATGTTATTATGAATTTCCCTATCAAACGCTCAAAGTCGCTGAAATTTGAGTGTGAGTGTTAGATACGAGTATGTCTTGACAGTTTCTGTAAATAGTATTGAACCAACCTTACAAGAGTGTTCTAAAAGTACTCTTGCAAAACCCTGTTATTATTAATTTTTAAGTTAATATTGTGTATTTTATCCATTACTTAGTAGTGTAGGTTTTGTAATTTAGAGTTAAAGGAAATTTTTGGACTTTTATAGATTACAGTGTTTAAATTCGAAACTGAAAGCGTCAATTTCTAATGGTTGAAGCCTTTTACGGTGTTACCTCGTTATATACATATTCGTTGTCTGGGTTTATTTTTATGTTAATTTCATGTCAGTAACTCGGGTTCCATGCTTTGTTGAAGGTGCTTTCGAGAGAAGAAGGTATATGAATGTTGTTGTACAAAGGGCTCGACATCCCCAGCTAAGAGAATATATCCATTCCGCTGTTAAGGGACTTCTTCCTTCCATCCAAAAGGTTGGTTTGATTCATTAGATGTTGTTTGACTAGTGTTTTTTTAGTGTGTTTGGATGTTTATAATGTTTTGTGATGATCTGATCTGATCTGATTTATTTAGATGTGAAAATGTGTGTTCTATGCAGCATATAATGTTCTAGTGTTGTGATGATGATATTCTTTGTAGTGTCCCTCATATAGATCAAAACAAAGAGAGATTTACTACTTTAATAACACAATTGATTCACTAGAAAATCGAACTGACTTGAAAATTTTAGTTCTTATTATCTTTTTGAGAGCCAAAACGAACCCAAAATATTGCTGTTATATGAACCAAACAAACATTAGTCCAAGTGAACTTACGTATTAACTCGATGATTCATAGCTATTCTCCTTCGACTCTACATTTTTCGTGAAGTACTTGTGTCTAATATATATATATATATATATATCTAACATCTGCACTTAATTCCAAGTAAAATAGCTTTATAGCATAGAAAACTAAGGACTAGAAATAATACTTTGAGCTCTGTGATAAAAGTTATTGATCTGGAGATGATTTTCTCCAACTTCGACTTTACATTAGTGAAGGAAGTTTTTTTTATCAATGGCATTGATTATATCCAATTCTTGGAAACCCTCCGTGCAGCTTTAAAAATGGATTCTGATGAAATATAGCTTCAACATAAATACTTGACATGTGAAATGCTCCTCTTTATAAATAGGGTTTGGTGGAGAGAGTCGCAGTTACTTTTTTCAACACAGACAACATTCCCATGGAGAGGTTTATCTTCAAACTAATTGTTAATCAATCTTTTGGCTCAAAAGTGGAAGAAAGCGATCTAGAATTCTCTCTTCGATCATTCTTGATCAAACTTTCGGTTTCCCAACCCCTTACAACAGTTCTTCCCCGTGGTAAGTTTAATTAAGCCTAGTTAATTGGATCTTAACATGTTCATTTCCTGGAAGCAAGAATTGGGCTTCAATGTTACAGTCTTACTACATCATTTGACTATGTTGCGACTTATTAACAGATTGCAGGTGGGAGATCATGGCTTACTTCCGGTCGCTCCCTCAGGTTAGTACGAGCAAGGATGCGGAAATGTGGATCCCAACCGACACAAAACAATGGCAACAACCTCCGTTAATAACACCGATCAAGTCGATGAACAGTGAACCTCTGGGTTTGCAGTTGTACTTGGAACACCCTAGCCCATCTGAACTGGTTTCTGGGTAAACTGGCATTCGTTTTGGAACATTATGTTGTTTATGTTATTACACACTTCAAAAATGTAGTTGGGGTGACCTCAAAACTTTTGGAATGAGGAAGTAGGTAAAAGTACCATGGAGGTCCCTATACTAGGAGTGAGATTATATTTTACTTTTTCTACTCAAAAAATGGACAAATTAGTTCATGCATGTTAAATCAAAGAGCAGATTGATCTTTTTGTTAAAAATTCCTTCCATTTCTACAATTAAAAATTTGTTCATATACATCAACATGAGCTATATGTGGTACATCATATGCCTATGTCTAGTTATTTCATCAATTAAGTTAATTTTTAATAGTATAATGGAAGGAATTTTTAATAGAAATGATTAATTTATTTTTTAATTTAATGTATAGGGGTTAGGTTGTTCATTTTTTGAGTAGAGGGAACAAAATATAATTCAATTTTTAGTACAAGAGTCTCCATAATACTTTTATCAAAGAATTATGGGCTTTAAGAATGGAAATGAGGTGGTCTAACATGTTGTCTTTCAAGAGAGATTGACATTGACATTAGGGCTGTAAATGTAGATAGTGATCTATAATGTACCATTTGATTTACATTAATAATTAGTTTGATTTCAGATATATATATATATATATATATATATATATATATGAAGTTTAGAATTATAACTATAAATAATACATGAATTAACTATATTAAAATCAGGCTACGTTTGGTTCACTGTAATGGAATAGGACTGTAATTGAATAGAACTGTAATAGTATTTTTGTGTTTGGTTGAATAGAATGATGTTGTAATAGTATAAGGAAAAGAACTAAAATGGGGTTTTTTACAAAAATATTACAAAAGAAAAAATAAAATACGAAAATAGGGTGCACTTTTAAAAATTTACGAAAATGGTACAAAGAGGGTGGTCGCGCCTCTGGCAGAGGCGGCACCACCCTCTGACACCCTACTCTGCCACTAAAAAAAAAAAACAGAAATAACAAAAAAACACTGAATCGGAGAAAAAAATCGACATATACAGTGTGGCCTGCGCCATAGGGTAAGGCGCAGGTTGCCCTCTGGCAGAGGCGGCACCCATGGTGCCACTGGCAGAGGCATCACCAGGTTCGGTCCCTCCCTTTTTAAGCTCCAAAATTTTAGCAGCAGCTGAGAAGAAGAAGAAGAAGAAGAAGAAGAAGAAGAAGAAGAAGAAAGAGAAAGGAGGAAAAGAAAGAGTATGTATAAATTTTTTTTTTTTTAATAATGAAAGATATTGTTGTTGTTGTTATATGATATGATATATTATCTATATTGATTTTTATTTTTAGTATTTGTGGTTGTAAGTTTAGTATAAACTATTGTAAATTAGGATTAGGTTAATAATATAATTAGTGAGTTATTATTATTTTTAGTTAGAAACCTCACTAAGTAGTATAGTATATTGTTAGCAACTCTAAAATAAAATATGAAAATATTATTAGTTAATATATTAGTAGTATAATTAAAATAATATATTGTTATTAAAATATTAGTTTCTACTATTAATATTTTAGTTAATATGTTAGTTAGTTAGTATCATATTAGTTAGTTAAAAATCCTAAAAACCCTAAAATAATATATACTTAGTTAGTATATTAACAGTTAGTATATTGTTGTTGTTAGTATGTTTAATATGTTAGTTAAAAACCCTAAAATAATAATAGTATGAGTAATATGTTAGTATATTAATATTTTAGCTAATATGTTAGTTTAGTATATTGTTGTTAGTATGGTAATACGTTATGTTAGTTAAAAACCCTAAAAACACTAAAATCATATATTGACTATATTAGTATATTAATATTTTAGTTACTATATTATATTTTTAGTTAGTATGAGTAAATATTGTTAGTAAGGAGCCGTAAATATTATTTTTGTTATTATTTAGTTTTGATCTGTTCGTAAGTTTGTGTTTATATTAAATAATTTTGTGTTCTAAATTTTTAATATATTTGAAAGTTTTGATATATTTGAAACATTATGACATTATGTTTTTTGTTTAAGAATAGTAAATATTGGTCGGAATTTTTGTAAGCAATTTTGTTTATTTTTTAACAGATTGAATATTAAAGATGGATGATCAGTTTTTCGTATGTGTTTATTTCGATGGAATCATCTTGACAACAACCGTTGGATGCATATTTGAATGTCGGCAACAAATAGCAATGAGATTTAATAGAAATGTCTCGTTGGATGATATGAAGCGAAGGATAAACGAAAAAATTGTTAGACGTTGTGGGAGAACGATCTCAAGAATTTTCTACAAGTTTCCAATTTCGCAGATCCGATCAAATTCACGAAATGGAACTTGTAGGCGGCGAAGACGTTGAGACAATGATCGCTCTTTCTTTGTGGGAATGGGAGTAATGTAAATGCACCGATTCACTTATTTGCCGAGTTTGCGGGTATTGGTATCGAGAGAAATGAAGACAAAGATCGCATATGGTGAAGAACATAGAGCTCAAAGCGAGTGCATAGTGCCTCCAATATCATATGTTGATGCCGATTCGAATATACGTGGGATCGATATCAATCTTAATATTTCACCAGATATTGATGTGGTTGGTGATGATGGACACGACAGTAGTGATCATTGTGAGGAAGAGGTCGATAGTGACAGCGATCCCGATATGGACGATATACCAGATGATATTGACGCTGAAGACGCGAATGGCGATGGAAACATTAGCGCGTCTTCGGTCGGGAACCAGATGGGATGTATTGTGATACACAATAATCCTGGGCCACACATGTCGCTCATAGACCCCGACGCAGCGCGTGTAGCTGAGTTCCCAGAGTACCCTGAAATATATCCTGCTCACCGGCTGACCGTAAATTCCGAGCATGAGTTATTCGTAGGCCAGAGATTCGAAAGTAAAGAAGAGTGCGTATCTGCTATTAAACGGTATAGCATGGATATATCAGCAGATTACAAAGTGGAAGTGTCCAAACCGACAGTTTATATTGGGAAATGTTGGAAGGCAGCGGAAGGCTGCAATTGGCGGGTACGAGCTGCGTTTATTCAAAATTCGCAGATGTGGGAGATATGAAAATTTGTTGGACCGCATACATGCAGATCAACACGTCTGACAGAAGATCATAAAAAACTTGATTCGAAGACCATCTGTACGTGTATCCTTCCAATGGTGAAGGACATGCCAACCATTAGAGTTTCGGTACTGATTGCTGAAATACAAGCACGATTTCAGTATCGAGTATCGTATTGAAAAGCGTGGATAGCTAAACAGATGGCAATGGAACAGCTGTATGGAGATTACGACTCATCGTATAACGAGCTGCAGGGATGGATAGCTGCTATGAGAGAGTACGTACCGGGAATTGTGATTGAGTTGCAGACACGGCCTTATTACGGCCCAGATGACCAATTACAGCCGGGGAAAAGAATTTTTCATCGGATGTTCTGGACGTTTGATCAATGTGTGCGGGCATTTCCACATTGCAAGCCGTTTGTCCAGGTTGATGGGACATGGCTATACGGAAAATATACACAGATCCTACTTATTGCGGTTGCTCAAAGGCGGCAATAGAGGCGTGCTCCCAATAGCGTTTGCCATAGTAGTTAAGGAGAATATGGAATCCTGGGAATTTTTCCTTACCAACCTGCGGAGGTATGTTATAAGCAACGATAATATTTGTATCATTTCCGATAGAGGGAAAGGATTAATTGCCGCAATTAGGCGTTCCGGTGTGCCATGGAGATCTATTTACTGCATCCGTCATATTGCGGCTAACTTCCTTCGAGACTATAAGAATGCAGAGTGGAAGAGACAAGTGGTGAAAATTGGTAAACGATAGCCTTAAATTTTTTCAATCATTCAAGTTTAATGTTTTTATGTTATATATTGACCGTAACTTATCTTTTATTAAAATGTATACAGCGTACGAGTTGGAGCCACATATTTTTAACCAAAGAATGACTCGACTTGAGAGTCAAATGGAAGGTCAAACGAACAAATCTTTTCGAGCGTGGTTAGGCAACATAGAGCCGTGGCAATGGGCTCAAAGTTTTGATGAGGGCTTTCGTTATGGTCAAATGACCACAAACTTGGTGGAGGGGTCAACATGTTTGTGTTCTTTGAAAACACGACATCTTCCAATTTCATCTCATCTTCTGGCTACATTCTATAGGTTGGCCACGTTGATGCCAAGAATGGGTGAACAACAAGTCAACCAGATGGATGCCGGACACGTGTTTGTGGAAGATGTCAGGAATGCATTGATTGCAAACCGTCGGATTGCGAGGTCGATGACTGTAGAAATATATTCACGACGTATGGAAACTTTTCGAGTTGCGGAGTCCATCGGTCGTCGACTCGGTTTGCCACCTAGGTCGTATGGAGTCGATCTTCGGAACAAACAGTGCGAATGCAGGAAGTTCCAAACACTTCATTATCCGTGCGCACATGTCGTGGCAGCGTGTGCTAAAGCGAACCTTAATGTTGAACAATTTGTGAATGAAGTGTACATTTGGGAGCGTGCGTTGCGTGTGCGGGAAAATGAGTTCCCTGTCTGCCCGACATATCTACATGGGAGGTGCCTCGGGACGACTTTTTGAGCTTGTCACGATGTGAGCGCACGCGAGAATCAGAGAGGTCGTCCGCAATCGTCGTAATCCGTAATGAAATGGACATTAGGAGAAATCCGACGATAAGCGCGCCATGGAATATGCGAGTTAGGTGGTCATAATCGAAGTAAATGCCCTTGTGAAACTATCATGTTGGCCAATCGTCAATCAGGAGTGCGAATTGACATTATTGATTAACATGTTTTGTATTGATTTTTGTGTTTTTGAATAACTAGGGCTAAATTGCAAAAAAAAAAATCACTATACCATATATTTATTTTAGGTGTGTTATAAATCAAAATGACATGCTTATCATTTATTACCATATCCTTAACCTCATTTGCATATTCACTTTACTTATCAACCAAAACAATCCAAAACATATCTACATATTTTCGCATGGCTACTAATAACATATATATACATGAACATGAATCAAACTTGAACATTTCATCGCATGGACAAATATTGTTACGAAATTTTAAAGCTCTAAAAAATAAGGTACAAATATTGTCGCATGGACAAATAAGGTACAAACATTATAATATTTACAAATACAAATCAGCGGAAAATCAAAACCGCAAGAAACACCTAAAATTGATGGTTCGATGGTGTGGTCTAGGTGTATACTTCACGTGGTGGTCGGCGATCACGTCAGAGGTGCCGCGACGACCAACATCCTCTTCGATCTCGGTGGGGGTCGGTGGGGTGTACTAAACATGACCGAAAAATCACGTGGCTCGAGCGGCATAGATGAACTCGAGCGAATGAGTGTCCTGATGCAATTGATATGACCCAGGAGGCCTAATGTTATGCGAGTGGATCTGAGCCGGAAGTCTTTATCTTGGGGTGTGTACGATCCAAATATATCCATCCCGTACTGGTATCCACCTCCTGATGAGCCCGAGAAGTAGTCATAGCCCGGCACATCCGGATGATACGAATGTGCATCCGAATGCGAATGTGATTGCTCAGGCTGCGGCTCTGGCTCCTGCTCTAGTTCTGGCTCGGGATCAAGATCTCCAGATGCCTCAGCCTCCATATCAACCGTTGCCTCGTACGCCCCAGCTAGCTGCATGTGTTGGGGGACTACAGTCGACTGTCCCCCGAGTATATATGGCTTCCCCATACTAGTGTACCATTGCATGTACTCTAATGAAGGTTGACAATCAGAAGTCATATCCATCTGGGGTATACGAGACATGCGGTCATTCCACACCGCAATAAATTGCCTGTGTATAACCCCCCAATCCAAGCTTTGTTTCCCTCTCTTAGTTTTACCATGAACCTCTCCCACCTGGCATGGCAGATCGGGGATATATTGGACGCAACCAAATTGCCGCAACACTCGGTCCGCGTGATACCACTCGACAACATGAAAACACAAAATTGGTGCATTTGTGCACCACACATGTACTGAGTGAATATAACTAGACAGGGTATAACGGTATTTGCAATTTGCGGTCGGCGATATGGCATCCATATAACCGCATCACGATTAATAACATTGTCAAAATTTAACACGTGTGCGTAAGATATACAAACTAACAAATAACCAATATTGGAATCACTTACCCCTTCCCCGGCATGTTGCTCAATCATAAGCCGGTATATCGGGACAGTGTACGACCTCCCGATACCCGGATAATTACTCCACCTACAAAAATAAATTTCAAGTCAAATATAATCAATATAAATAAATTGTCAATTAATAACAAGTTATATTTTATCACTGTTTACTAACGGATATACATATGGTTGGTGGGTTCACGATGCCAAGAATGGCATCCGATCTGAGCTCATGATCGTGAATGCAGCGGCGTAAGGCATCCGCCTATGTCTCACGATCGTTGGGTGCGTCGTCCGACAAAGCTCACGGTACAACATCGCAAAGCACAATGTGAGCCCGGCTATCTATACGAGCGAGCATGGCGAAATCAGCCAATAAGGCGAGTGCGAATATGAACCGTATTGTTATTTGCATTGGGCATCGATGACACCCCTATGATGTGCATAATATACGCCGAGCGGCGGCGACATCAACTCATTTGCGATGGCATCGGCTAATAATCGTCCGCGTGCCGCTCTCGACCATGTAAACTTCAAGCGTAAAATATTTTCCGTCATCGCCGTACGGGTGCCCTAGTAGGCTCTGACATAGTGTGAATGGGTCAGCTATCGCACTGACGCCCGTAACGGGACTCCCGTCAATTGGGAGCCCAAGCTGCAGTGCAACATCCTCTAGCGTGACTGTGCACTCTCCACATGGGAAATGAAAAGTGTGGGTTTCTGGGCGCCACCGCTCGACTAGTGCGGATATTAAATCATACCGCAACTCAAACGTCTGTATCAGTGCTACTGACCCAAATCCACTTGCTCAATGTAACCGGTATCAATCGTTCATCGGGGGATTTCTTAAACTATTCACACGGCCCCTTACTACACGGTACGAGTCCTGAAAGTGTTAAATCAGACAAAAATTATTATTATACCATAAATTATTATGTACCTATTTTGTTAATATATAACGCGATTAATAAATAACAATACATTACCAAATTATTAGCTGCGGCAGATATGTGTGGATCTGAACTAATCAATCGAGCCATTTCCCTCTCAGATAACCTACAATAAAATTTAATTTTACATTAAAGTACAAAAAATTAACATGCCAACAAAATAATATAACAAAAAATAATATAATAATTTTTAATAACAACAGCTAAAATAATATTTCTTTAACTACCATTGTTTTTTACTTATTATTACTACTACCAATATACTAAAATAATAATTACTGTTCTATTATTTTTTAACTTCATAATATTACAATCTAACCAACAAAATTATTATTTTAAGTTTTTTAACCAACTATCTATACTATTTATATAACTAACAATATAATTAATATTGGAACTTTTTAGTAATACACAATATACATACCAACTAACCAACTAACTGAGTTCATTTATTATTTTAATGTATTTAACTAACTAATTTATTATTTTAGGGTATAGTTACTACCTATAATAATAAACAATTTATTATTTTAGGGTTTAACTAACTAACTATAACACACAGTTAATATTTAAACTTTTTAGTAAATAATCATAATAATAACCAACAATTATGAGCGTTTTTAACTAAGTATAGTAATAATAAATAACAACTACTGTAACACCCCCTACCCGTATTCATTATTGGAATAGGGAACGAGGCATTACCGGAGCTTACAATATTTATTTATTTATTTTTATTTTTTTTTTATTCAATATAACTCCTTTATAAACAATCTAGTCTTCCCTGCAAAATTTTTTTTTAAACCGAGACTAATTCATATCAACCAATCCAATCAACATACCTTCAAAATAGATCCATGCAAATTTATAAGATAACCTCATTACATACTGAAACTAGAAATTTGTTAGCCATACCAATGGCTGACCTTACATTCATTTCATATTAACCTCTACTTTATTAGCTTATACATGCCGTTGATTTCCAAAATAAAGTTTCTTTATATACCGAAATCTTGGGGTTGATAGTGTGATGTGTCTCCCACCGAATCCGACCTCCGAGCTCTTAATACTACAAAATAGAGAAAAGGAAACAGAGTAAGCACTTTGTGCTTAGTAAGCCCATGTAACAAGAATTATACTTACCTAACATTTTCAATATAATGTAATAACCATTTATATATCCATTCAATGCATTATTACCTTAACATTTACAAACTCAACATTCAAGTCAGTCCAATAATTTTCATATATCAATAATATATACTATCATTGATGAGCTCATCAATACCATAATTTCCATATTTTTTTATATTTATCCCATTGAATTACTCGGAATTTCGATGGATTTTCAGAGGTACACTTTAGTGTACAAATTCGGTCCGTCAATTCATATTCATGTGCGCACATTTTCATTTGAGAGAGCACACTCGCGAACCTCATCTTTACTGGTGGGATTACGGTCGAGCTAAATCCTGCAACGACAATTACTCTAATGAGCTTGGATCCGAATTACCAGTCAGGCTAAATTGGACCTAATTCGGATTACCCGTCCGGGCTAAATCCATTTTCCACATATTCTTTGGGAGGGCTATATCGAGGATAGGATCACCCGTCCGGGCTAGATCCTTTTTACCGTCAATTCCTTTTCAGAGATCCATCGAATTTTCCTTTCATTCAACCGGGATTTCTTTCCCTTTTTATCAAATATACCAATGTTTCATCAAATTTCATACAATGGACATTCAAATCATATTCATATCAATAACATACATTTCAAGCATTTAAGAATATAATTCAAGTTACGAACTTACCTCGATTCTAGTTTGTATACAAAATCTACTAGTCCGGAACTTTTTCCTTTCCTCGATTTAGCTTTGTGTTTGAGTTTTCCGGATCTAAATGAATAAATTTAATTATCAATTCAATACATTTCATGTTCACATGTAGCATTCATTATAATTCTATTACTATTTATAGTTCATTCAAAGCTGTCTACTTGAGTCATAGTCACTAAATTATTTATTTTTCGAGCTACAGAACTCCAAATGAAGAACCGTTAATTTTCCTTGAAACTAGACTCACATATCTTCACACCATAAAATTTTCATAATTTTTGGCTTAGCCAATTAGTACAGTTTATTCGTTAAATTTTCCCCTGTTTCATTGTTTGACAGTTCTGCTATCTCTTCACAAAATCTCAGATATCTCACTGTACAGAATAAAAATAATGTTTTCATTTGTACCATAAAAAAATAGACTCACTAAGGATTCTAAGAATATAAACCACTCCCCATAATTATTTTTATTCAATTTTTATGATTTTTCAAAGTCAGAACAGGGGAACCTGAATTCATTCTGACCTTGTCTCACAAAACCTATTATATCTCATGATTTACAATTCTATTGCTTACAACGTTTCTTCCATAAGAAACTAGACTCAATAAGATTTAATTTAATATTTTTTCCATCTTCTAATTCAACTTCTACAATTTATGGTGATTTTTCAAAGTTAGACTACTGCTGCTGTCAAAAACTGTTTTAGTGCAAGCTGGTTATTACCATTTTTCCCTAAACTTTCAATGAATGATAATTTCGTCCCTGCTCAATTAACCTCTCAATTGAGCTTATTTTTCTCAATTAACACTTTATTATATCACTTTAAACTACTTTATAACCTTTGGAAATCATAATTTCAGTAATAGACTTTAATTCCAAACACTTTCATAATTAGGTCCCAAAAATCAATTTCTATTGAAATTACCTAATAAAATCATCTCTTAAACGAATTAAGGCTTAAATTTCATGCTATTTCATCATAAACGTACATAAACCAACCATGGTGGCTTTCAATTTCATCCATGAAATCAAAGACTAATGAATTTAATGATAGGACCTAGTTGTAAAAGTCTTTAAAAACACAAAATTACAAGAAATAGGCAAGGATTCACTTACTTGGTGCAAAAATTATGATATACCAGCTTAGATACCCCTCCTATGGCGTTTTTTGCTGATGAGAGTGAAGAAAAATGAAGAGATTTCTAGATATCCCTATTTAGTCCTAGTTTTATTTAGCAAATTTTGTTATTTTCCCATTTTACCCTTATTTCTCCTTATTTTCTTGCTGATTTCATACCTTTGCCGTCCAGCCCAATTAGACCTTGGGTCTATTTTCCTTTAAGCCCTCTTTATTTTATCATTTAAACTATTTAATCATTTTTCATAATTTTGTATTTGTTACAATTTAGTCCTTTTCATTTAATTACATACTCAAACGTTAAAATTTTCTAACCAAATTTTAATACCACATTACTAACATTTTATAAATATTTATAAAAATATTTCCTACTCAATTTTATGAGATCAAGGTCTCGATACCTTGTTTTTACCCAATTCCTTCAATAATTCCTTTTTCTAACTAACCACTAAATCGGTAAAATTTTTCTATCGATATTTTAATACGATTTTCCTATCATATAAATATTCATGCAAAAATATTAAAATAAATTTCTCTTTAAATCGGATTTATGGTTACGAAACCATTGTTCCGATAACCTTGAGTTTAGGCCATTACAACTCTTCCCCCCTTTTAAGGATTTTCGTCCTCGAAAATCTTACCAGTAAAGAGGTTTGGATATTGTTTCCTCATTGTCTCCTCCGGTTCCCATGTCGCTTCCTCAATCCCATGCTTTTGCCATAATACTTTCACTAAATTTATTTTTTTATTTCTAAGCTCCTTTGTTTCCCGTGCCAATATCTTGACCGGTTCTTCTTCGTAAGTCATATCCGGTTGAATCTCCACACATCGGAGAAATAACATGTGAAGGATCTGACCCGATATCGTCGTAGCATAGATACATGAAAAACATTATGAATTCTATCAAGTTCCGGTGGTAATGCCAATCGATAAGCGGCCAGGTCCAATTCTTTCTATAATTTCATATGGCCCGATAAATCTTGGACTCAATTTACCCTTTCGACCAAACCGGAGAACTTTCTTCCAAGGAGACACTTTCAGGAATACCTTATCACCGACCTGAAATTCAATCTCTTTTCGTCTAAGATCGGCATATGATTTTTGGCGATCGGAAGCTGCTTTTAAACTATCCCGAATAACCTTTACTTTTTCTTCTGTTTCCCGGATTAAATCAACCCCATGTATCTTCTTTTCACCGAGCTCTGTCCAATATAATGGTGTTCTACAATTTCTACCATACAAAGCTTCATACGGAGCCATTTTAATTTGGATGATAATCATATTGTAAGCAAATTCAATCAAAGGTAGATATCTCTCCCAATTACCATCAAACTCTAGTATACAACATCGAGACATATCTTCCAATACGAATTACACGCTCAGATTGGCCATCCATGCGAGGATGAAATGCGATCTTTGAAAATGGCCCGAGTACCCAAGGCTTCTTGCAATTTGTCCCAGAAACGAGACGTAAACCGAGGATCTCTATCTGATATAATGGAGACAGGCACTCCATGTAGCATGATAATCTCAGATATGTACAGTTCAGCCAGTTTATCTAAAGAATAATCCATACATACCGGAATAAAGTGCGCTGACTTTGTCAATCGATCAACAATCACCCAAATAGCATCTTTTTTCCTCGGAGACAACGGTAACCCCGATACAAAATCCATAGTGATTCTTTCCCATTTCCATTCCGGTATAGTAATTGGTCAAGTAACCAGAAGGTACACGATGTTCAAACTTTAACTTGCGACATATTAAACATCTTGATACAAACTCGAAATATCACGTTTCATACAGCCACCAAAGACGCGTCTTCTTCAAATCATTATACATTTTATTACTTCCGGATGTCTGGACATAATACCACTATGAGCCTCGTGTAAAATCTTACGTATGAGCTCAATTCTTGGGTACACATACCCTATCTACGAATAATAAACAACCATCAATCCCCACTTGAAATTCAGAATCGATGACGACTCACATTGTGCCCGTTTAACTGCGCAACTTTTCATCATTCTTCCGAGCTTCACATATTTCTTTGTAGAAATGTCGGTTTAGCTCTCAACTCGGCTATGGTGAACCATCATCAACCAAAGACAATTGAGCATTCATAGCTCGCAAAGTAAAACAGAGATTTTCGGCTTAAAGCATCAAGCAACAACATTAGCCTTACCGGATGGTAATCAATAATCAAATCATAGTCCTTTATCAATTCAAGCCACTGCTACTGTCTCAAATTCAAATCTTTTCGTGTCATCAAATATTTCAAGCTTTTATGATCGGTATAAATATGACATTTCTCACCGTACAAGTAATGCCGCCATATCTTCAATGCAAATACAATAGCGGCTAAACTCGAGATCATGTACCGGGTAATTTCTTTCATGTGGCTTAAGTTGTCTTGAAGCATAGGCTATTACTTTACCTTCTTGCATCAAGACACAACCTAAACCATTTAATGAAGCATCACTATAAATAACAAATTCCTTACAGTTCAGTTGTACCAACACAACAAAAAGTCAATAAATCTTTCAATCGATCAAAACTCTGCTTGGCATTCATCAGTCCACTCGAATTTAACATCTTTCTCGCAACAAACGGGTCATCGGAGAAGCTATCATAGAGAACCCTGCACAAATCTCCGATAATAACCATTAAACCCAAGAAACTTCTAACTTCGGATATATTCTTGGTGGACTCCAATTAATAATAGCTGAAATTTTATTGGTTCACCCCGATGCCTTGGTGATACAACATGTCCAAGGAAACCCACTTCTCGGAGCCAAAATTCACATTTACTGAATTTAGCATAAAGCTTCTTCTCACGCAGGATTTGCAACACTATTCTCAAATGTTCTGCATGCTCATTTTCATCTCGAGAATAGACTAGAATATCATCAATGAAAACTACAACAAACCTATCTAAATGCGGTGCGAATATCCGATTCATCGGATCCATAAATCTGCAGTGCATTAGTCACCCAAAAGGCATAACCGAAACTCATAATGCCCATACCAGTTCCGAAAAGTGTTTCGGTACATCCGCTCCTTTACCGTAGTGGTGGTAATAGCCCGATCGGAGATCAATCTTTGAGAATCTTGTGGCACTTTCGGTGATCAAATAGATCATCAATCCGGCAACGGGTACTTATTCTTTATAGTTACCTTATTGAGTGCCGATAGTCGATACACAATCTCAAAGACCCGTCTTTCTTTTTCACAAAGCAGAATCGGAGCACCCCAAGGTGAATGACTCGGTCTAACAAAACCTCTATCAACAAGTTCTGTGAATCGTATCTTAATTCTTTTTAATGCAGTAGGAGCCATCAGGTATGGAGCTATGGAAATCGGAGTAGTTCGGAATCAAATCTATAGAGAATTCCACTTCCCTTTCTCGGTGGCAACCGGGTAACTCCTCCGGAAACACATCAAAAATTCGCATACCACTGCATCGTCAGATCTTTGACTCGAGATACCTTGGTATCGAGTACATAAGCAAGAAAAGCATCATACCCTTTTTAACATACCTCGAAAGCAGCAATAATCGAAATCACATCGGATAATCCTGCATCGATCAGATTTAACCCGAGTAATTCGCCATTCGACACTTCAACACAATATATTTACATTTACAATTTACTACTGCATCATGCTGAGTTAACCAATCCATACCCAATATCACATCAAACTCATCAAATGGTAGTAACATCAAATCACCAGAAACAATAACCTCTTACTATCGGTGGACAATTTTTACAAATTTTATCCACCAAAAGCAGATTGGCCCCGGGGTTCGAGACTTTAACCACAAATTGATGAGGTTCAATAGATAAATCTTTAACACATGCAAGCTTTATACATATATGTGAATGCGTAGAACCGGGATCAATTAATGCGATAATATCGGTGTCAAGTAAAGAAAATGTACCGATAATAACATCGGGTGTGCCGAGGCATCTTCTCTGCCGCACGAATGGCATATGTCCTAGCAGTGCTCGTGTCTCGGAGCACCGCCTACGGTTTTTTTGCAGCTCCTCGGCTACCACTAACATTACCGGATGGTCGAGATGGTCTACCCTTGAAAGCTGGATTACTCGGTTTTAGATATCATTCCACTTCTTTTTCACCCCTTTTCGGACAATCTGAGAAATGGTCAAAAGAACCACATCGGTAACAAGCCCGCTCTTAAATCGACATTCACCAAAATGAGCTTTATTACAACATCGGCATCTCGACTTAGGGGTACCAACACCGCCAACACTGGTCAGCGATGGAGTGGAAGGTCTTGGATTAATGCGTTGAGAACCTGCGTTCTCTGCTGAATACCAGTGGCCGAGGTAGAACGATCCGGTATTCGCAATTTCTTTGGAGCGGCGAGATTTTCCCATTGGTCTTTTACTAGAAATTCGAGCTTCCTTCTCAGCCTGTTTCTTTTCTTTGCTCAATTCTTCTGCTTTATAAGCTCGCTCTGCCAATATAGCAAACTCTCGAATTTCAAGAATTCCGATCAATAGCTTAATGTCTTCATTCAACCCTTCTTCGAATCTTTTACACATTTCAACACATTTGGACCCATTCTCGAGCATATTTACTCAACCAAGAACAAATTCCCTTTCATACTCGGATACCGATCTATTACCTGTTTATTTCAAGAAATTCTTTTCTTTTCTGATCAAGGAACCTCTGGCTGATATATTTCTTTTTAAATTCGTTTTGAAAGAACTCCCATGTAATTTCTTCTTTCGGAACAACTGAAGCTTTAGTATTCCACCAATGGTAAGCTGTGTCTTTTAGTAGTGAAACGGCACATTTCAGACATTCTTCAGTGTACAAGATAAATCCTCCAAAACCCGAGTAGTATTCTCTAACCAAAATTCAGCCCATTTCAGGATCATCATCATCAATCTGCTGCTCGAAATTCTTCTACCCATATTTTTGAATTTTATCAACCGGAGCTTTCTCTTTTCTATGATTCGATGCACTGTAGTCTGTGGGATCTCGGGAACCAGGTGGAGGAGCGGGAGGAGGGAGCTTGAGTTCTTTGCACTACTGTGGTTAGTTCTTATGTATTGAGTAAACCATTCATTCATCATTTGAAAGAAGGCTATCTTTGCCTCCTCCCTTGACCCTCTGCACACAGGACCTTCGCTAGCTAGTTTCTTCTCTTTGTCTCTGGGCGAGCATGACTCCCAGCTTCCTCAGATTGAACTCGGTCGGATGACATTACTATAAGAAAAATACAATTTAAACGGTGAGGAGATATCACACTATCAATAATAATTTAAATGGCATGTATAGCTAATCCGTATTTGCTACATCGGACCTAGAACCGACTAAACCGTAGCTCTGATACCAACAAATATAACACCCCCTACCCGTATTCATTATTGGAATAGGGAACGAGGCATTACCGGAGCTTACAATATTTATTTATTTATTTTTATTTTTATTTTTTTATTCAATATAACTCCTTTATAAACAATCTAGTCTTCCCTGCAAAATTTTTTTTTAAACCGAGACTAATTCATATCAACCAATCCAATCAACATACCTTCAAAATAGATCCATGCAAATTTATAAGATAACCTCATTACATACTGAAACTAGAAATTTGTTAGCCATACCAATGGCTGACCTTACATTCATTTCATATTAACCTCTACTTTATTAGCTTATACATGCCGTTGATTTCCAAAATAAAGTTTCTTTATATACCGAAATCTTGGGGTTGATAGTGTGATGTGTCTCCCACCGAATCCGACCTCCGAGCTCTTAATACTACAAAATAGAGAAAAGGAAACAGAGTAAGCACTTTGTGCTTAGTAAGCCCATGTAACAAGAATTATACTTACCTAACATTTTCAATATAATGTAATAACCATTTATATATCCATTCAATGCATTATTACCTTAACATTTACAAACTCAACATTCAAGTCAGTCCAATAATTTTCATATATCAATAATATATACTATCATTGATGAGCTCATCAATACCATAATTTCCATATTTTTTTATATTTATCCCATTGAATTACTCGGAATTTCGATGGATTTTCAGAGGTACACTTTAGTGTACAAATTCGGTCCATCAATTCATATTCATGTGCGCACATTTTCATTTCAGAGAGAGCACACTCGCGAACCTCATCTTTACAATGGGATTACCAGTCGAGCTAAATCCTCTGCAACGACAATTACTCTAATGAGCTTGGATCCGAATTACGGTCCAAAGCTAAATTGAGACCTAATTCGGATTACCCGTCCCGGGCTAAATCCATTTTCCACATATTCTTCGGGAGGGCTATATCGGGGATAGGATCACCCGTCGGGCTAGATCCTTTTTACCGTCAATTCCTTTTCGAGAGATCCATCGAATTTTCCTTTCATTCAACGGGATTTCTTTCCTTTTTATCAAATATACCAATGTTTCATCAAATTTCATACAATGGACATTCAAATCATATTCATATCAATAACATACATTTCAAGCATTTAAGAATATAATTCAAGTTACACGAACTTACCTCGATTCTAGTTTGTATACAAAATCTACTAGTCCGAACTTTTTCCTTTCCTCGATTTAGCTTTGTGTTTGAGTTTTCCGGATCTAAATGAATAAATTTAATTATCAATTCAATACATTTCATGTTCACATGTAGCATTCATTATAATTCTATTACTATTTATAGTTCATTCAAAGCTGTCTACTTGAGTCATAGTCACTAAATTATTTATTTTTCGAGCTACAGAACTCCAAATGAAGAACCGTTAATTTTCCTTGAAACTAGACTCACATATCTTCACACCATAAAATTTTCATAATTTTTGGCTTAGCCAATTAGTACAGTTTATTCGTTAAATTTTCCCCTGTTTCATTGTTTGACAGTTCTGCTATCTCTTCACAAAATCTCAGATATCTCACTGTACAGAATAAAAATAATGTTTTCATTTGTACCATAAAAAAATAGACTCACTAAGGATTCTAAGAATATAAACCACTCCCCATAATTATTTTTATTCAATTTTTATGATTTTTCAAAGTCAGAACAGGGGAACCCGAATTCATTCTGACCTTGTCTCACAAAACCTATTATATCTCATGATTTACAATTCTATTGCTTACAACGTTTCTTCCATAAGAAACTAGACTCAATAAGATTTAATTTAATATTTTTTCCATCTTCTAATTCAACTTCTACAATTTATGGTGATTTTTCAAAGTTAGACTACTGCTGCTGTCAAAAACTGTTTTAGTGCAAGCTGGTTATTACCATTTTTCCCCTAAACTTTCAATGAATGATAATTTCGTCCCTGCTCAATTAACCTCTCAATTGAGCTTATTTTTCTCAATTAACACTTTATTATATCACTTTAAACTACTTTATAACCTTTGGAAATCATAATTTCAGTAATAGACTTTAATTCCAAACACTTTCATAATTAGGTCCCAAAAATCAATTTCTATTGAAATTACCTAATAAAATCATCTCTTAAACGAATTAAGGCTTAAATTTCATGCTATTTCATCATAAACGTACATAAACCAACCATGGTGGCTTTCAATTTCATCCATGAAATCAAAGACTAATGAATTTAATGATAGGACCTAGTTGTAAAAGTCTTTAAAAACACAAAATTACAAGAAATAGGCAAGGATTCACTTACTTGGTGCAAAAATTATGATATACCAGCTTAGATACCCCTCCTATGGCGTTTTTTGCTGATGAGAGTGAAGAAAAATGAAGAGATTTCTAGATATCCCTATTTAGTCCTAGTTTTATTTAGCAAATTTTGTTATTTTCCCATTTTACCCTTATTTCTCCTTATTTTCTTGCTGATTTCATACCTTTGCCGTCCAGCCCAATTAGACCTTGGGTCTATTTTCCTTTTAAGCCCTCTTTATTTTATCATTTAAACTATTTAATCATTTTTCATAATTTTGTATTTGTTACAATTTAGTCCTTTTCATTTAATTACATACTCAAACGTTAAAATTTTCTAACCAAATTTTAATACCACATTACTAACATTTTATAAATATTTATAAAAATATTTCCTACTCAATTTTATGAGATCAAGGTCTCGATACCTTGTTTTTACCCAATTCCTTCAATAATTCCTTTTTCTAACTAACCACTAAATCGGTAAAATTTTTCTATCGATATTTTAATACGATTTTCCTATCATATAAATATTCATGCAAAAATATTAAAATAAATTTCTCTTTAAATCGGATTTATGGTTACGAAACCATTGTTCCGATAACCTTGAATTTAGGCCATTACAACTACTAACAATATAATTTTACCTAATATCTGATAACCCTAAACCCTAATAACTAACTACCTAAATTATCATTTTAGGGTTTATAACTAACTAATTATAATATTAACTAACAATATTATTACAAACTAAATTACTAACTTTTTACAAATTATAATAATAACCATTTCATAATAATACTACTAACTAAAGTACTTTTTAAACACTTTTTCTAATCTAAACTAACATTAACTAAACTAAACTAAACTAAACTAATCTATACAACTAACTAATAATAACTACTAAACTAACCTAAACTAAACAAACCTAAATAATACAACTAACAATAACTAAACTAACCTAAACTAACATAAACTACACTAACATTAAAACTAATAATACAACAAACCTACCTAAACTAAACTGGTTAACCTAAACTAACACTAATAAAAAAATATATATATAAAAATATAATCATCATCCATATTTAAAAAAAAAATTACATACTTCTTATATTTTTTTCCTTCTTTTTTTTTCTTTCTTTCTTTCTTTCTTCTTTCTCCTCCTTCTCCCTTCTCTTCTTTTTTCCGGCACCGGCGTGAAGCTTCTTCTTCTTCTTCTTCTTCTCCTTCTTCTTCTTCTTCTTCTTCTTTTCTTTTCTTCCTTTCCTTTTCAATTTCAGCTGATTTGGGGACCATTATAAGGTCCCCAGCCACACCTTGAATGGTCACTGTCAAAGGGATGCCGCCTATGGCAGAGGCTGCACTTGTATATGTTAGATTTTTTTTTTCTCTGATTCAGTGTTTTTTTTTTTGTTATTTCTATTTTTTTTTTTAGTGGCAGAGTAGGGTGTCAGAGGGTGGTGCCGCCTCTGCCAGAGGCGCGACCACCCTCTTTGTACCATTTTCGTAAATTTTCAAAAGTGCACCCTATTTTTGTATTTTTTTTTTTTTGTAATATTTTTGTAAAAAACCCACTAAAATGACTAGAATGCTCTTAGCAGAATTTTTTTTTAGGTAGATGATTATTGTTATTGTTATTAAATTTTAATAAGATTATTATTGAAAATAATTTAATAAAAATAATAAATAATTTAACTATATTATAACATAAATATTTTTAAACATAATTTAATAAAAAATAATTTAATAGCATTCTTAATACAATTATTATATGAATTAAAAAATTAAAATATATAATACTATAAAAATATATATAATCTACTTTATTATTTTTAAACTGCAATACATATTTAATGTGCTAAAATATTATTATTGAAACAAATAATTTAATTATTCTACAATAAAAAATAATTAAATATTAAAAATAATAAATAACTTGAGAATTATATTTCACATCCAAGCATAATATTTATATATTAACAAAAAGTTACATGATTACATTAGTTTATATGTCATAATCCATATGTTTTAAAATTTTACAATATCAAAAAGTTACAACATTGTAATGACATTCTATCATGTTATTATATCATCCAAATATTACAAATACAAAAAGATGCCAATATATAATCAACAAAACTATGATTTTTAATGTTCAGCAAGAAATCTTCTGACCCATTCCAATCGCACAGCAGAAGGTAAACTAAAGAAAATGAGCATTTGCATTGGATGATCTGGAATTTTGCTCAATGCTCGAAAGCGCTCATCCTCAGTTAAACCTTCTACTTCACATAATGTTGGATATAATTTCAGAGCACTTTCTTGAATGGCCATTTCTGATTTTTGTTGAATTAGCACTTCGGAGGCAATACTCTTACTGATTTCAAGGCCAACAGTCCGTATGTTTTCCGCCAATAAAGTGACAACATCATTAAATGAAGCACTTACATCAGAAATCTTTGGTGTATAAGTATGTAGGCTATGGATGGCACCCAATGCAACTAAGAACCAACTCGCAACTGTACACATTTGCAACCATATTGTAATAGCAAGACCAATTCTTTTACGCCTCTCACTTTGTACAATTAAATGCAGACGAGCCATTACTGTAAGATATTAAAGTGTTACATATCTTCAAATCGTAGTAAAAGGGTCACATTTCTCCAATACTAATTTTAATAACAGTAAAACAAAATCAAAGAATTTAATTGCCAAATAACTTACAGTGATTCAATGAATACAAGATGCTCAACCCTGAGTGGAGGAAGCAATCAAACAAGCCAAATAAGAAGAAGAATCAATAACAACCTGTCAAAGAAAAATGAACCATACATATTAAGAATATTTACAAAGCACAAAATAAAAATTACAACCTGTCAAAGATGTTTACAATAACTTATTACAGTGAGGCAAAAATAATTGCGACAAAAGAGATTTGCGGATACTATTTGTAGTTTATTAGTATTACAAAAAGATAGGCAAAAGGAAACATTTCATTTATTAGCATACACCATTTTTATTTACCCGAGAGCTTAAATCAATACCTAATGACATACTTGAGTTAATAAATGTTTTAATAGAATCAAAAAGGGGAAATGAAATAAATAAATAAACCCAATTGTATTTTTCTTAGGTTTTAAAATGATTTTAAAAAAGAAATTAATTCGTATCCAACTATTGTTACAAAGAATAAAATAGGGGAAACATTAATTAATGATTAATGATAATGGAGGTGTTTACTTTAGAGCTTTGATACCCAATTGTTGAATATTATTTGTCTAAGCACCACTTAATAAGCATACTTGATACACATGCAATGATGCTCATTTTTGTTATTTATTTTATATTTAATGCATTTCATTACCATATATGTATAGTTTTAGTACCACAATTTCCTTGCCATTTATACCTGTAACTCAATATAAACCAAAGAAAAAGAAAATCTTTCCAGTATTAAGTACATGCACATTTTTACTCTGATTTAAAAATTTGAGTGAATTATAAATAGAGATAGACATTATATTAAAATAAATAAGTTCAATAATTTTTTTTTAAAATTAAAATAAATTAATTCATCTATTTTAAAAATAATTGGTAAAAAACCTCTCTAGTCCCTCTCTATTTTTATATTGAGCAAGTTCATCCCTTTAAAAAAAAATTGAAACAATTTAATCCTCTAAAAAGTCAATAAATCTAACTTTATCGTTTACATATTTACACAAATATTGCAGGCTAAATTTGTTAAATCGTGAATGTGTAAATTTTGAGGTATAAAATAATTATTATACTAATTAAAATTATGTACTATTGATGGAATACATTACAATACGATTAATTATTCTTAAATACTCACTTTTAAAATTAATAAAATTTTATTTTCCAACATAATTTAAAATCATACTACAACAGATATCGATAAGCAATCTGCCATACATAAGATAAATATATTGTTTTTGAAGAATACCTTTTTCCTTAAATAAACTACAGTTAATATCATTATCAAGTGATGATGTTTTAGCAGCCTAGAAGAACAATCCAGAAGAAAAGCAAACTGAAATGGGTAAATAGCAAAGCCCTTAACGAGTACTCAGAAGTACCAGAAACAACAGATAAATAAAAGAAAGCAAAAGCATTGGTCATTATTAGATCAACAAGAATAGTGTATAACAAGAAAATTGTGAATTAGAGTTCCGGGATCTATCTATGAGTTTTCTATTCTCCTACCTTTTCTCTATTTACATACCTACATACCTCCATTCAACTCCTAATAACTAAATTGGAATTACAAACAATTAAACTTACCGCTGTCAAAGCGCACTCTGCACCTTTGTTCTCAGATTTACCACCCGCTCGATTTAATGCCTGCGGTTGTCATGTGAAATAATTACATAAAAATTCCACTATTGAAATCATGATTTATAACTTTTATCAACATTATGATACGAAAAATAAATAAAGAAAAGGCCATGTTATGATTGGTTTATCAACTTCAATTATATGCCTTGGGTTCTCCTGCAGCAGTGATTCAATGTCCAGTAATACGCTATAATATTCAACCGAAAGTTTCTTCTTTTTTGGTTCAATAATTACTAAACTAATTATAACATCAATCCAATATTACTATTTTTTATCATTCTTCTAGACTCTCTTCTATTTTGTAAACTTCTAATCTTGTTTATTTTCCTGATTTTGATGTAAAGTTGTTATTATATCCTTAAACTTATCTGCTTTTTTTTTTCCCATTAGATTCATTGAAGATAATGAATAGAAAAAAATGTAATATAAATGGAAAAATAATTAAAAAGAAGAAGAAGATAAGGTTTAAGGATCCAGAGATATAAAAGAGCAGGCCGGGGGTCAACTTGTGGACAATGTAGGGGATGGTGGATGTTAATGGCTAGTCTAAAAATGTGGCCATTATATATGCTTTGTCTTTCATTTCATGAGATAGGTACCAAAAAAGCAAAAAACAAAGGAATCTTAATATTTTACAAAGTAATAATTATTGCATTGTATTTCAAGGAATCAAAGGATCCATGTTAATCATCAACAACCAATCATAACATCACCTTTCCTTGCCATTTATACACACACACACACGAGTACAAAGAAGTTCAAAATTTTAGAAGCCAAATTACAGAACAAAAATGCATTGTATGATGCCAAGTATTACTTGGAATGCAGATTGATCCAATACAGGTAACATGAAATAGAATGCAAATCACTACTTGTCTGGAACGTAATTTAAAAGGCAGTATTCCACAATTCACTTAAGTATAGTTCTTAAAACTTATACAAGTTACTACTTTTAGTGATATATAAAACAAACAATTTGTTCAAACACTACTTACAACTGCTTCCACACTGGCAACACCATCCGCCACCTCTCCACTAACAATATCCTTCTGCTTCCTAATGCCTGCTTGAGAACCAAAAACAAGTGGAGTATATGTAACTGTTTTTTTGGTAGATCTCAAACAAAAAACTTAGCTGTAAGATGTCATAGAAATCCAACTAAAGTGGCTTATTACATCAGCACTGTTTCTTTAGAAATACAATAAGTTTGATCAAGCTGACTGTAGTATATATCACATTAACAGGACTAAGATGATTATGTAGCTGTTGCAGATAAAAAACAACCATAATAAATGAAGAACAAACAAATTTCAACACGAAGGTTGACCTTCTGTCCGTAGTCCTGCAGATTTCCAATGCACCAACAACAAATTTCCTGACAAGAAAGAAAGAGAAAATATTAGTATCAAGGAAATGGTGAAGGGAATAGCCCAAATCTGGTGGTTAAGACGCATATTTTGATGTAAATAAAATTGGACATAGGTAAGCACATATGTATCTCAGTGATCAAACTAGATTATTCAGATTTTTTTTTTCTGCACCAAGGTTCCATGGATATCATATAATTGCATGATATTCAGAATTATTAGAGATATTACAAACTGATTCCTAGTAAACCATATTCAGTGAACAGCCCATCTCACTTAACAAAAAAAACCTAATCGGAAAGCATCACATTACTGCAAAGCAGTGTTTCACATAAAAGAAACATGGTATGGAACCCACTATCAAACTAATCAAAAGCATCGACTAATTTTCTGAAAAAGGACCAAATTTTGAGCATGAACGAGTTCAATAAAAGTAACCCATATCAGATGAAATAAAATGATGAAATTAATACCGAGCTTTATACCTTGGAAAGGGTATTGTAGTCTCTTCTCCTCGGTTTCAGCCTTGGAGCTTCTGGGAAGGTTGAAAGCTTGAAAGCGTGGGTAGCTGAAAGAAAATGGGAAGAAGAGGGAGAAGGAAGGAAGGAAATGGGAAGAAGAATGAAAAAGGGAAAATGCTTCAGAGACTGGAAAAGAGGGGAAGAAGAATGAAAGGAAAAAAAAGATGCTTCAGAAAAAAAAAATTGGAAGAGAATGAAAAAGGGATTCAGACGAGAGAATAAAAAAAAGGGGAGAAGGTACCGAATGGTAATTATTATGATGCATTTTTTGTTCATGATGTATTTTACTCTTTAAAGATATTTGGATCACGGAATTTACTCTAAAAACATAACAAATAACATACTTTAATAAAAAGATATATTTTTTAAGAGCCCTAAATGCTTATTCCTTCTCACTTTCAATTTATTTAAATGGCAAGTGAGATGCAAAATTGATTTATTGAATAGAAATATACATTTATTTATCAGTTAATAAAAATACTATAAGCTTCAATCATTTTATATCTTTTTATAGTAAACAATAAAAAAAAATTAACTTAAGTTGCTGCCACTCAAGCCCCAACTTGACAATTACAGACTAGTTTGAGGGTTTTTTATAAATAAAAACCAAAGCATAAATGTCTGTTTTACCCTCTCCGAATCTCTTGAATTTACCAGAAATTTCACCCAAAGTCATCAAAATCAAAAGATCCCTACTATCCTTCCATTTCATCTCTGCAAAATGAAAACTCAAACATGGAGAAAACTATATATAGATATAAACACGGGAAAAGGATGACCATGAAAGAACCTTTAAGCCCAAAGACTGAATTTCCTAAAATACTTTTTAACTATTTACAGACAATGTACTCATTCTTTTACAGACATGTATGGTGACTTGTGTTCTGTTTCATACTTCAACGATGAAATCCGGTCCGGTTTCCAATGGACTGGGTTCGACAAAACAGCTTATGCTGGTTGGAACAGCTCTTGTCCTGGATTTAGCAGGAAAAGAAACCACCAAGTTGAGATTGAGAAAACTGACTAGGAACAGGCTAATTCAAGATAATGGACATACGAAACCACGACGACAATTCCTGCAGACACAAAAACATAAAACTCGTCAGAAGTCGAAAGACCAATGGTGAAAACTAAATTGCATGTTGATGAATGCTTGTGTAAGAATAATAAAACATAAACGAGACGTACAGTTACAATACTGTTGACCGGTCTGTGCAGGTTCCGTTAGGCTTAAATCCATATCGTGAGTCACTGTCCAACCAGGTTCATATGCTTCAAGAAAACCAATCTTGGCCTTATTAGGTAGATCGTGGGGATGAACGAACGGCACTCCGTGAGGCCACCCAATTTCCATTCTTATATTGGCACATGGACTATCAAGTGCATGAATGTGATTCTCACACTCTTTTAGATTACAAAACCGTAATTTGATGCCCTTCTTATCCGCAATCTCCTGAACCCTTTCCTTAAGCACTCTTTGTGCCTCGAGCCGTAATCTCTTGGAAGGAGGTAGAGGCTTGCATCTCGTATTGTTCTTCCGTCTTCTCATCAATGGCTTCATAGATCCTGTACCAGCATTTAATTGATCTAAGGACGTGTTGTTAAAAACTTCTCACCAAGGCTATTTGGGAGAAAGAATAACATAAATAATCAAATATATTGTACTGAACCGCTATAAACCCTATATCTCATCTTTTTATTTTTCATAAGGCCAGAACAAAACAGTATAAGAAAATGCTGTGTCATATTAAGAAATACTGCCTACCTTCATGGGCCGGGGAGTAACTGAAACTCGGGAAAGTGTTTCTATTAAAGAGCTGATCTGTTGGGTGAGATCTCTGCATGAAATCATCCACTGGTATAGGAAGCTGGAATTGAGCTTCAACTCCGTGACCAGCTGCTCTCATCTCAGAGCAACTAAGACTGGTCATAGATTTGGGCATGAGTTTGAAAACCAAAGAGCATTTTCCATACATATTACCCGACATATTATTAATCTCGGTACGATGCAGGGCAGGATTTACGTAACCTGCAGTCGCTTGGTAAAGTGCGAGTCCGGGATAAACAACAGCTTCTTGAGGACCAAGGTCCCCATCTAAAAGAATCCACCGACCTTGAAAATCCCGTACATGAAAACCTGCTTTATCGGACTTAACAACAGATATTAAACTTTTATCAACCTGGTTCTCATGGTCGGAAACCATGATCAGTTGACCATCGTCCTGTGTTGTTAAATTGTTGTGTTGTGCCCCTGGAAACGAAGGCCTTGCATGACAACAAACAGATAATACTGAAGAAGAAATTTCCCGGCTTCTTAAGGGTACATTATCGAGTATTTCAGTAAAGGGAGAACTACGCAAGTTCAAGTAATAGCTAATCGCATCCAGTACATCTCGAGCTGCCTTACCGAGCAAACCAAATATATCAGGCAAACCACCCGGAGGAAACTCCATTCCATTGATGGGGTCTGTAGGAGTTAGACCAGGCCGGTAATCATACGTTTCCTGCCATAGTTGGGGGTCGGCATAGTAACCTGACGTTTTGCACCACTCACGAGAATCATTTGTGTGAATCAGCTCCTCTGGTGGGTATGCAGCCTTTTGTTGGAAGTAAAGGTGAGCAGAATCTAAACCGGATCTCAGTAGAGCTCCATCACTAGCTGGAAACTGAATGATGGCAGCTGAATATTGAGCAAATGATTGTGATAAAGTAGAGACTGATAGCTTGTAAGAATCTGAAGGAATGCCTTCAGAAGGTATGAGATCAGTAAGCTTTACACGACCCAGAGATGGCAGGCCATTGCCTGCCATTAAAATCTTTCAACGTACCAGTTATGTTATTTCCAACTAAAGGTTATATCACCTATCGACAATACAAATTAAAATCGGCATAAGTCAAAGGATTTAAGACAAAGTATTATCTGTCATACAGAAAACGGAATATAAGTAAGACATAACGATACCGCATTGCAAACAAATAGAAGCACCAAATGTTATTCCAGATTTGTCCCTCTATTATATGAACTGGAAAAATACTCGCTCATTTTGAAATTTTCATAGTGGACAATCAATGGAAACTAAACTGACATAGATTTCCGGGAGAAAGTACCTGCCAAGTCCCTTTATGATATGAACTGGATCACATTAGTCCCTCTACTATTAAATGTATCAACTTAATCCCTATACTATTAAAAAGAATTAAATAAAGCCAATTTGTAACAAAGTTAACATTTACTGTTTAAAAAATGAAATGAATTTTTTTTTTTTTCATTTGCAGTTCAACTCCAAACAAAAGATTTCATTTCAAAACCATAAAAATATTTCAAAATGTTAATGGAATCCTTTTAGTTGATTCCTTTTAATAGTGCAGGGACTAAATTGATCCATTTAATAATAAAGGGACTACTATGACCCGGACCCTATAACATAGCGACAACATTCACCTAGATTTCCGCCATTGCAGCTATAATAATCCAAGCTAATTTTTAGACTGATTTGCCTAATAAATTTCATAATGAATTTGGGAACTGAACAAAATACTCGCTTTTAGAACCCTAATTATATTTCTAAAACTCTAATCAAATTTGTAAAAAATATTTCATAATGCCTTCAATCACATGCCATCAAATATTCCATTTACAAAGAAAAAACAGCAAAAAAAGGAAGTGAATTTGCTTTGAAATTTAAATTTTTTTATAATTAAAAAGAAAACAAACCCAATTCATGAAATCAAACAAGAATTAAAATAAAGAAATACCCATCAAAGATCAACATACAAAATTCATACTTCACAATTAAGGAAAAAGAAAGAACATGCCTTTGATTGATTGCAGCGTCTTACTGATGCTAAAGTAAACGAAGCGAAATAGTTAATTGGAAGCTGAAATGGGTAAAGCTGTGACTGTGAGAAACAAAAGACGGTTAGGAAAAGATTGAATCTTTCCCGAGAAAATCAGCAGCAAAATTCTTTTGTTTATAAACGGAAGATGCTTCATCATGGGCCTTGCTTGGTTAGATTTGGGCTTGGAAGAGATTAGTTTCACCCAGTTTACCACTCCAGAATTTCTAATCATATTTAATTAATTTTTCAAGATTTTTATAAACATTAATTTTATTTTTTTATTTATTAAAATATGGGATTTATTTATCTAAATTTATTTTTCAAATATTAATTCAACTTCATCACTCGCTAATAACAATGTCGAATTTGATTAATTTTAACATTTTTCAATGTTAACAAAAGTCAATTTATTGTTATCAATTACATAATTTTATAAAAATATTATTAATTGATTTAAAAATTAAAAAATATATATAATCAAATTTCTAAAAAAAAATAACTAATACGTATTTAAATTAGAATATAAAATAACATTTTATTTGATTGTGTTTAAAATAAATTTCATGATTTTGTAATTAAAAAACACGTATGAAAATGATGAGAATAAATAACAATAACTCTAAATTATGACCTATTCATCGATGTTCATTCACTCAAAATTAATTTAAGTTTAACTTGTACCAAAAAGTAATGAAAATAAATAAATAAATAATTTATCTTAAAGGTACCTTTTTCAACTCTCTTTTTTAAATCACATTCTTATGTTTAAGGTTATATCACAAGTACAATTACTTTTTAGCATACTAAATATCAAATTCAGTGTTTGACCAATTAAATTATTTAAAAGTAATCATACCAAACATCCTTATTTTTAAATTTATTTTTAAATTTATTTTGGATTTGATTATGCAATTGTGATCCTGTCTAACCTCAAAATCAAACATGTTAATTATATTACTTGAATTCAAATGTTAATGTCAAATGTCGCATATTTATTAAATTCACTCTTTGTGTTGTGAAATATACATATCATAGTTTTAAATTTAAATCAATATCAACTAATTTATATTTTATTTCAATCAAAATTTTAATAAGTTTGATTTTGTGTATTCAACTCATTTCAATCAATATCAGTATGTACCAATCGGTACAGATTGATACATTTAAAATTTTAATATTTTAAACTAATTTCTAAATTTCTTATCAAAACCATTTTAATTTTACCATAATTATATTTAAAATTAAAAGTTATTCAACCTGATTAACAATTTTAAAACATACATTAACATATAAATATATTTGTATGGATATAATTAAGATATATTTGCATGTATATGTACCGTATAATTTTTTTTAACCAAAATAACATATAATTTATGAAGAAACTAAAACTTAGACTATAAATATATATATATGTGTGTGTGTGTGTGAATTTTGTTTAAATGTATATAGAATTTATCAAGAAATTAAAATTTAGACTATAAATATGTATATATGAGAAAATATTTAAAAACATTAATAAACCCGAAACGGTACACCTAAACATACCAATGCTGATACATACCAATACCAAGACAAACGACGGTCCTGACTACATTGGTATATATAATCTATGTGATCAAATCAAAGAAATATTAATCATATAAGAAATTACCAAAAAGATATAAAACTAATAACCTTGTAATGGCAATTTAAACAAAAGAAAAAGGGACATAAAGAGTAGGCAAAAGCAGAGTAATTTATTTACACAAAAATCCCTGCTTGAATGGGGGGAGCTATATAGTCTCAAAGCCCAAAACCACATTAATTAGCTTGAAAAAGAAAAAGAAGCTGATGCTTTCATCTTTCATCTAATATTACATTATGGCAGCTCTTTTGATGTTTGGACAAATCCATCAACTAAAACCAAGCAACCTGCCAAATAGTGTTGAACCAACTTCATCAATTCCCTACACCAAATTCTACAATATAACCTAAATCACTCATCTTTCTCAACTCTTCGTTTCTTTTTTTTCCTTATAAGCATCGATATCGAATATAGATGATATGGAAAGCAAGGATGCTTATGTTTCCTAAATAACTAGAAGAGAGTTTTGAATACTGAAAAGTGTGAGACATGGGTGTATATACTCTTTGAATTCAAGTAGTTTCAAACAAATTTAGCTCAATAGAAGTATAAAAACAAACTTAAACCAAAGCTCATTTGCTAAGTGTTGACCATATGGTTCACTTCTACCCTGCCCAATTTCTATAACCATATAACAAATCAACGTTTCTACTGAATGATAATGTCAGATTTCGATGATTTGTTTAATAAGCAAGTTCGCATTGCTTATAAAATGAGCACCTATTAGGCATGACCTAGACATCAGACAATTTATTGCTAGAAACATTCAAAACATTTGATCAGCTCTGCCTGTCTGGGATTTCATTCTATAGATTCAGGGAAAAAAGAGCAAGACCTACATATTTAAGTAGAGGCAGCCATTTGTGATTATTTCCTAATTCAAATTAAAAAAGATATGATAGCTTCCAAAATCACAAAGCAATAAAACTTCGTATATTTATTGAGCTTATGGCAAGGCTACAATGGTGCACCTCAACAGAAGTGTTGTACTGAACCTTGTGACCGACACTAGGGTAGCATATAGCCTATGTTACGAATAATACACAAACTGCACAGATGGTGTCTAGAACAAGACGTACCAGTAATGGAAAATTATCTCAAGAAGAGATAATTTAAGATCTAGTGAATGTTGCGATTTAGCAATCCCTGAAATGATAGGAACAGATCTTTATTATCTGTCCCAAAAATCTCTTCTGCTTTCCTCAAAGTTTCCTGAAGAAAATATATAAATAGTTCGGTAAGCACGAAAAAGTTTGATAGTAAACAGGCGTAGAGCCTGATGAATGCAACGACTCATTACCGCTCGGGTTTGCTTTTGAGCATTCAGTTCCTTGATGTTAGCCAAAAAAGCACTAAATTGCTCATAGGAAAGTCGACTCCTGGAATACAAATATATCAGATTAGCTAGTGAAGTCACAAACTCTTAAGGAGTCATCCTTCAATGAATCTATGCACTCTCCATAAACATAAGGAGAGATACAAAGAAATGAGTAAAAAAAGAATAGAATTTACCTGGCCTGGCGAAAGAATTCCTTTCCATCAATTCGAGGGGTCCTTGCTAAACATATTTTAACATACAAGAAAAACTGGGTCAGATGGAAAGAGGTAAAGGTATTTTCATAAAAAACAAAAGGAGTTGATTTATCAGAATAACAACACTTGTAAAACCTGGCAGTGAGCCCCTACGAGGAGGAGAGTTAGCTGCAGATGACTGCTGGCTTGATGGGTACCATGAGGAGAACGAAGTCCGCCCATCAGATTGAGACTTGGTAGGAGATGTTGCAGCAGAGGTTCTCTGAGGAGACCCAGCAGTAGAATAACCCCTAGGGGACCCATTTGTGGATATAACTTTTGGAGTTCCAGTAGGTGTCAGCCGTGGTGTGATATATGGAGTTATAGAAAATCTTTGTCCAGCATATCTTGAAGCTGTTAGGAAGATATCAGCTTAAAATCCATATGAAGATAAAGCTTTTTAAGAGTTGCATTCTTTCCCAAAACATTCCCAGTAACTAGTTAATGTACATCATAACAAGTGAAGGAATGCATCCAAAGTAGTAAAACATACACAGCTATGTCTTGACCTATATAGATTCATGAGATACTGTATTCAGAATTTAAAAGAACTTAGGAACCATTCATATATATCCCACAATCATATCATAGATGCTTTTATACTTCCTTGTGGAGTGCACCAATCTCAAGATTATTTTTTGTAGTTACTGCTTCCCAATATAACATTCTAGATTGTGGATGTCCCCCATCCTCGATGATAGACCCCCTCAACCTAAGCTAGTCCATGATTAAGTGATTAACCCTAGACTAAATCTTTTGAGGAAAAGTTATGTACTATACAATTATATAAGACAGAACATTTTTTTTTTGCTCTTGCATGGAAACTTCACAACTGTAATGCCTTCAGTTTCAGACAAAGATAAACTACTAAACTCCACTAAAGTACAAATACTGGACTTGGCAACCAAATTTATTTTGTTTATTTAACTAAAAACAAACAGTCAATTTCTTTCAAAGATAGCATAATACACCAAGTTTATCAAACAATAAGTTCACAGTTGTAAATTCTAATAAATGAAAGAGATGAAACAGACACGTCTGTCCTAGGATCAGCCTCCAGAATCCAACTTCAGTAGGTTTAGTGGTAACCAACCAAAACTATGACTTGACCCCAAAATTTTACTTTAAAAAATGTAGGCCGTGAACATAGAACAGATCCTAACTGGATCAATCAGAATCCATTTATCCAGATTGATCATAGGGTAGCTCTATACATTAGGTTCACTACTCACTCATACTTTTCAGGAACATCTTGCTTTCTTATGTTTTGGATGATTTTCCAAAATAGTAAGTCCTTTTTTTACCTTTGTGGGAAGAAAATTGGTATTGCTATTTGCCTTATAACATCTATATATGTATAATCATACAATAGCATAAGAAATGGTTTGCTACAGTATTGTTTGCCCAAAAGTACTCCACAAAATTGTCGAATAACTTAAACAGCCACATTTTGTTGTCAAATTATAAATCCACAACAATTACTTTTGTTAGATGTTTAAAAGCTTTAATTTCTCTGGCCAAGGTTTGGTTAAATGCTTCAAGTTATGATGACTATTTGATAAATATATCATATTGTTACTAGAAACACATAATTATCAGCAAAAAGCTTTTCATGCAACACATTTAAATGCTTTCTTTTTTGTGTTAAATAAAATAAGCATTGATAAAGTTAGTTCATTGTCGACTTCTAGCCAAACTAATTCATTTTTTATGTCAATTTTAGAAACTTAAAAGCAAGTCTAAAGTTTAAATCCAAAGGTTTTTCAAGTTTTTTTTCCTTTTCCGAAAATAAGTTAATTCAATACAATATTTAAAGTCTAAAATGAGAAGTCACAACAGTTATTTACAGTAACTCAATCATTACTCATTAAAAAATGTGCCAATATATCCGTTTTGTTTTTTTATCTCCAATTTTATAAGGGGTGTGAATACCTTTCCAGCACTGATGCTGATTTCTAAGCTCCTCAAATATGTAGGCATAAAAGTACTCAAAACAAAACAAAAGAACGGGAAAGAAATTTGTCCAATTACCTTCATCAGTTGTGCTTCCCAAGTCCGTCGAACCATTGGAAGAACGAAGCGACATGTAGTCACTCACCCCATCATCTGTGGGAACATATATAGCATTGATCAGAATACTGGCAACAAGATAGAAGCAGATAGCGGGAAAAAAGGAGAAGGTGGAGACAGGTTATCGTTGAACCTCTGAAGTGAGATATTATAAATGAATAAGTTGGCAAATACAGAACAAAAAAGAACAAAAAGCAAAGCTTAAATGATACCCTTGTCCGGATAGGCTTTAGGGACTGACTGGTCACAGGTCCCAATATCAACAGTTTCAGCCTGCTATTAAAACAGGATTGGAAATAAGGTTAACCAAAATTGGTTTCTTCAAGCACTGAACAACAGAAACTGAAAATATAAGGGCAGATAAAGAAACCAAAATTTCATAATAAACAACAGAAATAATGAAATATACTCGGAAAAAAAATAAATGCAGAGATCTTACAGATGAATTATCATCACTCAGCGATTGCATCAATTGCCGCTTAAAAGTCTCCAACTGTCAAATATTAGAATATCAAGCTTATTCTTCATATTTCAAGGTAGAATACAAATGAATGTATTATGATAATGTGCCAGAAAGTATAAATTAGAAAAGAAAAAAAAAAAAAAAAAAGGAGAAACAAACAAATAAAGAGAATAATGAACAAGCATGAATGTAAAAGAAAATATTAAAAAGCAGGAAAATACTATGTGATTTCTTCTTCAAAAGTGAGATGTCCATGAAAGCATTCAAATTGGCAATGAGAATAGCTACTAGAAAGAAGGTTAAAAATGCCGAGATCAGGTTGAACATACTAAAGAGGAAATAATCTTTTTCCAGAAACAGTTTTGGTATATTACACCAGAAAAACGTTAAAAATGGCATGACACTTCACGTCTGAAGCTTTAAGGAATCCAGCAGCCCAAACATGATAATTCATTTATAAATGAATTTTATTTAATTATTATAAATTAAATTTTTTATCTGGATCAAAACAAAAGCTTAAGCTACTTTTATCAGCAAATTATTTTGTTAGAAGCAATTCAAACCAACAAATTTAATAGCATTTGTTTCTTAATCAGAGGTACTTTGGTTCACTATAGCTCCTTTTTTTTGTTCTCTGTTCAATGTTCACTATAGCTCCATTTGGGAAGCTCAAAGTTGTTAAAGCCATTAAATATAATGAACCTAATGAAGTTATCCACTCACCATATTTCCATAATAAGTAAAACTTCAACATATAAACTCATATCCAGAAAATAAATAAAACTAAACTTGCACAGGTGAATTGAGTGAAAATAATATTAGATTTTCAATCTCACCTTAGATAAATCACGGCTAAGTTTCTTTGCAGTCGTTGCCAATGAATCACGCTCCTTTGCAAGCTTCATCTTTAATTAAAAACGAAACAAAGTTATCAAAATCATGAAGAATAAAACCCCCGAAATATTTAAATAAATACCCACAAAAATTGTCAGCAACATTAGAAATTCAGAAACAAATTTATAAAAAAAAGTCTCTTAAAATAACCAGAATTTCTACTAAACTCTGTTTTCTTTTTCCGAAGAGATAACAGTATATATAGTAATAAAGGGAACGGGAGAAAGGCACAAAATACCAAGCTAATCGTTTTCAGGAAAATAAAAGAAAGAAACACACAAAAAGAAAAATCAGACTAAATTTTAGGAAATTAAGAAAAGAAAGAAAAGATTACATTTTCGTCAAAAACAAGCTTTAATCGAGATTCGGCCTCATGATTCGCTTGCTGCAATCTTGATACTTTCTCTTCCAATTCGTAAATCATACGATCCTTTTCGAAAATCTTTGCTCTCATCCTCCCAATCTCCGTTTCCATCTTCGATACTCTCGAGGCGATAGCCATCGACGTTATCTTACGTGCCAGATCCAATTGCTCGTAAGGATCCGTCGGTATCACCGCCAGAATCTCTTCCGACAGATCAAACTCCATGCCTCCTCCTCCGGCACCAGCGCCGCCCCCCTGAGACATCGTAGATGGTGTCTCGTCTTCCGTCGCTTTACTTCTTTGGGAAAAGGAAAACATTTAAAATGGGAAGTAAATAAAAATAAATAAATAATTCTTTTGTTGGTTGGTGGACTTTGGACTTAATTTGCGGGACATTTGTCCGAAATTTTTTAAATTTTTCGAGGGTTTTCCCTCCAAACCCAATTACGATAAATTTTAGGGTTTAATTTTGAGAGTGGGCCGCAGTTCGGGTCGGATCCTGTTATTTTCAAAAATAATTTTTATTTAACATTTATATATATTTTTTAAAAATAATAAAAATTAAATAAAACTGTTTTTATTTTTAAAAATTATTTAGAATATGCTGATTGAAATTTTTACCTAAACTATTTATTTTATATAAAAATTGTTAAATATATATAATTATTTAAAATTTATATATATTTTTAAACTACAATAAAAATGTTACGTGTATAATTATGTAATAGCCAAATTTCGTCCGGGCCTATTGAACCGAGCCCATCAAATATTAAACCAATTAAATTAAAAAAAAAACGGTACAGTCCCTTTACAAGCCAAAACCCAAACCCATGAAGCCCAAAATTTAACCCCGTTCGGCCCAGTTTACAAACAAGCCCAAAACTCTAAAATTTTTCTGGAATATCTAGGGTTTTGAAACCCTAAACGGATCAGCGCCGCAACATCCATGGCAGCCTCTGGCCATGTGCACACACCACCACCACCTCCACTATCAAGAACCCACTCACCATCAACATCGTGTGCCCATGTGCTCATGACGGCCGTCTCGCACGCCTCTGTCAGTACCCATACCTGCGGGGAAACAAACAAGGACAGCAAGAAAATGGCAGAGAAACTTTGTATTTTTTTTTTTTTATATTATCATCACTTGTTCGGCTATAAAAGCCAACTCAAAACGATGTATCAGGGGATCTTTTTTTTTTGGGGGGTGATCAGTAAAAAAAAACAGATTCAAGGCAATACAGAAAAAAGGTAGTAGATCAAAAATCTAAAACACCGAAAATGGAGAAGTGATTTTCGAAGGTATATTTTTATTTTATTCCCTTTTTATTTTTCTTATTCGAAAATATATACATATATATATACATAAAATATAAAAAAAAAAAAGAGGGAAAACTCACGGGTTTTTAAATTTCATCGACCATCAGCGTGCGGTGGCGTGATGTGACACGGCGGTTCACTTCGCCGGATAATGGACCTGCAGAGAAAAGGAGAGAAAAGAGTTAGTTTTTTTTTGAGAGAAACAGAGAAATGAAGCAAAAACAAAAAAATTGCTTTATATAGTCAAGCAAAACGGTGCGTTTTAGCACCCTCCTCAAAGGCCCAAAACGGCGCCGTTTAAGCATCAACCCGCGCGCGTGACCCGACCCGGCCTGAGGGTCCGCGTGTTTTCGTTGATTGGGATAATTTCCCTTTCAATCCTTTCGCCATTTCAGTCTTTACAATCAGGTTTTCTATTATTTCAAATTTAGCCCTGAACTTTCGCGCCACTTTAAATTTAGTCATCCTTCCAACGCAGCGTTTCGGTAAAGGGATTTATTGCTATTTCAGTCCTTCCAATTTGGCGCGTGTATAAATTAGTCCTTTTCCTTTTAATTTATTTCAAATGACCCAGAATTTGTCATTTTAAGTCCAATTTAATCCCTTTTTAGTCATTTTATAATCTTTTTTAGTCTTTTATTTTATTGTTGTTATATGTATACTATCATTATATTGCACATATTCATTATTATACTATCATTATTATATTTTTACTACTATTATATTTATATTAGTATATATATGTATTTCATACCCTTATAATTATCACTATATTTACTATTATTACTATTATTTTAGTATTATTACTATAGTTATATTATCTACCCTGTACGTATTTTGTAGTATTATCATTATTATTATTATTATTCATTACTACAATATTATTATTTTATTATTATACTAATATGTCATTATTCTTCCTATATTACTATTATAGTACTATTGCTTGTATATATATATACTACTATTATCTGTTTATTATCCCTTTTTAGTATATCAGTTTTACTCATCGTATTTCTATTTTCGTCTTATCATCATCGTTGTATTTAACACATGCGTTCTGTATGCTTGCTAACATTGCCCCCCATTTCCTACATTTTGTTACCAATTCGTGCTCCGTTTCATCCAAGGCAAAACTGATTTCTTTTTAAAACAAAGCAACATTTTGTATTTAGAAATTCGAGGAAATCGTGCCTTAACTTACTAGGTTTCGATTTTACTCGTTTAATCTAAATTGCGAAATATCTTTTAAAATAATTTTTGAGTAAAATAAAAGTTTATTTTCGAGAATTCGATATGTTGTGTCCTAACTTACTGGATGCGGCATTTCGTTATTTCGAGATAAGATTTTCTAAACAAGATGATATTCATCTTGGGTTCGAAGATTTGAATTATCATGTCCTAAAGTGTTGGATGTGATGTTTTATTTCTTCGGAACAAGAAGTTTTCATATTTAATCCAAGGAAATTCAAGTTTTTTTAAAAGGGATCATATTTGAAAAATCCATCTTCACAATTTGCAACTTTGGACATAAGGACATTAATTAATCAATTTGGTACCAATTTTGGGCGTGACGAGGGCGCTAACCCTTCCTCGCACGTAACCGACTCCCGAGCCCATTTTCTCAAAACCCGTAGACCAAAATAATTTATAGGTGGCCGATCGCACCTAATAAAAGATCGGTGGCGACTCCCGTTTTTATTTTCAAAACCCAAGTCTGATTCCCGCTTTTTCAAAAAAGGTAGGTTTCGACAGCTTGGCGACTCCACTGGGGACTATATAAGAGAGTCAGGCCATAAAATTGATTACTTTTTGTCCTTTTGTCAAAAATTTGGAAAATCGTTTTCAAAAAAAAAAAATCATTCTTCTCTTAATTTAAAATAAAAAAACTTATCCTCGAGAGTACGAAGTGTTGCGCCCTAACTTACTGGGTGTGACATCTCGTTACTTCGAGGTAAGAATTTTCAAAATAGCAATGATCCGAATCGTATCCTATCTTACTCTCAAGAATTTGGCGTGCTGTGTCCTAACTTACTGGATATGGCATCCCGATACTTCGAGATGAGAAGACTTTTTATTCCAATTCACTTGAGTTTTTTAAAATCAATAAAAATGACCGTTTTTCTCCATTTTCAATTCTATGGGTGCTAAGGTTGCGATAATGTTGATATTTCTGCATTCATATTTGCATGACCATTGCGGTCACACCTTTAAGTGGGAGCGAGAAGCTATGCTTTCGTGAGGTTTTCACCTCCGCATGGGCTAGTGGACTGCTTTCGGGATACATCCGTACCTATGTCTTCGTGAAGTTTTCACTTCCGCATGGCCATGGGGAAATGTATTCCCCTGAATCGAACTCGGTCTATATGAGCCTATAATGGGTGAGGATCGAGGAATCACTGATTCGGTACCTCAAACTTTAGAACTCATCCACATGTAAAGAGCTCAGGAACCCGCCCCAAGATAAACTATGTCAAGCTTTAGTAGTCACCCATATAGGTGTTTTATTATTTCACTCGTTTGGTATTCCAGGGTACTGACTTTTGGTGTTTTACTCTCTTTGTGCATATCATTTCATATTTTAAGAAGCATCGATTCTCGGTCAGTTTCTGAGTTAGAAAGCTGGTTATGGAAAGCAAATTCCTTGATAAGTTGGAAGACAATGCGGCGTCGTCGCGTGTGGTCGAGCAATGCCAAATAGAAAAAGGGGATAGCTTGGTCAAGGGTATGTGTGTCGGAACTCACGGATTTTACCAATATCGGTGTCACACGTAAGCGAGCTCCAAGAGCTGAAAGAAATCTGGACTCAGTGGGATAACGAGACGAAGCAGCTGTTCTATGGTACTTACAGTGACCTGCCTTACCTGCTTGACATCAAAATAGATAAGCACCTATTCCGAGCAATGACCCGATTTTGGAATGTTGCTTATAGTTGCTTTTTCCTTTGGGAAGGTGGATTTAGTCCCCACTGGTAGAAGAATATACGACCTTGTTACATTGCCCGAGAATTCAAGTTGACAAAGCCTATTCCAAAGCGATTAACGGCCCAACCTTCGTGAGGAAATTAATGAACATCACGGAATGAGCGAACAATGGGTCTCGGCTAGAATGCAAAAAAGAAAAGCGAAGGTAAGTGCATACCTGGACATGTTTGAGAGACTTAATCTTGGCGCATCCCGACCTTGAAAGAAAGGAGCGACGTCTTTGCCTTGTGTGTTTACTGCCCGATAATCTTCCCAAAAGCTCTAAAGGCACGTCGGACGGCGATCATTGATCTATTCACCGATTGGACAAAGGGATCACGCCTGTTCCTGCCATCTTAGCCGAAACGTTCAGGTCCCTAAATGCATGTAGGAGAATGGGTGAAGGCAGGTTTATTGGATGCGCGCAGCTATTATTGGCTTGGTTTCATAGTCACTTCTGGAAGGTGGAGAAAGTGTCCTGTCGGTTTATAACAGAGAATTACTCCCCGCTAGAAGAAATAGCAGCTACACCTAGAAGAGAGGATGTGTCCGAAGAAAGTTGGATCGCGCTCTTCCAAAACCTTCAAGAAGGTGATATCGGGTGGAAGGTCCCGTGGTTGATTACCGACCAAATCCTTTATCGTTGTGGAAGCTTCGACTGGGTTCCTTTACTAGGAATTTGGGGTGCCACTGCATATGCCCCCCTGCTGGTCCTAAGACAATATAATTCAAGACAGTTCGTGCCAACAACATATGGGTTGGCTCAATGTGAGTTCTCATACGAAGGAGGGAGCTATAAGAAAAAGGTTAAAGAGATCTCTAGTGCATGGAATCAGATTCATAGAATGAAGAGACTATCCAGAGGCCCAATGACGACATCGGAGTATAGAGAATGGAGGGCTAGGAGGATCAATGACAACATCCCTGAGCCAAATTCGGAGAATGTCCGGTCAAGAGAAGAACATTTTCGGATTATTCCAATAGAAACTGGAGATTGTGAAACGAGATTTCGATAAGATGAGTCATGGAACTTGAAAGAAAAATAGAGAAGTTGGAAGAAGAGAAGATGCTCCTCAAGTTAGGACGTGGATGGGCAAAAAGTCGGAGCCAGAAAAGTTAAGAAAAGAAAAAGAGAAAATAGAGGAAGACCGAGATGACTAAAAATGGAATATAAGAAAATGCGTTTGACAATAAAAAACGCTGGATTAAGAAAAACTCCGGAATAATGGCGACACGAGATCCCAGAGGAAAAAGCCAAAGCTAGCGGTGGGAGGAAAAGTTCGGGAAATGCAAACACAAAATGATATTCGAGAAAGGATGTGGCCGAAAGCCACAAAGAAAAGAAAGGGTTAAGAGCTAAGGTGGCGAGAGCTTGGCGGTCCCTACATCACTACCAAAGTCGCAATGCAGAAGATGAACAAGTTGAGTGCGGACAAAATCGAAGAAATGAAAGGAAAGATTGAAGGATTAGAGGCAACATTACATGGCTGCGAGCTTCGGATTGAACTTTTAGAGGCAAGAGAAGGGCAATGGAAGGAGGAACTTCACCTTTCCCACAAGCAAGTTAGAGATCGAGACTACTTCATGGGCGAAGTGATAATTCAGATTCGGGAAGTAGCGGATCACCTGCAGGCCCTGGCATCTCAAGCTGAGATCATAAGCATGAAATACGAGCTACAAGTAGATCGTAACCAGGAGCTGATTTCTCTACTTAGAAAAATTAAAACTTTGGGCTTAAAGGCCAAAGCATATTTGTAATCCGTTTTATGTAAAGGATCTTGCCTTCTAATAAAGTCTTCTAAAATGAAGTTGATCAGAATCGATGCCTTCTTTTTATATTCATGCATCTGCATCGCATCACATTACATGCATTTAAGTTTATAAAAAGAACCTAATTGGTTAAACTTATCAGACAATAAGGAGAAAAGTGAAACCTGGAAGCTGAACACCCATACGGCACGCGAGCTAAGTCTAAGAAAATGGATCAAAGATATGAGCAACTCCAAAAGAAATGGCACAAACACAAGAACAGTTGGCACAAATCAAGCAGGACATGACGAACAAGATGGCGGAATCCGAGAAAAACTTGATGGCCCAAATGGCCCAAATGACCCAACTACTGAATGGACTTGTGGAGAAAGGAAAAGGCCCTATAGCTATTACCGGGGAAGAAAACGAAGGCACTCCTTCGGGTTTTACCCCCGCCACACGCACCTATATTGCCAGAAGAATATCTTCCGAGGCCACTGTCACGATTAGGCCCCAACAAGGTCAAAATAATATCGGACCACCCGCGAATCTCCAAGCGGAGTTCCGGATCCAACCTGGGGATAACCCGTTAACTTGGTTGTCCACGATTTCGATATGATAGAGAAGGAAGAGGCAAGAACCGAATCCTCAAGACGTTAGAGGACCGTTGTAAATGGTTGGAGGAGGAAGTCAAAGCTTTGAAAAAAAACGCCGCCATCGCCACGGTGTTAAGGCAAAAGAATTGAGTTTAGTCCGGATTTGGTACTACCCAATAAATTTAAGATGCCGGACTTGAAAAATATAATGGGACAACTTGCCTGAAGCCCATATTACGATGTTACGCCGAAGGATGGCGGGATACGCCCACAATGACCAGCTGTTAATCCATTGTTTCCAAGATAGTTTGATCGGATCTGTAGCTAAATGGTATAATCAATTGAGTCGCACCTAAATTACTTCATGGGAAGACTTGGCTCAAGCTTTCGTAAAACAATATGGCCATGCAAGCGATCACAAGACTGATGATTCATGCTACAGAACATGGAAAAGAAGTCAAGTGAGAGCTTCAAGCAGTATGCCCAACGGTGGAGGGATATAACAATGCTAGTTCAACCGCCACTCTTAGAGAAAGAAAGAACCATGCTCTTCATCAGTACATTAAGGGCCCCATTTATCACTCACATGGTAGGGAGCACAACTCAAAGCTTCACAGATATAGTCATGGCGGGGGAGATGATTGAAAATGCCATAAGAGGTGGATGGATAGAAGCAGGTGAGGCTACTAAGAGATCCGTTCCCAGAAAGAGGAATAACGAAGTAAACAATATAAGTACGTATAATAAGGGAGGCTCGAAGACAGTTACCGTTAATCCACCAAAAGTCGTGGCTGCCAAGCAACAAGGGACGACAAGACAAGAACCAAGCCCGAAACCAAATTTTGAGAGGCCCCAATTTACGCCAATCCCGATAACATACAGGGAGATGTATCAACGACTGTTCGACGCACACATCGTAGCTCCGTATTATCTAACGCCATTACAACCCCCATACCCCAAATGGTACGATCCGAATGCCGAATGCGAATACCATGCAGGAGTAACAGGCCACTCAATAGAAAATTGCACTGCCTTCAAAAAGATAGTCGAAAAATTTATCAAGATGGGGATCATAGAGCTCGACGATCTGCCTGGTTTGGGGAACCTATTACCCAATCATGGGGATGGAGCGGTAAACATGATCGGGAAAAATAGAGCAAGAAAGGTCAAGGAAGACGTCTCGGATGTGAAGACCCCACTAATAATCGTATGGGGGGAAATGATAAAAAGAGGGCTGATAAAGTCAAGTTTCGAAGGAAGGAGCGAAATAACTGGGAATTACTGCGTGTTCCACGGAGCCGAAGGGCATAAGATCCAAGACTGCACAGAATTTAGACTATTGGTGCAAGGCTTCATGGACAATAAAGAGTTGGAATTTTATGAAGAAAGCTTAGAGGAAGGGGATATACATGCGACAGAAGGAGAATCGACCCGTCAAAAGGCTAAATTTCCAAAGATCATTATTTCCTGCTCGAGAAACCCAGAAAATGGAGCTCAAACAATACCTAAGATTATAATCAAGAAACCAGCATCCTTCCCTTACAAGGATGACAAGAAGGTACCATGGAACTATAATTGTAACGTGACAACACCAGGGGCATAAAGTTCGACCGGTACTATAAACGAAAACAAAAAGGAAGGGTTCCACACACGAAGCGGAAGACGTTATGACCCAACAGGTGTCAGAATAAACACGGCAAAATCAAAGGCTATGGCGGTCGAACGGAAGAAGAACCTAGTACCCTCGTTAATGTACAGAGTTAGAGAGGAAGAGGCGAGAGAATTCTTGAAGTTCTTAAAGCATAGTGAGTACAGCGTGGTGGAGCAACTGCATAAGCAACCGACTCGCATCTCGGTGCTAGCTTTACTGTTGAGTTCGGAGGTACATCGCAAGGCATTGATGAAAATACTAAACGAGACTTACGTTACTAAAGATATATCTGTCAATAAACTTGACCGATTAGTGGGCAACATAAGTGCTGATAACTTCATCTCCTTTAGCGACGATGAGATTCCATCTAGGGGCATGGGATCTACCAAGGCCCTGCATATAACTACTCATTGTAAGGGATCCATCCTACCTAGCGTGTTAATTGACAATGGGTCGGCCTTAAATGTCTTACCATTGTCAACTTTGAAAAGGTTGCCAATAGACAGTTCTCATATGAAGACATGCCAAAACATAGTGAGAGAGCGTTTGATGGCACGAAAGAAAGAAGAGTGATGGGGAGGATAGACATACCATTACAAATCGGGCCGAATACATATGAAGTAGATTTTCTGGTGATGAATATCAATCCCTCATACACTTGCTTATTGGGAAGACCCTGGATTCATTCGGCGAGGGGGTGAGCTTCATCCTCCATCAAAAACTAAAGTTGGTGGCAAATGGTCGATTGGTCACTATCAATGCGGAAGAAGACATCATAGCAATGCGATTACCAATGACGCGCCATATGTAGAGGCGGACGAGAGGCCGTTGAATGCTCTTTTCGATCTTTAGAGTTCGTCAACGCGACATTTATTCGTGAGGGGCTAAAATTCGGTACCCAAGATATCCGGACCACGAGGATGGGCCTACAAATGATGATCGATGGGGGCTTTGCTAGGAAGAGGCTAGGTGATGTCTCTGTGGTGAAGTTCAAGTGCTATCTCGAGAAAGAAAAGAGAGACCGTTTTGGCACGGGTTTTAACCAAATGCCAGTGAGATGAGAAGGAAATAGAGAAGAAAAGCAGGAGAGGAGAAAAGCACGATCGAATGGGGAAGAGGCCATGTGGGAACCAATGACATTCCTCATATATCCCAAACCTTCGTGTATGCGGAGGAATAATTCACTTGAGAGAGAGGTCGTCAAATGGTGGTCCTCACGTCAACGCCATAGATGAAGGAGAAAGCTGGACCAAGGAACATCGGGCATTCGTCCTTATGAACTTGGGAGCATTTTGAACAATTGGATCTGCAGAGGAATTGCCTGTAATTTTTAGAAATTCCTGAGTAATGTTCGAGAACGCGTTTGTTGTTTTTAAGCCTAAGAACAATAAATTCTCTTTTGTGAAACGGGCTAATGTTCAAGAATCTTTATTTGAATGAAATGCATTTTGGTTCATTATCAAAAATATTTCATGTTTCCTCTAGTAATTTCTTTTGTTTTCTTCTTTCCTCATTCATTGCATAAATAATTGTCCACAAATTCATTCTTCATGCATTTTGGCACCCATTACAGTCCCTAGATATCAATGATGTATGTAGCGGCGATATTCTGGACCTAGAGGCCCATTTTGAGCATGACATATGTTTAGAAGGATCTCAAGATTTTGAAGGTGACAAAGAATGTGACGTATCCCCGGATCTGTTGAGAATGGTACAGCAAGAAAAGAAACAAATCCTTTCCCATGACGAGGAAGTAGAGAATATATCCTTAGAAGAAGGAAAGATGGTGAGAATAGGAGCACACATAACCGAGGAAACGAAACAAGGCCTGGTGCAGTTACTGCAAGAATTCAAAGATGTCTTTGCGTGGTCATATCAGGATATGCCGGGTTTGAGCACTGATATTGTAGTGCATCGCCTCCCTATAAAGGAAGAATGTAAGCGGTCACGCAAAAAGCTACGGAGGATGAGGCCTGACGTAGTTTTGAAGATAAAAGAGGAAGTGAAGAAACAGTTTGATGCTGGTTTTCTACAGGTGGTCAAATACTCAGAGTGGGTGGCCAATATCGTTCCTGTCCCAAAAAAGGATGGAAAGGTCCGGATGTGCGTAGACTATAGAGACCTAAATAAAGCCAGCCCAAAAGATAATTTCCCTTTGCCCCATATAGACACGTTAGTGGATAATACGACAGGGTACTCATGGTTCTCTTTTATGGATGGATTTTCCGGATATAATCAGATCAGGATGCACCCTGAGGACATGGTGAAAACCACCTTCATAACATTATGGGGCACCTTCTGTTATAAAGTAATGCCATTCGGACTAAAGAATGCGGGGGCAACATACCAAAGGGCCATGGTAACCTTATTCCACGACATGATGCACAAAGAGATCGAAGTGTACGTTGACGATATGATCGCTAAATCTCAAAGCGAGTAAAAGGAACACGTCGAAGTCCTGAAGAAATTGTTCCTAAGATTAAGGAAGTTCCAATTAAAGCTCAACCCAACCAAGTGTACTTTTGGAGTTAGGTCAGGGAAACTGCTGGGTTTCGTGGTCAGTGAGAAAGGGATCGAAGTGGACTCAGATAAAATCAAAGCCATACAAGATTTGCCCCCACCACGCACTCAAAAAGAAGTCCGAGGTTTTCTTGGAAGATTAAATTACATTGCTCGGTTCATTTCACAGTTAACCGAGAAATGCGATCCTATATTCCGTCTTCTTAAGAAACACAACCAAGGGGTATGGGACGAAGAATGCCAAAGAGCTTTTGACAAAGTCAAACAATACTTGTCAACGGCACCAGTGCTATCTCCGCCAAATCCTTGGCAGACCATTGATACTGTATCTATCGGTGTTCGATAATTCCATGGGATGTGTACTTGGTCAACATGATGAGTTAGGGAAGAAAGAAAAGGCGATATACTACCTCAGCAAGAAGTTCACCGAATGTGAAATGAGATATTCGTCGATTGAAAAATTATGTTGCGCTTTGATCTGGGCAACCCGAGGCTAAGGCGCAAGACATGTTATACCATACGACACAGCTAATTTCAAAGCTTGACCCGTTAAAATATATGATGGAGTCAACTGCTCTAAACGGTAGAATGGCAAGGTGGCAGATTTTGCTATCCGAATTCGACATAGTCTACGTCAATCAAAAGGCCATAAAAGGGAGTGCGATAGCGGAATTTCTAGCTAGCAGAGCCTCAGAAGATTACGAGCCTTTGAGCTTCGAATTCCCCAACGAAGAGTTAATGTATGTGGCAAATGCTGAAGAAATACCATGGAAGTTGAACTTTGATGGAGCATCTAATGCTGTAGGAAACGGAATTGGGGCAATCTTGGTGTCTCCTAGTGGTGATCATCATCCGTTCACGTGTAGATTGGATTTCAATTGCACGAATAACATGGCAGAATATGAAGCTTGTATCATGGGAATTCGGGCGGCCATGGAGTGGAAGATCAGAGTGTTAAAAGTGTACGGAGATTCTGCACTAGTGGTTTATCAACTCAAAGGTGAATGGGAAACTCGGGACCCTAAACTAATCGAATACCGGAAGATAGTTTTGGGATTGATTGAGGAGTTTGATGACATCACTTTTAATTATCTCCCACGTGATGAAAACCAGATGGCAGATGCCTTGGCAACCCTGGCTTCTATGATCAAGGTAAACAGGCCAGAGGATATGAGACCCGTCCAGATGAGTATTCTCAAGTCCCCGCCTTACTGTTGTAATCTAGAAAATGAGGAAAGAGATGATTACCCTTGGTATCGAATGTGTCTTTGCGATATATAAAAACCACGAATACCGGAGCATGCAACGGAGGAGAATGAAAAGGACGCTCAGAAGATTGGCCTCCGACTATGTCTTAGATGGGGACATCCTATACAAAAAGAGAAAAGATCAAGTGCTACTTAGATGTGTGGATGCTATTGAGGCTAAGCAGATCTTGGAGGAAGTCCACGAGGGCATTTGTGGAACGCATGCTAATGGTTTCACAATGGCTAGACAAATTATGAGGTTCGGGTATTATTGGTCTACCATGGAAGAAGATTGCATCAAATATGCCAAGAAATGCCATAAATGTCAGATTTACGGAGATAAGATCCATGTACCCCCGTCACCTTTACACGTGATGACATCCCCATGGCCCTTTTCCATGTGGGGCATGGATGTTATTGGACCAATCTCACCGAAGGCTTCTAACGGGCATCGATTCATCTTCGTGGTCATTGATTACTTCACCAAGTGGGTAGAGGCTGCGTCGTATGCCAATGTCACAAAATCAGCAGTCAGTAAATTCCTAAAAAAAGAGATCATATGTCGTTATGGAATGCCTGAGAGGATTATATCTGACAACGCATTGAACCTGAACAACAACACTATAGCAGATGTTTGCAGCCAATTCGGTATCAAACACCACAACTCGTTTCCCTACCGCCCAAAAATGAGCAGTGCGATGGAAGCGACCAATAAAAATATCAAGAAGATAATAGGAAGACGGCCAAGAGACTTATAAGGATTGGCATGAGAAACTACCATTTGCACTCTACGCGCCATCGAACATCGGTCGGAACCTCCACTGGGGCAACACCTTTTTCGTTAGTTTATGGGATGGAAGCCGTCCTACCTATCGAAGTGGAAATACCTTCTCTTCGGGTTTTGTCGGAAATAAAATTGGATGAAGCCGAATGGATCCAGGCTCGATATGATCAGCTGAACTTAATCGAAGAAAAAGAGGCTAATGGCTATCCGTCACGGTCCGATGTACCAAAAACGAATGATGCGAGCTTATGATAAAAGATTCGCCAAGAGAGTTTAAAGAAGGAGATCTTGTGCTAAAAAGATCCTTCCCATACAAAAAGGACTTGGGGAAAATGGATGCGGCGGGAGGGACCATATGTGGTAAAAGAAGCTTTCTCTGGAGGTGCATTAATTCTGGCTGAAATGGATGGAAAAGTCTTGCCTAATCCATTGAACTCAGATTCAGTCAAGAAATACTACGCTTAGAGACCAAGGTGAAAACCCGCAAAGGGCGCTTTGGGTCAAAAAAAAAAAAAAGTGGCGGCGCCGCGGATTCAAATGACCTTGCGACACCAGAATTGACAAGAAGTGAAGTTGGGGGCATCAGCAAAATCCTTTGAGTCATCTAAACACATGCTAAAGCTCAAAATAGTCTTCATGAAGTTTGTATGTAGAAGCCTAATCAACGATATCAGGACGCTTGACCTTTGTTCTCTTTGACATTTTTCGAGACCTGTTCTCTGACAGTTTTTCTTGTACTCTCGGACAATTAATTCGACTTTCTTTCGAAATCAATTTATTGCCACATGTTGCATTTAAATAATGAGTACTGAACTAATAACTTCACAAAAGAAGTTCCATATATTACTTTGGAAATTTCTGAATAAAACAGGAAACCAAAATAGGACAGTTGTTCAAAATCCCCCAAGCACGGACAGGACTAAATTCTTTGAGCAAGTCAGCAGTTGTAATTGAAATATACCTTTGGAATCATCTCAGTGATGGGGCAAGTCGATTGTGAGTCGAATGATGAGCAAAAAGGCTGTAATTCTCAAAAAGGAGACGATTTGTTATACGACTTACAGCTCGCGAGCCCCAAAAATTACCATAAGAGCCAAGTGTTCAAGAAAATGATACTTCGAAATAAATAAGCGATAACGCCCTGAAAAGAAATCAAACTCATAACATGTTTGCATCATAGCATGACTAAATAGGAGCATCTGACTCACCATTGATCATGACATCCTAATCATTAAGCATAAGCATACACCCATCCTACAGGTCATGCCCTCGAGGGGACAGTGTAGTAATGAGGTCAAAGATAGCAGATCTGGCATTCCTGAAGTTGCAGGAAACAAGATCAAAGATATCGGTCTGGTGGTCTCTGAATTTGTAGAGATCAGACTGAAGACAGGAGATCTGGCGTTCCTGAGCTTTGCAGGAAGCAGATTGAAGACAAAAAAATCTGGCTCTTCTAAGCTTTATAGGAGGCAGATTGAAGACAAGAGATTTGGCATTCCTGAGCTTTGCAGGAAGCAGATTGAAGACAGCAAATCTGGCATTCCTGAGCTTTGCAGGAAGCAGATTGAAGATCTGGCACTCCTGAGCTTTGCAGGAAGCGGATTGAAGACAAGAGATTTGGCATTCCTGAGCTTTGTAGGAAGCAGATTGAAGACAGCAAATCTGGCATTCCTGAGCTTTGCAGGAAGCAAATTGAAGATCTGGCACTCCTGAGCGTTGTAGGAAACAGGTTGAAGACAAAAGATCTGGCATTCCTGAACTTTGCAGGAAGCAGATTGAAAACAGAAGATCTGGCATTCCTGAGCTTTGCAGGAAGCAGATTGAAGACGAAAGATCTGGCATTCCTGAGCTTTGCAGGAAGCAAATTGAAGACAAAAAATCTGGCATTCCTGAGCTTTGCAGGAAGCAGATTGAAGATAGCAAATCTGGCACTCCTGAGCTTTGCAGGAAGCAGATTGAAGACAAAAAAATCTGGCTCTCCTAAGCTTTATAGGAGGCAGATTGAAGACAAGAAGATTTGGCATTCTTGAGCTTTGCGGGAAGCAGATCGAAGATACCAAGGCTGGCATACCCAATGCTTCAGAAGCAGAAAACAGCAAAGAGTTACAGTGAAGTTTGAAGCAGATTGAGGCTAGCAGTCATTTTTTTAAGGTCGCGATGAAGAGAATTAAGGGAACCATGGATCCAAGACGAGGCTACTAAAAAGTCAAGACTCAATAGGCCCCGACAAATTTGGGCTTTCTTTATGTCTTTGCTCTATTCTCGTTACACGACAATGAGCAAAGAGGGGCAGCTGTAATAGCCAAATTTCGTCCGGGCCTATTGAACCGAGCCCATCAAATATTAAACCAATTAAATTTTAAAAAAAAACGGTACAGTCCCTTTACAAGCCAAAACCCAAACCCATGAAGCCCAAAATTTAACCCCGTTCGGCCCAGTTTACAAACAAGCCCAGAACTCTAAAATTTTTCGGAATATCTAGGGTTTTGAAACCCTAAACGGATCAACACGCAACATCCATGGCGACCTCCGCCATGTGCACACCACCACCACCTTCACTATCATCAAGAACCCACTCGACCATCAACATTTGTGCCATGTGTGCTCGCGACGGCCGTCTCTCGCACGCCTCTGTCAAGTACCCATACTGCTGGGAAACAAACAAGGACAAAGCAAGAAAAAAATGGAGAGAAACTTTGTATTTTTTTTTTATTATTATTATCATCACTTGTTGGCTATAAAAGCCAACTCAAAACGATGTATCGGGGATCTTTTTTTTTTTGGGGGGTGATCAAAAAAAAAGATTCAAGGCAATGAGAAAAAGGTAGTAGATCAAAATCTAAAACACGAAAACGGAGAAGTGATTTTCGAAGGTATATTTTTATTTTATTCCCTTTTTATTTTTCTTATTCGAAAATATATACATATATATATACATAAAATATAAAAAAAAAAGAGGGAAAACTCACGGGTTTTTGCGAATTCCGCCATCGCGTCGCGTGTAATTTGATGATGTGACCACGCATGTTCACTTCACGGAGAATGGACCTGCAGAGAAAAGGAGAGAAAAGAGTTAGTTTTTTTTTTGAGAGAAACAGAGAAATGAAGCAAAAACAAAAAAATTGCTTTATATAGTCAAGCAAAACGGTGCGTTTTAGCACCCTCCTCAAAGGCCCAAAACGGCGCCGTTTAAGCATCAACCCGCGCGCGTGACCCGACCCCTACTGAGGGTCGCGTGTTTTCGTTGATTGGGATAATTTCCCTTTCAATCCTTTCGCATTTCGATCTTTACAATCAGGTTTTCTATTATTTCAAATTTAGCCCTGAACTTTCGCGCCACTTTAAATTTAGTCATCCTTCCAACGCAGCGTTTCGGTAAAGGGATTTATTGCTATTTCAGTCCTTCCAATTTGGGCGCGTGTCGCAAATTAGTCCTTTTCCTTTTAATTTATTTCAAACTGACCCCGAGCTGTCATTTTAAGTCCAATTTAATCCCTTTTTAGTCATTTTATAATCTTTTTTAGTCTTTTATTTTATTGTTGTTATATGTATACTATCATTATATTGCACATATTCATTGTTATACTATCATTATTATATTTTTACTACTATTATATTTATATTAGTATATATATGTATTTCATACCCTTATAATTATCACTATATTTACTATTATTACTATTATTTTAGTATTATTACTATAGTTATATTATCTACCCTGTACGTATTTTGTAGTATTATCATTATTATTATTATTCATTACTACAATATTATTATTTTATTATTATACTAATATGTCATTATTCTTCCTATATTACTATTATAGTACTATTGCTTGTATATATATATACTACTATTATCTGTTTATTATCCCTTTTTAGTATATCAGTTTTACTCATCGTATTTCTATTTTCGTCTTATCATCATCGTTGTATTTAACACATGCGTTCGTATGCTTGCTAACATTGCCCCCCATTTCCTACATTTTGTTACCAATTCGTGCTCCGTTTCATCCAAGGCAAAACTGATTTCTTTTTAAAACAAAGCAACATTTTGTATTTAGAAATTCGAGGAAATCGTGCCTTAACTTACTAGGTTTCGATTTTACTCGTTTAATCTAAATTATAAATATCTTTTAAAATAATTTTTGAGTAAAATAAAAGTTTATTTTCGAGAATTCGATATGTTGTGTCCTAACTTCTTTGGATGCGGCATTTCGTTATTTCGAGATAAGATTTTCTAAACAAGATGATATTCATCTTGGGTTCGAAGATTTGAATTATCATGTCCTAAAGTGTTGGATGTGATGTTTTATTTCTTCGGAACAAGAAGTTTTCATATTTAATCCAAGGAAATTCAAGTTTTTTTAAAAGGGATCATATTTGAAAAATCCATCTTCACAATTTGCAACTTTGGACATAAGGACATTAATTAATCAATTTGGTACCAATTTTGGGCGTGACGAGGGCGCTAACCCTTCCTCGCACGTAACCGACTCCCGAGCCCATTTTCTCAAAACCCGTAGACCAAAATAATTTATAGGTGGCCGATCGCACCTAATAAAAGATCGGTGGCGACTCCCGTTTTTATTTTCAAAACCCAAGTCTGATTCCCGCTTTTTCAAAAAAGGTAGGTTTCGACAAATTACATTAAATTAAATTTCATATACTAAATTACACATTTGTTTAAATTTTTATATAATCTTAAATTTTTATCCCTAATAATAATAACAATAAAATAATTATTTTCTTTATATATTATATAAATATTTTAAAAATATATATGGATAAAAAGTTATTTATGGAATCGAATTTATGGAAGTGACCATTAGCCACACAAACCGAATTTTGTATCATGAAATCATGGGAATCATAATAAAGTAAAGATGCTTTCCACAGTCAAACAAATGCAAAATCCGTTTTCATATTTTTTTTATTGTATTATTTGAAACTTTTTAATACAGATGGCTTTCACACATGACAGTAATCCATGGTGAGTCTCGTATTCTTATTGGCCGATACATAACATTTTGCTTCTGAATTGGTATCAAGTAATATATATATTCTATTTCAGTCAAAATTTTGTTACTGTTTTGATCGTTTCAATGTGTTTCGGCTCGTTTCAATTAATTTCGATTAGAGATGTGTGTTCGATCAAATCGAATTAAATCGGGTAAAAAGAAATTCGAGTTGATGAGTCTTATTTTATCATCCCAACTCGATTTGAATTTTTTTTTTAATCAAATCGAGTGAAATGACATTTAAGACAAGTTGAATCGAATAAAATTATTGTGTTAAATTAAAAACTTGAGCATATCAAATTAAAATCTTGTTATACTATCACTAGTTCATGTTATAGCACATAAAATTAAAACCATATATAGTTAAAAAAAATTCAAAGCAAAATAAAATACTTTACTATGATACACTTGAATAATTATTTAATTTATTTAGGCACAAAATTATTATTTTAGAAAAATTTTAACTTACTTTATGTATTACTTAAAAAAATAAATTTTGTATACTTTTTTTAAAAATATAAATTTTGGAAATTTTATAAATATTTTAAATTTAAAAAATATTTTGAATTTTTGGGTAATTTTTGTTGAGAGAAATATCCATTTGCTCATTTGCAAAATTGTTAGGGACCAAAGGGGTATTTACACCAATTTGTTATTTGAGTTATTCGAATTGTAAAATTCAACTTGACTCAAACTTGAAACTTAAATTACTTATTCGAGTTGACTTGAAAAAAATTGAATAACTCGAAATTCATATTTTTTTCGATTTTTTTTAAAATTGAATCAATTGCTCATCCCTAGTTTTGACTTCTACTACTGCATACCGGCTTATATCAATTGGTACAATTTTTTTATATTTTAAATTAACTTTTATTTTATTATAATTACATATAAAATTAAATTGTAATTGTTAAAATTAAGTTATTGAATATTAATTAATAATTTTAAAACTTATATTTAAATATAAATATATTTATATGGATGTATTTGAGATCTACATATAATTTATAATTTATTTATATAAAAATATATATAAAAAATATATAATTTATTAATAAACTAAAAATTAGATTATAAATATACATATGTGAAAGTTATTTAAAAACATTAATGAAGTTGAAATGGTACAACAAAACATATAGATATTGAAACGTACCAATATCAAGATAAAAATCGCACATCCACTAGTCTGATTCTGATTATCTCAATCTCGACATATTTTTTTAAAGTTTAAGTTTAGTACAAACAAAACATAGATAGTACATTCAAATAGTTACACATGGCAGCAACAAATGGTGAGTCTCAAACTTGGAAAATCATAAGGAGTGAATTTAAAGAGGCAGTTAGAGGGCTTGCCCCTTCCTCCAAAATGAAAAATTGACAATTTAGTCTATTCACAATTAATAAATTATAATTTAATAAATGATAAAATTATACTTTCACTCTAAAATAAAAAAATCATTTCAATTATGATGAAATTATATTATAACCTCTTATAAATTTATAATTCAATTTCCATCGCTTAAAAAAAATTAAATTCACTTTTGATACTCAAAATAAAAATAAAAATAAAAACTTTATTTTTATTAATTATGCCAAAACATTAGTATAGTGTATTTAAATATAATTAAAGAACATGAAAATGAATGCAGACGAAAAGGCAATTAATTGCCATAATTATTACATCTAAAGCATGGATTACTATTGAGATTTTACATCTTATATCTCTCTCAAAACATGAAAAAAAATGTGAATTTGAGTGTAACTGCAATTTAGACCAATCACCTTACGTGGCAAATTTATCACGTTAAAATTTTAAATTTTAAATTTAACTAGGAGATTTAAAAAAAAAAATTCATTTGATAGTCATCCAATTAAAAGTATTGTTGTCATTAATTTGAATTTAAAAAATAAATAATATTAATATTAATAATTAGACTCAAAATTTAAAATCTGAAAAGTAAAAGAATTATATTTTTGAAAACACAAGTATTTTACATTTGTTATACTTTTTTAACAATTTTAATATTTTTTAAAGATGATTGTTATTTTTTATTTTTAAATTTAAAAATAATTAATTTATGATATGGCATAGACATTAGCAAACGTTAACTTTTCTATCCATTTTGGGGTGATTTGATAAATAACACAAATTTAAGTGCTAAAAGAGGTAAAAAAATTAAATGGAGGGTTGAAATGATCTTTTTGTAAAGTTTGAAGGCCAAACAAGTCATTATGCCCTTAAAATTATAATCAGAGACCATGAAAATAGACTTATTCATGGATCAGGTTACCAGTTCATGCTCAAAGGCCGGCTTAAAATTTGGGAGGGTTCGAGTAAAAATATTAGGCTCGAAAAATGAGTTTGACTGCTTGAGTAAAAAAATTAGACCCGTTTTTCTAATTTTTATTTTTTTATATTATATAATTTATAACACAATAAAATTAAACCTATGGTAATATATAATACTAATACAATGTAAACATTAAAAAAATAATATTAGCAACTCTAAAATGAGTTTGGGTTAGCCATTTATAAATATGGGTAGATTTTGACAAAAAAATTTGATTTCTCAATATATCTAATGGAGTGAGCCCTGTAACTAATATTCCATATTTTGTAGGCCCATTAAGGGGTAGATGTTAGCCACAAGTTTTAAAACTACTTCATATTCAAGGATCGATCCCTCAACCACTAGTTAAGATAGAAGTGACCCTTATCAGATTAAATCGAACTTAAACAAATATAAAATATATTAAACCCATTCTTAACCCGAAGGAATAAAAACTTTTACATCAAAAGTGAATGCAGACAAAGTGAAATTAATTGCAATAATGATTACATCTAATGCATGAAATCCTGTTGAAATTTTGTTCTTTAATTTTCCACTCAAAACATGAAAAGAGTGTGAATTTGGAAGTGTAACTGCAAATTTAGACCAATCACCTTATATGCCAATTCCAACTACCACTCCTTAATGCAACCCCACTTTTTTTTACACATTTAAAAAATATATATTTCCTTTATTTGACAAAATAAAAATAATTGTTCCAATTTATGGTAATATTTAATAATATTATTTTATTTATTATACAACCCATTATTGGATTATGATTTTTTAATCAATATTCTTTTTTTAATTAATTTTTTTAATATATTAAAAACTTAACACTAAGCATTTCAACCTAATAAATCCTAATAAATGAACTCTTAAGTATATTATAAATATATAAATAATAAACAATACCAAAAAGAGCTCCCATTGAACTTAACAAAAATCATCCATGGATATTATTTCGCCTCCTTTTATTCTTCTTTTCATTTCCTTCAACTATATGGGTCATCCTAATCTTGTTTTTGCCGACGACACTTTGATTAAAACCCAATGTCATAATACGGAAGTCCCCGAAGCATGCATACAATGCGTAAAATCCGATCCTCAAAGTCAATCAGCCGATAAAGTAGGCATTGCTGCCATCGTCATAACTTGTATAAGCAACAAAGCCGTGACCTTGGAAAGCAACATGACGGTTTTAGCTTCGAGCGTTCACGACAAGGACTTGAAATTGGTTCTCCAATACTGCCAGAAAGGGCTTTCCAACGCGAAAACCAATTTGACTACCGCGATGGATCAATTGAAGAGCAAAGATTACGACCAAACTAATTATTTAGTAAATCATGCGCTCCAGAAAGAGTTTGATTGTAAGAAAAATGTGGGGGATTTACAGTATACGCTTCCTACTACTGTTTTGAATGACATGACAATTTATGAAAAACTTTCGGAAGCAGCAATGAGAATAATTGATAGGTTTTTGTGAGTGTGAAAAATGAAATAAAATAATAATAAAAATATTATATTTGTTGAAGAATCTTATATATAATTTATTTTATTTTTAATTATATTATTTGAAGCCTTTGTTGATATAAGGTCAAGCAATTTTTTTTATATTTAACGATTATTTAAATAAAAGACATTAATATATATATTTTTTACATGCATTTACAATTTCAAGCAAAATTTTTAATATTTAATGATTATTTTAAAAAAATATTTTTCAATTATTATTTGATATATTAACGAAACCGCTTTTGAACTTTACAAAAATAAAAAATAGTCAAGGTCAGGGGGCGAAATCAGAAATTTTTTAAGGGTCAAAATTAAATTGTAATTTTAAGATGACGAAAATGTAATTTCACTATTTTAATAGCTTATATCTTTATAATTTTTAAATGATTAAATCAATTTTTTATATTTTTAGGTGGTCAAAGTGCAACTTTATTACCTTTAATAATTTAAAAAAAAATTAATGTCTAAATGGAAAAATTTTCATTTTAGGGGAGCCGGGACCCCTACTTGCCCCTAGTTTCGTCCCTGATCAAGGTGACTTATTTATTTAATATTTACTTTCTTTTAATATTGATTTAAGAAATATAATATTTTTTTCACTTTGAAAATTAAAAAACTTCACTATATCAAACAATATTTTATATACCAAATAGTTGTATATTTAAGGATAATTATGTTATTTAATTTTTATAAAAAAGTTAAATAATAAAAAAATTGAAAAATGAAGAAAAATGAAGATTATTTGGTGGTTAAAGAAGTGATTAAATAAACACTAAAAATTCTTTCAAATGCATATATATATATACACACACACACACGTGGAAATCATGTATTTAAAATACATATTAATATATATACACTATTGATGAAGGTAATAATTTGTGCATAATAAAATTAAAATATATAAAAAACTAAATTAAAATTTTGGTTGAGTTGTAAATTGAAGATTTTGAACATGTCAAATTAAAATATTATTACAGTGTCGCTAATGTTATGTTAGAACACATAAATTTAGAACCATATATAATTGAAAAACTTTTCAAAAAGAAAAAAGAGGATACTTTATTATGATAAACTTGAATTATTATTTAACTTATTTAGGTCCCAAAATTATTATTTTAGAAATTTTTTAACTTACTTAATAATTCCTTAAAAATATTTTAAAATTTTTTAAAATAAAAATTTTGGATTTTTTTATAAAATTTTTTAATTTTTTATAAATATTTTTTTTATAATTTTTGTTGAGAGAGAGACCAATTTGTTTATTTTCAAAATTGATAGAGACCAAAGGGGTATTTACATTAATTTATTATTTAAATTATTTGAATTATTCAAATTATAAAATTTAACTTTACTGAAACTTAAAACTCAAACTACTTATCTGAGCTGACTCGAAAAATCAAATAACTCAGAAATTATCATAATCAAGTTTTGCTCCACTAGTTTTGGTTCGTAGTACTGCATGCCAGCTTGTATGGGTTGGTAAAAAAAATTATATTTTAAATCCACCTTTAATTGTTTATAATTACATTTAAAATTAAAATATATTTGTTAAATTAAGTCATTGAATGTTAATTAATAATTTTAAAACTTACATTTAAATATAAATATATTTACATGGATGTATTTGAGATCTATTGCTAGTACATATAATATATAATTTATTTGTAAATAAATAATATATGATTTATTAATAAATTAAAAATTAGACAATTAAAATATATATTTGGAAAATATTTAAATGCATAAAGAATTAAAAATTAGATTATAAATATATATATGTGAAAATTATTTAAAAATATTGATGAACTCAAAATGGTACAACAAAACATATAGATACTGGTATGTACCAATATTAAGATAAAAATCGCACGCCCACCAATCCGATACTAATTACCTCAATCTCGACATATTTTTTTAAGTTTAAGTTCAATACAAACAAAGTATAAATAGTAGAAGTTCAAACAATTACACATGTCAACAAAGAATGATGAGTCTCAAATTTAGATACTCATAAGAGGGGAGTTTAAAGAGACAATTAGAGGGTTTGCTTCTCCCTCCAAAATGAAAATTTGGTAATTTAGTCCATTCATAAATAATAAATTAATAAATGATAAATTTGTATTTTGACTCTAAAATAGAAAAATAATCATTTTAATTATAATAAAATTATGTATATTAATAAACGATAAAATTATATTTTACAATATTTTAAGTTTATATTTCGAATCGAATCAACACGAATTTAAACAAATATAAAATATATTAATATCATATTTAAACTCGACAAATAAAGACCTTTACATCAAAGTGAATGCACACAAAATGAAATTAATTGCAATAATTATTACATCTAATGCATGAAATCCTGTTGAGATTTTGTTGTTTAATTTTCCACTCAAAACATGAGAAGAGTGTGAATTTGGAAGTGTAACTGCAAATTTAGACCAATCACCTTATCCCAATTCCAACCACCACTCCTTAATGAAATCCCAGTTATTTTTACACATTTAAAAAATATATATTTCCTTTATTTGACAAAATAAAAATAATTGTTCCAAATTATGGTAATATTTAATAATATTATTTTATTTATTATACATAACCCATTATTGGATTATGGTTTTTTAATCAATATTATTTTTTAAATAAATTATTATTTAAACTAAGCATTTGAACATAATAAATCCTAATAAATAAACTCTTAAGCATATTATAAATATATAAATAATTAACAATACCAAAAAGATCTCTCATTGAACTTAACAAGAATCATCTCCATGGAAATTATTTCGCCTCTTTTTCTTCTTCTTTCGATTTCCTTCAACTACATGGGTCATCAGAATCTTGTTTCTGCTGACGACAACTTGATTAAAACCCAATGCCATAATGCGGAAGTCCCCGAAGCCTGCATACAATGCGTAAAATCCGATCCCCGAAGCCAATCAGCCGATAAAGTAGGCATTGCCGCCATCGTCATAACTTGTATAAGCAACAAAGTCGTGACCTTGGAAAGCAACATGATGGTTCTAGCTTCGAGTGTTCACGACAAGGACTTGAAATTGGTTCTCCAAGACTGCCAGAGAGAGCTTTCTGACGCGAAAACCAATTTGACTACTGCGATGGATAGGTTGAAGAACAAAGACTACAATCAAACCAATTATTTAGTGAATCATGCGCTCCAAAAAGAGTTTGATTGTAAGAAAAATGTGGGGGATTTGCAATATACGCTTCCTGCTACTATCTTGAATGACATGACGCTTTATGAGGAACTTTCGGAAGCAGCAATGAGAATAATTAATAGGTTTTTATGAGTGTGAAAAATGAAATAAAATAATAATAATAACATTATATTTGTTGAATAATCTTATATATAATTTATTTTATCTCTTTTTTTTAATTATACTTTTTTGAATTCTGTGTTGTTATAAGGTCAAGCAAACTTTTTTTTTAATATTTAATCGATTATTTAAATAAAAAAACATTAATATATACTTTTACATGCATTTAGAATTTGAAGCAATAAAAATTTTAATATTTAAACATAAAATATTTTCTAATTATTACTTGACATATTAACGAAATCGCTTTTGAACTTTAGAAAACTAAAAAATAGTCAAGGTCAGGATCGAAATCAGAAATTTTTTAAGGGGTCGAAATTAAATTGTAATTTTTATATATGATGATAAAAATGTAATTTCACTATTTTAATAGTGTATATATTTATAATTTTTAAAGGATTAAATTAATTTTTTATATTTTTAGGGGACCAAAGTGTAATTTTACTTTTACTAATTTAAATTTTTTTAAAATTTTAAATATTTAAATGGAAAATTTTCCATTTTAGGGGTATCGGAGCCTCTACCAGCCCCTAGTGTGAACCTTGGTCAAGGTGACTTATTTATTTAATATTTACTTTTTTTTAAATATTGATTTAAGAAATATAATATTTTTGTAAACCAAATAGTTGTATATCTAAGGATAATTATGTTATTTAATTTTTATAAAAAAATTAAATAATAAAATAGTGAAAGATAAAAAAATAAAGAAAAATGAAGATTATTTGGTGGTTAAAGGAGTGAGTAAATAAACACTAAAAATTCTATCACATACATATGTGCGGGGAAATCATGTATTTAGAATACATATTATTAATATATATATAATTGATGTAAGTAATAAGTTGCACATAATAAAATTAAAATATGTAAAAAAATAAATTAAAATTTTGGTTGAGTGGCAAATTGAAGATTTTGCAAACCTAAATTGGCATAGGTTCAAATCTCATTATGTGCATTTTTTTATTATTTTTATAATAAAAAAATTAAAGTACCCTCAAATAATATAATTTATTGTAAATGCAAAGGGACATTAAAGTGATTTTCCTAACAGATGTAGCTATATATTTACTAACTTAAAATGTTTGACTGAGTCATAACTACAAGTCAATTGAATACCAACTCGATTAAGAAATGATTAAAAAAATTCTATTTAAAATTTTAAAAATATTATGATGGGTATGTTTTTATATTTCATATAAAATCTATAAGAAAGACAATTTAAACAAAAAAAAAATCCATTTATTTATTATTTATATAGTTATTTTTCATTCATATATATTGGATCTGCCCATATAAAATACCACTAATTTTTAAGATACACTAAGCACTTAAACTAACAAATTATAGGTACAATACCTTATTTGTTCCGTCAACTTTACATAAAAAAAGTTATTTTAATAGTTCATTTAATTTTTGTTTTTTATCCTTTAAACTTATATTATTTGTCAGCTTACTTAAAAATGGATGGAAAATTAATTTTTCTGATGTGAAATACACGTGGTCAGTCACATTAGCAATTAATTAATTTTTTTAAATTTAAAAAAACAAATAATATTAAAAATTTATTAAATTATCAAAAAAATATTGTTTCAAATATTTTTTAATTTTTAAAAAATTAATTAATTGCTGACATGGTGTACATGTGGATTGCCACATCAATAAAGTTAACAAACGCCAATTTTTTTTTTTGCTCGCCACTTTGGACCATCTGAGGTTAATTTCCTTTTTGTATTAAGTGCTCGCAATCACTTCAGATATGTCGTACTCGAGTTGTGACAAAGCTAATTATCAACATGTCATAATGTTCTATTGATGTTGATGGAGCTTGTCATTCATCATCTATGACCAAGGACGAAGCCAGAACAATTTTTTAGGGGGGCCAAATGAAATTTTATTTTTTTGTAGTCTATATCTTTATAATTTTTAAAAGATTAAATCGAATTTTTATAATTTTAGAGGGTCAAAGTGCAGTTTTACCTTTACTAATTTAAATTTTTTTAAAAAAATTAAAGGGTCTAAATTACAATTTTTCATTTTAAGAGGGCTGGGGCCCATGTCAGCCCCTCTAGAATCGCCTCTATCTACGATGAGTATTTGTTATTTTTTTATTTAAATTGTATGGTTTTATTTATTGAATGAATTAATAAATTTATCTTTAAAAAAATAATGTAAATTTAAATATTAAAAGAGAAGAAAAACAAATAAAAAGTTAATTTTTTTTATAAAAATAAAAGGACAAATAAGTCATTATAGTTAAATCCTATTAAATGAATTCTTAAGCGTTAAGATTCATGTTACAAGTATATAAATAATCAACATTACCACAAAGAGCTCCATATCAACTTAACAAAATCATCCATGGGAATTCCCTTGCCTCCTTACTATCTTACTCTTTTTCTCCTCCTTTTCATCTCCTTCAACAATGTCGGCCATCGAAACCTCGTTTTCGCTGACGATGCCCTGATTGAAGCTCAATGTCACAATGCTGAAGTCCCCGAAACCTGCATAAAATGTGTAAAATCCGATCCCCGAAGTCAATCTGCTGATAAAGTAGGCATTGCCGCCATCATCATAACTTGTCTAAGCAACAAAGCCACAACCTTGATAAACAACATGACGACTCTTGCTTCGAGCGCTCGCGACAAGAACTTGAAATTGGCTCTCCGAGGTTGCGAGAAAGGGTTTTACTACGCGAAAACCAATCTGATTACTGCAATGAACCGATTGAAGGGGAAAGAATATGATCAAACGAATCATCTGGTGGAACAAGCACTCGAAGGAGAAGTTGTCTGTAAGATGAATGTGGGGGCTTTACGATTTAACTTTCCGATTAGTGTCACGTTTGACATGGGAGTTTACGAGGAACTTTCAACTGCAGTAATGAGAATAGTTGATAGGTTTGTATGAGAGTGAAAAATGGAAAATAAAAATAAAAATAAAGCATTATATCAAATAATATTATAAATTTCATTTGAATAAAAACTACATTTAGTTGAGTGTTTTTGTATGTATTTATATGATCCAGTTATTGTTCATAGATGTGATGTCATAGATAAGTTTCATATACGTCTACATGTACCTTACTTTACCTTACTTTAGATCTAACACGTGTTTATACGACGGGGTTTCGCTTATGTGATGGCATGCGAACCCAACATTGTGCGGTCTCATGCACGAACTTGAACTATAAATCGTATAGAACCTAACCCAAACCCAATCAAATTATGGGTCGATAATAGTGAATATCATAATAACCTTATTCTCTAATAAATATAATTTCATATCCTTTGCATGTTAATTCAGATGATTAATGGATTATTGTGAATTGATAAACAATTATTTTACATTTTTTTCTTCAAAGATTTAAAAATTCACAAAAATTACAGTGGTAAGTATAATTATTTAAAATTTTATTTCATGTCTTAATTAGTCATCTTATTTGTACCTGCAACACATATAGTTTTGGCTATTAATGTTTTTATGCATATTAGAGGGACCAGCCTATTGAGTATATATATATATATATATATATATTTTTTTTTTTCTTAATTCAGGTCCAGCTAGTCTAGCTTAAATTTCCAATAATAAATTTTTTATCCAAGTATCATATAAATACTAATATAGAAGTACTATGTTGAAACAAATTGGTGTTAGGCAAAGCATTTTGTAGGATGACAACTTTGGGATGATCAGAAAAGGAAGGTAAAATTAGCATAGAGGACTTGTAATAAAAGTCAGATAGGTAAATTAGTTATTATACGTTAGATTAAAGAGTAAAGTAGTCATTCGGTTAATTTTTTTTATTTATCAATTTCTACTTTTAAAAACTGATCTATGCATGGCAACATGACGTACATGTGACACACCATATATCATTATTTAGTCATTTTGCCAAATAAACTAGTTTTAAACCGTACAAATAAATGAAATTATTTTTAACAAAATTAATTAAATTACACTTTAATCTAATATACAAGAGCTAATTTACCCCTCTTTTATTAGAGGAAACAAAATATAATCGAATTCTTAATAGAGAGACCTCCATGGTACTTTTACAAAAGAATGACTATTTTATAATTTATTTTTGAATGTTCGTTAAGCTTTAATCTAAAAAATTGAAACACTTTTACAATTGTTTTTAAAATTAACTACAATATTTATTCCATTAAATTATTTTTTGGTGTCACAAGAATACAACATATAAGTAATAACCCCTTCAGAAATTATAAAATTTTAATTCAATTATTAAGATTACACTTTAAACCCTTCAAATTTCTCACATTCAATTTTAACCCCTCAAAAACAATAAATTTTAGTTTAATCCCTTTAAAAATGATAAAATTTTAAATTAATATACAAATAAAATAATATCTTAACCCCTCCAAAATTTATAATTCAACCACACCTCTTAAATTATTTTTTTTCTTTCAATTTTCTTTATGAAATAAATTAACCCCACAAACATTCAATCACTTTCCTCCCATGCATCTCTATAAAGGAAAAATGAGTATCAATTATTGATGTTGCATTATCCTATATATGTTGTTATATGTGTCACTTAGTAGAATTTTGGATGTCCCTTTCACTATTATTTTGCTTCTAAACCAATAAATTTAAGATATTTTTGAGTTTTGCCTTCTCTATTTATAGTAAATAAACTTGCTCTAATGTAACTCACATCATCTATAAATGGAAAGTTTATTGTACTCATGTTTATTGTAAACAAATTAAACACGTATTTCTCATTGTTTATTGCAATTATGTACATAATAATTGTTATATATACCCATTGTTTCCATTAATTTTAGATCATTTACTTCTAAATGTGGTAATTACTATTATAATCAAAAACAATTTTTTTAAAATAATTGAGGATATTCTATTTTTTATATCAAACATTATTTACGAACTGTGATATGAATTTAAGAGGGGTAAATTTATTTGAGTTCAAGATTAATATATACTTTTTTTTAATGATCTCATTATAAATTCTGATCATATCTGCTCTTTTTGACATAATATCTAGAATTACCTATAGTTATTCTTTAATTCATAAATAAAAGGATAATACCCTTTAATGCACTTAAACCCCCATTCTCCTGCATTGGCAATAATGCCCATACCAATCGAGCTAAGACTCTATTGGCAAAATCGATATATACTTGGATAGGATAAAGATTATACTTGGATAGCGCACCTAATAACCCAAATAATCGAACCTAAACTGTCACTTGCGAAGTATTGAATAAAGATGTCCATGATTGAATTGTGAGATAATTTTCAAAAACAATCCGATTCAACTATGAAAAAAGGAAAATTTTGCCCAAATGCTATCCATGAACGTGAATGCATGGGTTTCAAATATGATGTTGAAATATCCTATATATGCTGTTATATAAAAAAAGCAACGAATAAACTTTTCATTAGTTGTTGTTTGGTAGTTGTACCTTTCGCTAACATTTTACTTATAAATCAAGAAAATTAATTTTAGGGGTAAACTATTAAAATAGTTACTTTTATTTGCTTCAGGTTACATTTTAGTCACTTATGTTTGAAATGTTACGTTTTAGTCACTTACGTTATCGTGTTATAACATTTTTGTCACTGAGCCTTTAGTTATCATTAATTAATTAATTTTTTTAAATACTAATTACAAATATTTAATGGTTATATTTAAATATTTAAAATATAGTTTATATATCCTAATTAAATTTTATAAATAATTAATATTTATTGCTTAAAAATATTTAAAATTTGCATTTCATATATTAAAATATTAACAACAAGTTATATAATACTTTTTTTATATTCTTACTAAAATATAATAATATTAACTAATTTAAATATTATTTAAATGCATATTTGTTACTTGATAATAACATGTCTAAAATGGGCATTTTATTTCTCAAAAGCACATTTTGATAGTAATGCTAAAAACTTAAATTTTAAATTAAAATTTTCAAAAACACTTCTCAAGCTTATTTTTCCACAACACCTTTCAAAAACACTTTTCAAAAATATTGCTAAACTAGCCCGAGCAATAAAGAAACTTTGGTGTATCCATTATTTAAAAACAATGTCTCCCCTATAGCCCCATAAAATACTTCTTTCTTATAGCGCACCCAATAACCCAAATAATCGAATCCAAACTATCACTTGCGAAGTATTGAATAAAGATGTCCATGATTCAATCGTGAGATAATTTTCAAAAACAATCAGGTTGAATTCTGCGAAAAGGAAAATTTTGCCCAAATGCTATCCATGAACGTGAATGCATAAATTTTTCATTAGTTGTTGTTTGGTAAGTGTCCCTTTCGCTAACATTTTGCTTATAAATCAAGAAAATTAATTTTAGGGTAAATTATTAAAATAGTCACTTTTATTTGCCTCAGGTTATATTTTAGTCACTTATGTTTGAAATGTTACGTTTTAGTCACTTACGTTATCGTGTTATAACATTTTTGTCACTGAGCCTTTAGTTATCACTAGCAGTGTAACGGTAAACTGACGTAGCACGTTAAATTATCATTTCAAACCAAAAAAATTAGGTTAAATTCTACGATTGGTCCCTATATATTTTTATTTTGAGCAATTTGATTTTTTTTTCTTTTATGTTTTTTTAATTTTCTTTTTTTCCCATTTTCTTCTGCTTCACCATGTTTTAGTCCCTTCTCTTTTTATTTTAATGTAGTTTTTCTATATTTTTCATTTGCTAAAACTAGTCCACAAGCTCACCTCACTCGAAAAAAATTAAAATTTTCAAAAAAAAAAAGCATAGGGACTAGTTTTAACAAATGAAAAACATAGAAAAACAATGTTAAAAGAAATAGAAAAGGGAGGAGAACAGAGGGAGAAGCGGAAGAGAATGAAAAATAAAGGAAAGTTAAAAGAAAATAAAATAAAAAATAAATTGCTCAAGAAATAAAATAAAAAATAAATTGCTCAAAACGAAAAAACATGGAAACCGATTGTATAAATTAATCTAAAATTTTTGTTTGAAATGGTGAGTTAACATTCCACGTCAGTTTACTATTACACTGTTAACGGAAATTGAGAAACCAAAAATAGGCTCAAATTAGGGTATTTAGACGGCTAATGAAATATAAGTTAAAAAATTAATGTTAATCAAATTGAACCAAATTCTTCTTTTTTTATTGAATTTATAATTAAATTATTTTTATAATATAAAAATAAACATTTTATATTTAAAATAATAATAATAATAACAACTTAAAAATTGTATATAAAAATATTTTTCAAAAAATACCATATATGAGTTATTGCTTATTTTTTGAAACATGAAACAACTGAATCTTTATCAAATGAACCAAATTATAATGGATGGTTTTAAAAATATCCTATCAAACCAAACTGAACTCACCCTAACCTTGATTGGTGTTTACTGAAAATTTGCATTAAATCCTTTTATCACTTCACTTATGGTTTGTCGTAACCATTTTTTGACAAAACGGGAATCGACTTTAAAAATAGGGAGTCGCCACCGATCTTTGTTAGGTGTGATCGGATCACCTTTGTTTTAATAAAACATTTTGATTTACTATAACAATAATTTTGGTCTATGAAACCTGAGGAAACGGGTTCGGGAGTCGGTTACGTGCAAGGAAGGGTTAGCACTCTTGCAACGCCCAGACTTGGTACCAAATTGATTGACGTTGTCCCAATGTTGAAAACTTGAAAATGTTCAGGGTAGAAAATTGAAAGAAAGTTGATTAAATCCGGATTGAATCTCAAGATTGGCTCGTTTCAAAGGGATAAAAATGTCGTACCCGGCACGTTAGGATACAACACGTTTATACCTTGACATCGAGATCATCGTTGAACTTCAAAATGTGTAAAAAGGGTATTTGGTTATTTAGTTGAACGAAAAATCGACACCCAGCGCGTTAGGATGTAATTTTCCGTACTTCTAAATACACGAATATCGCCTTATTTTAAAACCTTTTAAATAAACGTTTTTTAAAATTGGCTTAAAATGTGTTTGTTTGATTTGTTTGGGTGAACAAATTTTCGTAAATAAGTTGGAGGTTTTATCCTCAATACAATAATAAAGCAACAAGTATAATTGTACATATAAAAATGATAATATAGGGCAATGATGAAAACATAAAAGAACAAATTAAGGTTCGTACAACAGTGACACAGTAATAAAATAGTAATAATCATGGAAATACAATATGAGCATTAAATTATATAGCAAATTATAATAATATGCCCATACAGATGAGTGAATTATGGCACATGCAAAGGCAATAATTAGATAATATATATCATCTAAGACGAATAACATTAATAAACAAAAACGGACGGATTAAACAATTTAAAGAGGAATGATACGTAAGTCAACTTAAAATAATTCGCGAACAATTTAAATGAAGAAAACATAATATAATAAATTAATATGTATAAACAATTTAAAGTAATGTCGAAGTTTGAAATAAATAATATCTAAAAAGGAAATTTAATATGCATAATATACGAAATTGTAAGAGTGATCTAAAACATATAACATAATTTTTAAAATGAATCGAATCTAAAATGGACCAAATAATACATAGAATATTCTTAAGATAGAAAATATATGTATATCGAAATCTAGAATAAATAATACATGTATATATATAGTCCTAATAAAAATAGTGTACAAGGATCCAAAACAATAATAATAATAAAAATAGTACACAAGAGAAAATAAATACATAAACTGTTTAAACAGATTGAGGGTTATATTGAAATCAGAATAGGAATTAAGGGGCTAAAATCGCAACAAATTAAAATGAAAAGGAGATTAGGGACCAAAATGTGAGGCGCATCACATGGGAGGGACTGGCCGTGCGATTTAACCTTACCTCCGAAACGCGCCGTTTTAGTAAGGATTAGAATGGAAGCGAACTAAAATATGCGGGAAAATTTAAGAGAAAAGGGAAAGAACTGAAATAGGGACTCGATCGAATCATCGCGAACAGGGAAGGGCTAACACAGTAAATAATCCCTTCTAAACCCAACACGCGGATCCTTCGGGACGCAAGTCGGATCGGGTCGGATTATGGCCAAACGACGTCGTCTTAAAGCCATTGAAATTAGCCAAAACGACGTCGTTTTTCTTAAGCGTCACTGATACCCCCTTTAGCTGATACGCATCATTTGCCAATTTCCCTTTGAAACCCTAACTCCTCTTCTCCTAATCTCTCAGCTGAAACCTAGTCCCCTCTTTTCTTTCCACCATCTAATCCTAGTAGAACCTCAACCGAAACCTGATCTTTCGTCTCCCTCAACCACGGCTGAAACTCCTTTCCAATGCCGACGTTCGACCCCGATTGCGATGGGGAACGGTGGTCAGACGCTCCACTCCAGTAAGCCCCTTTCTCTTCCCTTTTTATTTATTATTTTATATTCGAAAATAAAAATAAATGAAAATAAATCAACAGTAGATGAAAACACAGTAAATCAACCTTGAATTTCTCTTGTTTTGATTCTGGATTGTTTCTAGGCCTTTTTTACAAGCAAGGGAGCCGACCCTTTTACCACGATTTTTAACGGCTTTATAGCCGAAAGATACAACTCTATCCTGTTATTAATCTATTATTCCGCCCCATACTCCTCTTTCTATGTTTTTTTTCTTCATTTCTCTATTTGTTGCTTTTGTTTCTGCAGGGCATGGGTGAGGTTTGGGGCGTGCGCGAGCGCTTGGTCGAGGCGTGACAATGGTTGGCGGCAGACGAGGAGCCTGGGGGAACTCGAACCGCCAGGAGCGTGGGCACGGGGCACGACGCGCGTGGGGAGCTGGGGGCGACGCGCGTGTAGGGGGCGCGCGATGGCGGCGCTGGAAAGGGAAACCCTAGGGTTTCTGTTCTGCTGAGATCATTTGGGCCATTCGGGCCGATTTCGAGATTGGGTCATAACTTGGGCTAGCTTGTACATGGGTTAAGGTTTAGTTTAATAATTGGGCTGGCTGGTGTAAATGGACATTGGTCACTTTAATGGATTGTTGGATTTATTTTATTGGGCCTGGTATTTGGTCTTTTGTAAATGGACATTTTTGGACCTTATTTATTATTTTTTATTGGTTTTTTTTTTATGGCTTATATTTTGGCTAATGGGCTTGTCTAATTGGTTTTGTAATTGATCATTCAAATAGACTGTTTTTCATTATTTTTGGGCTTAATTTTGGTTTTGCAAAATCAAGGCTGAAATGGGCTATTTGATAGATTTTGTGTTGGGTTTTTAATGGTTTTGGGCCTTGGTTGTTTCTGACGGGCCCGGGCCAAAATTGGTTATTAAATGGTTTAGTCAGTCGCATTACAAACTAAGTTTAAATTCAAAGAGAAAAAAAAATCGAATAAATCTCAAAACTACACATGAACTTTGGTCAAACGTGCAATGTTGTACATATATTTTGATTTTATGCAATTTTATATATAACTTTCTGATTTGATTCAAATTTCACAAATTACTAACACAATTATCAATTTAGCAGCATTTTACATTTACATATTGCATAGACAATTTATTATATTTATCAAATATAAAATAAATTGAAGAATTTATTTTTTCAATGCCTCGTTTGGTTACTAGTATAATAACACAATGAAAAGACTTATTTATTACATATGCATTACAATAGATAGACATAAAATAAAGAATAAATAGTATGAATTTAAACTTGAAACTAGAAAGATGAGGAAAAACTCTTATAAGAAATAAGACTTCTTCAAAATAAGTAAAAAAAAAAAATCATTCTCTTTTTCCAAAACAAGTCACGTGGAATGACTAAAAATTACCAATTGAAATTAGTTTATTGCTACTCATATACTGAAACACGATGGATAAATAATGCTCCTACCAAATGTAGCATAAATGTGTACAATTGAACTAAAATCAAAGTTTTGTGTATATTATTGAATCATAATCAAAATTTCATGTGTATAATTGCACCAAATCAAAGTTTATGATCAAATTGGACATTGAAAAGAAGTTCATATATAGTTTTGATATTTATCCCGAAAAATAAAAAGGGTAAATTACAGTAGAGGTCACCCATCTATGGTTTTTTCTTTTCTTTTTTGGTCACCCAACTATGAAAAGTTACAAAATCGTCATTTGGCTATTCAATTTATTCTTTTGATCACTAGCTAGCTAACATAGAAATGAAAACACAAAAATCTCTAAGATAGTTGAGTGACAAAAAAAGAAATTTATTAATAGTTAAATGACCGTTTTGTGACTTTCTATAGTTGAGTGACCTAAAAAGATAAAAAAAACCATAGTAGGGTGATTACTAATATAATTTACCCAAACAAAAAGTGGGGAAGTTGGCGTAGAAGAGAGGGTGAACAACATCTAAAAGCTTGTCAATGACAAATAGGGTTCCTTGCACGTCACATGCATTGGCTGCCCTATCCCTAAGTGTTATCATATATTCCTATAGTTTTTAATTTTTTCCCATAGATCATCAATACACTCAGTCATATGTATATATATATATACACACCTTTTTATGTTAAACATGGTACGTATGGGGAATTGTCTAGAATTTCATCGCAAAAGAAAGAAAGCTTTGCCAATCGAAACAGTCTTCAAGCTTCCATCTCCATTACCAACATGGCCACCAGGTACCTCTCTATTTTCATCTTTAACAACAGCGTTACTAACCCGAAGATTTAAATCACGAGTTGCGTATTCTTATATAACCGTAGCATTGCATGGTAATCGCTATTTAAATTTGATGTAGGTGAAGGGTTTGCAAAGGGAATTATCAATCTTGGTGGACTACAAGTGTGTCAAATATCGACTTTTACAAAAGTGTGGGTGACCTACCAGGGCGGACCAGATGATCTCGGTGCTACTTTTTTCGAACCGTCATTGATACCAAATGGATTCCACATGCTAGCTAGCTATGGGCAGTCAAACAACCGGTTGCTTTCAGGGTCGGTTCTTGTACAAAAGATGACACCGATAATCAAGATTTGCTAATACGACCAGTCGATTACAGCCTAATATGGACCAATGAATCCCTAGGTATCAAGCAAGACACCAATGGGTACATTTGGTTACCAGTTGCTCCTGAAGGATATCATGCATTAGGTCACGTTGTTACCAACACTAAACCCAAACCACCTATTGATAAAATCCGTTGTGCTCGATTTGATTTCATCGACGAAATTGAGAATCAAACATGGATTTGGGGACTTAGGAAGGAAAGCAATGCAAATGAGCTTAACTATTTCACTATAATACCGATGAATCGAGGACCTCAACAAATGGGTGTTTGTGTAGGCTCATTTATAGCTCAAAACCCTAATAATCCATCCCTTTCACATACCCATTTAGCTTGCTTGAGAAACAAGAAACCTAATTACCTTTCTTCAATGCCTAATATACAACAAATTGAAACATTGTTTCAAGCTTATTCGCCATTGATTTACTTCCACCCTAAGGAAACCTATCTTCCATCATCAGTCAACTGGTTTTTCATCAATGGCGGATTACTATACACAAAAGGGGACGAGTCAAATCCAATCCCGATCAAACCGACCGGTTCAAACCTTCCCCAAGGTGGTTCAAACGATGGAAACTATTGGCTAGATCTCCCCATCGACAAACCATCAAAAGAGAAAGTGAAAAAAGGAGATTTAAAGGAAACCCAAGTTTATTTACACGTAAAACCCATGTTGGGTGCAACATATACAGATATTCAGATATGGGTTTTTTACCCTTTCAACGGTGGAGCCAAAGCCAAAGCGGTATTCATCAACATACCGCTAGGAAAGATCGGAGAACACGTTGGCGATTGGGAACACCTAACTTTGAGAATTAGCAACTTCACCGGCGAATTACAAAGTGTGTATTTCTCAGCTCACAGTGGAGGCTCATGGGTGACGGTGTCGGAGTTGCAATTCAACAGCGGAAACAAGCCGTGCACGTATTCATCATTGCACGGGCATGCTATGTATTCGAAACCAGGGCTGGTTTTGCAAGGAAAAGGAACAATTGGGATCCGTAACGATACTGCTAAGAGCAAGATTTTAATGGATACTGGGGTGGGATTTGAGTTAGTTGCCGGGGAGTATTTGGAGAACAATGTTGTTGAACCACCATGGTTGAATTATTACAGGGAATGGGGGCCAAAGGTGAGCTATGATTTGGGTGATGAGATTAAGAAAGTGGGGAAATTGTTGCCTGGATTTGAGAAATTTATGAAAAGCTTGCCAAAGGAAGTTTTAGGGGAAGAAGGGCCTACTGGACCTAAGATGAAAAGGAGTTGGTATGGGGATGAGGTTTAAGATAAAAAGTAGTGGGACTGAATTATTAAAAATAAAAGTACAAGAAAGTACAGAAATTTATGTATTAGGAGTATGATATACATTTTCAATTTGCTTGCAAATGAAGATATTAACCTTTGATTTTCTATTATCCAAGTCAGTATTATTTCTACAACAAATTCAAGTATCTAACCCGTAATGTTATTTAATTCGAATTTAGATACTAATATTTAATACGAACAATAAACATATTTGAATTTAACAGAGAAATGTATTCAGCTTTAGTTGTAGAATCCGCAGTTAGCTCGGAATGAAGCTTTTCCAACTAATCGCTCCTCCATTAAAAACATAAACATAGCTACTTCGAGATCTTCTATCATTCATAAAAAGCCTAAACTCGGAGTCCAGCTCCTCCATAAACCTACAACGACAACCTAACTACAAACAAACCAGTGCTAAATTCAATTTCCAACCATTAGAAGTGTCAACATTACCATGTCTTGGGGCTCATCCCTTCTCAATCAAGAATCACTTTGCTGCTGTTCAGATTGCTGCGGCTGCAGTGGCTGTGGCTGACCATGGGGCCATGGAACGAAAGCCACAGGCGGTCGAGGCTGTTGGCCTGGATACAATGCAGCTTGATCAACCGGCTTTCCCATTGTCATCCCTGCATGCCCCACCGGATGTTGCGGGACATAATAGTATGGCATATCGGTAGGCGAACCAACGAAAGGAATGGTGGCCTTGGTGACCCCGAGTCCCTCCTCTTTTAACTCGTCCCTCGGGATAATATCAACTAAGAAATCAAAGACATCGGTTCGCGAAATGGCAGCTGCGATGTCGTTCTTTTGTAGCGTCCTTCTTTTGTTCTCTTCTGTATGGATCCAAGATCGTAAGGTCAGTTCCAAGACAAAGATTTCACAAGCTTTCGCAAAAATAACAGGAGCTTCCGCCGATATCATTCGCACATCTTCATCTGCTTTCATTATCTTTTTGATCCGTGCGAGCGGGAGACTGTGGTTCTTGAAGTCCGATGCATGCTCAATTTCTTGCATTTGGTTGGCCCAAAACATTTGAAGCTGTTGGTGTTGTTGCTGTTGCTGTTGGTGGTGGAATTGTTGAGCTTGTTGGTAGGCAAGTTTGTGCGGAGAACCAGAGAAAGTAGCCGGAGGCTGAGTTGGTGAAGGGACCGCCGTTGCTGGAGTGCCGGAAGCAGCCACGGGAGCAGCTTGATAAGGACCAGTAGAATAACCCATTGGTCCAGTACCGGCAACAACTCCCATCACAGGCTGTTGCTGCTGCTGCTGTTGTTCAGTTTGCTCAGATCGGTCCATGGTAATTTCCCAAAAGATCCCTTTGCCCTCGTTCTATCCTGAAATACCCCACGCTGTCACGAACCGAGATAACAAAGTATACATCAAGCAGATACCATATAAGTGTAACATTGCTAACATATATATTCTTCAAACCACCATTTTCAAGATTCAATACCATACAACTCGGGTGAAAAATACCATAATTGCATCTCTTTTCCAGTTTCGCCACGATGACAAAGAAGTATTGCTTCTCAATGATACCACAATGATACCAAAAGGTAAGCATCCCAAAGTCTAAAGATAAATCTTTACGTTAATAGATCCTAAAATTCTCAGATTTATGACACATATTCGGACATGGGTATAGGTATAAAGTTACGATTATATATATGTGTGTACATAGTTATAAAAAATGAATTTACTCATATATGATGCTCATCTGATTCTGTATAATGCAAAGGTTCATGCTTGAGCGTATGCAAGTATATGAAAAATGGCAAATTCAAAAGCAATTTCAAAATGAGAAACCAAAGAAAAACAGCAATTAAGATACAATTTTCAATTCAATGTAAAAAAAAAAATCATTTTCAGAAATGATTAAAATTGAAAATTAAAATAAATCATGTAACCAACTACTTGAAATTCACTAGTTTATTCCAATTTGCAGGCATAAATGATAATTAAATTAAATTAACAACAAATTATCCATCCAAACTCTTAAAATAACCCATGCAATGGACATGCATGAAGTAACCTAATTAAAACCAAGCAATTACAAATTTTATAAAAAGAAAAGGAAAGAAATTAAACAAACAAGAAAAACCCATTACTTTAATTCTTTTTTTAATGCTAAATAACACATGATTTTAAGTAAAATTCTGACCCATTTTAGCCAAATAATAAGCCTAATTACTCTGTTTGCTTCCTGATAATAACTAAGAACTGAAACACACACACACACACACAGAATTTCCAGAATATTACTAATTACCGAAGTTCTCAATTTTTTCTTTTATTTTTTTATTTTAGCTTAAGATTAGAGATCACAAACCCAAACCCAAAGCAAAACTAAAGAGAAAAATCCAAAAGAGGGAAAAAAATATTTTCTTTTTCTATTTGGTACTTTCCCACCAACCAAACAAGAAAGTACTAAGCCCAAAAACAGAAACATAAAATCTAAGAAAAAAAACCCAAAAAATATATAATTTACCTGTAATTTATCTTCTATTTTTTTGCAGCTGAATATTCTAAGAAACCAAAATTACAAACAAAGAGGAAGAAGAAAGGAGGGAGGGTTTTTTTTTTATGTGAAAAAATAAAGAAAAAAGAAAAGAAAGTCTTTGAAATTTTGAGAGGGGGAAGGACTAATCAACGCATCTGGGTGTATCTAAAGGGGAGACACGTGTTGAACAGTGAGAGTATTGAGTTGGGTCAAGAGTTTTTCTTTCCACGTGGCTGATATTTAGTGGACGAAAATGTTAGAGTAGCGCGCTCGGTTTGGTTGATATCGGTTTTGAAACTGAACTGGAATTAAATTAAATACTAAAAATAATTTAACTAATCTAAATCCAATTTTAAAACGGTTGAATTCATGAATTTTAAAATTTTTAAAAGATTTTTAATATTTTAAATTAAAAAAATTGTCAATATAAGTGGTCAATAAGTAGCTGAGAATAGTGGAGAGAAGTATTTGCCTGTCTGTTATGCCCGGAGAGTTAAGAGTAAGAAAAGGGAGAAGAAGAATGTTAGGATTATTGCGTAGGGTTTTCTAGATAATGTATCTCGTGCATTCAAGCTTATATAAAGGGCTTATCCCTTGTCCTATAATGTCATCTAGTTGACAATACAATATCTTATAATGTTATGTGTGTTGACCAGATAATGAGGACATTACTAGTCAATTGTAGTCATGGAATGTATTCTGTGGTTTTACTATAATATTCTCATCATTGGAGTTGCATGATGTTGCTATGCCTTAATGGTCCCAACAAGGTGTACAGGGGCGAAGTCAGGAAAATTTTTTAGGGGGGTCGGATGAAATTTTAATTTTTTATAGTTTATATATTTATAATTTGTAAATGATTAAATTAAATTTTTATAATTTTAGGGGGGCCAAAGTGTAATTTTACCTTTATTAATTTAAAATTTTTAAAAAATTATAAGGGGCTAAATAATAATTTTATATTTTAGGGGGCAGCCCCTCCTAGATTCGTCCCTGAAGGTGTATAGTGGACTATCTCTAGGCTGACTAAAAGGGAATCCATAGAGGGCCGCTTGTAGACCGCCCCATACAAATGTTTGATACAAATGGTTCTTTGCGAAGGGTTATATGCAGACCACTCCTAACGATGGGTCATTTGTGAGTTGTCCAACAACTTGTCATGTGTCATGTTGGGGTGGGGTATAACAAAATAAAATATTGTTATATATTATGTAAAATTTATATTTATTTTAAAAGTTGGGATGGACATGGATAGTTCTAGATATTTTATAAAAAATATATATTTAATTTAGTTTTTGTTGATACCAGATTAAGATTGCGACATTCATGATGGTTCATTCCATATGTAGAGAGTCGTAATTGATCATAATTTGAGGGGAGGAATAAGGGATTCTGTAAGTGCGGGTATGAAAGAAGAAGACAGAGAGAAAAGATCCCTATTATTTGGTATTGGAGGGTCTTATAAAGAGCATACTAAATCCCTCATGAGGTGTCATGTATCGTACCATCGTTAGTTTTGTATTCCCTAAAGCTTAGTTGAACTATTGACGTTTATTCTTATTAGGTATAAACTGTCACGTCAAAATAAAGGATAAATACGATATACAAATGGCTGATATTTTGTCTTTGTCATGAGCGTGGTGCACACAATATGAGCTTGCCTTACCAAAGGCTCATGAGCTATAAGGTTTGCAATGTCTTGATCGACAAGGTCTTGGTCTTATAGATGTCCTTAGCTCGTGAAGCATCACGTGAAGTTGGCGAATCACGAAGTGAGCTCACAATAGATAGGTTATTATAACAATTTTAATAGTTATATCTTTTTATAAATTAAATTTTTTTATACAATATTGGGATGAAGATGGAATAACTCGGTTTGAACTCTACAAAAAAATTAATCACCACTCCACATAAATAAATCGAATACATTCAAATTAAAATTAGTTCATTCTATTTTCAATTCTCTCAATTTTCTTTTTTTCTCAATCGCTGCAAATGCAATGTTAGGGAGGCGGACTCTTTTGCGGAAAAGAGTAAAGTGAAAGGGTAATTTAGGATTTTAACTGAAAGCTATAGAGCACGTGAAAAGCCCGTGGGCGGTGGGCCTTTCCTAAATATACGATACCCAGTCACGTGACGAAAAAGGTAGTGAAAAGTGTCTAAGAAAATTCAAGGATGAGAAGCTAAGAACCAATCCAAGTATAATTTTTGAAAAATTGAATTTATTTAACTTACAATATAAATATTATCTTAGTTTGTAATTATATATAAAATATTAAAAACTTTAAAATTTGATTATTTAAAACAATAAAAAATATAAAACTAAATATGCAAATAATGAATTTTATCTCTCGAAAATTGATAAATTAATTTGTTTTTTATAACATTATTAAACATCATCGTTAAATCATTAACTCGAGAATCAATAATTCAATAATTTATATATAAAAAATTAGCAAAAAATGATAATTATATTTTCCAATAACATTTTTTATAAGTACAATTATATTGATTGATAATTACAAAATTCATATATATTTAATTTACTTTGTTCAAAAAATCCAATTAAAACATTATAAAGCCCACACAAAACTTATATAGGATTGGACTACTTGCTGTGTCAAGATTAGAGGTGAAGTTTGAAAATTTTAGGGGGAATTAAATTTTATATTTTTATAATAGTAAAAAATGTAATTTCTTTATTTTAATAGTTTATATATTTATAATTTTTAAAGGATTAAAATGTAATTTTACTATTATTAATTAAAAATTTTGTAAATTATAGATAGACTTAAATAGAAAATTTTCTATTTTAAGCTGGTCAAAAGCATCATTGTTATAACTACACTTCCTTTTTAATTTTCATAAAATACAAATGCCAAATTACAATAAAACAGATGAATTAATTTTTTAATTTTAACAAAGATCAAAATTTATAATCAACATTGTTAAAAAATTTTATTTGAATATCATCTCCATTAAAACATGACTATACTCAAATTATAAAACGGAAGACGGATGTATATAATTTTTTTATTATAAGGAGATCAATTTATTATTATTATATAGTTAAGTTTGTATTGATTTTGTAAGAAAGCACCCACGCTTCATTTGGTGAAACTTCACAGGTTGATTGGCAGGGGTAGGTACAAACAACGATGAAGTAGGGGGCAATCTAACCTCACCTACCCACCACTACATTATATATTAATTTTAAATTTTTTATATGTTAATGTTTTATATTATATAAGGTTTGTTGTTTTATACTGTTAATTTTTTATTTAACGTGTTGATGTGGTATTTTAAAATAAAAAATTATTTATTTGGTGGTCGTATAATTAAAAAAGATATTTGTAATTAATTTGAATTTAACAAAAAATAATGATATTACTAATTTGACTTAAATTTTAAAATTTGTAAAGTAATGGACTAAGTACCTAGAAATACAAGTATAAAAACTAAATTCCTATTTTTCGAAAAGTGTAGGGATTATAGCCATATTTTAACCTTTTATATGGCATAATATTTTGATGGTTAAAATATGCTCTAAGTCTCTTTATTCCTCGTACATTTGAAATTTAGTCATTCTATTTTTATTTTTAAGAGTTCAATCCCTTAATTTTTCAAGTTTCAAAATTCAAGTCGAATTACTAACACAATTATTATTTTGTTGCCAAAAACTATTTTGGAGTAGTGAATAAAACTTATGCTGACACATAGATGACACGGGTTAAAATCCCGTCATCCCTTTTTCCCTTTCCCAATATTGTAATCATCCAAAAGAATTCTGCTTGTAACAAAATAAATAATATTATAATAAATTAGAATTTAATACAAAATTTTCAACTGTGTTAAAAATCCAACTTGTATTTTTTAATCCAAAAACTTAAAAGATTAAATTCTAAATATAAGAAAAGTACAGGGACATAAAGTACAATTTAACCTATTTTGATTAGTATTGAACGTTAACCTTTTAAAAATGAATAAAATAAAACCTTTTAAAAATGAATAAAATAACAAAAAAAAATATAAAAGGGGCAAAAGGCCAATGAAGAGGGGACGGTGTAGGACCGGTGAAATCTAAAAGGAGAAAAAGGCCGAGAGTCGGGGGGTCACATCGGTCCACCTCCCTCGGCATTTTCGAGAACTCCGCCTAGTTTATTTGTTGCCCTCCGCTACGCGACAACGTCACCTACGTGATTCACACAGTCCCCACTTGTCTTCATCAATTACTGATTCTTGGGAACAATCCCTCGCCATTGCCACCTCTTCCATGCAACCTCGGATCCGACCCGACTTCATCTCTCCTCAACCTGTCTCATTACTTATAAATGATTAAATTATAAAATAAAGCCCTTTTCTTTCAAAATAACGTCAATAGGCCAATTTTTTAAAAAATATGACGAAAATTGACCATTTTTGTTAAAACGCGTCCAGCTGATGTTGTTATAAATAATAAAAAAGATTGATTTATTTCCGTAATTAAAAAAAATGGATTTATTTGATTATTTGGTTGTTATAAATAATAAAAAAAATATGAATTTAATTTTTTACCTTTATATCTTTTAATGTTTTCATGTGTTTTAGAGTATGAGATTAGTCTTGTTCAGGTTAAAGTGATATTCAAGTAAAGTTCTCTTAACAATAATCACTTGATTTGAACTTAATTCAAATGTTTGGGAAAAACAAGTTCACTTTAACTCCTTACTAAGTTCTAACCACTTGTTGGTGCTCTAGGCCTTTTATAAAAAAATTAAATTTAATTATCAACTTTTTAAAAATAATAGAATTGTTTATACTAAATAAAACGTTAAAATTTTTAAACATGACATCCATGTGCACTTCATGCAATTTTTTTGAATTTTTATTTTTTTAATTTTTTAAATTATTTGTTGACGTGACAATAAGACATATTGTCATGTTAGCACAAAGTATATATGGTAGCATCTCCTTTAAAAAAATGATTCGACTTTCTTTGAAAATTTATTGGTCAATTTAACTAAAAAATATGGATCAAATTGATAAAAAATTGTAAACATTAAGAGCTAAACTTATCATTATGCCTATTACACATAGTATAACTTGAATTTGGATATTTAAGAACATACGATATTCAACCCAATCACTATTTTTAGGACTAAGTTATCTGATCAAATTAAGAATTAGTTACCAATTAACCTACATATCGATTGAATAATTTTTTTAATAATATATTTAATTAAACTGATCAAATTAAAAATTAATGATTTGATTAATTCGGTAATAGTGCTCATTAGCATAATAAATAGTTTATTAATTATTCTAATAGTATATAGATTTTGTAATTTAGTACAAATAAATTATTTTTTTACAAGCTACCTTATTTTGTAATTTTCGTTGAAAGCCCCCGAATAATTTGTACGGTTAAGATTTGTCTTTGAGACTCATGTGTTCACGTAACAGTCACGTGATACACGCACACGCTAGAAAATAGTAGGGAATTCCATTTTTTTTTTTTAAAAAAGATAATTAAAGAAAAAGTCAAATCTGGCAGAAGGGCGAAAGAAAGGGTTGTTATTTGGATTGTGGCTTTTCAGTTTCCTTAAGAAGCTTTGCTCTTTTAATAATTTTTTTTTCCATTTTAAAAATTCCTACTGATCACCGTACAAACACCAAACAATAGGATATTAAAATATCACATAAATAATTAATTTATTAAAATTTAAAAAATTATTTGATACACTAATACTAGGTTTCGCACGCGAATTTAATGTTCAAGAAATATTAAAAAATAAAAAATTAATTATATAAATAAATATAACATTTGTCACCTCCTTAAATTACTTGTAGAATCTAATAAATAATTAGCCTTCAAATTTAGGATTAATATTTGATATACTGATAATATTATTTTTTATTTCACAAACAGTCTTAAAAAATTGCCACGTATATTTTTTTAAAATTTATGTAATTTTGAAAGATTTTATTGTAATAAATAAATTTATATAATACAAATCATTAATATAGTGTATATACGCTTTTTAATGAAAGGATAAATTATACCTAAGCCAACTAAATTATTATTGAGTTTATATTTTAATAACTTAATTTAAAAAAATTATAAAATAATCCTTGAATTATTTGAATGTTATAAAAAATTATAAAATTTGAATTAAATGTTTTGAAATGATCAAATAAATGTTAAATGAAGGGTAAACATTTTTAGAAGTGTTTAAAGTGCTTTTCAAATATCGTAAATCAAGTTCATTCATATAATTTTGAGCTAAAATTTAGACAAAATGCATGAAAAACCCTTATTTAGATATTTTCGCAATAATTTAACCATGTAAACAACTCTTTAAATGCTCTTAACAAATATCAAACTCTTTTCCACTAGATTAAATTGTTTAAAAACACTATATTACACTAAAAATAAAATTTAATAAGGGTAAAAACACGTCTCCAATTCCTTTCAATTTTGAAATTAAGCAAATTTATCCCTCTAAAAAAATCGGAGCAATTTAATCATTGTCAATTTCGAATGTGAGTAATCAAGGATAATTAATCACGACATTAATATCTTTAGTAATTTGTACATAATTTTGATCGGTATAACAACAAATTTAACTCTCAATGTTTACATGTTTTGTCAATTTGGTCTAAATTCTAAAAAATTTAACAAATTTAGCCCAACATTTACACAAATGTTGCCGCCTAAATTTGTTAAATTATTACCAAAATGATAGAAAAATTTAAAATTTGAGGGTTAAATTTGCTATTATACCAATCAAAATTATGTGTAATTGACAGGAAGCATTAACATCGTGATTAATTGTCCTTAATTGCTCACTTTTGAAATTGATAGGAGTAAGTTGCTCCACATTTTTGGGAGGGACCAATTTGCCCAAATTTAAAATTAAGAGGGATTGGAGAGGTCTTTTTACCTTTAATAAGATACCAAAAAATATAATATAAAAACTTTTATTTAATAGAAGAAAACTAGTCCCTATACTTTTACTTTTTAAACAATTTAAATTATCGAGTGAGGCAAGTTTATGGACTAGTTTTAACAAATGAAAAATATAAAAAAAATATGTTAAAAGAAATGGAGAGGGATAAAAACAAAGGGAGAAACCGAAGGTAAAGAAAAAAAAAAGAAAGTTAAAACAACATAAAAGAAAAAAATTAAATTGCTCAAAATGAAAAAAAATATAGGGACTAATTGTAGAATTTAACTTAAAAGTTTTCATTTGAAATGATGATTTAACGTGACACATCAGCTTACCGTTACACCGTTAATGGTAGTTAACAGCTCAGTGATTAAAATTTTACAATACGATAATGTAAGTGGCTAAAATGTAACATTTTAAATATAAATGGCTAAAATGTAACCCGATACAAATAAAAGTGACTATTTTGGTAGTTTATCCAAAACAAATATAAATATAAAAATTGTCGTGACTGTTTTGATTTGCCTTCGAAAAGCATAAACAATTTCATTTTCATATTTTCCATATTATATATTTCACAATTGTTCTCGTGCTTTGCTCTCTATAGCAAAAGCCAAAAGCTTCTCTTCTTCTTTCTCCTTAAACAGTTTCCTTTAGGGTTTTTATTTATTTTTTATTCGTCTCTGAAGCTTTTAGCAATGGCTTTTTCTTCTCTCTTCAGATCCACCGCCGCCGCCGCCTCCGCCTCTCTCATCGAGGCCGCCTCCGATTGGTCTGACCTATCTCTCTCACCCTCTGATCGCCTCAAGGTCGCCTTCACTTTCCTCTGATCAACACCGTATTTAGCTTTTAAAATAAGTGAAAACGATTGTTCTTTTTCCTTTTTCGTCTTTTTAAAGGAAACAAATATTAAGAGCTGAGCCGAGCTTACACTTCAGCTGAACGACTGAATCAACATCAAATCATTCTATTTTGTCTTCATTATTGTTTTTCTAGGACGTTTTCTCTGCAACCAAACGGAGTCTTAAGAATTATTATACTTTTTTTCATCCTTTTTTTTTGATTTAGTTTTCGGGTGTAGATTGACTTAGTTACGTTTCGATTGTTTGATTGGTGAGTGAGCCTTACCTGTTAAGTCGGTTTTTCGTTATTTTGATGAATTTATGAAATTTAAAAAACTTATATGAAATATATATTTAAAATTTTAATTTTAATTATTTTTCAGTTTATATTTCATTGCTATTTTATTGTTAGTTGGCGATCTCAATGTACTTATTGACAATATCAATGTAAATGCTATATTTTTTAGGTTTCCAGCCTTGGTTTTGGTGGAAATTTCAACTCCTTTTTCGGTGCCGCTGTTTCAACTAGATCTTCTTCGTTACAGTTGAGTTACACGTATTGATTGTTCATTTTTCTTTTCTTTTTTGTGCAAATATTTGTTATTTTTTCCCTCTGATACTGAAGGGTTTTAAAAATTTAGGAAATGCAACTCAAGGAGTATCCAACCCATCAAAGCTACAGCTACCGAAATTCCTCCTACAATTCCAAGTAAGAATTTGTTACCTTCTTTTTTATGCTTGGGAAGGGTGACAAGGACAGAAAAAAGGCTTATCTAATTCTTTTAACTTAGTTCATAAGTTGTATGCATTGATGTTCTGCTTTTTGCTTGTTTCCTATTTTTTTTAGAGTCACGGAGCAGTGGCAAGACAAAGATTGGAATCAATGGTATGTTTTCTCAATTTGTTTTAATGTTTTTCTCTGCTTTATTTGATGGTTATATGTATCTTTACCATGTTGTTTCTTTGATCTCCGTAGAAATTATTTCTATCGAGTTATCTTGCGTATTTAAGTAGTTGTGAGTATGCTTGCAAAATAGAAATTGACTAGCATCCCATGTTTAGCTCATGTGGTTACTGTTCATTGGGGTGTTGGTAGGGTAATGTAGGCATGTGCCATTTGGTACCCAACCTTTCCCGGGGGAGGAAAAGTTGTGAAGAACTGCCTTTCATACTTCATATATACTATTAGAGTTTATATGATTGAAAAGTTTCAGAAGCTATATGTGCTAAAATAGAACTTGGATTGATGCTTACACTGTCATTAATGTTAATTAGCTTTTGACCTTTAGTTCAGTTGTTTGTCTATTCTGTATTTTGAGGTAGGTGGATCTTAAAAACATTTTTTAGATCTTGCTGGATGGGCCCGGTAAGCATGTGGGCTAACATGGGAGAGAATTAGAATCCTGTTAATGTCATTGTTTTAGGTCCTAAAGTGCTAAACCAAGTTGATTTACCTTAAGTCAGTGTTGCTTTATGTAGCTTGATGTATCCTGCATCAACTCATTTTTTATAATGAACCTTTGCAGGTTTTGGTCGGATTGGAAGGTTGGTTTTACGAATAGCAACCTCAAGGGATGATATTGATGTAGTAGCTGTCAATGATCCTTTTATTGATGCCAAGTACATGGTAAGTCTGCCCATTTGCTCTTTAGATTTGCTCTATAGCCTTGTGTCACTATTAAAAATTTCCCTGCTTTATAAAAAATGTCAACAATTCTGATGTATATTTTCTTTTACTTTAAATTTTGTCCAGGCTTATATGTTCAAATATGATTCAACTCATGGACCCTTTAAGGGAACTATCAGAGTTGTGGATGAGTCCACATTGGAAATTAACGGCAAGCAAATACAGGTTGTAAGCAAAAGGTATTGTTCTGGAGAGGTTTTTCATGAATATCGATTGGTATTTGAACTATATAGTTTCAGTGGGATATTTTATTCCCATGGCTTTAAATTTGCAAATTACAACACAAAATTCTGTTATTTGATTTCATTAAAAGTTGCTATTAAACTATCTTAGCTTGGGATAACATAGAAATAATATCCACCAGGGACCCTGCAGAGATCCCTTGGGGTGATTATGGGGCTGAGTTTGTTGTCGAGTCATCTGGTGTTTTCACCACATTAGCTAAGGCTTCAGCACATATGAAGGTTAGTTATCGTAATTTCCTGTCATCTCATAGCACAAGCACACCTGTGAGTGCATGCACTTCGGAGAATTCTCCAAAATAAACTTGCATGAGTGTGTTTTGTAGGGTGGTGCCAAAAAAGTTGTAATTTCAGCTCCTTCAGCAGATGCACCTATGTTTGTGGTGGGAGTAAATGAGAATACCTACAATCCAAGCATGGACATAGTTTCTAATGCTAGTTGCACTACCAATTGTCTAGCTCCACTTGCCAAGGTTTGACTGCATTTTCTGATTTTAAGCATATCAATCTCATCACCAAGAAGGGCATTTAAACTAAAATCTGTTCTTCCATTGTTTTTTATTGAGGTGGACTGGTCTCTTTGTAGGACTTTCACTTCTCAAAGATTTTGCTTTTGTATGTTTTGAGTTTATAATCATCTGCCTATTTTTACAGCATTATTTAATTTAACCTGGCCATTTTCCCTGTGAAGCAGCTGGCTTGCTTTCCTTCTTCTTTGGCAGTTTTCCTCATTTTTTGTGATATAAAATATCGCAGGTGGTCCATGAGGAATTCGGTATCGTTGAGGGTTTAATGACAACTGTCCACGCAACTACAGGTATCCTGTCATTATCTGCCTGTAATTATTTTTTGCTGCACATGATATTGCATTTTATGTTAATACGGTAGTTTTTAACATACAGCAACTCAGAAGACTGTTGATGGCCCTTCAATGAAGGACTGGAGAGGAGGTAGAGGAGCTGGCCAAAATATTATCCCCAGTTCAACTGGTGCTGCAAAGGTATTAGAGAGAAATAACCAAATATATTCCATCGCGGTTTTTCATTTTTGGAACTATTGTTGTAACTAAAATTAAATTATGATCTCTCTGCTTTCCTTATAGGCTGTTGGAAAAGTTCTTCCTGAACTTAATGGAAAGCTTACTGGAATGGCATTCCGTGTTCCTACACCCAACGTCTCTGTTGTGGATTTAACTTGTCGACTTCAGAAGAGTGCCTCCTATGAGGATGTCAAAGCAGTCATAAAGTGAGTTTTCTAACTTTTTGCTGTTTTTTTTTTCCCTTGTCATTAAGCAAGTATATTTAACATTCACTGTAATTCTACCTTAATTTTCAAATGAAGGTATGCTGCAGAGGGGCCACTTAAAGGCATTCTTGGATACACAGATGAAGATGTTGTCTCTAATGATTTTGTTGGTGATTCAAGGTATCTCTCTCTCTCTCTCTCTCTCTCTCTCTCTCTCTCTCTCTCTTTCTCTCATGACACATCCATTGGACATGCCTTTCACTGTGATGCGGTCTGTTGTATACTTCATGTGTTTGTCGACCCTGCCCTACCTATAGTGTCCATTTTTCAAGAATAGGTCATTTGGTTTTAAATCTTTAACCTGACAATGAAGTAATACTTGCTGGTATACTGTAATGTCCAGTTGGTTTTTTCTATTATTGCTGTATTTTTTATGGCATCCAAGTTTGGTTCATTTAGATTTGGCTATTCAGTGAACTATACATTCGATTTTTTTTCTCCCTCCAATTTATTGATTGATGGCATTTAAGTTTCTAAAGGACTTGTTCTTTCATCCCAGGTCAAGCATTTTTGATGCGAAAGCCGGAATAGGGTTAAGTAAATCTTTCATGAAGCTTGTTTCATGGTATGACAATGAATGGGGTTACAGGTGTGTTTTAAGCTCTCTCACACTCTCTCTTGCTCGCGACACATCCACTCACACACAGGCACACACTGCGTGCATGCCCTGCTTCACGTCCAGACACAAAAGCACACACCACAGTGAAGTACTTAATCAAGTACTTGACCGAGACACTGACTCCTTTGGTTTTTTCTTGAAATTCCTTTACAGTAACCGAGTACTTGACCTAATCGAGCACATTGCACTAGTAGGAGCAACTCGCGACTGAATATTTTAGAGCTATGCTGTTCCAATTGAGTGACACCACAATTTTATCGTAGATGTTTGTTTCAATGAGTAGGCATAAAATCGATTGTACCCCGAAGTGGTTTTTTCTTTCTTGTCGATTGCATATCCAGGGAAGAATCAGGTACCTGATGTTGCAATTCTAGAAATAATGAAAATTGAAGCTTTGTATGAGCACATCGAGACTGCTTTATTATTATTATTATTTATTTATGGCCAAGAGTAGGGGAATCGTCTTTTGTGAGAAAACATTGTTGGGCAATATCTTGTATTTTAAAAATCTATGTATCATCTGGGTTTATGTTCATTTGTTTGTTATAATGATGTCTTGGGCAATATCCTATTATCCTATGTATAAGCATGTCAATAAATTTTGATCTGAAAATTTTTATGTAGAGGGCTGATGGTGCTGATGGTTGGATTTAGGAATTTTAAAACAATAAAGTAAATTTTAGTTTTTTAGATATAAAAAATAAATTTCAAATTGAATATGTTAGTAGATTTATTCATGGGTCAGGTTAGGGGTGAGTATTTGATCGAGTCGAATCGAGTCAAAAAATTTCGAGTTAGTCGAGTTGAATTTTATTTTAGCAACCGAATTCAATTTAAATTTTTTTCAAATCGAGTCGAATCGAGTCGAAAAATTTCGAGTCGAGTCGAGTTAACGAATCTTATTATTTATACTAAATATTATATTTACATGAACTGATTGTTTAGCTAGTAAACGAAGTACAATATTATTTAACTACATGAACAATATAATTTACTAAATAAATACATGTAAAGAACTATTTTAGGCATGCAAAATAACTATATATAACGTTGCAAGATGATCATTGTGGCCATAATTTGAGTTAACTGCATAAGCTATTACACCACACGCATAATTATATTTATATAGTGCATAATTATGCATCAAGAATTGTCTTATATTCAAGATAACAAAATGATATACTAAAAACATGATATAGGGATATATGTCACTACTACACAAAATATGATATAACAAAATGATACACCAAAAGTATGATATAGATGGTCATGGTGTGACGCTCCAGGACTTGAATTCAACAAAATAAATTCAAGTTTCCTACACAACAAAATCCAAAGTTTAACCAATTGTTTTGACCAAATCAAAGCAAATGCAAGGTTGAAGTTTTCATAAGGATTAACAAAATATCTATTCCAAAAAGTTAAAATCAAACTATCTTCAAGCTTCATCTTCTTCGAACACTGTAGATAGTACCGACAATTCTGTAACAAAAATAAAAATGTATTCTTAAATTATGAAAATCTTTACTAGAAAAATTAAAAATAAACATTCAATTTTGTGAGTTGTAGTTAAGTATGTTACCATCTTCATGTTCCGATAACTTTGACAATTCTAATAAATATCAAAATAGAAAAATGTTAGTTAAATTGTGAGAATATTTATTAAAATAAATAAAATAAGCAATTAACCTTTTGGATTAAAGTTAGTCCCTTACCATCATCTATATTTTGGAGTTCTTCCACATACTCCTCAAGGTTGATAGGATATTTTGACCTTCGAAGCCAATCTTGTGTGCAAACCAAAGCCTCAACCATAGAAGGAGTCAAAGAACTTCTAAAATTATCTAGAACACGTCCACTTGTGCTAAAAGCACTTTCGAATGCAACGGTTGAAATAGGAACGGATAACACATCTCGAGCCATTTGCGCAACAATTGGAAATCTTGGACTATTAACTTTCCACCACAATAACAAATCAAATGAATCTGAATCATTTTCACAATCTTCTCCCAAATATCTATCCAACTCAGATTTACTTTCCAAGCCAACACGTTGCTTTTTTCTTCATATATTGTTACATGATTAAGCCTATATTTGGTTTTACTTGATTTGTTTCATTTTCACTTGAACTTGGAGTTTAGTAGGAAAATTACTTTCAACTTCAAAGTTCATGTGATGATTTCCCTCAACAATTGCAGAATATTCACCAAACAAATAATGCAATTCTTTATTGACCATCCTTGTAATGTCATCTGCAATAGTAGGAAAAAGCAAGTTGACTCCAAATGCAAGAAAATCAATTTTGCACAGTGGGTCAAAGATAACTGCTAGATAAATAAGCAAGTTCATCACTTTTGAATCACCCCAGTACTTCTTGTACTTGTCATTCATTTTTGAAGCCATAGACATTATGTTTAAATCCCCACAATGTTTCCACCCATCGAGAAGACAATGCACATATGTGACTACTTCAAAAAAAGTATTAGAGGTGACATGTAATATTGATCCAGACACCTTCAATGTAAGTTCATGAAAAGGCTCAAGCACATTCGTAACTCTTCGAACATTTTCCCAATCATCACATGTGGGGACTCCATATCCAGCACTAAGGTCTAGAAAAAAATTATGATCATCATGAACATAACCTTCAAACACACATTCATATTTTTCAGTCACATTTAACATCATATAAGTTGAATTCCATCTAGTAGGCACATCTAGACATAAATGAGCCTTAGTACCTATCATTTCTTCTTTTGCCCGATGGTTGAATTTAGATAACCTTGATGGTGATGCTCTAATATATCTCACAGCTCCTCTAACTCGATCCACAGATATAGAAGCGTCCTTAACCCCTTCATGAACAATGAGGTTAATAATGTGTGCCGCACATCTCATATGTATATATTTACCATTCGCAACACAAGCTTTTCGATGAACCAACTTCTTTCTCAAATAATCAACAGCAACATTGTTAGAAGATGCGTTATCAACAGAAATTGCAAAGACCTTCTCAATCCCCCAATCCCGAAGACATTTCTCAAGGGCTTGACCAATGCTCTCACCTCTATGAGCAGAAATTGGGCAAAAGTTTATAATTCTCTTTTGTAACTTCCACTCATCTTCTATCCAATGAGTTGTTAGAACCATGTAGGATATCCTTTGCAATGACGTCCAAGTGTCTGTCGTCAAACAAATTCTACTTGTGTCTTTTTGAAAAGATTGCTTTAATGTATTCTTCATGGAATTAAACAAATCAAGACAACCTTTTCTAATTGTCCAACGAGATGGAAGATGAAACCTTGGGCATGCTATAGAAATAAAGAACTTAAAACCCTCCCCTTCTACAAATTTAAAAGGCAATTCATCCACAATGATCATATTAATCAATGCATTTTTAATATCATCTTGATTAAACACCCAAGTTGACAAATCTACATTTTTTGGCTAGATTTTGTAAATGCAAGTTCTACTTGCTTAAGATCAGAGGTATTACCTCAGGGTTTTCTTGAGCAAGTCTTTAAATGGTTATTTAGATTGGTGGTAGAAGTCTCGGTTTCCATTGTGTAAGTGGCATCGCAATAATTACACTTTGCCCTATTCTCCCCATCTTCTGTTGAGTATTTGCTAAAATGTTGCCAACAAGGTGCCCTTGGTTTGGTCTTTCTTCGAGTATTTCCCTTCTTTGTTATACGAACAACTTTAGTAGGAGAAGTAGTTGTAGCTTCTTGTAATGCTTTTTTGCTTTGGGGCTTTTGGGATGATATTGAGTCATTCATCTACAAAAATAAATATAATCAATTAAAATTACAAAATAGTCAAAGGTCATAATTCCATCAAAGTTTTATACTAATAGATATGTTCCACACAAATATCCATCGACAATTCAAATTAAAGCGTTCAGAATTAACTCAAAACAAAAACAATAGAGTAACTTACTTATAAAATATACTACTTTAACTTATCAAATATATTAACGAAACATATAATTGAGCAAACGTACCAAAAGTTTTAAAAAAAATGAGAATAAAAAGCCAAAATTTTAAAACTCTTATTTAAAGAGTTGTGGTTCACGTAAATAATAATAAATAGAAATAAAGTTTACAATAAATAATATAAAATAAATCAATAGTCAAAGATGAAAGAAGCTAAAGTCCATAACACTTCTTTTGGGAGATTAAAGTGAGATTTCCAATTATTTCAACTAATATTTATAATGGATAGAAACAACTTATTTTAGCCTAAAAATCATTCTCATCCACATGTTTAGGAATAGAAATTGAATGAACTAAAATTCCATCACGTTTGTCACATACTGTTTAAATAAATATAATAAACATAACATTATTAGGCATCAACAAGTTAAAGGTCTGTTTCTTTTTGCTTTTGCAAAATTAATTTATTTAAAGAGTTGATTAATTTAATTTGAATTGGTTTTTATAATATATATATATAAAATGCAAGACTTAAATGAAGCTAAACGAAATATATATAATATATGCGCACGACTTAATGAAGCTAAGCAGTACTGCATTATATATATGCATTAATATATATATGCTTGACTTAAATAAAGTTAAACTTGCTAATAATGTTATATATATGCATGACTTAAATGAAATAAAGTTAAACTTGCTAATAATGTTATATATATGCATGACTTAAATGAAATTAAACTAGCTAATAATGGTTAATTTAATTAACCTGGAATAATGAGAAAGAATAACAAAAACATGGAAACTTTGATTAGTAAAAACAGACCCTTAAATCAAACAATTGTTAAATGTGTGATGAGTTAACTCAGTTGGGATTCCCTCTAGCATTGATAATCAAATTCAAAGATTAGCATTACTAGCTATAATGGATTTTCTCGTGAACAAAATGGGCTACAGTTCGACTTTTATTGCCAAACAACCAGGCATTTTAAGGCAGAGCTTTAGGAAGAATATTGTCCCAAGGGCTTTGTTTGCTCGAGAATTGTTATCACAATGTTTGGTTAATGACTTAAAATTGTCTGTATTGTTTGACACATCAGAAAAGGTGTTCATTAGGATGTTTGTTGACTGTTTCGTAAACAAAGCACCCGATCTCTTGAAGCTTTACAAAGAAAAGCTTAAGATTTCAGAAAAAAAAAAACAAACATTAAAAGTGAGTTAGCATAGGCTGCACCATTAGCATTGGACCATAGGAATTACTTTTGGTACCTTATGATTTGGATTCTTTTCGTTTCATGTTGTCTGGTTTCAGTTCATTAATTTGGACTGGAACAGTAAAACTCGTTGTAGTTCGAAATTGTCTCTGCACTACTTGGTGAAATAGGTTCTTTTAGAATCAATTTCAAACCATCTGCTAGAGGTTGTAATAATCCAAACAATCCCACTACATCAGGACCCTTTCGACGTTGCACAAAGGCCATTACTTTACGTTCAACTAGCACTAAAAAGGCTACTCCTAGTAGAAGTGGTAGAATTATTCCAAGTATTTTATTTGAAGCACTATGTATGCGTTTCGATTTTCTATTTGCTATTTCTTGCCGTAAGGAGCAAGAAGAAGCTTCAAAAAGAGAACAATAGTTGTTTTTAGAATATAAAGGTGAAAACTAAAAAGTAAAAACACTCACTTACTCACTCTCATGCACAAAACCAAAAAAATATATATACAATCTCACCTTAAACAACTGATGGTGGTTGTGGCCTGTGGAACCTTGGTTGTGGCTTGTGGACAGTGGAACCGTAGTCGTGGCCTCGTGGGACGACAAAGCAAGAAATCAGAAAATATTAAACAAATGGAAGGGGGGACGAAAGGTGCTGAGGGGAGTGGAAGGAATTAAAATATTTGAGTAAAGAAGAAAGGAAAAATTGGGGGGGGGGGAGGGGTGGGAATTTGGAACGACAGAAAGAAAATAAGCTTAAGTTAAGGGCTTGAGGTTGATGAAAAAAATTTAATTTTAAAAATTAAAATTTATCAAAATGACGTAGTTTTGTCATTTCTTATTCGGATTTTTGGATAACTCGAATTGTGTAATTCATATCCGAGTTAAACCGAAAAATTTGAATTTTTTTCGAGTTGATCCGAATAACTCGAATAACTCGAACTATTTAATTCAAAATTTAAATTTTTTATTGAATTTTTCGAATCGAGTCGAATTTTGCTCACCCTTAGGTCAGGTTATCCATTTAGTTTTGAAGGTCTTTTTGAAATTTGAGTATAAATATTAGACACGAAAAATGAGCTTTAAAAAAAAGATTAGACTGGTTTAAAATATGGGTTGGGGTTGAGTTTAAACATTTAAAGGCTTAAGTTTGGCCTGATTTATTTTTAAGTTTATAATGTTTTATTATGTTATTTTCATATATTATATAATTTAGAATACATTAAGAAAATTAAATTTATATTAGATATAAAATATTATTTTATATGTAAATATTAAAATAATGATAAGATTATATAAAAATTTTAATAAATAAAAATTTATTAAATATTAAAATAAAATAATATCAACATTCAAAAAAATAAAAAAAATAAGGGCATGTTTAAAATGAGTTTGAGTTAAGTTTTTATAAATATGGACGATTCAGATAAAATTTTAAAAACATATACCAAATTTCAACAAACATCAAATATGTTCATATTATGTTTGTAATCTAATCCGACTAATGAGCATCTTTAAACACTAGTTTAGAATATTCTATATATAATGCATAATATATGCTTATTGAGATAAAGGAGGAGATGGCTCAAAATGGGGACTTTTGAACATTCCAAGCTAACATATTTTAGAAGGAAAATGATTTTTGCTCAAAATGTTCATAATTAATTGAGCTTTGGATATTTAAAAAGTCTCAAATTTACTCTATAAATATTTTGAAATAAAATTTGAAAATATTTCTTGATAATTTTCTCTCATGTAAATATATTTGTTATTAAATATAATGATTTATTTTACCTTTTAATTTAATTTTTTTAATTTTTCATTTAATTTATTTGGTCTCTCATGTAAATAGTGTATATATCACATCATCAACCCATACTACGCTGATGTTAGTTGCATAAATGTTATAAATATATTATAATAATAATAAAATATATATTATAATTTATAATAAGGAAATATGCAGAATAAAAATAAAAGCAAATTAAATTGCACGCAATTGCAGGTGAATAGGTGTTTAGTTCAACATGTTTAATTTTAATATATGTTTAATATATTTGGACGGCAATATTTTTTTAATATTTCATTAATAAGAAGTAATTATATGTTTAGTTCAACATGTTTAAGTTGTTTTTTTTAAATATATATTTACATATATTTGTTAAACATGTTTAAGTTGAAATATATTTGATAAACATGTTTATGTTGTGGTGTATATAAAAAGGAAATTTATAAGACTAAAATAATAATTTATTCATACTAGTGAATTATTTTATTCTTTTACTTATGTGAAAATAATATGATTTTTATTACAAATTTTAGATTAAAAATGAAACAAAGTTGACATGACACTTATGATTAATAGTACGATGACACACGTGATAAAAATTTTAAATAAAATTTCGACTTTTTAGTTTTAATTTTGGGTTTGTGGTTGCAGGAGACGGTTTAGCTTCTGGTTTTTCATCGTTAGGCTTCAGTTTGGGGATGGGGTCTCAACAGATTAGATGGGTGTTTCTTTTGATTTCTTTTGTTTTCTCATTTACTTTTTGTTGTGTTTTGGTTTGTTGTTTTGTTGGTCTATGTGCTCATTTATGAGGCCTGCTATAGTCATTTATGACTGGATGAAACGATTTAGTCCCTTTGCATAGTGGCTGTCCTCTAATGAATACCAACTATTATTCAAAAAAAAAAAAAAAAAAAAATACAGTGTAAAGTGAAGGATAACACATGACCAAAATGATACCCATTTTTTAACAAATGTTGTGGCAATCCTAATTGGTTTGGGAATTAGGAATGTACTCTTTTATTGATCTTAATATGAATTTAAATATTCTGCAATTGAGTTTAGTAATGGTACAAGGTCACATTGACCTCGAGACTAGCATCTCCAGTCTTGGCGTCGGAAGAAGTGGCCCGTAATAGGGCAAATCCTTTGGCCATCTTAAACGCACCTCTCCCTCCCACTATCGCCATTTCACAAATTGTGTCGGGGCTAGGAACAAAATCAGTTGGGGGATATCGTGAGAACAAACTGAAGGAGCTTCCCTTGAACCTGCCGGTGGTAAAACCAAAATCCGCGTATAAAACTGCAGTGAACTTGTTAGGATCTCGACTTAATGCTATGTAGAGCCCTTGGGCATTTCCGATGGTGGTGGATGTTCGTTCAGGCCCTATAGTGAGGGGATCATCCATTGCATACAAGCTGCTGTATGGGGATGGGGAAAAGAAATCCTGGGTGACGTTGGCCTGAGCTAACAGGACTGTAGTAGGATTTTTGCCACTGGGAATGTCGTGGTAGAAGAAGCGGAGTCGCGTCTTCTTTTCCACCCGACCACCTAGCCTCATAGTTTTGGAGTAGTATTGGCCATAGACTGGTGGTATGGCGAGGCAAAATATCATTGCCCATGCAAATACCATCTGTTTTTCCATCTATAATATTGGGTTTTGACACTTCAAAATAAACGAAAAACAGTTGGTTTTCTGCTTCTTGTTGCACACCGTATGGCTTTAAATAGAGTTGTGCTGAATTTTAAAACTAGCTTCTTCTTTTTTTAATAAAATAGTTAAGTGAAAGCATGAATTTTCTGTCTTATTTTATTTTTATAAATTATATGTATCAGGGACGGAGTCAGAAATTTTGTTTTTAGAGGCCGAAATTAAATTATATATTTTTACGATAGTAAAAATATAATTTACTATTTTAATAACCTATATCTTTATAATTTTTAAAGGATTAAATTAAATTTTTATTATTTTTAAGAGGATCAAAATATAATTTTACTATTATCAATGCGGAGCCATATGGATGAAAATGTAGAGAAGTGTTTAATTGTGATTGGAGGACTGAAGTTTCTTTTTAATGACTTAGAAGTTAATTGGCCGGCACTACTCTTTAAATATTGATAAATATCTCAACACGAGGTTCTTATTTTTCTGAATACTACTTAAGGTTCTTAAGACATTGGAGAATTTTGGCTTAGCTCCAACGTTAGAAATTTTCTAATTTTTATATGTGAATAAAATATTTTTTAAAACTTAAAATATTACTTTTAAAAATTCGACTTAAATCTGTTTTTCTCTTTCTCAAAAATTATTTTTCTTGCCGTAATCAGGGTATTCATCTTTGATAGTAGTGATTAATTTTCTAACCATGGATACTTTCCGAAAAGTTAAATGAGTGACAATAAAATGTGTTATATTTTCGTGAGCGGGATTAAAAATTATTTTTCTTGTTGGTATCCATTATCGGTAGCAGCGGTTAATCTTCTAACTGTGGATGCTTTCCGAAAAGATAAATGATTGACAATAAAATATATTCCATTTTCGTGAGCGGAAGTTAAAAGTTATTTTTTAATTATTTGAAAAGGTTGTTTTAGTTAGGAGAGAGGATTATTATTATTATCGGATTTAAAAACTAAATCATGAAGTGTCAATAGAGAACTTCAATCTATAGAACTTGATACTGTTTTGGTACCACGTACTGATCGAAACATTCCGTTCTGATAGTAAATTGAAACAACAAATTGTTTCATGTTGAGTTTTCTCAAGAAAGTTTTACTTACCAAAAGTTGTAAAATTTCCTATTTATTTTGGCCAAAAGTTGTAAAATTATTTGTGTTTTAAAATAAAATCTGAAAAATTTTCTCCCATGTAAAGAAATAATTATGGCATAATGTCAAATTGAACTCTTAACGTTTAAATCTATTTTCAATTTGACTTTTATTTTTTTGAGCTAAATTTGACCATTAAATTTTCAACAAGAATCAAATTGCTTTAAAAAAAATTGTTTAGACTAAAAAAACTAATGCTTTAGCTATAAAACATGTCATGAGATTATAAAATCATTTGACAAATTTGAAATTATTTTTTTCATTCAATAATTCCAAAAAATATTTTTCCTAAACAAAATAGCTATAAACATTAACATTTTAAAATGATGCATTCTGATTTTTTTTAATTAAAATTTTTTTCCATCTAAAACAACATAAGAGTCCAACATTTTCAATGACAATAATAGAAAGAAATGTCATTTAATCTTAAATTATCATTAAAAAATATTTGATTAATAGTAAAAATGTATTTTAACAAAACCTTTAAAATCAGTGATAAAATTTTTTAAAATAAAATAATGTTGTTTTACATTGGCTTTATGAATATTGATTACATTCTTTATTGCTCTACATTACTCGACGTTCCTACACTATAATTTTTTATAATTTAATATTATATAGTATATCAATTTATTTATTAACATCATTTTAGTATATCTGTATGATATATAATATTTATGATATTCATTTCTAAGTGATTTAGTTGAATTCAATCAAATGATTATAGAATCTTCAAAACATCAGCACAATAACTAATCAAAAGATTCTATTGCATAAATTTACCAACTCAAATTTGACAAGTATGAGTGTCACTCATCTAAACAGCACGTAACAAATAGTTTTAATTGACAAAATAATTTTTATACTTTTATATGTGACTAAAATTACTATTTTTTACGTGGCTAAAATTACTATTTTTTTAGAGAAGAAATTTATTAATGAGAAAATAACAAAACAAAAGTGAACACAAAGAGTGGACAGATTACTAAAACCGAGCCAATAGATTCACCCCATACACCCAAACCGACCGTCTGCAATCTGCATTCGTATCAACATAAGACATAATTCAAGGGAAAAAAAACCAATTCCGTATGGTTTGCATATAACAAAGCCGCTCATGCCAGCGAGTGGGGCGCCTTATTAGCACACCAAGCAAGTGGAAAGACACAAAAACTAAGCTTTTAGCATAAAAAAAATCATGTAATAGCACACCTAGATCAGATGCATCCATTATACATGCTTTTTTCCTATCAAACTACATACCCATAGTAGCTCAAAACACATACAGTTTACCACAGATATGGTCCAGTTTTCGATAGTACGCAATCCTCCAAGACCTGATGAAAAACAAGGGAGCCACTACACCCCAAAATCCCATTACAAAGCCAAGAACTATGCTTACATAAAGCCAATTCACTTTACCTCCCCCACTGCTACTTCCATTATTTGCAATGTCAGTTGGAATACCTTTTGAGGTGCAATTCATAGAGAGAGGAGGTCCGCAAAGATGATTGCCCACGTAAGACAAGTTTTCAAAGCTTTGAAGCTGAGTGCTTGTTGGGATTTGTCCAGTCAAGTTGTTGTAGGACACATTAAAGTGATTCAAGAAATTCAAATTGGAGAAACTTGGAGGGATTTCACCAATTAGCCGATTCATGGATAAATCAAGAGATTCCATTAACTCCATGTTGCCAATGCTGTCTGGTATATTTCCTGTTAGGAGATTCCCTGAAAAATTTAAAGACAATAGTCCAACGAGACTACCAATTTCTTTGGGGATCTTTCCTGTGAGACTGTTAGCTGAAAGGTCCATGCTGGTAACAAGTCCTAGTGTGCTACCATATTTATCCTCTCGTCCTTTCAACATCAATATTGCGCTCAAAGAAAATGAGTCAACATATTGATGCCACCCAAGCCTAAATGAGTCAACAAATACATGAAACGGAAGGCTACGAACTTCTTTATTGGTTTTGTTTGTTGTGGTCATTGCACTTAAATTATTAAAACATTTTGGAATAACTCCAGAAATGTTGTTGTGGGCAAGGTCCAAGTTTTGAAGAAATTGAAGATCACAAATTTTGTGAGGAATATGACCATCAAAGTTATTTGATCGAAGGCTTAGAATCACAAGGTTTGAGAGCTTATCACCAATCCATGTTGGTATACTTCCATTGAAATGATTTTCACTAAGATCCAACATCCTCAAATGTGGAGAATTTTGCAATGTGGATGGCAATTCTCCAAACATTCTATTGTTTCGAAGGTTTAGCATTGTAAGATTTAGATGCCCTAAAGAAGGTGGGATTTTTCCGGTCAAATTGTTGCTTCCCAAATTTAAAATGCCCAAACACTGCCAATGATTCCAACAATCTGGAATATCTCCTGAGATAAGATTTTTATCAATGTAAAGAACTTCCATCTGTTTCCTACTTGATGGATCACAAATTAATTGAGAAAGAGATCCTGAAAATGAATTATTTGACAAAAACAACATTCTTAAAATTGAGTCTACTCTTGGCAATGGGCCAACAAAGCGGTTTGAACTCAAGTCAACAAAGTTTCTCACATTTAAATATGAAATCTCTCCTCTAAGTTGATTCAAGGAAAGATTTAAATATTCAAATAGAGTGGGAAGGTTCAAAAGCCAAGTGGGCATGACATCTGAAATTCCTGCATAGGAGATATCCAAATAAGACAATTTCTTCTGGAATTTTAGCCACTGGGGAAACTTTGGGCCAAGATGCCAGTGACCCAAGTCGATCTTTTCATATTGAAATGGGGGAATCCAGCTCGAGTTTGGTTCAAATCTAAGCCGATTGTGTGATGCTGTTAGAGTTGTCAATCTCGTGAGATTAGAAAAATGGGTTTCTAATACAACTCCTTCTAATAGATTATACCCAAAACTCAGATACTCCAAAGATGATAACTGCCCTATAGACAAGGGAATTTGGCCGTTTAATTGATTGTCTGAAACATCAAACAACTCCAAAGATGATAACTCCCCTATAGACAAGGGAATTTGGCCGTTTAATTGATTTTCTGAAACATCAAACAACTCCAAAGATGATAACTCCCCCATAGACAATGGAATTTGACCATTTAATTGATTTTCTGAAATATCAAGGTGAGTAACAGAGCTCAAGTTTCCAATGGCACTCGAGATTGTTCCTTGTAACTGGGTATCCATAAGACTAAGGATCTGAAGACGGTTTAAACTGTACAAGGAGTTGGGTATGGATGAATTGAGATAATTCCAACTAAGATCAAGAACTTCAAGAAACGAGGTGTTCCCAAAGTAATCTGGAATTGGGCCTACCAAAGAACTGCCACTAAGATCAATTGACACAAGACCATGAAGACTAAATATCCACTTAGGTACTGAAAATAAGCTGTTCCCAGAAAGATCAAGAACAACCAGTGAATTTGAAGAATTAACACTGATAGGAGATGGGTCATTGTCTAAACCACATCCTGACAAGTGCAACTCTAACAAAGAAGGAAGTTTGAATGTTACCTGTACCCAATCAGTTGCTTCAGAAAGATCCGCATAATGCAAATCAAGGTACTGCAAGGAAGAAAGTCCAGAAACCCACTGAAGACTTTTTGATTGTAGATGGTTACCTCCAAGATCAAGATACTGCAACTTTGAGAGATTCCCAAGATTATGAGGAATTGCTCGCTGAAATTGTGCTTGAGAGAGGTTAAGATATGTTAAACTCTCCAGCAAACCGAAAAATTTCGGGATTTGTATGCTGCTAAAATTGTTATTGCTCAAGTCCAGGGAACTGAGATGCTTTAACTCCAGCAGTGAAGGATTTATTTTGCCTCGTAGTTTTGACCGCTCGTAAGCTTCCCATTCAGCTGGTGTTACGTCGAAATCAGGCATTGAAAGAGGAGCAGCCAAGTGCAGTTGGTTGACGTAGCCTGTTGAGTTATGGCAGACGACACCAGTCCATTCACAGCAATCCCCACCTTCAACCCATGACGAAAGCCTGTTTGAAGGATCAATAAGATTATTCTTGAATTTCAAAAGAGCTTCTCTCTCACTTTGAATGCAAAGTAGGTTGGAATTGGCATGACAAATCGAAAAAAAGAGAGCGGGAATGAGAAGAAGAAAAGGGAATAAGGAGATTGGAAGAGGAGTAGTCATGGTTGCAATTGCCATGGCTTACTGTCAAGAGTTGGCCTGTTATTCAACAAAGAACTAGTAGCAGCAAAGGCAACATCTTAGCATGGAGTTGTTAAAATAAATGTTTAATGGTGGAGTTGTTAAGATAAATGTTTAATGGTGGAGTTGTTAAGATAATGGTTAATGGTGGAGTTGTTAAGATAATGGTGGAGTTGTTAAAATGTCATTTTCTTAACAAACTATTGTATCTATATATAATTTCTTATCAATGAAAGTTTATCAAGTTTTTCAAGCCATTAAAAAAAAAATTTTTTTTCAAGCCATTAAAAATTTTTTTTTTTCAAGCTATTAAGTTTTGCTCCTTCAAGTTTTTTTCACTTAAGTTTCGGTTTCTTCTTCTTGTTTTTGTTATTCATTTTTAATTTCATGCAATTTACAGGCACATTGCATATTGAGTTGCTGCCCTTGTTTCAACAATTGGTATCAGAGCCAACTTCTTTGAGGACCTTACTTATTGATATTTTTCGGTGGAAACAAAATTTAAGAAGGAAGAAATCTCCTTGTCGTTGATTCATTTTATTGTTCTTTGAAAATGAGCTATACACCACCTCCACCTTTGTGTTTCTTGGTGAGAATTATCACATCCAGTGCTGTGAAGATGAAGACTCATCTCCTTGCACAAGACTTGTGGAGTGCAATCGAGAGAGATACCGAGCCACCTCCATTGAGAGCCAATCCCACTATTGCTCAGATCAGGCAGCAAAGTGAGGATCGAGCCAAGAAGCACAAGGCTATGGCCACGCCTCTGAGAATGGAGTGTCGGATGTCATTTTCACTCGAATCATGGCCTCGTGATTCACCTAAACAAGCTTGGGAAAGGCTGAAGGAAGAGTTCATAGGCTCGGATAAGACAAGGCAGCAACAGGTGATCAACCTTAGAAGGGAGTTTGAGAACTTGAAGATGAAGGAATCGAGAGACCATCAGCGGTGCTACTACGATAGAATAATGGCAACAGTGAACAACATAAGGCTTCTAGGTGAAGACTTCACTGATAGTAGAGTTGTGGAGAAGGTCATTATTACTCTTCCTGAGAGGTTTGAGTCAAAGATTTCCTCACTGGAAGACTCAAGGGACCTCACAACCATCACCCTATCTGAGTTGGTGAACTCCCTCTATGCACTGGAGCAAAGAAGGGCCACTAGACAAGAAGAGCATCCTGAAGGAGCTTTCCAAGCAAAAGCCAATGGTGGCTCGAGTTCAAGTCAGAGACCAAAGAAACCTTGGGCTGACAGAAGGGAAAGATCCAAGAATCAAGCAGAAAGAAGGAAGCTTCCACCTTGCAAATACTGCAAGAAGACTAACCACCTGGAGAAGAACTGCTGGAATAGGCCAGACATTCAGTGCAATAATTGCAAGAAGTTTGGTCATCATGAGAAGGTTTGTAGAAACAGGGACAAGCCACAAGCTGAACAACAAGCTCAAGCCAAGACTGCTGAAGACTTTCCAGCTCAGGAGGAGCATGTCTTCACTGCCTCATGCTTTGCAACCAAAAGCAAAGCCAAGTGTTGCTGGTTAGTGGATAGTGGCTGCTCACATCATATGGCAACTGATGAAGGGTTGTTTAAGCAACTTGACAGGAGCTTCACTACAAGGATCAAGATAGGCAATGGAAGCTTGATTGAAGCCAAGGGCAGAGGAGATGTCCTTGATCAACTCGGGCTCAGTAACAAGCTAATCACAGATGTGCTTTATGTGCCTGATATAGATCAAAACCTGTTAAGTGTTGGTCAGTTGGTCCAGAAGGGTTATTCATTAGTCTTCAAAGATGATTCATGCATCATTCAAGATTGTCATGCCCAGGAAATTGTCACAGTTCCTATGGCAGACAAATGCTTCATGTTTGATGTAAGTCAACTTGAAAACAAGGCTTACACAAGCCTAGCTGACAGTGCTGGTCTATGGCATAGAAGATTAGGCCATGCCAACTTTAGATCACTTGATTTGATGCACAGACAAAATTTAGTTGAAAGATGTGCCCAGGGTAGAGTCAACAAGTGCTGTTTGTGAGGCTTGCCAACTTGGAAAACAAGCCAGGTTGCCTTTTCCAGTCAACAAGGCACAGAGAGCTCGAGAGAGGCTTGAGCTGATGCATTCTGACATCTGTGGTCCAATGAAGACCCCTTCACTCAATGGCTGTAAGTATTTTGTACTGTTTATTGATGACTTAACCAGATTCTGTTGGGTCTATTTCCTGAAGCAAAAGTCTGATGTGTTCGAGGCCTTCACCAAATTTAAGGCTCAGGCAGAAAATCAGTCAAATTGCAAGATCAAGGCATTGAGGACTGATAATGGGGCTGAGTACTTGTCTGAAAGGTTTCAGAAGTTGTGTGAACAAACTGGGATCCATCACCAACTAACCACTGTGTACACTCCTCAATAAAATGGAGTGTGTGAAAGGAAGAACAGAACTGTTATGGACATGGCCAGATGTTTGATGTTTGAAAGCAAGTTGCCAAGCACCTTTGAAATTTGAGTTGTCAACACCTCAGTGTACTTGCTTATGAGACTTCCAACACATCTTTGTGAAGGATAAGACTCCATTTGAGGCTGGCATGGATGAAGCCATCGTCTCCTACTTGAGAGTGTTTGGATGTGTGGGCTATGTGCACATACTCTTTGAAAGAAGGACCAAGCTTGAGAAGAGGTCTGCTCCAGCTATATTTGTGGGCTACAGCAGTAACAACAAGGGCTATAGGCTCTATGATCCCTTAACCAAAAGGATTATGGTTAGTAGGGATGTCAAGTTTGATGAAACAAGGACCTGGAACTGGGATGGTTCAAATGCAATGCAGGTTGAAGAAAATTTGATAGATGGCAGTTTAGAACCAGCTGAACATGAGCCTAGCAATGCGAATATGGATGATCTACCTGTGAGGGGCACCAGAACCATTGCTGACATTTACCAAAGATGCAATGTGGCTCTAGTGGAGCCTTCAAGCTTTGAAGAAGCTGTCAAAGACAAACAATGGAAGAAAGCTATGGAAGCTGAGCTTGACATGATTCACAAGAATCAAACCTGGGACTTAGTAGACAGACCTGTCCAGAAGAAAGTCATTGGTGTCAAGTGGGTGTTTCGAGCCAAATTCAATGCTGATGGTTCATTGAACAAGCACAAGGCCAGGCTTGTAGTAAAAGGGTACAGTCAGTAGTATGGCATCGATTTCTTGGAGACTTTTGCTCCTGTGGCAAGATTGGATACCATCAAATTGTTGTTTGCTTTGGCTGCTCAAAAACAGTGGAAGATTCACCAGCTGGATGTCAAGTCAGCCTTCTTGAATGGCTACCTTAAGGAGGAGATCTACATCGAGCAACCTGATGGTTTCAAGGTTCTAGGAAATAAAGACAAAGTGTACAGGCTGAGGAAGGCACTTTATGGCCTGAAACAGGCTCCTCGAGCCTGGTATGACAGGATTGACTCCCACCTGTCTAAGCTCGGATTTGAAAAGAGCTTGAGTGAGCCAACGCTTTATGTGAAAAAGTCCAACAAAGAGACTCTGTTGATTGTCTCTATCTATGTGGATGACTTGCTGGTGACTGGAAGCAAGGAAGACTTGATTGATGAGTTCAAAACACAAATGCAACATGTGTTTGACATGACTGACTTGGGAGTCATGACTTACTTTCTTGGCATGGAAGTAAATCAAGACAATCAAAGTATTTTCATTAGCCAACATGCATTTGCTTTGAAAATACTTAACAGATTCAGCATGGAGAATTGCAAGCCAGTGAGCACTCCAATGGCTCAAGGAGAGAAGCTAACAAGCATTGGTGACTATGAAAGAGTTGATGAAAGGGAGTATAGAAGTTTGGTTGGCTGCTTACTTTATCTGACAGCAACTAGACCAGATCTAATGCATGCTGTTAGTTTCCTTTCAAGATTTATGCATTGTTGCAATATAATGCATTTTAAAGTTGCCAAGAGAGTGCTTCGATACATCAAGGGGACATTGAGCTATGGAGTCAAGTTCAAGAGAGAAAATGAGTTTAAATTGGTTGGTTTCTCGGATAGTGACTGGGCTGGATCTTCTGAAGACATGAAAAGTACCTCAGGCTACTTCTTTAGCCTTGGTTCGAGTATGTTTTGTTGGTGCTCGAAGAAGCAACCAACTGTTGCTCAATCGACAATTTGAAAAAGTGAGTATATTGCAAGGCGAAGAAGAAAGATGAACCAAGCCATTTGGCTTAGAAAGTTGCTGAAAGATCTCAATGAGGAGCAACTTGAACCTACTGAAATTCTAGTTGACAACCAGTCAGCAGTTGCCATTGCCAAGAATCCGATTTTCCATGGGAAAACTAAGCATTTTAAGATTAAATTGCATTTTGTTCAAGAGGCTGAACAATCCAAGGAAGTCAGTCTCGTGTACTGCAGTTCACAAGATCAATTGGCTGACATTCTAACTAAGACACTTGGTACATCAAGGTTTGAACTCTTGAGAAGCAATATTAGTGTTTGTTGCATACAGACCAAGGAGGAGTGTCAAGAGTTGGCCTGTTATTCAACAAAGAACTAGTAGCAGCAAAGGCAACATCTTAGCATGGAGTTGTTAAAATAAATGTTTAATGGTGGAGTTGTTAAGATAAATGTTTAATGGTGGAGTTGTTAAGATAATGGTTAATGGTGGAGTTGTTAAGATAATGGTGGAGTTGTTAAAATGTCATTTTCTTAACAAACTATTGTATCTATATATAATTTCTTATCAATGAAAGTTTATCAAGTTTTTCAAGCCATTAAAAAAAAAAAATTTTTTTTCAAGCTATTAAGCTTTGCTCCTTCAAGTTTTCTTCACTTAAGTTTCGGTTTCTTCTTCTTGTTTTTATTATTCATTTTTAATTTCATGCAATTTACAGGCACATTGCATATTGAGTTGCTGCCCTTGTTTCAACACTTACAACTCCAATTATATAGAGTAAGCTTTAGCTAAAACACAAAAATACATGAAGCGCAAGGAAGTTTCTTCCAACAAAATGCATTAAATTGGAAATTGAATTATCCACAAAATGTTATAAAGTTGAGTGAAACAAAAGTCGATGAAGAAAGCCCCACTCCCACATTCTTTAAGACTTTCTAGGTCTTAAAAGCTAAAGGAGAAAAAAAAGAAAGAAAAGGTAAAGGAGAAACAAGAGAAGGAAAAGCAAATGGAAAAGACGGAATTTGAGTAACAAAAGCAAAATTTTGAAAACGAAGACTACTTCAACTTTTATTAAAAATAAATCAATTTATCTTTATACTCCTGTCTCAACAAAACATAAAGTTTAGAAGTAGGTCAACTTAACCAAGTCTATGGAGTAACTCCCACTCATCGCAAAAGCACACAATTTGCCTCAAAGAATTGTTTTAATTGAGAATGATTTTTCAAGTAGTTAGTTCAGGAGTATTGATGTAACGACTCACTTTCCAATGGTATTAGAGATTATGGTTTCAAAATACTATTTTCGTAAATCGTGTTTGTAAATATTAATATTTAATATTTATGATGCTCCATTCAAAAAAAATATATTTACAATGCTAGTATAGAAATGTATTAAAGTTTGGTCTAGTAATTTTGTTTAATTGATAAGTAATTAAGCTTAGATATGAAAAAAAAGAGTAATTTGAAAGTGAAAATTGTTAATTTCGAACATAGGGACTAAAGTGTAAATATTTCAAAATTGATTTAAATTTTTTGTGAATATTGGTAATAGAGGGCTATAGGAGGATGAAATTGAGGCTCAAATTTGAAACTTATGACTATTTTAGTTTTAGGGACTAAATTGAATTAATGCAAAATTTTAGGGTACATTAAAAAAATAAAATTGAGTTGATATATGAATATAATAGGCTATTATAGGATGTTTAAAAATGATAAACTAAAATGAATTACTATAGATCAAGATTTGAATCAACTGGAAGATAATTGAAAAATGCAAAATTGCGGAAGAGTCCTCAACGTTTTGTTGGTTGCTTTTTTCCAGGTAAGTTCATATGAAACTTACTATGTAAATTGTATGATATGTTTAATTATATTTAATGTCTATTAGTTTGGATTAATTATAATATTGATTTTGATGACATTGACTTATAATGGACTAAATCGTAAAATAATAAATGTATGGAAATTATGAATAGGTACATGGAAGTCGGTATAATTTGATTATATGTTTTAATGTTGGTAGATGATATGCTAGAATGATATAAGTTTAGAATGGAAATGTGGCATGAATAACTAGTACCTTGTTGGTATAGGTATGTTTTGACCATGTCTAGAATAATTAAATGGTAATATGATAAGTAAAATGGTATGGTTAATGCTAATTTGTGCGTTATTGAGTTGGTTGTTTGGAATGATTATACAAATGGGAATGACTGAAGAAGTTACTAGTTATATTGGAAATTTTGGATGGGTAACACTTATGTGGAAGTATGAACTTAATGTTGAATTGCTAGATAATACATATATTATTTGTATGGCAAATTTGGTGTTCTAAGACATGTCTAAAATGTTGGTATGAAATGTCTTGGTTAATAGTGCAAGGCTATGGATGGAAGTTGGAAATGACATAGTTTTATAAGTGGTTATGAATGATGGAAAGAGTGGTAGGTAAGCTATACTTATACTAAAATGTTTGAAGTATTTTGATCCCAAACTAAGGCAAGTTGTGTAGAATGATTTTAGTATATGTTAAATGATGGATTGGTGTGTATTGGAACATTTTTCCTAGATTTTATTGAGTTCCTATTAGGCACCAAAGTGGGGCCGCCACGTGTTACAATGCTGATGGAATGCTATGTTAGTGTATTTCAACGGTGTTAGTTAAATACTATATGTTTTTCCATTCTTCTTCAAAATGTTTACCTCTATAATATTGGGTTTTGACACTTCAAAATAAAGGAAATAACAGTTGGTTTTGTGGTTCTTGTTGCACACCGTAGGGCTTTAAATAGATTTGTGCTGAACTTTAAAACTAGCTTCTCCTTTTTCTAATAAAATAGTTAAGTGAAAGCATGAAATTCTTCTGTCTTGTTTTATTTTTATTTTTATAAATCATATGTATTAGGGACGGAGTCAGAAGTATTTTTTTGGGAGGCCGGAATTAAATTATATGTTTTTACGATAGTAAAAATATAATTAATTAATTTAATAGTTTATATCTTTATAATTTTTAAAAGATTAAATTAAATTTTTATTATTTTCAAGAAGGTCAAAATATAATTTTACTATTATTAATGCGAGCCCCTCACCGATATGGATGAAAATGTAGAGAAGTGTTTAATTGTGATTGGAGGGCTGAAGTTTTTTTTTAATGAGTTAGAAGTTAATTGGCCGGCACTACTCTTTAAATATTGAAATATATCTCAACACGAGGTTCTTATTCAATTCTACTTAAGAGTCTTGAGACATTGGAGAGTTTTGGCTTAGCTCCAATGTTAGAAATTTTCTAATTTTTATATATGAATAAAATATTTTTTTAAACTTAAAATATTACTTTTAACATTTCAATTCAAATCTGTTTTTTTTTTCAATCTCAAAAATTATTTTTCTTGTCATAATCAGAGTATCCATCATCGGTAGTAGTGATTAATCTTCTAACCATGAATACTTTCTAAAAAAATAAATGACCAATAATAAAATATATTCCATAATTAGTATTATTTTAGTATCGTCCGTACCGATAAAAATTTTCCGTTCTATGAAATAACTATAATTAACATTTTAAAATTATGCATTTTGATTTTTTTTTAAGTTGAAATTTTTTCCATCTAAAACAACATGAGAGTCCAACATTTTCAATGAAAATAATTGAAAAACAAAGTCATTTAATCTTAAATTATCATTATAAAATATTTGATTAATCGTAAAAATGCATTTTAACAAAACCTTTAAATTTAGTGATAAAAAACTTTAAAATAAAAGTATATCAATTTATTTATTAACATCATTTTAATATGTCTGTATGATATATAATATATATGTGATATTCATTTATAAATGATTCAATTGAATCTGACCAAATCTTTACTAGCCACAGAATAGCTTCTATAAATAGACTATATAATCTTTAAAATATCATCACAATAACCAGTTAAAAGATTTTTTTGCATAAAATTGTCAACTCAAATATGACAAGTTTACTGTTTTAATGGCAGTTTGTAATAGGCACTATTGAGTGCCACTCATCACAGAAGCATGCAACATCCCTCAACAAATAGTTTTAATTGAAAAAATGATTTTTCAAATAGTTATTTTAAGAGTATTGAATAAATTTAATTTGTTTTATAAAATATTTAAATGATATAATTAACTCTATATTTAAAAAAATTAACATTAACTTTTCCGTGCTTTTATCAATTGAGTTGGTGCCACTCGAATTATGACACCAAACTGAATCAGACATGTTATTATAGTATAAATAATTATCTTGTGACCATATACATATCTATATATGAAATAGTGATCATATACATTTATACACACACACACACACGAAGAACTTAATTTTTAAATCTACCACTCATCCTTTCATTCTCTCTTTTACAATTATCCTTTTACATCATGTTTTAATAATATATAATGTGATCATAAATTAAACCTGATGCGTCGTTGGAAGCACCAAATATATCCTATTCCCTGCAAAATAATGAAAATAACAGTAAAGGGGAAGTAGGGTCGAATTCACAAGGATCGGATTATACAAATGCCTGTTTCTCGAAATCCTGGGCAGAATCGTGCCCAAGAAAATATGCGTTCCTGGAAAAATAAAAAACAGAATTAATAATTTCGATCTGGAATAGAAACAAAATATAAAGTGAATTGAAATCGTGAAAGTAAATTGCGAAAATTAAAAGGAAAGTAAAAGAGTTTAAAGAAGAGTGAGTTTCTTATTTGACGAGATTCTAGCCTCCGATTGTCTCGTTCCTCCTTGGGTTCAATCTTCGGCTTTTAGATGACCCTCCTCTATCCAAGTAAGCTAGTTATAGTGGAAGAGGACGCCTACGACCACCAGCTCCAAGAATTTAGACTTACGAATTTAGGGAACCTGACTCTAGCCTGCAATCGCTTTTGTGGAGTCATTTATGCTAGATCAACGCTTCTCAATGGCGAATCCCACGCCATTTTGTCTCTTGGGCTCGCCAACCTCTGACGCAATAAGCTAACGAACCGACGGTGCAATCCTTCCAAATCATACAAAGCGGCCGCCTTTGCATACGTTGAAAAGTTTACTTTTAAAGGGACATGGACAGAAGCGTCAACCCCGTAATGCGGAGAAACGATGAATACTTGGTGAAAAAGTTAAGTGCGGATTCTAAGCCTCAAGAACCTTTTTGGGGAATTCGACAACCTTCAGCTAGATGGATTTTAGTGGCTCATGGATGGGACGTGAAAGAAAATAAATATAAAAGAATAGAGAAGAGAATTTTTATTGAAAGAAAATATGGAAAGCACAAAAGATTTATGGGGAGAGAGTTTACAGGAAAAAGATGAACCAAAAACTGAGTCACTTCATCCCCTATTTATAGTGCTAAGATAGATAGACTAGTCCTACTTAAATTCCTAAAGATAATTACAAATAATTATAGATAAATAAAATAAATCCTAAATTAAATAATCCTTAATAATTATCTTAATATTAATTATCCTAATATAAACAAAAGAGAGTCTAATAGAATAAAAACTCTTCTTTTTGCATTTCAATCCTTGTGTCCTCCATACTTGTACTTTTGGCACCAACTTTCCCTTGTGTCGCATATTGGCCCATTTTATCTCTAAATTCACGCTTTTGGCCCTTAATTTCGCTTTTGCCTCCAATTTAGTCCCTATAAGATAAAAGACCATAAATAGCCTAAATTAGTAGAATCATACTCAAAATAAATATGCAATTAGCACATAAAAACATGACGTTCTAGAGTATTATCAAAACCCTTAATTGTAAGGCTAAATTAGCCATATATGTAAAAAAAAATTGTTAATTGACTAAATAAGCCCTTTTTTTTTAAATTTAGGGAAATAAATTATTTTTGGAGAGAGTGAGAAAGCTCGTTCAGTTGAAAGTGTTTTTTGAAAATTCCAAAGAAAACGCATCCAGTTAGACGTGCTTTCCCTGACATGTCAACAAAAAGCTCGCCCAGTTGGATGATCTTTTCAACCACATGTGTAGAAAGCACGCCCAGCTGATCATGCTTTCACACACTCTCTCCAAAAACGATCTATTTTCCTAAATTTACAAAAAGTCAACCTATATAACCAATTAACAAACTATTTCGGCATATATGATTAATTTAACCTAATTGTAATGATTAAGGTTCAATTTTTACTAAAGCCAATAGAAAAAAAGAAGTTTAATAAATTACAATTTTATTGGAAAATATTTTTATATTAATTAATTATGACAAAGCATGTTTATATATACACAATATGTCATACATTTTCTTTAAAATAAAAAATCGTTAAAATTACTAAAAAAAAATATGAGGATCAAATTAAGATCATTTCTAAATTTTGAGGGTTAATTTTTTAAAAATTTAACTAAATCGATATACTATGTAAAAGTTGAGGCCTAAATTTGTTATTATCGAATTTTTGATTCCTACTTCACCCTCCCATAAGAGAGTTAAAGACATTTATGGAAATAGACCAAAAGAAATCTTAATTAGTTGAGTGACTAAATAAAAAAATTGATAATTGAGTGATAAAAACGAAAAGAAACAATATACATAACTTATGGTGTAGTTTTCCCTATACGTCAATATTGCAAAATATCTCAAGACGAGGATGAAGCTTTTACCCTTGCCCTATCCATGTCGTAGATCCATTCTTATTTATGTATGTTCATTCTTCTTTAATTATTTGTGGATGTATGGTGGGTTATCGTTGATAGTTGCTATAGATCCATTGTTGAGAAAATGGTGAAGGACATGTAGCTTTGGAATGCCTGTTTTGGTTTCTCCATTTTGAGTTACAAAGAGAAGAGAAAGGAAAAAAAGTGTTCTGGATTAATTATAGTGGTTCTTAAGTTTTGGTCAAAAATCAAAAGGAAGTGCCATGCAGGGACAAAGTAAGAAATTTTTTTGTGGGGCTGAAATTAAATTGTACATTTTTAAGATAGTAAAAAAGAAATTTCAACATTTTAATAGCCTATATCTTTATAATATTTAAAGGATTAACTCAATTTTTTAGCATTTTTGGAGGGGCCAAAGTGTAATTTTATCATTACTAATTTAAAATTTTATAAATTATAAAAGGGTCTAAATAGAAAATTTTTCATTTTAGGAGGGTCGGGGCACCTACCAGCCCCTTGGTGCCACGTGTCATCTTTCAATTGGCTCATGTGCCACAACAACAATCCATTAGTGGATTAACAGAAATTTTAACGGCATTGACTAGTTTGAACAATAACATTAATTAGAGTGACTAAATTAAAAAAAAGTAGCTAGAGTGACCAAAATAGGACAAAGTACCCTATTTTAGAGTGACCTTGGTGTTGTTTACCCTTATACTTTTATACGTGTCTAAAATTACTATTTTTACAGAGAAAAAATTCATTAATGATAAAATAACCTGTTCATGCCAGCGAGTGGGCCGCCTTATTAGCACACCAAGCGAATGGAAAGACACAAAAACTAATCTTTTAGCATCAAACAAAAGTCTATGAAGAAAGCTCCATTCCCATTTTCTTTAAGACTTTTTAGGTCTTAAAAGCTAAAGGAGATAAAAAGAAAGAAAAGCTAATGGAAAACACGGAATTTGAATAAGAAAAGCAAATTTTTTATATTTTATTGAAATACTGCTTCAACTTTTATTGAAAATAAATCAACTTATTTTTTATTCTACTTTATTTAACTCATAAACTTTTATATATAAGTTTCTAAGCTTCGTATTAATTGATTATATCAAATTTTGAAGTAAAATTTTGAAAATTAAAATATGTTATACATTTTATATGTTTTAATTTTAATTTCATAATTTTAATTTAAAAATTTTAATCTCTATATTTTAGTATAGAATATTTACGATGCTCCATTCAAAAAAAAAAAAAAAAAACATTTACGATGCTAGTATAGAAATATATTAAAGTTTGGTCTAGTAATTTTATTTAATTGATAAGTAATTAAGGTACAAGTATAATGATCTTAATTTCAGTGGTGTCGGAAAATGCGATTTCGGGACCTTATTTCCATAAACTGAGTCTGTGAATATTATTATTTAAATCAACTGGAAAATAATTGAAAAAAGACAAAATTGCGAAATAGTCCTCAAATTTTTTTTGGTTGCTGTTTTCCTGGTAAGTTCATATGAAACTTACTATGTAAATTTTATGATATGTCTAATTATATTTAATGTCTATTAATTTGGATTAATTATAATATTGGTTTTAATGACATTGACTTATAATGGACTAAATCATAAAATATTAATTGTTTGGCAAATATGAATAGGTACATGGTAGTTGGTATAATTTGATTATATGATTTAATGTTGGCAGATGATATGCTAGAATTATATAAGTTTGGAATGAAAATGTGACATGAATGACTAGTACGTTGTTGGTATAGGTATGTTTTGACCATGTTTAGAATAGTTATATAAGTGAAATGGTAATATGATAAGTAAAATGGTATGGTTAATGCTAATTTGTGTGTTATTGAGTTAGTTGTTTGGAATGATTATACAAATGAGAATGATTGAGAAAGTTACAAGTTCGAAATTATATGTATAAAGGGCTAATATATATGTTATATTGGATGGAAATTTTGGATGGTTAACACTTATGAGGAAGTATGAACTTAATGTTGAATTGCTAGATGATACATGTATTATTTGTATGGCAAATTTGGTGGTCTAGGACATGGCTAAAATGTTGGTATGAAATGTCTTGGTTAATGGTGCAAGGCTATGGATGGAAGTTGGAAATGACATAGTTTTATAAGTGGTTATGAATGATGGAAAGAGTGGTAGGTTATCTATTCTTTATACTAAGATGTTTGAAGTATTTTCATGCCAAATTAAGGCAAGTTGTGTTGAATGATTTTAGTATATGTTAAATGATAGATTAATGTGTATTGGAATAATTTTTCCAGGTTTTATTAAGTGCCTATAGACACCAAACTGGAGCCGCCACGTGTTACATTGCTAATGGAATGCTACATTAGTGTATTTCAACAGTGTTAGTCAACTACCTAAAAAAAATACCAAGTTAACTTATGGTTTCCAAATTTAGGTACCAAGTAAGTATAAGGTGCAAGTTTAGGTATCTCCGTATATACTAACCCTATTGTGAAATATCTCAAGATGATAATATTATTCAAATTTTTTGATGTTGAGAAATTTGACTGTGTTAGAAATTTTATTATTTATATTTGAATAATATATTCTTATAAACTTAAAATATTACTTTTTAAATATTAAATTAAAATTAGACCCCAGAGTGAAGAATAACACATGACTAAATGATACCCATCTTGTAACAAATGTTGTGGCAATAATAATTGGTTTGTGGATTAGGAATATACTCTTTTATTGATCTTATTATGAATTTCAATATTCTGCAATTGGGTTTGGCAATGGTACAAGGTAGCATTGATCTCGAAACTAGCATCTCCAGTCTTGGCGATAGAAGAAGTGGCTCGTAATAGGGCAAACCCTTTGGCCAACCTAAACGCACCTCTCCCTCCCACTATCGTCATTTCATAAATTGTGTCGGGGCTAGGAACAAAATCAGCGGGGGGATATCGTGAGAACAAACTGAAGGAGCTTCCATTGAACCTGGCGGTGGTAAAAGCAAAATCCGCGTATAACGCTGCAGTGAACTTGTTAGGATCTCGACTTAATGCTATGTAGAGCCCTTGGGCATTTCCGATGGTGGTGGATGTTCGTTCACGCCCTATAGTGAGGGAATCATCCATTGCATACAAGCTGCTGTATGGGGAGGGAGAAAAGAAATCCTGGGTGATTAATTTTATATGTGAATAAAATATTTTTTAAAACTTAAAATATTACTTTTAAAAATTCAACTTAAATCTGTTTTTCTCAATCTCAAAAATTATTTTTCTTGCTGTAATTAGGGTATTCATCATTGCTATCAGTGATTAATTTTTTATCCGTGGATACTTTACGAAAAGTTGAATGAGTGACAATAAAATGTGTTCTATTTTCGTGAGCGAGATTAAATTTTTTTTTTGGTATCCATCATCAGTAGTAGTAATTAATCTTCTAACTATGGATGCTTTCTGAAAAGATAAATGATTGACAATAAAATGTATTCCGTTTTTGTGAGCAGAGGTTAAAAATTATTTTTTAATTATTTGAAAAGGTTGTTTTAGTTAGGGTAGAGGATTATTATTATTGGATTTAAAAACTAAATCATAAAGTGTCAATATAGAACTTCAATCTATAGGAATTGATACTGTTTTGGTACCACGTACTGACCGAAACATTCGGTTCTGATAGTAAACCGAAACAACAAATTGTTTCATGTTGAGTTTTCTCAAAAAAGTTTTAGTTACTAAAAGTTATTTTGGCCAAAAGTTGTAAAATTATTTGTGTTTTAAAATAAAATCTAAAAAATTTTCTCTTATGTAAAGAAATATTTATGGCATAATGTCAAATTGAGCCCTTAACGTTTACATCTATTATCAGTTTGACTTTTTTTCTTTTTTTGAGTTAAATTTGACCATTAATTTTTCAAAAATAATTAAGTTGCTTTTAAAAAAGAAGAAGAAGAATTGTTGACTAAAAAAAACTAATATTTTAGCGATGTTGGCATGCTAGGGCGCATGGCAGTCCATATATACTTTGTCGAAACCATCCCTTTTTGAAAAGGGTGGGAATCGAACTTGGGTTTTGAAAATGAAAACAGGAGTCGCTACCAATCATTTTTTGCTGAGGTGTGATCGGGTCACCAAGTAGTTGTTTTAAATAAACCGTTTAATTTATCGAAACAACGATTTTGGTCCAAAAAGTTCAAAGAAACAAGTTCGGGAGTCGGTTACGCACGAGGAAGGGTTAGCACCCTCGATACGCCCAAAAATTGGTACCTAATTGATTATCTAATATCTTGATGTTGAAAATTTGAAAAGATTTGAAAATATGATCCTCTTTAAAAGAACATGGACAGATTGAAAATGAATGATAAGACATACTTATTTCGAAGAGATAAAATGTCGTACTCAGTAAGTTAGGGCACAACATTTTGGACTCTCGGAACTAAGCTTGTCTCTTGACTTTAAAATTCAGATTCGGGTTCGAGGAGGATATCCCATTATTTGACAAATGAGAAACCGAAACTCAGTAAGTTAGAGCTCGTTCTCTCAAAATTCCAAATACGGGATATCGGTTATTTGAAAACTTGATGCATTGGGTAAAAACTAGTGTGACAAATAATAACGTAAAAAAAATACGATGTTACGCGTCAAAAGAAATAGCAGAAATATTGATAAATTAATAACAATAAATAAACATAATAATATAGATAATAATAATATTAACATACTAGTAATAATAATAAATGTATATATACAAGTAGTAATACGATAAATAATAATAATATTAACATAGCAATAATAATAATCGTAAATATATGTACAAGAACAATACTATAAATAATAATATTAACATATTAGTAATAATAATAATAATAGTAAATATATATACAAGTAGTAATACAATAATAGTGGTAATAGAAATAATAATAGTATAATAATGATAGTAATAATGATGAAAAATAAAGTAAATAATAATAGTGATAATATAATAATAATAATAACGATGGCCGAATAGCAAAATAATTAAAGAAAACGAAATACATATATAAAAAGATGAAATTCAAATGAAAAACAGGAATCTGGGGGTAAAAGTCAAAATAAAAGAAACCCAAAGGACTTATATGAAATGCGCACAAACTCTCAGGGATTGAAATAGCAATTATTCTGATAATCAAAACGCAACGTATGAATGAGGGCTGAATTGAAATGCGCTTTAAAAGGAGAGGGGGTTATTGCGCAAATATCCCATTGGATGGATATGCGCAGTAACTCCTATAAGAAACGGCCCCGTTTTGTACAATGGTTATAAAACCATCTTTATTCCCAAAAATTAGATTTTTTTTACCCTAAAACATTTTTAACAAAACTGACAGCCCTCAAACCCTTTTCTTCCTCTCCTCTTTTCTCTCCCTCCTCCGGCGAATGGGTTCTCCGGCTGATCTCCACGCCACCCTCGTAATCGATGACCAACGGCGCGTGGAGAGAGGGTTTTAGCCCCGTTCGAAGCTGAGCCCTTGAACCACTGTGGGCATCAAGGCCGAAGGCTCTCGACCTCCCTTTTCGAATCTGACCCCGAGACGGTGTGAGTCCTCTGACTACATGTTCAGGCGGACTCAGGTAAGGTTTTTTCCTCTTTCTTTTTCAACTTTGTTTTGAAAGATTCGAAATAGTAAAAATAAAATAAAATCGAAAGTAAATAGTGATAGAGAATAAAGGGAAAACGAAAACCTTGATGTTTCAGTTTAGTTTTTTGCTTTTTATTGCTGAAATTTCACCCAAAATTTCGGAAGATTCCCCCCTTTTATACAAATATTGAATGGCTTTTATAGCCATTTTACAATGATTTTTTTTATTGTCTCTATTTTGTCTTCTTTACAAGTGGATGGAGCAAGTGGAGTAGGTAGAAGAGGTAGTGGAGGCAGAAGCAAGTGGGGGAGCGGCGGCTAGGCTATTTTAGGGTTTCAAAAAAACCCTAAAATTTTCCTAAAAAGATTAATGTTTTGGGCTTATCGGGTCTTTCAGATTTTGGGTTGTGGGCTGCAATTGGTTTTGGGTTTCAATGTTTGGTTTGTAAAATGGACCGGGCAAAAATTGGTTATTACAGTTGCCCCTCTTTGCTCATTGTCGTGAAACGAAAATAGAGCAAAGACAATAAAAGAACCAATTTTGCCCGGTCTCAGCCAAGCCTTGATTCTTCAGGTCCTTTTCTTTGCCAGGTAGCTCCACTGTAACTTGTTACTTCGCTCTACCTGCTACTTCAGCGAGATAGGTCTTGTAGCTTCAATTTGCTTCTGCTGTAACTTCGAGGGGGTGAGATTTGTTTATTTAACTTGCTCCACTGTATCTGTATCTTTAGGGAGATAAGGTTTGCAATCTTCAGCCCATTCCACTACTGCTGGTCAGGGCAATAAGACAATCTTCAACCTATTCCAATGCTAGGCAGTGGCAATAGGACAATCTTCAGCCCATTCCACTACTGGTCAGTGGCAATAGGACAATCTTCAACCTATTCCACTACTAATCAGTGGCAATAGGACAATCTTCAACTCATTCCACCACTGGTCGGTGGCAACAGGATGATCTTCAACCCATTCCACCACTGGTCAGTGGCAACAGGACGATCTTCAACCCATTCCAACACTGGTCGGTGGCAACAGGACGATCTTCAACCCATTCCACCACTGGCTTTTATAGCCATTTTACAATGATTTTTTTTATTGTCTCTATTTTGTCTTCTTTGCAGGTGGATGGAGCAAGTGGAGTAGGTAGAGGAGGTAGTGGAGGCAGAAGCAAGTGGAGGAGCGGCGGCTAGGCTATTTTAGGGTTTTAAAAAAACCCTAAAATTTTCCTAAAAAGATTAATGTTTTGGGCTTATCGGGTCTTTCAGATTTTGGGTTGTGGGCTGCAATTGGTTTTGGGTTTTAATGTTTGGTTTGTAAAATGGGCTGGGCAAAAATTGGTTATTACATACTTTATGCTGATATGACACTACTTGTCTTATATGCCACGTCAATATAGATACATGTGGATTGTCATGTAGGTTGCAATGTTTAAAAATTGAATGTTTTAGTCAGTATTTCCATTAAAAAAAATAATTGGACTCTTTTTAAAATGTTGTGAGTCAAATTGAGCTCAAAAAAAAAAAAAAAGAATAAGGGCTAAATTGACAAAAAAATATAAATATAGAAAGTTAAATTTGATATTATACCAATATTTATTATGTCTTGCTTTCCAATGAATCTAACTCAACATCCATTCTCTATCTAAACTCACTTTATTACTTTTCACAAATTTCAATACAAATTTTAGACTTTTAATTCACAAATTGATTATCGTTTTTTCCTATTTTGGTACCTAAACTACTTTTTCTTTTCAAGTTGGTACCTCTGTTACTCTAACTGTTAAATCTATTTTTAAACAAGGCTTAACTTATAAGTTGAAACACAAATATGCATTTTATTTATTTTGGTACCTAAACATTTTTTACACCAAAATGTTATACCCATTCAAAAAAAATTTGGCTAATAATAATATGCCACGTCATATAACTTAATTTTTAATTTTTTTCCCTTTTTTCTTTTATATTTTTCTCTCTCTTTTTATTTTGTCCCATTCCTTTTTTTTCCTTTTTCTTTTATAATGTATGACAATACTAGCGATGCTCGAAATTTCACTCTCTCAAAATTGAGATGTTGGCAATTGATTATATTTTCGAATTTCACCGCTTGCTTGTTCAACTTGACGAGATAAAAAAAGTTATTTAATCGATCGAATCCCATGTTTTCAAAATTGGACTTCATTGACTGGTTGGACTGGGAATCGGTTGAGATACTGGTTCGGAGATAAGGGTTGATCGATTGACTTGCAAAATTTTGATACCACTTGTAACAAAAAAAATTAAATACCAAAATGATTTTTTTTTTTAATTTAGTTATCAAGATGAAATTTTTTTTAAAATAAAATAATGTTGTTTTACATTGGCTTTATGAATATTGATTACATTCATTATTGCTCTACATCACTCGACGTTCCTACACTATAATTTTTTACTAAATATTTAATTTAATATTATATAGTATATCAATTTATTTATTAACATCATTTTAGTATATCTGTATGATATATAATATTTATGACATTCATTTCTACATGATTTAGTTGAATCCAATCAAATGATTACAGAATCTTCAAAACATAAGCTCGATAACTAGTCAAAAGATTCTGTTGCATAAATTTGCCAACTCAAATATGACAAGTATGAGTGCTGCTCATTTTAGAAGCACACAACTTGCCTCAACAAATGGTTTTAATTGAGAAAATGATTTTTCAAGTAGTTGATTTAAGAGAACTGAATATATTTAATTTGTTTTATAAAAGATTTAAATAATATAATTAACTTTGTATTAAAAAATAAATAACTTTAACTTTTCCGTGCTTTTACCAATTGAGTGGTGTCACTTAACTTGGACACTAAACTTAATCAGACATATTATTATAATATAAATAATATGAAATAGTGATAATATACATACATATATATACACACATGTAGAACTTAATTTTTAAATCTATCATTCATCCTTTCATTCTCTCTCTCTTATAATTATCTTTTTACATCATGTTTTAATAATATATAATGTGATCATAAATTAAATCCTTAATTGTAGGCTAAATTAGTCATATATGCCAAAAAAGTTTGTTAATTGACTAAATAGGCTGTTTTTTTTTTTTTTAATTTAGTGGAATAAACCGTTTTTGGGGGGAGAGTGTTAAAGCTCGTCCAACTAAGAGAGGTTTCTTACCAACTGTGCAGAAAGTGTGCCCTGCTGGTCATACTTTCACACACTCTAAAAAATAACCTATTTCCCTAAAATTTAAAAAATCGACCTATATGACCAATTAAATCAAATTTTTATCATTTTTTGAGGTGCCAAAGTGTAATTTTACCATTATTACTTTAAAATATTCTAAATTATAAACGGGCCTAAATGAAAAAAAAATTCATTTTAAGGGGTGGGGCACTTGTCGGCCCCCTGGCGCCATGTTTCATAATTCAATTGGCTAATGTGCCACAATAACAACCCATTAATGGATTAACAAAATTTTTAACGACATTGACTAGTTCAAATAATAACATTAATTAGAGTGACTGAATTAAAAAAAAATTAGTTAGAGTGACCAGAATAGGACAAACCCTGTTTTAGAGTGACATTGGGTGTAGTTCACCCTTATACTTTTATACGTGTCTAAAATTACTATTTTTTTAAAGAAGAAATTCATTAATGAGAAAATAACAAAACAAAAGTGAACACAAAAAGGAGATGGATTACTAAACCCGAGCCAATAGACTCACCCCATGTGCCCGAACCTACCTTCTGCAATCCGCATTCGTATCAACATAAGAAATAATTTAAACATTCTTCAAAAAAGATGCAAGGGAAAAAAGACCAATTACGTATGGTTTGCATATAACAATGCCGCTTATGCCAACGAGTGGGCCGCCTTGTTAGCACACCAAGCGAGTGGACAGACACAAAAACTAATCTTTTAGCATCAAACAATCATGTAACAGCACATCTAAATCAGATGCATCCATTATACATGCTTTTTTCTTATCAAACTACATTCCCATAGTAGCTCAAAACACATATAATTTACCACAGATATGGTCCAGTTTCCGATGGTATGCAATGCTACAAGACCTGATGAAAAACAAGGGAGCCACTACAGCCCAAAATCCCATTACAAAGCCAAGAACTATGCTTACATAAAGCCAATTCACTTTACTTCCTTCACTGCTACTTCTATTATTTGCAATGTAAGTTGGAATACCTTTTGAGGTGCAATTCATAGTGAGAGGAGGTCCGCAAAGATGATTGCCCATGTAAGACAAGTTTTCAAAGCTTTGAAGCTGAGTGCTTGTTGGGATTTGTCCGGTCAAGTTGTTGTAGGACACATTGAAGTGATTCAAGAAATTCAAATTGGAGAAACTTGGAGGGATTTCACCAATTAGCCGATTCATGGATAAATCAAGAGATTCCATTAACTCCATGTTGCCAATGCTGTCTGGTATATTTCCTGTTAGGAGATTCCCTGAAAAATTTAAAGACAGTAGTCCAACGAGATTACCAATTTCTTTGGGGATCTCTCCTATGAGACTGTTAGTTGAAAGGTCCATGCTGGTAACAAGTCCGAGTATGCTACCATATTTATCCTCTCGTCCTTTCAACACCAATATTGCGCTCAAAGAAAATGAATCACCATATAGATTCCACGAAAGCCCATGAACTTCTTTATTGGTTTTGTTTGTTGTGGCCATTGCACTGAAATTATTAAAACATTTTGGAATAACTCCAGAAATGTTGTTGCGGGCAAGGTCTAAGTTTTGAAGAAATTGAAGATCACAAATTTTATGTGGAATATGTCCATCAAAGTTATTTGATCGAAGGCTTAGAATCACAAGGTTTGAGAGCTTATCACCAATCCATGCTGGTATACTTCCACTGAAATGATTTTCACTAAGATCCAATATAACCAAATATGGAGAATTTTGCAATGTGGATGGCAATTCTCCAAACATTCTGTTGTTTCGAAGGTTTAGCATTGTAAGATTTAGATGCCATAAAGAAGGTGGGATTTTGCCAATCAAATTGTTGCTTCCCAAATTTAAAATCTCCAAATCCTGCCAATGATTAAAACAATCTGGAATATATCCTGATATAAGATTTTTATCAATGTAAAGAACTTCCATCCTACTTGATGAATTACAAAGTAATTCAAAAAGAGATCCCGAAAATGAATTATTTGATAAAATTAGAAACTTTAAAGTTGGGAGTACTCTTGGCAATGGGCCTATGAATCGGTTTGAACACAAATCAACAAAGTTGCTCACATTCAAATATGAAATCTCTCCTCTAAGTTGATTCGAGGAAAGATTTAAATATTCAAATCGAGTGGGAAGGTTCAAAAACCAAGTGGGCATGACATCTGAAATTCCTGCATCGGAGATATCCAAATAAGACAAATTCTTTTGGAATTTTAGCCACTGGGGAAACTTTGGGCCAAGATGCCAGTGACCCAATTCGATCCTTTCACATTGAAATGGGGGAATCCAGCTTGAGTTTGGTTCAAATCTAAGCCTGTTCTGTGATGCTGCTAGAGTTGTTAATCTGGTGAGATTATAAAAATGGGTTTCTGATACAACTCCTTCTAATAGATTATACCCACAATCTAGAGTTTCCAAACTTTCTAGTCGTCCAAAAGATAGAGGAAAAGTACCATTTAATTGATTTTCTGAAACATCAAGGTGAGTAACAGAGCTCAAGTTTCCAATGGCACTCGAGATTGTTCCTTGTAACTGGTTCTGACTAAGACGAAGGAACTGAAGACGGTTTAAACTGTACAAGGAGTTGGGTATGGATGAATTGAGATAATTCCAACTAAGATCAAGAACTTCAAGAAACGAGGTGTTCCCAAAGTAATCTGGAATTGGACCTACCAAAGAACTGCCACTAAGATAAATTGACAAAAGACCATGAAGACTAAATATCCACTTAGGTACTGAAGATAAGCTGTTCCCAGAAAGATCAAGAACAACCAGTGATTTTGAAGAATTAACACTGATCGGAGATGGGTCATCGTGTAAACCACATCCTGACAAGTGCAACTCTAACAAAGAAGGAAGTTTGAATGTTACCTGTACCCAGTCAGTTGCTTTATGAAGATCCGCATAATGCAAATCAAGGTACTGCAAGGAAGAAAGTCCAGAAACCCATTGAAGAGTTTTTGATTTGAGATCATTACCTCCAAGATCAAGATACTGAAACTTTGAGAGATTCCCAAGGTTATGAGGAATTACTCCCTGAAATTGTGCTTGAGAGAGGTTAAGATATGTTAAACTCTCCAGCAAACCGAAAAATTTCGGGATATGTATGCTGCTAAAATTGTTATTGCTCAAGTCCAGGGTGCTGAGATGCTTCAACTCCAGCAGTGAAGGATTTATTTTCCCTTCTAGCTTTGACTGCCTGTAAGCATCCCATTCAGCAAAATCAAGAGGTGGAGGAGCGGCCAATTGCAGTTGATGGACGTGGCCGGTTGAGTTATGGCAGACGACACCAATCCATTTACAGCAATCCCCTCCTTCAACCCATGAAGATAACCTGTTAGAAGGATCAATAAGATGATTCTTGAATTTCAAAAGAGCTTCTCTCTCACTTTGAATGCAAAGTAGGTTGGAATTGGCATCACAAATGGTAAAACAGATAGAGGTAATGAGAAGAAGAAAAGGGAATAAGGAAATAGGAAGAGGAGTAGTCATGGTTGCAATTGCCATGGCTCACAACTCCAAATATATATAGTGAGCTTTAGCTAAAACATAGAAATACATGAAGCGCAAGGAAGTTTCTTCCAACAAAATGCATTAAATTGGAAATTTAATTATCCACAAAATATTATAAAGTTGAGTCAAACAAAAGTCGATGAAGAAAGTCTCACTCCCACATTCTTTAAGACTTTTTAGGTCTTAAAAGCTAAAGGAGAAAAAAAAGAAAGAAAAGCTAAAGGAGAAAAAAGAGAAGGAAAAGACGGAATTTGAGTAAGAAAAGCAAAATTTTGATAACGAAAACTACTTCAACTTTTATTAATAAAATCAATAGATCTTTATATTCCTGTCTCAACAAAACATAAAGTTTAGAAGCAGGTCAACTTAACCAAGTCTATGGAGTAACTCCTACTCCCACGCAAAATATATTGAACAAAAACCATTGTTAATATACAGGAAACAAAAGGATTATTAGTAACCTACGACAATATTAGTAATGCTCAAAATTTGCCCTCCTAAAATTGAAATGCTGGTAACTAATTATACTTTTGAATTTCATTGCTTGTTTATTTTACTTGATAAGATCGAAAAAGTTATTTCATCGACCAAATCTTAGGTACTACTTTTACCAAATGGGGAAATGAATATTTTATGTACCAATTTATGAGTCAAGTTTTTTTTTTTTAAATAGACTTAACGGTTTGACTAATGGAGGTACCAATTTGAAAAAAAAAAAGGTTTAGGTATCACTTATGACCAAAAAAATTTTATGTACCAAGATGGAAAAAATAGTTTAATTTAGATACCAATTTGTGGTTAAACATAAATTTTGTAATTTCTAATTTTGAATATCCTGTTGCTCTATCCTTTTTCTTTTCCTTCCTATATAAATATTTTTCTTTGTATGGCAACATCTCATGGGATGTATAAAATCATTTGAAAATTTTGAATTTTTTTTTTCATTCAATAATTTCGAAATTTTTTCCCCATATAAAATAGCTGTAATCATTAACATTTTAAAATGATGCATTTTGATTTTTTTTTTAATTTAAAATTTTTTCCATCTAAAACAACATGAGAGTCAAACATTTTCAATGAAAATAATTGAAAAAAAAAGTAATTTAATCTTAAATTATCATTATAAAATATTTGATTAATAATAAAAATGCATTTTAACAAAACCTTTAAATTCAGTGATAAAAAAATTTAAAATAAAAGTATGTCAATTTATTTATTAACATCATTTTATATTCATTCCGTGTGATATATAATATATTTGATATTCATTTATAAATAATTCAGTTGAGTCCGACTAAATCTTCACTAGCCACAGATTGGCTTCTATAGATAGATGTATAATCTTTAAAATATCATCACAATAACTAGTCAAAATATTTTGTTACATAAAATTGTCAACTCAAATATGGCAAATATGTTTACTGTCTTAATAGCAGTTTGTAATAGGCACTATTGAATGCCACTCATCACAGAAGCATGCAACATGCTTCAACAAATAGTTTTAATTGAAAAAATAATTTTTCAAATAGTTATTTTAAGAGTATTGAATAAATTTAATTTATTTTATAAAATATTTAAATGATATAATTAACTCTATATTTTAAAAAAGATTAACTTTAACTTTTCCGTGGTGTCACTTGACTTATGACACTAAACTTAATAAGAGATGTTATTATAGTATAAATAATTATCTTGTGACCATATAAATATCTATATATGAAATAGTGATCATATACATACATATATATATATATACACATAGAACTTAATTTTTAAAACTTAAAATACTACTTTTAAAAATTCAACTTAAATCTGTTTTTCTCAATCTCAAAAATTATTTTTCTTGCGATAATCAGGGTATTCATTATTGATGGTAGTGATTAATTTTCTAACAGTGAATACTTTCCGAAAAGTTAAATGAATGACAAAAAAATGTGTTCCATTTTAATGAGCGGCATTAAAAATTATTTTTTTCGGTATCCATCATCGATAATAGTGATTAATCTTCTAACTGTGGATGCTTTTCCTAAAAGATAAATGATTGACAATAAAATGTATTCCATTTTTGCGAACGGAGATTAAAAAAATATTTTTTTAATTATTTGAAAAGGTTATTTTAGTTAGGAGAGAGGATTATTATTATCGGATTTAAAAACTAAATCATATAGAACTTCAATCTATAGTTGTAACACCCCTAACCCGTATCCGACATTGGAATAGGGTTACAGAGCATTACCGAAAATTTCAAAACACTTTCAGATAATTCATGATATTTACTGTTCATAGTGAATCTGTCCATTTGAGTCACTACAGCAAAACAGACTTTTAGCGGCGTTTTTTTTGGCCTTTAGCGGCGTTTATAAGCGCCACTAAAAGTGTTTGCGGCGCTTTTGTAAGCGCCACAAAAAACGCCGCTATTACAACCGCCGCAAATTTTTGCGGCGTTTATGTGGAAAAACGCCGCTAAAAGTAATGGTCTTTAGCGGCGCTTAGCTAAAAACGCCGCTAAAGACCATGACTTTTAGCGGCGTTTGTATTAAAAACGCAGCTAAAAGTAATGGTCTTTAGCGGCGCTAGACCAAAAACGCCGTTAAAGGTCATAGTCTTTAGCGGCGCTTTTTTAAAAACGCCGCTAAAGAACACGACCTTTAGCGGCGCGCGAGAAAGCGCCGCTAAAGAACACGACCTTTAGCGGCGTTTTTTAAAGGTCGTGTTCTTTAGCGGCGTTTTTCGAGAAAGCGCCGCTAAAGATCATGTTCTTTCGCGGCGCTTTTCCGAAAAATGCCGCTAATTTGTACAGATTTCTGTGGTACCATTGTTTCAATATTATACCCCTCCTGCACTAAAACCAACCAATAACAGTCAATATAGCATATAATTCCATCGCAAAATAGCAAATTTAGCATAAAAATCACACCAAATACATTAATTCTAAACAATACTTGAAATTTAATAAATTAAATGAATGATAACTGAAAATATTGTAACAATAATGTTAAATGTGTCTAAGATGGCGGTTCTCGCGATTTCTTTGAAACATTCGCATCATATGTCAAGCCATGGTCATTCTTTGAAGCTCTTCGTGCTACATTACGCTCTGCTAGCATCGATCGTCGCTCGCCTCCTCATTCTTTGCCGCTTCAGATTCGCTCTAAGTCGTTGTTTGAGTTCTTCATATTTTCTTTGAACATCAGCAATTTGTTGCCTCTGCTCAACCGTGCTCTCTTGCGTCTGAGCTATCTGGTCTTGTAGCCTCTGAACTTTAGCACGAGATTGACTCCCGAAAGGCATGTACTGCTGGGAGCCAGACCCAAAATATTGGGTCGGGGTAACACCGGATCCTTGAAATCGAACCCGACCATACCTTTCAGGTTGAAAAACATTAGTAATAATTCTATTAAAAATATACTAAAGATTAACAGAATTATCAGTCGAAGCAGTCGTACCTTTCAGGACCCAAAACATCTGTAATAATTCTGTTATCAATCTCCTCAAGATTAACAGAACTATCAGTGCCTAAAAAATAGTAGACTATAGTTACTAAAAAATAGTGCCTAAAAAATATTTGAATTTTTTACTAAAAGAAGTAACAGGAATATTGAATCAAAACTAAAAATTATTTGAAAAATAAAAACTAAAGAAGAAATATTTGAAAACTAAAAATTTTAGACATCACTTGAAGTATAAATCAGTGCCTAAAAAATAGTAGACTATAGTTACTAAGACCCGAGTCACTGAAACTCGGCAACCATGGCGAGCGAAGAGACTCGATGAGTATATTTATCGGCCGATTTGCGCGATGAGAGAAGGGCGACGCGCGAAGGCGATTTAGTAGAGAGAACACCGGCAATGGCGGGTTTTGAGTGAGATCACTAGGGATTTGGGGAGCACTTAGGGATTTTTCGGGGGAGGATTAGGCGATGAGTTCTGTTTTTTTGGGGGAGGGGATGAATCGGGGTATAAAGCGAGGAAAGAAAGCAGCGCCGTTTTGTTAAATGAAATTGGCTTTTTGTGGCGTTTTTAACTAAACTCCCTTACAAAAATGACTGCGTTTTAAATTAACTGGTTCCACTAAAACTCTAAGGAAAACGGCGACGTTTGAATTAAAATTAATAGTTTTTTGCTATAAAACGCCGCTAATAGTAATCTATTGTGGCGTTTTTATGGCTAAAGCCGCTACCGCCCCCATGAAAACGGCGTCGTTTTCTTTTTATTAATATGCTTTTTGCGGCGTTTTTGAGCAAAAACGCCGCTAATACCAATAATTTTTTTAAATTTATTTATTTATTAAATTCCTTTAAAATTATTTTGTTCTCTTTCTAACACTATATTTAATTTATATAGTTTTCTAATTTAAGTTCTCATACCTAAATCATAAAATCCTAAATTATACACAAATTATACACTATAAACCCTTATTTATACACCTTAAACCCTAAACCGCAACTCATACGTATATTACAAGGTGCAAAAGTAATTAAAAAAATAATCTTATTGCAAACCTTAAACCCTAAAAGAATTTGATTTTTACCTCTTTTATCAAATTACTGAACAATTAAATCTCTAAACACTAACACTCTAACTTTGTTGTTCGATATGGTTTAAGCACTAAACCCTAAACCCAATATATAAATCTAAAAACTAAAAATTAAACTATAAACCTGGCCTAAACCATAACCTAACCCGTACTATTAAACCTGAAACCATAAATCTTAATTCTTAAACCCCAAACCACTGGCCTAAACCATAACCTAACCCGTACTCTTAAACCCGAAACCATAAATCTTAATTCTTAAACCCCAAACCATAAACAATAAAGCTTATAAACTATATACCCTAAATTAAACCATATTATAAATAATTTAATATATAAATTAAAATACACTAATTTAATCTAAATTCATAACCCCTATCCTCTATCCGGCCATAAACCTTAAACCCTAAACCCTAAGCCATAAACCCTAAAACCTAAACCCTAAAACCCTAAACCATAATCCCTAAACATTAAAATAGTCACTCGTAAACCTTACACCTTAAATTATATATGCTAAACCATAAACCCTAAACAATCATGAGAATTAATTCAACATTTTAAAATTAATATAAGAAATTATTTAATATTTTTTTCATTTTTATCAAATATTTTTCTTTTAAATAATTTAAACTAGAATCAAAATTATATAAGAAATTATTTAATATATAAATTTAAAAACAATTAGTCATATGTATCAAAAAATAAATTTAAAGATCAGACTTTCAGCGGCGTTTTTGTAAAAGCGCCGCTAACGATCAGTAAAGATCAGACTTTCAACGGCGTTTTTTTAAAAGCGCCGCTAAAGATCAGACTTTTAGCGGCGTTTTTGTACAAGCGCTGCTAAAGATCAGACTTTTAGCGGCGTTTTTGTAAAAGCGCCGCTAAAGATCATACCTTTAGCGGCGTTTGACAAATAAACGCCGCTATATATCATTTTTAGCGGCGCTTTTAAACAAACGCCGCTATTTCTCTTTTTTTTTGCGGCGTTTTTCATCAAACGCCGCCAATGTATAATATTTGTGGCGTTTTTGCTTAAAACGCCACTAAAAACGCCGCTAAAAGTCTGTACTGGTGTAGTGAGTCATAGTCATTAAATTATTAATATCTCAAGCTACAAAATTCCAAATTAAGATCGATCCACTTGATGTTTTAGAAGCTAGAATCAAATATATTTCTACCATAAAAAATTCAAAATTTATAATTTAACCAATAAGTACAGTTAATTCTTCAATCTTATCCCTGTTCTGCTGTTTGACAGTTTCAACCTTTCTTCACTAAAAATTAATTATCTCTTAGTATGAGATTTGGATGATGTTTTAGATTGTTTCTATTGAAAGTAGACTCACTAAGAGTTTAAACATACAAATTTAAACCCCAAAGTAGTTTTATAAAATTTTTAATGATTTTCCAAAATCAAAACAAGGGAAACCGAAATCAATCTGACCTTGTCTCACAAAAATTAAAATATTGCATAAAATGAAATTCTTTTGCTTACACCGTTTCTTCTATGTAAAACTAGAATCAATAGGATTTAATTTCATATTTTATTAAACCTCTAATTCTATTTCCAAAATTTTTGGTGAATTTTCAAAGTTAGATTGCTGCTGCTGTCCAGAACTGCTTTAATGAAAAATGTTGATAACAAAGTTTATGACAACTTCACTTCCTTTCAATTAAACCTTATACATGCCATATAAACCTTAAGATGCACAATAAAATTTACCTAAGTAATCTGGATAGTGTGCCCTAATGTGTTGATCCGATCCACCAATTTCACGTCAATCTACAAAGAACATTAAACACACAGGAGTAAGCTTATGTAAGCTTAGTAAGTTCATAGGCATAGAAAATAATTCTTACTGAACATATTATAACACTTATACAATATATAATTTCACTAATTCTTCCTGCCAATCACAAAATCAATGACAAAATTCACTTGATTGAGCTAAATATCAATAAATAATCAAATTCAATCTCTTGGGTCCATTTATTGCTTACTTTTCTTAATCAATTTAGGGAACAGTTACGGAATTGAGTACTTCGTTTTTACAATGCCATAGTATAACTATGGTCTTGCATATAATCACATATCACACACCAAAGCCATAGCCCAGCTATGGTCTTACACAGAAGCACATATCACACCGATGCCATAGCCCAGCTATGATCTTATACGGAAATCACATATCACACTGATGCCATATCCCAGAAATAGTCTTATACGGAAATCACATATCACATATTGCCATGGTGCAAGCATGGTCTTTTCCGTCAATGAGTATGAGTCACTGAACGAAAGTATTCAATCCAATGTTCCACTAAATTAGAACTTTTATTCAAACATTCACATTTTCACAATTATCTCAGTTTAATAACATTCATATACAATAACATACCATAGCATTCATGAAATTTTCATAACAATTCATTAAATTTATCCATATGAACTTACCTGGGTCAATCAGTAGAATTTGTAAAAATTCAGGGACTAGTTTGATATTTTCTCTTTTTCGCATTTATCTTTGGATTCTCAATATATAATATAAAATTTTCCATTCATTAGCATCTAATTCAATACTAATTCACTTCACAATATATTCCCTTCAATTTTTGAAATTACACTTTTACCCTAAAATTTACAGTTTTCACAATTTAGTCCCTACTCAATTAACACTTTAATTGAACTAATTTTTTCTCAAATAACAATTTATGTAATCAATTTAGGCTATTCTACAACCTTTGATATTCAGAATTTTAGTACAAAACCCCAATTCCTAGCTTTTTCACAATTAGGTCCTAAAAATCTATTTCTACTAAAATCACTTAACAAAATCATAATATAATGAAATTAAAGCTTCAAATATATGATAATTCATCATAAACTTTCAGTACTCACTCATGTTAACTTTCAAAATCATTCATAGAATCAAAAACAAATGAATTCAATAGTTGGACTTAATTGTAAAAGTCACAAAACATGAAAAATTACAAAGAAAAACCAAGAATTGAACTTACATGATGAAAAATATGAAAAACCAGCCTGAAAACTCTCTCCTATGGCGTTTTGGCTGAAGAAAAATGATGAAATCTCTAGATTTTTCAATTTTATCTTTGTTTTATATGTTTAATTTGCAAAATTTCCAATTTTGCCCTTGTTTCTCCTTATTTTCTTGCTGTTTTTCTTGCCCAAACCGTCCAGCCCATATAATTTGGGCCTAATTGTCTTTTAAATCCCTTCTTATTAGTCACTTAAGCTATTTAATCACAATTTAACAAATTTTGCACTATTTTCAATTTAGTTCTTTTTAATTAATTGACTATCCAAACGTTAAAATTTTCTAATGAAACTTTAATACTAACTCAATGACACTCCATAAATATTTATAAAAATATTTATGGCTCGGATTATGAATTCGAGGTCTCGATACCTCGTTTTAGACGCAATTTACCTATTAAATTCTTTCTAAATCACAAAATTCACTAATTCAAAAATTCTTCTAAATTCACACTTGACCCATAATTATTAATTTATTAAAATTTTAAACTTACTTGTCGGATTTAGTGATCCCAAATCATTGTTTCCGACACCACTGAAAATTGGGCTGTTACAATAGTACTTGATAATGTTTTGGTACCACGTACTGATCGAAACATTCTGTTCTGATAGTAAATTGAAACAACAAATTATTTCATGTTGAATTTTCTCAAGAAAGTTTTAGTTACCAAAAGTTGTTAAATTTCCTATTTATTTTGGCCAAAAGTTGTAAAATTATTTGTGTTTTAAAATAAAATCTGAAAATTTTTCTCTCATTTAAAGAAATATTTATAGCATAATGTCAAATTGAGCCCTTAATGTTTACATCTATTATCAATTTGACTTTTGTTCTTTTTTTGAGTTAAATTTGACCATTAATTTTTCAAAAGGAATCAAGTTGCTTTTAAAAAAATAAAAGAATTGTTGACTAAAAAAACTAATATTTTAGCGATGTTGGCATGCTAGGATGCGTGGTAGTCTACATATACTTAATGCTGACATGACACTATTTGTCTTATATGCCACGTCAATATAGATACATGTGGATTGTCATGCATGTTGCAATGTTTAAAAATTGAATGTTTTAGTCCGTATTTCCATTAAAAAAAATAATTAGACTCTTTTTAAAATATTGTGGGTCACATTGAGCGCAAAAAAGAATAAGGACTAAATTGCAAAAATAAAAATATTAAAGACTAAATTTGACATTATACCAATATTTATTATGTCTTGTTTCACAACGAATCTAACTCAACATCCATTTTCTATCTAAACTCACTTTATTACTTTTCACAAATTTTAATATAAATTTATGCTTAATTCACAAATTGATACTTAAATTATATCCTTTTTTCCTATCTTAGTACCTAAACTACTTTTTTTTTTCAAGCTAGTACCTCTGTTAGTCTAACTATTAAATCTATGTTTAAACAAGGTTTAACTTATAAGTTGGTATACAAACTATGCATTTTATTTATTTTGGTACCTAAACATTTTTTTTTTTTGCTCTTAAGTGGTACTTAAAACTATTCTTCTCATACCCAATTTACACCAAAATGTTATACCCATTCTGTAGTGGGCCAATTTAGCTCGAGGCCCAATAAGACCCAAACAAAACCAAATAAATAGTAAAAAAACCAAAGTCCAATAATCAAACAGTCCATTTACATCAGCCCAAATAAAAAATTAAAAAACCAAACCTAAACCCAACCAACCTAAAACCAAACAAATACCAAAATGCAGACCCAAAATTACAAGACCCCCAGCCCAAATTCTTAATGGCCCAATAGAGGCCCAAAACTTAAACTGATTCAGAAACACTAGGGTTTCTCGAACCCTAGGCGCGCTTCCCTAGTCTCTGCCAAAGCCTGCCACTGCCATGTCATGTCCACCGCCCTCCACTTGCACCGCCCACTTTCCTGCAATAGAAGTAACAAATAGATTAAAAAAATAAGTTGTAAATGGCTATAAAAGACATCTAAATCCTTTGAATTTTTTTTACAGATATTGAATACGAAAAAGAGAGAATAAAACAAAAAAATACAAAAGCAAATCAAAATATTCAAAGGTATTCTTTTTCTTTTTATTTTCTTTTCGAAATCATTTTTATATAAAAAAACACAAAATAAAAAGGAAAGGTTGAATAAGGCGAACCTGCGAGCCCCACTGCCATGAACAGCCGAGGTAGCCACTTTTGATGAAAAGTGGCCAAAAATCAAAGAGTTTTTTTTTTCTTTTGGGCGACTTTCGGCCATCCTTTGAAGAAATCAACCCCAGATCGGAGTTTGAGGAGTCGAAAGGATAAAACCCCCTTCTTTTTTAGCTTCGGTCGTCGTATACGGCGGCATCGACTCCAGCAATCGGTGTGGTGGTTGATGGCCGGATCTCTTACCGGACCAGGGGAGATAGAGAGAGAGTTGAGAGGATTTTGTTTGATTTTTTTTGGGAAAGATAAGTAAGATGAATTTTTTAACAAAAATCTGGGTAGGTAAACGACGTCGTTTCACATAGGGTTTTTTAGCGCGAAAGCGGCACCGTTTTGCCCCTAGGATCCGCGTGTTGACCTGACCCGCCAGGGAGGATCCGCGTGTTTTTACTTTTGGGGCTAATTGCACCTTTAGCCTTTCCGCTTTTTAATGTTTTTGCAATTAAGTTCTTTTTATTTTTAATTGTTGCCCAATAATTTATTTCAATTTTCAATTTGGTCCTCTTGAGAACGACGTTGTTTTGGGAACAAGGATTATTTCTCATTTTGGTCCATCCTTGTTATTCGCGCTTCAACTTGGTCATTTTCCTTTTTATTTATTTTTGATTCGCCCCAAACTTCTGTTTTAAAATTCAATTTAGTCCCCTTATTGTTATTTTTACTATTTTTATTAATTTAATGTTATTATTGCTATTATTATATTTTCTTTTTGTGTTCACTACTTGTTATTATTATTATATTATTAAATTAATTAATTTAGTGTTATTATTATAGTTCTTTCTTGTATTTATTTACTTATTTTTTAATACACTGATTTTATTTTGTCATTTTATTAATTATTTATTTATACCTTTATATAATTTCAAACTTTGAATTTTTTATTATTCAGTATTATTATTTTGTTTTAACATAATATTTATTTGTATTAACTATTAATATTATTACCATTATTATTAGTATTATTTTAAAAAACCGTTTTATGTAATATTTATTTTTGAAAAACATTTTCAAAATAAGCGATATTTCATTTTAAAATTTTTAGTTTACCTATTATTTCTCTTTTCATCAGCTTGTTCGTTTTGTTTACTTATTTCATTTATTTTCGTCCTTCATATTGTCATTTATATTAGTGCATTTATTATTATTCTGTTATGCATATTAGCACCGTAATTCGTTTTTTTATATTTTACTACAAAATCGTGTTACATTAGTCTTTGCCCAATGCATTAAAAATTGTGTTTTTTTTTAAAAAATAAGCGATATTTAGTATTTTGAGATTCAAAAAGTTGTACCCTAACTTATTGGGTTTCAATTTTCTCGATAAGTCCGAATAAACGAACATTTTAAAAACTTAAATTTTAAATAATCTCAGGAATCAAGAAAAAATTGTGTTCTAACTTACGGAATATGATTTCTTTCTACAACCGAGATAATCGAATATCTTTCAAAATAAACTTTTTGAGGTTAATTATCGTCTCGAGAATTTTAAGGTATTGTGTCCTAACTTATGAGATGTAATTCTTTTTTTCGATTAACTTGAAATACCCATTTTCTCATAAAAATTTCAATTAAATAATATTTTAACAAAGGATTGTATTTTTAAAATCTTTTCAAATTTTTAATTTTCGACACTAAAGGCACCAAGTAATCAACTAGGTACCAATTTTGGGTGTATCAAATCTACTAATCCTTCCTCGTGCGTAACCAACTCTCGAATCCGTTTTCTGGATTTTGTAGACCAAAAGTCATCGTTTTAATAAATTTAAAATTTTACTAAAATGATTGAATTACGAGGTGATCCGATCACAGCTAAATAAAAAGGATTGGTGGCGATTCCCATATTCGTTTTTGTTTTCAAAATCAAAAGTCGACCTTTCAAAAAAACGGTTTCGACACATTCAATAAAATTCCAGCTAATAATAACCTGCCATGTCATATGACTTAAAAAATATTTTTTAAAATTATTTCCTTTTTTCTTTTACATTTTTCTCTCTTTTTATTTTTTTCCAATTCCTTTTTATTCTTCTTCTTCTTTTATAATGTATGACAATACTAGCGATGCTCGAAATTCGCTCTCTCAAAGTTGAGATGCTGGCAATTGATTATATTTTCAAATTTCACCGCTTGCTTGTTCGACTTGACGAGATCAAAAAAGTTATTTCATCGACCAAATCCAATGTTTTCAAAACTGGACTGGATTGACCGGTTGGACTGGGAATCGATTGGGGTATTGGTTCAGAGATAGGGGTTCATCGATTGGCTAGCAAAATTTTGATACCACTTGTGACAAAAAAAAAAGTTTAAATACCAAATTGAAATTTTTTTAATTTAGATACCAATTTATGGATTAAGCCTTAATTTTATAATATCATTTTGAATATGCTCTTGCTCTATCCTTTTTCCTTTCCTTCCTATGTAAATTCAAAGTTATTTTTCTTTATATGACAACATGTCATGAGATTTAAAAAATCATTTGACAAATTTGAAATTATTTTTTTCATTCAATAATTCCAAAAAATATTTTTACTAAACAAAATAGCTATAAACATTAACATTGATTTTTTTTTTTAATTTAAAACATTTTCCATCTAAAACAACATAAGAGTCCAACATTTTCAATGAAAATATATAATTGAAAGAAATATCATTGAATCTTAAATTATCATTATAAAATATTTGATTAATAGTAAAAATGTGTTTTAACAAAACCTTTAAAATCAGTGATAAAAATTTTTAAAATAAAAGAATGTTTTTTTTACATTGGCTTTATGAATATTTATTACATTCATTATTGCTCTACATTACTTGACGTTCCTACACTATAATTTTTTACTAAAAAATTAATTTAACATTATATAGTATATCAATTTATTTATTAACATCATTTTAGCAGGGGTGGATTTGGGGGCTGGTAGGCCGACCCCCTAAAATGTAAAATTTTTATTTAGTTCCTTAAATTTTTTAAAAAATTTTAAATTAGTAAAGATAAAATTGCACTTTGGCAGCTCTAAAAATATAAAAAATTGATTTAATCTTTTAAAAATGATAAAGATATAGACTATAAAAAATTAAAATTTCATTTGCCCCCTAAATATTTGTTCTGGCTTCGCCCCTGCATTTTAGTATATCTATATGATATACAATATTTATGATATTCATTTCTACATGACTTAGTTGAATTCAATCAAATGATTATAGAATCTTCAAAACATAAGCACAATAACTAATCAAAAGATCCTGTTGCATAAGTTTGTCAACTCAAATATGACAAGTATGAGTGTCACTCATCTTAGAAGCATGCAACTTGCCTCAACAAATAATTGGTTTAAGAGAATTGAATAAATTTAATTTATTTTATGAAAGATTTAAATGATATAATTAACTCTGTATTAAAAAATAAATAACTTTAACTTTTCCGTGCGTTTACCAATTGAGTGGTGTCACTTAACTTATGACACTAAACTTAATTAGACATATTATAATATAAATAACTATCTTGTGACCATATACATAACTATATATGAAATAGTGATAATATACATATATATATATATACACACACGTAGAACTTAATTTTTAAATCTATCATTCATCCTTTCATTCTCTCTCTATTATAATTATCTTTTTACATCATGTTTTAATAATATATAATGTGATCATAAATTAAATCCTTCATTGTAGGCTAAATTAGCCATATATGCCAAAAAAAGTTTGTTAATTGACTTTGTTAATTGACTAAATATGCCCTTTTTTTTTTTTTTTTAAATTTAGGGAAATAAACCGTTTTTGGAGAGCGTGTGTGAAATAAACCCTAAACCCTAGACCCTTTTTTTTGGAGAGCTTGTATGAAAGCTTGTCCAACTAAGTGAGCTTTCTTGCCACCTGTGCAGAAAGCACGCCCAGCTGGTCGCGCTTTTACACTCTTTCCAAAAACGACCTATTTCCTTAAAATTTTAAAAATCGACCTATATAACCAATTAAATCAAATTTTTATCATTTTTGGAGGGGCCAAAGTGTAATTTTACCATTACTAATTTAAAATTTTATAAATTATAAAGAGATCTAAATGGAAAATTTTTCATTTTAGGGGGGTCGGGGCACTTGCCAGCCCCTTGGCTCTACCCCCTAATGCCATGTGTCATCTTTCAATTGGCTAATGTGCCACAGCAGCAATCCATTAATGGATTAAAAAAAATTCTTAACGGCATTGACTAGTTCAAACAATAACATTAATTAGAGTGTCTAAATTGAGAAAAAAAAATTAGCTAGAGTGACCAACATAGGACAAACCTATTTTAGAGTGACCTTGGGTGTAGTTTACCCTTATACTTTTATATGTGTCTAAAATTACTATTTTTTCAGAGAAGAAATTCATTAATAAGAAAATAACAAAAGAAAAGTGAACACAAAGAGGAGACGAACTACTAAACCCGAGCCAACAAGCTCACCCCATACACCCAAACCTACCGTTCGTAATTTGCATTCTTTCAAACATAAGACATAATTTCAACATTCTTTAAAACATATGCAAGGGAAAAAAACATCCCATTCAATTTGGTTTGCATATGACAAAGCCGTTCATGCCAGTGAGTGGGCCGCCTTATTAGCACACCAAGTGAGTGGAAAGACACAAAAACTAATCTTTTAGCATCAAACAATCATGTATCAGCACACCTAGATCAAATACATCAATTATACATGTTTTTTTCTATCAAACTACATACCCATAGTAGCCCAAAACACATATAGTTTATCACAGATATGGTCCAGCTTTCTATAGTATGTAATCCTCCAAGACCTGAAGAAAAACAAGGGAGCCACTACACCCCAAAATCCCATTACAAAGCCAAGAACTATGATTACATAAAGACAATTCACTATTAGAATGAAATTTCCTTTGATTCATGATTTTTATTGATATGTTTTGGATTAAGTCATTGATAATTGTGTAGTGATAATTTAAACTTTAGGAAACTAGAGAATCAAGCATGATGAGTCTATTTTCAAAAAATTAAAAATTTTGTTAGGTTGTACCTAAATCTAATTATTATCTTGAAGTTTGAAATTTACAAGGTTGATATCTCCAAAAAACCCATAATTTTTGTATGATTTTGAGCCTTTTAGAGCATACATTCTTTCATGCTCACTTTATTGATGTGAATGTGTCAACATTGAATTGTTATTCTAGAATTTGCTTCGATTATACGTGTCAAAACCACATCATTGATTTGATATACAAAGATGATAAAGGCAATTAGGATTTAACCCACTTACTCCACTAAAAGCCTACCCTCACAATTAATCCCTAGTGAACCCCTTTGATCTTAATAAAACCTTTTATTGACTCACCCATTAATATTAACCCAAAACCCATCTTGTATTTGTTATCACCATTTCTCTTGACTACCCTTATATCGAGATTTGATTTGATCAGTTACCTAACTACTTTCTTTATTTCAATTGTTAAAATCTATTTACTTGATTTGTTGTTAAAAAAATTCATTATTAGTTCTATGTTAATTGAGCTTATACATTTAAATTCCACATCTTGAAAAGAAGCTCGTGTTATGAAATTTTAGTTGATGTAATTATTCGAATCTTAGTTCATCTTTCTAAGTTAGGTAATTTTTCAATTCAATCTCGATTTTAACCTCTAATTCAGCCTTTATCCACACCTTTAACCCAAGCCCCGTTACAACCCCTAAAAGACCTTTTGATCTGTGTATCATTTCATTCTATAGTAGTGGAGATTTGATTTTCATGCAAGCCTATGGGATTAACTTTTCATGTTCGACTTTTGAGTGCTTAATTTTGAACCTTAAATACTTTGAGTGATTTGAGTGAATCTTTAGTGAGGATGCCAATTCTTGTCGATTTTAAATTAAAGGTGATTATTTAGGTAAGGGGAAACACCTATGTTTTCGTGCTCCAAAAGCTATGACTTTGATTGTTTGAATTTTTAGAACCCTTTTGGTTAAATTATCAATGTATGAATTACCTATAAATTATGATGAAACACTATTGATGAATTTTATGAATTGAGGAAGTTCATTTTAATTATGAGTTGAGGATTTTGCTTGAGGACAAGCAAATGCTTAAATGTGGGGGTATTTGATAAACTGTAATATGTACATATTTTAATCCCATATTTAGCATACTTTTGGATGATTTATCCCTTGATTTGATGAATTCGATGATCCTAATCTCTTAATTTTATGTTTTATACTTAGGAAAGCATCAGAGGATGAAAAGGACGAGAAACGGGTGCCAAAAACGGAGAAAATGGATCAAAGTAAGAAATCCACACTGTCGTGCCTATTTAGCAGATTCGAACATGGCCTGGACTCGATTTACACGGGTGTGCCACATAGGCGTGTCCCTGACGTGACCTGTTTGAATTTTATTTGAAATAGGGTACTTACAGGAAAAGAAAGACATTCCAAAAGCCTATATAAACACCCTAGAGGACAACCTAAAGAAGGGCGTGCAGGGAGGCCAAAGAGGAGAAGCAAAGAGGCCCTAATTGTGGGATTTACTCGAAGATAGCCAGTTGATTCATCTCAAGAAGCCGGTATCATACTCAAGACGAAAGATCTTCCCTTCAATTTCCTTTAGGGGGTTTTAGGGTTTTTCTTATGTTTTGTTTTATACTTTCTTCTGAGATGTATTCTTTTATAAATATGAACTAAACCCCTGAAATACCTGAGGGGGATGAAACCTAAGACGGATCTTGTTATTGTTTTCTGAACTATACGATAAATACTTGATTTGTTCTTAACTATGTGTTCTTAATTCTTGTTTTGATATTTCAGGATATTGATTCAAGTATGGATGTGCTTAGGCAGTGGAGGAATATTCCCTGTTTAAGAGTAGATCTAGCATAGTTAAGCGGAGTTGATCGCACTCCTAGAGATAGGACGACGAAAATCTGCCGAATTAGGGTCAAACCTAATATGGGAGTCCATAGATTGAATTAATGCAACTCAAGGGGTTTTAATTAGAAAGAGATTTCAATTAATCAACCTAGGGTTAGACGTTAGTAGCCTCGAGAGAGGTATTAATATAAATTAGAGAATCCTACGGATCAAGTCAAGTGAATAAATCGTCTGGTTCAGAGTTAAATAACAAGTAAAGTCTAGGTGGATTCTTCCTCGGGTATTGTCTTAATCAATTGGTTTTCCCAAAAGTATTTCCCCAATTCATTCTCTTTGTCTTAGCATCTTTAGCTTAGTGATTAGTTAATTAGTTTTAGATTAAACAACAACTCCATTTAATTCTTAGGCTAAATAATAGAAAGATAGTAATTACTAATGTCGTAACCATTTTTTTTGAAAATGGAAATTGACTTGGATTTTTAAAAATGAAAATAAAAAACGGGAGTTGCCACCAATCTTTTTTGTTGAGGTGTGATCGGGTCACCTCATAAAACGGTTGTTTTTAATAAATAGTTTGATTTATCAAGACAATGATTTTGGACTGCGAAACTTAAAAAATGGATTCGGGAGCCGGTTACGCACGAGGAAGGGTTAGCACCCTCGATACTCTCAAAACTGGTACCTAGTTGATTAATCGATGTCTTAGTGTCGAATATTTGAAAACTTAAAAGAATTTAAAACACGATCCCTCTTTGTTGTGATGCCCAAAAAACCATTTGGAAGAATTGAAAATATGTACCAAAGGCTGTTTAGTCTCAAGGTAAAATGTCATATCCAATACGTTAGGACACGACATCTTGACCTTTGAGGCTAAACTTGTCTTTTATTCGAAACTCGTTTAATTTTGAAAGGATATTTGGTTATTTAGAACGAACGAAAAATCGAAAACCCAATACATTAGGGCATAATTTCTCGGGTTTCTAAATACAAAACATTGCCTTGGTTTAGAAATCCTTATCTCGAAATAATGAAACGTCCCATCCAATACGTTAGGACACGACATCTCGAATTCTCAAGAATAAGCTTTTTTATTCAAAATTTATGCATTCGTTTTAAAAAGGATATTTAGTTATTTAGATTAAACGAGAAAAATCAAAACCCAATACGTTAGGGCACGGTTTTCTCCAATTTCTAAATACAGAATATGGCCTTTATTAAGAATCATTTTTGTATTAGGCAAAATGCAGTACGAATTTGTAACAAAAATGCAAAAAGGTGAATTACGATGCTAGCGAATATATAGAATACGCGTTAAATATAAATGATAACAATAAAACAAGAATAGAAATAAATGAACGGAACCAACAAGCTAAGAGATAATAAATAGAAAAACAAGAGAATCAATGGCAAAATGAAAGTTTGATGAGAAAAAAGAAAAGAATAATAATAACGATAATAATAGTGATAACGAAAATAATATTGATAAATAAATGTAAGTAGACATAAATAAAATATGATATAATGTGAGTGAACATAGAAGTATATGTGAAATAATATGAGAATAAATAGATGAATGAAAATTAGATAAATAATAATAGTATTAAACTAAGAAAATAAAGATAGATACAAATATAGTAATAATAATAATACTAATATCAATAGTAATGATAACGACAGTAATGCTAATAATAATGCAAAATTAACAATAAAGGAATAATAATAAAAATAATAATGAAAACAATAAATAATAATAATATGGTTAAAAAGCAATAATAGAAATGATAATAATAATAAATATAATAAAGATGATAATAAGTAAAATAATAGTAAAAGAAAAAAATGAATAAATAAATAAATAAACAAAAGTGATAGTGATAATACAATAATGATAATAATAAATAGTAATAATAATAAGATAGTAATAATATTAATGGCAAAATTAGAATAATAATAAAATGATGAAAATAAGAAAAAAAAAAGGGCTAAACTGGATTAAAACTAAAATTTCGGGGCCAATATAAAATAATAAAAAGAGGAAAGGGACCCCAATGTGACACGCGAAGAAAAGGGAGGGACCTAAAGGGAAATTATCCCATCCTCCTAAAACGCAGCATCTTAGAAAGGTCCGAATTAAGACAAAGATGAGACCTTTGGGCCAGATTTAAAAATAAAAAGGACCTAATTGAAAAAATATGAAAAAAATCAGAAGGATTAAAATAGAAAATAGACCATTGATTTAAAACGCGCGGATCCTGAGGCGGGTCGGGTCAACGTGCGGACCTTGAGGGCAAAACGACGTCGTTTTGGGTGTTTAAGGTCAGCCCCAAAACGACGTCGTTTTGGGAGGCTATTTAAGGCCAAAAATCTTAAAAAAATCATTCTTCGCCCCCTTTTTTTTTTTTAAATTTCCCTAACCCTTTTTTCTCTCTGCAGGCTCCTAACTCCGAAGATCGCTCAGCTCTTTGGACCGCCACGCTGTCGCCGCTTTGTGTGCACATTACGCTGTGGCCGAAAAGTGAACCGATGCCCTTTTGTTTGGTTTTCAACGATGATTTCCTTTTTCTATTCCTTTTTTGTTTATTACAGACATATTTTAAAGAGAAATTCAAAATAGGACGCGAATGAAAGTATAAAATCACCTTTTGTCTCTGTTTTTGAATTTCTAGTAGTTTTTTTTTATTTTAATCTCTGCTTTTTGGTGTTAGGATCTCTTTATTTGTGTCTGAAATTTCTCGAATCTGTTTCTATTGATAAAAAAAGGTCCTTAAAATACAATTTTGAATTGGCTTATATAGTTGAAAGTCCTTTGCTTTCTGTCCTTTCTTGTTTAATATCCTGCAGGTGGAAGTGGCGGTGGAAGGGACGTGGGCGGTGGAGCAGAGGCAATTGGATGTCAAAGGGGCGGTGTCAGAAGCCAGGCGTCAGAAGGCTGAAGACCCTAGGTGTGGTGCACCTAGGGTTTGTTTGTTTTTTGATTGGGTTTAGTCTTAGTGGGCTGATTAGTTTTGGGTTTTAGTGGGTTTGTAATGGGTCTTTTTGTTGGTTTGTTGGGTTAGTAATATTGTAGAGTGGGCCGGGCAAAAAAGGGTTGTACAGCTGCCCCTCTTTGCTCGTTGTCATGTAATGGGAATGGAGCAAAGACTTTTAAGAAAGACCCATTTTGCTTAGTCTTGCAGAGTCTTGACTTCTTTGGTGCTTCTCTTCTTCAAGTAGCCTCATCCTAGTCCGCTGCATCTTGTTTCTTCGATCCACTCTACCGCGACTTTGGGGAGATGAGATATGTAGTTTCGCTCCACTCCGCTGCAACTTCAGAAGTGTAGGAATTGGTGCTTTGGTCTACTCCATTATGATCTCAGGGAGAAGGTTTGTAATCTTCAGCATATTCCACTACTAGTCAGAGAGATAGGATAGTGGCTTAAATCCTGTTTCACTACTGTTCACGGATACAAGATTTGCCTTCAATCTTTGTCCCACTACTGTTTAGGGTGACAAGATCTACAACCCTCAACCTATTCCACTGCTGGTTAGGGCAACAGGACGATCGCTTAAATCATGTTCCCTATTGTTTAGGGAGACAAGATTTACAATCTTCGACCTATTTCACTACTGGTCAGGGATATAGGACGGTGGCTTAAATCATGTTCCCTACTGTTTAGAGAGACAAGATTTGCCTTCAATCTTTGTTCCACTATTATTTAGGGCGACAAGATCTACAATCTTCAACCCATTCCGCTGCTGGTCAGGGCAATAGGAAGGTCGCTTAAATCAAGTTCCCTACTGTTTAGGGAGATAAGATTTACAATCTTCGACCTATTCCACTATTGGTCAGGACAATAGGATGGTGGCTTAAATCATGTTTCTCTATTGTTTAGAGAGACAAGATTTGCCTTCGATTTTGCCCCACTACTATTTAGGGCGACAAGATCTACAATCTTTGCCAAACCATAATAGTAACATATTTTAATCCCACATTTAGCATACTTTCGGATGATTTATCCCTTGATTTGTATAAAAATGTGCGCTTAATCCTTTCTTTTCATGTCTTATACTTAGGAAAGCACCCGAGGATGAAAAAAACATAAAGCGGGCCCAAAACGGAGTAAATTGGACCAAAGAAGAAATCGACACGGCCTGGACTTAAGCCTACACAGTCGTGCCTTATTGATCATCCAGAACACGGCCTTACCCCCGATGCACACAGTCGTGCTTCATTAAAGAAATCCGAACACAGCTTGAAGACTAATCACACGGGCGTGTGCCATGGCCGTGTCCCTGTCTTGGCAAAGAGAAAATTCATTTGGATTTAGACACTTAGGGGTGAAGAAACACATTCCAAGAGCCTATATATACCCCCTAAGTACATCCTTGAAGGGGGCGGCGAGCTAAGCCAATGAGCCAAGCTGAAAAGGTCAGATTTGTGGGAATCGCTCAAAGATAGCCAGTTGATCCATCTCAAGAAGCCGGAATTCTATTCAAGACGGTGGATTTCTCTTTCAATTCCTTTAGGGAGTTTTAGGGATTTCTTATGTTTTGTTTTATCTTTCCTCTTAAGATGTTTTCTTTATTTATTATGAACTAAACCTTTCAGATGCCTGAAGGGGATGAAACCTAAATGAATCTTGTTATTATTTTTTGAACTATAAGATAAATACTTGATTTGTTCTTAATTATGTGTGCTTAATTCTTCTGTTAATGTTTTTGGGATATTGATTCAAGTATGATGTGCTTAGGTGGTGGAGCAAAAGTCCCTGCATATTCATAGATCTAGCATAATTACAGTGGAGTCATTCGCACGCCTAGAGATAGGGTGACGAGATTTTGTCGGATTAGGGTGAAACCTAATATGGGAATCCATAGATCGATTTATTGCTATTCTAGGGGATTATTAATGAGAAAGAGATTTCTGTTAATTAACCTAGGGTTAGACGTTATTCGCCTTAAGAGAGGGTTTAATATACGTTAGGGAGTCCTACGGATCAAGTCAAATGAATAAATCATATGGTTCAGTGTTAGATAACAAGTGAAATTTAGGTGGATTCTTCCTACGGGTATCGTCTTGATCAACTGAGTTTTTCTTCAAGTTATGTCTTCAATTCGTTCGTTTTGTCTTTGTGTCTTAGCTTAGTAATGAGTTAAATTTAGATTAATCAACCAGTCACTTAATAATAAGGCTAAATAATAAAAAGAAAATTAGTACTAGTACTTTTAATTCCTTTGGGTTCGATAATCCTGTCTCGCCTAAGCTATACTACTGTTCGATAGGTACACTTGCCTTTAGTTGTTGTCAGAGTTAGTTTCTAGGTTTGATCAATCTCCTTTTATAAATTTTAAGACTCTGATTCCAGCGATCAATCTTCAACCTATTCCACTGCTGGTCAGTGCAATAGGATGGTGGCTTAAATCATGTTTCCCTACTGTTTAGAGAGACAAGATTTGCCTTCGATCTTACCCTACTACTGTTTAGGGCGACAAGATCTACAATCTTCAACCTATTCCACTGCTGGTCAGGACAATAGGACGGTGGCTTGAATCATGTTTCCCTACTGTTTAGAGAGACAAGATTTGTCTTCGATCTTGCCCCACTATTGTTTAGGGTGACAAGATCTACAATCTTCAACCTATTCCACTGCTAGTCAGGGCAATAGGACGGTGGCTTGAATCATGTTTCCCTACTGTTTGGAGAGACAAGATTTGCCTTCGATCTTGCCCCACTATTGTTTAGGGCGACAAGATCTACAATCTTCAACCTATTCCACGGCTAGTCAGGGTAATAGGACGATGGCTTGAATCAGGGCAATAGGACGATTGCTTGAATCATGTTTTCCTACTGTTTAGAGAGACAAGATTTGCCTTCGATCTTGCCCCGCTACTATTTAGGGCGACAAGATCTACAACCCTTAACCTATTCCACTGCTGGTCAGGGTAATAGGACGGTCGCTTAAATCATGTTCCATACTGTTTAGCGAGACAAGATTTACAATCTTCGACCTATTCCACTGCTGGTCAGAGATATAGGACGGTGGCTTAAATCATGTTCCCTACTATTTAGAGAGACAAGATTTGCCTTCGATCTTTGTCCCACTACTGTTTAGGGTGACAAGATGTACAATCTTCAACCCATTTCGCTGCTGGTCAGGGATATAGGAGGTGGCTTAAATCATGTTTCCCTACTGTTTAGAGAGACAAGATTTGCCTTCGATCTTGCCCCACTACTGTCTAGGGCGACAAGATCTACAATCTTCGACCTATTCCACTGCTGGTCAGGGCAATAGGACAGTGGCTTAAGTCATTTTTCCCTACTATTTAGAGAGACAAGATTTGCCTTCAATCTTGCCCCACTACTGTTTAGGGCGACAAGATCTACAATCTTCAACCAATTCCACTGCTGATCAGGGCAATAGGACGGTGGCTTGAATCATGTTTCCCTACTGTTTAGAGAGACAAGATTTGCCTTCGATCTTGCACCATTATTGTTTATGGCGACAAGATCTACAATCTTCAACCTATTCCACTGCTAGTCAGGGCAATAGGACGGTGGCTTGAATCATGTATCCCTACTGTTTAGAGAGACAAGATTTGCCTTCGATCTTGCCCCACTATTGTTTAGGGTGACAAGATCTACGATCTTCAACCTATTCCACTGCTAGTCAGGGCAATAGGACGGTGGCTTGAATCATGTTTCCCTACTGTTTGGAGAGACAAGATTTGCCTTCGATCTTGCCCCACTATTGTTTAGGGCGACAAGATCTACAATCTTCAACCTATTCCACGGCTAGTCAGGGTAATAGGACGATGGCTTGAATCAGGGCAATAGGACGATTGCTTGAATCATGTTTTCCTACTGTTTAGAGAGACAAGATTTGCCTTCGATCTTGCCCCGCTACTATTTAGGGCGACAAGATCTACAACCCTCAACCTATTCCACTGCTGGTCAGGGCAATAGGACGGTCGTTTAAATCATGTTCCCTACTGTTTAGCGAGACAAGATTTACAATCTTCGACCTATTTTACTGCTGGTCAGAGATATAGGACGGTGGCTTAAATCATGTTCCCTACTATTTAGAGAGACAAGATTTGCCTCCGATCTTTGTCCCACTACTATTTAGGGTGACAAGATCTACAATCTTCAACCCATTTCGCTGCTGGTCAGGGATATAGGACGGTGGCTCAAATCATGTTTCCCTACTGTTTAGAGAGTCAAGATTTGCCTTCGATCTTGCCCCACTACTGCTTAGGGCAACAAGATCTACAATCTTCAACCTATTCCACTGCTGGTCAGGGTAATAGGATGGTGGATTAAATCATGTTTCCCTACTATTTAGAGAGACAAGATTTGCCTTCGATCTTGCCCCACTACTGTTTAGGGCTACAAGATCTACAATCTTCAACCTATTCCACTGCTGATCAGGGCAATAGGACGGTGGCTTGAATCATGTTTCCCTACTGTTTAGAGAAACAAGATTTGCCTTCGATCTTACCCCACTATTGTTTAGGGCGACAAGATCTACAATCTTCAACCTATTCCACTACTAGTCAGGGAAATAGGACGGTAGCTTGAATCATGTTTCCTTACTGTTTAGAGAGACAAGATTTGCCTTCGAACTTGCCCCACTATTATTTAGGGTGGCAAGATCTACAATCTTCAACCTATTCCACTGCTGGTCAGGGGAATAGGACGGTGGCTTAAATCATGTTTTCCTACTGTTTAGAGACACAAGATTTGCCTTCGATCTTGCTCCACTACTATTTAGGGCGACAAGATCTACAACCCTTAACCTATTTCACTGCTGATCAGGGCAATAGGACGGTGGCTTGAATCATGTTTCCCTACTGTTTAGAGAGATAAGATTTACCTTTGATCTTGCCCCTCTATTGTTTAGGGTGACAAGATCTACAATCTTCAACCTATTCCACTGCTAGTCAGGGCAATAGGACGGTGGCTTGAATCATGTTTCCCTACTGTTTAGAGAGACAAGATTTGCTTTCAATCTTGCCCCACTATTGTTTAGGGCAACAAGATCTACAATCTTCAACCTATTCCACTGCTGGTCAGGGCAATAGGACAGTGGCTTGAATCATGTTTTCCTACAGTTTAGAGAGACAAGATTTGCCTTCGATTTTGCCCCACTACTATTTAGGGCGACAAGATCTACAACCCTCAACCTATTCCACTACTGGTCAGGGCAATAGGACGGTCGCTTAAATCATGTTCCCTACTGTTTAGGGAGACAAGATTTACAATCTTCGACCTATTCCACTGCTGGTCAGGGATATAGGACGGTGGCTTAAATCATGTTCCCTACTGTCTCGAGAGACAAGATTTGCCTTCGATCTTTGTCCCACTACTGTTTAGGGTGACAAGATCTACAATCTTCAACCCATTCTGCTGCTAGACAGGGATATAGGACGGTGGCTTAAATTATGTTTCCCTACTATTTAGAGAGACAAGATTTGCCTTCGATCTTGCCCCACTACTGTTTAGGGCGACAAGATCTACAATCTTCAACCTATTCCACCGCTGGTCAAGGTAATAGGACGGTGGCTTAAATCATGTTTCCCTACTATTTAGAGAGATAAGATTTGCCTTTGATCTTGCCCCCACTACTGCTTAGGGTGACAAAATCTACATCTTCAACTTTTCCACTGCTGGTTAGGGCAATAGGACGATGGCTTGAATCATGTTTACCTACTGTTTAGAGAGACAAGATTTGCCTTCGATCTTGCCCCACTACTATTTAGGGCGACAAGATCTACAACCCTCAACCTATTCCACTATTGGTCAGGGCAATAGGACGGTCGCTTAATTCATGTTTCCTACTGTTTAGGGAGTCAGGATTTACAATCTTCGACCTATTCCACTGCTGGTCAGGAAGATAGGACGGTGGCTTAAATCATGTTCCCTACTGTTTAGAGAGACAAGATTTACCTTTGATCTTTGTCCCACTACTGTTTAGGGTGACAAGATCTACAATCTTCATCCCATTTCGCTGCTGGTCAGGGATATAGGACGGTGGCTTAAATCATGTTTCCTTACTATTTAGATAGACAAGATTTGCCTTCGATCTTGCCCCACTACTGTTTAGGGCGACAAGATCTACAATCTTCAACCTATTCCACTGCTGCTCAGGGTAATAGGACGGTGGCTTGAATCATGTTTCCCTACTATTTAGAGAGACAAGATTTGCCTTCGATCTTGCCCCACTACTATTTAAGGCGACAAGATCTACAATCTTCAATCTATTCCATTGCTGGTCAGGGCAATAGGACGATAGCTTGAATAATGTTTCCCTACTATTTAGAAAGATAAGATTTGCCTTCGATCTTGCCCCACTACTGTTTAGGGTGACAAGATCTACAATCTTCAACCTATTTCACTGCTGGTTAGGGCAATAAGACGGTGGCTTGGATCATGTTTCCCCACTACTGTTTAGGGCGACAAGATCTACAATCTTCAACCTATTTCACTGCTGGTTAGGGCAATAGGACGGTGGCTTGGATCATGTTTCCCTACTGTTTAGAGAGACAAGATTTGCCTTCGATCTTGCCCCACTACTGTTTAGGGCGACAAGATCTACAATCTTCAACCTATTCCACTTCTAATCAGGGCAATAGGGAGGTGGCTTGAATCATGTTTCCCTACTATTTAGAGAGAAAATATTTGCCTTCGATCTTGCCCCACTACTGTTTAGGGCGACAAGATCTACAATCTTCAACCTATTCAAATACCGGTCAGGGCAATAAGACAGTGGCTTAAATCATGTTTTCGTACTGTTTAGAGAGACAAGATTTGCCTTCGATCTTTCCCCACTACTATTTAGAGTGACAAGATTTACAATCTTCAATGTATTCCACTGCTGGTCAGGGCAATAGGACAGTGGCTTGAATCATGTTTCCCTACTGTTTAGATAGAAAAGATTTGCCTTTGATCTTGCCCCACTACTGTTTAGGGCTACAAGATCTACAATCTTCAACCTATTCCACTACTGATTAGGGTAATAGGACGGTGGCTTAAATCATGTTTCCCTACTATTTAGAAAGACAAGATTTGTCTTCGATCTTGCCCCAATACTGTTTAGGGCGACAAGATCTACAATTTTCAACCTATTCCACTACTGGTCAGGGCAATAGGACGGTGGCTTAAATCATGTATCCCTACTATTTAGAGAGACAAGATTTACCTTCAATCTTGCCCCACTACTGTTTAGGGTGACAAGATCTACAATCTTCAACCTATTCCACTGCTGGTTAGAGAAATAGGATGTTGAATTCACCGATGCTGCTACACCATCCTCTAGGGGACAAATCCTATAGACTCAGTTTTATCTGCTTATGTTTATGCCAAATGATTAGCACGCAATGATCAGAAAGAATCTAGTGCTCTTAACTAAATGTATTATGGATGAATTTACATGAATGCAGAATGTCATGATAATAATCTTTTTACAATAATTAGGATACAATGATCAGAATGATTCGAATGCTCTTAACTAAATATGTTTTGCATGAATGCAGAATTTTATAAGAACGATCCCCTTTTTAAGGTGTTATCGCTTATTGTTTATTAGGGCTTTATGACTAACGTATTATGCTGCCATCTTGTTCAGCTGGTATTCTCGACAGAAAACCTGAGAAAATGATTATATTCTGCTCAAGAAGCTTGCCCCGCTGAAATTTCAAAGTCCCTTCCACCATACCTTCTAGGACATAAAATTTGTACCTCCTACTGCAACTTCAGGAGAATAACATTTGGTTTCTTCTATCCATCCGATTGTAACTCTGAGGTATAGGATTTGTATCAACTTCAATCAATTTGATCTGTTACACCATTCACTGGGTGTAATGACCAAATGGATACGTTTGGCATTTGCATGAATGCAGAGTATCATTTTTCTTTTCCCGAGAATGATCCCCCTGTACACTTGGGTTGACATTGCTCATTATTTGTCGAGGTTGCATCACTGATGAAATGTCTCGCCTTTTTGTTCAACCAATAAAAATTCCAAAGAGATAATCGTCTTTCTCCAATTTTTCCAAACCTTAGGATTTGCGAGTTCTAAACAACAGTCCTGTTTCAGGTTCTTGTATTATTTAGAGGCTTCCAAAGTAATATGCTAAACTCCTTTTATGAAAATATTATTAGTCCACTAATCGTTATTTCAATGCAAAATACTTGAAAAAAATCATAACAATGGACAAGAAAGAAAATAATTAGGAGCATAGCTCGAAACAAATAAGTTAAGCAAAGACAGCAAGTGCAATAAAGAAGAAAATTTATTGGGAGTGTATTTTGAAATGAATAAAGTAATCAAAGATAGCAAATTCAAAATGGATAAGGTGGAAACTAGGTGCCCAGATATCGCAGCCTGAGTTTCTCTGTTCAAACTTTTTGCGGACCATTTTTAGCTCGATATGCGTTTAGGGGATCCGGAGTACTTTGTTGATGCCCCAAGACATAGCATACTCCCTCACTGTTAATTCAAGTATAGCAAGACTACTGTATGCCCCACTTTCGAACAAAACTTGAGCCGCCCTTTTCGGGTTTTTAACTCAAATCCCCTTTGGTCTCAAAGTGTCCTTTGCGGGTTTTCACCTTGGCCTCTCCTTTTTCTTTCTACTTTTGATTGAATTTTTCATTTTATTTTTTTATCTTTTTTTTCAAGGCGCCCTTTGCGGGTTTTCACCTTGGCCTCTCTTTTCAGATGAAATCTGAACTCCCCGATTTGAACATATCTTCGCCATTCATCTGGTCAAAGTTAATGATCTTTTAGAACAAGCCTTCTTCACCACATAAGGTTTTGCCAAATTTGGCATTTACTTCCCTCTGAAGTCCTTTTGTATGAGAAGAATCCTTCATAGTGCCATATCCCCATTATGAAATTCTCTTGGGCGAGCCTTTTTGTCATAAGCCTGTATTATCTGTTTTTGGTATATTCGACCATGATGAATACTTTCAATCAAGCTTATTGGAGACGTCCTGCTTTATCCAATTCTTAATTCAATCAAAGCTTGGAGAAAAGGAATCTTAACTTCCAACAATTGCTTCCTTTTCATATACCAATGGGAAAGATGCCCCGGTGAAGGTCCTGGCCAACGTTCAAGAAACATAGAGGGTAAACGGTAACTTCTCTACGCCAACCTTTACAAGTCTCAGTCATTTTTCAAAAAAATTTGAATAGTTTTTTTTGGCTGCCTTTGCTGCACTAAATGGTGTCTGATCTTTGAATGGGCTGTAAATCTTTGACATTGTGTAATTATGTATGATCCTTTCTGGCATTCTTTGTTGGCACCCTTTTTTTTGACATTGAGAGTGGGGTTTGATGACTGTCGACATTATAAGATTGGCATAAGAAGCGACTTTCACCCTTTTGGTGAAGTAACCAACGACCATGAATATGAATCACGTTGGCTAAAAGCCTTTGAGGAGATTGGCTTGATAATGTCCATGCCCCACATTTAGGGAATCTGTGAGGAAATAGAGGAGGCGCATAAGTCCTGTATTCATCCATCTGGCATTTAGGGAATAACTGATGCAATTCCCTTTTCTCGGTAAACCAGCAGCCCAAACCTCTTGATTAGCCTGGCCATTGTAGGACCATTAACATGGGTTCTTTAAACACCAATCTTAACAGCATACCCATGTTTCAGTAGCCTGGTGTGCTTTGATATGATTGCGCGAAAACATCTTTAAATTATTGAAAACATCTCAATGATGTCTCGCCTTATTTCTGTGATGAATTAGGCTTCAATCTTTGCTCTTTTCCTAAGCTCGCAACACCTACTGACCCTTTTCAAGGTAGAGTCTATTCTCATATTGTTCTACGATCATTAACAAATCAAAAGATAAGCTACAATCTCTGTCATCTTCAAAATCCTTAGATCCTTCTAGACCCATATCTCACTCAAAGGGAGTTAGTAACAACGTCGCTCATGTCTTGATATCTGGGTACCTATTGTAGGTACGAAGACAAATTCCAAAGAATAAATGACTCTAAGGATGATTATTTATGGTATGATCATGAATGAAGAATGAAAAATATTTGAATGAAAGAATCTATAAATAGAAGAAATGAAAGAATACTTGCCCAAAAAGATGCATTTTATTAAAATAAAGATTATGGACACAAGTCTATTTCACAAAAAGATTCTTATTGCCTCTAGGCTTAAAGCAACAAGCATGTTTTGAATATTACTCTAGATTAGCTAAAAATACAGGGATCCCTTCCACAGTCCCATTGTTCAAAATTTTCACATGTACGTAAAGGCTTGGAAACTTTTATTCTGCGTTTCCCTTTTCAGATATGTTATTAGTGTTCTAATTTCCCAATTTCTAGGCTTTTGAGGACTTCTTTAAGGAAACGCACTCTCTTGCCCCATCCAGTTTCAATTATCACATTTTACTGCCTCGTCAAAATGATCAGGTTCTGAAAAATCATCGAACTTTACAATTCCCATTTTAATGAACCTTTTGACCAACTTCTTAAATGCAATGCAGTTATCAATGGAGTGACTCGTTATTCTCGTATGGTACTCACATTGAGTGTTCGAATCATACCATTTGGGGTACGAGGTTGCATTGGTTTCAAGTAATGAGGAGCTACAGCATGCAAATCAAATAAGCTCTGGTATAACTCCTTATACGTCGTTGGAATAGGTGTGAACTGGGGTTTCTCTGAGTTCGGTCTTGAATTGGGTTCTTGCCTTGGGGAGACCTGATAGTTGGTAGCTATTGTCCTTGGCTAGTTTATTGTAATCGGCTCTAAATGGCCCTTGTTATACCTTCTTGTACTTTTCGCTTTATTTTCTTTTTTCTTCGGGGCTTTTAAAGTCCATTTTCCTTTTCCTTTTGTTTTTGTCAATACCACCGGTTTGATAATGACAGTGAGTTTAACAGTGCCAAGGTATCACTCTGACATTGGGGTTTGATAATGACAGGTGCCACTTGCGGAGGCACGTTTGGTTGGGCCGGGATGCCTATTAGAGTAGAACTTGGAGGATAAATAAAGACTTCATTATCATCCTCATTGTTGACCACCGGGCCTTTCATTTTTTCAAGCCCTCCGACTATAATTGTGAAACACCCCGAACCCGGCCCACGAGCCTCGACCGGATCTGGTATGTTCCTCGATGTAAACCGATTAAAATCCTTTTGTTACTTTGGAAAACTGTGTGTTTTGAAGATGGTTTGTTTGTGGGTTAGGCTCGAGTTGAAAACAAGTTTATTTTATATTAAATTTACTCAATCTTTAATTAAGAAAAATACGTAACATAATAAATAATAAAACCGTCAACTATGGCCTTATTACATCAACATAAAACCCAAAATAAAATTCAAAGTACTTAAAAATAAGGAGTCCACATAATAATAAATTTCTTCTTTGGGCATGGCCACCACTAAGCTCTGCTTGACCCGGTCCATCACTTTGTTCATCACCGAAAAAAATGTTCCCACGACGGGGTGAGTCAATGAGACTCAATGTGTACACGACACTAAGTCATAATAGAATCAGGCATACAAATGATACACATTCAAATCATTAAATACAATTAATGATGCACTCCCAAACCCAAACCTAATAAGCCATCCGCTACACTCCCCGCACCAACCAACTGCATGCATAACCGTGGGGACTTCTAAGTCGACCCTCCTTACGCTACACTCCATCGAAGCGATCGCTGCAATCGACGTGCTCATCGTCCTTATAATTATGTGGTCTTAGGTCACCACATTCAGATTCATCGCGTGGTCTTAGGTCACCACATTCAAATATCACGGTCTTAGGTCACCGTATTCGAGATATTGTGGTCTTAGGTCACCGCGTTCGTGGTCTTAGGTCACCACATTCACTTCCCCTTTCAAAACCCATATGCCCCATAACATATTATGCAATTACATGCCAAAGTTCACATTCTTGTTTTTATTCACATGTTACAATTAATATATTTCATATTCCTAGTAGGAGTAGGAAACGTACCTGAGTACTTTGTACCACATTATGGTACCTTAGCCATATTCACATTCTTAATATCACATATATTAATTAAACATAGTCATAAAACATATTATGAAATAGTGTGGGGTACACACCTGATTATCTTAGCGAATTCACTCCAAATTCTGAAGATCTCGATCTAGCGTCCTAGATCCTTGTTCCTATATTCGACCAACATATAGTAATTTCTCAAATTGGCCTATATAACAATTTATCAAATTGACTCATATAACAATTTAACAAATTGGCCCATTAAGGGCATTTTTGTAATTCAGCTTGTAAGAGCGTTTTTATAAATTGATAATCGTACCCACTAAGGGTAATTCGGTAATTTATCCTCTAAGGGTATGATGGAAGTTTTCACAACCTAGGCTTAATTACTAATTAGGGGGCATAAAAATAAAACTGTCCATCTGCGTCATACTGACTAAACTGACTATAACTCGAGTTAGGAAACTCCAAATTTAAATCCGTAAAATTTCCTTGAAACTAGACTTATATATCTTTTTACTGTAATATTTCCAGAATTTTTGGCTTAGCCAATTAGTACAGTTTATTCTTCAAAGTATCCCATGTTTCACTGTTTGACAGTTCTGCCCTCTCTTCACAAAATATCAGATATCTTATTGTAAAGAACTCAAATACTGGTTTTGTTTGATCCAAATAAAAATAGACTCACTAAGGATTCTAATAATATAAACCATGTCCCGTAATTATTTTTCTACAATTTATAGTGATTTTTCCAAGTCAGAACAGGGGATCTCGAAATCACTCTGAACCAGTCTCACAAAAATCTAAAAATCTCAAAATATACTAATCCTTTGCTTGCGCTGTTTCCTTTATAAGAAAATAGACTCAATTATCTTTCAATCCATATCTCTTTCACTTTCTAATTCAATTTCCACTATTTTTGGTGATTTTTCAAAATCACATTACTGCTGCTAACCAAAACTGTTTTGTTACAAAATATGGTTACCACTTCGAACATACGTACGCCCGAGTGGCCATAGATGCCGGTTTCTGGCTTTTTGGTCTTTTGAAAGAATCACAGAACATTTTATGCAAACATTCAAAGAGGTGTGAGATTGCACACACCATTTTAAACATATATTCGGAAAGATACGGGATTACACACCTGATTTTGATTTCCTAACGAACCACTCGTCGTTGACCTAGAACAATACCAACCAAAAGTTAGCCTCGAATTTCCAAAATTTCAGTATCACTTACACTTGAATCACTTACCACTATGTCTGAAGGTAGAATATATCGAGTGTTAATACGAATGAGAAGAAGAAATAGAGAAGGGATGAAAGTTCGGTTATGGAGGAATAATGAGCACAATATTCGGCTATGGTGAAAGGATTAGAATAGAAGAGAAACTTGAAGGTTTTTTTTTTGTGAAAAGAAATGAAGGAAGAAGAAAGATGTTTGACTAGATTAATTTTAAAGAAAGTTGAAAGAACAAACTTTGGTTTCAATAGTTGGTCTACATTCGGCAACAAGAAGAAAGAAATAAGAGAATACGCACACTTGATGCTAATGGAATTAGCACTAAAACTTTACCAAAACACTAACAAAATTCAGCTATGCCCCTTAAGCCCCAAAAACCATCCACATACATAGCTAAAACAATTTGCCACCCATACTTTCCATAACATCTTCCATTAAAATTCCACTTGTTCCCTTTTCTTTCTCCCTTCATCCATTTTTGGTTGTCCCTCATCATGCCAATAAAAAAAAAATTGTTCAACAACCAACTCCGTCATTAGCAACGTGAGTGGTTGCCATCTAAAGGAGTCTAATGTTAATTTTTTTTTATTTCCTAATGCTTGATGAAGTATTGACATAATAAGGTAATGGTGGCACTTAAAATGAACAAAAGATGGTGGGCTGGCATGGATAATCATGGAGCATTAATATAATGGGTAAGGTGGCCATTATTGAATTTGAATGGCAAGCATTGGAGGAAAGTGACTAAAAAGAAAAATTCTAGGATGTTACAGTTCTACCCCCCATAAAGAAATTTCGGCCTCGAAATTTGCCTGATTAAAAGAGATGAGGATATTGCTGTCGAATTGTGTCCTCAGGCTCCCAGGTAGCTTCCTCCACTCCGTGATTGCGCCATAAAACCTTGACTAACGGTACCGATTTCCTTCTCAGTACCTTAACGTCCCGATCTAAAATTTGCACTGGTTCCTCCTCGAATGACAAGTCAGGCCTTATCTCAACTTCCTCCACCGGTACAATATGAGACGGATCCGATCGGTAACGACGTAGCATGGACACATGAAATACATCGTGCATCTGCTTCAATTCTTGTGGCAACTCTAACTGATATGCCACTGGTCCAACTCGCTTCAATACCCGATAAGGTCCTATAAACCTTGGACTTAATTTCCCTTTTCGACCAAATCTCATCACCTTCTTCCAAGGCGAAACCTTAAGAAACACTTGATCTCCCACATCAAATTCTATTTCCTTGCGCTTGAGATCTGCATACGATTTCTGTCTATCAGATGCTTCCTTCAACCGTGCCCTAATTATTTCAACCTTCTCTTCAGATTCTGCCACTAATTCTGGACCCAAAACTCGACGTTCCCTTAATTCCGTCCAACACGTAGGTGTTCGACACTTCCATCCATACAGTGCTTCATACGGTGCCATCCGAATACTAGCTTGATAGCTGTTATTATAAGCAAATTCTGCTAGAGGCAAATATTCTTCCCAACTTCCTCTGAAGTCTATCACACATCCCCTTAGCATATCCTCTAACACTTGGATTACTCACTGGATCGCCCATCCGATCATTTGTGGATAAAAAGCGTCCGATCAAGTCTAGTCTGGTGCCTAAAGCCTGATGTAGAGCTTTCCAAAACCGAGACGTAAACCTTGGATCCCTATCTGATATCATTGACACCGGCACTCCATGCAACCTTACAATCTCTCCTACATATAACTTTGCCAACTTCTGCAAAGAGTAATCCATCCTTACTGGAATGAAATGCGCGGACTTGGTCAAACGGTCCACTATTACCCATACCGAGTCCTTCTTAGTAGGCGTAAGGGGAAGCCCACTAACGAAGTCCATGGTAATTCTCTCCCACTTCTACTGTGAAATCTTGATTGGCTGAAGCAATCCTGACGGAACTTGGTGTTCAGCCTTAACTTGCTGACACGTCAAACACTTGCCAACGAATTCTGTAACTTCCTTTTTCAGACCAGGCCACCAAAACTATTCCCTTAGATCTCTGTACAGTTTAGTGCCTCCAGGATGCATAGCATAAGGGATGAAAGTTCGGTTATGGAGGAATAATGAGCACAATATTCGGCTATGGTAAAAGGATTAGAATAGAAGAGAAACTTGAAGGGTTTTTTTTTTGTGAAAAAGAAATGAAGGAAGAAGAAAGATGTTTGACTAGATTAATTTTCAAGAAAGTTGAAAGAACAAACTTTGGTTTCAATAGTTGGTCTACATTCGGAAACAAGAAGAAAGAAATAAGAGAATATGCACACTTGATGCTAATGGAATTAGCACTAAAACTTTACCAAAACACTAACAAAATTCAGCTATGCCCCTTAAGCCCCAAAAACCATCCACATACATAGCTAAAATGGCCAACAATTTGCCACCCATACTTTCCATAACATCTTCCATTAAAATTCCACTTGTTCCCTTTACTTTCTCCCTTCATCCATTTTTGGTTGTCCCCCATCATGCTAATAAAAAAAAATTGTTCAACAACCAACTCCTTTATTAGCAACGTGAGTGGTTGCCATCTAAAGGAGTCTCATGTTAATTTTTTTTTTATTTCCTAATGCTTGATGAAGTATTGACATAATAAGGTAATGGTGGCACTTAAAATGAACAAAAGATGGTGGGATGGCATGGATAATCATGGAGTATTAATATAATGGGTAAGGTGGCCATTATTGAATTTGAATGGCAAGCATTGGAGGAAAGTGACTAAAAAGAAAAATTTTAGGATGTTACAAATTGGGTTAACTGGCACATCATATTCATATGATCTCGCATATCTTGTTGAATTTTGGCCAATTGCTCTTGCATCAGTATTTGCCTTTGCTCTAATCTCTCCAACCTTTGTTACATGTCTTCTAGGTTAATTGAAATAATTTCACCTAATTAGGGTCTTTCTACGAATTTTAATGCATGTGATATGATGTAATAAAAATGCATGAAATGCAATGCAAATGCATGGAATGAGTGCAAAAAGAAAGAGAGGCGTTGATTATAAATTCAATTCCATTAGAAGAACTTTTCTAGAAAATAAATTTCTTTACATAAAACGGATTGGATATACGGCTTTGTCCTCATAGTCTACGTGAAAACACCAATCCTTTTCTTCGTATCCGGATGTTATGGTCGTGTCTCGTGAACTTTCTCAATAGATGCCTCTTCTAGCTCCTTATTGCTTGGTCCAAGCCGTACCTCTTCACTCGCTTATCCTCTGCGATGTTCATAAGCTTCTTTAAGAAAATTGAGACATGATGACTCCCGAATAATACTTGTCAACTTGAATCCTTGGGTAAAGTCTTGTATTCTTCTGCGAACTATCAGCCTTCTCTCTTTGTCTACCTGGACTATGTTCGAACGACCGTATTATAATTCACTTTATCAAGTAACCCATCTCCTTATGACAAACTCTTCTATTTACTAATGGAATATGAATCAACACCTCCTTTCTAAGATGATGCGGTGCGATGCAATGCAATGCAATCATAAACAAAACAAAACATGTTAGCACAAGAGAAATAAACAAAATAGAGTACCTATCCAAGTGACCACTAAGGTTTGGTACAATTCTACCTAGGGTACGCTCTTAGGGCTCACTATATGTGGTTCGGTTCTAAGGTAAAGGTGGCCGAACCGGCAGATTCTTCAATCCTCACCCATTATAGGCTCATATGGACTGAGTTCGGTTCAAGGGAATACATTTCCCTATGGCTATGCGAAGATGAAAATCTCACGAAGCACATAAGTGTGGATGTATCCCGAAAGTAGTCCACTAGCCCATGCAGAGGTAAAAACCTCATGAAGGCATAGCTTTCGCTCCCACTTAAAGGTGTGACCACAACAATCATGCAATGCAATGTGCGCAAGAAAACAACAAACGAATGCAACAAAAGGATCGTAATTTTCAAATCAAATTTCCAAATTTTTAAATTGAAATTTCAAATTTTCGACATAGGACAGAAAAAAATCAATTTACGGCCTGACTCTCTTTATGTCCCTAGTGGAGTCGCCAAGCTGTCGTAACCATTTTTTTTGAAAATGAAAATCGACTTGGATTTTTAAAAATAAAAATAAAAAACGGGAGTTACCACCAATCTTTTTTGTTGAGGTGTGATCGGGTCACCTCGTAAAACAGTTGTTTTTAATAAATAGTTTGATTTATCAAGACAACGATTTTGGACTACGAAACTTAGAAAATGGGTTCGGGAGTTGGCTACGTACGAGGAAGGGTTAGCACCCTTGATACGCCCAAAACTGGTACCTAGTTGATTAATCGATGTCTTAGTGTCGAATATTTGAAAACTTAAAACAATTTAAAACACAATCCCTCTTTGTTGTGATGCCCAAAAAATCGTTTGGAAGAATTAAAAATATGTACCAAAGGCTATCTCGTCTCAAGGTAAAATGTCATATCCAATACGTTAGGACACGACATCTTGACCATCGAGGCTAAACTTGTCTTTTATTCGAAACTCGTTTAATTTTGAAAGGATATTCGGTTATTTACAATGAATGAAAAATCGAAAACCCAATACATTAGGGCATGATTTCTCGGGTTTCTAAATACAAAACATTGCCTTGGTTTAGAAATCCTTATCTCGAAATAACGAAACGTCCCATCCAATATTAGGACATGACATCTCGAATTCTCGAGAATAAGCTTTTTTATTCAAAATTTATGCATTCGTTTTAAAAAGGATATTCAGTTATTTAGATTAAACAAGAAAAATCGAAACCCAATACGTTAGGGCACGATTTTCCCGAATTTCTAAATACATAATATGGCCTTTATAAAGAACATTTTTGTATTGGGCAAAATGCAATATGAATTTGTAACAAAAATGCAAAAAGGTGAATTATGATGCTAGCGAATATATAGAATACGCATTAAATATAAATGATTACAATAAAACGAGAATAGAAATAAATGAATTGAACCAACAAGCTAAGAGATAATAAATAGAAAAACAAGAGAATCAATGGCAAAATGAAAGTTTGATGAGAAAATAATAATAATAATAATAATAATAATAATAATAATAATAATAATAATAATAATAACAATAGTGATAATGAAAATAATATTGATATATAAATGTAAGTAGACATATATAAAAATATGATATAATGTGAGTGAACATAGAAATATATGTGAAATAATATGAGAATAAATAGATGAATGAAAATTAGATAAATAATAATAGTATTAAACTAAGAAAATAAAGATAGATATAAATATAGTAATAATAATAATAATAATATCAATAGTAATGATAACGATAGTAATGCTAATAATAATGCAAAATTAATAATAAAGGAATAATAATAAGAAGAATATGGTTACAAAAACAAAAATAGAAATGATAATAATAATAAATATAATAAAGATGATAATAAGTAAAATAATAGTAAAAAAAAATAAAATGAATAAATAAATAAATAAACAAAAGTGATAGTGATAATACCATAATATAATAATAATAAATAGTAATAATAATATTAATGGCAAAATTAGAATAATAATAAAATGATGAAAATGAGAAAAAAAAAAGGCTAAACTGGAGTAAAACTAAAATTTCGGGGCCAATATAAAATAATAAAAAGAGAAAAGGGAACCCAATGTGACACGCAAAGAAAAGGGAGGGACCCAAAGGGAAATTATCCCATCCTCTTAAAACGCAACGTCTAAGATAGGGCCAAATAAGACAAAGATGAGACCTTTGGGCCAGATTTAAAAATAAAAAAGACCTAATTGAAAAAATATGAAAAAAAGCAGAAGGATTAAAATAGAAAATAGATCATTGATCTTAAAACGCGCGAATCCTGAGGCGGGTCGGGTCAACACACGGACCCTAAGGGCAAAACGACGTCGTTTTGGGAGGCTATTTAAGCCAAAAATCTTAAAAAAATCATTTTCACCCCCTTTTTTTTTAAAAAAAATTTCCCTAACCCTTTTTTCTCTCCGCAGGCTCCTAACTCCGGCACTGCTCCATCCACTGGACCGCCACGCGCCGCCGTCGGTGCCGCCATACGCGACGGCTGGAAGCTAAACTGACACCCTTTTGTTTGGTTTTCAACGGTGATTTCCTTTTTCTATTCTATTCCTTTTTTGTTTATTACAGCATATTTTAAAGAGAAATTCGAAATAGGACGCGATTGAAAGTATAAAATCACCTTTTGTCTCTGTTTTCGACTTTCTAGTAGTTTTTTTTGTTTTAATCTCTTCTTTTTGGTGTTTGGATCTCTTTATTTGTATCTAAAATTTCTCGAATCTGTTTCTATTGATAAAAAAAAAGTCTCTAAAATACAATTTTGAATCGGCTTATATAGCCGAAAGTCCTTTGCTTTCTGTCCTTTCTTGTTTAATGTCCTGCAGGTGGAAGTGGCGGTGGAAGGGACATGGGCGGTGGAGCAGAGGCAAGTGGATGTTAGAGGGGCGGTGTCAGAAGCCAGGCGTCAGAAGGCTAAAGACCCTAGGTGAAGCGCACCTAGGGTTTGTTTGTTTTTTGATTGGGTTTAGTCTTAATGGGCTGATTAGTTTTGGGTTTTAGTGGGTTTGTAATGGGTCTTTGGGTTGGTTTGTTGGGTTAGTAATATTGTAGAGTGGGCCGGGTAGAAAATGGATTGTACAACTAATACACTTGGTCTTTGAGGATACGATACTTCCAGTCTTGCCATAACTATACTACCAAACGATCGGTGCGCTTGCCCTATTCGTTGTCATAGTTAGTCTCTAGGCTCAATAATTCATTATATAAAAAAAATTAAGACTTTTGGACACGACCACAAACATACAGAGCAGACGGACTACTAAACCCGAGCCAACTGGCTCACCCCATACAACTGAACCTAACATCCGTAATTTGCATTCGTATCAACATAAGACATAATTTCAACATTCTTCAAAAAAGATGCAAAGGAAAAAACATCCCGTTCCACGTGGTTTGCATATAACAAAGCCGTTCATGCCAGCGAGTGGGCCGCCTTATTAGCACACCAAGCGAGTGGAAAGACAAAAACTAATCTTTTAGCATCAAACAATCATGTAGTAGCACACGTAGATCAGATGCATCAACTATACATGCTTCTTTCCTGTCAAACTACATACCCATAGTAGCTCAAAACACATATAGTTTACCACAGATATGGTCCAGTTTCCGATGGTATGCAATGTTACAAGACCTAATGAAAAACAAGGGAGCCACTACTGCCCAAAATCCCATTACAAAGCCAAGAACTATGCTTACATAAAGCCAATTCACTTTACTTCCTTCACTGCTACTTCTATTATTTGCAATGTAAGTTGGAATACCTTTTGAGGTGCAATTCATAGTGAGAGGAGGTTCGCAAAGATGATTGCCCATGTAAGACAAGTTTTCAAAGCTTTGAAGCTGAGTGCTTGTTGGGATTTGTCCGGTCAAGTTGTTGTAGGACACATTGAAGTGATTCAAGAAATTCAAATTGGAGAAACTTGGAGGGATTTCATCAATTAGCCGATTCATGGATAAATCAAGAGATTCCATTAACTCCATGTTGCCAATGCTGTCTGGTATATTTCCTGTTAGGAGATTCCCTGAAAAATTTAAAGATAATAGTCCAATGAGACTACCAATTTCTTTAGGGATCTCTTCTGTGAGACTGTTAGTTGAAAGGTCCATGCTGGTAACAAGTCCTAGTGTGCTACCATATTCATCCTCTCGTCTTTCAACACCAATAATGCGTTCAAAAAAAAATCCAAAATATACATTCTGATCATGCGCATGCGCATGAACTTCACTATTGGTTTTGTTTGTTGTGGACATTGCACTTAAATTATTAAAACATTTTGGAATAACTCCAGAAATGTTGTTGTGGGCAAGGTCCAAGTTTTGAAGAAATTGAAGATCACAAATTTTGTGAGGAATATGACCATCAAAGTTATTTGATCGAAGGCTTAGAATCACAAGGCTTGAGAGCTTATAACCAAATCCATGTTGGTATACTTCCACTGAAATGATTTTCACTAAGATCTAACATACTCAAATGTGGAAAATTTTGCAATGTGGATGGCAATTCTCCAAACATTGTATTGTTTTGGAGGTTTAGCATTGAAAGATTTAGATGCCATAAAGAAGGTGGGATTTTGCCGGTCAAATTGTTGCTTCCCAAATTTAAAATCACCAAATCCTAGCAATGATTAAAACAATCTGGAATATCTCCTGAGATATGATTTTTATCAATGTGAAGAACTTCCATCTGTTTCCTACTTGATGGATCACAAATTATTGAGAAAGAGATCCTGAAAATGAATTATTTGACAAAAATAACAATCTTAAAGTTGAGTGTAATCTTGGCAACGGACCTGTAAAGCGGTTTGAACTCAAAGTCAACAAACTTTCTCACATTTAAATATGAAATCTCTCCTCTAAGTTGATTCAAGGAATGATTTAAATATTCAAATAGAGTGGGAAGGTTCAAAAACCAAGTGGGCATGACATCTGAAATTCCTGCATAGGAAATATCCAAATAAGACAATTTCTTTTGGAATTTTAGCCACTGGGGAAACTTTGGGCCAAGATGCCAATGACCCAATTCGATCCTTTCACATTGAAATGGGGGAATCCAGCTTGAGTTTGGTTCAAATCTAAGCAGATTGTGTGATGCTGCTAGAGTTGTCAATCTAGTGAGATTAGAAAAATGGGTTTCTAATACAACTCCTTCTAATAGATTATACTCAAAACCCAGATACTCCAAAGATGATAACTGTTGGGAAGAAACCGAACAACCGAACGGAAGCGAAGCACAACCGATGTTCTTTCTCTCCCTATAACTCTTGTCAAATATTATGGCAAGCACAATAGCACAAAAATATTTGTTCTCTAGCAACCTATCAACCACAAATCAACCAATGCAACCACAACAAAAAGATAAATAGGGACACCGATATTTTTACGTGGAAAACCCCTCTAAATCAAGGGTAAAAACCACGGGACTTTAGAGTCCGATCAAAAAGCTCCACTATAATCAAATGTTCAGCTACAAGATTACAATATCAAGCCTACAACAAGCATTCAACTCCAACAAGGCTAACAATATGTAATCTTTAGCAAAAGAGAGAAAAATTGGAGAACATCACCAAAATCGTAGCTGCTGTAAAACGGGTATTTCTGACGCTACAGGACTCGGATGAAAAATCCGACCGTACAAAGTCAAGAACACCTTGTCGTCTAGCTGCTGTCCAAAAATCAGCTCAATCGAACCACGGATAGACCTCCGATCGAAGAGTTGATCACAGCTGCTCCAAACTTGAGAAACTAATTTTTCTAGCTTCAAAGCTCTTTGTTTCTCACCTTTTTCTCTCCTATTAACAACCTGATTTTTCAGCTCTCTCACATGTTAAAATATGCCGGCCACACCACATGTATAAGACAAAAATAAAATGATAAAAGCCAAAAAAAATTGGCTGCCAACAAGTCACGTAAGAAAGGACAAAAGAAAGAACAAAAGAAAATGATAAAAAAAAATAGGTGCCATGTTTTATGGCAGATTTTGAGGGATTCCCACATAGTGGGACCCTCCCAACAAATCTCCCCCTCCGACTATGTGGGGAATACCTCCATACCGGAGATCAAACAACATGCTTCAAACTTTCCTCTTGGTAAAGCCTTCGTTAACATATCAGCACCATTATCATCAGTATGTATCTTCTCAAGCTCTAACAGCTTAGCTTCAAGAACATCTCGTATCCAATGGTACCTTACATCAATATGCTTAGATCTAGCATGAAAAGTTGGATTCTTACCAAGATGAATAGCACTCTGGCTATCACAATACAGGACATACTTCTCCTGAGTAAAACCAAGCTCATGCATAAACTTCTTCATCCAAAGCATCTCCTTGCACGCTTCGGTTGCTGCAATGAACTCTGATTCGGTGGTGGATAATGCAACGCACTTTTGCAATCTCGATTGCCATGCCACAGCTCCCCCTGCATAAGTAATCAAGTAACCTGAAGTAGATCTCCTCGAGTCAATATCTCCGGCCATGTCTGAATCTGTATAACCAACAAGAACAGGTTTCTCATTGCCGAAACAAAGTCTCATGTTGGAAGTGCCACGAAGATATCTCATAATCCACTTCATTGCATTCCAATGCTCTCTGCCAGGATTAGAAAGAAAACGACTGACTGTACCAGCGGCATAAGCCAAGTCTGGTCTCGTACAAACCATTGCATACATCAGACTCCCCACGGCTGAAGAGTAAGGAATTTTCTGCATCTCTTCCTTCTCCTTTTCTGTGGAAGGACTATGCTTAATACTCAATCTAAAATGCGTAGCAAAGGGAGTGCTCACTGCTTTAGCTTTGTCCATGCTAAACCTTTGAAGTACTTTCTCGATGTACCTCTCTTGTGATAACCATAATTTCTTGGCCTTTCTATCACGTGTCAACTTTATGCCAAGAATTTGCTTTGCTGGCCCCAAATCCTTTATTGCAAAGGATTTACTCAACTCTTGCTTCAACTTCTCAATTCTAGAAACATTCGACCAACAATAAGCATGTCATCAACATAGAGCGGAAGAATTATAAAATCATCACACAGAGAGAATCTCTTAACAAACACACAATGATCGAAGTAGTCTTCTTGTAGCCTTGCTCCCCATAATGACTCAAACTTCTTGTACCATTGCCTTGGAGCTTGCTTCAAACCATACAAGCTCTTCTTCAATCTGCACACGTAGTCCTCTTCCCTAGTGCAACAAACCCCTCTGGCTGCTCCATGTAAAGCTCTTCTTCCAAGTCACCATGAAGAAAAGCAATTTTCACATCCATTTGTTCAACCTCTAAGTCATAACAGTGCCAAACTCAGTATAGTTACGATAGAGGACATCTTCTTCACAAGGAGAAAATATTTCTTCAAAATCAACCCCCTTTTTTTGAGTATAACCCTTGACGACCAACTAGCCTTGTTTCGTGGAGATGAAGACTTCTCTTCTTGCTTCAACCTGTAAACCCAGCGATTCTTCAAGGCTCTTTTGCCCTTGGGCAGTTTCACCAACTCAAAGGTATGGTTTTCATGCAAGGATTGAAGTTCATCTTTCATCGCTTCAACCCACTGATCTTTGCATTCACTCTCCATAGCCTCTTCATAACATTCAGGTTCTCCCCCGTCAGTTAAAAGAACATATTCATCAGAAGAATACCTGATAGAAGATCGCCGATCTCTAGAAGACCTTCGAAATGGAACTGCTGGTGGAGCTATAGGTGCTTGTTGTTGATCGTTCACAACATCATCCATGTGAGCATCAAAGTCACCTATATCCTGATGGTCATCAGTAACATCACCATGTACATCATCCTAGATAGGACCTGGTGAAGAGTTTAAGGGAACCAGATTCACATCGATCAAATCACCATTGTCTTGTGAATTCACTTTCTCCGTCTTATCAATGTCATCGATGGTCTGATCCTCAATGAAGACAACATCTCTGCTTCTCACGAGTTTCTTCTAAACGGGATCATAGAGTCTATAACCAAACTCACCATCTAGACCATAACCAATGAAGATGCATTGTCGAGTCTTGGCATCCAACTTGGATCTTTCATCCTTTGGAACATGAACAAATGCTTTACAACCGAACACACGCAGGTGATCATATGACACGTCTTTGCCAAACCAAACTCTATCTGACACATCACCTCGCAAAGGAACACTAGGAGATAGATTTATCACATGTGTCACTGTATTCAAAGCTTCAGCCCAAAATGATCTTGGCAGCTTTGAATCTGACAACAAACATCTGACTCTCTCGATCAATGTTCGGTTCATTCTTTCAGCTAACCCATTTAACTGTGGAGTCTTTGGTGGTGTTCTCTGATGTCTGATTCCCTGTCGCAGACAATACTCATGGAATGGCCCTGTGTACTCGCCACCATTATCAGTACGAATACACTTCAACTTCTTTCCTGTTTCCCTTTCAACTGATGCTTGAAACTGTTTAAACACCTCAAAGACTTGACTTTTAGATTTCAAAGTGTAAACCCATAACTTTCTCGAACAGTCATCAATGAAAGTCACAAAATAAAGTGCACCGCCAAGTGACCTTACTTTTATCGGACCACAAACATCTGAATGGACCAACTCTAGCAACTCTGATCTTCTATGAGGAGGACGGCTTCTAAATAAAACTCTTCTCTGCTTTCCTGCTAGACAATGAGCACAATCCTTCAATGTAGCATTCTTCAAGCCCGAAAGTTGATTCTTCTTCGCTAAACAGTTAAGGCCCTTCTCACTCATGTGACTAAGTCGTTTATGCCACAACTCAGTTGAGCTGTCATTCACTGTCACATTCACTGTTTCTCGAGAAGCTGAAGCTTGCATCAAATATAAATTTGAGCTCTTCTTTCCTCGAGCCACAACCAAGGAGCCTTTAGTCAGCTTCCATTGCCCCTCACTGAAGGTGTTACAGAATCCCTCATCATCAAGCTTTCCTGCAGAGATCAAATTCAAACGGATATCCGGTGCGTGTCTGACATCCTTGAGAGTTAACTTTGTTCCATTGTTACTCACCAAGTGAACATCTCCCATACCAACAACCGGAACCAAACCGTCATTACCCATCTTCAATACCCCAAAATCACCAGGAGTATAAGATGTGAAGAAATCCTTCCTCGACGTGACATGAAGTGATGCACCAGTATCAATCACCCAACTAGTCTCGTCACATGCTAAGTTGACCAAATTCTCATCACGAATGACCAACAGATCTTCACGAGTAGCAGTAGCAACACGCTCGGATTTTTCATTATCATTCCGATCGTGTTTATCACCACCTTTGTTCTCTTTCTTCCACTTGAAGTAATATTTCTTGATATGGCCTTTCTTTACAAAGTGATGACACTCAAGATTCTTGTATCTCGATCTTGACTTGCTTGGCCTTTATCTCTACTCTTTCCATCTTTGTCTTTGTTCCTCCCCACATTCTCAGTAACCAACACCTCGGACTGTGATGTAGAACCCTGAGATCTTCTTTTAACCTCTTCATTCAACACACCACCCTTAGCCAAATCCAAGGTAATAATACCCTTTGGGGCAGAATTAATGAGCGAAACCCGGAAAGTCTCCCAAGAGTCTGGTAGAGTAGCAAGCAACCAAAGCCCTAAAATCTCGTCATCAAATTTGACACCCATACTAAGCAAGCGATTCATCACGCTCTGAAATTCACTCACATGGTCGGCTATAGGCGTTTCCTCTCTCGTATTTCAACGCCATCATTTTCTTCAGCAAAAATAAATTGTTATTGCCCGATCTCGAAGCATACAAGCTTTCAAGCTTTTCCCACAATGTTCGAGCATGTGTCTCCTGATCAATGTGGTTGTAAACATTTTCTTCAACAAATTGCCGAATAAAGCCACAGACTTGTTGATGCTCAAATTCCCATTCTTCATCACTTTTTGAATCGGGTTTTTGAGTAGCAAAGACCGAGAGATGCAGAGCCTTCACAAACAACAAGTCCTTCATTTTATTCCGCCAAAGTTGATAATTTGTGCCATTCAACATAATCATCTTGCTCGTATTGATTTCCATAATTATTTGACAAAATAACCGAGCTCTGATACCAGTTTGTTGGGAAGAAACCGAACAACCGAACGGAAGCGAAGCACAACCGATGTTCTTTCTCTCCCTATAACTCTTGTCAAATATTATAGCAAGCACAATAGCACAAAAATATTTGTTCTCTAGCAACCTATCAACCACAAATCAACCAATGCAACCACAACAAAAAGATAAATAGGGACACCGATATTTTTACGTGGAAAACCCCTCTAAATCAAGGGTAAAAACCACGGGACTTTAGAGTCCGATCAAAAAGCTCCACTATAATCAAATGTTCAGCTACAAGATTACAATATCAAGCCTACAACAAGCATTCAACTCCAACAAGGCTAACAATATGTAATCTTTAGCAAAAGAGAGAAAAATTGGAGAACATCACCAAAATCGTAGCTGCTGTAAAACGAGTATTTCTGACGCTACAGGACTCGGATGAAAAATCCGACCGTACAAAGTCAAGAACACCTTGTCGTCTAGCTGCTATCCAAAAATCAGCTCAATCGAACCACGGATGGACCTCCTATCGAAGAGTGGATCACAGCTGCTCCAAACTTGAGAAACTAATTTTTCTAACTTCAAAGCTCTCTGTTTCTCACCTTTTTCTCTCCTATTAACAACCTGATTTTTCAGCTCTCTCACATGTTAAAATATGCCGGCCACACCACATGTATAAGACAAAAATAAAATGATAAAAGCCAAAAAAAAATTGGCTGCCAACAAGTCACGTAAGAAAGGACAAAAGAAAGAACAAAAGAAAATGATAAAAAAAAATAGGTGCCATGTTTTATGGCAGATTTTGAGGGATTCCCACATAGTGGGACCCTCCCAACAATAACTGCCCTATAGACGAGGGAATTTGGCCGTTTAATTGATTTTCTGAAATATCAAGGTGAGTAATGAGCTCAAGTTTCCAATGGCACTCGAGATTGTTCCTTGTAATCGGTTACGACTAAGACGAAGGAACCGAAGACGCGGTTTAAAGCTGCACAAGGAGTTGGGTATGGATGAATTGAGATAATTCCAACTAAGATCAAGAACTTCAAGAAACGAGGTGTTCCCAAAGTAACTGGAATTGGACCTACCAAAGAAGCGCCACTAAGATAAATTGACAAAAGACCATTAAGACTAAATATCCACTTAGGTATCGAAGATAAGTCGTTCCCCCGAAAGATCAAGAACAAACCGGTGATTTTGAAGAATTAACACTCGATCGGAGATGGGTCATCGTGTAAACCACATCCCGACAAGTGCAACTCTAACAAAGAAGGAAGTTTGAATGTTACCTGTACCCAATCAGTTGCTTTATGAAGATCCGCATAACTCAAATCAAAATACTGCAAGGAAGAAAATCCAGAAACCCATTGAAGACTTTTTGATTTGAGATCATTACCTCCAAGATCAAGATACTGCAACTTTGAGAGATTCCCAAGGTTATGGGGAATTGTTCCCTGAAATTGTGCATCAGAGAGGTTAAGATATGTTAAACTCTCCAGCAAACCGAAAAATTTCGGGATATGAATAATGCTAAAATTGTTATTGCTCAAGTCCAGGGAACTGAGATGCTTCAACTCCAGCAGTGAAGGACTTATTTTGCCTCCTAGCAGGTAATTGTAGTAAGCTTCCCATTCAGCATTTGTTGCAAAGTCATCAAGCTCTGAAAGAGGACCCAAGTGCAGTTGGTTGACGTGGCCTGTTGAGTTATGGCAGACGACACCAGTCCATTCACAGCAATCCTTACCTTCAACCCATGACGACTAGCCTGTTTGAAGGATCAATAAGATGATTCTTGAATTTCAAAAGAGCTTCTCTCTCACTTTGAATGCAAAGAGGTTGGAATTGGCATGACAAATCCAAAAACAGAGAGGGGGAATGAGAAGAAGAAAAGGGAATAAGGAGATTGGAAGAGGAGTAGTCATGGTTGCAATTGCCATGGTTCACAACTCCAAATATATAGAGTAAGCTTTAGTTAAAACACAAAAATACATGAAGCGCAAGGAAGTTTCTTCCAACAAAATGCATAGGGAATTTGGTATGAAGGGAAATTTCAAATTAATTGCTTTTAAATTTCCACAACATGTAATATGAATTTGGATTATTAAATTAAAGAAATGCAATAAAGTTCAGTCAAATAAAATGGATGCTATCAAGGAAGTTTTTTACAATACCCTAAAAGCAAAAGCATAAAAAAAACAAAGAAAATAAAATGGAAGACATGGAATTTTTCTATTTAGCTATTACTATGCAAAATTTTGAAAACTAATACTACTTCAAATTTGCATAATGATTTTTCTGTCTTTAAACATTTGTTGAAAATAAATCAATTTATCTTCTATTATGCTTTATTTAACTCAATTTTTTTTTTTGTTTAAAGAAAAGCCTAATGTGAATTTTTGAAAGTTAAAATATATACTAAGTTACTATACACCTTATACATTTGGGGTTCGGTGTTGTACTTTTATTTTTACTTTTTAAATGTGTGACATTTGAAATTAAAAAAAATCCACTTTAATTTTTTTCTTAATTTAACCCCTCTTGTTAAAATAAATTTTCAAACTAATCACTCCTCTTAAAATAATTTGTCTTTCACTAATGGATTGTTGAGCTTTTCACTAATGGATTGTTGAGCCTGTTCCCTATGTCTTTGTTTCTATTGCATTCTATCTCATCATATCACATCCTGTTCTGCCATATTTGAGAATCACTGTCAATACCTAGGTGTAGGTGCTTGGGGTAATCCTTTGTTCCATATTCCCAAGACTTTTTACAACCAGCCAATTAAGAGTTCTTAGATGTATTAGTACTAAATGCCTCAAAAATGTAGTCATCGATTCTCTCGAGATGCCACAATTACAGCAAGAAAACACATTAATTTAATGACAAGAAACACATTTTTCTATGCTATTAATACTTGTACTTGCTCTGCTATTCTGCCTAAGCCTGGTTGAGGAAGAGTTACGGGACGTAAAACAAAAAAAAATGCTTATTTTATTTTGTTTTAGCCGGTAATACTATATATAATTATAAAATAGAAAAGTAAATATACGATAAATAATAAATAAAAGGCTACTCCATTTCGGCAAAAGACCCACGCCCAAGTTCCATAGTTTTGGGTCCACTATCCCGATCATGATTTTCCTACCCCAGAGGGAAAGGTCCTTCCCTTTCGGGCTGGTTGTGGACGAGGAGGGTTTCAAACCCCCGACATCGTGGTTACGAACCACGTGCTCTAATCCTCTGAGCTACAGGCCCCATCTCGTCACCACTAGATCTGTTCTAAGGAGTACCTTAAAAAAAGGAACATTTTCTCTCCCCAACTATTTCGGGTTAAGAATATGTGAAAGTGCCTTTCTTATAATTCCATTCCGAAGTGTGAAGTGGGAGAGGGGATTTATTGGGGTTTTGACTTTGCACATTCATGACACTATTTTTTCCTAATTATCATTTCCTTCTCTATGAGATCATTCATTGGAATTTTCAATTTTTTTATTGCACAGAAAGTTTCCTATTTATTTCCTCTTCACAATCACAGAGGACAAATGGTTTCATGTTAAGTTTTGTGAATAAAGTTTTTGTTACCAAAAGTAGTAAATATTGGTAAAATTATTTATGTTTTCAAATCTAATCAGCCCATGATTCGAAATGGATTGGGCCCTGAGCTCACAATGACATATTTAGGAGGAAAATGATTTCTATCTAATGTTTTTCTTTTCGTCCAGAATTTTTAGATTTGGGTTTTCATCCTTTTGGATACTTAAAATTTCAAAGTTTACCTTTATTGTGTTTTAAAATAAAATCTGAAAAGTATTTATGACATCAGAGGTGAAGTCAAAAAATTTTTTGGGAGCCGGAATTAAATTGTATATTTTTACGATAATATAAATATAATTTCACTATTTTAATAGCTTATATTTTATACTCTTTAAAAGATTAAAATCAAATTTTTATCATTTTAGAGGGGTCAAAGTGTAATTTTATCATTACTAATTTAAAATTTTATAAATTATAAAGGGGCCTAAATGAAAAAAATTTCATTTTGGGGCCAGGCCCCTTGAAAACACCCATGTATTGCGGTTCAAAAAAAAAAAAAAAAAAAAAAAAGGAAAACACCCATGTATTACATAATGTCAAGTTAAGCCCTTAACATTTATATTTGTTGTAAATTTGACCCTTATTTTTTTGAGCTAAATTTGACTATTAATCTTTTAATTGATATTAATCATATCGATTTACTTGAGTAAAATAAACTTATAAACTTAAATTATTACTTTTAAAAACTCATGGTAGTTGTACAATTTGTATTAATCGAAATGCTCCCTTTCAATAATAAACTAGAATAATAAATTTTAAGTCTCATTCCAATGCAAAATGCAAATGATATTAATCATATCTATATGTAGTGGTTAATTTCACTTATACCAGCCATAATATGATGTACCATGTTCATTTTATTTGTTTTAATTATTTTCAATTGTATGATGTAACTCATGTTTATGTTTTCTTAGAACATATAATTTTTAGACGTTAAAAAATAATAGTGGTTAATTCTAGTAATAGATGAAAGACCACGTTATTGACCCAAATTCTCAATTATGATTTCCTTCTCTATGACATCATTCACTGTTATTTTCCATTTCTTTTTATCAGTTTCCCAAATTTCCTATTTATTTCCTCTTGACAGTCACTGACCATGTTCAGTTTTCTCAATAAAGTTTTTGTTACGAATGTTGCAAAATTTCCTATTTATAAAACATTTTTTATTAACTTAACATAAAATCTAATATAGTAGATGTTAATTATGCAAATACAATATTTTCTTTTATCGTATTATTAGGTATGATACTATTTGAGAGAATAGAACCAGACACAAGCATCAATGATAGCTCACAAGTTATTTAATATGAGCCATTCAAATCTTTAAAATATAGTTAAGTGGACATTTTCTCATATTAACATCACATCAATATAACATAAAAAAAAGGTCAAATCATATAGCATGTTGCATACTTTATAATTTTATTCGTAAGAGGAAATGAGATGATTCATATTTTTTAATTCTAGTTTTTTTAGGGACGCAGGTTTTTTTTAGCATGACTCTGTCCAGGATTTCGAAGAACAAGAATTTGGTAAATCCAGTCACTGATGACTTGACCCTACTTCCCTTATACTATTATTTTTATTATTTTCATTATTTTAAAGGGATAGTATATTTTTAGTGCTCTCAACAACCGCATTAGAAATTTATATTTTTCTTCTCGACTTTCATATATTTATATATATAGACATCCATGTCGTACATTTTCTATAACAATTATTTGAAAACAAAAAGAAATCATATTTTTATATATCTATTCTTATACCCCTATTCGGCTTGGACGTGGTGATGTGAGAAGTACTGATAGTACCTATGGACGACCCACCGTCTTTTGTTACTTTGCTGGCCATCGAATGACTAGCCACCCGCGGGTCTCAAATCCTCCATATAGCCAATCATCTTGGGCCACCCACTATTAGTGCGTACGCACATATACCCAAAAAGAGATAACTGAAGCCTAACAGCCTCATACCACTTCACAAAAAGAATGTCAAAGCAAGCCCCCACTTGACAATAATCAGCACATAACAAATCTGTCACCTGATAGATCACACGAACATTCCATCACTCATATTGTCAGTGACATAGCACTGTTAGGGATGGAGTCCTTCCCCATATAAATACCCTAGGGCACGATGATAGCAGGATCTTTTCCCCTTCAGCAAACCTAAGGACCACACCTTGCAACAATCTACCTCTCCTCTCCTTAATCTCTTATCTCCTTAACTCCTTTACTCCGGCTCACCGCCTAATTAAGGTGAACCAATCTTATTGTCACCACCACCATATTCTCATTCTCTCCTCCCTTATTGTATCACAGTATCAACATCTATATCTATATACAATTTCATATTTAAAAATAAATTTCTATGTTCAGATTCTACCCAAAAAAGAAACTCACTCAATGTACATAGGGCAGTTTTGTGAACTCGAATATTTTTAGGCATTTTATGGATTTAATTATTTAGTGAAATTATAGCTCTTATACAATAATTATTGTACTTTGATTAAAAGCTAATTATTTAATATCAAATATAGATTTTTCTGATTCTTACACTATTATTGCCTACTGTTCAGACAATAAAGTAATTTTTGATACTGTGGTCAACTAAGGATTTTCTTTCCTTCTCAAATATTTAATTTAAGAATTGTCAATGAAATATATATAAGTTTTCATACACACAATCTCATACTTTTTCTTTAATTAATAATTAATGGAAAACAAAGAGAAATAATAATTTTATCTATCTATATCTATGTCTATATATAGTTTCATGTTAAACAAAGTCTATCCCCCCCCCAAAAAAAAAAAAAAAAAAAAACTCAATGTAAATAGGATAAGAACTATATATATGTAAATTAATAGTATTTTATAAAAAAATCCCTCTTTTTGTATATCTTTTGAATTTCTTAGAATAAGAATTAAATTAAATTTTTTTTTTGTAAATGTTGAGGGTAAAATTTATTAAATTTTTTTAGAATTCGAATTAAATTGGAAAATTTTGTAAACATTGAAAATTAAATTTGTTGACTTTTTTAGATTTAGAATCAAATTGATAGAATATGTACCCATTGAGTGCTAAATTTATTATTAGGCAAATAAAAAAGCCCACTTTAGACTTGGGGTGCGTTTGAAAAATTAAGTCCTAATTTTTACTACTAAATTTTATAAATGTTGAATTTATATTAGAAAATTGTTTGATAAATTATTAAATATAAATACTGAAAATAATTATGTTATCTGATAAAAGTAAATATTATTTTTTAAAATATTATTTATTTTCTATCCAAAAAAATTATTTATTTTTATTTTTAATCTTATTTATGTAATATTTTATATTATTTTAAATAATTTAAGATAAAAGATAAAATATAATTTTGGATAGTTTTTAAAATATAGTTTTGGGCAGTCGACAATGCTCTCAACAATCAAGAATATTGTATCTGTGCTTAGAGTTTTGTCTCTGACCTCTGTGGAAAGTCCCTACGAAGCAAACTTGATGCCAGTTGAGTCTTGCAGCTGAAGTGGTACTGAAGACACTTTAAAATCTTAGAAATTGATTTCTCCATCAGCAAGCACCAAAAAACCTAAATAAATAAAACCGTGTTGTCAGAGTTAAGGACACATGATTAAATGATCCTATAGTTTTTTATCAGACATTGTGGCAATACTAATCCGTTTGCAGATTAGGAATATACTGCTTTATTGATTTTATTATAAATTTCAATATTTTGCAAATGGGTTTAGTAGTGGTACAAAGTAACATCGACCTCGAGACTAGCATCTCCAGTCTTGGCGTTGGAAGAAGTGGCCCGAAATAGTGCAAACCCTGTGGCCATCCTAAACGCACCTGTCCCTCCCACTATTGCCATTTCACGAATTACGCCAGGGCCAGGAACAGAATCTGTGAGGGGATATCGTGAGAACAAGCTAAAGGAGCTCCCCTTGAACTTGCCAATGGTAAACGCAAAATCAGCGTAAAAAACCGCAGTGAACTTGGTAGGGTCTCGACTTAATGCTAGGTACAGCCCTTGGGCATTTCCAACCATCTTGGATGTTCGTTCAGGCTCTAGAGTGAGGGGATCATCCATTGAGTACAAGCTTCCGTATGGGGATGGGGAAAAGAAATCTTGGGTGATGTTGGCCTGTGCTATCAGGAATGTAGTAGGATTTTTACCGCTGGGAATTTCGTGGTAGAAGAAGCGAAGTCGGGTCATCTTTTCCACCCGAGGACCTGCCTTGATAGTTTTGGAGTAGTATTGGCCATAGACCGGTGCTACGGCGAGGCAAAATATCATTGCACATGCAAATATCATCTGTTTTTCCATTTTTCTTCCAAATGTTTACCTCAATAATATTTGGTTTTGACACTTGAAAGTAAAGGAAAAACAATTGGTTTTGTGCTTCTTGCTTCACACAGATGGGGTTTAAATAGAATTTGTCTTGGATTTTAACATTGCTTTTCTTTTTAATAAAATAGTTGTGTGAAAGCTTGAAATTCATGTGTCTGATTTTATTTTTGAAATCATATGGATGAAATTGTAGAGAAGAGTGTAATTGTGATTGAAGGATTGGAGTTTTATTTAATGAGACTACTTACAAGTTGAAAGCTTTGAATATTGAGAATTAACCCAACACGAGGTTATTATTCAAATCTAGAGTCTCAAGACATTGGAGAACTTTGGCTTAGCTCCAATAATAAAAAATTCCTCAATTATATATATGGATAAAATATTACTTTTAAAAAATCAAATTAAAGCCAAAATCAACACATTATTAAAATCAAATTGAAGTCAAAGGACAACACATTATTAAAATCAAACTAAAGTCAAGGTGTGTGGCAACGATAAGCAACATCCTGATAGCTTCAAGTTTTGCCACTAGTGGAAAAGTCTCATCAAAATCTATTCTTCTACTTGAGTGTATCGCTCTGCATCTAAACTTGCTTTGTTTCTTGTACTATTCTCATCCTTACTTTTTCTTTCAGTGATTTGGGTGTAATTTTCTCTTATAATTTTATGTGTCTAAAATTACTAATCTTTTTTTTAAAGAAAAAAAATTCATTAATGAGAAAGTTACCATATTTAAAAATTCAACTCATGATAATTATTATTATTTTAGTACTGTTTGTATCAACTGAAACGCTCCGTTCTAATAATAAAGCAGTTTAATATTTTAGGTCCATATCAATTTTGGATGGTATCAGCCGCATCGGTGCATACCGGTTAATTTCACTTGTACGAGATGTACCATATTTGTTTTAATTATTTTTAATTGGGTATGCTATATCGTATTCATGCCATGTTTAGTTAAACTTTTATCATGTAACTCATGTTTATGTTTTTTTTTTTTTTTTGTAAATAAATAGTTTTTACACGTTAAAAAATAATTGTAAATCCGCTGCGAAAGCAGGGGTTTATTCTAGTAATAGATGAAAGTTCACGTTATTGAGCCAAATTATGCTTTCCTTCTCTGTGAGATCATTCACTCGAATTTTAATTTTTTTTTATCAGTTTCCCAAATTTCCTATTTATTTCCTCTTGATTTTCACTGTGGATAAAAGATTATTATTATTATTATTTAACATTAATCTCATTATAGGTTCTTATAATATCTATCAATTCTTTTTGATACAATACCTAAAACTACCCATAGTCCTTCCCAGCCCTTAAATAGGAGGATAATGTGCTTCAACGCACTCAAACTCACGCCCTCCTGTACTGGCAATAATGCCGATGTCAATCAAGTTAAGACTTAATCGGATTATAAAGATTATTTTTAACTTACTATAAAAAAAGTTAATAACTTAACATAAATAATTTTTGAAGTTAAGTTTTTATAATTATAGCTACAAACTATTTGCACCATAAACCCTAATTTACTGTGGTAGATGTTAGTTATGCAAATACAATTTTATTTTATTTTTTTGCACAATATCGTTGGGTATGATATTATTTGAGAGAATAGAGCGAGACGCAAGCACTAGTGATAGCTGTTCGATGATTCCTGCTAAAAGAGAGAATGTAGTGGAGAGGGGTTGAAGAGTAGGAGCGTACTTTATTTGGCGTAGCTGAAGGCAGAATCGCTGCCATTGCCATTTCGACTCCTTTTCTTCTGAATCTTGAGAATCCATTTGGAGTCTAGGGTCTCATCCAAGCATGCTAATTTTGATAAAACAATTATAATACTGAGCTGAGGGACTCATAAGAATGTTAAATACAGAAGAAGAAATTGTAGGAGCTTTTGGTGCGGTGCCGCAAAGCTGGGACGATTGATAGCGGGAGGTGGAGCAGGGCAGTAGTGAGGATGATGAGGTGGCGGATTGATGGTAGCCGATTGGGTCAGGAGCAACTGTGGCGCAGCAAAGCAGGGCTGGGTAGCATGTTCGGCCTGACGCGGGGATAAAGAAGAAGAAAGGAGAAAAGAGGGTACGGTGTCAAAGGAGGCCAGTTCACCCATTATAGAGTTGAAAACCAAACAGTTAAAGAGATTCAAGATGAATACTTAGGCTTAGTTTAGTAATACTTCTCAAAAGTGTTTTTTTTTTGGGGAGAAAAGCTAAAATTTTCAACTTCTCAAAAAAGTGCTTTTAGGTCAATTTTTGGCTTGGGAGAAACACTTTTTATCTCTAAAGGTAACTTGTTTAAGAATGCTTTTATCTTAAAAGTACTTTTTATCCCAAGAGTACTTTTTAGAAGCAGTACTAAACACACTCTTAGTGTTTTAAAGAAAGGTATTTTCAATTGCTCTAGAAGAGTTATCGAGATGTGAGAAATTATCTTCTAACCATTTCATTTCTATTTGGTTACCACTAAATTTGTCTGGCACCTTACCCAATAGTTGGTGACAAATTGGTCTTCAATCCCCGACATGCACTACTCTCATACCTATCAATTGATAGATTGGCTTGTAATACCACATCCTCGAGTGTAATCGTACACTCATTGCATGGAAGATGGAATGTATGAGTTTTGAGTTTTCATCTCTCTAGCAAAGCATTAATAAGTGTGGGCTCCAATTTAGTCCCGCCGAGCATGCGGGACACCTAAAACAATCCCACCTCTTTGATGTATTGTTCAAAAATACGTGGTGCTCTCGCACTTAAATTGTGTATATATGTTTCAATAATTTGATATTCGTCCTGATTATATAAACATAAAAAATTAATAATATAATAATATTAACAACTTAAAAATGATATTAATTAAAATAAAAAATATAATAATATTTTCTTATCATTTGTAGTTGGACGTTGGATATGTATTTGTGATCCAAACGAATTAGACGCGTTGACATTTTTAAAGTTGGTAACATTTATCAAATTAAATAAGATTAATTAATTTAGACAATTAAATAAACTATTTTTAATATTATTAAATTAAAATTTTATTTAACATGAAAATATCGTTAAACCTATTAAAATAAACAAATTAAAAAAATAAATTATCTTATTTACTTGAAATCTTTGAGTCGATGAAAATTGAATAAAATCAAGAAATTGAATGAAAAAAAAATGATAAGTGAAGAGAAAAAGAATTTGAGAGAAAATTGAGAGGTTAGAATAGAAATTTAAGAGAAAAAGAGTTGAGATAAAAGATAAATAATGAAATAAATGATAAGTTGAGAGATTTATATATGGGAAAATTTTGAGAGCCGTTGGGGGCCATTTTACCCTAAAATATCCCTTTTTAACGTTATTTACGGAAATAGGCTGACTTTTTAATTATTTACCAGAAAGGGACGAATTCCCCGAAACGCGTCCACATCAGCGCGATGTCATGTGCTGTGTCAGCAAAATGCGTCCCTAAGGGAGCGTTTTTGCCACATCAAAACAAATCGCCCCCTCGAGAATGCGTTTTAGCTAGTGTTTTTTTCCAAAAAAAACTCTATTTTCGAATTAAATTTTCAAAAAAGGTTATTTTTTATATATTATAAAAATAGACCAATTTTTTAAAAAATTTACGAGAATAACCCTTTATAAAGGCTCAAAGTGGCAACACCATTTTTTTTAAAGTATCACCAATTAATGTGAAAATAAAACTTACAAAGCAAATCTTTATATAGACTCAAAGTCTCATTTCCCTTGTTTTCTTAAGCAATGTGGGATATGAGATATGCGTATATATAGACTCATGAATAGGTTTGTAGCTTGTTCCTAAACAATGTGAGATTCCTTCATTTTTTTTTTGTTCCCAAAGTCTCATTTTTGTTGTAATTTTAAAAAATTGATATATCTTTTTAAATATTTATTTATTTTTAAAATTTTACTATACTCATTAATTTTTTTAATTCTAATTTTAATTTAATTTTTGTCACCTAATGAATGCCGATAAATTTATTTCAGATATATTTTGACTAGATAGATAATCTATTTAAACATAGCATATAATTATGTTAAATAAGTTTTTTTATAGAAATATATAATATACATAAAATATAATAATTATTTTTCATATTTTATATCTAGATTAAATTACATTAGTAGTCATTTAATTATATTTTTTAGCTATCGAATTATAAAAACTTACAAAATGATCACTCAACTATTAGTAATTTTTTAAATATTTATTTTTTAATATTTTACCATACTCATTTTATATTTTATAATTTTTTTACTTATAGAGTTTAAAAGTTTTATTTATAATGTAGTAAATGTTAACTTTTTGTAAAAAAATTTAAACTCTAAGTAAAAAAAATATAAAATATAGTGTAGCCTTTAATCTCATGTTGTTAGTTAAAAGAGGAAGGAATCCCACATTGTTTAGGAACAAGCTGCAAAACTGTTCATGAGTTTATATATATGCATATCTCATATCCCACACTGCTTAAGAAAATAAGGGAAATGAGACTTTGGGTCTATATAAAGATTTGTTTTGTAAGTTTTATTTCCATATTAATTAGTGATACCTTAAAAAAAATTGGTGTTGCCTCTTTGAGCCTTTATAAAGGTTTATTCTCATAAATTTTTAAAAAATTTGGTCTATTTTTATAATATTTAAAAAATAACCTTTTTTGAAAATTTAATTCGAGAATAGGGTTTTTTATTTTAGAAAAAAACACGAGCTAAAATGCATCCACGAGGGCGCAATTTGTGTTGATATGGCAAAAACGCTCCCCCAGGGACGCGTTTTGCTAACACGGCACCTGACATCGTGCTGACGTGGACGCGTTTTTCGGGGAATTCGGCCATTTCCGATAAATAAGTAAAAAGTCGATCCATTTCCGTAAATAACTTTTAAAAAATGGATTTTAGGGTAAAATGGCCGCAGTTGGGTGTATTTAATTCTTTTTTCAATTTTTAGTCGTTGGTTCAACGGTTAAAAAATCAATGGTCCATATTTTAAAAACGTATTTTCCTACATGGCAGCCACACCCCACAAAAAATTCTTGTTTCCCTATTTTTCAAAACTAACGAACTATTTTCCTAATTATATTTTAAAAATGGCATATTCTTGATAAGTGCTAAAAGTAACATGTTTGAATCTCGTTCTTAATGTGTTTCTGGATAATTATTTGATGTAAATTGTGAATTGTATGCTTCTAATTTTTATACTTAGGATAGCATTTGAGAGCAAAAGAAGCAAGTTACAGGAGCCACACAGGCTTAACCATTCCACACGGCCTGAACACACGGTCGTATGAGCCACATGGGCTGCTACACGGCCATGTGGCAAGCCGTGTCGATTTTATGAATTGCACTTCGAACATTAGAAAGATGCAATTTTTAGGTTTTTCAGGTATTTTAAGACATATATATGACAAAAATAAGAATATAGGAGTGAGCCACTATAGAATTCTCAAAAAAACAACTCAAAAAACACCATTGAAGATTCCCTTTTGATTTCTTTGGAGATTATTATAAGTTTTTTCTTTCTTGCAGTTATACTGCTTCTTGAATGTTTTTATTTGTTAGCATGAACTAATTTTCTAAATATCTAGGGAAATAAATCATATGATGGATTCTATCATTTGATTTTTATTTTACGCAATAAAGACTTAGATATTGTTCTCAATTATGTGTGCTTAATTTTTGGTTTAATATTTCTAGACATTGATTCATATTTGATCTGCTTAAATTAGAGGAGTAGACCCTGTTTAAGAGTATATATAGCGTAACTGAGTGGAGTTGCATGCAATCATAGAAATAGGACGACATAAATTTACCAGATTAGAGTCAAATCTAATAGGGGAATCCATAGATCGAGTTAATGCGATAATAGGAGTTTTAATTAGAAAAAAAAATTAATTAATCAACCCAGAGTCAGTTGTTCTTATTCTTGAAGAGAAATATTAGCATAATTTAGGGATTTTTACGAATCAAGATATTAAGTGAAGAAATTGTATAATTTAGATTGATAATGACAGATGAAATCTAGGTGAATTTTTTCTTGCGTATTGTTTCGCTTCTTGGTTATTATTTGATTATTTTCCTTAATTGTTCTTTGTTGTGTTTGTTAGTTAATTAATTTAGATCATTTTAGTTTTTACTCAATCACTCGATTTATTCGGTTAAATAATAGAAATACAGTAATAATTAGTATTTTTAGTATCTGTAGGAACGATATTTTTACTAACCATAGCTATACTATTAATTGATATATACACTTATCTTAATTAAATTTTTTTTTTTGAAGATCAACTGGACTTTATAAATGCAAAAATCAAAATACAAAAAGGTTTTAAACCGATTAGGCCCTAAGTCCAAAAGAAATAGATCACTACACCTAAATCAATCCTAGCCCAAAATCGAACTTAACCCATAAAAAATTAAAATTCAAAAATAAGATAAAAATAAAAGCCACCGTCCAATTGATCGATTAGCAACAGTTTCGAAAGCAATATTTTCTTTACTGCTATAGAGATTTCACCCAGATTTTCCATAACAAGATAAATAGTTTGGGCTGTTTGGTAATGTTTTTGAAAAGTGCTGTGGAAAAGTGTACTTTTGAAAAGTTTGCTTTAAAATTTGAGTGTTTAGTATTGCTGTCAAAAAGTACTTTTGAGAAATAAAATGTCTATTTTAGACATGTTATTATCAAGTAACAAATATACATTTAAATAAAATTTAAATTAGTTAATATTATTATATTTTAGTAAGAATATAAAAAATTTACTATAACTTGTTAATATTTTAATATATGAAATATAAATTTTAAATATTTTTAAGTAATAAATATTAAATACTTATAAAATTTAATTAGAATATATAAACTACATTTTAAATATTTAAATATAACCATTAAATATTTGTAATTAACATTTAAAAAAAATATTTTTTATTTTTAATTAATGATTTTAACACATTTGTAATTAAGCACCACGAAAAAAAAAAAGAGAAAGTACTATGTTATTAGAGGGGTGAAAAAGTAATATTGTAATACCCCTAACCCTTATCCGTCGCCGGGAACGGGTTACAAGGTATTACCAGACTTAACTACCAATTTGGGGCATAAAAATTGAAACTGTCCATCAGCATCATATTGACTAAATCGACTATAACTCGAGTTACAAAACTCGAAATTTAGATCATAACATCTTTACTTCATTTCATATAAACTCTATACATAAATCATACTTATAAATATACCAAAACCAAATCAAACGAAATCATCAAGCCAAAATATAAATTCCAAGAATAACGAGATGGACAAGCCATTTTCGCATGCTTATACAAATATATACAACTTCAAAACTAGCAATATCAAAACTAGTCTATACATGCCACATAACCAAATCTCCAAGCATTTATTTACCGAAGCGAAAATTGGATAGTGTGATGAGATCTCCTTCGACTTCCAACCCAAGCAATTCTTTGAAACTCTATAAACATAGGAAAATTACACAAAGTAAGCTTTGGAAGCTTAGTAAGCCATAAGCGAATAATTCACCATAGAAACATATATAATTTAATTTAAAAAGGCCAAATTTGGTTAATCACATACACATGTACAATCACTTTTCTCATATAATCCATGTTCCTCGTTAAGTAACTTCACTTGCTCATAATTCATATCATCATTCGTAAACTTTCACCTTTTATAGCCTTAAGGCCAAACACTCATACATTCAATAATAGATTTCACATCGATCTATAAATCGCTTTCCCATCTCAAAACAAATACATATACATTTGTTCACGTATATACATATTAACTACCTAATTTTCTTTCTCACCTTTCAATCCATATAATTCACATATAAATACATATGATATAAAAATTTTCATTTCAACATCTAAAACTTACTTATTAGATCAAATACACATGGTTCATTATACCATCATTTATGGCCCAATATACTAGTTTAATCCATTATCATATATATGATCGAACATCCAAAGTTAATTAAACTATCACATGTACTCATATATTTGAATTTAATATAATATCACATATAACCACTTATACACAAATTCAATTCATCATCACATATGCACATACCTTTGTGGCCGAACCTATAAGGTTAATTAAATCAACTTACTTGATGATAACAGATTTGTAATTGCAATTACATATATCATGCTACCATTCAACAACTATCTAGATCAATAGGTCTCAAAAATCAACTACCAACATACCATTCATTCATTCAATCAAACTCATAGATTAATAATCACCTCTCGATACTTTAATTTCGTATACAAGAACAATTTAACTCATTAATATTTAAATTACACAATTATCATACATCCCTTACCTATCTATCAGTTTTCGGATAGCTCCATTCATTGGATTATATCTCCGTAAAATCCGTAAATCTGCACACACAGTGTAATTGATGTAACGTATCGCACACTTAGTGCCATTACTATTCTCACTTCTAGTAACGTATCGCTCACATAGAGCCGTTACTTAATGCTTATCGTAACGTATCGCTCACACAGAGCCGTTACTTCACATTTATCGTAACGTATCGCTCATACAGAGCCGTTACTTAACTCTTATCGTAACGTATCGCTCACACAGAGCCGTTACTTAATGCTTATCGTAACGTATCGCTCACACAGAGTCGTTACTTAATGCTTATCGTAACATATCGCTCACACAGAGCCGTTACTTAATTTTACACATATGGTACTCATTGAACCGTATTACTCAATGTATGCTTCTCTTAACTTGTTATTCCCTCAATATGCATAATATATATAATTCACATTCACTTTACACACAAGAATGTACACTTATATATGTATATATCAAAGTGTTCAATATCCAAGTACTATATTGCATTCGGCCTATACCACATCAAACCATCATCAACTCCGTTTATATGCCTAAATCTCATTATAATATCATCATTAAAATTTCCTATTTCATGCTTCTAATTACAACAACCAAGTACCATCACCTTCGACCATTTCATATCAATTTCAAATATATATATGTATATGTATATGTATATGTATATTCGGCAATGCCTTGGAATAACCATCAACATTCAATTTAAACTTGTCGCAACCATTTTTTTGACAAAACGGATGTCGACCTTGGGTTTTGAAACGGATAAAACGGGAGTCGCCACCGATCTTTTATTAGGTGTGATCGGACCACCTTTGTTTTAATAAAACATTTTGGTTTACTAAAACGATACTTTTGGTCTACGAATGTTCGAGAAAAATAGGTTCGGGAGTCGGTTACGTGCGAGGAAGGATTAGCACCCTCGCAACGCCCAAAATCGGTACCAAATTGATTGATCAATGTCCTAATGTCGAAAAGTTAAAAATATTTAAGAAAAAAAAGAATTAAAAGAATGGATTAATTAAATCGGGATTGAATCTTAAGATAACCTCGTTTCGAAGGAATAAAAGTATCATACCCAACACGTTAGGATATAACACCCTTATATTTCGATATCAAAATCATCTTCAAAAAAAAAATTATTTGAATATTTAGTCGAACGAAAAGATCGACACCCAACACGTTAGGGTGTAATTTTTCGGCCTTCTAAATGCACAAATATTACCTCTTTTGTATAAAATAAAAAAGAGTCGGATTGTGATTTAAAACCTTTGATCCACATGGAATGGCGAAGACGAGAAATTTACAACATATGATGATAAAAGAAGTAATTAATAAAAACAAGAAGAGATAATATAAAAATAGTAACAATAAATTAAAAAAAAATGTTAGTAGCTATAGAGAAAATATTAAGTATAAAAGCAGTAGTAATAATAATAATAATAATAGTAACATGATAATAATAATAATAACGACGATATTAAATATGTACAAGATAATAATATAAAATATAATAATAATAGTAGAATAATAGTAATAATAATATGATGTATATACAATATAACAATATAATAATACTTAATAATGGTAGACACAATAATAATAGTAACGATAATAATGCAAAATATATACAAGATAATAATATAGTAATAACCATAGTAAAAATACTAATATAATAACATAGTAATGATAATAATAATAATAGTAAAATATATACAATATACTAACATAATAATAATAACAGTACAACCATAGTAATAATAAATACAATAATAATAAATAAATAATAATAATAATAGTAGTAAGTATATACAAGCAATAGTACAATAATAGCAATATAGAAAGAATGATACCATAATAGTATAATAATAAAATAATAGTATGGTAATAATAATAACAATAAGATTAAATAATAATAAATTAATAATAATAATGATAATAATAGTAAATAGTATAGTAATAATAAAATAATAATAATAACACAAAATATGCGCGACATGAAAATGATAATACTAAAATAATAATAGTAGTACGAAGTATATACAATATAATAATATAAATATAATAGTAATAATAATAATAATAAGGAAATTAGTTAAATTAATAATGAAATAATGGAAATAACAAAAGAAGGATAAATTGAATTAAAAAAAAATATTAATGAACTTGAAATAAAAAGAAAAGGCAAAGACCAATTTAAAATACACACAAATGATCAAAGACTGAAACAGAGAATATTTCCAAAGCCCAAAACGTAATGTACAAGTAGGACTAAATTGAAAAGGGATACAAAATTTAGGGCAAAAATGAAAGAAATAGTATAGGATTAAAATAACGGTGGCGCAAATAGGAGGGACTAGCCGCATAAATTGCCCATTTAAGGTGGAAAGGCACCCATTCAACTTTCCAACCGTGAATGTGAATGTCTCCTTTGGCCTTTTTTTTTTTTTACCCCACTTTAAAGATTAATAAATCTTTTATTATACTTATTATTATTTTTTTTTGTTTACAAGTTCTTTTATATTTTTTTAGCAAAAACAGAACCAGCCCAACTTTTCCCCTTTTTTTTACAGACTCACCTTCTTCAAAAATGAAAACTTCAACCCTTTCTCCTCCCTCTCCTCTTTTCCCTCTCTCCGGTGAGCGAGATCCCAGACCGATTATCGCGTCACTATTATTCGATGGCCGTCGGCGCGGGGAGAGAGGGCTTTAAACTCGTTCGAGGCTGGGCCTTTGAACCACCATGGATCGTTAAGGCCGGAGGCTCTCGGCCTCCCTCTCCGATCCCGACCCCGACGACGGTGTGGGTCTCTTTTCAGGTGAGATCCTTCCTTTTCTTCTTTTTATTTTGTTTTTTTTTTTTATTTAGGCTTGAAACAGTAAAAAACGGAAATGAAAATAAATAAAATATAAGATGATCAAAAAAATGGAGACCTTGTTATTCTCTTTCGTTCCTTCGGTGATTCGATCCGTTTTTTTTTTGTATGCTTGTTGATTCAAAAAAAAATCAGAGCTGGCCCTTTCTCTACACATACTTTTGAAGCGGCTTTATAGCCGAAATAAAGCAAAAATATTTTCTTTCTTGTGCTCTTGTTTGTTTCAATTTTTATTGCGAGGCATTGGTGGAGTTGTTGATGGTGGTGAAAGCAGGAGAGGTGGGAGCGACTAGTGGAGTAGGTGGCCAGCAATGGGGTCACCCGTGGTGCGCACATAGGGAAGGGGTAGTGGCAGAAACGGCGCAAGAGGGGAGAGGGGACTCTAGGGTTTCTGTTTGGCCAAATCTGTTGGGCCATCTGGGCGTTGGGCTTTAGTTTGGTTTTGGGCCCTGGGTTAATGAACCCGGGCCAAAATTGGTGATTACAGCTGCCCCTCTTTGCTCACTGTCGTGAAACGATGGTGGAGCAAAGACAATAGAAGAACCAATTTTGCCCGGTCTTGGCCAAACCTTAGCTCGTTGGTCCTCGTCTTCTCCAAACAGCTTCAAACTCCACTGTAACTCGTTGCTTTGATCCGCTTTACCGTCTTGTTATATCTTCAGGGAGATAACATTTCCCACTCCATTGGTTCTTCAAAGGCACAGTAATTAGTGCCTTGATCGAAGCCGATGTGATTTCAGGGCTTTGATCTTCCCCATCGGGATTTCGAAGAAATGAATCTGAATTTTTCAAACTGTTTCCTTACTATCTTCGGGGAGACCTCGATCTTCATTCTACTCCACTGCTACTTCCGAAAGGTATGGTCTTGTAGCTTCATTTTATTCTTGCTTTATCTTCTTTGTCCACTGGAACTTCTTTGTCGAATTTGCTCAAAGCGACTTCAGTCTTCCTTCTGTAAGTATCTCCGCGTGTGCCCCGGGGCTCGACTACATTCACAGAGTGTTTTTTTTTTTTTTTGGGAACAGTAATTAAGATACGAAAATTTAAATACCTTGGCGTGTGACGAGGCTCAACATACCTCTCGCATGGTGACTTGATTTAACGGAAATTTAAAGACAGAATTTTAAAGACAGAAATTAAATACCACGACGTGTCCCGAGGCCCAACTCACTTCAAGTATTATGAGTTGATTTTGAACAGAAATTTAAAGACAGAAATTAAATACCTCGACGTGTCCCGAGGCCCAACTCACTTCAACTATTATGAGTTGATTTTGAACAGAAATTTAAAGACAGAAATTTAAAGACAGAAATTAAATACCTCGACGTGTCCCGAGGCCCAACTCACTTCAACTATTATGAGTTGATTTTGAACAGAAATTTAAAGACGGAAATTTAAAGACAGAAATTTAAAGACAGAAATTAAATACCTCGACGTGTCCCGAGGCCCAACTCACTTCAACTATTATGAGTTGATTTTGAACAGAAATTTAAAGACAGAAATTTAAAGACAGAAATTAAATACCTCGACGTGTCCCGAGGCCCAACTCACTTCAACTATTATGAGTTGATTTTGAACAGAAATTTAAAGACGGAAATTTAAAGACAGAAATTTAAAGACAGAAATTAAATACCTCGACGTGTCCCGAGGCCCAACTCACTTCAACTATTATGAGTTGATTTTGAACAGAAATTTAAAGACAGAAATTTAAAGACAGAAATTAAATACCTCGACGTGTCCCGAGGCCCAACTCACTTCAACTATTATGAGTTGATTTTGAACAGAAATTTAAAGACAGAAATTTAAAAACGAGAAATTTAAAAAGAGAAATTAAATACCTCAACGTGTCCCGAGGCCCAACTCACTTCAACTATTATGAGTTGATTTTGAGCAGAAATTTAAAGACGTAAATTTAAAGATGAGAAATTAAATACCTCGGCGTGTCCGAGGCCCAACTCACTTCAACTATTATGAGTTGATTTTGAACAGAAATTTAAAGACAGAAATTAAATACCTCGACGTGTCCCGAGGCCCAACTCACTTCAACTATTATGAATTGATTTTTCTTGAAAACGTGTCATCTGGTGGAACTCAGATGTCTTTTCCTTCTCGGTCTGGTACAACTGTCATCAGAATTTCTTGCTTCATTGGTGGACCTGTATGTGTCATGCTATCATGATATGCGTGTGTTTGTCTTAAATGTTTTTATGCCTACATGATTATGCCATGCGCCTTGGGAATGTTTGTCGTGTGTCTCTTCTTGTTATGCCTCTCATGATGACCTGTTTTCATCACTTCGACTCTTGACTTTCATTTCATGTTTCGTGCCTGCCCTCGAGTTTTATGAGTGATCTGTATTTCACGTACGTCATCCTTTTGCCCCTGTAACTTCAATGCTCGTCTTGTTGTGATCTGAGGGTATAGGATTTTAATACCTTCCACTTATCCTACTGCAATTCTTAGAACATAGGACTTGTCTCCTATTCAGCCCACTCTCTTGTTATTCAAAGGTACAGGATCTGCATCCGTTTCCTTCTAGCGATCACTCTTTAGGTGACCCAACCAGATGTGCGTGCGTGATTCTCGTGCGAATGCAGAATGTCATTCACTTTCGAGAATGGTTCTAGTTTTACACTTGGGTTAACAACGCCCATCTTCCGTTAGGATTGCGTTACTGAAGCGATACCTTGTCATTTTGTTCAATCACCTTAATTTACACCCTAAAATTTCCAACCCTTAAGCTCAGTGTATTTTAAGCAATAATCCTATTTCAGACTCCTGTATTATTTAGAGGTTTCCAGAGTGATATGCGAAACCCTTTTCATGAAAGTATTATTAGTCCAATAATCGTTATTTCAATGCAAAAATGCTCAAAAGGGACATAATGACGGATGAAATGGAAATTTATTGATTGCATAGCTTGAAACAAACAAGTTAATCAAAGCTAGCGAATGCAATGAAGAAGTGGTTCATTTAAAGTGAATTTTGAAAAGACAGGATAGCAGACTCAAAAATGGGTGACATGGAAACTAGGTGCCCGTGATATCTGCATGACTGAGCTTCTCTGTTCAAACTTCTTAAAGACCTTTCTAAACTTAATATGTGTTCAGGGGATCCGGAGTACTTTGTCGATGCCCCAAGGCACAACATTCTTCCTCTTTGTTACTTCGAGCGTAGCAAGACTACTGCATGCCCCATTTTTATCAAAATTTGAGCCGCCCTTTTTGGGGTTTTCAACTCAAACCCACCTTTGGTCTCAAAGTGCCTTTGCGGGTTTTCACTTTGGCCTCTTCTTTTCCCTTTTTTTTGGTTCTTTTTCTTTTTCTTTCTTTCTTTCTTTCTTTTTTTTTTTTTTTGAATTCACCCAGTTATACTGAGTCCTTGTCACCTACCTCGCAGACAATATCTTTGTTTCCCTAGAACAGACATTCTTTGCTACCTAAAGTCTTTCCTGGCTTGGCATCTTCTTTCTTCTGAAGTTCTTGTTGCATGGGGAGGATCTTCTTCAAAACCCTGTCATGAAGTTTTCTAAGGCGATCTTTTTTGTTAAAAACTCACTTCATCTGATCGTGACGGACATCTCTCGACATCTTCTCTACACATTCACTTGATCATATTGGGGTCCGTTTCGCCTCACCCAATTTGGGCTTGGCCCGCCCCCCAAAATGCGTTGCCCATCGAGAGGTCCTGAAAAAGGGTGCGTAACTTCTATATGCCAACATTTTAGGTTATCTTCCTGACAATCTTCGTTTTGTTGCCCTTTTTTTTTTTTTTTTTTTTTTTTTGAGTATACCATCAGCATGTGGTCTTCAAATATAGGTTTCTTCTGCGACTTTCATGTAGTCTCGGTGCGTCTTAACGTGATCACACAAAAATATCTTTGAACTCTTAAGGATAATTCGATGATTCCTTGCCCTGTTCCTTCGGGAAGCTAAGCTTCTATCTTCATCTCCCTTGTAGTGTTTGCTAGCATTTCGTAAGTTGGGATCTACCATTCTTGACAACTTAGGAAACAAGTTGCGACCTCTGTCATCTTTCAAGTTCTTAGATCCTCTAGACACATATTTCTCTAAAAGGGAGTCAGTAACAGTGTCGCTCATGTCATTGATATCTGGGGACCCATTGTGGGCTTGGAGGTAGAAAATTAAAAGCATGACATGAATGAAACGATGCAGAGTTTGAAAAGGAGTGAAAAAAAAAGCACTTTTATTGAAATAACAATTCTGGAAACAAGCCTATTTCACGAAAGAACTCTTGTTGCCTCTAGGCTTGAAGTAACAAGCGTTTTTCACATATCACTCTAGATTAGCTAAAATACATAGATCCTACACACCCCATCGTTCAAAACAAACTCGAGAGGATAAGGGTGTATCGGTGAAACCTCATTAATTGCATCATCCTTCCAGTCACATCTTTGCATTTGCGTTTCCTCCAAGCATGGTTTGGAAGCGGATTTCGATCCACGAGATCGATCCCGTCAAATCGCGAGAATGCCCGCATCAATAAGGCTTTGAACCTTCCTTTTAAAGGCTAGACAATTGTCCGTGGAATGCCCCTGGTTTCCAGCATGGTACATGCAACTAGCATTAGGATCGTACCATTTAGGGTATGGAGGTTTCAATGGTGCTATGTAATGCGGTGCTATTAATTGTTTCTCCAATAATTTTGGGCATAATTCTCCGTATGTCATGGGAATAGGGGCAAACTGAGGTTTTTCGGGGTTAGGTTTCGTCAGCCTTGGTTCATTTTTGGGTTGGCTTGGAGCGGTCATGGTATTTGGTGAGAATATGGTGAATGGTCTTTGGACATCGGTGGCGTAGACGGGATAAGGAGGAGGAGGTTGATAGTAGAGGTTTTGGGGAGGAAAATAGACGTTTGGAGGTGGGCGGAATTGAGGTTGTGGTTGGATTGGGTACGGATTAGAGGCGTAGTGGTTCTCAGTCCCCACCATATGGGTTTCAGGCTCTTTCTTCTTTACAAGTGCTGACCTCTTCTCGGACCCTTCCATTTTTCCGCTCTTGATGCCGTTTTCAATGAGTTCCCCGGATATCACGACATCTGCGAAGTCCTTTGTAGCATTTCCCACTAATTTGTCATAAAATGGTGCCTTCAAAGTGTTAATAAAAAGGACCGTTATCTCATTTTTGGTCAATGGGGTTCTATTTGAAGCAGAGGCGTCTCTCCACCTTTGAGCATATTGCCTGAAGGTCTCTGTTGGCTTCTTTTCCAACATTTGTAGCGTCAGCCGATCAGGAGCCACATCAGAAACATGTTTATATTGCTCACAGAATGCATTTGCTAAGTCTTTCCATGACCGGATCCTTTCCGTGCTAAGTTGATCATACCATCGGAGGGCTGATCCGATCAAGCTATCCTGGAAACAGTGTATTAGCAGCTTGTCCTCGTTCAAGTGTCCGGCCATCTTTCGGCAGAACATAATAAGATGGGCCTTCGGACATCTCGTTCCCTCATACTTTTCGAAATCTGGTGCCTTAAACTTCGGAGGCAGGACCAGATCGGGCACCAAACTAAGGTCTTTGGCATTTAGTGCAGAGAAGACTCCAGTACCTTCCACCGCCTTGAGTCTTTCCTCTAGATTCTTATATTTTTCTTCAGCATCATGGCCATCCCTCTTTAACCTAGCTATTTCCATCGGATCATCCAAATCTGGAACGATCGGATTGGTAGAATTATCCCCAGCATTTGATACGTATATACCTTGCCCCAGATGTATAGGTGGGATGGGTTGTTGTTCCGGGCCTACTGGGTTCCCTTGAGGATATCCTCTTTGCGTTGCATGGGCGTGGGGTGGTGTAAATCACGGGGATAGAGCGGATCTTGATTATCTCTCGAATGGGGCCCCGTAATGTCGGGACTTCATGCGGGTCCTTTTCCTTTGGTCATGGCGTCAACATCTCCAACATTCTATCCATTTGATCCTTATGTTCTCGTGATTCCTCGCGGGATCTCATCATCAGGTCCTTTGCTTCTTGCTGTGACTTGGTTAACTGTTCTTGTAACTCTTTCTGGGTTCTTTCCATCCTTTCGATCCTCTCACTGAGTTCGGTGTCCATAGCTCTAGTTCTTAAGCGTGTCCTATAGGGATGATGTGATTCCAGATTCGTAGTGCCGTAGCTGCGAATTATGTGATTTTAAGCTTAGCGAATAGTTAAGGTGATATGATGCAATGCAAATGAATGGTATGAATGCGAAAAGGTGTCAACTCCGATTCAATTCCTCATAGAAAACTTCCTTAGATAACAAAGCTCTTTACATAAAGCAGATTACAGGAGCAGCCTTGCTCTCCTATTGCAACTTTTCTGACCGTGTGTGCGCGGCCGCATTGTCCTCTACTTTATCAAGAAAGTCGTTTTCCATAGCAAACTTTCTATTTCGGCAACCGGTCAGAAATTGACACCTCTATGATATGTAAATCAAACAAAGAACGCAAGTTAGTACTACATAGTCAAACAAGCAAAATATCATTCAACGCTTATCCTGGTGATTGTTTCGGCACTATGCCTATGGTAGGCTCTAGGACTTCTATATGAGGTTCGGTTCTACAGGGGGTACCTGAACCAGCAGATTCCTCGATCCTCACCCATTATAGGCTCATACGGACCGAGTTCAGTTCAGGGGGATACATTTCCCTACGGCCATGCGGAGGTGAAAACCTCACGAAACACGTAGGTACGGATGTCTCCCGGAAGCAATCTACTAGCTCATGCGGAGGTGAAAACCTCACGAAAGCTTAGTTTCTTACTCCCACTTAAAGGTGTAACCGATGGTCATGCAATGCGATGCCAAAATATTTCACGGGACTCGACACTATGGCACAAACAAATGCATCAAAGAGAAACATGATTTTTCAAAGACAATTTTCCAAATTTTCCATCAAAAAGGACAAAAATCAATCAATTTTACGGCCTGACTCTCGAGGGTCCCCAGTGGAGTCGCCAAGCTGTCGCAACCATTTTTTTGACAAAACGGATGTCGACCTTGGGTTTTGAAAACGGATAAAACGGGAGTCGCCACCGATCTTTTATTAGGTGTGATCGGACCACCTTTGTTTTAATAAAACATTTTGGTTTACTAAAACGATACTTTTGGTCTACGAATGTTCGAGAAAAATAGGTTCGGGAGTCGGTTACGTGCGAGGAAGGATTAGCACCCTCGCAACGCCCAAAATCGGTACCAAATTGATTGATCAATGTCCTAATGTCGAAAAGTTGAAAATATTTAAGAAAAAAAGAATTAAAAGAATGGATTAATTAAATCGGGATTGAATCTTAAGATAACCTCGTTTCGAAGGAATAAAAGTATCATACCCAACACGTTAGGATATAACACCCTTATATTTCGATATCAAAATCATCTTCAAAAAAAAAAATTATTTGAATATTTAGTCGAACGAAAAGATCGACACCCAACACGTTAGGGTGTAATTTTTCGGCCTTCTAAATGCACAAATATTACCTCTTTTGTATAAAATAAAAAAGAGTCGGATTGTGATTTAAAACCTTTGATCCACATGGAATGGCGAAGACGAGAAATTTACAACATATGATGATAAAAGAAGTAATTAATAAAAACAAGAAGAGATAATATAAAAATAGTAACAATAAATTAAAAAAAAAATGTTAGTAGCTATAGAGAAAATATTAAGTATAAAAGCAGTAGTAATAATAATAATAATAGTAACATGATAATAATAATAATAACGACGATATTAAATATGTACAAGATAATAATATAAAATATAATAATAATAGTAGAATAATAGTAATAATAATATGATGTATATACAATATAACAATATAATAATACTTAATAATGGTAGACACAATAATAATAGTAACGATAATAATGCAAAATATATACAAGATAATAATATAGTAATAACCATAGTAAAAATACTAATATAATAACATAGTAATGATAATAATAATAATAGTAAAATATATACAATATACTAATAATAATAATAATAACAGATTACAACCATAGTAATAATAAATACAATAATAATAAATAAATAATAATAATAATAGTAGTAAGTATATACAAGCAATAGTACAATAATAGCAATATAGAAAGAATGATACCATAATAGTATAATAATAAAATAATAGTATGGTAATAATAATAACAATAAGATTAAATAATAATAAATTAATAATAATAATGATAATAATAGTAAATAGTATAGTAATAATAAAATAATAATAATAACACAAAATATGCGCGACATGAAAATGATAATACTAAAATAATAATAGTAGTACGAAGTATATACAATATAATAATATAAATATAATAGTAATAATAATAATAATAAGGAAATTAGTTAAATTAATAATGAAATAATGGAAATAACAAAAGAAGGATAAATTGAATTAAAAAAAAAAATATTAAATGAACTTGAAATAAAAAGAAAAGGCAAAGACCAATTTAAAATACACACAAATGATCAAAGACTAAAACAGAGAATATTTCCAAAGCCCAAAACGTAATGTACAAGTAGGACTAAATTGAAAAGGGATACAAAATTTAGGGCAAAAATGAAAGAAATAGTATAGGATTAAAATAACGGTGGCGCAAATAGGAGGGACTAGCCGCATAAATTGCCCATTTAAGGTGGAAAGGCACCCATTCAACTTTCCAACCGTGAATGTCTTTGGCCTCCTTTTTTTTTTTTTTTTTTTTTTTTTTTTACCCCACTTTAAAGATTAATAAATCTTTTATTATACTTATTATTATTTTTTTTTGTTTACAAGTTCTTTTATATTTTTTTAGCAAAAACAGAACCAGCCCAACTTTTCCCTTTTTTTTTTACAGACTCACCTTCTTCAAAAATGAAAACTTCAACCCTTTCTCCTCCCTCTCCTCTTTTCCCTCTCTCCGGTGAGCGAGATCCTGCACCGATTATCGCGTCACTATTATTCGATGGCCGTCGGCGCGCGGGAGAGAGGGCTTTAAACTCGTTCGAGGCTGGGCCTTTGAACCACCATGGATCGTTAAGGCCGGAGGCTCTCGGCCTCCCTCTCCGATCCCGACCCCGACGACGGTGTGGGTCTCTTTTCAGGTGAGATCCTTCCTTTTCTTCTTTTTATTTTGTTTTTTTTTTTATTTAGGCTTGAAACAGTAAAAAACGGAAATGAAAATAAATAAAATATAAGATGATCAAAAAAATGGAGACCTTGTTATTCTCTTTCGTTCCTTCGGTGATTCGATCCGTTTTTTTTTTGTATGCTTGTTGATTCAAAAAAAAATCAGAGCCGGCCCCTTCTCTACATACTTTTGAACGGCTTTATAGCCGAAATAAAGCAAAAATATTTTCTTTCTTGTGCTCTTTGTTTGTTTCAATTTTTATTGCAGGCATTGGTGGAGTTGTTGATGGTGGTGAAAGCAGAGGAGAGGTGGAGCAGCTAGTGGAGTAGGTGGCCAGCAATGGGGTCACCCGTGGTGCGCACATAGGGAAGGGGTAGTGGCAGAAACGGCGCAAGAGGGGAGAGGGGACTCTAGGGTTTCTGTTTGGCCAAATCTGTTGGGCCATCTGGGCGTTGGGCTTTAGTTTGGTTTTGGGCCCTGGGTTAATGAACCCGGGCCAAAATTGGTGATTACAAAACTTATAAGTAAGCATTACTTCAAATTAATTCCATTGTTTAAAACTTACTCAAGTAGTTCCTTGAACATATCAATTACCATCCTTCACATTCGGTAATAGCAAATATAATTATAAACATTTCAATTCAGCATGAATAATTTACATTTATTTAAAATTAAGAACAACCATTTACTTATAGACTTACCTCAAGCCATAGATGATTATTCCACGACCTTCTCTTTTTTTTCCCAATTTATAATCAATCTATTTGTTTCACGATCAAAGCATAATAATAAATCAATATATTAACTAACTCAAATATCAAATCAAGTTCAAGTTCAACTCAAACCGTCCTATCATTTACTTACAATTAGTAAAAACGTATTTATTCCTCACAAATGGTCAACACACACAACAATTATCCAATTCATTCCAATTTGGACAACATGAATACAGTAGGAATTTATATTAGTTCATGAAATTTAAAGTCCCAAAGATTTCATATTTGGATAGCATTAAGATACTCTTTAATAAACAACATTACTATACAAAAATATGGCAGTACAATTAAATACTTAATACCAATGCAGATAGCATTCAAATCCTGCATTACAGCAGCCCAATTAATCCACTAAAACTAACTTTAATAATAATTAACAGTTAACTTATTGATGCAGTACATATTAATTACTAATTACACTCTTCAATAGCTTAATCTGACATCAATTTAGACAGCATTAATTAACATAAATTAAACGTCCACAAACACTCCAAACAATATAAACATACAGCAATATAAACATACAGCAATTATCACCATATAACTAACTCATTAACTAACACTTAAGACATAAATTCTGTAGCATTAAATTGGTCTTTTATTACCTTCTCAGCTACATTAAAGGCAGTATCAAACACTCCTTTTCTCAAATTTCAGACATAACAAATACATCATTATTAGTCAGCCATTTACATATCATTCATTTTTTTAAACATCATGAGCATCAAGCTTCCATTCATGGCTTCTTACAAAAATCACAACCGAAACAAAAATTAAATCATGGGCTAATTAAAATGCAAATCAACTAACCCAAAAATGTAAGATTTATAAAAAAATTAATCTAATTACTTACCTAAATTTGAGCATGCAAAGCCGAATGATTGAGAGCTCAAGCTCTTCTCCCTTATTCTGTATTTCGATAATAACAAGAAAGAAATGAAGATGAACCTCCACTTTCTCTTTTCATGTTTTTATTAAAATATGAATTTCTTTCTTCTTTTTTTTTTTTTTTTGCATATATCTTATCATTATTAACATTTCAACACATAAAATAAATATAATAAGGCATTTTATAATCACTTGCCGTCCACTATCATTATAAGAGAGTTAATTGCAACATAAAACCCTCTTAAAATAAAGACACATTAATTTAACCCTTCAATGAAACCATTGGCTAATTCCACCACTCATGCAATTTAATCCTTTTTTCGAAATTAAGCATACAAACGAGTAAATAAATTCACGAAATTTTAGCACATACTCAATCATAAATATTTAACAAGAAAATAATATTAGATTTTTTTTTGACTCGGATTTGTGGCCCTGAAACTACCGTTCCGATTAGGGTCAAAATCGGGCTGTTACAAATATTTTTCATAACAAGACGAATATAGTTTCCAAAGCAATATTTTCCATAACAAGATAAATAGTTTAACAATGCTTTTGAAAAGTAATATTTATCTTGTCAAATTTGGAAGATTATGAATCTAGCTGGCCTTCTAACTAATTATAGCACTGGTTTTTTTATATTATATTCTCCATTAAAGTTGAAATTCAAGCTTTTTTCATTTAATTTTCTTTTTTTTTTCTAGACTTTATTAATTTTTAACCATTAATATTGTAACATCCTGAATTTTTGGGCTTATGCGTTTAATAGGTAGGATATATTTAATGTGTTAATTTAAGTGTTAGGGGTCCAAATTGGGCTCAGGCTTAGGTAGAGGCCTTGATTAAAATTTTCTGTTTGGGCATTATAGGGGTTTAAAAGGTAGTATCTACGTTTAAAATACCAAAGTGGGCTTGTGGCCTAATCTTAGGAGGTGACGCCACATAAGGGAGTAAGGGGCCCAAATTTAAGTTTCATGGAGCTCAATTCTTTTAATTTAAGTTAGCTAAATTTTGGGCATTAGGATTAGGTGGAGTGGATGGCAACAAGGCTAAAATTTAGGGGTTTTAATGTTTAAAATATGTGGATAATAAGCAGATAAAGGCTATTATTTAGGAATTTATTTTATAAGGATAATAAGCAGATAAAGGCTAAAATTTAGGGATTTTAATGTTTAAAATATGTGGATAATATGCTGATAAAGGAGGGAGGAGTTAGAGATAATTAAGTCTCTTTTAGATGAGCTAGTAGATTAAGATAAAGGAGAAAAGATAGGATTTATCTGCAAGGTTAGGTAAGTGCCGAAATTTCTATAAATAGGGGGGATATCTCTTCAATTTCGATATTTGGGGTTTTCTCTCATTCTTTTCTCTTCTTCTCTGAGTAAAAGCTGAAAACTCCTAAAGTTCCATCTTTTTCTTCATTCTCTGCAAAAGCCGAAATCTCTAAGCCTATTCCCTCATCTTCACTTTGATTCAAAAGCCGAAACTACACCTATTCTTCTCCTTAATATTCATTGGCTGAATCTCCCTTAGCCATCTTTTCAATTTTTAGTTCTTTCAAAAGCCGAAAGCGTGATAGATCATCTTTCCGGGATTTTTCCTAGAAGCCGAAATTCATAGATCTCTAAGTTATAGATTCGTGTTACATTCGGGATTTTAAGGTAAGAGGATTTGTTTATTCATATATATATAATCGGGTAGAATACTAACTATGGCCGAATATAGGATAGGCCTATTTTCACATCTTTCCGGCTTTTTGAAGCAAAGCGTAGATCGATTTAGCAAGGGTATCTACATTAATCAGGTGTGTAATACTTCCCCACCATCTAGAACTGATTATTAATATATGTTCATAAGTTTATATGTTATGATAAAAGCCAAAATCTCGACTTAATGTGGGAAGCCCAAAAAGGGTAACGCAAATCCCCAGGTTAGTGAATAATCTGATTAAATGTTATATGTAATTTGCTTGTATATGATTGCATGGGTTGGGTTGATGAAAGGAGGAAGTTATACGTTACATGTGTAGCGGTTTATACCGTGATCTGTTATATGTTGTAGCGGCTAATGCCGTGATCTGTTATACGGGCTTCGGCCATAATATGTTGATGAGCAGCATGACTGCCATCTTGGCGTGTAGCGGTGTGGGTCGATTGTAGACCCAATGGTGTGAACGGTTGGTACGGGGGCGTGTAGCGGATGGAAACCTAGGCAAACGAGTTGGGCCTTGCATATTATTTGTTATTTAAATGAATGAAATTATTAATCTGTTTTATGGGCCTAAGGCCCAAAATCTAGTGATGCATAAGGGTTGCACACTGAGTCTCGCGACTCAACCAATTAATTAATATTTCAGGTAGCACTTAGTGCATCGGACCGGGCTGGAGAGGAGCGCAAGGTGGCCATGCAAAGGAACATCTGGATCCAGCAAAAAGACTCAAGTTATTATTTTGTATTTTTAATTAATGGATTTTAAGTCTCGTTGTAATAAGGCCATGGGCCACTAGTTTTGTTTCCTTCTATTATGGGTTTAAATTATTTTTTTTTGTTTTTAGTTATTGGAAACATTTATTTTAATTAAACTAAGGCATGTATTTGAATTTGGGTTTTTAATTCATAAAGGCATATTTTATTTAAACTATCAACTATTTATTTTTTTGAATAAAAGGATAAACTTTAGAAAAATATTTTCTGAAAATACGACATGTTTTCCAAAATTTTCTTAGTGACATACCAGATCCGGTCGTGGTGTTTGGGCCGGGTTTGGGTGTTACAAATATCTATTATAATTTTTTTTAAAAGAATATTTAATTAAATAGAAAAGAAACTTTTAATATGATTCTCTTGTTTATTGAGAGGAATAAATTCACAATCCAACATGGGAAGAAAACTCTTTCTCAAATTAGTGCTGATTAAGGGGAATGGGGATGTCCACATTGGACCATTCATCTTCTGCCAATATATTCTCTCTCTTTTTCCTTTAAAAATGCATTCTGATATAATAGAATATTTTTATTTTGGCAAAAACACTTATATTGGAAAATGATAAACAGAAATGATTGTATCTTATTTTCTAGATTTTATTTTTATTAAAAGTAATAATTTCATAAAAAAATTAAAAAACAACTTCAATTTCTAAAAAAAAAAAACTCTAATAAATAACGAACCAAATAAAAAAATGAAATTCAAATATATATTTAATTAATTAAATTTATAAATATATATTTGTATTTTGAAAAGTGATAGTGATTTTTTTTTAAAATATAGATATAAAATAACACAAATACAATATTAATATACAAATTTAACACAAACAAAATGTTAATATACAAATCTAATTTATTATATGTACATGTAAAATATTTTAGGTAATTAAAATTATAATAATGGCATTAATAATTTACAATAATTATTTTATAACATTTTTTATTAGTAGGTTGGTTCATTACTAGTAATTTTACTAGAAAGTGTTGTTATTTTTTCACTTTTCTTGTTATGGATGTCCCTGATAATCGCCCCTATAATTGATTTATCTTGATTCATGGTTTGATATTTCTTAATCACTGTTTTTGAGTCTCCTTTTATATCCAATGTATTTAACCCCAATATAATCCTTAATTAAATTTTTAGTTGATTTACGATGGCATCAATTCTCCTAATCTTTCCAATATAATTATCCATGCAAATATCATTACTAATTAAATTGAAATATATTATAAATTATAAAAAGAAAGTTTATTATATTCTAATAATCGTATTTGGCTTCTCTTAAATGAAGCAAAAATTCATCTTTCATTCCTATTAAATGATCTGAAGAAGACTACCCTTGTCAAATTATGTTCCAAACAATTAACGATTTGCTTTCCATTTTCGTTCCTTGTACACGACTTTTTGGTTTTGTTTCTTCAACTAGTGGATTTGTCGGTTTGCTTTCCTCCCGACTTAACACTTTTCTTTAGTTTTGTTGGGATTCTTAGTTTCCGGATGTTGTTTAATCTTGGTGGCTTATGTGTTGAGTGGCAGCCTCACTGTCAATCTGACTTGCGTGTAATGCTTTTTGTTTTCGAATACAAGAGCTGGGAGGTTAATGATATCATCTTCCTTGTAAAGCTCAGATCCCTTGTTTTGGCTTCGAGCTTCCTATGTTGGTCTTAACCTCCGAAATCTATTTGGTGGGAGTGTCCTTTGTTCTGCTTTCCAGCAACCCCTTCAAAGGATATTCGAATAGGTATTTTTTTGGTGCCCTCCGCCTTTTAGCTGCGTTAAAGTCAACATTTGAGGGAAACCAAGACCCGCCGGTTGTGGTGGCGTTCCTAGAAATACTAAGGGAGACATTTTGGCTTTATCCTCGAGGCCTCTTGGCTATAAAACAAGCTCTCGAGATCTATTTTCTTAGTCTGTTGCAGCAATGTTGGATGAGAAGGTGTGCTTTCTTAGTCATTCATGTTTATATTGAATCTTAATTCCCTATGGTTGTATTGCTGGCTGTGTTACACTATAAATGTGGAATGAAGGACTTCCTTTTACTGAAACGTGTACACTCACACATGCTCCCATTCTTTTTCTTTTTCATTACACAAAAATTGTTAAATTTTAGTTTTAGTCCCTCTAATATGTCTAAATTTAAGATTTAATTTATATTTAGAAAATGGATCTTAAATTTTATCTAAGCTCATTTTTCAAGTATTGTATTTTTGTCTAAACCCTCTCAGTTTTCGGGCAGCCTTTAGGCCTGGATGGGTGACCTGGCCCATGAGCAGGTCTAATCACATATATAATAAGAAAAATTATATGTTATTTTTTCACCATCATAAAAAGATTAGCCCAAATTAAAAGTGAACTAATTTAGTTAAGATTGATTAGACTTCAATTATTAAATAAAGTATGAGTCAAATATATATTGATACTCTAATAACTAATTTGTCAAATATATATTGATATTCTAGTAACTAATTTCTAATTGTGAACTCATACTGTACAAAGCCCAAATTGCCCGGGCCCACTTCAGTGCCAACCCAAACCAAAATCTAAACCAAATTAAAAACCCAAAACACCCTGACCCAATTCAAACTACCCTAGCCCAAAACCTAACTAGCCCATACCCAAACGAAAAATAGAAAGCAGCAAACCCTAGGTGCGCCGCACCTAGGGCCTTCTTCCTCTGGTCGTGTCCCATCCACCGCCATTGTCAGAACCGTCTTGTCCACCGCCATCAACTTGCACAGCCCACGCACCTGCAAGGAGTAAAGGAGACAAGACAGAAGCAATAAAAGCATGTAAAAATGGCTATAAAGCCGAAAGAAGGAACATTGTAAAGGGGCCTTTTTTTTTTTTCTTTTCTTCGAAATCAATAGAAGCAAGAATCAAACAGACAAAGATAGCAATAGCAGTAGATTAAAAAAGAACCCGCAAAGAATTGAAAATAAGAAATCGAAGAGGTGATTTTTTTTTGTTTTATTTTCTTTCTTTCTTTCAAAATTTTTTATATATATTTACGTATACATATAATAAAAAAGAAAAAGAGAAATCTTTACCTTTTCGGCCACCGTGTTGAATGGCCGACGGCGGCGATGCGCGGCGGTCCAGCGACGGGGTGGTGCCGGAGTCCCCCCTTCCTGCAGAGAAAAAAGAGAGAATCAGAAACTTTTTAAAATTTAAGCAGCTCAAATGATTTTTTTTTCTAATTTTAGAGCCTTATATAGCCCCTCAAAACGACGTCGTTTTGAGGCTGGCCATTTATGCCCAAAACAGCGTCGTTTTACCAGGCCCGACCCGACCCGATCCGATCCGCTCCAACTTGGGATCAGCGTGTTTTTTATCGGAGGGGCTAATTGCACTTTTAGCCCCTCCACTTTTTTATGCTCTTGCGATCAAGTTCTGTTTTCTTTTAAATTTGGCCCATTAATTTTCAAATTTTTGCATTTCGATCCCCCCTCATGCTGCGCGTTTCGGGTGGGGGGGATATTACCTCTTTGGTCCCCCACTTTTTGTGCGCGTTTCTAATTCAGCCCCCAAACCTCTGTTTTATTTCTAATTTAACCCGAAACTTCCGTTTTTAATGCAATATTAACCCATTTTTCAATTATTTGGCAATTTTTACTATTTTTTATTATTTAATATTTTCATTATTATTATGGATTATTTATTATTATTATCATTATTATTTTATTATTACTATACTATGCTACTATTATTAGTACTACTATTTTTTTTTTGTTTTTTTATCATAACCATTTTTTTATTATCATCACTACTATTTTCTATTTATAGTATTTATATTATTATTTTACAATTTATTTATCTTTTACTATCATTATTGTCTTATTATCATCATTACTATCATTATTTTTATATCTATTATTATTATTATTATTAATATTATTATTTGTTATTTTCATTATATTTTTACTATTATTTGTTTGCTATTACTATTATTTATATTTACGATTGCATGTGTTATTTTATTTTTCTACTATTATTATTATTACTATTACTAATATTATTATCTTATTTATTAAAATTCTTATTTGTTGTTTTCACTATCATCATTATTATCGTTATTTTCTATTATTGTTACCATACGTAATACTTCCAATATATTATATATTATCTTTACTTATACGTATATGTGTCCTTTTATTATTCTTTTATGCATAACATCGTGTTTTCACATTTTTACGCTAATCTTTCTCGATGCCTCAGTTTTATAGCAACCGATATTTCGTATTAGAGATTCGAGAAGATCGAGCCCTAACTCACTGGGTTCCGATTTTTCTCGTTTAAAGCTAAACAACGGGATATCCCTTTTGAAATCGCGATTTAAATTTTAAACAAAACACTTAATCTCGGATATTCGAAATGGCGCGCCCTAACTTACTGGACTCGACATCTAGATACTTCAGATAAGTTTCTTTTCCTATTAAAATAGGAACAATATTACTAATTTGGACCTTCGAGAAAACGAGCTCTAACTTACTGGGTTCTGATTTCTCGTTCGACAAATGATGGAATATCCTCTCCAAATAAAACCAAGTTTTAAAAGGCGAACTTAGTTTCGGGAGTTTAAAGTGTCGCGACCTAACTTACTGGACATGACGCTTTATCTCTTCGAAACTAAGAGTCTCTTAACGTCCCTTCCAATCCCTTCAAGTTTTGGAAATAAAAAGTATTTATTTCCAAATCATTTCAAAGTTTTCAACATTAGGACATCGATCAATCAGTTTGGTACTGATTTCGGGCGTGTCGAGGGTGCTAATCCTTCCTCGCACGTAATTGACTTCCGAACCCATTTTTCTTAAAATTTTCGTAGACCAAAAGCATCGTTTTAATAAACTGAGACGTTTTATTAAAACAAAGGTGATCCGATCACACCCAAATAAAGATCGGTGACGACTCTCTTCCTTTTCATTTTCAAAAAATCGAGTTGACCGCGTCATTTACTGTTTATCAAAAAATGGTTAGGACACATACCATGGGTAAAATATTTTCGATTCGGTGAACTACCTCTGTTTACATTGAGTTTTTTTAGGTGGGAGCTAAACATAGATTGTTTTTAATATAAAATTAATATAGATATAGAAGTATAACAATTTTTTCCATTAATTATTAAAGAAAATATATGAGATATAGTGTGAATATATATAGACTGGCAAAAACTCTAAATTTCGTTGACCATTCTTAAATTAAATTTGTTGAGAAGAAGAGAAAACCTTTCGTTGACGTAATGGTTTGCACAATAAACAATAAGAATAAGAAAAAAAAAATTCAATTTGATATACCTTTCAATCATAGTATATTTATTATTGTACAATAGTCATGCCCGCTTAAAAAAAAATTTAAATATGTAGTTGAATCCATTAATATCTTGAAAATTTTAAATTTTAAGATTTTGATCTTTTAAATTAATATACAAGTATTTTAGAAAATGTATAAAGAGAGGCAGTTGAAAGACTCAAAAATATTTTAGGCTTTCTATGGATTTAATTGTTTAGTGAAATTATAACTCTTATAATATAATGATTACACTTTCATTGAAAGTTAATTCTTTTATATCTAATGGTTGTTGTTTAAATAATAATCAATAGTTACGGTAAACGAAGGGTTAATTTTCTTATCTTCTCAATAAATTTATTTTTAAGAATTTTGAAATTTATATTTTCCTTGTCAACTTTCATATATATGTATATAGAAACACATATGTCATACGTTTTCTTTAACAATTATTTGAGAACAAAAAGAAATAATATTTTTATATATCTATTGTTATACCCCTACTTGGTTTGGACATTTGGTGACGTGAGAAGTTACTTGAGAAACACTTATGGATGACCCTTCGCCTTTCGCTACCTGGCTGTCCATCGAATGACTAGCCACTATCGTGCCTCAGACCCTCCATAAGGCCAATCATCTTGGGCCACTTGCTATTAGTAAGACCTCCATTAGGCCACTCGCTATTAGCGAGTATGCACATATACCTAAGAGGGGACCATTGAAGCCTAACAATCTCATACTACCTCAAAAAGAGCATGTCAGAGCTAGCCCCCGCTTGACAGCAATCAACACATAACGGAACTGTCACATGACCGACCACAATGGCAGGCCACCACTTGTATTGTCAATGACATGACATTGTCGGGCATGGAGACCTTCCCCCTATAAATACCCCAGGGCATGATGATAGTAGGATCTTTTTCCCTTCAGCAAACTTGAGCACCACACCTAGCAATAGTCTGCCTCTCCTATCATTATTTCTCTTATCTCCCTAACTCCCTTACTTTGACTCTCCGCCAAACTATGGTGAACCAACCTCCTTATCACCACCACAATATTCTCATTCTCTCCTCCCTTATTGTATCACAATATCAACATCTATATTTATATACAACTTCATATTAAAATAAAATTATGTTCAGCTTCTACACAAAAAAGAAACTCAATGTAAATGGGGCAGTTCTGTAAACTCGAATATTTTTAGTCATTTTATGAATTTAATTATTTAGTGAAATCGTAGCTCTTATACAATAATTATTGTAGTTTGCTTGAAAGCTAATTGTTTTATATCAAATATAGATTTTTCTTATTCTTACATTATTATTGGCTATTGTTTAGATAATAAAGTAATTTTTGTTCCTTCTCAAAAATTTAGTTTAAGAATTGTCAATGAAATTTATATATTATTATAAATCAAGAATAATAGATAAAAGATAGATTTGAGACTAAGGAAATTTCTATGGCATTCTATTATTTTTCATCATCATCATAAGTAGCCTATTCCTATATATATATAGGGAGATTAGACTCCTCAATTTTCTAATACATAAATAGGAAAGGGGTTATAAGGAGATGAAAGGTGAAGAATTAAGAAAGATGAAAGATAAAAAATTAATTATAATCATCCACTTAATAGCATTCATAACAATATATATTAGTTTTCATACACATAATCCATACTTTTTCAATAATTGTAACATCCAAAAAAAATATATATGAATGATGATGATTGATTAGTAGAGTAGGTGAGGGAGTGATTATGGGAGACAAAAGGAAGGATGGAGAGTGAATTGGGGAGAAAAAAAAAAAAAAGAGAAGTGGGAGACAAAAGGAAGGATGGAGAGAGAATTGAGGAAAAATTTGGCCAAAAATTTGGATGTGTATGGGGAGAGTTTCGGTCATGAGGGTGGTGTTATTTTGGAGGGTGTTTTTGGTTTGGTTGAGGGGTATGCCGAATTCTCTTGTGTGGTTTTGAAGAAGAAAAAAAAATATTTGCCAAGTGTGTAATTGTGACATTTTGGGTCTTTTCTCCCTTTGGTAGTCTTTCTTTCCTCCATTCTCAACTCTCTCCATTTTTCTTTCTGTAACACCCCAAACCCGGCCTATGCGTTAAGACCAGACTTGGCATGCCACGCGATTCGAATTTACGTCCAGTCGTCAATGCTTTTGATGAAAATAATTTTTCAAAACGATTTTGAAGACGGAGTTTCTCAAAAATCGAGATTTATTTGAAAAACCATGATTTTAAAACACAAGAGTTTACAATTTGATTTAGAGAGAGATAATTGGTTGAAATGAATTTATAAAAGAGTTTTCACAAAATTTTACGAGTGGGTGATATTTAAGAAAAACCCCCTTTTTATACGCAAGTTTAAGAAAACATTTATAAAAATTAAACAATCCCATTTAAGTAATTAAAACATATTAAAAACCATCCACAAATAAAAATCCATAAAAATAATACTAGAGGCCTTATTACACCGCAATTTAAAATAGTACTTAAATAAAAATACTTAAAAGAAGTCCAAAGTTTTTATAACTCATCATTCGTAATATGGCCTCCACACGAAGTCATCCTCGGCCCAAACCTCCATCAATTGTCATTACCCGAGAAGGGTAAGAATAAAGGGTGAGTTACTTAGAACTCAGTGTGTAACCTACTTACCGTGTTCACTTGGCCAAAACCATTTAAACAATTAGTTGGGCTTGAGCCCATTTACAAATGTGCATTATATAAATAAAATATAAAAATGCATGTGATATGCAATTCCCAACCAAACCTAATTTCCATCCGCTACACACCACCCGTACCAACCAACACACCTGTGGGAATCAAGTCAACCCACCCCGCCAACACACCGATAGCAGGCATTAAGCCAAATATAATATTTGTGGCAGAGCCACCGAACTAGATTGTGACAAAATCACCGAATTGGAGGCATTAAGCCATTAAAAATATTTGTGGCAAAGCCACCGAACTAGATTTTGGCAACAGGCCTTTCTTCTCTTCGTCAATTATCCCAACCCATGCAGTCATGTATATATATAATGCATAACAATATATTCATAAGGTAAATTTCAACAAAAAGCCCATATTACAAATTATCAATTTGGCCCGTTAGTCAAAATAGCAATTTAGCCCATTTAACGATTTAGCAAATTTTTGGCCCATATATATATATCGATCTAGCAATTTTGGCCCATATATATCGATTTATCAAGTTGGGCCCATATAGCAATTTATCAAATTGACCCACTAAGGGTATTTTCGTAATTCGGTCCATAAGGACATTTCGTAATTCAGCTCATTAGGGGCATTTTTGTAATTTGGCCCATAAGGCGTTTTCATAATTCGTGTCGTACCCACTAAGGGTAATTTGGTAATTTACCCTCCAAGGGTATGATGGAAATTTTTGCAACCTAGGCTTAATGACTAATTTGGAGCATAAAAATCAAAACTGTCCATCTACGTCGTACTGACTAAAATGACTATAACTTGAGTTGGGAAACTCGAAATTTCGATCCGTAAATTTTCTCTGAAACTAGACTCATATAACTTCTTACTGTAATTTTTCCAGAATTTTTGGCTTATCCAATTAGTACAGTTTATTCTTCAAAATATCCCTTGTTTCACTGTTTGACAGTTCTGACCTCTCTTCACAAAATCTCAGATATCTTATTGTACAAAACCCAAATACTGATTTCCTTTGATCCAAATAAAAATAGACTCACTAAGAATTCTAATAATATAAACCATGTCCTGTAATTAATTTTCTACAATTTATAGTGATTTTTCAAATTCAGAACAGGGGATCTCGAAATCACTCTGAACCAGTCTTACAAAAATCTAAAAATCTCAAAATATACTGATCCTTTGCTTGCACCGTTTCTTTTATAAGAAAGTAGACTCGATTATCTTTCAATCCATATATTCTTAACTTTCTAATTCAATTCCTACTATTTTTGGTGATTTTTCAAAATCACGTCACTGCTGTTAACCAAAACTGTTTTGTTACAAAATATGATTACCACTTCGAACATACGTACGCCCGAGTGGCCATAGATGCTGGTCTTCGGCTTTTCAATCTTGTGACCGATTCACAGAACATTTCATGCAAACATTTAGAGAGGCATGAGATTTCACATCCCATTTCAAACATGTATTCGGAAAGTAAGGGATTACACACCTTGCTTAGGATTCCCTAAAGAACCACTCTTCGTTGCCCCCCTAAAAATAAATTCGATCAAAAGTTAGCATCGATATCTTAAAGGTTCCAAAAGCCCAAAAGTACTCACTCACAAGAGTCACTTACCACAATCGCGATCCTTCCCTACGAGATTCTAAAATCCGGCCTTCCACTATAACTCGATTGATCAAAGGAGTGAGTGTCAACACGAATGGGAAGAAATGATAAAGACGAGATGAAGGGTTCGGCTATGGAGGAAAAATGAGAAAGAATATTCGGTTATGGGGGTATGGATTAGAGAAGAGAAGTTTGGAGCAAGAAAAAAAAATGACACAAAGTAATGCTAAAAGGAATTTGGCCTAACAAGCACCAAAGTTTTCCCAAATGACAAATGAAGAATTTGGCTACCCAAATACTCCTTCCCAAGCCGTGTGTTGCTTCTCCAAAAATGGATAAGTGTTGACCAAAAACACTTTCTAAAACATCACCCATGAAAATGCCAACATATTCCCCTTTTACTCCTTTTCTTTTTGTTTCTTTCTTTCCACTTTCCCATATTTTCCTCCATACCATAATTTCTTTCTACTTTCCCATAAAACATTCCTCAATTTAAGCCACTTGTTCCCCTACCTACCTTATCCTATTGATTCCTTTTCCTATGTAAATTTTTGTCTTAATCCATTAGCCACCTTGTCATAAAACCAAAAGTCCAACCTTCCAAAAATATAGCTTGACCGACACATGCTAGATGAGTGAAAAGAAAACAAAAATTTTAGTCACAAAAATGCATACCAAGGGATTCAAACCTCTTCCCTCAAGCAAACATACATGGCGTCATATCTCCTTTACCACTTGCTCATCTTATGCTAACTTTTATCACTTAAATAACTTAAACTCCAAGGTTACCTGATTCCTTTTCACTAAAGTACTCTTTTACTAAAATTGATTCTAATTCCAAGTAAATCCGAGCCTTCTCAAGACTATATTGAGCACATAAAAAAATCATATTCGAGCTAACACCAAAGACAAGCAACATATTGATACTCAAATTTTTAAGATGTTACACTTTCTTCTTGCCGAATCTCATATCCTTGTCTCATCCGTAGCCATAAGTCAATCGGTGGAAATCGGGATTATCATCGATTAAGGTAAGGAGTCTTTTCATAGTCCATTTGATATCGCTATTCGGTTATGGTGTTAATCGGATTGAAAGGTTGGCTAATTGATTATGTTGTTAGGCACTAAATCGCTCGATACTCTCTACTTGTGGATTTTTTGGAAATAGTGGTAAAGTCGAACACCTATCTCTCGTAATAAGAGACTCGGATTGTTGGTAAGTGATATAGATTGTTAATCAATCGCAATACTTGGATGAAGTTGTAAATTGGGTCTTGGGCTAATTGTTGACTGATTGTATCTTTAGGTGCCGCGGAGAATATCGTGTTGCGAATTTCGATTAAGGTGTGTAATCTTATACCCTTCCAAATACATGTTTGAAATGGTGTGTAATCTCACACTTCTCTGAAATTTTGCATGAATGTTCTGTGATTTGGTCGAAATACCAAAGAAAACAGGAAATCGGCATCCGGGATCACTCGGGCGCGCGTAGGTTCATAGTGGTAACCATGTTTTTGTAATAAAATAGTTTTGGTCAGTGACAGTGACGTGATTTTGAAAAATCATGAAAAATAGGAGAAAGGGAATTAGAAAGTGATTAAGATATCAAATTAAAGCTTACTGTGTCTATTTTGATATGGAAGAAACGGAGAAGAAAAAAGAATTTTATATTCTGAGATTTGTTAATTTTAGTGAGACTAGTTCTGATGGACTTTGTGGTTCCCTGATCTGTCTTGGAAATATTGTATAAAATTTTACTAAGTGAATTATGGGTTATAAATTATATGTATGGATTCCGTGAGCCTATTTTCAAGAGAAACAAGTTGGAGTAGTATATGAAAACCGTACAGTGAGATATTTGAGATTAAGTTAAGACAGGTCAGAACCATTGGACAGTGAAACAAGGGAAATTTTGAGGAATAAACTGTACTAAATGGTTAAGCTAAAAATTCTGGAAAAATTTTAGGAGAAAGATATATGAGTCTAGTTTCAAGGAAAATTTACGGATTTAGATTTCGAGTTTTCTAACTCAAGTTATGCTTAATTTAGTCAGTATGACGCAGTTGGATAGTTTCGATTTTATGCCCCAAATTTGTAGTTAAGCCTAGTTTGCGAAATTACCATAATACCCTTAGAGGGTAAATTACCGAAATACCCATGGGTTGCGAGATTACCAAATTACCCTTAGTGGGTAAAATTATGAAATTTTCGAAAATACCCTTTTATGGGCCAAATTGAGATATGTTGCTATATGGGCCGATTGATAATTTGCTATGTGGGCTGATTGATATATGACTATGTGGGCCAATTGATATTTGCTATATGGGCCGATTGATATTTTGCTATATGGACCGATCTGATAATTTGTGAAATGGGCCGAAATGATATTTGCTTAATGAGCCAATTTTGATAAATTGTTATAATGGGCCATAATTATTGTTTAATAAATATTCGAATAAATTACAGTTATTATATTGTAAATTGTTATGTGTTATATACATGTTTTGCATGGGATGGGATAATGATGAAGAGAAGTTATGGTAGCTCTGCTACATAAATCTGGTGGCTTTGCCACAAATCTGAAAAATGGCAATGCCATGTAAATTCTGTTAATCTGAGGGCTTGTCCACAAATTGATATATGGCTTAATGCCCAGTTTGATATATGGCTTCATGCCCAGTTTGATATATGGCATAATGCCTACATTTGGTGTGTTGGCGGGGTGGGATGACTAAAGCTCTCCCACAGGTGTGTTGGTTGGTACGGGTGGTGTGTACTGGATGGAAAACTAGGTTTGGTTTGGGAATTGCATATCATTTGCATATTATATATATATGATACATTCATATTATTGTAAATGGGCTTAGGCCCAAATATTTGCTTAATGGATTTTGGCCCAGTGAACAACAGTAAGTGGGTTACACACTGAGTTCTTGTAACTCACCCCCCCTTTTCTCTTAACCCTTGTAGGTAATGCTCAGTGACGTGGACTCGGGCCATGGATGACTCGGGTGGAGGCCATACTTCAGAAATAGTGTTATTGAATTTTAAATTTCTATTTCCGTTTATTTTATTTTTTTGCTATTTTGGTTTAAGTTGTAATAATGCCTCTGGAGTATTTTATTATTTACTTTATGGTTGATATATTATTTTGCTTAAATTGTTTTAAACGAGAATTTTTCTAAAATCATAAATAACGATTTTCCAAAAATTGATTAACAAATGATTTTCATAACAAACTTTTACAAATGATTTAACTCAGAAACTCTCTTTCAAATCATCGACGACATTTTCAAAAGTCACGGTTACAATTCACTACCTCGATTTTCTACTCATCAACCAACCTCTCAAAAATACTTGTATTTTATCTACGTTTCCGCAATGTTTTCAAAATGCTTCTGCGACTCTATTTCCAAACGTCATATTTTCGTAAATTGTTTATTTCAAATATGTTTTCACAACCAAAAAAGATTTTTAAAGATAATTACGTAGATAACAATTGCTTAAGTGTTTTGGGTTTTAATAAAGAGGTTGTAATTCTCAAATAAGTTTTTAACAATCGCAAATATGGTTTTGAAAAAAAAAAACTTCCATGTGACACGCCAGATTCGGGTCTAACTTCTAGGCCGGGTTTGGGGTGTTACAATAATAATTAATGGAAAACAAAAAAGAAATAATATTTTTATACATATGTATCTATATATAATTTCATGTTAAAAAAGTCTATCCTATCCCCAAGAAAACTCAATGTAAATAGTGTAATACCCATAATTTGCCCGGGGCCCATTAAGACTAAAACCCAAACCCGGGGCCCGATAAGCCCAAAATAACAGTCCACAAGGCCCAATAAGCCCAAAACCAATTTATTCCAAAAACCCAAACCCACAAGGCCCAATAACAAAAGGCCCAATAAGCCCAAAACTTTAAGTTTATCAGGAAACTTTTAGGGTTTTCTTTGAAACCCTAAAATGATGCGTATAAGCCCCACAGTGTGCCGCTCCACTAGCCACTGGTCGGCCACCAACGCCAACTCACGCACCACCATGGCCTCCACTCGCGCCCCATACCTGCAAAAGGACAAACAAATGACAGCAACAATAGCAACAAAAAACAAAATCTATTGTATTTTATTTTTCTTTAATTTCGGTTATAAAAGCCGAATAATAACGATTGTAAGGGGGGGATACCAACAGAAGTGAGAAACGAAAGGTCTTTTTCCATTTTTCTTTCTCTTCTATTTCTAGCGTTTCCTTTTTTTTTGTTTTTTAATGCATTAACATAAAAAAAATCGAGCTTCGACTTTTTAGGAACTACAATAAAAATCATCAAAAATAAAAGAACAGATTAAAAGGTTGTTCTTTTCAATTTTCTCTGTTTTATTCTCTGTTTCTTCTACTCCATTATTCTTTGTTTCTATTTTTTTTATTGTTTTCAAAACCTAATACAAAAATAAATAATAATAGTAAAGCGAAAATAAGGAAACTTACCCGAATCTGGCCTTTGCGCGACCGACCGCCACCCACGGTGGAGCCACGGCGGCTCGGTGCCATGCAATGATGGGCTGTTCAAAAACCCCAGCAAAAGAAAAGAAGAAAAGTATGAAGGGTTTGCTTTTTTTGTTTTTTAAAAAAAGGGGAACATGTTAGCTAAAAAAGAGAATATAATAAAGACAATTAAAATATTTTAAATGGTAATTAAATATAGTGGAGGCCAGACGATTGATAGCTGGATATGCGCCTTTTTATTTTCAATGGGGAATTTATGTGCACAGTCCCTTCTCATTTTCAGTTTCGCAATTAAGTTTTCGTGTTCTTTTAATTTGGCCCTAAATGTCCATTCGGTTTTCAATCAAGTCCCCACTCATGTAGCGTGTTTTGAAGGAGTGTTTATTTCCCGATTCAGTCCCCTGCCTTTCATATGCGTTTCAATAAAGCCCTTCCCTCTGTTATTTATTTCAAATTTGCCTCAATATTCTGTTCTTAATTCAATTTTCATCCTTTTGACTATTTTCGTTTATTTATTATTAATTTCTTTTATATATATATATTATACTTCACATTTAGCATAGTTTTTAATATTATATTATTATCATATTTATTATTACTCCTAGTGCTATTATTTATTATATTATTATTATTATTAGTATATCTACTATTATCATTATTATATTTTTTATGTATATATTTTATTATTATTTTGTTTAACTAACTTTATTATTGTTATTATTATTATTATTATTATTATCACTATATTATTATATTATATATGTTTCGTATCTCTTTTATTATTACTATACTATTATTATTACTAATCATTATTATTATATTATCATTATGTTGTATATATCATTATTATTGTTATTATTATATTGGTATATTGTACATATTTTTGTGTCTGTATTATTGTTACTTTGTTATCACTGTATTATTTTTATTATTATTACTAGTATTATTATTAGTTTTATTATATCTACTATATTTGTTTCTATTTTTATTTTCTTAACTCAATACCATTATTATTCATTAAACTTTCATTTATATATTTATACTTACATCATTTCACATATACTTCTATTTTCATCCATATTTTCATATTTTATATTTCCCTATTCATACTTACATTTCAATGTCATTTTTTTGTTATCATTATCACCATTATTATTGTTATTATTTTTTCCGTCTTCTTGTAAAGATTTCATCCTGCTTATCATTCTTCCGCTTTCTGTTTATTATCCTTTAGCATATTGGTTCTACTCATTTTATCTCTATTTTCATCTTGTTGTTATCGTTGGTATTTAACATATTTGTTCCATATGCTTGCTAGTATTGTATTTCATTTTTTTTTTGCATTTTGTTACAAATTCGTGCTACATTTTACCCAACACAAAATTGATTTCTTTCATAAAGGTGGCATTTCGTGTTTAGAAATTCGGGAAAATCATTCCTTAACTTACTAGGTTTCGATTTTTCTCGTTTGACCTAAATAACGAAATATCTTTTAAAATAAATTTTTTTGAATAAAAATAAAAACTTATTTTCGAGAATTCGATATGTTGTGTCCTAACTTACTGGATGTGACATTCCGTTATTTCGAAATAAGATTTTCTAAACGAGGCAATATTCATCTTGGATTCGAGGATTTAAATTATCGTGTCCTAAAGTATTGGATGTGATGTTTTATTCCTTCGGAACGATGAAAGCTTGATATTTAATTCGAGGAAACTCAAATATTTTTAAGGGATCACATTTTTAAAACCATTTTCACAATTTTCAACTTTTGACATAAGGACATTAATTGATCAATTTGGTACCAATTTTGGGCGTGACGAGGGTGCTAATCCTTCCTCGCACGTAACCGACTCCCGAGCTCATTTTCTCGAAACTCATAGACTAAAATATTTTATAGGTGGCCCGATCGCACCTAATAAAAGGTTGGTGGCGACTCTCGTTTTTATTTTCAAAACCCAAGTCCGAATCCCGTTTTTTCCAAAAAAATGGTTTCGACAGCTTGGCGACTCCACTGGGGACCAATAAGAGAGTCAGGCCATGTAATTGATTAATTTTTGTCCTTTTGTCAAAATTTGGAAAATCGTTTTCAAAAATCAATTTTCTCTTGATTTGAAATAATAAAAAAAAGCTTATCCTCGAGAGTATAAAATGTCGTGCCCTAACTTACTGGGTGTGACATCTCGTTACTTCGAGATAAGAATTTTCAAAATAACAATGATCCGAATTGCGTCCTATCTTACTCTTGAGAATTCAGGGTGCTGTGTCCTAACTTACTGGATATGGCATTTCGACATTTCGAGATGAGAGGGCTTTTGATAATTATTCCAATTCATTTGAGTGTTTTAAAATCAATAAAAATGATCGTATTTTTCAATTCAATCTCTATTTTCAACTTTGTGGGTGCTAGGATTGCAATAATGTTGAGTCTCTTAGGATATTTCCGCATTCATATTTGCATGACCATTGTGGTCACACCTTTAAGTGGGAGCGAGAAGCTATGCCTTCGTGAGGTTTTCACCTCCGCATGGCCATAGGGAAATGTGTTCCCTTGAACCGAACTTGGTCCATATGAGCCTATAATGGGTGAGGATTGAGGAATCTGCTGGTTCAGGTACCCTTCTTTAGAACCGAATCACATATAGTGAACCCTAAGAGCCCACCTTAGGTAGAGCCACGTTAAACCCTAGTGATCTCCCGGATAGGTACTTTGTTTATTACTTCTGTGCTAATGTGTTTTCTTCTGTTTTGATTGCATTGCGTTACATCATTATAGAAAGAAGGTGCTGATTCATATTCGATTCCTAAATAGAGGAGTTTGTCATAAGGAAATGAATTTTTTGATAAAGTGGATTGTAATACGGTTGCTCAAATATAGTCCAAGTAAACAACGAGAGAAGGCTGACGGTCCACAGAAGAATACAAAACATCGCGCGATAATTCAAGCCAACAATGATTATTCAAGAGTCGTCAGATCTTGACTTTTTGGGATAAGAAGCCTATAAACTATCATAGAGGATGAACAAGTAAAGAGATACGGCCTGAACCGAGCCGCCGAGAGCCAGAAGATGCATCTACGAAGAAAGCGCACAAGATATGGCCATGATATTCGGTCACGAAGGAAGGGATTGGCGCTTTTCTTGGACTATGAAGACAAAACCGTATATGTAATCCGTTTTATGTAAAGAGCTTTATTTTCTAGAAAAGTTCTTCTAATGGAATTGAATTTATAATCAGCGCCTCTCTTTCTTTTGCGTTCATTCCTTGCATTTGCATTGCATCATCTTAGAAAGGAGGTGTTGATTCGCATTTGATTGCTAAATAGAAGAATCTGTCATAAGAAAATGTGTTACTTGATAAAGTGGAACACGATACGGTCATCTGAACAGGGCCTAGGTAAGCAACGAGACAAGACATTGTTTGAAGATTCAAGCTGACAAGGATTATTCGGGAGCCGTCCGAAGATTATGAGCACCTCGGAGGACACGCGAGTGATGAGGTATGACCTAGATCAAGCATCGAAGAGTTAGAAGAGACATCTACTAAGGGAGCTCACGGGACATAATCATAACATCCGCATACGAAGAAGAGGATTTGTCTGAAGATTCAAGCCGACAAGGATTGTTCTGGAGTCATCAGAAGATTATGAGCATCGCAAAGGGTATGTAAGTCAAGCAAACAAGGAGCTAGAAGAGGCGGACACGACCATAATATTCGGGCACGAAGAAGAGGATCAGTGTTTTCACCTAGACTATGAGAAAGAGGCCGTGTGCGGTCTACTTTGTTAAAGGAATGCATTTTCTAGAAAAATTCTTCTAGTAGGAATTGAATTCATAATCAACGTCTTTCTTTCTTTTTGCATTGCATTTCATGCATTTGCATTGCATTGCATGCATTTGCATTACATCGTATCACATGCATTAAATTTGTAGAAAGACCCTAATTAAGTTAAGCTATTTCAGTTAGCTAGAAGACATAGAGCAAAGGTTGGAAAGAATTGAGAAAATGCAAATACGGATGCAAGAGCAATTGACCAAGATTCAACGAGAGATGCGGGAACAAATGCAAGAATTGCAAAGGAACATGATAGGCCAGCTAGCCCAGTTAATAGCTAGAGGATTTGAAAAAAGGAGCGGCCAAGGGGTCAATAGTGCGAATGATGACGAAGAAATCGTTTATTCCCCAATGAATATCTCGATTCAACCAGATACACAGTCGCAAGGGGCACCCATCATTATCGGACCCCAACTTCAGACCAATACCTTGACCCTATCAAACTTCCCAATGGGCTCATGTTTTAACCCTAAGGATGATCGAGTCAAATCGATTGTTTGGGCAAAGGCGAAAGAAAAGAGTGAGCGGACATTGAAGAAACCGAAAAAGAAGGAAAAGGAAGTGGGTAGTACGAGTAAGCACGACGAGAGCTATTCAAAGCTAATAAGACAACCAAGGACAATGGCTACCAGTCATCAAGGTCCCCTTGGACAAGATCCCAATGCAAAGCCTAACACGGAAAGGCTCCAGTTCACACCCATCTCGATGACATACAAGGAGCTCTATCAAATTTTATTTGATGCACATGTGGTGTCTCCTCATCATTTGAAACCGTTCTAACCCCCGTACCCCAAATGGTATGACCCGAACGCTCAATGCGACTACCATGCCGGAATAGTGGGTCACTGGATAGAAGACTGCAACACTTTCAAGAAACTAGTCGAAAGACTCATCAAAGTAGGAGTTATAAGATTTGATGACCCTTTTGGTGCAGAAAATTCGTTGCTCAACCATGTTGTTAAAAGGATAACTATTGGGAGTACCATGATAAATGGGAGTATGAGATCAGGAGTACATCCAATTCAGGGCTCCAGTGCAAAATCTAATACTGAGGAATTGGAACGTGCATTACGTATCTGGAGAATGGACCGAAGAATCAAAGTTTTCAAGACTTTGCATGTTTGGGAGTGTTTTGAACAATGTGACTGTGGAAGGGATCCTTGTATTTTAGCTGATCTGGAGTCATATTCAAAACATGCTTGTTGCTTTAAGCCTAAAGGCAACAAGAGTCATTTTGTGAAATAGGCTTGTTTCCAGAATTGTTATTTCAATAAAATGCATCTTTATTTTCACTCTTCGCATCTCATATTCTATATCATTTCATTTTCATATCATACTTTTAATTTTCTAACTTCATACCCACAATGGGTCCCCCAGATATCAATGACATGAGCGACGCTGTTACCGACTCTCTTTTTAACGAGATATGTGTCTAAAGGGATTGGAGGACTGCGGAGATGGCAAAGGCCACAACTTATTTCCTAAATTGTTAAAAATGGTAGATCCTATCCTACGAAGTGTCAACAAACACTACAAGGGAGATGAAAATAGAAGCTCAGCTGGCCGTAGGAACAAGGCAAGGAATCAGTGAGTTTAAAGGTATTTTCGTATGATCACGTCAGGACTACTGAGGCATGAGTACGCTGTCCAAGCTAAGGAAGTCACAGAAGAAGTCCATATGCTGATGATTCTACCCGGACTAAGCCAATCAAGAGGTTCGAGCCACTGGTCTACCCAAAAAATTTTGCATCAAACGCCAAATCGAGGAGGACACAACTTATGTGCCTCTTCCATTCTTTCTACACATGGGGCATGAACGTTATCAAGCCAATCTCCTAGAAAGCTTCTGGTCCGCACCAATTCATCTTCGTGGATGTCGATCTCTTCACTAAGAGGGTGAGGGTCACTTCGTATGCCAATGTTACAAAGTTGATAGTCGTTAGACCCCAAAAAGAGAGAGAAAAATGGCAGAAAGATCATATTTAACCGCACAATGTCAAAGTTTGCGGTCTTTTCAAAGATCAAATGCCGCGTCATAGTGAAAAAAAAAAAGAAGAAGAAAAAAAGAAAAAGGGGGGTAACAAAACAAGGGTCGATGACCTAAACTTGTGAATATTGGCATATAGAAGTTACATTTACCCTTTATGCTCATCAAACATCGGCCAGGGTCTCTGCCGGGGCAACCCCTTGCTCATTAAGATTCGCCAAAATTGGATAAGGCGGAATGGATCCAATTCCAATGTGATCAAGAGAATTTGAAAATGTTGAGAGCTATCTGTCACAGTCAGACGAGCTACCCTAGAAAATTTCATGATAGGACTTTGGGAAGGAAAATTCTCTCATGCAAAAGAGACTTCGGAAGAAAGCGAACGCCAGACTAGGAAGGACCTTATACGGTGAAGAAGGCCTGTGCTGGAAAAACATGAATATCGATCGAAATGGATTTGCCCAAAAAAAAATTCAAAAAAAATTCAAAAAAAATCAAAAGATCAAAAGATCAAAATATCGAAGAAATCAAAAATAAAAAAACAAGCAAGAAGGAAACTTTCAGCAAAAGAAGAAAGAAAAAGGAGAGGCCAAAGGCGAAAACCCGCAAAGGGCGCCTTGGGACCACAGGTGGGTTTGAATTGAAAAACCCAAAAAGGGCGGCTCAAACTTTTGATGAAAATGGAGCAAACAGTAGTTTCGCTATGCTTGAAGCAACAATGAAGAGGTATGTTACGTCTTGGGGCATCGACAAAGTACTCCAGATCCCCTAAACACATATTGAGTTTAAAATGATCCTCAAGAAGTTTGAACAGAGAAGCTCAGGCTACGATACTTGGGGCACCTAGCTTCTACTCTACCCATTTTGAGTTTGCTATCTTGGTCTTTCCAAAATACATTCTAAATAAATTTCTATGCATTTGCTAGCTTTGATCAACTTGTTTGTCGCGAGCTATGCCCCCGATAAATTTCTGTTTCGTCCACCATTATGATCATTTTCAAGCATTTTGCATTGAAATAACGATTATTGGACTAATAATACTTTCATGAAAGAAGTTTTGTATATTACTCTGGAGCCTCTAAACAATACAGGAGTCTGAAACAGGATTATTGTTTAGGATTCACCAAGCTTATGGGTTGGAATCACCATGAGTCCAAATTAAGTTTATCTCTTTAGATCTTTGCCAAAAACGGCGATTGCACAAAATGACAAAGTATTGCGCTGACAATACAATCCGGACGAAAATAGGAATTATGAACCCAAATATTGCCAAAAGAAAATGATATTCTGCATTTATGCGAGCATCATATACGTCTGGTAAGAACACTCGAAAGGTGACCCTCAAATAGCAATGAGATGGGTTGAAGAAGAAACAAATCCTACGGTTTGGAGTCGCGTTGGGGCGAATGAAAGGATTCATATCCTATACCCCAGGTCACAATAAGGTGAACCCTGAAGTTGCAGTGGGGCAAATTTGTTGAGCAAGATATTTGTTCCCCTGGATTTCTCGTCATGAATACCAGCCAAACGAAATCGTGGCATAAGACATTAGCGATGACCACCTTAAACCCTTAGAAGGGGATTATTCTCATGAAATTCTACATTCATTTAGGGGGCATTCGACTCATCCTAATCATTGCACCCTAATCGTGAAAAATCATTCTTATGACATTCTGCATTCATGTAAATGTCACCCATAGCACATGTAGTTAGGAGCATTTGAGTCATTCCGATCATAGCACACACATCATTCCCATAAGCATAAGCACATAAAACTGATTCTACAGGACAGGTTCCCCGGAGAACGGTGTAGCAAATTGAAAAGCTCAGATCTTGTTCCCTATAGATGTAGTGGAGCAGACTGAAGATGGAAGTCTTCCTGAGATAGTAAGGAAGCAAATTGGAAAATTCTGAAGTCTTACTTCCTCAAAGTTCCAGTGGAGTAGTGGAGTAGGTTGAGATTACAAATCCCGTCTCCCTGAGTTAACAATGAGAATAAATTATTATTTCTTCAAAGTTTTAGTAGAGAAGATTGAGACTACGAATCTCTTCTCCTTGAATTCTCAGTTCCCGCGGAGTAGGTTAAGATTACAAATTCCGTCTCCCTGAGTTAACATTGAGGATAAATCCTTATTTAAAATTTCAGTAGAGGAGATTGAAACTACGATTCTCTTCTCTCTGAATTCTTATCCTGAGTTTGCAGTGGAGCAGACTGAAGATTGAAGTCCCCCTGAAGGAAGCAAATTGAAAAGTTCAGATAAAGATTATCCTGTTGCCACTAAACAGCGGTGAAACAGGTTGAAGATTATCCTATTGTTATTGAATAGCAGTGGAATGGGTCGAAGATTGTCCTGTTGCCACTAAACAGCGGTGGAATGGGTTGAAGATTGTCCTGTTGCCACTAAACAGCGGTGGAACGGGTTAAAGATTATCCTATTGCCATTGAATAGCAGTGGAATGGGTTGAAGATTATCCTATTGCCATTGAATAGCAGTGGAATGGGTCGAAGATTGTCCTGTTGCCACTAAACAGCGGTGGAATGGGTTGAAGATTATCCTATTGCCATTGAATAGCAGTGGAATGGGTCGAAGATTGTCCTGTTGCCACTAAACTGAGGTGGAATGGGTTGAAGATTATCCTATTGCCATTGAATAGCAGTGGAATGGGTCGAAGATTGTCCTGTTGCCACTAACAATGGTGGAAGCAGGTTGAAGATTATCCTATTGCCATTGAATAGCAGTGGAATGGGTAGAAGATTGTCCTGCTGCCACTAAACAGCGGTGGAACGGGTTGAAGATTATCCTATCGAACAGCGGTGGAATGGGTTAAAGATTGTCCTGTTGCCACTAAACAGCGGTGGAACGGGTTGAAATTTATCCTATTACCATCGAACAGCGGCGGAATGGGTTGAAGATCGTTATATGGCCACTAACCAACGGCGGAAGAATTTGAAGATCGTCCTATTGCCACCGATCAACGGTGACAGAGGTTGAAGATTATAGATTTTGTCGCCATAAACAGTGGTGAAACGAGGTCGAATGTGAACATTGCGTCTCTAAACAATAGTGGAATGTGACGTTGCCTTAACCAGCAGTGGAATAGGCCAAAGATCGCAAAAATGACGAAACAATAAAGCAGATTGAGGCTACAGGCCCTATCTCTTGGAAGTAGCAGTGAAGTAGAGCGAAGTAATGGAGCTTGAAGCTACTTGACCAAGAAGAATACCCAAAGGAATCAAGGCTAGACAAGACCGGGCAAATTTGGGTCTTTTAAAGTCTTTGCTCTGTTCTCGTTGCACGATAACGAGCAAAGAGGGGCAGCTGTAATACCCATAATTTGCCCGGGGCCCATTAAGACTAAAACCCAAACCGGGGGCCCGATAAGCCTAAAATAACAGTCCACAAGGCCCAATAAGCCCAAAACCAATTTATTCCAAAAACCCAAACCCACAAGGCCCAATAACAAAAGGCCCAATAAGCCCAAAACTTTAAGTTTATCAGGAAACTTTTAGGGTTTTCTTTGAAACCCTAAAATGATGCGCCATAAGCCCACAGTGTGCCGCTCCACTAGCCACGGTCGGCCACCAACGCCAACTCACGCACCACCATGGCCTCCACTCGCGCCCCATACCCGCAAAAGGACAAACAAATGACAGCAACAATAGCAACAAAGAACAAAATCTATTGTATTTTATTTTTCTTTAATTTCGGTTATAAAAGCCGAATAATAACGATTGTAAGGGGGATACCAATGTAGTGAGAAGCGAAAGGTCTTTTTTCCATTTTCTTTCTCTTCTATTTCTAGCGTTTTTTTTTTTTTTTTAATGCATTAACATAAAAAAAATCGGGGCTTCGACTTTTTAGGAACTACAATAAAAATCATCAGAAATAAAAGAACGGATTAAAAGGTTGTTCTTTTCAATTTTCTCTGTTTTATTCTCTGTTTCTTCTACTCCATTATTCTTTATTTCTATTTTTTTTATTGTTTTCAAAACCTAATACAAAAATAAATAATAATAGCAAAGCCAAAATAAGGAAACTTACCCGAATCTGGCCTTTGCGCGACCGACCGCCACCCACGGTGGAGCCACGGCGGCTCGGTGCCATGCAATGATGGGCTGTTCAAAAACCCCAGCAAAAGAAAAGAAGAAAAGTATAAAGGGTTTGCTTTTTTTGTTTTTTAAAAAAAGGGGAACATGTTAGCTAAAAAAGAGAATATAATAAAGACAATTAAAATATTTTAAATGGTAATTAAATATAGTGGAGGCCAGACGATTGATAGCTGGATATGCGCCTTTTTATTTTCAATGGGGAATTTATGTGCACAGTCCCTTCTCATTTCCAGGTTTCCGCAATCAAGTTTTCGTGTTCTTTTAATTTGGCCCTAAATGTCCATTCGGTTTTCAATCAAGTCCCCACTCATGTAGCGTGTTTTGAAGGAGTGTTTATTTCCCGATTCAGTCCCCTGCCTTTCATATGCGTTTCAATAAAGCCCTTCCCTCTGTTATTTATTTCAAATTTGCCTCAATATTCTGTTCTTAATTCAATTTTCATCCTTTTGACTATTTTCGTTTATTTATTATTAATTTCTTTTATATATATATTATACTTCACATTTAGCATAGTTTTTAATATTATATTATTATCATATTTATTATTACTCCTAGTGCTATTATTTATTATATTATTATTATTATTAGTATATCTACTATTATCATTATTATATTTTTATGTATATATTTTATTATTATTTTGTTTAACTAACTTTATTATTGTTATTATTATTATTATTATTATCACTATATTATTATATTATATATGTTTTAGTATCTCTTTTATTATTACTATACTATTATTATTACTAATCATTATTATTATATTATCATTATGTTGTATATATCATTATTATTGTTATTATTATATTGGTATATTGTACATATTTTTTGTCTCTGTATTATTGTTACTTTGTTATCAACTGTATTATTTTTATTATTATTACTAGTATTATTATTAGTTTTATTATATCTACTATATTTGTTTCTATTTTTATTTTCTTAACTCAATACCATTATTATTCATTAAACTTTCATTTATATATTTATACTTACATCATTTCACATATACTTCTATTTTCATCCATATTTTCATATTTTATATTTCCCTATTCATACTTACATTTCAATGTCATTTTTTTGTTATCATTATCACCATTATTATTGTTATTATTTTTCCGTCTTCTTGTAAAGATTTCATCCCGCTTATCATTCTTCCGCTTCTCATTTATTATCCTTTAGCATATTGGTTCTACTCATTTTATCTCTATTTTCGTCTTGTTGTTATCGTTGGTATTTAACATATTTGTTCCATATGCTTGCTAGTATTGTATTTCATTTTTTTTGCATTTTGTTACAAATTCGTGCTACATTTTACCCAACACAAAATTGATTTCTTTCATAAAGGTGGCATTTCGTGTTTAGAAATTCGGGAAAATCATGCTTTAACTTACTAGGTTTCGATTTTTCTCGTTTGACCTAAATAACGAAATATCTTTTAAAATAAATTTTTTTGAATAAAAATAAAAACTTATTTTCGAGAATTCGATATGTTGTGTCCTAACTTACTGGATGTGACATTCCGTTATTTCAAAATAAGATTTTCTAAACGAGGCAATATTCATCTTGGATTCGAGGATTTAAATTATCGTGTCCTAAAGTATTGGATGTGATATTTTATTCCTTCGGAACGATGAAAGCTTGATATTTAATTCGAGGAAACTCAAATATTTTTAAGGGATCACATTTTTAAAACCATTTTCACAATTTTTCAACTTTTGACATAAGGACATTAATTGATCAATTTGGTACCAATTTTGGGCGTGACGAGGGTGCTAATCCTTCCTCGCACGTAACCGACTCCCGAGCTCATTTTCTCGAAACTCGTAGACTAAAATATTTTATAGGTGGCCCGATCGCACCTAATAAAAGGTTGGTGGCGACTCTCGTTTTTATTTTCAAAACCCAAGTCCGATTCCCGTTTTTTCAAAAAAATGGTTTTAAACGGCGAGCGACTCGGGACCAATAAGAGAGTCAGGCCATGTAATTGATTAATTTTTGTCCTTTTGTCAAAATTTGGAAAATCGTTTTCAAAAATCAATTTTCTCTTGATTTGAAATAAAAAAAAAAAAGCTTATCCTCGAGAGTATAAAATGTCGTGCCCTAACTTACTGGGTGTGACATCTCGTTACTTCGAGATAAGAATTTTCAAAATAACAATGATCCGAATTGCGTCCTATCTTACTCTTGAGAATTCGGGGTGCTGTGTCCTAACTTACTGGATATGGCATTTCGACATTTCGAGATGAGAGGGCTTTTGATAATTATTCCAATTCATTTGAGTGTTTTAAAATCAATAAAAATGATCGTATTTTTCAATTCAATCTCTATTTTCAACTTTGTGGGTGCTAGGATTGCAATAATGTTGAGTCTCTTAGGATATTTCCGCATTCATATTTGCATGACCATTGTGGTCACACCTTTAAGTGGGAGCGAGAAGCTATGCCTTCGTGAGGTTTTCACCTCCGCATGGGCTAGTGGACTGCTTTCGGGACACATCCGTACCTATGTCTTCGTGAGGTTTTCACCTCCGCATGGCCATAGGGAAATGTGTTCCCTTGAACCGAACTTGGTCCATATGAGCCTATAATGGGTGAGGATTGAGGAATCTGCTGGTTCAGGTACCCTTCTTTAGAACCGAATCACATATAGTGAACCCTAAGAGCCCACCCTAGGTAGAGCCACGTTAAACCCTAGTGATCTCCCGGATAGGTACTTTGTTTATTACTTCCGTGCTAATGTGTTTTCTTCTGTTTTGATTGCATTGCGTTACATCATTATAGAAAGAAGGTGCTGATTCATATTCGATTCCTAAATAGAGGAGTTTGTCATAAGGAAATGAATTTTTTGATAAAGTGGATTGTAATACGGTTGCTCAAATATAGTCCAAGTAAACAACGAGAGAAGGCTGACGGTCCACAGAAGAATACAAAACATCGCGCGATGATTCAAGCCAACAATGATTATTCAAGAGTCGTCAGATCTTGACTTTTTGGGATAAGAAGCCTATAAACGATCATAGAGGATGAACAAGTAAAGAGATACGGCCTGAACCGAGCCGCCGAGAGCCAGAAGATGCATCTACGAAGAAAGCGCACAAGATATGGCCATGATATTCGGCCACGAAGGAAGGGATTGGCGCTTTTCTTGGACTATGAAGACAAAACCGTATATGTAATCCGTTTTATGTAAAGAGCTTTATTTTCTAGAAAAGTTCTTCTAATGGAATTGAATTCATAATCAGCGCCTCTCTTTCTTTTGCGTTCATTCCTTGCATTTGCATTGCATCATCTTAGAAAGGAGGTGTTGATTCGCATTTGATTGCTAAATAGAAGAATCTGTCATAAGAAAATGTGTTACTTGATAAAGTGGAACACGATACGGTCATCTGAACAGGGCCTAGGTAAGCAACGAGACAAGACATTGTATGAAGATTCAAGCTGACAAGGATTATTCGGGAGCCGTCCGAAGATTATGAGCACCTCGGAGGACACGCGAGTGATGAGGTATGACCTAGATCAAGCATTGAAGAGTTAGAAGAGACATCTACTAAGGGAGCTCACGGGACATAATCAATCCTCGAATCATTATTATATTTTTTATGTATATATTTTATTATTATTTTGTTTAACTAACTTTATTATTGTTATTATTATTATTATTATCACTATATTATTATATTATATATATTTCGTATCTCTTTTATTATTACTATACTATTATTATTACTAATCATTATTATTATATTATCATTATGTTGTATATATCATTATTATTGTTATTATTATATTGGTATATTGTACATATTTTTGTGTCTGTATTATTGTTACTTTGTTATCACTGTATTATTTTTATTATTATTACTAGTATTATTATTAGTTTTATTATATCTACTATATTTGTTTCTATTTTTATTTTCTTAACTCAATACCATTATTATTCATTAAACTTTCATTTATATATTTATACTTACATCATTTCACATATACTTCTATTTTCATCCATATTTTCATATTTTATATTTCCCTATTCATACTTACATTTCAATGTCATTTTTTTGTTATCATTATCACCATTATTATTGTTATTATTTTTTCCGTCTTCTTGTAAAGATTTCATCCTGCTTATCATTCTTCCGCTTTCTGTTTATTATCCTTTAGCATATTGGTTCTACTCATTTTATCTCTATTTTCGTCTTGTTGTTATCGTTGGTATTTAACATATTTGTTCCATATGCTTGCTAGTATTGTATTTTATTTTTTTTGCATTTTGTTACAAATTCGTGCTACATTTTACCCAACACAAAATTGATTTCTTTCATAAAGGTGGCATTTCGTGTTTAGAAATTCGGGAAAATCATGCCTTAACTTACTAGGTTTCGATTTTTCTCGTTTGACCTAAATAACGAAATATCTTTTAAAATAAATTTTTTTGAATAAAAATAAAAACTTATTTTCGAGAATTCGATATGTTGTGTCCTAACTTACTGGATATGACATTCCGTTATTTCGAAATAAGATTTTCTAAACGAGGCAATATTCATCTTGGATTCGAGGATTTAAATTATCGTGTCCTAAAGTATTGGATGTGATATTTTATTCCTTCGGAACGATGAAAGCTTGATATTTAATTCGAGGAAACTCAAATATTTTTAAGGGATCACATTTTTAAAACCATTTTCACAATTTTCAACTTTTGACATAAGGACATTAATTGATCAATTTGGTACCAATTTTGGGTGTGACGAGGGTGCTAATCCTTCCTCGCACGTAACCGACTCCCGAGCTCATTTTCTCGAAACTCGTAGACTAAAATATTTTATAGGTGGCCCGATCGTACCTAATAAAAGGTTGGTGGCGACTCCCGTTTTTATTTTCAAACCCAAGTCCGATTCCCGTTTTTTCAAAAAAATGGTTTCGACAAATAGGATTAGAACTAAATTATATACATGTAATTAATAGTATTTTTTTAAAATCCCTCTTTTTTTGTTTTTCTTTTGGAATTTTTTAGAATTAGAATTAAATTAATAATTTCTGTAAATGTTGAGGGTAAATAACAAAATTTTTAAACATTGAGAGCTAAATTTGTTGATTTTTTTTATTTAGATTTATGATCATCTTGATAGAATATGTAAACATTGATTGCTAAATTGATTATTAGGCCAATAAAAAAAGCCGTTTTAGACTTAGGGTCTGTTTGATAAACTGAAAATTTAAGTGCTGAATTTTTACAACTAAATTTTATAAGTATTGAATTTATATTAGAAAATTATTTGATAAATTAGTAAATATAAGTATTGAACATAATTAAATATTAATTTTTAAAATATTATTTATTTTTAACTTTAATCTTATTAAGATAATATCTTTTTATCATTTTGGGTAGTTTTGGCTAAAAGATAAATATGGTAATTTAAATATCTCATTTTTTTAAAAAAATAATAATTTATTTTAATTTATTTACTAAAATAAAATCAACTTGGTATTTTCTACATTAAGTGATTAGTAGCTACCTACCTACTTATCTTATTCAACACTTTTTTTGTTGAAAATTTTATGTCAAGTAAAAAATTAATATGATTATCAAACATATTTAAAATATTAAATGTTAAAAAAATTTCATTTCAATGAAATAAAAATTTTTAATAGTTTATTAAATACACCCTTAGTTAATGGCAAATAATGAGAGGATGACTAAAATTTTTAATTTCAAAAAGTTGAGTGACCAAAATAGAACCAAGTGCATAATTAGGAGACTATTCTTATAGTTTACCTCAAATTTTATAATATAATGTAATGTTATTACTTAACTAATTAATCAATAATTCTTGTAAAATCTTGTAAGTCTGCACTCAAACTCTTTAAATATTGAAATATCTCAACATGATGTTAATATTTAAATCTATTAGACGAGAATTTTGGCTTAGCTCCCATGTTAGAAAATTTCCTACTCATATTTGAATAATATATTTTTATAAACATTGCATTTGTAAAAAGAGAATGCGATTCGAACCTTAGAAGTACTATTGTTGCGAGGAATAGTCATGAACTAAAACATAAACCATAAAACAAACATGAAAAGTACTATTGTTGTGGGGGCTCGATTCATTCGGGAGAAGTTTTCAAAGGGTCGTCTATTAATTAGTCAACAACCAAAAGTATTGTCCCCATGGTCCCTAGCCTTCACGGAGCAAACTTGGTACCATTTGAGCCACATAGCTCAAGTAGTACTGACGATGTATTGGAAACTTCTCCCAGAAGAGCTGATTCCCCATTAACAGGTACTGGAAAAACTAAATAAATGAAACCACATTTTCAAAATTAAGGATAACTCATTATTAAATGATCCTAGTTTTTTAAGGCAATACTAATCCGTTGGCGGATTAGGAATATACTCCTTTATTGATTTTATTATAAATTTCAATATTTTGTAATTGGGTTTAGTAGTGGTACAAAGTAACATCGACCTCGAGACTAGCATCTCCAGTCTTGGCGCTGGAAGAAGTGGCCCGAAATAGTGCAAACCCTGTGGCCATCCTAAACGCACCTGTCCCTCCCACTATTGCCATTTCACGAATTATGTCAGGCCCAGGAACAAAATCTGTGAGGAGATATCGTGAGAACAAGCTAAAGGAGCTCCCCTTGAACTTGCGAATGGTAAACGCAAAATCAGCGTAAGTAACCGCAGTGAACTTGGTAGGGTCTCGACTTAATGCTATGTAGAGCCCTTGGGCATTTCCAACCATCTTGGATGTACGTTCAGGCCCTAGAGTGAGGGGATCATCCATTGAATACAAGCTTCCGTATGGGGATGGGGAAAAGAAATCTTGGGTGATGTTGGCCTGAGCTATTAGGAATGTTGTAGGATTTTTGCCACTGGGAATATCGTGATAGAAGAAGCGAAGTCGGGTCATCTTTTCCACCCGAGCACCTGCCTTAATAGTTTTGGAGTAGTATTGGCCATAGACTGGTGGTATGGCGAGGCAAAATATCATTGCCCATGCAAATACCTTCTGCTTTCCCATTTTTCTTCACAATGTTTACCTCTATAATATTTGGTTTTTACACTTCAAAATAAAGGAAAAATAGTTGGTTTTGTGCTTCTTGTTGAACACTATAGGGCTTTAAATAGAATTTGTGCTTGATTTTAAAATTGCCTTTTTGTTTTTAATAAAATAGTTGTGTGAAAACCTGAAATTCATGTGTCTTACTTTATTTTTGTAAATCATATGGATGAAATTGTAGAGAAGAGTCTAATTGGTGATTGGAGGACTGAAGTTTTCTTTAATGAGATTTTACTTAGAAGCCGACACTCAAACTCTTCTACTTTAAGAATCTTAAGACACCGGAGAATTTTGGCTTTTCTCCAATGTTAGGAATTTTCTAATTTATTTATGAGTGCCAATTGAAATGTTTTCTTTCGATAATAAATCTGAACAATAAACTTTAGATCTCATTAAAGTCTAAATTTTAATATCGATGTGTAGTGGTAATTTCACTTGTACCAATCATAATATGATCTACCATGTCAGGGGCGAAGCTAGGGGTTGGCATGGGCCCGATCCCCCTAAAATGTAAAATTATTATTTAGGCTTTTAAAATTTTTTAAAAATTTTATATTAGTAAATGTAAAATTGCACTTTGGTCCCTCTTAAAATTATAAAAATTTGATTTAATCCTTTACAAATTATAAAGATATAAACTATAAAAATTAAAATTTTATCCGGCCCCCTAAAAAATTGTTCTGACTTCGCCCGTGTACCATGTTCATGTTATTTGTTTTAATTATTTTAAATTGTGTATGTTATATCTTAATCCATTCCATGTTTAGTTTAACTTTATCATGTAACTCATGTTTATGTTTTCTTAAAACATATAATTTTTATACGTTAAAAAATAATAGTAAATCCCCTGTTAATTCTAGTAATAGATGAAAGACCACGTTATTGACCCAAATTTTAAATTATGATTTCCTTCTCTATGACATCATTCAGTGTTATCTTCAATTCTTTTTCTTAGTTTCCCAAATTTCCTATTTATTTACTTTTGACAGTCACTGACGACAAATTATTTTATGTTAAGTTTTCTCAATAAAGTTTTTGTTACGAAAGTTGTATAAAAATTATCTATAAAAAGGTTATAACTTAACATAAAATTTAATATAGTAGATGGTAATTATGTAAATATAAAAGATTTTCTTTTACCATATCGTTGGGTATGATATTATTTGAGAAAATAGAATCAGACGTAAGTACCAGTAATAGCTCACGAGTTTTTTCAATTCAGGACATTTAAAGCTTTAAAATATAGTTAAGAGGACATTTACAATTCTAAAAAAAGTCTTATATTAACATCACTTCAATATAACATAAAATAAAAAAGGTTAGATCGTATTAGCATATTGCATACTTCATAATTTTATTCATAAGCGGAATTGAGATGATTCATACTTTAAAGAGTACAAGGAAGAAGAAAATCTTGATAATTTTAATAATATAAATTGATGTTTACATGATGGTAAGGAGTATATATAAATGTTAAAGAAGGAATAACTCAACAAATGGCAATGTTAAAACAATTAAATAAAATTGCATATAATTTTTATTGCTCTAGTTATTTTATTAGTAATTGTATTATCGACTATTTTCTTAGACTAACATATTACCTATGATAATTTGATTTAAATTTTGATTACTCATTTAGAATTTTTTATCGTATTTGTAATAACCATTTTTGCCCGGGGGGCCCATTATAGTCCAATTCCAAACAGCCCATTTTAACCTTGTTTTTACAGACCCAAAATTAAGCCCAAAAGATAATAAAAAAACAGTCCATTTGAATGTCCAATTACAAAATCAAAACCAAATGTTAAAGTCCAGTCTTTTTGCAGACTAATTTCAAACCCAAGTCAGGAATTACAAAAACCCAACTACAAGCCCTATTGACCCAGTCTACATAAGCCCAAAATGGCCCAAAGCCCAAAATTACACAGACCCAAATTTAATAACAGCCCAAAAAAGAAAGATTACAAAATGGTCCAAGGACCAAATCTCAGAATTGGCCCAAATGGCCCAAACAGGACAGGATCCCAGAATCTTCTGGTGACCCTTCGGTGGCCATTCCCACGCGCGCCTGTTCAGATTCTCGCCAATGCCCACGCGAGTCTCGGCCACTATTCACCGCACGTGCTCTTGCGCCGCGTCTGCCACGCGCCCATGCACCCTGATGATTCAAGCTCCCCCAGGCACCACGTCTGCCACTCTCCGCATGCTCCTGATCACCACCATCGCCCATGCCCTGCAAAACACACACAACAGAGATAGAAACAACCAGAAGCAAAATATGGACGAAAGAGTAGATTAAGAAAGAGAAAAAGTTGTATCTTTCGGCTATAAAGCCACCCAAAAACAGTGTAACAGGGACTTTTTTTCCCTTACCTTTCCACGCATTAGAGGTCGAAAGCAGAAACAAAACAAATAGAAGGTTGAATATATTTTGCTTCCAATTATCGCTCACTGTCATTTTCACTTGTGCTTATATTCGCCATATTCGAATCTCCACAAACAAAACCAAAGGAAGATTATCTTCCTTTTCCCTTTTCCCTGATTTAGGATTTGTTTCGTTGTTCTTTAGCATGCATATATAGAGATATAAAAGGGTGGAGACTACCATCAAAGGATTTCGCACCCTTCGTTCTCTCTATCGAAATCGGGATTTCGCACATCGCCTTTCTCCGATTGTAATACTGTTTGGTTGGCAAAGAAAGAGCAAAGAAAAATAAGAGAAAATATTTACCCCGAATTGACCCGATCTATTGTCTTCCTCGTCGAAATCAAGGTTTAGGAAACAGATCCAGGGAAAGATTAGATCCTCGCATGCTCCATTTCAATAGGGGTTAGGCAAGGGTTGCGATCAGAAAATAGGACGGGCAGCATGTAAAGAGGCTCAAGGTATTGCTAGTCGCCGATTCCCATGGCGTGGTAGCAGTACATTAGGGGTTCCTTGCAGTTACCAAGAACAGGAAACAAGGGGCTAGGGTATTCGGGTGCAAAAAAGGAAAAGAGGAGGCTGAAAGTCTTGAGTTTTTAGGTTTTATTGAACTTGTTTAAACCAGGCGAAACGACGCCGTGTAGAAAAGGGGAGGTCCGCGCGTCGACCCGTTTGGCGACCCGGATCCGCGCCTCCCTGCTTTAAAAGGAACATTTACACGTTCAGTCCCTCTGTTCTTTAGTTCGGTCGCAGTGTAGTCCTACCCAAACACAGCGTTTTAATTGGCTGGAGTATTTACCGATCTAGTCCTTATTAATTCATGCACATTGCATTTGACCCTTTTCATATTTTACCTTTGATTTATCGTTTTTTAGCCTTCGAATTTTGTCTTAATTTTCAATATGATCCTCGTATCATTTAGTTAATTATCGGTCTATCGGTTTATCGGTTTCTTTAATTTTATTTTTTTTAAAAATAATGTTCAGCGTAATATGTTTATAATTGTTTTAGCTATTATTTATTTCATTTACATATTATCTTTATTAGTTCTATATACGTATTTTTTGGTTTATGTTAAACTACTTTTATGTATATATTTTGTATTATTCTATGAATATATCTGCGGTGCGTATAATTTCCTTTTTTCAAAATTATATTTATGTATTCTATACGTGTTTTTATATTATTATTTTCATATGTATATAAAGTTATATTAAGTTTCTCTCATTTACTTACATATATTACTCAAATTGATACCTGTTATTTGCTTATTATTATTATTATTATTTTTTATATGCTATATTTACGCTTAATTTGTTCTTTCACTCTGCTATATTTTTAACTTTCGTTATTTCTTTAATTAAAAGTGCTAATATTTTTGAAATAAGAGTTATGAGATTATTGATTCCATATTTAAATTGTGTATTATTATTCTTGTCATCCCTTTGTTGTGTTCGCATATTTTTCTTCCATATTATAATTCTGTTTTTCATGATACATTTAAATGCATTTTAAGCCTAATACAAAATTCGTATTTCAAAAATATAAGGCAATATTCGTATGTTTAGAAGTTCGAAAGATCACATCCTAACATGCTGGGTGTTGATTTTTCTGTTCGACTAAATATTCAAACACCCTTCTTCACGCGATTTGAAGATCAAAGATGATCTCGACGTCAGAGTATAAAGGCGTCATATCCTAACGTGCTGGGTATGACAATCTTATTCCTTTGAAACGAGTTAATTTTGAGATTCAATCCCGATTCAATTAACCCATTCTTTTAATTCTCCTTACCCTAAATATTTTCAAGTTTTCAGCATTGGGACATTGATCAATCAATTTGGTACCAATTTTGGGCGTTGCTAGGATGCTAATCCTTCCTCGCACGTAACCGACTCCCGAACCCGTTTTCTCGAACACTCGTAGACCAAAAGTTCTGTTTTAATAAATCAAAATGTTTTATTAAAACAAAGGTGACCCGATCACACCTAAATAAAGATCGGTGGCGACTCCCTATTTTTAAAGTCGATTCCCGTTTTCAAAAATGGTTACGACAGCTTGGTGACTCTACTGGGGACATTAAGAGTTAGGCCGTAAATTGATCGATTTTTGTCCTTTTGATTGAAAATTTGGAAAATTGTTTTGAAAAACGGTGTGGCTTTTTAACGCATTTGCTTGTGCTATAGTGTCGAGTCTCGTGAAATATTTTGGCATCGCATTGCATGACCGTTGTGGTCACACCTTTAAGTGAAGTAAGAAACTAAGCCTTCGTGAGGTATTCACCTCCGCAGGGGCTAGTGGATTGCTTCCGGGATACATCCGTACCTATGTGCTTCGTGAGGTTTTCACCTCCGCATGGCCATAGGGAAATGTATCTCCCTGAACTGAACTCGGTCCGTATGAGCCTATAATGGGTGAGGATCGAGGAATCTGCTGGTTCAGGTACCCCTCTGTAGAACCGAACCCCATATAGAAACCCTAGAGCCCGCCCTAGGCATAGTGTCGAAATAGTTACCCAGATAAGTGTTTGATGATATTTTGCTTGTTTTGGTTATGTAATACTATCTTGTGTTGGTTTGTTTGATTTGCATGACATTCCATGTACTAGAGGTGTCAATTTCTGTTCGGTTGCTGAAATAGGAAGTTTGCTATGGAAAATGACTTTCTTGATAAAGTAGAGGACAATGCGACTGTGCGCACATGGTCAGAAAAGTTGCAGTTGGAAAAAGGAGATAGCTTAGCTGAAGGTCATGCGTCAGAGCTGAGGGACTTCGCCCGTGTTAGCGTGACACAAAATGAGCTTCAAGAGTTGCGAGATATTTGGACCCATTGGGAAGATGAAGCTAAACAGATGTTCTACCACCATTATGGTGATATCTCTCGCTTATTGGATGTTAAGATAGATAAACACTTGTTTTGGGCTATGGTCCAATTTTGGAATTCCGCATACAGTTGCTTCACTTTTGGAAAAGTGGACCTGGTGGCAACAATAGAAGAGTATACCACTTTACTTTGTATTTTCGGGATACAAGCTGACAAGGTTTATATGAGGCCTACCTATGTCCCTCCTCTTGCGAAGAAGTTGGTGAAAATTACGAGAATGAGTGAACAGTGGATCTCAACCAAGATTCAACAGAAAGGTGAAGGGAGATGTATTCCTTGGGTAAATTTAAGGGATCTGATTTTGACACATCCTGATGTGAGAAGGAAAGTTGACATCTTCGCCTTAAGCCTCTACAGATTAGTCATCTTCCCAAAAGCCCTGAGACATATAGATGAAGTGGTGGTGGATCTATTCGATCGATTGGATAAACAAGTCGCACTTGTCCCAGCAATTCTTGCGGAGACTTTCAGATCATTAAATGCATGCAGAAGAGCGGGAGAAGGAAGGTTTATCGGATGCGCACAGCTATTAATGGTATGGTTTTATAGGCATTTTTGGAAGATGGATAAAGTCTCTTGTCGACCCTTTTATAAGGATTATTCACCGATAAAAAAAGAAGTGGCCGTGTCAAGACGAAAAGATATAACGGAAGAAGGGTGGAGGACAATTCTTCAGAATCTTCAGGAAGGAGACATTGAGTGGAGAGCTCCGTGGATGGTGCCTGGAGAGATCCTTTACAGATGCGGAGACTTTAATTGGGTCCCTCTACCCGGAATTTGGGAAGTCATCGGGTATGCCCCTTTGCTAGCAGCAAGACAATACCAGTCAAGACAGTTCGTGCCAGCAACACGTGGGTTAGATCGAAGCGAATTCTCTTATACAGGAGAAGGTTATAAGAAGAAGATTAAGGAAGTTACAAATGCTTGGAAGCAAACCCATCGGATGAAGAGGTTGACTGTGGGTGAAACGACGACTTCTAGTATAAACCGTGGCTAAACAAAAGAATCAACGATAATATACCGGGACCGAGTTCAGATGATGCTCGATCTATGGAAGAACGTTTGCAAATGATACCAATAGAATTAGAAATTATAAAGCAAGATTTTGTAAAACGAAGTTCAGAGCTTGAGAAGAAAATTGAGCAGTTGGAGGAAAGGAAGATGCTTTTGAAGTTGGATGTAGAGATACAGAAATCAGAAGCAGAAAAGATAAAAAAGGGGAAGAGCAAAGCCGAAGAGGAGTTGGATAGCCTAAAGGGGGACTACAAGAAGATGCATCTCTCAATGAGAACTGCCAGACTAGGAAAGACTTCGAGTCAATGGCGACAAGAGTTACAAGAGGAAAGAGCTAAGACCGAGCAATGGGAAAAGAAATTTCAAGAAATGAAGGCCCAGAATGAGATCCTAGAAAAGCAAGTGTCAGGAGGCCAAAATAGAATAAATGAGTTGAAGACTAGAGTGGCAGAGTTGGAAAGGTCCCTTGACTATTATCGAAACCGTAACTCGGTAAGAGAATTAGAGGTAAGCTTCAGTAGAATCGAAGAAATGAAGAAAAAGACCGAAGAGTTAGAAATGGAGCTGCAGAACTGTCAGAATCATATTGGATATTTAAAAGAGAATGAAGAACGAAGAGAGATGAAGTTGTACCATTCCCAGAATCAAGTCAAAGATAGAGACTACCTCATGGGGGAGGCTATAACCCAGATACGAGAGATAGCCAAGTATTTACAGACTCTAGCCATACAAGCTGACACATTGAGCGTGCAATTCGAGACACGGTCAGATCGTGGACGAGAATTAGTTTCCCTACTGACAAAGATTAAAGCCTTAGGTGTTAGAGCAAGGCTGTTCTTATAATCTATCTTATGTAAAGAGCTTCGTTTTCTAAGAAAGTTTTCTATAGGGAATTGAATCAGAGTTGACACCTTTTTGCATTCATACCATGCATTTACATTACATTTCATGCATTAGTATTATATCATTTTAATTATTTACTAAGGCTAAAATCGTATAATCCGCAGTTGCGACACTACGAATCTGGAATCACGTCATCCCTATAGGACACGTCTAAGAACTAGAGCTATGGATGCCGAACTAAACAAAAGAATTGAAAGAATGGAAAGAATCCAGAGAGAGTTGCAAGAACAGTTGGCCAAGTCGCAACAAGAAGCAAGGGATCTGATGGCAAGATCCCGAGAGGAATCACTAGAGCAAAAGGATCAAATGGCTAGAATGATGGAGATGTTGGCAGCTCTGGCCAAAGGAAAAAGACTCGCGCAGAGTCCTGATCATATAGAACCCTATTCGAGAATTAATCAGGATCCGCTCTATCCCCCAGGATTCACGCCACCCCATGCCCACCCAACGCAAAGAGGATATCCTCAAGGGGAACCGACAGGCCTAGAACAATGACCCGTACCACTTACTCATCTAGGGCAAGGTATATTCGTATCAGACTCCAGAGATAATTCTGCTAACCCAATTGTTCCGAATTTAGATGATCCGGTAGAAATAGCCAGGTTAAAAAGAGACGATTATAATGCTGAGGAAAAGTATAGAAGCTTGGAAGAAAGGCTCAAAGTGGTAGAGGGTACTGGAGTTCTCTCGGCACTGAGCGCCCAAGAACTCAGTCTGGTGCCCGATCTGGTTCTACCTCCAAAGTTTAAAGCGCCAGATTTTGAAAAATACGATGGAACGAGATGTCCCAAGGCGCATCTTATCATGTTTTGTCACAAGATGGCTGGTTATGTGAATGAGGACAAATTGTTAATACATTATTTTCCAGATAGCTTGATCGGATCAGCCCTCCGATGGTATAAGAGAAAGGATCCAATCATGGAAGGACCTAGCATCGGTAGTTTGTGAACAATACAAGCATGTCTCCGATATGGCACCTGATCGATTAACGCTGCAGATGATGGAAAAGAAGCCAGCAGAGACGTTTAGACAATACGCCCAAAGGTGGAGGGACGTCTCGGTGCAAATAGAACCCCCACTGACTAAAAGTGAGATAACGGTCCTCTTTATCAACACCTTGAAAGCACCATTTTATGACAAACTGGTGGGAAACGCCACAAAAGACTTCGCCGATATCGTAATGTCTGGGAAACTCATTGAAAATGGCATCAAAAGTGGAAGGATGGAAGGTCCTGAGAGTTCGAAAAGGCCAGTACCCATGAAGAAAAAAGAGCCTGAAACTCATATGGTGGGGACGGGGAGCCACTATGCTTCTAGTCCGTACCCAACCCAGCCGAGACCTCGTTTTCGCCCACCACCAAGCTTCTACTTTCCTCCTCCTCAAAACCCTTACTACCAGGCGCCTCCCCCTTACCCCGTCTATACCACCGATAACCAAAGACCATTCAATATATTCCCGCCAAGTACTACGCCCGCTCAAAGTCAGCCCAAAAATGAGCAAAGACCAACAAAACCCAATCTTGAAAAACTTCAATTCACCCCTATTCCGGTTTCGTATGGAGAGCTATGCCCGAAGTTACTAGAAAAACAATTAATATCCCCACATTACATGGCACCTCTGAAACCTCCATACCCAAAATGGTACGATGCTAATGCCAGTTGCATGTACCATGCTGGAAACAGAGGGCATTCTACAGAAAATTGCCTAGCTTTTAAGAAAAGGGTTCAAGGTCTTGTTGATGCAGGTATTTTACGATTCGACGGTATTAGCAATATGGCTGGAAATCCGCTCCCTAATCATGCTAAAGGGAACGTGAGTGTGGTGATAAAGGAAGACAGGTGGCGAGCTAAAAATCGCGTATCTGAAATAAAGACACCTTTGAGCAAAGTATGGGAAATAATGACTGAGAATGGCCTGTTCAAAAAAAGTATCAAGGAGGAAAGTACAGAGGGTCAAAGCTTTTGTGTCTTTCATGGCATAGGAGGGCATCATATCCAGTCTTGCGAGAAATTCAAAGAGGAACTTCAAGGCATGATGAACAACAAGGAGGTCAAGATCTTTGACAAAACAGACGAGGCCGAAGAAAGGGAAATATGCGCCTCTGATAACTAACCACCAGCCATCCCTTATAGTGCCGATCAGCCTCTGGTGATTTATTATGAGGTCAAGAAGAAGGAAGTCGAACCAAAGATGATAATCAAAGTACCAGCTCCTTTCCTTTACAAGGACGACAAGGCGGTGCCTTGGAAATATAATGTTAACATTACCATACCCGAAGCCACAACTAGAAGTGTTAGCAAGGTGGGGCATTTTACCCGCAGTGGGAGATGTTATTCTCCCGAGGTGGTTGAACCAAGTAAAAAGGCCACTGGCTCGAATCAAGAAGGGAAGGCACCAATGCATGCGGCGGGGGTCGAGACTGAAACTCCATCCAAACAGAAAATTAAAAGACCCGTGAATGAGGATGAAGCACATGAATTTTTAAAGTTTATCAAGCACAGTGAATATAACATCGTGGAACAGTTGAACAAGCAACAGGCCAGAATCTCGGTGTTATCTCTACTATTGAGCTCGGAACCACATCGAAATGCCTTACTGAAAGTGTTAAACCAAGCGTATGTGCCGAGCAACGTACCCGTCAAAAAACTTGATAGGTGGGTGAACAACTTGAACTCGGATAATTTCATCTCTTTCAGTAATGACGAAATACCACCAAACGGTAGGGGTTCTGTAAAAGCATTGTACATTACGACCGGTTGCAAAGGTTTGCTCATTGACAATGGGTCCGCGCTCAATGTCATGCCATTGGCTACACTATCCAGGATGCCAGTTGATATGTCTTATCTGAGGCCTTGTCATTCCGCAGTAAGGGAATTCGATGGAACACGGCGAGAGGTCATGGAAAAGATCGAGATTCCTCTAGAGGTGGGCCTGTGCACATATAATGTCGAGTTTCAGGTTATGGACATCGCACCTTCATATAATTGCCTTTTGGGAAGGCCCTGGATCCATTCCGCTGGAGCAATCCCTTCATCTCTCCACCAAAAAATAAAGTTTATTATGGATAACCGCTTGATCATGATCGCTGGTGAAGAAGACATTGTCGCGTCACTCTCTACTGACGCACCCTACATCGAGGCAAACAAAGATGCGGCAGAATGTTCCTTCCGTTCCTTCAAATTTATCAACGCTACATTTGTTGCTGAAGGGAATAGGGCCCCCACGCCCAAACTGTCAAGGAATACCAAGATGGGAATCAAGCTGACTGTGGGAAAAGGATCCCGAGCAAGGAAAGGCTTAGGAAGATACCAGCAAGGGATAGCTAGAGCGCTAAAACCGGTACACCACAAGGCTTGATATGGGTTAGGGTTCAAGCCGGATGTACGAAAAAGAAGGAAACAGCTGCAGAAAGATCAGGAAAAGAGGACTGCAAGAGCCTCAGGTTAGGAAGTAGAATGGGAGCCCATACTGTATCTGCTCTTGTCGAATGCTCCTTCCGTTCCTTCGATTTTATCAACGCTACATTTGTTGCTGAAGGGAATAGAGCCCCCACGCCCAAACTGTCAAGGAATACCAAGATGGGAATCAAGCTGACTGTGGGAAAAGGATCCCGAGCAAGGAAAGGCTTAGGAAGATACCAGCAAGGGATAGCTAGAGCGCTAAAACCGGTACACCACAAGGCTCGATATGGATTAGGGTTCAAGCCGGATGTACGAAAAAGAAGGAAACACCTGCAGAAAGATCAGGAAAAGAGGACTGCAAGAGCCTCAGGTCAGGAAGTAGAATAGGAGCCCATACTGTATCCGCTCTTGTCAAAAACTTTTACATCTGCAGGAATGATGTACCCGGAAGGAGATAATTCACGAAACACGCTGTTATTGGTTGAAAGAGATTTTCAGAACTTCAATATAAACGTTATTGACAAAGCGGATGATACGATGGAAGACATCTCAAAAATACGCCCTGGTCCTCCTGGATTTGTTATGAGCAATTGGACTGCCGTGGACCTTCTCGTAGTTTCTAAGTCTTCCCCAAAGTAATGCTCAATGCTCACTTCTTGTATGCCCCGAAGTTGTGGGGGAATTTGTTATAAGAGTTTATGTTGGCTATTTAGCTTTTAAATGAACATTAATGAAAATGCATTTTGTCATGGTCTCTCATTCTCATTGGCTTCATATTTTTTCCCTCCTCTTAGAGCCTGTCTTTATATACATCTCATATCATGCCATAGTATCGCGTTTGTAGGCTCCAATACCTCGATACCCCTCTATAGTTTCCTTTCCATTTACCTTTCAGATGCTCAGATATCGACGACGTGAACAATCCCATTACAAATTCTAAAATCGATTTCGAGCAAGCTATTTGTTTAGGAGAATCTGAAGCTAACGAAAATGCTGAAGATTATGTCTCAACCCCTGACTTACTGAGAATGATAGAACAAGAAGATAAACAGATTCTGCCCCATGAAGAATCTATTGAGGCAGTGAACTTGGGAAGTGAAGAAAAGAGGCAAGAAGTGAAGATCGGGACCATCATTTCAGGGAACACCAAACATGACTTGGTCACCTTGCTTTACGAATACAAAGATGTATTTGCATGGTCATATCAGGACATGCCAGGATTGAGCGAGGATGCAGTGGTCCATAGGCTCCTACTGAAACCAGAATGCAAGCCTATCCGGCAGAAGCTAAGACGAATGAGACCCAAAATGCTCTTAAAGATAAAAGAAAAGGTCAAAAAATAGTTTGATGCCGGCTTCTTACAAGTCTCTAAATATCCGAAATGGGTGGCTAATATAGTCCCAGTGCCAAAGAAAGATGGCAAGGTGCGAATGTGTATGGACTATCGCGATCTGAATCGAGCAAGCCCCAAGGATAATTTTCCCTTGCCGCACATCAATACATTGGTGGATAACACGGTAAAAAATTCATTGTTCTCTTTCATGGATGGATTTTTGGGTTATAACCAGGTAAAGATGGCTCTCGAAGATATGGAGAAAACTACATTCATGATGATGTGGGGAACGTTCTGCTACAAGGTAATGCTATTCGGATTAAAGAATGCCGGGGCAACATGTCAGAGGGCAATGGTGATGTTATTCCACGACATAATGCACAAAAAAATAGAGGCTTATGTCGACGATATGATCACCAAATCTCGGGGAGAAAGAGAGCATATTGGAAACCTTAGGAAATTGTTTGAAAGACTGAGAAAGTTTCAACTGAAGCTTAATCCAGCCAAGTGCATATTTGGAGCAACTTCAGGGAAATTACTGGGTTTCATCGTCAGCGAGAGGGGTATTGAGGTTGATCCGGACAAGATAAAAGCCATACAAGAATTACCACCTCCGCGGACACAAAAAGAAGTCAGAGGATTTTTAGGGAGGTTGAACTACATCGCTCGGTTCATCGCTCAGCTTACCAACCAATGCGACCCGATTTTTTGACTCCTTCGAAAATACAATCCTGGGGAATGGAACGAAAAGTGCCAAGCTGCTTTCGACAAGATAAAACAATATTTGTCTAGCCCCCCAGTGCTAGTACCTCCAACTCCCGGGAGACCGTTAATATTGTATCTTACTGTGTTCGAAAATTCAATGGGTTGTGTACTGGGGCAACACGATGAGTCGGGGAGAAGAGAAAAGGCGATCTATTACCTCAGCAAGAAGTTCACAGAATATGAAGCAAAATATTCGTCAATTGAAAAATTCTGTTGTGCTCTGGTCTGGGTAGCTCGAAGGCTCAGACAATATATGCTGTATCATACGACGTGGTTGATCTCAAAGCTGGACCCAATAAAATACATGATGGAATCACCTACACTCTCAGGAAGAATGGCACGATGGCAGATCCTATTGTCGGAGTATGACATCATCTATGTGAGCCAAAAGTCGATAAAAGAGAGCGCAATAGCTGACTTCCTAGGAACTCGAACGACAGAGGAATACGAGCCATTAAGATTTGATTTCCCAGATGAAGACTTGATGTGCATTACAGAAAAAGAATGTGAATCGTCAAAAGAGAAATTATAGAAGATGAGCTTCGATGGCGCATCAAATGCATTGGGGCATGGGATTGGAGCAGTCTTAGTGTCACCAGAAGGGAATCATTATCCATTCACTGCCAGATTAAATTTCTTTCTTCTGTACCAATAACATAGCAGAATACGAGGCTTGCATCATGGGACTTCGCGCAGCTATGGAACGAGACATCAAAATCTTAAAGGTATCCGGGGACTTCGCGCAGCTATTGAACGAGACATCAAAATCTTAAAGACATCAAAATCTTGCGAGATTAAATCTCTTCGTGTCCTGAAGTCATATTGGAGCAAGTTAAAAGAAAAAAAAAGAGACTGAGGGAAAGCGAATTGAAGCTACGGGTCATGGCTCACGGAAGCAATGAATGAATCAAAGTTACAGGGGAGTTTGAAGAGGTTCGAAGAAGACGAGAACCAAGAAGTCAAGGCTTAGCCAAGACCGGGCAAAAATTGGTTCTTTTATTTTCTTTGCTCTATTCTCGTTTCACGATAATGAGCAAAGAGGGGCAGCTGTAATAACCATTTTTGCCCAGGGGGCCCATTATAGTCCAATTCCAAACAGCCCATTTTAACCTTGTTTTTACAAACCCAAAATTAAGCCCAAAAGATAATAAAAAAACAGTCCATTTGAATGTCCAATTACAAAACCAAAACCAAATGTTAAAGTCCAATCTTTTTGCAGTCTAATTTCAAACCCAAGTTAGGAATTACAAAAACCCAACTACAAACCCTATTGACCCAGTCTACATAAGCCCGAAATGGCCCAAAGCCCAAAATTACACAGACCCAAATTTAATAACAGCCCAAAAAAGAAAGATTACAAAATGGTCCAAGGACCAAATCTCAGAATTGGCCCAAATGGCCCAAACAGGACAGGATCCCAGAATCTTCTGGTGACCCTTCGGTGGCCATTCCCACACGCGCCTGTTCAGATTCTCGCGCATGCCCACGCACGTCTCGGCTACTATTCACCGCACACGCTCTTGCGCCGCGTCTGCCATGAGCCTATGCACCCTGACGATTCGAGCTCCCCAGGCACCTCGTCTGCCGCTCTCCGCATGCTCCTGATCACCACCATCGCCCATGCCCTACAAAACACGCACAACAGAGACAGAAATAACTAGAAGCAAAATACGGACGAAAGAGTAGATTAATAAAGAGAAAAAGTTGTATCTTTCGGCTATAAAGCCACCCAAAACAGTGTAACAGGGACTTTTTTTTCCCCTACCTTTCCACGCATTAGAGGTTTAAAGCAGAAACAAAACAAATACAAGGTTGAATATATTTTGCTTCCTATTATCGCTCACTGTCATTTTCACTTGTGCTTATATTCACCATATTCGAATCTCCATAAACAAAACCAAAGGAAGATTATCTTCCTTTTCCCTTTTTCCCGATTTAGGATTTTGTTTCGTTGTTCTTTAGCATGCATATATAGAGATATAAAAGGGTGGAGACTACCATCAAAGGATTTCGCACCCTTCGTTCTCTCTATCGAAATCGAGATTTCGCACATCGCCTTTCTCCGATTGTAATACTGTTTGGTTGGCAAAGAAAGAGCAAAGAAAATAAGAGAAATTATTTACCCCGAATTGACCCGATCTACAGTCTTCCTCGTCGAAATCAAGGTTTAGGAAACAGATCCAGGGAAAGATTAGATCCTCGCATGCTCCGTTTCAATAGGGGTTAGGTAAGGGTTGCGATCAGAAAATAGGACGGGCAGCGTGTAAAGAGGCTCGAGGTATTGCTAGTCGCCGATTCCCATGGCGTGGTAGCAGTACATCAGGGGTTCCTTGCGGTTACCAAGAACAGGAAACAAGGGGCTAGGGTATTCGGGTGCAAAAGGGGAAAAGAGGAGGCTGAAAGTCTTGAGTTTTTAGGTTTTATTGAACTTGTTTAAACCAGGCGAAACGACGCCGTGTAAAAAAGGGGAGGTCCGCGCGTCGACCCGTTTGGCGACCCGAATCCGCGCCTCCCTGCTTTAAAAGGAACATTTACACGTTCAGTCCCTCTGTTCTTTAGTTCGGTCGCAGTGTAGTCCTACCCAAACGCTGCGTTTTAATTGGCTAGAGTATTTACCGATCTAGTCCTTATTAATTCATGCACATTGCATTTGACCCTTTTCATATTTTACCTTTGATTTATCGTCTTTTAGCCTTCAAATTTTGTCTTAATTTTCAATATGATCCTCGTATCATTGAGTTAATTATCAGTCTATCAGTTTATCGATTTCTTTAATTTTATTTTTTTTAAAATAATGTTCAGCGTAATATGTTTATAATTGTTTTAGCTATTATTTATTTTATTTACATATTATCTTTATTAGTTCTATATACGTATTTTTTGGTTTATGTTAAACTACTTTTATGTATATATTTTGTATTATTCTATGAATATATCTGCGGTGCGTATAATTTCCTTTTTTCAAAATTATATTTATGTATTCTATACGTGTTTTTATATTATTATTTTCATATGTATATAAAGTTATATTAAGTTTCTCTCATTTACTTACATATATTACTCAAATTGATACCTGTTATTTGCTTATTATTATTTTTTTTATATGCTATATTTACGCTTAATTTGTTCTTTCACTCTGCTATATTTTTAACTTTCGTTATTTCTTTAATTAAAAGTGCTAATATTTTCGAAATAAGAGTTATGAGATTATTGATTCCATATTTAAATTGTGTATTATTATTCTTGTCATCCCTTTGTTATGTTCGCATATTTTTCTTCCATATTATAATTTTGTTTTTCATGATACATTTAAATGCATTTTAAGCCTAATATAAAATTCGTATTTCAAAAATATAAGGCAATATTCGTATGTTTAGAAGTTCGAAAGATCACATCCTAACGTGCTGGGTGTTGATTTTTCTGTTCGACTAAATATTCAAACACCTTTCTTCACGCGATTTGAAGATCAAAGATGATCTCGACGTCAGAGTATAAAGGCATCATATCCTAAAGTGCTGGGTATGACAATCTTATTCCTTTGAAACGAGTTAATTTTGAGATTCAATCCCAATTCAATTAACCCATTCTTTTAATTCTCCTTACCCTAAATATTTTCAAGTTTTCAGCATTGGGACATTGATTAATCAATTTGGTACCAATTTTGGGCGTTGCTAGGATGCTAATCCTTTCTCGCACGTAACCGACTCCCGAACTCGTTTTCTCGAACACTCGTAGACCAAAAGCTCTGTTTTTAATAAATCAAAATGTTTTATTAAAACAAAGGTGACCCGATCACACCTAAATAAAGATCGGTGGTGACTCCCTATTTTTAAAGTCGATTCTCATTTTCAAAAATGGTTACGACAGTATTAATATTTGGTTACTCTCAAGTGAACCAAAAAATCATCTTTCATTCCTATTAAACGATATGAGAAAAACTACTCTTATCGAATTACGTACGTTCCAAACATTTAGTGATTGGCACAGGAGTTTTGGTTTTGTTTCTTCAACTAGTGGCATTTGTCGGTTTGCTTTCCTCCTGACTTAACACTTTTCTTTAGTTTTGTTGGGATTCTTAGTTTCTAGGTGTTGTGTTGCGTGGCAGCCTCACTGTCAATTTGACTTGCGTGTAATGCTTTTTGTCTTGAAGAGAAGAGCTGGGAGGTTAATGATACCATCTTCCTTGTAAAGCTCAATCCTTGTTTTGGCTTCGAGCTTCATATGTTGATCTGAACCTCCGAGAATCTATTTGGTGGGGAGTGTCCTTTGTTCTGACCTCCAAATTCGAATAGGTATTTTTTGGTTCCCTCCGCCTTTTAGCTGCCTTAGAGTCAACATTTGAGGGCAACTAAGTCCTGCCGATTTTGGTGTCCTTTGTTCTAATATTTTCTTTCATAATTAATGGGAAAAAATTGATATTTTATTAGATGTGATCTGAGTTTGAATCGCGCTTATTACGTTATTGTTAGGACTTTATCTCTTATAATTTAACCAAAAAAAAATCTATATTTAGCCCCAACCTAAAAAAACACTCAATGTAAAGAGTGACCGTTGTAAGACTCGAAAATATTTTAGGCATTCTATGGATTTAATTGTTTAGTGAATTTATAACTCTTATTCTATTATTATTAGACTTTCATTGAAAGTTAAGTGTTTTCCATCTAATATAGAATTTCTTATTCTCGCACTATTATTGCTTGTTGTTTAAATAATATATTAATTTTTGAAACTATCAATAGTTATGGTCAACGAAGGGTTTTCTTATCTTCTCAATAATTTTAATTTAAGAACTTGTCAATGAAATTTATATTTTTCTTGTCAACTTTCATATATATATATATAGACACACATGTCATACATTTTCTTTAACAATTATATGAAAACAAAAGGAAATGCTATTTTTATATATAAATTGTTATATTGATCTATTCAATTTGTACACATGTGAGAAGTGAAAGTATCTATGGACGACCTTCCGCATTTTATTACTTTGCTGGTCATCCAATGATTAGTCACCTGCCTGCCTCGAACCCTCCATAAGGTTAATCATCTTGGGCCATCCACGATTAGTGCGTACATACATATACCCAAGACGGGATATATGAAGCCTAACAACTTCATACTACTTCACAAAGAGAATGTCAAAGCAAACCTCCACTTGACAACAATCAACACATAACAAATCTGTCACCTGATAGACCACACGAGCAGGCCACCACCCATATTGTCAGTGACATGGCACTGTCGGGCATGGAGACCTTTTCCCTATAAATACCCCAAGGCATAATGATAGCAAGATCTTTTCCCCTTCAGCAAACCTAAGCACCTCACCTAGCAAAAACAACAATCTATCTCTCCTCTCCTTAGTCTCTTATCTCTCTAACTCCCTTACTCCAACTCTCCGCTTAACTAAGGTGAATCAATTTCCTTGTCACCACCACCATATTCTCATTCTCTCCTCCCTTGTTGTATCACAGTGTCAACATCTATATCTATATACAATTTCATATTTTTAAAAAAATTCTATATATATTCAGCTTCTACCAAGAAAGAAAATCAATGTAAACAGGGCAGTTTTTGTGAACTCAAATATTTTTAGTCATTTTATGGATCTAATTATTTAGTGAAATTGTAACTCTTATACAATAATTATTGTACTTTGATTGAAAGCTAATTATTTTATATCAAATATAATTTTTTCTTATTCTTACACTATTATTAGCTGTTGTTCAGACAATAAAGTGATTTTTGATACTGTGGTCAACAAGGGTTTTATTTCCTTCTCAAATATTTAATTTAAGAATTACCAATGAAATTTATATATATATTTTTGTTAGTTTTCATACACACACAATCTCATACTTTTTCTTTAATAATTAATGGAAAACAAAAAGAAATAATATTTTTATCTATCTATATCTATATCTATATATATATATAGATATATATATAATTTCATGTTATAAAAGTCTATCCTACCCCAAAAAAACTCAATGTAAATAGGATTAGAACTAAATTATATATATGTAGATTAATAGTAAATTTTCTTTAAAAAAAATCCCTTTTTTTGTTTTGCTTTTGGAACTTTTTAGAATTAGAATTAAATTAAAAATTTTTTATAAATGTTGAGGGCAAAACTTATTGAATTTTTTAGAATTCGAACTAAAATGACAAATTTTGTAAACATTGAAAGCTAAATTTGTTGATTTTTTAAGATTTAGGATCTAATTGATAGAATATATAAACATTGAGTGCTAAATTTTTTATTAGGCCAATAAAAAAGTCCACTTTAGACTTAGGGTGTGTTTGATAAGCTGAAAATTTAATTGTTGAAAAGTTAAGTGCTGAATTTTTACTGCTAAATTTTATAAGTGCTAAAATTATATTAGAAAATTGTTTGATAAATTAGTAAATGTAAGTACGGAATATAATTATGTTATTTGATAAAAGAAAATATTAATTTTTAAAATATTTTTATTTTATTCTTATTAATATAATTTTATATTATTTTGGATAAAAGATCAATATGGTAATTTAGATATCTCATTTATAAAAAAGAATAATTTATTTTAATTTTTAATAAAATAAAATCAACTTTATATTTTCAACACTTTTTGTTGAAAATTTTATATCAAGTAAAAAAAATAATATAGTTATCAAACACATTTAAAATATAAAATGTTGAAAATTTTCAATGATTTATCAAACACACTCTTAGTTAACGGAAACTAACAAGAAAGTGATTAAAATATTTAATTTCAAAAAATTAAATGACTAAACAAAAAAATTAATAGTTGAGTGACCCAAATAGATAATTGGGTGACTCTTCTTAAATTTTCCTCAAATTTTATAATATGATATAATATAATAAAGTAAAATCTTGTAGGTTTGCACTCAAACTTTAAATATTGCGAAATTTCTCAACATGAGGTTATTATTCAAATCTATTAGAATTTTGGCTTAGCTCATCATCTATTTTTATAAGCATTTCACTCTCAAAGAAAAAATGGGGTTTGAATTTTAGAGTCAATATTGTTATGAAGAGTAATTATAAATCTCGAACATGAATCATAAAAAAATACAGAAAGTATTGTTATTGGGGGGTCGACGCTCCTTCGAAAGAAGTCTTTGAACTGTCATTTGCCAGACAGTCGACGATGTCCTTAACAACTAAAAGTATTGTATTCATGGTCAGAGTTTTGTCCCTCAGCCTCTGCAAAGAGCCCCTACAGACAAACTTGATATCACTTGAGCCACCTAGCTCAAGTGGTACTGGAACTGATTACCATCAGCAGGCACCCAAAAAACTAAATAAATAAAACTATGTTGTCGAAGTTAGGGACACATGATTAAATGATCCTAGGTTTTTAACAGACGTTGTGGCAATACTAATCCGTTGGCGGATTAGGAATATGCCCCTTTATTGATTTTATTATAAATTTCAATATTTTACAATTGGGTTTAGTAGTGGTACAAAGTAACATCGACCTCGAGACTAGCATCTCCAGTCTTGGCGCTAGAAGAAGTGGCCCGAAATAGTGCAAACCCTGTGGCCATCCTAAACGCACCTGTCCCTCCCACTATTGCCATTTCACGAATTATGTTAGGGCCAGGAACAAAATCTGTTAGTGGATATCGTGAGAGCAAGCTAAAGGAGCTCCCCTTGAACTTGCCAGTGGTAAACGCAAAATCAGCGAAAAAAACCGCAGTGAACTTGGTAGGGTCTTTACTTAATGCTAAGTAGAGCCCTTGGGCATTTCCAACCATCTTGGATGTTCGGTTAGGCCCTAGAGTGAGGGGATCATCCATTGAATACAAGCTTCCGTATGGGGATGGGGAAAAGAATTTCTGGGTGATGTTGGGCTGAGCTATCAGGAATGTAGTAGGATCTTTTCCAACGGGAATATCGTGGTAGAAGAAGCGAAGTCGGGTCATCTTTTCCACCCGAGGACCTGCCTTGATAGTTTTGGAGTAGTATTGGCCATAGACCGGTGCTACGGCGAGGCAAAATATCATTACCCATGCAAATATCATCCGTTTTTCCATTTTTCTTCCAAATGTTTACTCAATAATATTTGGTTTCGACACTTGAAAGTAAAGGAAAAACAATTGGTTTTGTGCTTCTTGCAGCACACAGTAGGAGGTTTAAATAGAATTTGTGTTGGATTTTAAAATTGCTTTTTGTTAATAAAATAATTGTGTGAAAGCTTGAAATGCTTGTGCCTTATTTATTTTTGCAAATCATAAGGATGAAATTGTAAAGAAGAGTGTAAGTGCGATTGGAGGATTGAAGTTTTATTTAATGAGACTTCACTTACAAGTTGAAAGGCCGGCACTCAAGCTTTAAATATAGAGAAATATCCCAACATGAGGTTATTATTCAAATCTACTTAGAGTCTCAAGACATTGGAGAATTTGGGCTTAGCTCCAATAAGAGAAATTTCATCATTTATATAATGAATAAAATATTTATAAAAGGTTACATTTTAGTCACTTATGTTTGAAATGTTACATTTTAGTCACTTACGTTATCGCGTTGTAACACTTTAGTTATTGAGCTGTTAATTGTCGTACGGTGTAATGGTAACCTGACGTGACACGTTAAATCATCATTTCAAACAAAAAATTTTAGGTTAATTTATTCAATTGGTCCTCATATTTTTTTAGTTTTGAACAATCTAATCTTTTTTTTTCCTTTATTTTTTTAACTTTCCTTTTTTTTCTTTTTTTTTTCCATTCTCTTTTACTTCTCCTTCTATTTTCCTCCTTTCTTCATTTCTTTTAACATAGTTTTTCTATGTTTTTCATCTACTAAAACTAGTCCCTATACTTTTATTTTTTTGAACAATTTATTTTTTCGAGTGAGGTGAGATTGTGGACTAGTTTTAACAAATAAAAAACATGGAAAAACTGCATTAAAAGAAATGAAGAAGGGAGAAAAATAGAGGAAGAAGCAAAAGAGAATAAAAAAAAAGGAAAGTCAAAGAAATATAAAAGAAAAAAAATTAAATTGCTCAAAATATATATATATAAGGATCAATTGTGGAATTTAACTTAAATTTTTTGTTTAAAATGATGACTTAACATGCCATGTCAGCTTATCATTAGACCGTTAACGGCAATTAACTAGAGGCAAATCTAGGGGGGTGGCAGGGGCCCTAAACTTCCTAAAATTGAAAATTGCTATTTAGGCCTGTCGAAACCATTTTTTTATCGGTTTTGAAAAACGGGGATCAACTTTAAAAATATGGAGTCGCCACCGATCTTTTGTTCGAGGTGTGATCGGATCACCTTGAGATGAATTATTTTAATAAAACATTTTGATTTATTAAAACAATAATTTTGGTCTGCGAAATCTAAGAAAACGGGTTGGGGGGTCGATTACGTACGAGGAAGGATTAGCACTCTCGGAACGCCCAAAATTGGTACCAAATTGATTAATTGATGTCCTAATGCCGAAAATTTGAAAAGATTCTAGATTACAATCTATTTATTTAATATATATACGTATTTGGACAAAATCATATTGGATGCCAAGGCTCCCTATTTCGGAGAAATAAAATGTCATACTGAGTAAGTTAGGGCATAACATCTTATATTCTCGAAGTTGGATTTATCCTTCGACATTCAATTTTGTATATTAAAAAAATAAGAAGGATATTCCCTATTTTGGGTCAAATGAAAAATCGCAACCCAGTAAGTTAGGGCACTATTTCTCAAAATTCCCGAATACAGAATATTACCTTTGTTCTTTTAAAAATCTTATCTCGAGAAAGTAAAACATCACACTCAGTAAGTTAGGGTGCAATATCTCAACTCCCCGAGAATAATTTTTTTATATTTAAAATATCACGCATTTTAATTTAAGAGAGAAAGGACACTCGGTTGCTAGGTTTTAAACGAGGAAAATCGGAACTCAGTAAGTTAGAGCACGATTTTCTCGAAACCTCTAAACACGAGCATTGCCTTATAATTTTAAAACCAAAATGTCATTAAAATACTACATTTTCCATGAGATACAATATAATACCAATACACAAAGCAATATAATAATCCATATATCACACTTTACAACGATAATCACAAATAATTAATAGTTGCAAATTAACAAGTTACAATTCATATGCTAGCAATAATCATATAATGAAATTAACAATTGAAGAAAATGTAGTAACATATTAAAAAAATATGATATTCATGAGGTGAAAAGTTTATTATAAAAAATGTATATATAGATAGCAATATATAAAAGTATTTATAATGAAATAAAATATGGTTTTTTTATATTAATAAATTAAATACAATAGATTTAAAATGGAACAATATATATATACAATTTTTAAATGAAACTAAATGTACACATAGGTAGGTTTAAGAAGAAATAAAAACCAATAATATACATAATGAATACATATATATAAATCAATAATATATATACATAAGAATAATTCAATATAAATAATAAGTATATATAAAAATATACATATATATATAGAGAATTAATAAAATATCATATAATAAAAATAAATAATAGCTAAAACAATAAAATATTTAGTATTAAATATTAATTAAAAGAATAATTAAAGAATTCAATAAACAAATAATTAACTAAATAATTTTTAAGGATTACACTGGAAATCAGGACGAAACTAGAGGGCTAAAAAGCAATAAATCAAAATGAAATCTAAAAGGATTGAAATACAATGCGCACAAATTCATAAGGACCAGATCAGAAAATAATCCAATTAGGCAGAACGCTGCGTTTGGGTAGGACTATATTGCGACCGAATCAGAGAGTCAAGGGACTAAGTGCGTAAATAGTCCTTTAACGAGGAAGGGCGCTGATCCAAGTCACAAAACGGGTCGACGCGCGGATCCTACCCCTCCTAAACGGCGTCGCTTTGCATTATTTCATTACTAAATACCTTAAACTAATCAGATTGTTTCTATTTTTCCTTAAACCTAACCCTAATCCTTTTATTTCCTCCTCAGCCGCACTCTCAAAACCCCCCTTCGTTTACCACCCAATCGCCACCATAACTGGAGAAGAGCAAGCTCACGAACGATCCGACTTGCCTCAACTACCTCTATGCTTAACTCCGATTGCGACGGAGAGAACGAAAGGCAGGATCTAACACAGGTAATCCTTTTCTTTTTAATGTGTTTTTATATTTTTGCATGCACAAAAAAAATGAATCAAAAGCCAATAGAATAAGATAAAAAAAATTAAAAGAGATCGAAATCGAAAAGAAAACCTTCAAATTTCTGTTTTTTGATTTTGTGTTTTTCTGTTTTTCTCTATATTCAATGTGTATACCAAAAAGTGGGAAATCTCCCTTTTACAATTGATTTCGGCTTTATTTATAGCCTGATGGAATAATAAAAGAGATACAAAAAGAATCGTTTTGCCTAGCTGTATATTCTGTTATTTGGCTATACGTTACTGCTTTCTGTTGTTGTTTGTTTCTTTGTGTGCAGGTGATCATCGTGGAGACGGGGTGGCCCGAGTGCTCTGCTGGTGTGGAAGCCCGAGCAACGTGGGTGCTGCTAGGCGCGCGTGGAGACTGCACGAGGGTACTGGAGTATTCTGGAATCTCCAGAGGCGCGCGTGGGTGTACGTGGGGAACTCAAGAGGCGCGCGTGGGGGAAGACGGCGCATGAATAGTCTAGAGGTTTCTAGGGTTTCACCTGTTCTGATTTGTTTTGGGCCAGAATCAGCTGATTCGGGTTTTGGGCTAAGTCTAGTTAATTGGGTCTTGGATTTGGGCTTATTATTTGTATAAAATTAATGGGTTTGTATTTGGACTGTTCTAAAAGGGACTTTTATTAATCTGGATTTTGGTTTTTATTTCTGGGTTTTAATTTAATAAACTGGTTAATTGGGCCTGAGCGAAAATGGGCTCTTACAAGGCCCTTTAAATTTTTCTAAAATTTTAAATTAGTAAAGGTAAAATTACACTTTGGCCCCCTAAAATTATAAAAATTTGATTTAATCCTTTAAAAAATTATAAAGATATAGACTATGAAAAATTAAAATTTCATTTGGCCCCCCTAAAAAATTTTCTGGTTTCGCCCCTGCAATTAATGGCTTAATGACTAAAATGTTACGATAACATGACTAAAACATAATATTTTAAACATAAGTGACTAAAATGTAACCTAATTCAAACAAAAGTGACTATTTTAACAATTTAACCTTTTTAAAAACTTAAAATATTGCTTTTAAAAAAAATCAAATTAAAGCTGTTTTGGTAAAGTCAAGGACAACACATTTTTTTTTAAAAGACGTTCCGGCAGTACTAATGCTTTCTTGTTTGTATAGAGCTTCTAGATCTGATTTCTATTTTCTCAGTCTCAAATGTTACCTTTTTGACAACTTTTAATTAACTATTGTTATATTTTTTCGCGAATATTATTTTGGTATCATCTATATCAATTAAAGCACTCTGTTCCGATAGTAAATTAAAATAACAAATTACTCTAAGTTTTGTTTCGGTGCAAATTTCAGTTGGTACCAACCATATCAGTTGATTTTGCTCGTACTGACCAGAATATGATGTACCGGTCAATACCAAAATAATTAATTTTAAAAATATTTTAAATTTAAATTTTATAATGTTTTTAAATTTGTAGAATTACGAATTACTATATGCATAGTATGAGATGATATTATTATTTAATTTGTGGAATTTTTTTTTGCTTGTTTATTGTGAGTTTGTTTAATTATGAGTTGTATTTGTGAAGCTTATTAAAGAATATTTTTAGTATTTTAAAATTTACAATTGGTGAGATTTGATCATGCCACCAACATCTTTTAAAATCTTTTTTCACTAATTCAACCAATGCTTTATTTTTTTATGAGAATTTTATATATGAGATTTATTTAATTTAATTTTATTATTTAATATTTATAAATATTTTTTATATACATATATTAAATATTTTCTAAAAAGAAAAATAAATCTGAAACAGTATACCGAAACAAATTAGTACAGTATCAAAATCAATAAAAAAAATTATACACCCATCCATACAATAGTGAGCATCTTACTTTGAACCATTTAACCATTTTAAGTTATTGACTAAAAATTATTATAAGTTATTGAGTAAAAAATATGATATTAGATTAAAACAATAAGAAGTCAACTTACGCAATCTTATTTCTAATGTAATTTATATAATTAAATAAATAGGTTCAAATCAATGTGGAAATGCAGGCAATTTTTATTGATTTAGAATAAGAGATTCGCATCATATTCTTTTGAAAGAAAAATAACGCCGGCATCGTCAATAGATTCAGTCAATTTTAATTAATTAATTAAAATTTTCGTATATAATACTATTTTTACTGTGGCTGAGCAACTAAGGCCAGTTGTAAAAACAATTTTCAACCCAAAAACAATAAAGAATATGTGGTTTTTGAAATCAAAGTTAGAGTGAAGATGTGTTCTTTTACCTAAACGTAAAAACTAAGATTTAGTTACTTTTAATTTTTGGGTTTTGACTTTTGGTTTTTTTTTTTAATGTAAAGTTGGTATTCATTAAATGTTGTAGGGGTTTAATAAAGACGGAGACATTTAAAGACGTTACAAACAGATGAAAGACATCAAACAAACCAAACGACACACAAAAGACATTTTTGAAGGGTTTAAACTTGTTCAACGAAGAGATCATGATTGTGTAATAATTCTCTTAGATAGTTTGGACGTTGTTCGGGCCATTCAAGGAAGTACTTCAGCCACATCGAACTCTGCTTTGATTCGGCGAATCCAGAGTATTTTGTCTCAGGAGAACTTTTGGGTATTGCGCTATATTCTCAGGGAACAAAATGAAGTTGCTGATTGTATGGCAAAAGGAGCTTTATCTTCTAAAGTTGATTTGCAATTAATTTTTTACTTTCCCCGTATTATGGTTGGGAATTTCTTAAATTTGGACAGTCTAGGGGTTTTTCTCAAACCTTTTTGATGTAACTAATTAGATATTCCTTTTTGTTTTTCAAAAAATAATAATAAGAAGAAGAAGAAGAAGCTGAAAAGTAAACAGCCACTCACAAGTCACAACTAAAAAGCAATTAAAAATTAAAACACGGAAAACAAAACTCAAACTAAGAGAAAACTAGAAACGAAACAAAACAAAGCCTTCCCCAGAACAACTATATAGAGAAACCAGAGAAATACCAACCAAAACCTCTTCAAACAAAGCTCAAAATCCATCAACCATGGTAGAAGAGGCGAAAGCTTGAGAGAAACAAGCCCATGGAGATTCAGATTGAACTTTCTCCATCCTCAAGCTTCTGAAAAATGTCTTAATATTGTCGAATCCAATCGTTTCGATCCACAATTATCATCTTCTCAACTGGATCCAGGGCTTCTTCTCAATTGACTTTTGGGTTTTAAAGTAAAATAATTAAAATACCCAAATTCGTTCATGATATTTTTTGGACCTAAAGTGAAACAATAAATTGGGCCTCTTTTAAAAAAAATTATACAATAAAATCTGAAAATTTTTTGGGTAAGAGATGAATCATTTATGCTAAAAAATTGAAAGTCTTAGACATTTAATTAATTTATTTTAGTCTGGATTTTTTTCTCACATTAAAAGGTAAAAAAAAAAAATTTGAGCCCTGGGCCCTAGGCGACTGCACTCTCAAACAACCTCTAGGGTTAGGCCTGAAAATACATTTATTTATACCAACTATCTGAAATTTTTTAAAATATTTATATTAATTTATTATGTTTTATGTATCATTCTATTAAATTATTCAGACATCATGTATTATATTAAATTATTTAAATATAATATATTATTATGTTAAATTATTTAAATGTCATTTATCATGGGTAAATATCTCAATAATACCAAAAAAAAAAACAAATTTACCGAAAAGTATAGGTTTCAGGAAAATTGACCGGAAAGTGCAATTTCCCCAAAAAATGCGTCCACGTCAGCGCGTTTTTTGGGGAAAAGCAACTAAAGCGCGTCCTGGGGGGCGCTGCAGCCACCTCAAGAAAACGCTCCCATGAGGGGCGCTTTTGCCGAGGTGGCCAAAAGCGCTCCCCAAGGACGCGCTTTAGGCCATTTTCCAAAAACGCTACCGACATGGACGCGCGTTGCTGGGATTCTTTCCGATCCTCTTGCAATGTGAAAAATGAAATAAGTTTTTGGGCAAAGTAGTCTCGGCAAAATAATTTTGAGGAGACGTTTCAGAACAAACTATGGCCGAAAACGCTTCCACGTGGACGCGCTTTTGCTACAGTTGTATCGGGCACAATTATTTTGAGGAGACGTTGCAGAACAAACCGTGACCGAAAACGCTCCCATGTGGACTCTCTTTTGCTACAGTGGTCTCCGGCAAAATTATTTTGAGGAGACGTTTCGAACAAACTTGATGGCCAAAAACGCTCCCACGTGGACGCACTTTTTGCTCTGATGCTCTCCAGCAAAATTAGGCTATAAATCAGCCAAATTTCATTCTCAGTTGGCAGAAACCAAATTCAAGCAAAAGGAAAAAAAATTGAAAATGAGTGAACGTATTAATGCTGTTATTTACTACGATGGTGAAGTGCGAGACACCGAAAATGGTGTTGTTTTCTTATCGGAGAACACAGCGCGATTGAGTTTTAATCAGAACGTCGATTTGGTAGAACTTCGCAAAAGAATTAGGCGTAAAATATTCGGAACAACGCCAATGAAAGTTCAGTCTATTAAGTATAGATTTTGCGCTTCGGTTGATCCGGTGAGATATGACTCATTCGACATCAAAGGTCCTCGGAGCCTTGAGGCAATGGTGGAGACTCATCTTGCCAGTGGTTCACCCTATATCGAGGTATATGTAGAATTTTCATCTCCAAGTGATCTGGCTGCGACCTCAACATCTAGTATCGTTCGAGGGGAATACACGACCCCAAGTCGGCACTCTGTAAGTGGGAGGCAAAACACAGAAGTGCCCGTGTGCAATCGTAGTATAGAAAACATAACCCCTGCACGACACTCGGTTGGTGGATGGGACATGCATATCCGTCAATCGACGTCCGATGATAGAAATACGTATTGGGGGACGTCGTCAACTTCTAATGGTTAGCAATCCACATACGATTGGAATCTGTACGAAAGATGTTTAAGGAAGGATGATGTACTCCCGACGACATCCACCGGCAAGGGGCCCTTGTTTGTTGCAGGTTATGGAGGGTCAGACGATGAATCCGATGTGGATCCACCTCGGAAGCCAGGGCCTGACAGTGCAGAAGTTGGATTATTTTCTGAATCGGAGCCCGTTCCAATTGTACCTGAAGACGTTGAGGGTGGTTCAGACGAAGAAGAAGAAGATCCGCTATTCAGGGCATACTCACCTCCAGCGCACATGCATAATGTCGATCTATCTCAAGATGATGCATTGGAGTTTCCTGAACTACCACACCGGAGGCGTGACCATACAAATTCTTCGTTGGATTCGGACCAATTAGAAGTTGGTAACCAGTTTTCCAACAAGAATACTTTTCTTGGTGCATTGAAACAATACAAGATCGAGGCAGGGTTAACTACACTATGGTTAGATCAAACCTCGATAGGTACGAGGCGAAGTGTGCAGTGCAAGACGGCACATGTTCATGGAAAATCATGGCGTCGTTGAGGAAAAGGACAGCGTTGTGGGAGGTGAAAAAGTACAAAGGTCCGCATACATGTCTTGCCGGTACAGTACCATTACGTGTTCAATGATTTCGAATAACACTAATATTATGTAATGTTGCATTATTTAACGTACTTCGTTGACAGGTGTAACACAAGATTATCCGAGGATGGATTCAGACATGTTGGCTGATTTAATAATCCCGACGGTGAAGGCCGATCCAAAAACTACAGTGCCGGCCTTAATTGGCAATATTCGTAGCCAAATGGGGTATACGCCCTCCTACAGAAAGGCTTGGATAGCCAAGCAGAAGGCGTTGGAAAAGTTGCACAGTCGATGGGACGCTTCATATAATGAAGTGTGGCGGTGGTGTCAGTGTTGAGACGTATGTCGAGTGCAAAGACAACGGACCTTGAAACGGAACCGGCGTACTACAACGATAAATCGCGCCGTGGATGCGCAGTGTTCAAGCGCTGCTTACGGACATTTAAGCAATGCCGAGATGCTTTTACATACTGCAAGCCATTGGTACAAATTGACGGTACCTTCATGTATGGTAGATATACGCATCGGCTATTGCTAGCTGTGGCACAAGACGGCTGTGGGAGAATCCTTCCGATTGCATTCGCAATAACACCAGGGAGCTGATGACTGAGACTTCTTCCTATCTACGTTAAGGAGGCATGTCTGCCTTCAACCTGACATATGCGTTATATCGGATCGGGGCCCTGGAATACTTGCGGCAATAGAACGACAGGGAAGCATGTGGCATCGCACACACCATCGATATTGCCTGAGGCATGTTTCATCCAACTACTATGGGCAATACCGATCTAAAAGACAGAAACGGCAAGTGACCGATATGGGTATGAAATATCTATTAATATAATTTCTTTTGAAATTTTCAATGTATTCGCAATTGAATAGTGGTATGTAATATTCGCTATCAACGTATATTGGCAGGGTACGAGATCAATAAAGACCGCTTTCACGAGATGTTGGCCAGTTTGCGCGCAGATAACGCCGAAGGCGCAGAGTACCTGTGGAATATTCATTTTGAACAGTGGACACAAGCATATGACGGCGGCCTACGATATGGTCATATGACCACAAACCTGGCCGAATGCATAAATTCTGTGCTAAAAGGAACCCGTCATCTGCCGATTACAGCGATTTTGTGGGAGACATATTTTCGTTTAGCGGCACTATTTCCAAAGAGAGCAGCGAGTTATCGAGGGCAGATGCAAGGAGGCCATGTATGGAGCCCGAAGGTCTTGCAAGAAATTAACCGTGGGAAGGCACGGGCGAACACCATGCACATAGTGTGTCACGACCGCAACAGCCTATGGTTTCGTGTCACGGAGTTTGACAGACCGAACCAAGGTATTGTTGGCGGGCATTATCGTGTACACTTGACAAATAGGACATGCGATTGTGGGATATTTGATACACTTCATTACCCATGTGCTCATGTACTTGCGGCTTGTCATAATCTTCGTCTTGACCCCATGAGCTATGTCGACGAAGTCTACAAATTAGAAAACATGTACAACGTGTGGAGACACGTATTCCCACCAGTCCCAGATGAACGTAAGTGGCCATCGGTATCGCTTGCACCATATAAGCTATTGCCGGATAGAGAATTGAGGCGCAAACCAAAAGGTCGACCTTCCTCGACTAGAATACGCAACAATATGGATATCCGAGAACCGACCAACCAAAGTCGGCATGCGGGTGGTGTAGGAACCCGCCATACATCTCGCTTCGTGTCCAAATCGGACTAGTTGACCGTGTTCTTAGCTTGTTTGTCTCTTTGTTTGGCTATGTAATTTCTGTTTTTTGGAGGAAAACGGTGAACTTTTGTACAATAACTCAAATTTATTAAATATAAGATAATTAAATTGCAAAAAATAAAAATTAAACCATTTCTATTTTATCAAAGATATTAAAACTAAATTAAAAAAAATTAAATTACAAAAAAATAACATTAAACTCAATTTTATTAAATATAAAAAAAATTTATATTGCAAAAAACTAAATTATCAATGAAAACTTCTTATTTATTAAATATACTACAACTAAATTACAAACAAATAAAAAATAAAGAAAACTTCTTATTTATTAAATATATTAAAACTAAATTACAATAAAATAAAAAATAAAAAACAATTTCTTATTTTATTACATATATTAAAATTAAATTACAATAAAAAAATTAAACAACTATTATTTTATTAAATATATTAAAACTAAATTAAAAAATATAAAATAAAAAATAAATTTTTATTTTATTAAAAAAATCAAATTAAATTACATACAAAAAAATACACAACTTCTATTTTAGTGAAGATATTAAAATTAAATTACAAACACAAATAAAAAACAACTTTTTTGATTCAAAAAATAAAAAAATTGATTACAATTTAAAAATAAAAAGCCCATCCTAATCAATGTTGATGCTGGTGGGAACCAAAGTGCACCTGAGGAGGCGGTCGTGATTCTGTGCTACCTGGATTCCTCCTTCTTCTAGCTTCCGGCGGGGTCGTGGAACCTCAAAGCGGGAATCGGGTTCCTCCGGGCAGTGGGTCAGTTTCGGGTGTTGCGATGATGACCCACCTTAATAAAATAATGACCCCGGAGGTGTTTGCATAAACCACGGCGGGGGTGACTGCATCCCGTACGGTGAAGGAGCCTGGTAGATAGAACTGCTCCCCGACGTCGGCCTCACGATTGGCTGGCTAACGGGAGTTGTCGGGAACGGACTCGAACCCGGCCATGCATTCCAACCTGGGGTGGGACTAGGAAAAGGAAACATATATGGGTTAGGAGGACACATATAAAGGGCGTGGTACGCATGCGGCATAAAGCGTGGATCTTTGTGATGTCGGTGTTGTGGTGAACTAATGGGCCCGGTGATTGTGTAGGCGCTGTTGATGGGCCCGGTGACTGTGTAGGCGCTGTTGCTGGGCCCGCCTCATCACCCCTTCTCCTTGAATGTAAAGGGGCCCGACGTTCCCTTCGCTCGTGAATTTGCTATCGCCTCTCTTCATCCGACAACAGATACGGCTTGCCATGGATTCTAAACCATGGCATGTACTCCGGTACGCACGCTAACTCAGGAACTATGATCGGTTCCCGGTTAGGTAAAAAGTCATACCAGTTCTCCCACGTCTCGATATGTTCTGACCAAAATCTTGGCCAATCCGTGTGCTGCTGCCGTAAGTCCACTTTGTGCTCATCATCGAGCACCTCAGGAGGCACGGGAATCGGTTGCCGGCATCCAAATTGCCGCAGAACCCGATCTGACTGGTGCATCTCCACGGTTGAGTAGGTGATTAGCGGGACCTTAACGTGCCAACTGTTCGGATTTTGGAGGAACTCTTCCGGAATTACTACCCGAATTTCGGGATCCTCGTACGGTGTCCATTGAAACTATATTAACATTACCAAAATATTAGTTATATACATAATACTAGACACTACATACGAAATACTAAATTATAATAACGAAATTTGACACTTACTTGTGATTCCGACCGTTGTTCCAATAGGAGCCGTATATCCTCAAGCGAGTTAGGTATTCCAACATGACTCGTCGGATAGTTCCACCTAATTAAATAAACTTTTAGCATGCAATTATACTATAAATCTACGACATAATTGTAAAATATAATATTAAATTTACCTCATTATCAGTGGGAATGAATATGGGTGGTCGAGTCGAGGACGTAAAAATGGAAATCGAAACCATGCCCATGACTGCAGTAGTGATAGGCAACCTCCGATTTTTGCTTTACTCGGCAATACGCCGCCGCACATCTCGGTATAACCTCGATAGCACGGCAGACCCCCAACTCAATTCACCGGCTGCTCTGAAATCAACAAGTTTCAGGAGCCATCTCAGGTGGACGAGGTTTCTAGGGAGGTCCGGCATCATATAGCCTCCAATTATCTGAAGTATGTATGCCCGCGCATACCGTATTCTTTCTTCTTCGGTCGAACCTTCATTCGGCTCTGGGAATACGTCTCGTAACCAACCCATATCGATCCGAGCTCCTTGAATTTTATCTGGAATGGCACCCAGAAGCTCGTAGCATACGGCCATCCAATCGAGAGATGTTACGGACCGGTGACTACCGAACCGTCCACCGGTAATCCCAATCGTGAATCGCACATCTTCTAAGGTGATGGTACACTCTCCGCATGGCAGATGAAAAGTGTGCGTCTCAGGTCTCCACCTCTCTATCAACGCGCTGATCAAAGGCGGGTCCAACTTGAACCCCCGGCCTATCGTGGCCACGTGCCAAAAACCCGCTTCCCGCAGGTAATTCTCGATCAATGGCGATGGGGGACCAGGCATGTTGCGAATATAACATTGCAACACCCGATCTACAAACTGTTTAAAAAATTATAAAATTCAAAATTAATTAAAATTACATAATTAAAAAAATTTAATAATATTGAAAAATTAACATTCAAACTTACCATTTTCATTTGCTCGACGGCAATTTGCTTGTTGTCTAGGCGACGTAATTCCTCGGCCATTGTACTCCGATAAAGTATTTTCAAATTTTTCAAAAAATAGATATATTAAAAAAAATTATAAAGGGCTTTTTCGTAAATAGTAAAGGACTATTTTAAAATTTGAGAGTAAATTTCAAGGACTTTGAGAGAAACTTGAGCGAAAATTGAGAGCAAATTGAGAGAATAATGAGAAAGGATTGAAGTGTGAAAAAAATGAAGGGTTGATGGGGTATTTATAGTTTTTTTTTTGACCGTTGGGGGGCCAACGGTCAAAAAAATTTTGATCGTTACACCACGGCTAAAAGCGCCCCAGGGGACGCGCTTTGAGCCGTTTTCCCAAAAACGTTGACGTGGACGCGTTTTTTGGGGAAATTGCACTTTCCGGTCAATTTTCCTGAAACCTATACTGTCCGGTAAATTTTGATTTTTTTTAGGTATTATTGAGATATTTACCCATTTATCATTATATTTAAATTTTTGTAATATATTTTATTCCAATTGTTGTATGTTATGTATCATTAATTTTACAAAAAAATTATATTAATTACTTAAAAATATTTAAACTTTATATTTCATGTATCATTAATCATTGTATTAAATTATTTTTTATTTTTTTATATATTGTCTAAAATATACGTTTTAACTTCCTACTACAATTTTTTATAGTAATACCAAACACTTGAAATTAATAAACCATACTTTATCACAACACTTTTCAACCGCAACATCAACGAAGAACTAGCTATATCCCATCTACTTTCTAAAAATTCTAATTTTCAAATACATACTATTGAGTCCAAAAATGATATTTGCAAGCTAAAAATGAGCAGTTCTTGAGGTAGTGCTTAAAGCAGTTCCAACTGCTTCAAGCACTAACAATGAAAAAATGCAAAAGAATGATGAACAAATGATATATTTATGCAGATTAGTTTTCGTACATTTGTTGGGTCTTGCCTAGAGAGAATATTCATTATCTTAGCTCCTTGTACAAGTAGTGTTTTTAGACTCTAACACTTACCAGTTTAGACGTCTCACATTTGTTCTTAAGATCTAGGCACTTCTCCTCTAAGTTTTCCCCTTCAAAACTTAGGACGTTAACTAAGTCATACACTTGACTATTTTACTCAATGCACTCAAAGAAACATTTCTCAATAAACAAGAATAAGTGCTTTTCATTCTATAAAATACTTGTACAAGTCTTCTCAATATATAAGTAATTGAGACATGCTTGTAATAGGCCAATTTTGGCCTAAGCCCAAATCACAATTACAAAACTAAACCCAAACCAAATAAATAAAATAAAAAGTCCAAAATTTAAACAGTCCATTTACAAATTAAAACCCAAAACTCTAGCCCAATCCAAACCCAAACTAAACTCAGACCCAAACCCCAAACAACCCAAAACTAACCCTAGTCCAATTAACCCAACTCCTAAACAAAACAAAAAACCCTAGCCCCCTAAGCCTTCAGTCGTCGCTCCTCCCACGTCAGCACCTCCGTACCCTCCATGCTCCCTCTGCCACCACAGCATGCGTCCTTGCCCCATACCTGCAGATCAAACAAAAGAGAGCACAACAGCAGAGAAGCAAATGGGTCACAAACCAAAAAGAAAAAAAAAACAACATTGTATTTTTTTCGGCTATAAAAGCCACAAATAGATCAATGTAATTTTTTACGGACACAAAATCAAAAAACAAGAATAGAAAGAAATTTCGAAAAGGTTGTTCATTTATCTTGCTTTATTTATTTATTTCTATTTTTATTTACTTGTTTTTTCAAAGAAATAAACGAAAAAAGAAAAAGGGTCAAAATCTTACCTTTCTTTGTATTCGCGCCGTCGTGGGGGAGGTCGAGGCCGCCATCTCCTATGAAAGATGGCATTTTTTGGGATCGGGAGTTAAAAAGGCCAAAAATGGCCAATTTTTTTTTTTTTACCTCTGGCCACCGTGGACAGCGGCGTCATCGCCGGCGACTGGTGGTCGATGCGGCGGTGGCCCACCGAAGTTAAGGCCGGGCATGAGGTTGAAAGAGAAAAGGGGAGAGTAAAATTTCTAATTTTTTTTTTGGAAGGAGGGTTAAAATGAGGGGTTTTAAAAAATTTTGGGCTTAAATAGTAGTATCAAAACGACGCCGTTTTGACCAGCCCCCCAAACGCCCAAAACGGCGACGTTTTGGGGGGCCGACCTAATTACCCGACCCATTAACCCCTTTGCTTTCATCTTTTGGGATATTTGCGCAATGACCCCTTCCGCTTTCATAGCCTATTGCGATTTAGTCCTATTTCTTTTTTTTGTTTTTTTTAATTTCACCCTGAAATTTTATTTTTATTTTATTTTGGTCTTCTATAGAACGGCGCATTTAGAGGGCCTGGGATAATTTCTCATTTGGACCCCCTCTTTTGTGCGCATTCGATTTTAGTCCTTATTCGTTTTCGTTATTTTAAATCTATTACGATTTTTGTCTCTAATTTTATTCTAATTTCAATATAGTCCTTTGATTAATTGATTTTATTACTTGTTTATTAATTTTTCTCTGATTCTTCATTTTTAAAGTTAATATTATTTTGTTTTTTTTTATATCCATTATTTATCTTTTTTATATCTAAGTTTTAATATTTCTTTTACTAATTTATTTTTATTTCTTTTACTTTTAGAATCCTTAAATTTAGTCTTATGTGTATGTGTTTTATTTACTTATTTATTATTTTATTTTTTATAATATTAAAACTATTATTATTTTTATTTTATTTTTTTATCATTTTTCAACTATTTTACCTAATATTTATTTATTTGTTTGCTTATTCTCACTTTTTTAATTCAACCTTTTTTAGTTTTCAATTTCAAATTTATTTATTATTGTTTTTATTTAATTGGCTTATTTTATTTTATTTATTTATCTTTTTCTTTGCCCTTATTATCATTATTTATATTATCGCATTCATCATTATTATTTTGTTATATGTATTAATACCATGATTTATTGTTACTCTTTTTTATGTTTTGTCAAGCATATTATGCCATTATCACTACATTTTCATGTCGCATTAATTTTTACCAAAATTCAAAAAAGGGAAAATTCTTTAAAATAAGGCCATTTTTTGCGTTTTGAAAAATTCGAGAAATCGTATCCTAATCTACGGGGTTTCGGTTTTCTCGTTAAACCTAAATAGCCAAATATCCTTTTAGATTTCAAAATACATGAAGTTTCAATAAAAATTAAACGTGAACTTGCTCTCGAGGGTTCAAATGTTGCATCCTAACTTACGGGATGTGGCATTTTGTTATCTCGGGATGAGTGGGCCTTTGATGCTTGTTTCAATTTAATTCAAGCGTTTTTTAAATTAACGTTAATAAAAAGGGATCTTATTTTAAAATCTTTTTAAATTTTCAACTTTCGACATTAAGACACTAAATAATCAATTAGGTATCAATTTTGGGCGTGACGAGGGTGCTAATCCTTCCTCTCACGTAACTAGCTCCAGAACCCGTTTTCTCAAATTTCATAGACCAAAATTGTCGTTTTAGTGAATCAAAACATTTTATTAAAACGACCAAATTACAAGGTGATCCGATCACACCTAAATAAAAAGGATTGGTGGCGACTCCCATTTTTGTTTTCAAAAAGTCGACCCTTTTTCAAAAAATGGTTTCAACAATGCTAACATACTATCTCATTTACAATCAATCTTCCCTCGGAATAAGCACAATATGCATAAGGAATATCTTCAAACGGCTCAGGATAAGTCTTGAATCTCTAAGATATACTTCTTAGTTTAGCTTGATCCGATTCAATCCACCAACTTGGGAAGTTAACTATTTCGATCTAAATCCAAATCAACCTCTAAGATATGTTGCTATATGTAATTTGGATATTGAAGATGGGCTAGCAATTGTCCAAGCACAATAGGAATCACAACCCAATGATTTTCGTTGCCAAAATTTATCAACATAAACATGACAAGTTTCTTGAGCAAGCAATGCTACTACCAGTTGACACTAGTCCAAGCACTGCTCAAAAACTGCCTCAACACCTTATATTTGATTTTCGTCCTGATTAGCAGCAATACCAAACGACACATACAGCGGTGTTGATACAATTTCTAAATTTTATGATAAAATTAAAACCATGATATATATATATATATATATGTACATCTTAAAGTATAATAAAAGTTAAATAAATGTGTTATTTGTATCCCATTGGAGTAGACTTTGTCACTCTCACCTCACTTAGTCATAACTTTATCAACTACAACTTTGCCTATGTGCAACACTTTGCTAGCTAGTTTTGGACTCTCTGAATGTATGTATATGGCATATGGAACGCCTCTAACCTTCCTCATAGGTGTTAGATCTTTTTATGTATGGATCTCACGTGGAGTTTATCCTAATCCAAGTCAATCTCATCGCTGCCTCCATAACCAACCACGACAAGACTAGCAACAGACACATGTCAAGGATAGATGCAAGAGATGACTAGTCTCACCTATAAATAACTAATTAAGGAGGATTTCTTCAGTCTTGGACTCTTATGCTTCATACTCATCTCTGCTTTTATATGACTCTCTACACATTACTACCATGTTAACCATCATCTACCATCTTTTACCTTGTACTTTAAAAAATTAAATAAAATATTTTTATGTAAGATAATATTTAAAGTTGATTCCCAATTTAAAAAAAAAATTTACTGAAATATAAAACACGAGCCCCTTTAAATATTACTAGGTGTTAGGAGATAAAAGGGTTTGATTGGATTGCTCTAAGTCAATATTTTAATAATTAAATCGATAATTAAATTGATAAAATCATTAATTTTTAATTCAATTAATTTAAGTGTTCATCCAACCATAATTAAATAAATAATTATAAAACCGAATCAATTACTATTTCTTTTAGTTTCCGGTTTAATTAATATAAACCACTAACCCAGTTCAAATATTTCTTCGAATTGTCAATCCAGCTAAAGTTTTTGACCAACTATTATTATTATAATAATAGATGAAAGATCACGTTATTGCACCCTGCAATCCGGCAGGACTAGGGTTCACGAAAATAAATTATGATTTCCTTCTCTATGACAATTTTAAAATTTTTTAAACTTTCATCCAATGTGTTATTTAATATATAAACGTTGATTTAGTGTAACTATACACATGAAACTTTGATTGTAGTTCAAATTTATATATGAAATTTTGATTTTAATTCAATTGTACACATTTAAAGAAATAAATAGATCAATTTATTTATTAGAGAAATATAATTATTTATATACCCCATATATAAGCGTAAAAATGATTCTACATTGATAATTTTATTAGCGACTTATGAAAATTGAATCAAATGAAAATTTATGTATTAAAATTACACACAAGATCAAAATTTATGTATAATATTATATATTAAATTGAAATTCATATATAATTTTAAGATTTATTTATTGTATCAAATTAAAACTTCACAATGTTAAAAGGTTAATGCTATAGATTTATCCCAAATGAATAATTAAATTAACAATCCCTAGAAATAATTGAGGAAAACAATTATCTCTTAAAATAAATTCCCTAAAATATAATATGTTTTTAATTATCTTTTTATTCATCTAATTACTTACATATAAAATATTTTATTTATTTTGAAATTAAAAGAATAGGTATTGATATTAACAATACTTATAATTCGAAACAAATTGAACAATAACAAACAACAGAGATTCCGCCGATCGAGTCTTAGTTTAATTGGCATGAGTATTGTTGTCAATGCAAGAGAATATGAGTTCGAGTACGTTGAAGTGCATTATTCTCTTATTTGTAGGTTAAAGAGCAAATATGATCAAAATCTATAATTAGATTATTAAAAAAAAACAATAGAGATTCCAAAGTATAATTTGAAAATAATTAAACAACAATATTAACAATAATATCTTCATGGAAACAATGCTTTAGTTTTTTTTTTCCCTTAAAAAGAAACATCGAAGGTTAAATTTTACTATTAGTCCTTGTACTTTTATAAAAGTTGTGGATTTAATTCTTATACTTTCATTTGGTCATTTTTAGTTCTTGTATTTTCCAAAATTTAAAATTTCAATCCTCACCAAACAATAACTATTAAATTCATTAAATTCTGCTATTTTCAAAATTCGATGCGACAAACATGTTATCATATGCATAATACCATTGTCAGCTTATTATTTCCACATATTACTCACTAAAAATCTAATTAATGGATTAATGACTATCATTTGCATCAAGATTGAAATTTCAAAATTCGATAATTATAGGAACTTATAATGATCCAATTGAAGAAAATAAACTAAATCTATAATTGTATACATAGTACAAAACTAATAATTAAATTTAAACAAACAACTTTAATTTAAAAATATGCGTAATATATTTATAAAAACTTTCAAATATATGTTATATTATCTTTACCATCTTCAAGTAAAAAAAAAAAAAATTACCCAAAGCACAAGCAATTTCAAAGAAGAAAAGTTCAACCAGTTTCCAACATTAGAACACCATACACATAAAACATGAACTTCCTTACAACGGACACAAATATCCAACAAATTGATGTTAAAATATGCCATAAGTCTCTTTACTTTTCAAAAATTTAGAATTTAGTCCATATACTTTTAATTCTAGGATGTAGTTCCTTTACTTTTCAAAAAAATTTCAGGTGTAGCTATTAACAGTATTAAATGTTTTTAAATTTATTGGTATGATATTCTGAAATAAAAATACTCACTCGATAGCCATGTAATTAACAAAATGACGTTACAATTAACTTGAATTTAACAAAAAAATTATCAGACAGTTGGACTTGGATTTTGAAATTTGAAAAGTAGAGACTAAAATTTTAAAAATAAAAGTACATGGACTAAATTTTAAATTTTCAAAAAGTACAAAGAGTTATGAAATATTTTAACAAAAAAAGTACCAAATTGCACAAATAGTATATTAATCCTATTCCCATTTAGTTCTAATCTCATGGGTATGCCTGAAATCACAATTAAGTACCAAAGTCCCATCCATTCTTCTCAAAGCAAACCTCTCCACTAACACATAACAATCAATTCTCCTCCACCCACCACCAATCTCCACCACTCTTTCAACCCTCTCAACCCCATCAACCCACCCCACCACCTCTTCCAACCACCTCATTCCCTCCAAAACCGCCAAACTCAACCCTAATTTCTCACCACCATAGCTAAACCAAACAAACCCTTCATTATTCATTTCACTCTCTCTCAAAACTTCAACCCCAAACAAGAAATCAATTTCTCTTTTTATCTCAACATTTAATGTCATAACATCCCCTTTACTACTCCCATCATTCTCCCATGAACATATCTTTTTCCCATAACTTTTCTAATGTCACTATGTAAAACAATGATTTCTCCATTTGAACTCTCATCATGCTACTTTCTTTAACGAACACGAATGGAGTATACCATTTCCCGGTAATCATGTTTGTCCCGGAATCGAGTTCCATAAGCTGTGACCAGATCAAGTCATCGAGCCCTCGAGCATTGTCTTGCAAGTGATGTACCCTCTTGTTTTCTACAAAAAGGGTGAATTTGAACCTCAGAAAAGTGGGGGGAAAACTGTGAGGAACAATGGGTTTTGCATAAAAATTACCAACATCATCACTGCAGATCCTGAACTGTTGGTATTGATCCCTATGATCAAAGGGTTTTGGTTCAATGTCTTGTATGATCCTTCTTGAGCAACAGTAACTCATATCATCTTCGGTTGGACACTTAACAGCTAACCTGGTTTTAGGGTTTTCATCAAATGATGAAAGTGTTTTTAATATTTCGATCATAATAAAAAGTCAAGCAATGCTAAATTTATACTTGTTATAAAGAAAATTGCTGTAACGAGTTAATCGGGTATTAACTCAATTGGTAAAAGATAAAATACCCTCATTTTATAAGTAAATTGTACTATTTTAAGGGTGTTTTTATCTTTCATATAAAAAATTTTGGAATGAATGAATCAACCGAATTAACTGACTTATAATAAATATATTATATCTTCAAATAGAGATGGCAAAAACCGAATCACCCGATGGATTTCAAACCACTCCTTTCCAAATCGAGCAGATTTTTCTTTTGAAAAGTAGATGTGAGGTTGGGCGAGGTGAATTTTTCTTTTGGATAGTTGGTATGAAGCGATTATGATAATTGTTTGCCCTCCAACCTTATGAAATTACCATTTTATCATTGTATATATAAAGTATTAAAAGGGTAAAAATGTAATAACCTAATATAGAAAAAAATCATATATTTTCTGTTTGAATTTTTTTGAAGAATTATGGTTAAATATTTACTTGACTTTAAAAAAGATTGAAAATATTAAAGATAAGTAGTAAAAATTAAATTGAAGCGAAGCGGTATGGGGCGGGGTTGGAAGAAAGGATTTTTTGGTTAGATGCATGGAATTGGCTATCCATTGAGGTGGTAGTAATTTTTAAAATTATACATTCATAGTGGAACGGGACGGGTGGTGGAGCAGAGCATGTCACGTTCGAAGTTTGTAAAGAATACGAAGTATTTACTGAGATTCCGGTCAAGCATGAATGTGATGCTTATCAACACAAACTCCCATCCGCAAATGGTAGCAACGTAACTAAAAAAAATGACATTGTAATGAACTTGAATTTAATAAAATAGTCTTAACAATTTTAACAATTGGACTTGAATTTTAAAATATGAAAAATAAAAAGATTAAATTCTAAATTCAGGAAGAGTACAGGGACTTTGACATATTTTAACCTTTTTTCTTAAGTTTCTTTAAAAATAATTGAATGAATCCACTTCTGAAATCAAATTCCCACTTTAAAAACAAGTAAAAAGAAAAGAAAAAGAGATTGTGGTCATTTACCCTTTGTATTTTCCATCAGCATGGATGACATGGTAGCGATTTGAAGACAAAGGTTGATGAAGAAGAGGGATGGAGTAGAAATACTCTCCGAAATCCGAGTCTGTGTTGATAAGCATCGCGTTCGAAGGCAGTGGGAGTTTCTTTAATAATCCTTTCGCGTACCCGTTTTGGAAAAGCCCTCTTCCTTCATCTGCATCCGCCCCTTCTCGCCCTCTCAACACCATTATACCAGAGTGCGGCGCTGCCGCTGCCGAAAGCTCGACCACGTTCCTCCTATAATTTGAAAGAGCCCTTGTCACATACATGTTCCCCTTTGTTTCCAATTGCTACTCCTTAATTTGGACTTTGCTTATATATTGAAGTTGAAGCATAAGAGTCTAATTGAGTCCAGCCAAAAACAAAGAAAAAAGTTTGATTAAGCATTAAAATATTTAAATTTACTCAAACAATAACTCCAGCTTTTTAAAAAGAGTCTAATTGAGTCCAGCCAAAAACAAAGAAAAAAGTTTGATTAAGCATTAAAATATTTAAATTTACTCAAACAATAACTCCAGCTTTTTAAAATTGATTCGATGTCAATTAAATTAAGACGTGAAAATTCTTATTTGGAGACAAATAGATAAGACCAAATATTTTGTCTTTTAAGTAACTGGCTTTTAAGTTTGATTGTTGAAATAATGAGACAAGAAATGTATATTTTTTTTGGACAAAATATCGAAGGTTTTTGTTTCCTTAAACAATGGTACTGATTTCAAAATATTGTTTAATTAATGGTTTGAATATTCTTTACCAATAAAAAGAGATTCGAATATTTTGTTAATTAGTATATTAACAAAAACTTTTAAACTTTTAATGGAAGTATTGATCGTCAAAATCAATGAGCTGTTTTTACTTGATATATTTGTTAATTACGTAACATAAATATAGATAAACCAAAGTTTATATCAAACGTTGTCATCAAAATTAATAATTACAAGCATTAGCAGATTAATTTAACTTAAATTAACTCACCCACACATAATTGGTGTATATATATATATATATAAGTAGTCTTACATATGCATGCATTATCTTGTATTTATATATATATGTTAAAAAAGACTTGATTATTAGACTTGTTCATGGGTCGGGTCACCCGATCTGCCTGAAAAGTGAGAGGGTTTGAACAAAAATATCGGCCCGAAAATTAGGCTTGGGTAAAAAAATAACCTCCTGTAAACTTTTCTGGTCCAGGCCCGACCTGCATACCTTAATAAAGTATCAGTAACTTTTATAAAAGTATCGATACTCAGGTGAGCAAAACCCGATTTGATTCAAAAAATTCGATAAAAATTTAAATTTTGAATTAAATAGTTCGAGTTATTTGAGTTAATCAAGTTATTCGGATCAACTCGAATAAAAAATTAAGTTTTTCGGTTTAACTCGAATATGAATTACACAATTCAAGTTATCCGAAAATTTGAATAAGAAAAGGCAAAATTACGTCATTTTGATAAATGTTTACCTTTTCTAAAGTTAAAATCAAAACCATTAAGTTAAAAGGTAAAATTACGTCGTTTTGATAAATGTTTACTCATTAAGTTAAAAGGCAAAACCATTATATTGTTTATTTAGTTAAATAATCTTATACTTCGTCTTCTAGCTAAATAATCGGTCCATGTAAACGCCACATTGAGTATAAATAATAGGATTTGTTAACTCGACTTGACTTGACTCAAAATTTTTTGATTCGATTCGATTCGAATAAAATTCAAATTGAGTTCAGTTACTAAAATAGAATTTGTCAACTAGACTAACTTGAAATTTTTTTACTTGATTCGACTCGACTCGACCGAATACTCACCTCTACTAGCTGGTATCGGTATCGTTTTAAGGTTCGATGTTTTGAAAATTAAAGAAAAAATACCTGAGTAGCGATACCCTCCCTAACGTATTTGATACTATAGGCTTTAATACAGGTCGGGTCGATCTGAGCCCATGTTCAGCATATATAATCTGGGCCAAGCTTGAGGAAAAATTTAGACCCAATTTCAATTCGGGCTTAAGCCTATTAACTAGGTCTAAAATTTTGTTTGAATCCGATCTGGCCCGACCCATGGACAACTCTAATGTTTATATGTATATCCAATTTCTTTAAAATAATTAATTTTAATATATTTATGTGCTCGTATTGTATTGTGTTCATATTATATTTACTTCTTGTTTTAATTTCTTTTAATATTATGTTTGCATTATATAATTTGTTGTGTGGAAAGATTACAGGGATGTCCTATTTATGTGTCTTAAGCAACTAGACAAGTACTATGAGACATTTGAAAGATAACGATTTTGTTTTTGTTTAAGCTAGCAATAACAAATATATATTTTATTTGAATTATGTAGAAATTATCAAATTAAAATACAATAAAATGAAAATAATTTAACATTTAATAATTTAAATGTGTTTGATAATCATTTTAATTGTTTGCTTAATATAGAATTTTAAACAAAAACGTATTGAATAAGATAAGTAGATAGGTTGCAACTTATCACTTAATGTCGAAAAAATTAAGTTGATTTTATTTTATTAAAAAATCAAACTAAATTATTCTTTTTTTAAAAAAAATCATATATTCAAATTACCATATTTATCTTTCATCATCCACAAGTTTCTTTTTTTTATTCTGTCAATAGTTATAGATTAAATGACTTGAAAAATAAAAACTATTACACTCTTGCTATTTCACCACTCACTAAACCACTCGACGCCTATACATGAAGATGAAATTTGTTATAGTTAAACCTTGCCAAAAGCCTAGTTTTGACCTCACCAAATACCACGTCATATAAGATGAGCCCATGCAATCCCTAAAAGATGTAGAGGGAAGAGCTCTAAACCCATTACCTCCCCCAATAATGCTCCTAGCTAGTAATTCACTACCTTGCCCTTTGCAACTATATAGTAAAGTGCTTGATGGCTTAGACCTATGCCTAGCCAGTCTTCCTCTACAAATACCTTCAAGCATAAAAGGATGGGAGAGAGAAATTGGTCTACTTATAATACAAGCATCCCACGACAACCCCCTATTACCTTAAATCTCTATATTCAATAGCCCTTCGCACCACATATGATATGAGCTAAAGGTGAAGCCAAATTTTTTGGGGAGGGGAAGAAAGGGGCGGAATTAAGTTGTATATATTTATGATAGTTAAAATGTAATTTTATATTTTAATAGTTTATATTTTTTTAAAAGATTAAACCAAAATTTTATCATTTTTGGAAGTCAAAGTGTAATTCTATTTACTTCAAGTCTCTTTGAGTGTTTTCTATATATATATATATATATTTAGATTTTGGTGGATTTGTTGAAAGATAATGGAAACAAAATATTTGGGATATTTATAAAAGAAAAATTAGTCGCGTATCAAGTTTGAACCTTGAAGATAGGCGATAATTGAGAGGAACAACCAAAAGTATCATTTTAATTCTAGTTATATTTATTTTCAAGTCCTTTAATAAAAAAATTTCAATGTTAGTGGTTAAAGGAACAAACAAACGAATAATTTAACAAATGACCTTCTTCTTGCTCTTTTTTGTAAACCATAAGGACTATTTTGCTAATTTTTAAGTAAAAGGATTGAAATGCAATCAGAGGCAGAATACAAGAATTTGTGCAATATTTTCACCTATTTTGAATTATAAAAGATATAAATTTTTAGGGATGAATATCAAAATTACACATGAACTTTGATAAAATGTGCAATGTTATAAATAAACTTTGATGTTCTGCAATTTTATATATGAAAGTTTGATTTGATTCAATTTTTATAAATCATCGACACCATTGTCGATGTAACACCATTTTACATTTATATGTTGCATGCACAAATAATTATACAAATGTAAAAAAAAAATTGATGTATTTTTTTTAAGGTGTACAACTGTAACAAAATCAAAGTTTCAAGTATCTATTTGTACCACAATTAAAGATTTATGCGAGTAATTGCACTAAATCAAAGTTGATGTATCACATTGCACATTGAACCAAATCTAAGGTCCAATTCTGATTTCCATCCCCTACTTTAAAAAATTGAAAAATTAGCCCCTCAACTTTAATTTGTCGGAATTTGATTATTGTACTTAAAAAAGAAGTAAGCTTCTAAACTTTAATTTATCAGAATTTGTCATCGCACTTTAAGAGAAATAGAAGTTAGCACAATTAGGTAACACTATAAAAATTTCTCAATAAATTGTTCGCTTGGAAACCAACAATTTATATACAAGAAATTAGCAAAAATTAGTAGTTCAGGTTTATGCATTTACCAACAATTGGACTAACTCGTCAGTTTTATAAAAGTATGAAGACCAAAATTTTAACAAATTAAAATAAACTGACCAAACTTCTTAATTTTCATAAAGCAAAGAAATGAAATCAGAACGAGACCTAACTGCAATAAACCATAAATTTTGAGCTAAAAACCTAAGAGGTAAATATATATTTTAGTACTTGAACTTGGTTTTAAGGTTCATATTAGAGTACTTAATGTTTATTTTGTTCAATTAGGTACTTAAACTTGGACTCAATGTTAAATTTAGTACCTAAATTTTTTTCGATCTAATTAGGTACCTAAACATGGGTTTATGGTTCAAATAAGTAAGTACTAATTTGGACCAAAAATCCAAGTTTAGGTATCAATTTGAACTCTAAAGCTAAATTCATGTACCAAAATGTATATTTACCCAATATTAAATAGAGCCCTAAGTTTACGATTATATTGGCCCATTATAACTTCCTCGTCCTTTTTTTTTTTTTTTTTTTGTCTAAAGTATTAGGTGGGCGTTTAGTAAGGCGGCTACTCTCGTAGTTTCATATATCAACAATGGGCAATAAAGTAATTTAGACTCTCATTGAACCCTAAATTAGGGTTTCTCCTCTTCTTTCTTTTTTCCCTATTTATAACCCGCGCTTCCTCGTCGTCATATCTCATCAGTCAGTAAGGTCGCCTCACTTTTCTCCGTAGCCAGTTCGCCATTTTATCACAAAAGATTTCTTCTTTCTGTTCTTCAATTTTTTTTTTTTTGTATATTTTCAATTTCGATTTCGATTTCGATTTCGATTTCGATTTCGATTTCGGTTTTCTTTTTTTTTTTTTTCAAACCATGAGATTTAGCTTTTGACATGAAAAACCAATGGAATTAGAGAGGGAAAAGGCAATAAATTAGAGTCACTGTTGCGCTTCTAACCTATATAGCGACTTCAGCGCTGTACGTTGCCGAAACGAATTTTTGGGACTGAGATTCTGGCATTTTGATTTCATTTCCTGTAATTTTTATGCATTCAGATGTCCCTACATTTTTCCAAATTCTTTTTCAATTTAGATTGAGATGGATGTGATGATAATTTCCCCAGATGATCGAAGCTGAACATTCTGTGCGACTTTTTAGATCTCTAATTCGTTAGAGATTCCAAGCCAGAACTCTGATCCATCTTCATCTTTTCCAAATAATTTTTTTTAAAAAAATTTGTGTTAAATGGAACTTATTTGTTAATATGGAAGTGATGATTATTTCCCCAGATGATCGAAGCTGAACAAACTGTGCGATTTTTTTCTCTAATTCGCTAGAGATTCCAAGCCAGAACTCTGATCCATATTAATATTTTCTGTCATATTCTTTGATTTAAAAATTACAAAAATTCATGTGAAATATAAAAAAAAAATTTAATTATTGATGGAGGCAAAGATGTATAGTGCTTTTATAATTTCTGACACCTCTTGTATGAGAAAAGCTTTTTAAAAGCTTTTCTTTGAGCAGAGATAGCAACTCTCTGAGCCTTCCCAGTTTATTTTTTCAACTTTTTGGTTTTAATTTTAAATCAAATATTTATTACTAGATTAAAGGTAAATTTAATCGAAATTTTAGAACTTAATTTAATATTAAAATTGCCTTTAAAATATACTAATTTTTTTTTCACTAAATTGACCCTTAAATTGAATTAGAAAAAAACCATTCATATAATCTCATTTCGAATTAAGTAGTCATAATTTGTCAAATATTTAAATTTGTTAAATTTTTTATTATATTTTTATAATTATATAACTTTTAAGGTTCTATTAAAAAATTTTAGATGATTTGACACTTAGCGGGCAATGCATTATCTTCTTTAATGTAAAAAGGACTAAATTGATAAATGAAGAAAGCATGAAGGACCAAAAGTGAAGTACTGGTATAGTTTTAAAAGTTTTTGAGTTTAATTTTGTTGTTGGAAAGTAAAAATTCTATGTTTGGCGTTCAAAGGAAAAGGCTTGAAAAATTCAATCCATCAGCCCCAAAATCTTATTATGTTGGAAGTCCAAGGATGATGTCACCTTTAATTCACACGAACAATTTTAATCTTCATTATTTATAAATTATATCAATTTAGTTTTAATTTTAAAAAATATTCTCTTTTTCTCAAAAACAATAATTCACCACAACATTACTATAATGTTAGATACAAGTAGATTTGATTATGATTTGGATTATATGTTTAAATTCAAAAATTTATTTGAAAAATAAGAAAATTTGAGTAAAAATACAAACTTAAAATTAACTTAGACAAAAATATAGGTTGAATCTGATTCTTATTTTATTATTAGTTTTGATATTATTTTAAAAGCATTTATTTATTAAAATACAATTATATTAGTGTTTTTTAGTTTATTAGATTTATTATATTTTTTAAATTTATTTTTATATAAAAAATAATTTAAAAAACTAATATGGACGAGTTGGGATAAGTTTAGGTTTGAATAAAATTTTATGCTCATTATTTGGCCCTAGCTCTAACTTAATTTTTTGCATTAACTAAATTAAACCCAACCTGGTCCTAGATATGTGTTCTTTGGCACAAATATATTCAATTTTTTAAAACGTTTTTCCTTTGAATATTCTTATCCCGTAATCATATTGAAATGTACATCAAACATGAATAAAGAAAATTAAAAACCCGAGCTGAAATAAAGGAAAGATCATCTACTTTCACAATTGTTGTAAAGAACCATAAAATTGCATCAAAGCTCACAAGGTAAAAAGTCTGGATCAACATAACGATGCATCAACTTTTTCTAGTTTAGCCTCCTAATTTGGTTGTTTCGTGTTCTTTTTAATATGCTATAGAAGTTTTCAATAAAGGACGAAGATGTTTCTTATAGTTACCATGATCCTATTGCACCCTGAGCTGGATTCTCGAATGCGGAGAATTCCCAGTAAGTCTTCAATGAATAGGGCTGGTGAATTGTCACACCTTCTTCGGTGATCTTAGCTATCTGCAAATTCGGATTTAAAATACATGAAACATCGATATAAATAAAATTTTGCTTTCGATTGTGAAGGTTTGAATACGAGCCGTCGTGTGAAATACATCAACCTAAAGTTAAAACTAGTTGAACTATTGAATCTTCATTTCATTGCAAACACTGTTTTTACTAATAGTACCATGGAGGCCCCTGTAGAGAGAATTGAATTGTATTTTGTCCTCTCTACTTAAAAAAAATGACAAATTAAACCCTATCAAAGAGCAAACTGGTCCCTTTGGTAACAATTCCATTCATTTCTAATGTTAAAAACTAGCCTTTGTACGTCGGCCTGAGGTATACTAGCACGCTATGTGTCACTATCTACTTATTCAGTTAGCCAAAGGATGAAAATTTTAAATTTGCTATTTGATCTAATGTATGAAGACTAATTTGCTCATTTTTTGAGTAAAAGGAGGAAAAATGCAATTTGACTCTTAGTATAGCGGCCCCTATACTACTTTTACCAATTGTTCTTCAATATTAGGATCTCCATATCATTTATAAATATGTCGGAGATGTGTAGTCAGAGAAAATAAAAACTCGAAACAACATAGTAGCATGGGTTAGAAGCTTTTATCCAAAAGATGTAGTTGGCATGTTTAAAGGAAAATATGAACCTGAAGTTTGTTAACGGCTGATCTATCACGATAAAGGAGAACATGCATGCATTTCTCCAGTAATTTAACACCATCTTCAAAGCTCAAGTTCTCGTGCCACTCTTGACAGAGAATTGGCCGTGCAAGGTGATTACCAAATCCGGTAGCAACATGATTGTCCTCAAAGTTTACACCAATCATACTGACCTGAAGAGTGTAGTTATAAAATGGTAAGTTAAAAACCTGAAACTGCAACTAGCTCACTTTGGAGAAAGATATAACTTCAAGCATACCGTTCCAAGATACTTGTTTCCGTTTTTAACTCCACCAAGTACAAGGGAGTTCCATAGTGGATTGAACTTGTTATGCCTGTTATACATAACTCGTGTCAAGTAATTGTGCACCTCTTTAGGCCCCAACGAGTTGCCATCGTCCCACATATTGTCATACAAGCTACATTAATCGATTTTATGTCAGAATTCAAATAACTAAAACGTCAACTACCATCAAAACCCAAATGAGAATTGTGGAGAAGAATGTAATACTAAAGCTCATGAAAGAATAACCAAAATACAAGTGTATCATTTCTTAATCGATACTTACATAAGCTCATCGAGATAATGCAAAATCTCTTGGAAATCACTGATTTCCCCACTTGCACCTACTAGAGAGTGCTTGCCAATAGGCTTCATTCGCTCCACACTCTTGTACCTCAGGGTGGATCCGTATGAACCTATCATTCAACAGAATGAAGACATTAAACAGGTGTATTTGTTAGATAGTGAAATTGCTACGATCAAACAAACATCTACTAGTACTTGAAACAACATACTTATAGATCAACCGAAGGAGGTGACCAAAACCAAAAACGAAAATCAGCAAAGCATACATGGGCCAAATGATATAGGCAGAATATTTTTCATTAGAAGTACATACTGGACATCGCAGGTTTGAAGTAGTTCATCTAATAAAAGAAGAGTAAAGACTTGAATTTTAATGCGAAAGAGCATGAAGGTTCATTCCAACTCCGTGCCGTTTCTCTCTAAGATAATCTAGCATCTATGCGAAACTGCTTCAACCTACGTTGCTACAACTCTTCATTTGCTTTAAGCACTTGTGTCTAATGCCCGTTTCCGACACATATTTGGCCATAGGTATGGGGATTGGGAATATGATCTCCAAGGACCCTCCAACAACAACGAAATGTAGAACAGAAAAAACTGAATATATTGTGTCAGATACACCCAACACTCATTCAACAACATCATTTCACCTCAGTCAAGGCATTACCTTAACTGACAATTCTTAAGCTACTTACCAACACTCAAAATCAGCTAACCGAACCATCTATCCTATAAATAACATTGTATGCAGCATTAAAGGGTTGAAGAATATTAAGGAACATACAATAATCCACATGCATATTACAAATCCATAAACACAGACAAAAACGGTAAAAGTACCATGAAGGCTCTTGTACTAAGAGTCAAATTACATTTTGCCCCCTTTGATAAAAAAATTGGGCAAATTAATCCTTGTCATTTGCTCAAAGAGCAAATTGGTCCTTTTTTGTTAAAAATAGCTATTTGTAATGCTAAAAACTGTGATACATGGCATACCATGTGTATCTCGTGTTGGTGTGCAAGGACCGGTTTTTACAAGTAGAGATGGATGAAATTTTTAATAGGGTACAACATGCAATCGTACAGGGGCCTCTACGGTACTTTAACCCACAAAAAACATAAGAAAAAGGCTTCAGATCAATGCTTCCTAAAGCTAATTGCCTAAATTCTATAGTCATTCACCTGCATACCATATTCAAAGAGCATAATCTACATCCCTATAACATCAATGATTCAAACACATAAAAGAAACTGAACAATTCAGAAAAAAGATAAAAGGCCAATGAAAGTGAATGAACTGACCTCCCAAATCAGCAGCCATTAAAATCCCATCTTTGTACTTTAAAGCCACAGATGTTCCAGTCACATATGGGTACCTACACAATTTAAGTAGAAAAAAAAAAAACCGGGGGGGGGGGTTGATTTTCAAATGCCCAATTACCAAAGAAAACCCTAGTTCAATTAAATCAGACGAAAGAACATACAGAGTCCTTGGGAGTCAGATTCAGAACCGAGTAAGCTATTTTCAGGTTGTTTTAAAGCCATGAACTGCACAAGAAACAAATGGAAAAAAGGGGGTAAAGCAAATGTTTTATTGAACGAAAAGTGTTACATTAAAGATAATAAAAAAGGGTTTTTGAAGATAATTCAAGGAATAACACAGATTCATCCTGAATTAAGGGTTTGGATCGGTATATGAAAGAAAAAACAGAGCTAAATTGCGATGTGATTGATGACTACAAAAATAATAGAAGTGAACTTTGCTCTTAATCAAAACGGGTCCTGCTCCACTATCTATCCGATTAGAACCCCGGTCTTTTCTCTCCTATTAATTCTCCACATTAATCATATTACTTTTCTTAATTTCACCTTAGAAATTGGATTCCATTAAGAAGATGCGATGATGACATGGTGTTTAAGATTGTGTTACGATTAAAATATTAAAATATATTTAATATATAAATTAATTTCTGAATTTAACAAATTTTTTCACATTAAATTTTTCTTTAAATTATATTGATTTCTAAAATTGGTATTTGTTACATAGATTGATCCCTAATTTAACATCGTTTTGTTTTTTTAAAAATTTGTTGATGTGAACAAATATGAGACTATCATGTGGAGAAATAATGTAATAACATATAAATTCATCTTTAACCATTCTTAAAAGAAAAGATTAAAAAACCTTAAAATTTTGAAATAAATTTATAATTTGTTATAAACTATAAGAAATGTATAAATTATAAAACTTCAATATATATATATATAAAGTGAAAATAAAATAACAAATATAGTTAAAAATTCAAAAAATTAAATATGTTTAAAAAATCAATAAATAAATTTGGTTAAATTTTTAGTAAATTACAAAAAATTGTAAAAATGTAAATTTAAAAAAAATTAAAGAAAGATTAAAGAAACAAAAATTGACCAGTTGATGTGGTCAACTCCCTATTAGTGTTGGTCAATGCTAGTCAAGCCTGATTAACTTTAGTCAACGCCTCGTCAATTTTTCTTTTTTCATTTTTCATTTTTTGTAACTTTTTAAAAATTATTTTTTATATTATTTAATTTTTATTTGTTATATATTTTTAGATTTTAAAAAATATTATTTTTATTTTTTAAAGTTGAATATTTAAAAAGTAAGCTTTTAAATGTTAAATTTTAACTTAATTTTTTTATATATTAATTTTTTGAATTTTTATAAATTATAATATCTCTTAAAAATTTTAAAATTTTCTGAATTTTAAAATTCTTATAAGGTTTTTATTTTAATTTTTAGCAAATTCTTCAAAAATAAATTGTGTTAGTATAGAGACCAATCTCTGTAATAGATGCCAATGTTAGGGACCAATATGATACAAAATAGTTTAGGGCCAATGTGAGAAAAGTTGCCAAGTTCAAGGGGCAATCTATATATTAAGCCTTAAAAAACCTAATAGTGTTAGCCATAGGGACCAAATTGTCTAACGGATGCCAACCTTAGGGACCAGTGTGATCCCAAAAAAAAGTGTAGTGGCCAATTTAAAAAAAAAAAAATTGCAAAGTTTAGTGGCTAATCTATATGTTAATCCATTAAAATATTATAATTATAAAAAAATATTTTTTAAAATTTCAAGTGATGACGTGATACAATCTCAAGTGCCACATTATCATACATTAACAAAATCCAGGTTTAGGGATTAAATTGAAAAAAAAAAACTACCATGTTCTAATACTTTTAACAACCAAAAAAAGTTCAACGACCAAAGTGAGAAAAGTTGCCAAGCTTATCGACTAAATGTTATTTTATCCCCTTTTTTAAATATAGGTTATTATTAAAAAGTTAAATTCAACTATTCGTCATTATACTATGTGTAAGTTGTGAACTTAATCTTTTATACACTAATTTGATCAATTTTAGTTCTTATACTTTTCAAATTTATCACTTTTAGTTTTTATACTTTTAAAATTTTGAAATTTTAATTTTGACTCAAACAATAGTACTTAATCTTGTTTGGTTAAATTCTAAGATTAGTCATGTCTTATGGGTAAGTCATGGATTTACTGCATGTTTTTCAAATAAATTATTTTTAGTTCTTATATTTTTTGAAATTTGAAATTAAAATCTTCACTCAAAAATTAATAGTTAAAATCTATAAATTGGCATTTTTGTGACTATTAATTGAAAATAACAAGTTAATATGTCATTACACATATAATAATATGTTTGCCGCATTAAATTTTGAAAAATAATAAAACTTAAATTAATGAATTTAATTGCTATTATTCGATTAGGACTGAAAATTTAAATTTTTAAAAAATAAAAAAATAAAAAAGACAACTGTTACATAATATATGAATTAATAGTCTTGTTAAAATCTTTCACTTAATTATAAAATTATCAAAAACATCCCTCATGAAAGAAAAAGGAAAGACAGCTTTAGAAAATTAACTAAATTTATTTTAAAAAATTACTCACTATTCATATAATTCTTTTACAAACACCCAAAGATATGATCTTTGACAGTTTTTTTTCTTTTTTTTTCTCTCTCTCTTTAATTTCATATTTTCCTTTAAACTTACATTTCATTTTGAATAAGCAAACAATATAAGATATGTTGTAATGGATGTTATGTGTATTTTTTTTTTAAATTTCTAACTTAAATTGAAGACAACCATAACATTTTAGAATTCAATCTAGAGATTTGTTAATCTCAATTTGGTGAAGGATGATTTGGTGAAATAAGTCAAGAAAAGAATATTCAGATTATTTTTAAAGACATAAGCAACTATTGGATGGGCCTAGGAGCGTTGGGATTGGAATTTTTTTAAAATTCGACATTGAGTTGGTTTGGTCCGAATCATGATTATCTCTAATTAAAAATTATACATTGGGTTTTTATGTTATACAATATAAAAAGCAGATATTGGGTTCGTGCCTAAACACTCTATTGCTTGGATGGCAATCTTAAACAAACTTCTCACTCACAACAGATTATTTAGTTATGGTATGATTTTTGATCTTTGTTGTCTGTTGTACTCTAATGCTTTTGAGTTTCGAAATCATTTTTTTTTTATTGTTTCTATTCTCAAGGCTTGTGGCAACTTGTTATGAGTTTGTGTGGCATCAAGAGGTCTGTAGGTATGTGGCTTCAAGAATTTAACTGTATAACTTCTTGTTTGAAAGGTAAATTATTCCTTGTTTGTTTGCTCAAGCTGGTATGAAATGCAATTGTGTACTTTACTTGGTGTAAAAGGAGTAGTAGGCTATCTGGGAATTTTTCTGATTATGTTGAAGTTTTGTTGAAAAAGTTAAAAATGAGTGTTTTCATCTTAATGATAGATGTCTCACTGATTTAGACTCTGTTAATAATTGGTTATGTTTGCAATGGAGTTCAAGAAATGTATAGGATAGGTTTCTGGTTTTGGTTGATGTAATCTGTTATGTTTTTTTGGTTTTGTATAGGATCTTATTGTACAATTATAATTTGATTGTTGTGGATTATTGGATTATTAGTTAATTGAGTTTACTTATTTAAAAAAAAAACCCCAAAAAATACACAAATTTGAACTTAATCTATCTATATATATTCTTCTTAATTAAAGAAAAAAAAAAAAAACCTAAAACACCATGAAGTCACTATACATTCAAATGCATATCTTGAATCCGAATCCTTCATAACTCAGTCATTCATCAAAACTCGGAATCTGTCAATTTTTTATCGAACTCTTTGCCCTCAATGATTCGAAGAACATAATGTATTCCATTAGCCACATCATAGACCATCAATCCAATCCTACCACCCATATAACCTCCCAAATGGCTTCCCATAAGGTAACCAAACTTCCCAAGCACTTGTTCACCGAAAAATCCCCCACCGTAGGCACCAAGCAATGTTCCTTTGCCCCTAAAAAACCCTTCCGACATGGTCCCACCATAGTAAACAACTTCGAAAAAGTCCCAGCCGGACGAAATGATCGGACCCGTGACACGCTCGGCCTTTTGTGTCGCCAGCTTGGCCGCTTTTTTCCCAGCCTTTGTGGCTTGTTTCGCCGCGTCCTTGGAGGACAGGCCTTGTGACATCGCGTCTTGTAACGCCTTCTGCATTGCTAAGTTCTTTGATTTCTCGACATGAGCGGCTCGGATGTTGTAGACATAAAGTTTAACGCCTTCTTTCACTGCGCAAGCTATGGAACCAACCCCCATATCAAAGCAATCCCACAATGAAAATTGCCCTGTTTGGGATAATACCACTTTCTCTTCCCCAGCCAGTTTCCTGCACTTATCAGCTATAACATGAAAGAAATGACAAAGAAAAATTTTAAAAACCATACATAGTACGTACCTACATACATAGGTAAAAGTACCTAGAGCCCCTATTTTAGGAGTTAGATTATATTTTACCCCTTTTATCAAAAAAATAAAATAAACAAATTAATCCTAGTACAATAAATCAAAGAGCTGGTCCTTTCCATTAAAAATTTCATCAATATTTACTGTTAAAAATTGACGTGGCTGATGAACAACTAGACAATTACATGCAGTGTGCCTAGTGTATATCATGTTGACGTATAAAGATCAATTTTTAACAATAAAAATGAAAATTTTTAAAATAAGACTAATTTACTATTTGATCTAACGTACAATAATTAATTTACTCATTTTTTAAGTAAATGAACACAATTTAATCTGAATTATAATACAAAAGCTTCCATGATACTTTTACCTATCTCTATACATAACTAAAATTGAGCAAAATATGCACATAAAAGCTAAGAAAAAAAAAAACTAGATAAAGTAAATTCAATCAAGAATGAAAGTTTTTTGCTAGCTCATGATGCTTCAACTTGATTTTTATGTATATATACTCGCTCAAAATCGAATTTTATTTAATAATTTAGCTTTCTATTTTGACCATAACCCTTAAAAGATTTATCTAATCCCATGACCATTCATATGAAATTTTACATAATGTTTTATATTATATTAGCTTTTACAAAATTAATCTCTGTTACAAAATTAAAAAAAGTGACATTTTAAAATATATCTGGCGGAGACAGAAATTCATTCTAAAAATTTTAATGAAAAATTCGATTCACCTTGCTTCAAACACAATTTTTAAAAACAAAAACTCATCCTATATGACTGGGGTGGATGGAATCTCGATAACTTATAAAGAATTTTTGTCGGATATGTATTTAACACTAGTATATTAAAACTTTTATAAATTGTTTCATATATTTTTGAAAGATTCTATGCTCGTTCTCATGTTTGAATGTACTGAATCTAAATATATACTTTAAAATAAAAAATCGAAATAACTCTAAACATGTATACCAATTTGATCCATAAAAGTTAACAAAGAAGAGAGAACAATCAAGTACATTAAATTTTACAAAATTTGAAATTAACTTGGAGATTTAAATTCCAACATTTACGCCTTCTTTTATTTTCCAGACCAAATGCAAAAACGAGGACGTTTTGAGGTTGTTACCTGTCTTACTGAGAAGGGTGAGTCCAAGGATGAAGAGCAACAGCAGAACTCTTTTTTTGTTGAGATCCATTGGCAACAGTTAGAAAATGACAGAAAAAATTGGCTAATCCTATTTACTACTATTTTTGTTACTCCTAATTTGAAGGATCAAGGAGGAAGAAGACCCGATCTATGGCTGCCACGTCTACTCAATTATTAAGCTAAGCAACTGTTGGAATTTATCAAACAACATTTTTTTGCTTGAAAATTATTTTCATTGTAAATTATTGAAATACAACAAAACATGTTCATACATAAAAACACACTTCGATCCAATCTCCAGTAAATTCTACCAACTTTCGACCAACATGTTTAACATGTTTTTTTCCCATCAAACTACATACCCATTGTAGCCCAAGACACTACAAGTTTTCGACCAACGTGATCCAAACTTTCGATACTATGCATGCTTCCAAGACCTGATGAAAAACAAGGGAGCCACTACACCCCAAAATCCTATTACAAAGCCGAGAACTATGCTAACATAAAGCCAATTCACGTTACTTCCTTCACTGCTGCTTCCATTATTTGAAACATCCGTTGGACGTCGTCTTGTGCTACTATTGACAACAAGGCAACAACCATCTTTGAAAAGTCAAAGATGGTGGGTGTCATAATTAGGCACCAAAAGTAGCACTTAATAATGGGTGACAATTGGCATGAATAATTGATTAATGGGTTGGCACTAAATTTGGTTTGGGATAATTGCTACTTTTGGTCCCTATTTGTATAGGTACTTTGCAAGTTGATCCCTGAACCTCAACTATAAATAGGCCTAACCATTTCTCATTTTCTTCATCCCAACATTTGCCATTCTCAACTTAAGGCATTGTTCTCTCTCCTTATTTGTAAATTTTCACTTGTAATTTTGGAGTGAAATATATTTGGTAGTGCCCGAGGACGTAGGCAAAATTTGCTGAACCTTGTTAAAAGTTCTGGTGTTCTTTATTATTTATTTTTCATATCTTGTGAATGTGATTGTAGTTATTTATTGTGCTATTAAATTACGATAGAGGGATATTCTGGCTAGGAAAGACCTGGTACTTAAGTGATCCTCGTGATCCACCTCTCTTTCTTGGGAATTGAACTTAGTGTGATTTTTCAGTACAATAATTTTACTCTTTTACACGCTTCCGCACAACAATTGATATCAGAGCTAGTTCGTACTTGGGGAATACGACCGTTTGCGATACTCTTCACGTATACGGCACTGTTCACGTATACAGTAGTTAGGATCAAGGAGAAAAATGACACATGCATCGTCATCAGCAAGGACTATAGTGACCAATGCAAAATTTGAAGTAGAGAAATTTGATGGTACCAATAATTTTGATATGTGGCAATGTGAGATCCTGGATGTCTTATGTCAGCAAGAGCTGGATATAGCCCTTGAAGAAAAACCTGACAAGATGGATGACAAGGAGTGGGCCAAGATTAATAGACAAGCTTGTGGTACAATCCGTCTATGTTTGGCCAAAGAGCAGAAGTACTCTGTCATGAGGGAGACATCAGCGAAGAAGTTGTGGGATACACTGGCAGAAAAGTTTCTAACGAAAAGCCTTAAAAATAGGCTTTATATGAAAAAGAAACTTTATCGATTCACGTATGCACCCGGTATGTCGATGAATGACCATGTGAACTCATTCAATAAAATTTTAGCAAACTTGCTAAATTTGGATGAGAAATTTGAAGATGAAGACAAGGCATTATTGTTGTTGAATTCCCTTCCTGATGAATATGATCATCTTACCACAACATTGCTTCATGGGAAGGACACAATTACATTTGATGCAGTTTGTAGTGCGTTGTATAGATCTGAGACTTGAAAGAAAGATAAAAGAGATCATAGAGATACAACTGCAGAAGTCTTAACAGTAAGAGGTCGTTCACTCAGTAGCAAACCTGATAAAAGGGAAAAGTCCAAAGGGAGACCCGCCAAAGATGAATGTGCCTTTTGTTGTGAGAAAGGGCATTGGAAAAAGAATTGTCCTAAGTTACAAAAGGGCAAGGCTATTTCTAATGCATGTGTAGCGGAGCATGATGAGGAGTTAGACTTTAGTTTGGTTGGCATGGCAATGGCATGTCATAGTGATGAGTGGATTTTGGATTCAGGATGTACTTACCATATGTGTCCTAATAAGGACTGATTTTCTAGTCTTAATGAACTAGAAGGTGGAGTTGTTCTTATGGAAATGACAGTTGTCGTAACCATTTTTGAAAACGGGAATCGACTTGATTTTGAAAACGAAGATAAAACGGGAGTCGCCACCGATCTTTTATTAGGTGTGATCGGATCACCTTTGTTTTAATAAAACATTTTGATTTACTAAAACAATGTTTTTGGTCTACAAGAATTTGAGAAAATAGGTTCGGGAGTCGGTTACGTGCGAGGAAGGGTTAGCACCCTCGTCACGCCCAAAATTGGTACCAAATTGATTATTTAATGTCTCAATGTCGAAAGTTGAAAGTTTAAAAGTGAAGAGAAACTCGATCCCCTTTTTTTTGGAAATATTTTAGTTTTCTCGAATTGAATATCAAGATTTTCTTGTTCCGAAGGAACAAAACATCACATCCAGTACGTAGGACACGATGATTTTAATACTCGAGTCCAAGATCATCTCTTAATCCCCGAGAGTCATGCATTAAAATAACAAAAGGTTATTCGATTACTTGGCCAAGCGAGAGAATCGAAACCCAACACATAGGGCACGGCCCCTCGAATTTCCAAACATAGAATATTGCCTTATTTAGGAAAACTTTTAGTTTAAGTTATTTTAAAATTGATAATGCAAAAAGGGTTTTTAAATCGATAATATACAATGTGATTTTTAAAAGATGATGTATATAAAAAAAAACTTTAAACAGGATAATGTATACGTATCTATATATATGAAAACATAAAATAATAATATAAAGAAGACTTAAATTAATAAACCCATTACACCAAATAATGTATAAAGACTCTTAAAATAAACAATACATGTACATGTTTAAAAAGTTATGCATATGATCATATGATAATAGTAATAATAATGATAATAATGAAGATAATAGCACAAATAATAGTAAAAAATGAAAAATATAGTAACTAAACGATGGTGATAATAAAAAAAGGCACTAGAAATACTGAAAATAATAATAAATTGAAAATGACAATAACAATCATAAATATAAAAATGATGAGTATGATAATAAAGTAATAATAACAATAAAAGAAAATAAAAGCAGGGACGAAATTAAATTTAAAAACGATATTTTTGGGGCAAATTTTAAAAGAAATAATGAATTAGGGACCCTCAGCAATGCGCGCAAAACGTGGAGGACCAAGAGGGAAAATATCTCGTTTACAAAAACGCGCCGTAGTAGAAAGGACTCAATTAAAACATTTTGTGAATTACTGGGCCAGATTAGAAAAATAAAATGAACTTAATTTGAAAAAGAAAGAAAATGTGTCAGGATTAAAAGTGAAAATATCCCATTATAGAAAAACACGCGGATCCTCTTAGGGTGCTGGTTCGATTCGGGCCGGGTCACTTCAAACGGCGCCGTTTTAACGCTGGTGACCCAGAGCGTGAAACGACACCGTTTCATATTTCCTTTAAAAACCAAAATTTCCTTTTCTTATTTCATTTACAGACTTGTTTAAAAACAACAAAAAAAATGCTCTCTCTCCCTCTTTTCAGCATTGGCCGATTCTTCTTCCACCTTCGCGCCACCACCATTTTGGTGGCCGATGATGCCCAAGATCCGACCTCTGGGCCCCTTTTTCTGGATCCTTTTGAAGCCCCAATAAATTTCAGAGAAGAAGCTCGCCCTCCCCTTTGCCTTCGGTCTAGTTTCGACGATAGAGACGAGGCTCCGACGACGTACCCGACAACTCAGGTTAGTTTTCCTACCCTTTTCGTTCTTTTTTTATACTCTTTTTTTTATCTTGTATAAATTCGAAATAGTAAAAAAAAATGAAAACGACAGTAGGCCAGTATAGAAACTAAATATGAAAGCAACCTTTTAAACTTTTCGGTCTCTGGTGCGTAAAAATGTAAGTCGATCTTCAACAATTTTTGCTTTTTTTGATTTTTTAGCGTTCGTGAAAAAAAAAGACCCTTTACACTGAGTTTTTGAATGGCTTTATAGCCAAAAGACACTACTTATTTTTTATTTTATTGTTTGCTCGATGTTTTGTTTCCTCTATTCTTGCTCGTCGTTCTTCGTTTTTCTGTTTGTCGCAGGGTATGGGCAAAAGCGGTGGTCGGGAGCACGCGGGGAGCGGCAGACGAGGTACCTGGGGGAACTCAAATCGTCAAGGCGCATGAGCGCGTGGCAGACGTGGCGCAAGAGCGCGTGTGAGGGACGTGGTGGACAATCGCCGAGGTATGGGGAGCTGCGACGCGAGAACAGACAGAAACCCTAGGCTTCCAAAGAGAATTTAAGATCTCGGGCCATTGGGCCTGTGTTATTTGGGTTTGATAATTGGGCTCCGAATTTGGACTGGATTGTTTGTATTAAATTTAGGCCTGTATTTGGTCTTTGTAATTGGGCTCCGGGCCTTTTCTAAATGGACATTGTTTTTTTGGACCTTATTTATTATTTATATTTTTTTATTGGTTTTTAATGGCTTTTGTTTTGGCTAATGGGCTCGGGCAAAAAATTGGTTATTACAGCTGCCCCTCTTTGCCCGTTGTCGTGAAACGAGAATAGAGCAAAGACAATAAAAGAACCAATTTTTCCGATCTTGGCTAAGTCCTGACTTCTTGGTCCTTGTCTTCCCCGAACGTCTTCAAACTCCACTGTAATCTGTCGCTTTGGTCTACTTCACCGCTACTTTCGAGAGATAGAACCTTAGCTTCCATTTGCTCTCGTCCAATCCTCTTTGCTCACTCTTCTCTGCTGAAACCACTCCGCTGAAATGTTAACCCAGAGAGGTAGGTCTTGCAGCTTTGATCTGCTCCATCGGGACCTCGGGGAGATAAATCTGAACTTTTCGACTGTTTTCTTACTCTCACAATATGAATTGATTTTAACAGATATTGAAAAATAGAATTAAAATGCCTCAGTGTGCATAACCCGAGGCCTAACTTACTTATCGCATTATGAGTTGATTTTAACAGAAATTGAAAAACAGAGACTAAAAATACCTCAGCATGCGTAACCCGAGGCCCAACTCACTTCTCGCATTATGAGTTGATTTTAGCAGAAATTGAAAAACAGAAATTAAAAATACCTCAGCGTGCGTAACCCGAGGCCCAACTCACTTCTCGCATTATGAATTGATTTTAGCAGAAATTGAAAAACATAAATTAAAAATACCCCAGCGTGCGTAACCCAAGGCCCAACTCACTTCTCGCATTATGAGTTGATTTTAGCAGAAATTGAAAAACAGAAATTAAAAATACCTCAGCATGCATAACCCGAGGCCCAACTCACTTCTCGCATCATGAGTTGATTTTTTGAAAAACAGTAATTGAAAACGTATCATCTGGTGGAACTCGGATGTTTTCTTTCTCCTTGGTTCGGTACAGCTATCGTCAAAACTTCTTGCTTTACTGGTGTACCTATATATGTCATGCGCGATGTTATCATGAAATGCACGTGTTTGTCCTAAATGCTTTTATGCCTACATGATTAAGCAATGCGCCCTGGGTTTGTTTGTCCTGTATCTTTTTTTGTCATGACTTTCAAGGTGACCTGTATTCACTGCTTCGATCCTTGATCCTCTTTTTAGGTTTTGTACCCGTCCTCAAGTTTTACGGGTACTCTGCGTTTCTCGTTTATCACTCTCTTGCCCCCTGTTGAACTTTGTCTTTGCTTTGAGGCTCTTGTCTTACCAGATTCTCATCCAGGTAATGCTCAATATTCCTTTTATTTAGAGTTTGTCATTTCACTATTTATCATTTAAATGGACCAAACATGAGATGCATAAAGAAAAAATGAGAAAGTAGGTACAAAAGAAATACCTCACCTTCATATTTATTTCCAAAAGCAATAAGCAAAGAAAATTGACAAGGAATAGTTCAATAAAGAAAGAATTATAAAGAAAGGAAAGCAAATTCAATTGTTACAAATGTTCTAGATATTCAACGCATGAACTTCTCCACGTTTCCTGATCATGGATCTTTTCGAACAAAGCTTCTTGTGTAGAAGATTTCAAGCTTCCGTGTCTGCTTCAAACATTAATATCTCACCATTCGACTCCCGAATTAAATCGCTCTTTCTCTTTGAGCCCAAATCTGCTTCCTCAAGATGCCCTTTCGGGTTTTCATCCTAAACCTTTTTTGTTTGCCAAGACGCCCTTTTTGGGTTTTCATCTTGATCTCTCTCTCTTTTTTTTTCAGGCGTAGTATTTTTTCACCGTATCTGAATTCACGAATTTGGTACCTCTTTTCCATCCATCTCAGTGAGAATCAGAGCTCCACCCAAGAAAGCCTTCTTTACGACATATGGTCCTTCCCAATTCGGTGCCCATTTTCCTCGAAAGTCCTTTTGTATTGAGAGAATCTTTCTCAACACGAGTTCTCCTTCGCGAAATTCCCTTGGTCGCACCTTCTTGTCATGGGCTGTGATCATTCTCTTTTGGTACATCTGTTCGTGACAGATTGCTTTCAAGCATTTTTCTTCGATCAGATTTAATTGGTCATATTGAGCTTGAATCTATTCTGACTCTTCTAGTTTCGACTCTATTAAGACTCGTGAAGAGGGGATTTCCACTTCAATGGGCAGTACAGCTTCCATTCTATAGACCAGAGAGAAAGGAGTTGCCTCCGTGGAGGTCCGCACACATGTGCGATATGCGTATAGGGCAAATGGTAGCTTCTCGTGCCAGTCTTTATATGTCTTGGTCATTTTTCCAATAATCCTTTTAATATTTTTCTTAGCAGCTTCTACTGCTCCGTTCATCTTTGGGCGATAGGGTGAGGAATTGTGATGCTTTATTTGAAATTGCTCACACACTTCTTTCATCATCTTGTTGTTCAGATTCAAAGCATTATCTGAGATGATTCTCTTAGGTAATCCGTATCGGCATATGATCTCCTTTTTCAAGAACTTGTAAATCGCGATCTTTGTCACATTAGCAAATGAAGCAGCTTCTACCCATTTTGTGAAATAATCTATGACCACGAAAAAGAATCGATGTCCATTAGAAGCCTTTGGGGAAATTGGCCCTATAACATCCATGCCCCACATAGAGAAAGGCCACGGAGAAGTCATGACATGAAGGGGCGAAGGTGCTGCATGAATTTTATCATCGTAAACTTGACATTTGTGACACTTTCGTGCGTAACTAATGCAGTCGCTTTCCATCGTCAACCAGTAATAACCGAGTCTCATAATCTTCCTAGCCATGATGAAACCATTGGCATCGTCCCACAAATTCCTTCATGGACCTCTTCAAGTATCTTTTTGGCTTCAATATCATCTACGCATCTCAAGAGCACTTGATCTTTTCCTCTTTTGTACAGGGTGTCCCCATCAAGAACAAATCCTGCAGTCATTCTTCTGATTGTTCTTTTGTCGTTCTCATTTGCTTGTTTGGGATACCTTTGATTCTTGACATATTCTAAGATATCATGGAACCATGGCTGTACATCTGCCTCTTTTTCAACGCTAAAGCAATGCACAGGAGCCTCATATATGCTCATCTGGACAGGCATTATTTCCGTTTCTCAGTTTGCTTTAAACATTGAAGCCAAAGTGGCCAGAGCATCCACCAATTGGTTTTCTTCTCGTGGGAAGTAATTAAAAGTTATTTCTTCGAACTCTTTGATCAGCTCTGCCACGAGATCACGATATTTGACCAACTTCGAATCTCTTAGTTCCCAATCTCCACGGATTTGGTAAATCACCAGCGCTGAGTCCCCGTATACTTCTAATATTTCGATGTCTCGTTCAATAGCTGCACGAAGTCCCATGATGCAAGCCTCATATTCCGCTACGTTATTAGTACAGAAGAAATTTAATCTGGCAGTGAATGGATAATGATTCCCTTCTGGTGACACTAAGACTGCCCCAACCCCATGCCCTAATACATTTGAGGCACCATCAAAGCTCATCTTCCATGATTTCTCCTTTGATGATTCACATTCTTTTTCTGTAATTCACATTAAATCTTCATCTGGGAAATCAAATCTCAGTGGCTCATATTCCTCTGTCGTTCGAGTTGCTAAGAAGTCAGCTATTGCGCTCCCTTTTATCAACTTTTGATTCACATAGACGATGTCGTACTCCGATAGTAGGATTTGCCATTGTGCCATTCTTCCTGAGAGTATAGGTGATTCCATCATGTACTTTATTGGGTCCAGCTTTAAAATTAACCATGTCGTATAATACAACATATATTGTCTGAGCCTTCGAGCTACCCAGACCAAAGCACAACAGAATTTTTCAATTGACGAGTACTTTGCTTCATTCTCTGTGAATTTCTTGCTGAGATAATAAATCGCCCTTTCTCTTTTCCCTGTCTCATCATGTTGCCCCAGTACACAACCCAATGAGTTATCGAACACAGTCAGATACATTATTAAGGGTCTCTTGGGAGTTGGCGGTACTAGCACTAGGGAGTTAGTCAAATACTGTTTTATCTTGACGAAAGCCATTTGACACTCCTCATTCCATTCTCCAGGATTGTGTTTTCGAAGGAGTCGAAAAATTGGGTCGCATTGGTTGGTAAGCTGAGCAATAAATCGAGCGATGTAGTTCAACCTCCCTAGAAATCCTCTGACTTCTTTTTGCGTCTGTGGAGGTGGCAATTCTTGTATGGCTTTTATCTTATCCGGATCAACCTCAATACCTCTCTCACTAACAATGAAACCCAGTAATTTTCCCGAAGTTGCCCCAAATGTGCATTTGGTTGGATTAAGTTTCAGCCGAAACTTTCTTAATCTTTTGAACAATTCCCTGAGGTTTCCCACATGCTCTCTTTCCTCCCGAGATTTGGCAATCATATCATCGACGTAGACTTCTATTTCTTTATGCATCATGTCGTGGAACAACGTCACCATCGCCCTCTGATATGTTACCCCTACATTCTTTAATCCGAATGGCATCACCTTGTAGTAGAATGTTCCCCACATCGTCACAAATGTAGTTTTCTCCATATCCTCGGGAGCCATTTTTATCTGGTTATAACCCGAAAATCCATCCATGAAAGAAAATAATGAATGTTTTGCCGTGTTATCCACCAATGTATCGATGTGTGGCAAGGGAAAATTATCCTTAGGGCTTGCTCGATTCAGATCACGATAATCCACACACATTCGTACCTTGCCGTCTTTCTTTGGCACTGGGACTATATTAGCTACCCATTCTGGATATTTAGAGACTTGTAAGAAGCCAGCATCGAATTGTTTCTTGACTTCTTCTTTTATCTTTAAAAGCATTTCGGGTCTCATTCGTCTTAACTTCTGCTGAATAGGCTTGTATTCTGGTTTCAGTGGGAGTCTATGGACCACTACATCCTCGTTCAAACCTGGCATGTCTTGATACGACCATGCAAATACGTCTTTGTACTCTTGGAGCAAGGCGATCAAATCATGTTTGGTACTTTCTGAAATGGAGGTCCCAATCTTCACTTCTTGTCTCTTTTTTTCGTTTCCCAAGTTCACTGTCTCAACAGTCTCTTGATGAGGTAGAATCTGTTTATCTTCTTGTTCTATCATCCTTAGTAAGTTAGGGGACAAGACATATTCTTCAGCATTTTCCTCAGCTTCGAATTCTCCTACACAAATAGCTCTCTCGAAATCGATTTTAGGACTTGTAACTAGATTATTCACGTCGTGGATATCTGAGCACCTGAAAGGTAAATGGAAAAGAAAACTATAGAGGAGTATCAAGGTGTTGGGACACACAAACATAGCACCATGGCATGATATGAAATATATGTAGGGACAGATTATGAGAAGAGGGAATAAATATGAAGCCAATGAGAATGAAGAGACCACGACAAAAATACATCTCTATTAATGTTCATTTAAAAGATAAATAGTAGACATAGACTCTTGTAACAGTTTCCCCAAGAACTTGGGGCATAAAAAGAGTGACATTGAGGATTACTTTGGAGGGGCCCTAGAAACTACAAGAAGATCCTCAGCAGTCCAATTGCTCAAAACAAATCCAGGAAGACCAGGGCGTATCATTGAAATGTCTTCCACCGTTTCATCCGCTTTGTCAATAACGTTTATATTGAATTTCTAAAAATCCTTTTCAACCAATAATAGCGTGTTTCGTGAATTATCTCTTCCCCGGTACATCATTCCTGCAGATGTAAACGTTTTCGACAAGGGTGGATACATTATGGGCTCCCATTCTATTTCCTGACCTGAAGCTCTTGCGATCCTCTTTTCCTGATCTTTCTGTAGCTGTTTCCTTCTTTGTCGCACATCTGGCTTGAACCCTAAACCGTATCGAGCCTTGTAGTGTATCCGTTTTAGCCCTCTAGCTATCCCTTACTGGTATCTTCCTAAGCCTTTCCTCGCTCGGGCTCCTTTTCCCACCGTCAGTTTAATCCCTATCTTGGCATTCTTTGATAATTTGGGTGTGGGAATCTTGTTTCCCTCAGCAACAAATGTAGCATTAATAAATTCGAGGGAACGAAAGGAACATTCTATTGCATCTTTGTTTACTTCGATGTAAGGTGTGACAGAAAAAATAGATGCAACGATGTCTTTTTCACCAGCGACCGTGATCAAACGGTTATCCATGATGAACTTCACTTTTTGATGGAGAGATGAAGGGACTGCCCCAGCAGAGTGGATCCAAGGCCTTCCTAAAAGGCAATTATACGACGGAGTAATGTCCATGACCTGGAATTCTACGTTATACATGCATGGGCCCACTTCTAGGGGGATCTCAATCTTTCCCATAACCTTTCGTCGTGTCCCGTCAAATGCCCTTACCATGGAATGACAAGGCCTTAGATAGGACATATCAACTGGCATCCTGGAGAGTGTGGCCAAAGGCATGACATTGAGTGCGGATCTATTGTCGTTGAGCACGTTCGGTACTATATAACCCTTGCAACTGGTCGTAATATGCAATGCCTTCACGGAGCCCCTACCATTTGATGGTATTTCATCATCACTGAATGAGATGAAATTATCCGTATTTAGATTGTTCATCTATCTATCAAGCTTTTCTACAGATACGTTGCTTTCTACGTAAGCTTGATTGAGCACTTTTAGCAAGGCATTCCGATGTGACTCTGAGTTCAACGAAGAGGGATAACAAGGATTTTTCTTGGTCGCTTGTTTAAAGCGCTCCACGATGTTATATTCGCTGTGCTTGATGAACTTCAAGAATTTATGAGCTTCATCTTCATTTACAGGTTTTTTAATTTCTGGTTCCGACTGTACTTCAACATCCACCTCAGCCTCATGCATCGGTGCCTTTCCTTTCTGATTCTAATCAACGGCTTTTTTCTTTCGTTCAGCCATTTTCGGAGAATAGCACCTCCCACTGCGAGTAAAGTGTCCTACTCTGCTGATATCTCCAACCACAGCCTTTGGCTTTTCGATTTCGGGTGCGACAATGTTAACATCGTACTTCCATGGCATCGCTTTATCGTCCTTGTAATAGAAAGGAGAAGGCACTTTGATCACCACCATCGGTTTGACCTCCTTCTTCTTGGCCTCATAATAAATCACCAGAGGCCGATCAGCGCTATAATGTATGGCTGATGGTGGATTATCAGAGGCCCATATTTCCTTTTCCTCGGACTCATCCATTTTATCAAAGATCTTGACTTCCTTGTTGTTCATCATGTCTTGGAGTAGTTTCCTGAATTCTTCGCAAGACTGGATGTCATGCCCTTCGATACCATGAAAGACACAAAAACTTTGATCTTCTGTACTTTGTTCTTCGAAACTTTTGTTGGAGTAACAAAACGACCCATTTTCTATCATCACCTCCCAGACCTTTTGTAAAGGTGTTTTTATTTTAGAGACGCATCTCTTAGCTTGCCGCATATCTTCCCTTGCCACTACGCTTACGTTCCCCTCGGTATGGTTTGGGAGTGGGTTTCCAGCCACATTACCAGTACCGTCAAATCGTAAAATCCCTGCGTCAATGAGGTCCTGAACCCTTCTTTTGAAGGCTATACAATTTTTCGTGGAGTGCCCTTGGTTTCCTCCATGATCCATGCAACTAGTATTGGGATCGTACCATTTCGGGTATGGCAGTTTCAATGGTGCCATATAATGCGGGGATATTAATTGTTTTTCCAATAATTTTGGGCACAGTTCTCCGTACGACACGGGGATAGGGGTGAGTCGAGGTTTTTCAAGATTGGGTCTCACCGGTCTTTGTTCGTGTTTGGGCTGGCTTGGAGCAGGCGTGTTATTAGGTGGGAACATGGTGAATGGCCGTTGATTATTTGTGTTGTAGACAGGGTAAGAAGGAGGTACTTGATAATAAGGGTTTTGGGGAGGAAAATAGAAATTTGGAGGTCGGCGATATCGGGGACATGATTGGGTTGGGTATGAATTAGAAGCGTAGTGGCTCTCAGTCCCCACCATATGTGTTTCAGCCTCCTTCTTCTTTATAGGTACTGCCCTTTTCGAGCTCTCAGGGCCTTTCATCCTTCCGCTCTTGATGCTATTTTCAATGAGTTGCCCAAATATTACGACGTCAGTGAAGTCCTTTGTGGCACTTCCCACTAGCTTGTCATAAAATGACGCTTTCAAAGTGTTGATAAAGAGGACCGTTACCTCCGTCTTAGTCAGTAGGGGTTCAACTTGGGCTGAGATGTCCCTCCATCTTTGAGCGTATTGTCTAAAAGTCTCTATTGGCTTTTTTTCCATCATCTGCAACGTTATTCGATCAGGCGCCATATCGGAGACATGTTTGTACTGTTCATAAAATGATATTGCTAGGTCCTTCCATGATTGGATCCTCTCTGTGCTGAGTTGATTATACCATCGGAGGGCTGACCCGATCAAGCTATCTTGAAAACAATGTATTAACAATTTGTCTTTATTCACATAGCCAGCTATCTTCTGACAAAACATGATAAGATGCGCCTTTGGACATTTCGTTCCATCATATTTTTCGAAATCTGGCACTTCAAATTTCAGGGGCAGAACCAGATCGAGAACCAAACTGAGCTCTTTGGCGCTCAGTGCAGAGAAGACTCTGGTACCTTCTATTGCCTTGAGTCTTTCTTCCAGGTTCTTATACTTGTCCTGAGCATCATGATCCTTCATTTTCAATTTGGCTATTTCTGCCGGATCATCCAAATCTGGAACGATTGGATCAACGGGAGTAGCTCCGGGGTTCGATACGAATATACCTTGCCCTAGATGAGCAGGTGGTGCAGGTGGTTGTTCTAGGCCTATTGATTCCCCTTGAGGCCAACCTCCATGTATTGCAGGGGCGTGAGGTGGAGTGTATCCTGGGGGATGGAGCGGACTCTGATTGACTCTGGAATGGGGCTCTGTAATATCAGGGCTCTGCGCGAGTCCTTTTCCTTTAACCAAAGCGGTCATCATCTCTATCATCTTGGCCATTTGATCTTTTTGCTCGAGTGATTCCTCTCGAGATCTCACAATTAGATCCCTTGCTTTCTGCTGTGACCTGGCCAACTGCTCTTGTAACTCCTTTTGGATCATTTCCATCCTTTCAATTCTTTCGTTTAGTTCAGCATCCATAGCTCTAGCTCTTAAACGTGTCCTATAAGGATGATATGATTCCAGATTCGTAGTGTCGCAACTGTGGATTATACGATTTTAGCTTTAGTAAATGATTAAGGTGATATGATGCAATGTAATGCAAATGCATGGTATGAATGCAGAAGGTGTTGATTTGATTCAATTCCATCAGATAAACTTTACTAGAAAATAAATTTCCTTTCATAGAACGGACGATTACATATACGTCTTCGCCCTAATGCCTAAATCCTTAACTTTCTTAAGAAGCCAAGCTAAACTTTGGCCTCGCTCCATTCCTGACTCGTACATCAGACTCAACACATCAGCCTGAATTGCCAAGGTTTGCAAATGATCGGCCACCTCTCGGACTTGAGCCACAGCTTAGCCCATTACATAGTCTCTGTTTCTGATCTGTTCTTGAGAGTGGTGGAGCTGCTCCTTCCAATGTTCATTGTTCACCTCAAGGAGCTCAATTCGAATTTTACTATCTTGTAATGCAGTCTCGAGCTCTCCTATCCTTCCTCTCATCTCCTCAATCTTATTCTGACTGGTTCTTAATTCGATTACCGAGTTGCGACTACGGTGCAGATACAGTGACCTTTCTAATTCTGCTACTTGGACGCGTAACCTCTCTTTTTCACTTTGGCTTTCTAACAGGCTTTTTTCCAAAGCGTCCTCCCGTACTCGAGCATCTTGGAATTTTTTTCCCACTGATCGGCTCTGGACTTTTCTTCTTTAATTTCCTATCGCCACTGTTCTAATGTTTTGGCCAAACCAGCAGTTCTGATGGACATGCGTAGCTTTTTATAGTCCGTCTTTAAGCTATCCAAATCCTCTTCGGCCTTATTTTTTCCTTTTTTCAATTTCTCAGCCTCGAACTTGTGGACGTCAACATCTAACCCCAACTGTATGTTTTCTTCTTCTAGCTGCTCTATCCTCTTACCCAATTTCCGGCTCTTTCTCTCAAAATCTTGCTTGATAATCTCTAATTCAGACGGGATCACTTGCAGCTGCTCTTCTATCGGTTGAGCATTTCCTTACCTTGGCCTTTGGACATTGTCATTGATTCTTTTGCCCCACCATCGATCATACTCGGGGGTCATCATTGGCCCTATGGCGAGTCTCTTCATTTTTCGGGTTTGGGTCCATGCATTTGATATCTCGCGAACTCTCTTCTTATAGTTATCATCCTTGTATGAAAACTCAAACTGGGCTAATCCATATGTCGCAGGTATGAACTGCCTCGATTGATACTGCCTCATCACTAGTAACGGGGCATATCCGACAGCTCCTCATATTCCGAGTAAAGGAACCCAGTCGAACCCTCCATACCGATGGAGCTTTCCATTCTACATCTTTAACTTGCAAATTTTGGAGAATAGCTATCCATTTCTCTCCAGATAGGTTGTCCCGCCTTGGTGTACCTGCTAGTTTTTCTAGAGGAGAATAGTTCTCAAAAAAGACTTTGTATGAGACCTTTTCTATTTTCCAAAAATGATAATGGAACCAAGATAGCAAAAGCTATGCACATCCCACGAATCTCCCTTCACCCGCTCTTCGGCAAGCATTCAATGATCTGAAGGTTTCGGCTAAAATTGCGGGGACAGGTGTGACTCCCTTATCAAGTTTATCAAATAGGTCTGAGACCGCATCCTCTACATGCCCTAACGTCTTGAGGAAGATGACCAAATCATAGATACTTAAAGCAAAGATGTCGACCCTCTTTTTCTTATCAGGATGTGCCAAGATCAGATCCCTCAAGTGTTTCCAAGGGATGCACTTACAATCTCCCTTTTGCTTGATCCGGGCTGTAATCCATTGCTCGCTCATCCCTGTAATGTTCATTAGCCTTTTTGAGAACGTCGGCACATTAGCAAACCTTGAATAAGCCTTATCAGTTTGAATTCTCGGGTATCGGAACAAAGCTGTGTACTCTTCTATAGTAGGCACCAAATCTACTTTTCTGAAAGTAAAGCAACTGTAAGCGGGGTTCCAAAATTGGGTAATGGCTCGGAGTAGGTACTCGTCTACCTTGGTATCGAACAGATAGGGCAAATCACCGTAATTATAGTAGAATAGTTGTTTGACCTAGTTGCCCCATGAGTCCCATATTTCCTTCAGTTTTTGCGGTCATTTTGAGCCACGCTGATGCGGGTGAAATCCCATAACTCTAATTTATGTCCCACTGTCAGGCTGTCTCCTTTCTCTTACTGTATCCTTTCGGACCATACTTGAACGGCCGCATTATCCTCCACTTTATCGAGAAACTCCTTTTCCATGTTAAGCTTTTTTATCTAGTAACTGAATGTGAACCAACACCTTTTATGATGAAATGCTATGCAATAAAAGCCAAACATAACAAGTTAGTATCATGTATAAAAAAGAACTTAAAACGAGCAGAAAGTAATCAAACTCCTATTTAAAGTAACAATTAGGGTTTACACGGCTTTACCTATAATGGGCTCCTAGGTCTCTCTATATGTGGTTTGGTTCTAAAGCAAGGGTACCTGAACAAGCAGATTCCTCGATCCTCACCCATTATAGGCTCATATGGACTGAGTTCGATTCAGGGGAATACATTTCTCTATGGCTGCATGGAGATAAAAATCTCACGAAGACATAGGTACGGATGTATCCCGAAAGTGATCCACTATCTTGCACGGAGGTAAAACCTCACGAAAGAGTAGCTTCTCACTCCCACTTAAGAGGGTGTGACCACGACGGTCGTGTAGTGCAATGCCAAAGTATTTTACGAGATTCAACATTATTGCAATCATAGTACCAGCAAATGCATCAAAGGAAACATGATTTGTCAAGACAAATTTCCAACTTTCGACAAAAGGACAAAGAATAATCAATTTTACGGCCTGACTCTCTTTTTCTTCCCCAATGGAGTCGCCAAGCTGTAGTAACCATTTTTTAAAAACGGGAATCGACTTGATTTTGAAAACGAAGATAAAACGGGAGTCGCCACCAATCTTTTATTAGGTGTGATCGGATCACCTTTGTTTTAATAAAACATTTTGATTTACTAAAACAATGTTTTTGGTCTACGAGAATTTGAGAAAATAGGTTCGGGAGTCGGTTACGTGCGAGGAAGGGTTAGCACCCTCGTCACGCCCAAAATTGGTACCAAATTGATTATTTAATGTCTCAATGTCGAAAGTTGAAAGTTTAAAAGTGAAGAGAAACTCGATCCCTTTTTTTTTTGGAAATATTTTAGTTTTCTCGAATTGAATATCAAGATTTTCTTGTTCCGAAGGAACAAAACGTCACATCCAGTACGTAGGACACGATGATTTTAATCCTCGAGTCCAAGATCATCTCTTAATCCCCGAGAGTCATGCATTAAAATAACAAAAGGTTATTCGATTACTTGGCCAAGCGAGAGAATCGAAACCCAACACATACGGCACGGTCCCTTGAATTTCCAAACATAGAATATTGCCTTATTTAGGAAAACTTTTAGTTTAAATTATTTTAAAATTGATAATGCAAAAAGGGTTTTTAAATCGATAATATACAAGGCGATTTTTAAAAGATGATGTATATAAAAAAAACTTTAAACAGGATAATGTATACGTATCTATATATATTAAAACATAAAATAATGATATAAAGAAGACTTAAATTAATAAACCCATTACATCAAATAATGTATAAAGGCTCTTAAAATAAACAATACATGTACATATTTAAAAAGTTATGCATATCGTCATATGATAATAGTAATAATAATGATAATAATGAAGATAATAGCACAAATAATAGTAAAAAATGAAAAATATAGTAACTAAACGATGGTGATAATAAAAAAAGGCACTAGAAATACTGAAAATAATAATAAATTGAAAATGACAATAACAATCATAAATATAAAAGTGATGAGTATGATAATAAAGTAATAATAACAATAAAAGAAAATAAAAGTAGGGACGAAATTAAATTTAAAAACGGTATTTTTGGGGCGAATTTTAAAATAAATAGTGAATTAGGGACCCTCAGCAATGCGCGCAAAACGTGGAGGACCAAGAGGGAAAATATCCCGTTTACAAAAACGCGTCATAGTAGAAAGGACTCAATTAAAACATTTTGTGAATTACCGGGCCAGATTAGAAAAATAAAATGAACTTGATTTGAAAAAGAAAGAAAATGTGTGAGGATTAAAAGCAAAAATATCCCATTATAGAAAAACACGCGAATCTTCTTAGGGTGCGGGTTCGATTCGGGCCGGGTCACTTCAAACGGTACCGTTTTGACACTGGTGACCCAGAGCGTGAAACGACACCGTTTCATATTTCCTTTAAAAACCAAAATTTCCTTTTCTTATTTCATTTGCAGACTTGTTTAAAAAAAAAAACGCTCTCTCTCACTCTTTTCAGCATTGGCCGATTCCTCTTCCACCATCGCGCCACCACCATTTTGGTGGCCGATGATGCCCAAGATCCGACCTCTGGGCCCCTTTTTCTGGATTCTTTTGAAGCCCCAATAAATTCCAGAGAAGAAGCTCGCCCTCCCTTTGCCTTCGGTCTAGTTTCGACGACAGAGACGAGGCTCCGACGACGTACCCGACAACTCAGGTTAGTTTTCCTGCCCTTTTCGTTCTTTTTTTATACTCTTTTTTTTATCTTGTATAAATTCAAAATAGTAAAAAAAATGAAAATGACAGTTGGCCAGTATAGAAACAAAAAACGAAAGCAACCTTTTAAACTTTTCGGTCTCTGGTGCGTAAAAATGTAAGTCGATCTTCAACAATTTTTGCTTTTTTTGATTTTTTAGCGTTCGTGAAAAAAAAGACCCTTTACACTGAGTTTTTGAATGGCTTTATAGCCAAAAGACACTACTTATTTTTTATTCTATTGTTTGCTCCATGTTTTGTTGCCTCTGTTCTTGCTCGTTATTCTTCGTTTTTCTGTCTGTCGCAGGGTATGGGCAAAGGCGGTGGTCGGGAGCACGCGGGGAGCGGCAGACGAGGTACTTGGGGGAACTCAAATCGTCAGGGCGCATGGGCGCGTGGCAGACGTGGTGCAAGAGCGCGTGTGAGGGACGCGGTGGACAGTCGCTGAGGCATGGGGAGCTGCGGCGCGAGAACAGGCAGAAACCCTAGGCTTCCAAAGAGAATTTAAGATCTCGGGCCATTAGGCCTCTGTTATTTGGGTTTGATAATTGGGTTCCGAATTTGGACTGGATTATTTGTATTAAATTTAAGCCTGTATTTGGTCTCTATAATTGGGCTCCGGGTCTTTTGTAAATGGACACTGTTTTTTTAGACCTTATTTATTATTTATATTTTTTTATTAGTTTTTAATGGCTTTTGTTTTGGCTAATGGGCTCGGGGAAAAAATTGGTTATTACAACAGTGCTTGTAAGACAATAGGAGTAGGTACAATCCAATTGAAGAATCACGACGGCTCAATCCAAGACTTGACTAATGTTCGCTACGTACCTAGCTTGAAGAAAAATCTCATCTCATTAAGGGCCTTAGAATCTAAAGGGCTCATAATCACTTTGAGAGATGAATTACTAAAGGTAGTAGCTGGGGAATTGACGCTGATGAAAGGCACAAGAAGAAATAACTTGTACTTTTTAAATGGAAGTACAATTATTGGATCAACATCAACAGTTTCTGCGAAAGATGCAGATTCAGAGGCTACTAGGTTATGGCATATGCGATTGGGACATGCTGGTGAAAAAGCTTTGTAAACTTTGGCGAAACAAGGCTTGTTGAAAGGTAAAAATTCTTGCAAATTGGAATTCTGTGAACATTGTGTTTTGCGCAAGCAGACGAGGGTAAAGTTTGGTTCAATAATTCACAATACAAAAGAAATTCTGGACTACATTCACAGTGATGTGTGGGGACCTACCAAAGTGGCTTCTTTGGGAGGTATGCACTATTTTGTTACTTTTGTTGACGATTATTCAAGAAAAGTATGGGTGTATCTAATGAAAAGAAAAAAAATGATGTATTGGATGCATTTAAGAAATGGAAGAATATGGTGGAAACTCAGACTGGTCGAAAGGTCAAATGACTTCGATCAGACAATGGTACTGGGTACAAAAATGATCCATTCCTACAAGTATGTCAAGATGAGGGCATTTTGTGACACTTCACTGTTCGGGATACACCACAACAGATGGGGTGGCAGAACGCATGAATTGAACTATACTGGAGAAAGTTCGATGTATGTTGTCCAATACTGGATTGAGCAAGGAATTTTGGGCTGAGGCAGTTATATATGCGTGCCATCTAATTAACATTTTGCCATCAGCTGCAATAAATGGAAAAACTCCTATGGATATGTGGACTGGTAAATCTGCTACTGATTATGATTCTTTACATGTATTTGGTTCCACTATATATTATCATGTAAAAGAATCTAAGTTAGACCCAAGAGCAAAGAAAGCATTATTCTTGGGTATAACTAGTGGAGTAAAAAGATACCGTCTCTGGTGTCCTGATACAAGGAAAATTGTCTTCAGCAGAGATGTGACTTTTGATGAATCAACTATGTTAAAGGATTCACAAAAGGATGATAAAACCAGTAGTACTTTGCAGCAGGTGGAGCTTGAAAAGGTTAATAATGAACCAACCAATATTGGAAGGACAAATGATGAAGAAGTTTCAACCCAATAACCTATACAGCAACAAGATTCAATTGCATATAGGAGACTAAGAAGAGAGATTCGTAAGCCTACTCGCTTTGATGATATAGTGGCCTATGCACTTTCAATTGTAGATAATGATGCTCCTTCTACTTACACAGAAGCAATAAGTAACCCTGATGGTGTAAAGTGGAAGCAAGCCATGAATGAAGAAATGCAGCCTCTTTAACAAAATAGGACTTAGGAGTTGATGACACTGCCCAAGGGAAAGAAGGTAATTGGATGCAAATGAGTATATGCAAAGAAGGAAGGATTTCCTGGTAAAAATGAATTCGGTACAAGGCTAGATTGGTAGCAAAGGGTTACGCTCAGAAAGAAGGAATAGACTACAATGAAGTGTTTTCTCCAGTTGTGAAGCATTCGTCTATTCGGATTTTGCTAGCCTTGGTTGCGCAATATGATCTTGAACTAGTTCAGCTTGATGTGAAGACTGCGTTTTTACACGGTGATTTGGAAGAGAAAATCTATATGACTCGGCGGATGGATTCAAGGTTACCGTAAAGAAAAGCTGGGTTGCAAAACCGACAAAGTCGCTTTATGGATTGAAGCAATCTCAGAGGCGATGGTACAAGCGATTTGATCAGTTCATGAAAGGGCAAAGGTACACAAGAAGTAAATTTGATCATTGCGTGTATTTCCAGAAGCTACAAGAAGGAATTTTCATATACTTGCTCTTATATGTTGATGATATGCTGATAGCATCTAAGAGTAAAGTTGAAATTGAGAGATTGAAGACTCAACTCAATCTTGAGTTTGAGATGAAAGATCTTGGTGAAGCTAAGAAGATTCTTGACATGGAAATATGTAGAGATAGAGCCCATGGCAGAGTTAGCTTGTCTCAGAAGTAGTATTTGAAGAAGGTACTACAACAGTTTGGTATGAACGAGCAGACAAAACCTGTAAGTACCCCATTGGCTTCTCATTTCAAGCTTTCTGCACAACTATCTCCTTCAACGAATACAGAATAAGAATACATGTTGCAAGTTCCGTATTCTAATGCAGTGGGTAGCTTGATGATGTATGGAATAGTGTGTACAAGACTCGACATTTCACAGGCAGTTAGTATCGTGAGCAGGTACATGCATAATCTTGGAAAAGGACATTGGCAAGCTGTGAAATGGATTCTACGGTATATTCTAAAGACCGTGGATGTTGGATTATTGTTCGAACAGGATAATACACTTGGTGAAGGTGTTATTGGGTATGTTGATTCTGACTATGCCCGTGATTTGGATAAACGAAGATCAATCACCGATTACGTGTTTACACTTGCTGGAGGACCAATAAGTTGAAAGTCTACAATACAGTCTACAGTTGCGTTGTCAACCACAGAAGCTGAATACATGGCTATAACAGAGGTTGTAAAGGAAGCTATTTGGTTACAAGGTATGGCTAAAACCTTGGGATTGGTTCAGGAGCATATTAATGTGTATTGTGATAGCCAAAGTGCTATTCATTTAGCAAAGAATCAAGTCTATCATGCACGTACAAAGCATATCGACGTACGATTCCATTTTGTGCGGGAAATTATTGATGAGGGGAAAATTCGTCTTCAGAAGATTAAGACTGCAGATAATCCCGCAGATATGATGATCAAGGTGGTAACAGCAACCAAGTTCGAATATTGTTTGAACTTGATCAATATCCTGCAAGTTTAACAATTGAAGAAGGTACTATCAAGTATTGTTGGAAAAGGCAGAAAGAATTGTGTGAAGATAAGATTATCCTAATCAAATCTTCAAGGTTGAGATTATTGACAACAAGGCAACAACCATCTTTGAAAAGTCAAAGATGGTGGGTGTCATAATTAGGCACCAAAAGTAGCACTTAATAATGGGTGACAATTGGCATGGAATAATCGATAACGGGTTGGCACTAAATTTGGTTTGGGATAATTGCTATTTTTGGTCCCTATTTGTATAGATACTTTGCAAGTTGATCCCTAAACCTCAACTATAAATAGGCCTAACCATTTCTCATTTTCTTCATCCCAACATTTGCCATTCTCAACTTAAGGCATTGTTCTCTCTCCCTATTTGTAAATTTTCACTTGTAATTTTGGAGTGAAATATATTTGGTAGTGCCCGAGGACATAGACAAAAGTTGCTGAACCTCGTTAAAAGTTCTGGTGTTCTTTATTATTTATTTTTCATATCTTGTGAGTGTGATTGTAGTTATTTATTGTGCTATTAAATTTCGATAGAGGGATATTCTAGCTAGGAAAGACCTGGTACTTAAGTGATCCTCGTGATCCACCTCTCTTTCCTGGGAATTGAACTTAGTGTGATTTTTCAGTACAATAATTTTACTCTTTTACACGCTTCCGCACAACAGCTATAGTGTTTAGTGAGAGGAGGTTCGCAAACATGATTGCCCATGTAAGAAAAGTTTCCAAAGCTTTGAAGTTGAGTGCTTGTTGGGATTTGTCCTGTCAAGTTGTTGTACGACACGTTAAAGTGATTCAAGAAATTCAAATTGGAGAAACTTGAAGGGATTTCACCATTCAATTGATTCACCAACAAATCAAGAGACGAAATTATAAATTATCTGGTTAATTTCTAATTAATTGCATTTACAATTTGGTGCCCCATATTTTGACTATATACACCTTACCCTTTGATAATTATGAAAAAAACAAAAAGATGAAACTATCAAAGGAAAACAAAAAACTTCTATTAATAATTAAATATATAAAATCACAGATGTAATATGAATTTCAATTAAAGAAATAATTTCCATTTTTATTTTCTCCAACAAAAAAGAAGAGAAATAAAGTTGACAGGAATGACCAAACAATTTTAATGGTATTAATAATAGATTTATTTTCTAAATATACTAAGTGTATTACATCAATTTAGAATAATTTCTAATTTACTATTTTTTTTTGGTGAATTATAAACAGTGACTAGCACAATTTGAACCTAAGTCACACATGAGATAGTGAACACCCTGACTATCAAGTCAATACATAGGATTTTTTAACTTACAAATATTAACATTATAATTTGACCTAAAAATTAATTAATCCAATATGAAACGTGTGTGGTAATAATAAAAATTCACTTACAAAAAGCCTTTAAGTAGTCTTCTAATAAATCCAATCATTTTCTGTTTTCTCTTCATAATTTTATTTTTAAAAATAAATAATTGTAAAAATTGACTTACAAATTCTTCAAAGTAGAGTGTTCTAATAAAGTCAACAATTTACTCTTAATTTTTATTTTTAAAGTTTACTTCCATGAAAGTATATGAAAAAGCATAGCAAAAGTTATTACATAAACAAGTACCGTGAAGTATATGAAAAACCATAGCAAAAGTTATTACATTGATGGCTTTTGACTTTCTGCTTCCTTTTTCATTGCCAATTCGACTTCTTGATATATTAAAAGAAATAGAGAAAGTAGAAAAATAGAGGGAAAAGCAAAAGAGAGTAAAATAAAGAAAAATGTTTAAAGAGCATGAAAAAAAATTAAATTGCTTAAAACGAAAAAATATGAGAATCAATTGTATAATTTAACCTAAAAAACTTGTTTGAAATGATGATTTAATGTGCCACGTCAGTTTAACTGATCAATAACTAAAATGTTACAACATGATAACGTAATTGACTAAAATGTAATATTTCAAATATAATTGATTAAAATGTAACTTGAGGTAAACGAAAGCGACCATGGGTGAAGTTTACCCTTAAAAAAAATATTGAGAACTAATGACATAATAATTTATTTTTTAATTTATTTACATTGAAAGCAATTGGGAAGCAAAGAAAATATCTTGAACGGAGAAGCCATTGCCTTCTTCAAAAGCTCCCAAAAATTCGAATTGCCTGCATATAACGAATTATAAAGGTTGAAGCTTTTAGCCCTTGCCCTTGCCTTATCCATGCCATACATCCATTCTTATTTATATATGTTTGTTCTTCTTTAATTATTTGTGGATGTATGGTGGGTTATCGTTGATAGTTGCCATAGATCCATTGTTGAGAAAATACAGAAGGGCATGTAGCTTTGAGATGCCTGTTTTGGTTTCTACATTTTGAGTTACACATAGAAGAGGGAGGGAAAAAATGTTTTGGACAAATTATAGAGAGATCCCCAAGCTTTGCCAAAAGTCAAAACAAAGTGCCACATGTCATCATTTAATTAGTTAATATGCCACATTAATAATCTGTTAGTGGATTAACGAAATTTTTAACATAGTGACTAATTTAAACAATTATTTTAATTAAAGTGACAAATTGAGAAAAAAAATATTTAGAGTGACCAAAATAAGAAAAACTCTATTTTAGGATGATCTTAGGTGTACTTTAATTTTATGCTTGTCTTAAATTAATATCTTTTTTTAGAGAAAGAAATTCATTAATGAGAAAATTAAAAAACAAAAGTGAATACAAAGAGGAGACGGACTGCTAACCCGAGCCAACAGGCTCACCCCATACACCCGAACCTACCGTCCACAATCCTCATTCATAACAACATAAGACATAATTTCAACATTCCTCAAAAAAAAAAAAAAAAAAATGCAACGGGGGAAAGCATCACATTATGTGTGGCTTGCATATAACAAAGCCGCTAACACAAGTGAGTGGGCTGCCTTGTTGGCACATTCATGAGTCCAAAAACAGGACAGATGCTAAAACTGATCTTTCAACACCAAACAATCATGTACCAGCACACCTTGCAATAATTATACATGCTTTTTTACCATCAAATTACATACCCATAATAGCCCAAAACACATATAGTTTACCACAAATATGGTCGAGCTTTCGATAGTATGCAATCCTCCAAGACCTAATGAAAAACAAAGGGGCCACTACACCCCAAAATCCCATTACAAAGCCAAGAACTATGCTGACATAAAGCCAATTCACTTTACTTTCTTCACTGCTACTTCCATTATTAACAACATCAGTTGAAAAACCTTTTGTGCTGCAATTTTTAGTGAGAGGAGGTCCGCAAAGATGATTGCCCATGTAACAAAAGTTTTCAAAGCTTTGAAGTTGAGTGCTTGTTGGGATTTGTCCTGTCAAATTGTTGTAGGACACATTGAAGTGATTCAAGAAATTCAAATTGCAGAAACTTGGAGGGATTTCACCATTCAATCGATTCATTGACAAATCAAGAGATTCCATCCACTCCATGTTGCCAATGTTGTCCGGTATATTTCCTATTAGGAGATTCCTTGAAAAATTTAAAGACAATAGTCCAGCGAGACTACCAATTTCTTTGGGGATCTCTCCTGTAAGACTGTTGGTTGAAAGGTCGATGCTGGTAACAAGTCCTAGTGTGCTACCATATTCATCCTCTCGTCCTTTCAGTACCAGTAATGCTTTCAAATAAAATGGGAAAAAAATTAAGAACGGCACAGAAAGTTCATTATTGGTTTTGCTTTTTGTGGCCATTGCACTCAATTTCTTAAAACATTTTGGAATAGTGCCTGAAATGTTGTTATGGGCAAGGTCCAAAATCTGAAGAAATTGAAGATCACAAATTTTTGTGAGGAATATGACCATCAAAGTTATTTGATCGAAGGCTTAGAACCACAAGGCCAGAGAGCTTACCACCAATCCATGTTGGTACACTTCCACTGAAATGATTTTCACTAAGATCAAGCATAATCAAATCTCTAGAGTTTTGCAATGTGGATGGCAATTCTCCAAACATGCTATTGTTTCGAAGGTTTAACACAAAAGGATCTGTATATCCCAAAGTAGATGGGATTTTCCCTGTCAAATTGTTATTTCCTAAATTTAAAAAAGCTAAAATTTCCCAATGATTCCAACAATTTGGAATTTCTCCAAAGAGTAGATTTGTATCAAAGTAAAGAGCTTCCATTCTCTTTAATGATGGATCACAAATTAATTTAAAAAGGGATCCCGAAAATGAATTATTTGACAAAAATAAAAATCTTAAAGTTGACAGTACTCTTGGCAATGGACCTGTAAGGTGGTTTGAACTCAAGTCAACAATGTCTTTCACATTCAAATATGAAATCTCTCCTTTAAGTTGATTGGAGGAAAGATTTAAATATTCAGTGGAAAGGTTCAAAAACCAAGTCGGCATGAAATCTGAAATTCCTGCGTTAGAGATATCTAATTCAAACAAGTTTTGTTGAAATTTTAACCAATGGGGAAACTTTGGGCCAAGATGCCAGTGACCCAATTCAATAGTTTGACATTGAAATGGGGGAATCCAGCTTGGGTTTGGATAAAATCTAAGCCTATTGTGTGATGCCCTCAGAATTGTCAATCTCGTGAGATTAGAAAAATGGGTTTCTAATACAACTCCTTCCAATAGATTATGCCCAAAATCCAGAGTTTCTAAACTTTTCAGTTGTCCAAAACCTAGAGGAAAAGTGCCATTTAATTGATTTTCTGAAACATCAAAGAGTTTTAAACATGATAACTCCCCTATTGATGATGGAATGGAACCAAAAATGTTGTTTCGAGCAAGGGACAAGTGAGCTAGGTTTTTGAAGTGCCCAAGTTGATCAGTTAAATGGCCAAAAATATGGTTACGCGCCATATCCAATGACTCTAAGGAATCCAAACAACATCTAGACAAACTTCGTAGGATTTCTTCTATGTCTTGCTCAATTTCAATATAAGAAAGATCAAGAAATCGGAGATGGTTTAAACTATACAAGGAATTGGGTATGGATGAATTGAGATGATTCCAACTAAGATCAAGAACTTCAAGAAACGAGATGTTCCCAAAGTAATCTGGAATTGGGCCTTCCAAAGAATTGGCACTAAGATTAAAGGACAGAAGACCATGAAGACCAAATATCGACTTGGGTACTGAAGAGAAGCGGTTCTCAGAAAGATCAAGAACAACCAGAGATTTTGAAGAGATTAACACTGATCAAAGATGGATCATCTTCCAAAATGCAAGCCGACAAGTGCAACTCTAACAAAAAAGGATGTTTAAATGTTACCTCTAGGCAATCAGTTGCTTTAGAAAGATTCGCATAGCTCAAATCAAGGTACTGCAAGGAAGAAAGTCCCGAAACCCATTGAAGACTTTCTGATTTGATATCATTACCTCGAAGATCAAGATACTGCAACTTTGAAAGATTCCCCAGGTTATGAGGAATTGCTCCCTGAAATTGTGCTCTAGAGAGGTGAAGATATGTTAAGCTCCCCAGAATACCAAAAAATTTCGGGATATGTATGCTGCTAAAATTGTTATTACTCAAGTCCAGGGAACTGAGATGCTTCAACTCCAGCAGTGAGGGATTTATTTTCCCTCCTAGCACAGAATTGTCGATTGACCGATAGTAAGCTTTCCATTCAGCTTGTGGTGCGTCAAAATCAGGGGATGAAAGAGGAGGAGCAGCCAAGTGCAATTGGTTGACGTGGCCTGTTGAGTTATGACAAACGACACCAATCCATTTACAGCAATCCCCACCTTCAACCCAAGAAGATAAACTGTTTGAAGGATCAATAAGATCATTCTTGAATTTCAAAAGAGCTTCTCTCTCACTTTCGATGCAAAGTAGGTTGGAATTGGCATGACAAATGGTAAAACAGATAGCGGGAATGAGAAGAAGAAAAGGGAAAAAGGAAATTGGAAGAGGAGTAGTCATGGTTGCAATTGCCATTGCTCACAACTCCAAATATATAGAAATATTGTGCACATACATCAAGAGCAATGAAGTTTCTTCAAAAACCCCAAATTTCCACAAAATGCATATGATTAATAATTGTCTGTTGAAAATTTTGTAATAAAATCGGAAAATTTCCAACCCTTCTTCATTGACAATATTATCAATATCCGTAAGGCGGTGTTGGTGAATGTCGTATGATGAGTTGCAGTTGGCTGGATGGACTTACATTGGTGTTTTTCATGCATTGGGTTGGGTTTCACACTTTCTTCTATTCAATAATTATTTTAAGACTGCATTACTCACGTTTTAAGAGTGCATTATTCATGTTTGGGCCGAACATTGAATTATTTTCCATCTCTCCATTGCGTCCACCCACTATTCAACTTTTTGCATATTTAAAATCAATTCTTAGTTTTAATAAATAATTTCAACTTAAAATATATTTTATATATATCTAGAATGTTTCCCATTGATAATCAAATGCTTAAACTAAGTTGGCAGCAAAGAAATTTACGGAAATTTCAATCATTCTCAGTCTCGTGCCTATAAATTTGGTATTTAATAAGTCCGGTATAGATTGTACTTTTTCATAATTATATAATAATCATTTAATTATATGCATTTAAGGATTAAATTGATATAATTTGTAAATATAAATAATTAAATTTATTGAATTATTCGAAATTAGGATCAAATTGATAAAATGTGTAAGTATTGATGAATAATTATGTTATTATATCAATTAAAAAAGAACCATGTCTTCACTTCAGTTAACTATTCAACAGAAAGTGACAATATAAAAAAGATCTAAAACATTACGATGAAATTGAAAATTTATATAATTGGGTGACTAATTATATAATTTTCCATAAAAAAAAGACCTAACATGATTTCACAATAACTAGTCCTAACTCTCAAGTATAGCTTGGGATACATCTAAAAACGGCCATAAAATATACAGAAATATATTATTTTTAGTATTATAGTGTGCACTTTTTATTTAAAATATTGTCAATTTCATTCTTGTTTTTGCCGAAAATCAGGTTTTTTATTTTTTTTAATTTAAAATGTTACCAATGTTGTTTGGTATATTTCTTGTTAGGAGTTTGTATTTGTATTGTGTTTATTTGTGTGTAATAAAAAAAAATTAGTATTTGAGATATTTTTTTATTACGCTTCCAATGAATGGTATATTTTTTTTATTACGCTTCCAATGAATGGTATCCGAGCTAGGCTCATGTCGACATCACAATGACAAATATGATTCAATCGCAGATCCTGAAATTAACAAAGACAAATTATGGCAATTGAAGCATCTAGATGAAGGCTTTGCTTGGCTCTCAAGACTATTGGGACGTTGTTGAAGAAGGATATGTTGAGCTTGAAAATGCAGTTGCAGAAGTGACTTTACCAAACGAAGAAAAAAGAGTATTGAAAGAAGCTTGTAAAAATGATAAGAGGGCGTTGTTTTTTATTTTTCAAGGTGTTGATGAATATAACTTTGAAAAAATTTCAGATACGAAGACATCAAAGGAAGTGTTTAGAATTTTGCAAAAATCCCTTCAAGGAGTGAAAAAGGCCAAAAAGGTACGTTTACAAACTCTTAGAGTCGAATTTGAGACGTTGAAAATGGAAGTTTCAGAAAGTGTTGATGATTATGTCACCCGAGTTAAAACGGTGGGAGAATGAAATGAAAAGGAATGGAGAAACACTTGATGACATAAGAGTAATGGAAAAAAATTTGCAAAGTTGATTATGGGTTGTGTCGTAACCATTTTTTTGATAGCACAGTAAACGACGCGGTCGACTCGATTTTTGAAAATGAAAAGGAAGGGAGTCGCCACCGATCTTTATTTGGGTGTAATCGGATCACCTTTGTTTTAATAAAATGTCTCAGTTTATTAAAACGATGCTTTTGGTCTACGAAAATTTGAGAAAAATGGGTTCGGAAGTCAATTATGTGCGAGGAAGGATTAGCACCCTCGACACGCCCGAAATCGGTACCAAACTGATTGATCGATGTCCTAATGTTGAAAACTTTGAAATGATTTGGAAATAGATACTTTTTATTTCTAAAACTGGGAAGAATTGGAAGGGACGTTTAAGGCTCTCTTATTTTCGAAGAGATAAATCATCATGTCCAGTAAGTTAGGGCGCAATACTTTAGACTCCCGAAACTAAGCTTGCCTTTTAAAACTTAGTTTTACATTTGAAGAGGATCTTCCGTCATTTGTCAAACGAGAAATCAGAACCCAGTAAGTTAGGACTTGTTTTCCCGAAGGTCCAAATTAGGGATATTGCCTCTATTTTAATAGAAAAAAAAAACTTATCCGAAGTATCTAGATGTCGAGTCTAGTAAGTTAGGGCGCAACATTTTGAATATCTGAGATTAAGTGTTTTGCTTAAAATTTAAATTGCGATTTCAAAAGGGATATCCCATTGTTTAGCTTCAAACGAGAAGAAACCGGAACCCAGTAAGTTAGGGCTCGATTCACTCGAGTTGCTAATACGGAATGTCAATTTAAAAATTGAATTTGCGGTTTTAAAAGGGGTCTTCCGTTGTTTAACTTGAACGAGAAATTCGGAACCCAGTAAGTTAAGGCTCGATTCTCCCGAATTGCTAATACGGAAATATTGGCTTATTTATAAAAACCCGATGTATCGAGAAAGATAGCGCGACAAATGATGAGATGTTACACGTGAAAAGAATAATAAAAGACACATACATATATACGTATAAGTAAGGATAATATATTGAAAGTATTACGTATATTAACCGTAATAGGAATAATGATGAAATAATAATAGTGACATGATAATAATAGCAATAATAATAAATAACAATAATAATAATAGGAGTAAAATAAGAGTAATAATTTTAAAGAAAAGAAAAATAAAATGGTAGTAATAACAATATACATATAAAGATACATTAATAGTGGTAATAAATATAATAATAATGCTAGTGATGATAATGATGATATATAAAAAATATAATGAGTAAAAAAACGAATAGATATATAATCATATATATGGCAAAATAATAGTATAATAATTGCGATAATAACGATAATAATAAAAAAATAGATAATAATAATAAAAACAAAATAAATATTAATAAATAAAATAATGATGTTAGCAATAAAAAATAAAATAACACACACAATAAATAATAACAAACAAATAGTAGTGAAATATACTGGAAATAACAAATAATAATAATAATAATAATAATAATAATAATAATAATAATAAGATAATCAATAATAATAAAAATAAAAAATATTAAATAATAGTGAAAGTGGTAAAAATTTTAAAATAATCAAAAAATGGGTTAAATCGCATTAAAAACAAAAGTTTCGGGTCAAGTTGTAAATAGAACAGAGGTTTGGGGGCTAAATAACACGCGCGTAAAAGGTGGGGGACCAAAAAGGTAATTTTTCCAGCCATTAAACGCAGCACTTTGGGGAAGGACCAAATCGCAAAATTGCGCAAAATTTCAGGGTTGATGTGCAATAATTAAAAACTTGATTTTAATAAACTGAAAATGCGGAAGGACCAAAAGCACAATAAACCCCTTGGCTAAAAAACACGCAGATCTTGAGGCGGGTCGGGTTGGATCGGGTCGAAAAGGGGTGAAACAACGTCGTTTTGGGCATTAAAGGCCAGCCCCAAAACGACGCCGTTTTGTAGGGCTATTTAAGGCCCAAAAATCAGAAAAAAATCATTTTTGACCTGCTTGCTTAAAAAAAACAATTTCACTCTCTTCTCTTTTCTCTGCAGGTCCCAAGGGGGAGGAGATTCCGGCGTCGCTCCGGTCGTGGGCTCCGTCGCGTCGGCCACTGAGCACGGTGGCCGGAAAAGGTAAAGTTTTTTTTTTTTTTTTTTTTTTCCTTTTTATTAGACTGATGTTTATATATATATGTACATGTACATGTATATTAAAAAGAAGGGGTAAGAAAAAAGGGTTTGAAAATAATGAAAATTTCACCTTTCTCGACTTCCGTTTTTAGCCTTTTAGATTTCTTTCGCGATTTTTATGCCCACTAGTTTCTGATCTTTGCTCTGTTGTTCGAATCTGTTTATTTTATTTTTTAATAATCGAAGAAAAAAAAAAGTCCTTGCACACGAAATACAAATCGGCTTTTATAGCTATCTTCTTCACCATTTTGCTATATTTCTGTCCCTTTCTCGCTTAATGCTTGCAGGTCTTGAGGCGGTGCTGGGGCGGTGGACAAGATGGTGGCAGGTGGCTGCAGAAGTCAGAGGGTCAGGGGCAAGTGGCGGTCAGAAGACCAGGAGTCAGAAGGCTGCGGCGCTACTTGCTTTAGGGTTAGGAATTTTGTTTTTTTGTTAGGGGTATTGGGCTTGTTGGGCTAGGTGCAAGTGGGTTAGGGTTAGGTTGGTAACCGGGTGGGTCTTAGTGGGCCACTAATTTGGGCCTCGGGTTTAGGGTCTGTTTTGGGTAGGTTCTGGTTTGGTTGGGTTTTAATGATGTTTGGGTTTTAATAGATTGGGTTATTTTGTAGGCTTAATGGGTTAGGTTTTAATTGGGCTTCGGGTTTGGGTTTAAAATAGGCCCGGGCAAAATCTGGGTCTTACAGGTTGGTTACGAAGAGTCAAAAGATTTTGGAAGAGCCAAGTGCAATAGTTCTTTAGGTAGCTTCTGTTGGCCATAGCACTCAAATTACTTAAACATTTTTGAATAGCTCCTAAAATGTTGTTATGGGAAAGCTCCAAATTCTGAAGATATTTGAAGATCATAAATCTTGTGAAGAATATGGCCATCAAAATTACTTGAACGAAGGCTTAGAACTCTAAGTAATGAGAGCTTGTCACCCAATCCATGTGGATACATTTCCACTGAGATCAAAGATGTACAAACTCGTGGATGGTAATTCTCCAAACATACTATTATTTTGAAAGTTTTGCCATAGAAAACCTGTACGTCCCAAAAAAAGTGGGATTTTTTCTGGTCAAATTGTTGTTTCCCAAATTTAAAAATGTCAAACTTTGTAATTGATTCCAACAATCTGGAATTTCTCCGGTGAGAAGATTTTGATCGATGAAAAAGAACTTTATTCCATCCCCTACTTGATAATGACAAACTAATTCAAAAAGATATTGTTCACACACATTGGACCTATATTTCCCAAAAAGAAAAAGAACATTTAATTGATAGGCTGTTGGAAATTTCGTTAAAAGGAAAGTTTCTATTTAATTGCATTTAGAATTTGGTGTCCCATATTTTGACTATATACACCTTACCCTGTTTGGGAATTATGAAAACAACAAAAACATAAAACCATCAAAGGAAAGAACTTATATTAATAATTAAATATATAAAATCACAGATGTAATATGAATTTCAATTGAAGATATAATTTCCATTTTCATTTTAGTTTTCCAACAAAAATGGAGCTTTCGAAGACGAAGAGAAATAAAGTTGACAGCATATGGAGTAAATCTCACTCCCGTGATATGACCAGCAATTTGGAAAGGAGAAAAAAAAATTATATATAGCAAATTTAATAGAATATTTTAATGGTGGTAATAATTAAATATGATTTTTAAATTTAAAAAGTATAGGGATATATGTTTAATTTTTACTTTGGGTATGGAGCAACTTTAAAATTCGTGATAAGTATCTATCCTCTTAATTAGTTTACAGAATGCAGATGATTAATTCTTTAACTCGCTCCAATGATACTTTAAGAAACAAAATAAAACATTTTTTAACCTACAAATTTTAACATTATAATTTGACCTAAAAGATAATTAATCCAATGTAAACCGTGAGTAGAAAACCAGACTACTAATAACAATTGATAAACTTTATTTTAAACTCTTATAATTGGTAAAATTTTATAATGTATAAAGTCCTAAACAAAACAAAATTATAGTAAATCATTAATGATGAATATCCATCTCATGGTAAATCATTTTTAGGAAATGGGTTCTGATTAAAATGAAGACTTAATATAGGAACCAAGGTGGAGGGTTTGATGGGAGGGGACACCAGGACAAATGGTGTCCTCAAGGCTCTAACTCTTTGGAGTGAAAGATTAAAGGTGTGTTTGGATGGACGGTACATTTACCTGTGATTAGTATAAAAATAATGGTGATAATGAGATTAGATACTATAATGATACTGTAGCGTGAGACGAAAAATAAACTAAACGTACCACACTAAAAATAAATACCAACACTTTGGTTAAATATGGAGCCAACAGTCTAATTCGGTCACTTCAAAATTAACAGTAGAATGGAGCAAAATGAAAAGAGAAAAATGGAGATGCTGAGGGAAAATCAAGCAGGAGAGAGAATAATATTAAATGATAATACAATTTACTTTTTATTTAATATTAAATTTTTAAAAATATATATTTAATGAAAATACCCCATGGGAAATTGTCACTAAACTATGGTTCAAATTACGTTTCCAACACTCAACTCTCAAAAGTGATTATATATTATTATTTGTTGTCACTATCATTTTTTAATATTTATATATTTTAAAATTTATTATTATATTTTTTTGAAAATATTTATGTATTTTTATATATTTCTTTGAATTTTTTAGAATTAGGATCAAATTGAGAATACTTATAAATTTTGAGAGTTAATTTTTTAAATTATGACTAAATTAATATAATATGTAAAAGTTGAGGGTTAAATTTATTATTATACTATTTTTTTAAATTTATTATTATACTATTTTTTTTAACTTCCACGTTAACAAAGACATTTGTAGTTTTAATGGGACTGTTCAAAATGATTAAACTATGTAATGTGAGTGCTTAAATTACAAACTTTTTTTTGGTCCCTAAAATAAAAAAAATTGATAGTTAGGTGACTATTTGTGTACGTTACCCATATTATTATATATCAATAATATATAAATAGTTTTAAACTATAAGCCCTTAATTTCTTTAACTGAAGAAACTTTAAAGAGCTTACAAAAATAATTATTAACTTAAGAAACTTTAAAGAGCTTACGAAAACAATTATTGAAACTTATTTATAAGGTAAGTGTGAGTTATGGTAGTGTTTTATAGTTAACGTAGGATTTATTTATAATTTTGTATGTATTTTTATCGAATAATGAACTTAATTTTTTTTATTTTTGGAGAAGTAAAACTAATTAAATTGAAAGTACATGTAATGTTGAGGGCTAAATTTGTTGAACTTTTTAGAATCAGGACTAAATTGATAGAATTTATAAACATTGGATGGCTAAGTTGTTATTATGCTAATAAAAAAATGTCATTGTTAGTGATTTAATAGAAAAGCGATCAAAATATTAAATTTTGATAACGTTAGCGACAAAAATAGAAAATTTTAAACTTGGGTGACCAAAATTAAGACATGCTAATAGTTGGGTTACTATTTTTGTAGTTTACCCATTATATTATTACATATTGAATTTAATGTGATATATATTTCATAATATATAAAAATAAAATAAAAACATATTACAAAAAGTATAGAATAGGTACAACGCATATTTTGAATGTGTCTACTTTTTTTTGTCCTATCCCATTTTTTGGTCCTCGCACTTTTGTCCAAACCTTTTATATTTCGAGCGGACCTTAAGGCTTGAGGATGTAAACCAAACCTTGAACAATAAAAAATGCTTTTATAATATTTTATAACAAATATAATTTTTGTTATGTTTATTTCATTGAAAACAAGTTTCTAAAAAATGATTTTAGGAAACTTTGTCAAACAACAAAAATATTTGATGCATAAAAATCCAAACAATAGAAAATATCAGCCTTTTCGAGAATCAATCCATTTTCGATAAATCATTTTCTGAAAGATATTTTTATTGAAATAAACTCAACCTAAGTTGAAGTTCCTAAAGTTGTTTTATAAGCCTGCAACTCATTCGAAGGATAACATATCTTTCATTTAATTTAATTTAATGGAATGTGATTCTAATATTTGGTATGCAAAATTTATTTTATTTTATTTGGAATGTAACATACTTTATAGAGTTACTTTCCCACAAGTAATGACAAAAAAAAAAAAAAAAAATCAGTGGAAAAAATCACTATGACAGATTCTACTAAAAAACTAGACTAATAAGTAAAGCTGTTTTAAAATTTAACTTTTTTTTAAAGGTTATCTTAGACTGGTATATTCTAACTTTTTTAAGGTTGTTTTAGATGGGTCTATCCCAACCTTTTTCAAAGGTTGGCCTTAACTAGGCATTTCTCAACTCTTCAATAAGGGTCGGCTTATGTTGACTTATGCCAATACTTTTTCAAAAGTGTCACGGAGCCTATGTCAACTGTACTGTAGACAACCTTTTTGGAAGTGTCGGGAGAAGCGTCGCGAAACCTATGCCAATCTTTTTTTACGTCATCTTAGGTCAACAAAAGTGTCGTGGTAGGGTTGTTTTGTTGTAGTGTGTGTTCACTTCCGTTAACCATTTAACAGAGAGTGATCAAAATAAAAATGATCTATAAATTTGAAATTTTATATAATTGAATGACTAATTATATAGTTTTACCTAAAAAAAGACCTAACATGATTCCTCAATAACTAGTCCTAACTCTTAACTATAGCTTGGGATACATCTAAAAAGAGCCATAATATATACAGAAAATATTTTAAAGAAAATACCTTGGAGATGACCATCCTAGTCACGAAGAATGCATCCACAGTGCGCTGGACAAGGTTTGGCCCAAGCCGATCCATCGACATCAAATTTCAACTTACTGACAGGGGGGGTCCAAGAAACCAAGTTGCGATGAATTATTTTAGTAGTCGAACGAGGTCCTTCAAAGGGATGCATCCACCAATCAAGTTCAGTAACAGATTCATGATCAGATACCTTAATCCAAGCAAAGGATCAAAGTTTACAGAGGTTTAATGTAGAACCAACATCCCACGATTTATTCTTGAAGACCGTCTAGAAGTTTAACGCCTTTCTCTGCGGAAACCATATCAAAGCAATTGTTAAAGAATGGTCTCCCATGCAGCCCATGCAGGCCATGCAACGTCCAGAAGCAGCTCATGGAGTTTAGCTATGCTGGAACTATTATTTTATGTGAATTAAGTTCTCATTTTGTTATTTTGTAATCCAATGACAATGTAACTTAGTTTGGTTTACTTTGAACTATGTTAGGTTATGATCTTATGTCATTTTGATAGTGACAAAGCTGATCATATCAGCAAGGCTATGTGTACAAGTTATTATTTCAAGTTTCCATATGTTTAAGTGGTGTTAGGTGAAAATTAGGTGATGACAAGCTTGATTTGTTTTTGTCGTTAGCTGTAACTTGTATTAGATATAAGTCAATGATGTTTTGTAATGAAAATTATGAGATTTCATTCAACTCTAAGCTCCATTTTCTTCTGCTTCCAGTTCTTACTTCATTTCTGTCATTCTTCTTTCTTTCTTCTGCTGCAAGTCTCGAGCCTTGGTGCTCAAGCTTCAGCTTTATGCTAGCTGCTAGTTGCTTGTAACCCCAACAGCAATCTCACAATGAAAATTGCCTGTTTGGATAATGCCACTTTCTCTTCTCCAGCCAGTTTCCTGCACATCAGCTATAACATGAAAGAAAATGAAAAAGAAAAAAAATTAAAAAATCATACACACATACATACATACATAGGTAGAAGTATCATAGACGTCCTATACTAGGGGTCGGATTACATTTTTCCCCTTTTACTAAAAATATGGGCAAATTAATCCTTGTACTATAGATCAAGGAAAAAACTGATATTTTTATTAAAAATTTCATCCATTTATATTGTTAAAGCTATAAAAAAAAGCTAGATAAGGTGAATTTCAAACAAAGATAGCAATCAAGTAAGACGAGTTTTTCTTTGCTGGCTCATGACGCTTCAACTTGATTTTTATTTACATATACTCACTTAAACTCGAATTTTTTTTAATACTTTTGTAATAGTCCAAAAACGACTCTAATCGGAACGGAGGTTTCAGGACCCCGAATTCGAATTAGAAAAATATTTTTATTTCTAATTTATTCTTTTATTGGATGTCTATGTGATGGGGTCAAGCATGAGTTAGAATATTATTTACTAATTTGTGTGATTGGGTGATTATTTAAGTGAAGGGATTAAATAGTTAAAGTAGTAAAAGTAGCCTTAATTAAGTGAAATGATTTAATTGAAATAATTCATCAAGAAGGGACTTGCATGTCAAATAGACAAATTCCCATGCTAGTGGACGGTAAAATGATTATCATATATATATATTATATATTAAATTATTTTAGTTAGTGGCATTTTAATTATATTATAATAGGAGATGAATAAAGAAATAAGAAAAAGAAGGAAGTATCATCTTCTTCCTTACCTTTCATTCACCGAAATTGAAGAAAAGAAAACAAAATAAGAAGCCTCAACTTTCGGCCATTTGCATGCTCCTTAAGGTGAGAATTTGAACACGATCTTTGTGATTTTATAATAGTTTTGAGTTATTACCTTGCATATTCACAAAACCATGTGGAAAATTTTAATGTGGAGCATGTTTTAGATTCGACCTTGATGGATATGAGTACATGGTTGTATTTGATGGAGGAATGAAAAAAAAAATTATTATGAGTATGAAATCAACATGTGCAAGGTATGAAAACATATATGAGATGGGGTGTGAGGGTTTAAATTTCGCAAAGATGAGTAGTTGAAGGATTGTTTTGCTAAGAATTTGATTTGTATAGAAGTATAAGAACCTTAGAAAGGTTCGGCCTTAAAGAATGTTGGTCTAACTTTGAGCAATTTGTGAAATCGGCATTAAGGACTAAGTTGTAGCTAGTATAAAAATATTAGGGGCAAAAATAGTAAAATTTATAATTATGTACTTTGGATGAAATTGAGTGTAAATGTTTTTGAATGGGACTAATTTGAAATTATTTTAGATCAAGAACTAAAGGGAAAGGATTTGGATCGGGGAAAGGCCAAAGTAAACGAGTAGCCGGGAAGCTTAAATTGTCGACTTCCGAAGTAAGTTATAAGCGATTGGTTTTAAATGAGTTGTGCTAAATTGAATTATATTTTTTTAAATAAATTTAATGTATTAAATTGTAATTGCCGAATACAACAACGTAAGTTTAGTAGTATATGCCAGATGAGATATACTATCATGGATATGAGGTGGTTTATATAAATATTTGATTACTTGAGATATATAAAATTTTATATACAATTATCCATTGATATAGATGCATATAATTGCCGAGTGTGATATAGTTTGGGATTTGATCTTTGTAAAAGTCGAATGTGAATTTAGTACAAGTAAGGGTGAATCATGAGGCATAGCCTATGGGGAAAATAGGACTTGGAAGAAAGGTTTGTTCCATATATGCATATAGATATATTTTGTGTATGCAAATTAAATATAAATGTATATGATATGCACATGAAAGGGATGATCAATGAAATAGAGAGAGCATTGTGTGTGCGGATTTATTCACCGAGAAACCTTTGTGTGTGCGAGATCGGTTGAGTAGCACTTGTGTGTGGATTTATTCAACGAGCAATCGTGTGTGCGAGATCGGTTGAGTAGTAGCATTTGTGTGTGCGAGATCGGTTGAGTAGCACCGCTGTAAAAGTAAATCGGTTGAAAATATCGTGTGTGCGGTTATTAGATATGCAGATGATAAATATTTGATTCTTTTGTTTGAGATCTTCTGAGCCTTAGATTGACGAATGTTGAACTAGCAGTATGTATGGTGACATTATGAATTATTTAATTAGTTAGATGGGAATTATAAAAGACTAAAGGTGAAATTAGTAGTTGTGCATCTTATTTTCTTACTTATAACTTACTAAGCTATTTAAGCTTACGTGGTGTGTTTGTTTATATTGCGTTATAGATTTTTTAAGTCAAAGCTCGAGCTCGGGAACCCTCGTCGAAGTCAATTACACTATCTCAAATCTTGGGTATCTTATAAGTTACATTTCTTTTGAATTCGTGGCATGTATAGGCTAGGTCTCTTTTGTATCTTTTGATTGTTGTGAAATTGTATATATAAGGCCATAAGAAAATGGCTGCATGTCTATCCTTGGATTAAGTGAATATGTTTGAACTAGTAAATAACTATATGCTGTGAAAATTTGGTTTTGATTTTATCTCGATTTGGGTTGGTTTAAAATTATTGAGTATGAATATAATGGTTAGGTAAATATAGTGTTGTGGCATGTGAAGTTTATATATATTATTTTTGGATGTGAATATATATATATATTGATACATATGTGCGACATTGATAAATGTTTGTCTAAATTTTTGGATGACGCATATAGTGTTTGTATATGAATGATGAATATATGTATAACTAGTTGTATGTACTATATGCGTGTATGTGGAAATGAAAATGATTGACCATGACTTAATTTAGTATGGAATATATTTATTTATTTTATTTATTTTTGGGTCTTAGGGTACATTCGGTTATGAGAAATAAGGTTATAGCGTATTCCAAATATTCGATATATATATATAGAATAATGTGAAGGTGATTGGTAACTATGAGATATATGATTTAGTCTTATAAATTATATTTACAATGTACTTGAACATGTTATAAGTCTGTTGGTAAATGGTACAATCGTGTTGGACAATGAAATGAGAAATGTACATTATTAAAGTGGAGCTTATATTTAGACATGCATACGATTGAATGATATGCTAATTATAGAACTGAAATAAATGAGTAACTACCATAGGCCTATTCGGCCTTCACAATTGAATGACCAAATGCATAGTGAGCCATTAGTATTTGTACATGAAAATATTCATGATATTTAAGTTTATGTTTTGAGATTAAATGAGTTATAATTATATGATTGAAATAGTATGAAACTGTTTATAAATTATCAAAGTATTAGTTTCTTTTATAAAGGTGCATGGATTTGTGTTTAGTTGTGAAATGCCTCGTAACCCTTATCCAGCGACGGATATAGGGTAGGGGTGTTACATTTGATTGGTATCAGAGCTACGGTTTAGTCGATTCTCAGACTAACGTAGCACGTGAGGGTCTAGCTATACATGCCATAATTTACAATGTGATAGTGTGATGACTTCTGACAGTGAAATGTATTTATTTCATTTATATAGTAATGGATCCGGATCTCGAGCAAGGATTAGCTGATGATGTCGAGAGTGTGGCGCCTGCTCCCGCACAAGGGACTGCGTCGGAAGAATCTTGACCTGCTCCGAGTGGCCCAGATGAGAGGGTAAAGCAGGCCTTCCGTAAGATGATGAGCAATTGGTTCAGTCATTACTTACGAACCACTCCGGCTTTTCAACCACCCTTGAATCCGAATGTTCCACCTGTAATACCAATTGTACCTCCTATTGCCAATTGTGAGCGAGTAACTAAACCTTCTGTTGGTCGTATACGAAAGCACGGGGCTCAAGAATTTAGAGCTGAGGACGATGATGATGCGGAGCGAGCTGAATTTTGGCTCGATAATTCTGTCCGTATCTTTGATAAGTTGTCTTGCACACCCGATGAGTGTTTGAAGTGTGCCATATCATTATTACGGGATTCTGCCTACTACTGGTGGAATACTCTCGTGTCTGTTGTTCTGAGGAAGAGAGTAACCTGGGATTTCTTTCAGACGGAATTTCTTAAAAAGTACATAAGTCAGCGCTTTATAGATTCCAAGCGTAAAGAATTTCTTTAGCTCAAACAGGGCCGTATGACTGTGTCTGAATACGAGCACAAGTTTGTACGACTTAGTCGCTACGCTCGCGAATGTGTATCCTCTGAGGCTGCTATGTGCCGGAGATTTGAGGATGGTTTGAATGAAGATATTAAACTTTTGGTTGGCATTCTTGAGATTAACGAGTTTGTTGTGCTAGTTGAAAGAGCTTGTAAAGCGGAAGAACTAGGGAAAGAAAAACAGAAAGCTGAAGTTGAATCTAAAGATTTCCGAAAGAGACCCGCGGGTAGATTTTTGCAGATGGCAACGAAGAAGTTTAAGAATGATGGTATCCAAAACTAATACCAAGATTTCTATTCGAGAACGATCACCAGTGAGTTCACGAGCTATATCAGTGGCTAGTGTCGGTAATACTCGATCGAGCGGTAATGCTCGATTGAGCAAACCTGAATGTCAGCAGTGCGGTAGACGACATTTTAGAGAGTACTGGGGCAAATCTTTTAATCGCACTTGTTACTAGTGTGGTTCGTAAAATCATTTCGTTCGGGATTGTCTGGAGACTGTTAAGAAGGGCACTACTCAGAGCGCGAGACCGAGCGGCACCACAGCTAGAGGTAGACCAACTCGTAGTGGGGGAGGTAGGAGTGGTGCATAGAAAGGGACTTCAGATGCGGTTATTTGATCAGATACCCGTATACCGGCTAGAGCTTATGCCATCCGTACTAGAGAGGAGGCCTCATCTCCAGACGTTATTACTGGTATTTTCACTCTCTTTGATGCTAATGTAACTGCTTTGATTGATCCTAGCTCAACTCATTCGTATGTGTGTGAAACATTAGTATCTAGTAAGACTCTACCCGTTGAGTCTACTGAGTTTGTAATTCGGGTTTCAAACCCTTTGGGTTGATGTGTGTTGATTGATAAAGTGTGCAAGAACTGTTCTTTAATGATTCGAGACATGTGTTTTTCGGCCGATCTGATGTTATTACCTTTCAATGAATTTGATATCATTCTCGGTATGGATTGGTTGACTGTTTATGATGTGGTAGTGAATTGCAGACGAAAGGCTATTGAGTTGAGAGGTCAAAATAACGAGATCGTACGATTAGAGTCTGCGGATTTGAATGGGCTATCGGCAGTATTTGAGAAAGGGTTGTGAAGCTTGCTTTGCTTACGTGATTGATAGTAAAGTTGTCGAAAAGAAGATTGAATCAGTACCAGTTGTATGTGAGTATCGGGATGTATTTCCGGAGGAATTACCGGGATTGCCATCTATTTGAGAAGTAGAGTTTGAGATTGAGTTAGTGCCAGGGACGACTCCAATCTCGATAGCTTCGTATAGAATGGCACCGACCGAATTAAAAGAGTTGAAAGTGCAGTTGCAAGAATTGAGGGACAGAGGTTTTGCCCGACCGAGTTTCTCTCCCTAGGGTGCGCCCATTTTATTTGTGAAAAAGAAAGACGGAACATTGAGAATGTGTATTGACTATTGACAGCTTAATAAGGTGACCATAAAGAACAAATACCCGTTGCCACGTATCGATGATTTATTCGATCAACTTAAAGGAGCTTCAGTGTTCTCAAAGATTGATTTGAGGTCAGGATATTATCAGCTGCGAGTTCGGGAAACAGATGTACCAAAGACTGCTTTTTGGACGAGGTACGGTCATTATGAGTTTTTGGTGATGCCGTTTGGGCTCACTAATGCCCCAGCGATTTTCATGGATCTGATGAATCGAGTCTTCAGACCGTACTTAGATCTATTTTTAGTTGTATTTATAGATGATATACTGATCTATTCCCGAGATGAAACCGAGCATGCTGAGCATCTGAGATTAGTGCTACAGTTTTTGCATGAAAAACAATTATACGCGAAGTTTAGCAAATGTGAGTTTTGGTTGAATGAAGTTAGCTTTTTGGGGCATGTCATTTCTGCATCAGGTATTCGGGTTGACCCGAGTAAAATTTCGGCTATACTTGATTGGAAGTCTCCACAGAATGTTACTGAGGTTCGTAGCTTTTTGTGACTTGCCGGATATTATAAACGCTTCGTGAAAGGGTTTTCTATGATAGCATCACCGATGACAAAGTTATTACAGAAAGATGTTAAATTTGAATGGTCAGAAAGGTGTCAGAAGAGTTTCGATTAGCTGAAAACTTTGTTGATGGAAGCCCCAGTACTTGTATAGCCAGAGTCGGATAAAGAATTTATTGTTTTTAGTGATGCATCATTGAACGGACTCGGTTGTGTATTGATGCAGGAGGGTAGAGTTGTAGCCTATGCTTCGCGGCAGTTGAAACCGCACGAGAGGAACTATCCGACTCATGACCTCGAGTTGGCCGCTATAGTTTTTGCTTTAAAGATGTGGCGTCACTATTTATTCGGGGAGAAATATCACATCTATTCAGATCATAAGAGTCTAAAGTATTTAATGACTTAGAGGGACTTGGATTTGAGACAGCGACGATGGTTAGAGTTGTTGAAAGATTATGAGCTTGTGATTGATTATCACCCGGGAAAGGCTAACGTTGTTGCAGATGCTTTAAGTCGGAAGTCATTATTTGCTCTTCATGCGTTGAACGCACATATGTCTATGTTTGGTGATGGTTCGATAGTAGCTGAATTAAAAGCAAGACCGTTGTTTATTCAACAAGTTAGCGATGCCCAGAAAATTGACAAAGATTCATTGGCAAGACGAGTTCAGTGTGAAAGTAACGTTGAACCAGAGTTTCGAATTGATGAGAGTGACTGTCTAAAATTCAAAGGCCGATTATGTGCTCCGAGGAATGTGGAATTGATTCAGATGATATTGAATGAGGCTCATAATAGTCGATTATCTGTACATCCGGGTAGCACGAAAATGTATAATGATTTGAAACAGTTCTATTGGTGGCCTGGTATGAGACGGGACATATCTGAATTTGTATTGAAGTGCTTAGTTTGTCAGCTAGTGAAAGCCGAGCATTAAGTTCCATCAGGACTTCTTCAACCGATTATGATACCTAAATAGAAGTGGGAGCGAATCACTATGGACTATGTGTCAGGATTGCCGTTGACGCCGAGTAAGAAAGATTCAATCTGGGCTATTGTTGATAGATTGACAAAATCAGCTCATTTTATTCCGGTACGTACGAATTTCTCACTTGATAAGTTGGCTGAATTGTACGTATCGCATATTGTACGGTTGCACGGAGTACCTATCTCTATTGTTTCGGATAGAGATCCGAGGTTCACATCGCGGTTTTGGAAGAAACTGCAAGATGCTTTAAGTACCAAGTTACATTTTAGTACAGCTTTCCACCCTCAATCGGACAGTCAGTCTGAGCGAGTTATCCAAGTACTCGAGGATATGTTGAGATGTTGCGTTCATGAGTTTGAGGGTACGTGGGATCGATACTTGCCTTTGATTGAATTTGCGTACAATAATAGCTTTCAATCTAGTATCAAAATGGCACCCTACGAAGCGTTGTACGATCGTAAATATCGTACACCCTTGTACTGGACTGAACTCGGGGAAAACAAGATGCACGAGGTTGATTTGATTAAGGAAACCGAACAGAAAGTGGCAGTAATTCGTGATAGGTTGAAAACTACATCGGATCGTCAAAAGTCTTACGCAGATTTGAAGCGTAAGGACATTGAATTTCAGATTGGAGATCGAGCATTCTTGAAAGTATCGCCGTGGAAGAAGATACTCAGATTTGGTCACAAGGGAAAACTGAGTCCGAGGTTTATTGGGCCCTATGAAGTTATTGAACGTATCGGGCCGGTTGCATACAAATTGAGATTACTGTCTGAGTTAGACAAGATTCATAATGTTTTTCAGTGTCGATGCTTTGACGCTATAGATCTGACCCTTCTCATGTAATTAATCCAATCGAGATTGAAATTCAACCTGATCTGACTGACGAGGAAGAATCGATTCGTATTTTAGATCGTGAAGTAAAAGAGATACAAAATAAGAAGATATCGTTGGTCAAAGTGATGTGGCATAAACACAGGATAAAGGAGGCAACTTGGGAAACCGAAGAATCAATGAAAAAATGTTATCCTCACCTATTTGCGGATCATATTTTCGAGGACGAAAATTTCTTTAGGGGAGAGAGTTGTAATAGCCCAAAAATGACTCTAATCGGAACGGAGGTTTCAGGACCCCGAATCCGAATTAGAAAAATATTTTTATTTCTAATTTATTCTTTTATTGGATGTCTATGTGATGGGGTCAAGCATGAGTTAGAATATTATTTACTAATTTGTGTGATTGGGTGATTATTTAAGTGAAGGGATTAAATAGTTAAAGTAGTAAAAGTAGCCTTAATTAAGTGAAATGATTTAATTGAAATAATTCATCAAGAAGGGACTTGCATGTCAAATAGACAAATTCCCATGCTAGTGGACGGTAAAATGATTATCATATATATATTATATATTAAATTATTTTAGTTAGTGGCATTTTAATTATATTATAATAGGAGATGAATAAAGAAATAAGAAAAAGAAGGAAGTATCATCTTCTTCCTTACCTTTCATTCACCGAAATTGAAGAAAAGAAAACAAAATAAGAAGCCTCAACTTTCGGCCATTTGCATGCTCCTTAAGGTGAGAATTTGAACACGATCTTTGTGATTTTATAATAGTTTTGAGTTATTACCTTGCATATTCACAAAACCATGTGGAAAATTTTAATGTGGAGCATGTTTTAGATTCGACCTTGATGGATATGAGTACATGGTTGTATTTGATGGAGGAATGAAAAAAAAAAATTATTATGAGTATGAAATCAACATGTGCAAGGTATGAAAACATATATGAGATGGGGTGTGAGGGTTTAAATTTCGCAAAGATGAGTAGTTGAAGGATTGTTTTGCTAAGAATTTGATTTGTATAGAAGTATAAGAACCTTAGAAAGGTTCGGCCTTAAAGAATGTTGGTCTAACTTTGAGCAATTTGTGAAATCGGCATTAAGGACTAAGTTGTAGCTAGTATAAAAATATTAGGGGCAAAAATAGTAAAATTTATAATTATGTACTTTGGATGAAATTGAGTGTAAATGTTTTTGAATGGGACTAATTTGAAATTATTTTAGATCAAGAACTAAAGGGAAAGGATTTGGATCGGGGAAAGGCCAAAGTAAACGAGTAGCCGGGAAGCTTAAATCGTCGACTTCCGAAGTAAGTTATAAGCGATTGGTTTTAAATGAGTTGTGCTAAATTGAATTATATTTTTTTAAATAAATTTAATGTATTAAATTGTAATTGCCGAATACAACAAGGTAAGTTTAGTAGTATATGCCGGATGAGATATACTATCATGGATATGAGGTGGTTTATATAAATACTTGATTACTTGAGATATATAAAATTTTATATACAATTATCCATTGATATAGATGCATATAATTGCCGAGTGTGATATAGTTTGGGATTTGATCTTTGTAAAAGTCGAATGTGAATTTAGTACAAGTAAGGGTGAATCATGAGGCATAGCCTATGGGGAAAATAGGACTTGGAAGAAAGGTTTGTTCAATATATGCGTATAGATATATTTTGTGTATGCAAATTAAATATAAATGTATATGATATGCACATGAAAGGGATGATCAATGAAATAGAGAGAGCATTGTGTGTGCGGATTTATTCACCGAGCACTGTGTGTGCGAGATCGGTTGAGTAGCACTGTGTGTGCGGATTTATTCACTGAGCACTGTGTGTGCGAGATCGGTTGAGTAGCACTGTGTGTGCGGATTAAATCACCGAGCACTGTGTGTGCAAAATCGGTTGAAAAATACTGTGTGTGCAGTTATTAGATATGCAGATGATAAATATTTGATTCTTTTGTTTGAGATCTTCTGAGCCTTAGATTGACGAATGTTGAACTAGTATGTATGGTGACATTATGAATTATTTAATTAGTTAGATGGGAATTATAAAAGACTAAAGGTGAAATTAGTAGTTGTGCATCTTATTTTCTTACTTATAACTTACTAAGCTATTTAAGCTTACGTGGTGTGTTTGTTATATTGCGTTATAGATTTTTTAAGTCAAAGCTCGAGCTCGGGAACCCTCGTCGAAGTCAATTACACTATCTCAAATCTTGGGTATCTTATAAGTTACATTTCTTTTGAATTCGTGGCATGTATAAGCTAGGTCTCTTTTGTATCTTTTGATTGTTGTGAAATTGTATATATAAGGCCATAAGAAAATGGCTGCATGTCTATCCTTGGATTAAGTGAATATGTTTGAACTAGTAAATAACTATATGCTGTGAAAATTTGGTTTTGATTTTATCTCGATTTGGGTTGGTTTAAAATTATTGAGTATGAATAAAATGGTTAGGTAAATATAGTGTTGTGGCATGTGAAGTTTATATATATTATTTTTGGATGTGAATATATATATATATATATATATTGATACATATGTGCGGCATTGATAAATGTTTGTCTAAATTTTTGGATGACGCATATAGTGTTTGTATATGAATGATGAATATATGTATAACTAGTTGTATATACTATATGCGTGTATGTGGAAATGAAAATGATTGACCATGACTTAATTTAGTATGGAATATATTTATTTTTTTATTTATTTTTGGGTCTTAGGGTACATTCGGTTATGAGAAATAAGGTTATAGCGTATTCCGAATATTCGATATATATATAGATAGAGAGAGAGAGAGAGAGAGAGAGAAAGAGTAATGTGAAGGTGATTGGTAACTATGAGATATATGATTTAGTCTTATAAATTATATTTACAATGTACTTGAACATGTTATAAGTCTGTTGGTAAATGGTACAATCGTGTTGGACAATGAAATGAGAAATGTACATTATTAAAGTGGAGCTTATATTTAGACATGTATACGATTGAATGATATGCTAATTATAGAACTGAAATAAATGAGTAACTACCATAGGCCTATTCGGCCTTCACAATTGAATGACCAAATGCATAGTGAGCCATTAGTATTTGTACATGAAAATATTCATGATATTTAAATTTATGTTTTGAGATTAAATGAGTTATAATTATATGATTGAAATAGTATGAAACTGTTTATAAATTATCAAAGTATTAGTTTCTTTTATAAAGGTGCATGGATTTGTGTTTAGTTGTGAAATGCCTCGTAACCCTTATCCAGCGACGGATACAGGGTAGGGGTGTTACAACTTTAGCCTTTTATTTTGACCAAAGCCCTTAAAAGATTTATCTAATCCCATGACCATTCATATGAAAATTTACATAATGTTTTATATTATGTTAGCTTTTACAAAATTAATCCCAATTATATTTTTCAAAATAAAAAAGTGATATCTTAATGCGCGAGACAAAAATTTGACTCTAAAAGTTTTAACGAAAAAGTCCATCCACCTTGCTTCAAACTCAATTTTTAAAAATAGAAAACTATCTCTATATGGCTGAGGTGGATTGAATCCGACAACTTAAAAGAACTTTTGCCAATCTCAATTTCAAATACGGGTATGTGTTTGATATGAGTATATTAAAATTTTTATAAATTGTTTCATATTGTTAAAAATTGAATGTCGATAATGACAATGTAAAAAGATTATAAAGAAAAGAAAGAAAAATAGAACATACAGGTTTTACGTGAAAACACTTTTATTTTTTATGCCTAGTTTTTACTTAATTAATGTTTAAGATAAGATTTGAATCCTTGTAACTTGTCTGAGTGGATTTGCTTCAAGTTACATCGGGTTTAAATAAGGGTGTAAGGAAGGGGTAGATCGAGTCTCAACATCCTTCACTTCTACATTGTTTTCAATTTTTAAAACTTGGTAGTATTTTTATACTTAAAAATTGGGAAAAAAAATTATTTTGAGCCTCAAAAAAATCTATCTGTAGTATGGACTAAATAGCTAATGAAAAGAGAGAGGAACCTTTGATCTTAACAAAAAGAAAAATACTATTTATTCATACAACACATATGGTAGACATGTACATATGCACATAAGCTTATGCTATAAGAATCTTTGATTCCTTGATAAGAAGCAAAGCCCTAAAGAGTGAAAAATATGGCCAATACTTTGATTTAGAATCTTCAATCAACTAAGTTAAATTTCGGATTTTGAACCTTCGATTTCATTGGTGATGTAAAAAGCAAAGCCCCAAAGAGTGAACAACATTGCCCATACCTTAATTGCATCTATGTTCTCCTTATAAAACAGAACACAACTGGAAAAGACAAATGGCAAACTAAGCATACTCACAGCATTTGAGAACAAAGATGACACCAAATACATCAATCCCACTACTCCCACTGTACAAATCTTCCATGCCAAAGCTGTTCCAATCAAACTCACTACATAAATCACCTTCCCTTATTCAAATTTCTCCATTTTGAACTTTAAATCCATGAAATCCAAACTCAAAAAACAACACGAACAAACAAACAAAACTCGAAACCAATGAAGTGTAAATCTGCATTTCAAACACAACACTAAATGTGCCCTTTTTCAGTACTTTGTTAAATAAGAATTGTGTTAGAGACAACAATAAAGCATAGCATGCTGAAGCACCAACTATTGCTACAAACCCAATGGTGTGTTCATTCTTTCCTATTGGATTTTTCTCATCTCTTTTGGTCTCAGAACAATAGAGATGAATTGCAACCATTGAAGCTTGTTGGAATTTTGATGTTAAGAGAAGAAGAATTGCGGAGAAGAAACGAGTAATTTAGCAACAAAATTGTCCACTAAAGTTTTTATTTATTTTCACTCAAATTTTGAACAATGAAACAAGAGATATTTATAACACGAAAAACTCCTAAATATGGAAAGAAATAACAAATATTTTATGCTAATAAATATAAAATATATTATACTAATAAATACAAAATCTCCTAAAAAATTGGAAAACATAATCTGAAAACATAACTTGCGCACAAGTTTATTAAATCCAATTGTTTCGCAGCTTCATGCTTCAAACAGCTCGTATCTTTACCGCAATCCTGGCTCGCATTTTACCCACGACCCCAATTTGCATTTTAAATCTGGTTCACCAAAGTAATCAGCTCACCAATTACTATTCATTTGTTAGAGCTCGCCAGTTACTATTCATTTGAGGTAGCTCGCCAATTTTAGAGGGTTCGCCAATCTTGCATGTTGCATGAATGGTCATCTCGCAACACTCATCCTTGACCTTCGTATTGCGAACACCAATTTTATCTCTCCACTTCTCGAACATTGTCTTTCCAAGGGCTGACACTTCAAATAATTCTCCATTTGCAACTTAAACCCTTTTACTAAATCATTGATGCTCCAATCACAAACAGGTCATCAACATATAATGAAACAATTAGCGAAGTGACTTCGCTAGTTTTCTTCACATACATGGTGGGTTCGCTAGGACACTTTTCAAATCTCAAGCTCGCAAAGTGCTCATCTATCCTCGCATACCAGGCTCGCAGAGCCTGTTTCAATCTGTATAAGGTTTTCTTAAGTCTAAATATCTTCTTTTCTTTTCCTCTAACTGTGAACCTAGGAGATTGCTCCACATAGTTTTCTTCCTACAAGTATTCAAAAAAGTTGATTTAACATCCAGCTGATTTTCCAACCCATTTATGCTACCAAGGCCAATAAAAATCTAATCGTGTCCAGCCTTGCTACCGGTGTAAAAGTCTCCCAGTAATCAATGTTATATTGTTGACTAAAAACTTTCACAACAAATATCAGCTTCAGCCTATTGAGTGAAACATCAGCATTAAGTTTGGTTTTGAACACCCATTTGACATCAATAACCTTTTTGTATGATGGTTTGTCAATAAGCTCCCAAGTCTGTTTCTTGTGAATCATATTCTCTCGCAATAAGCACTCCAGTAGCTATTGGTGAAAAGCTATCAAGCCGAGGTGATTTTAAGGAGGTATGTGAAACATCTTACTGAAGTTTAGTAGGTTGTTTGTTATACTTAACAGCCACTAGACCAGACATAATATATGCTGTGAGTTTACTCTCTCGATTCATGCATTGTTGTAATGAAAGCCATTATAGAGCTGCTAAAAAAGTCCTTAGATACATCAAAGGGACTCTGAACTATGGCATGCTATTTGAAAGAGTTGAGCATTTGGAATTGGCTGGCTATACTGACAGTGACTGGGCTGGCTCCAGTGATGATATGAGAAGTACCTCTGGATATGCTTTCACTTTTGGTTCGAGCATGATTTGTTGGAGTTCAAGGAAGCAAAGCTTGGTAGCATAATCAACTGCAGAAGCCGAGTATGTTGCTGCTGCTGCTGCTGCTGCAGTAAATTATGCCAAATGGCTTAAAAATATCCTGGCTGATCTAAACCTCATTCAAAATGGTGCTACAAAAATTTATTGTGACAACAAATCAGCAGTGGCAATTGCCAAAAATCCTATCTTGCATGGAAGAACCAAGCATTTTAGGATCAAACTCCATGTTGTTTGAGAAATGGAGCAAGCTAGGGAAATCGAATTGATTCATTGTAACTCTGAAGATCAAGCAGCTGATATTTTGACTAAAGCTCTAAATAAATCAAGATTTTGCAAGTTGAGAGATCAAATGGGAGTCTGTTGCATAGAGTCCAAGGAGGAGTGTTCGAGTATTACCTTCCATGTAGCCCATGCAACGTTAAAAGTAGCTCAAGCAATCTAGGTATTCTGGAACCATTATCTCATGTGAACTAGGTTCTTATTTTGATGTTTTGTGATCCAATGACAATGTAACTTAGTCTAGTTCATTTTGAATTATGTTAGGTTAATATTTTATGTGATTTGATGTTGATTGAGCTGATTATATCAGCAATATAATGTGTGCAAGCTAAGTATTTTAAGTTTCTATGCAAATTAGTGGGATTAGGTTGACATTAGGTGGAAACTTGTTCTAATTTCTTCTGTCATCTTCCATTATATGTAATAGCTGTATGCCAATGATGTTTGTAATGAAAAACACTTGAATTTCATTCAATGTTTATGCTCCAATCTTGCTCTCTTGCTCTCCTTCTTGTAAAATTCTGATTCTTTCTTTTGCTTCAAACGCAAGCCTCGAGGCTTGCAGCTTAAGTCATTATTGTTTGCTGCAGTTAATTACTGTCAAAACCCCAACAATTGGTATCTAGAGCCACATTCTTAGTGGACCTGATATATTTCAGCTTTGAAAGACAAATGGCTGCCAATTTCTCACCGGTTGCACCACCAGTCTTCAATGGTGAAGGTTTTCACATTTGGCAGGTCAAGATGAAGACTTACCTACAGGCTTTCGATCTGTAGAAGGTTGTGACTTCTGATGTTGAGCCAGCTCCTCTTCGAGCTAATCTGACAGTGGCTCAGATGAGGTAGCACATTGAAGAGAGAACCAAAAGGCATAAGGCCATGTCATGCATACAAAATTGTGTGACTGATGTGATTTTTACAAGGATTATACATGTGAGACTCCAAGGCAGGCCTGGGACAAGCTCAAGGAGGAGTTCCAAGGTTCTGAAAGAACCAGGCATCAGTAACTCTTGAACCTTAGAAGGAATTTTGAGAATTTAAAAATGAAGGAAAAAGAGACAGTAAAGCAGTATTCAGACAGGATAACAGCTGTGGTTAACAGCATAAGGTTGCTATGAGAAGAGTTTAGTGAGGCAAGAATCGTGGAGAAAGTGCTCTCAACACTACCCGAGAGATATGAAGCCAATATCTCATCTCTTGAGGACTCGAGAGACCTTGCTAGCATCTCCTTAACTGAGCTAATCAATGCATTATATGCTCAGGAACAAAGGAGAGCCAGTAGACAAGAAGAACACTAAGAAGGTGCCTTTCAAGCCAAAACAAAGCCATCCTCGAGCAATACTGCCTACAAAGGCAAAAGGATATGGAAGAACAGGCTCAAGCCTGATGTTGCAAGAGATGGAGAACAAGTTTGCAAGTTTTGCAAGAGACCAAGTCATCTTGAGAATAAATGCTGGTTCAGGCCAGATGCAGTATGCCAGCACTGCAAGAAGAAAGGCCATGTTGAGAAGGTTTGCAAAAGCAAAGGTAAACCAAGACAGGTACAATACCAACAACCAAAGGCTGAAGCTCGAGTAGCTGAAGAAGGCAGTGAACATGAAGAACATGTATTTTCAGTCTCATGCTTAACTGTAAAGGAGGAAGTCAACAAAGGGTGGCTTTTAGATAGTGGTTGCACTAACCACATGACACCAAATGCTACTATTTTCAAGTCCTTAGACAGAAGCTTCAAGGCCAAGGTCAAGGTGGGAAATGGTCAGTTCATTGAGGCAGAAGGTAAAGGTGATGTATTGATACACACACCTATTGGCAATAAACTTGTTTCAAATATTTTGTTGGTTCCTCAGATCAATAGAAACTTGCTAAGTATAGCTCAGTTATTAGACAAAGGCTATATTGCTGTGTTCGAGGGCAAGGAGTGTAAAATTAGTGATCCACAAGGATCCAAGCTTATGTCAATCAAAATGGTTGATAAAAGCTTTGTTGTTGACTGGACAAACAACTCAAGCTCAGTCTATGCATCCACAATCGATGAGTCCAAGCTTTGGCATCAAAGACTTGGGCATGCCAACTACAAATCAATGTCCAAAATGATCAGTGGAGGTCTAGTTGAAAACTTCACCAACTCTATGCTTACTTAAGGTGTTTGTGAAGTATGTCAACTGGGAAAACAACCAAGGCATCCATTTCCATCAAATCAAGCTTGGAGAGTATCAAACAAACTCCAACTTGTGCACACTGATGTCTGTGGACCTATGAAAACTGAATCTCTCAGTGGAAATAGGTATTTCATCTTGTTTATTGATGCCTATTCAAGATATTGTTGGATTTATTTTCTAAAACAAAAGTCAGAAGTGTCTTATGTGTTTTTGAAGTTTAAGGCACAGGCTGAAACTAAAACAGGTTGTAAGCTGAAAACACTTAGATCAAATAACGGGGCTGAATACACCTCAACTCAGTTCCGAGCCATTTTCACTAATGCTTGCATTAAACATCAGTTGACAAATGTTTACACTCCTCAGCAGAATGAGGTTAGTGAAAGGAAAAACAGAAGCTTGTTATTTGAAAAGAATGTGCCAAAAACCTTGTGGGCAGAAGCTGTGAATACTGCTGTTTATTTACAGAATAGGCTTCCAACCAAGGCCTTGACTAGCAAGACACCATTTGAAGCTTGGTTCGGGTTCAAGCCATTACTGGCTCACCTTAGAACCTTTGGTTCTTTATGCTATGCTCAAGTGCCATCAGTGAAGAGAGACAAGCTGTCAAAGAGGGCCCAATCTTTTGTTCTAGTTGGCTATAGCTCGGTTAAAAAGGGTTATAGGATCTTAGATCCTTCAACAAAGAAGATTCAAGTAAGTAGAGATGTTGTCTTTAATGAGAAAGCATGCTGGAACTGGGAGAAGAATGAGGCAGAAGCAATCTCTAATGATTTGCTGCCTGGCCAAGCCAAAACTGATGAAACTGGTCCAGAAATAGACATAGATGATGTCCCTGTCAGAGGCACTAGACCTTTGGCTGAGGTCTATGAAAGAGCACATGTGGCTATTATGGAGCCAACCAGCTTTGAAGAAGCTTAAGCACACCAAGGTTGGCAGCAAGCTATGGCTAATGAGATACACATGATCGAAAAGAACAAGACATGGAAGCTAGTGGAAAGGCCTGTAAACAGGAAGGTCATAGGTGTCAAATGGGTTTATCGAGCTAAGCAAAATGCAGATGGAAGTTTGAATAAGATAAAGGCAAGGGTAGTTATAAAGGGGTTCAGCCAGAAATATGGTTTGGACAACATGGAAACATTTGCTCCAGTTGCAAGGCTCGATACAATAAGACTGCTAGTTGCCTTAGCAGCCCAAATGAGTTGGAAAATTCACCAACTAGATGTAAAATCAGCCTTTCTCAATGGATTTCTTGAAGAAAAAATTTACGTTGACCAGCCACAAGGTTTTAAGGTGACTGGCAAAGAAGATATGGTGTACAAGCTGAACAAAGCCTTGTATGGCTTGAAGCAAGCCCCAAGAGCATGGTACAGCAGAATCAATAGCTACTTGATCAGCTTGGGGTTCGATAGGAGCATCAGTGAGCCTACACTGTATGTTCAGAGGAAAGGACTTCAAACACAGCTTATTGTGTCATTGTATGTTGATGATCTGTTGGTGACTGGAGGAGATGAAGCCATGTTGGTTGATTTCAAAATAAAATTAAACCAAATGTTTGAAATGTCTGGCTTGGGGCTGATGACCTACTTCTTAGGCATGGAAGTCTCACAAACTCAGAAGGGAATATGCCTGAGCCAGAAAGCCTTTGCTGCAAAGATTTTAAGTAAGTTTTCAATGGAAAACTGCAAAGCAATAAGCACTCCAGTAGCTATTGGTGAAAAGCTATCAAGGCGAGGTGATTTTAAGGAGGTATGTGAAACATCTTACAGGAGTTTAGTAGGTTGTTTGTTGTACTTAACAGCCACTAGACTAGACATAATATATGCTGTGAGTTTACTCTCTCGATTCATGCATTGTTGTAATGAAAGCCATTATAGAGATGCTAAAAAAGTCCTTAGATACATCAAAGGGACTCTGAACTATGGCATGCTATTTGAAAGAGTTGAGCATTTGGAATTGGCTGGCTATACTGACAGTGACTGGGCTGGCTCCAGTGATGATATGAGAAGTACCTCTGGATATACTTTCACTTTTGGTTCGAGCATGATTTGTTGGAGTTCAAGGAAGCAAAGCTTGGTAGCATAATCAAGCTCGCAGGTTTAGTATGTTGTTGCTGTCACGCCACTTTCGCAGATAAATTATGCCAAGTGGCTTAAAAATCTGGCCGATCTAAACCTCATTCAAAATGGTGCTACAAAAATTTATTGTGACAACAAATCAGCAGTGGCAATTGCCAAAAATCCTATCTTTCATGGAAGAACCAAGCATTTTAGGATCAAACTCCATGTTGTTTGAAAAATGGAGCAAGCTAGGGAAATCGAATTGATTCATTGTAACTCTGAAGATCAAACAGCTGATATTTTGACTAAAGCTCTAAATAAATCAAGATTTTGCAAGTTGAGAGATCAAATGGGAGTCTGCTGCATAGAGTCCAAGGAGGAGTGTTCGAGTATTACCCTCCATGTAGCCCATGCAACGTTAGAAGCAGCTCAAGCAATCTAGCTGTTCTGGAACCATTATCTCATGTGAACTAGGCTCTTATTTTGATGTTTTGTGATCCAATGACAATGTAACTTAGTCTAGTTCATTTTGAATTATGTTAGGTTAATATTTTATGTGATTTGATGTTGATTGAGCTGATTATATCAGCAATATAATGTGTGCAAGCTAAGTATTTTAAGTTTCTATGCAAATTAGTGGGATTAGGTTGACATTAGGTGGAAACTTGTTCTAATTTCTTCTGTCATCTTCCATTATATGTAATGGCTGTATGCCAATGATGTTTGTAATGAAAAACACTTGAATTTCATTCAATGTTTATGCTCCAATCTTGCTCTCTTGCTCTCCTTTTTGTAAAATTCTGACTCTTTCTTTTGCTTCAAACGCAAGCCTCGAGCCCTGTAGCTTAAGTCATTATTGTTTGCTGCTGTTAATTACTGTCAAAACCCCAACATATTCAACTTCTCTCGCACGACTTTTTTCCAACCTTCTATGGTTTCAACTTCTTCAAAGCTCGCAGGTTCAAGTAGTGCTACATCAGCTTAATGATAGATTTCATCAATCGACCGTGTTCCCCTACCGGAGTGTTGTAAAAGTCTACTTCAATTAGATCATCACCAAATTGCGATCCTAACTCACTTCCATCATTATAATGTTGCGAACCCTATTCACACTTCATTTGTTCAAGTATTCAACTTTAGTAGCATCCTAATTCTATGCTTTTCCTTCTTCGAACATAATATCCTTGCTTACCAAAATTTTATTAGAGGAAGGATCATAAATTCTATAACCCTTTCTATTACTGCTATACCCAACGAAAATACCTGACTGTGACCTCTTCTCTAACTTGCTTATTTTCACCTGTTGAATATGAATAAAACAATCACAGCCAAAAACTTTCAAGTGAGAAATAGAGGGTTTATTCCCAAACCATGATTCACATGGAGTCTTCTCTTTTACAGCCTTGGTTGGTAGCTTGTTCAACAAATAAATTGACGTGTTCACTGCCTCAGCCCAAAATTCTTTTGGCAACTTGCTTTCAAACAACAAACATCTTTCTATGTCCATTACTATCATGTTTTTCCTTTTGCACACCCTATTTTGCTACGGAGTGTAAATGTTGATGAGTTGACGAAGGATTCCAACTTCTCCATAGTAGCTTTCGAATTTATCTAAGATGTACTCGATTCCATTATCAGACCTGATCTTCTTTAGCTTGCTTTCAGTTTGGTTCTTTAAATTTCCAAAATATTTCAACTACGTCAGTTTTTTGTTTCAAAATATAAACCCAACAATACCTGGTATAGTCGTCAATGAACAAGACAAAGTATCTACACTCATTTAATGAGGATATTTTCATAGGTTTGCATACATCAGAATGAACCAATTATAACTTTTCATGAGCTCCCCAAGCTTTGTTTTCTGGGAATGGTAACCTCGTCTGCTTCCCAAGTTGACATACTTCGCAGATGCCACTTTGCTCCTTAATACTGATTATTTCTTCAACCCAACTTGCCTTACACATTCGACTAAGGGACTTATAGTTCGCATGTCCCTGTATTTTGTGCCAAAGGTTCATGTCACCTACAGAACTGGTATAGGTCTTTGGGTTCGCTAATTCTAGTCTAACACAAAATTTCTATTTTTCGTCGAACCTGTTACAACTTCCTATCCCAATAAATCAAATATAATGCAATCATAATTTTTAAAAGCCACGTTATAATTTTTCTTAAGTAGTTGACCAATGCTAAGGAGATTCTGATCTATTGCAAGTACTCAGAGAATATTTGAAATTACTTTTGTACCTTATGGCGAGCTGATCACCACTTCGCCTTTGTCCTTAACTTCTAAGAGTTCCTCATTACCAATCCACACCTTAAGATCGCAACTTCTGTCAATCTTCTTGAAGATGCTTTCATCTGAGGTCATATGGTTGGTACATCCACTATCAATCAACCAATCTTTCGCGAATCTATTTTTTGATGTAGAATATGTGGCTGTGAACACCTGCTCCTCCTGAATATGATCTCCTTTAGATGCTTGAGTGTGCACATTCTATTGAGGGGTTCACCTTTTCTTTTTGCATACCTTCTGCATGAGTCTCAACTGCTTGCATAATATACTGATAAACCGTAAATATAACATATTTTAATCCCACATTTATTATGCTTTTTGAAGATTTAAGCCTCGTTTTATATAAAAAGGTGCTCTTAGTCCTTTCTTTTGATGTCTTATACCTAGAAAAGCACTCGAGGATGAAAAGAACACAAAATGGGCTTAAAACGGAGTAAATGGGCCTTTCCATGAAATCGACACGGCCTGGACCAAGGACTACATGGCCATGTCTCGATGAACACCTAGAGCACGGCCTCATACCACCGCACACGGCCGTGCCAAAGTAAAAATTCGAACACGATCAGGTCTCAATTTGCACGTGCGTGTGACATGGTCGTGCCTCTGTCGCTGGAAAGAGCAATTTCAGTCGAAAAATGATACTTCGGGAGAAAGAATCGCATTCCAAAAGCCTATAAATATACCCCAAGTACCACCTTTGAAGGGGATCGAAAGCTAGGCCAAGGAGCCAAGCCGAGAAGGTCAGAGTTAGGGAATAACGCGAGGATAGTCAGTTGATTCATCCCAAGAAACCGGAATTATACTCAAGACGGCGAATTCTCCTTCAATCCCATCAGGGAGTTTTAGGATTTTTCTTATGTTTTGTTTTATCTTTTCTCTTGTGATGTTTTCTTTTTACATTATGAACTAAACCCTTCAGATACCTGAAGGGGGATGAAACCTAGACAGATGTTATTATTTGATTTTTAAGTTATATGATAAGTTACTTAGTTTGTTCTTAATTATGTTGTTTAATCCAAATCCAATGTGCTTTGGTAGAGGAGGAATAGACCCTGCCTAAGAGTAGATCTAACATAATTAAGCGGAGTTGATCGGGTGCCTAGAGATAGGGTTACGAGATTTTACCGGATTAGGGTGAAACCTAATAGGGGAATCCATTGATCGATTTACTGCTTTCCTAGGGGTTATTATAAGCGAATGAGAGTTCCACTAATTAACCTAGGATTAGACGTTTTTCGCTTCGAGAGAAGGTTTAGCATAGGTTAGGGAGTCTCACGGATCAAGCTAAGTAAAAGAAATCATATAATCTAAGGGTTAATTAATAAGAGAAGTCTAGGTGAATTCTTCCCGAAGGTATCATAAAAATCAACTGAGTCTTTTTCAAGTTATCCCCAAATTCATCTTTTTGTCTTTGTTTCCTTAGTTTAGTTGTCGTCAATTTAGTCTAAAAACAACCTTTATCTTAGTTAGGTTAAATAATAAAAAGAAAGTTAGTATTAGTACTTTTAGTTCCTTTGGGTTCGATATCCGGTCTTGCCTAAGCTATACTACTTCAGGTGAGGAAATCTTAGATTCATACCTCTCAGGAAGTCTTGTAATGGCCTTCCCAACGAAAATACTATCTGTGAACTGTTCCCCAAGTAGCATGATGTTATTAACTACCACCATAATCTTGTTTGCATATTGCTTCACTGTTTCAGCCTCCTTCATCTTCAAATTCTCGAAATCTCTCTTAAAATTAATGACTTGTTGCTGTTTGGTCTTGTTTGAAGCTTGAAACTCCCCCTTTAGCTTATCTCAAGCTTGTTGTAAAGTCTCACGGGCCATAATACGTGTGAATATTACATTTGAGAAGTCATTCTGAATGCAGGACATTGCATTGTATCTTTTAGCTTACTCGTCACTTTGATGCTTGATTTGAACGTCTGTTGCATTGTCCTTTAATGGTGCGAGCTCGATATCAATATTCACAACCTCCCACAAGTCATAAGCTTACAGGTATGTCCTCATCTTAACAGCTCATATATTGTAGTTTTCACCATTAAAGACTAATGGTGAAGGTGGACAAAAACTTGCAGAATGCATGTTTAATTAAGAAAGAAGCAACGACAATCCTTAAGAATAGAAGCTCTAATACCAATTGTTAGATTTTTGATGTTAAGAAAGAAAGAATTGCAGAGAAGAAACAAGTAATTTAACAACAAAATTATCTGCTAAAGTTTCTATTTATTTTCACTCAGTTTTTGAACAATGAAACATGAGTATTTATAACAAAAAAAAAAAAACTCTTAAATAAGAAAAGAAAGAACATAAAATTTATGCTAATAAATATCAAATATATTGTACTAATAAATACTAAATCTCCTACAAAGCTGGAAAACATAACTTGCACGCAAGTTATTTATATCTAGTTGCTTTGCAACTTCATGCTTCAGTTTGCTCGCATCTTTACCACGATCACAATTAACATTTTAATTCTAGTTTGCCAAAGTAATGAGCTCGCCAATCACTATTTATTTCTAAGAGCTTGCCACTTACTGTTCATTTGAGGTTGAACTTGAAGGTTGTTTTGTGATATCAAATGCCAAGCTATCATTCCCTCGTCTGTCAATCTCTTTGCCATTTATTTGATCCCTAAGAGTAGGCAACAACTTTTTCAATTAGCAAAAGGAAAAGAAAAATTCAACAATACTCGATATAGATCCCAAGAACAATTGACAGTGTTGTATATTTTCCCTATATTCACAATGAAGAGATATCATGATAGGTACTATTACATTCCTCGCTATAACCAAGCATGAATACAATGATCACTAACAACGATGTCTGAAAACAAAGCATTGTAAATTACCTATGGTGAGAACATCCGGAGTACAGGGAAACCTGCTCTACTAATCCTGAAATTTCTTCATCCAAAACAGTTGTTGCAATTTCCTTGAGTAAAAGAGACCTATCATTCAAGCCCCCCAGGCAGTACCTAATTGTTACATCCGGAGCTGAATGTCCCCTGCGTGACACAGTCATTAAAGCAGAATCTCGGGCCCCAGTGCTCTCTGAATCGTATAGGGAAGTATTCATTTCTTCAAAATTCTCAGGCCTTGCCTCCAATCTGACCCTAAACCATTCTCAACCAGATTATAAATGGTGATGCAGTCGTTTATAGTTCAAAAGTGATTTAAGCTCCTCTCGTATTCATGGTCAATAAAGACATAACATGATGTTATGGGAAAAGAAAAAGGACAGGAATCTCTATATATACCTGATTCTGTTTCGAGGCAAGAGAATTGCATTCATTCTTCACTGTGTTGGTCAACTGCAGAAATCTTTGCTTCTCCCAATCTAACCCTCTTTGATGTTGGACTGAGTTTTGCTTCATGTACAGTATTGTGTTTAGATTCACAAGAACTATCATCTAAGCCAAATAGTTGAAATCCATTGACTGGATGAACTGCAGAGATTTTTTTTCCAAATAATAGAAGATGTCCTTGGAGTACGATCGCGAGAGATGCACCGAATTGAAGGGGAGAAGTCCTCAAGGAAACGATATCCATATCCCTTCAACTTGATATACCAAACTTAAAGCAGAACTGCCTATTATCATACTTGGACGAGAGCTGAGATAAAATCAGAAGCAGACCATGGTGAATCCAACATGTGAATCGATAACAAAAAAACCCAAAAATGTTACAGAAAGTCAAATTCTCGTAGCGTATATACAATTAAATATGTTATGTTTATATTATACTTTGCGTAAACTACATTTAAGGTCACCTTAAAATAAAGTTTGTTCTATTTTAGTAACTCTAAATTTTTTCTCAATTTAGATAAAAATTTATGGACCTTTCTATAAATAATCCAAAATACTTTTTTTCCTTCTCTCCTCTTTGTAACTCAAAATGGAGAAACCAAAACAGGGCATCACAAAGCTACCTGTCTTTCACCATTTTCTCAACAATAAATCTGCGGCAATTATCATTTGCAACTATCAATGATAACCCAGCATGCATCCTGAAATAATTAAAGAAGAATAAACATATATAAATAAGAATTGAATGAAGATGTTTTCAAAAATTTATCATTGAATTGGTTCAGTCGACTCGCCCAAATTATAAATGCTAAAGAAATAAATTACAAACAATTGAACGAAGATGGTTTCAAAGAAAAGACACGACCTATGCTACCCTCCATGACTGTTGACCAACACCATAATAATTCACTCTTAATCGCCATGAATGTTCAACCCTTTACGAAAATTGTTTCACTTTATGCAATTAGATAATATTTTACACAAAACATTAACAAAATTCCTAATTATTTATATAATTAAATAATATTTTGTCTAATTAAAGCTTAGTGAAAGCTCATTTTAGAAATTACATCCTAGGACTCCACTATTTTTTTGACTTAGAATTGTATTTTTACTAGATTTGGGGCTACGTTTTGCTGTGGCTTTTTCTAAGCATATTTGAAACAGAAATATATAAATATGAATGGTGGATGAACTTGAAAGAAATTTATGCAATGATAATTGCTGTCGAAAACTTTTTGAGATGGTTTTGAAATAGACTTTTTATTTAAAAAAAAAACGAAAATGGAGTCGTCACCAATCACTTTCAGGAGGCGTGATCGGGTCACCTCGTAATTTGATCATTTTAATAAGAGGTTTGATTTACTAAAACAATGTTTTTCAGTCTACAAAAATCCAGAAAATGGGTTCGGGAGTCGGTTACGCGCAAGGAAGGATTAGCACCCACATTACGCCCAAAATTGATACCTAATTGATTACTTGATGTCTTAATGTCAAAAATTAAAAATTTGAAGAGAATTTAAAATGTGATTCCTTTGTATTAAGATATTTTAATAGAAAAGACTTTATTCTGAATTAATCGAGAAGAAGGATCATGCCCCATGAGTTAGGACAGGACGCCTTTAATTTTTAAAAACCAGAATAATTGCCGTTTAAATCGTTACTTAAATCTCGTTTTTATATTTTTGAAATGGATATTCGACTGTTTTCGTTTTAGAAAGAAGCCATGTTCCATAAGTTAGGAACACGACTCTTCTAATTCTAAAAATAATGAGCATTGCCACAGCTTAAAAATTTCACTTTTCTATGCGCCGTGCGAAAAAACGAACGTAATAGTTAAAACGATATGCATTTAACTTATTCAGGTATAATATACATATGGATAAATGCTTAAACTTCATGTATGATATAGTGATAATGAAATAATTTAAAATGGTTATGTGGGTAGAATGATAAATAATAAGTAAATAAAGGAATATTATAACAATAATGACCTAATTATAATAATATTAATAATCATAGTAATAATAAATAAATGAAGTAATTTAAGATAAATAAAAAATGGAGAATGCATGGTTAAAAAGATAAATGAACATGACATGAAAGTGCCAAAAATAATAAGAGAAATAATAAAATAACAAGAACACACTAAAAATAAAATAATAAATGACAATAATAAACAAAAATTGTACCAATAAAGGCATGTATACAATCTAATTTTTAAGGATGTATAAAAAATAAAGAGGTAATAAATAAATAGATAAACAGATAATAATAAAATAGTAATAATAATAATAAAGGCACAAAAGAAGAAGAAAAATAATCGATAAAAGAAATAAAAAAATTAAATATTAAAAAAATGAAGGAATAATAAATAAATGAATAAAAGGATTAAAATAAATAAATAAGTGAATAATATATAAATAGATAAGTATATGAGTAAATAAATGAATGGCATAAAAGGAATAATGAATAAATAAATAAGTGAATAAGTAAATAAATAAATAAAAGAATTAAAATAAAAAGGACTTAATTGTAACTTAAATGAAATTAAAAGTGTAAATCAGGATAAAATAAATAATAAGGGGCTAAATTGTAATAAAATAAATGAATAAATAAATAGAGGACTAAATTAAAATTTAAATGAAATTTAGGGGGATAAATTGTAAATAAAAAACTAATAAAATAGAATAAAGGACCAAAATGAAATGGGCTAAAAGGAATAGGGACTAAATGAGAAAATATCCCAAACCCTATCAAACGCACCGTTTCTTTGGCAAATCGGGGGACTAAATTAAAAAAAAGATAAAATTAAGTGGATAAATTTTAAAGCGAAAAAAACTGAAAATAGGACCACTTTGAAAGGCATTTAAAATGGAAGGACTAAAGCCACAAATATCCCCCCATACAAAACATGCGGATCCTAGGGATGGTTCAGGTCGGGTCAACGGGTCGACTGAAATGACACCGTTTCAGGTACCTACCTCTTAAAATAGTCTAAGGACCAAAATAAAATAAAATAACGTGGCAAAATAAATAAATAAAAAATAAGATAGGATTAGATTGAAACAAACCACAAAAGCGAAAGGACAAAAGTAGCAATTAGACCCCATTTTAAAAATATGCGGATCTTGCTAGGGTCAGGTCGGGTTGGCGGTTTTTGGCTTCAAAATAGCATCGTTTTGGGGCTTATGAACGCCGGCCAAAATGGCATCGTTTAACCTGGCCTATATAAACTAAAATTTTTTAAAAAGTTCATTCTGTTTACTGTTTTAAAAAAAAAAGTTGAAAAAGTTTTTCTTTTTTTTTTTCTCTGAAAGGGGTCTGGGTCTGGCCATTGGAGCCGTCGTCGCTCTGCCGCGGCCATCGGCTATTGGAGAGGGCGATTGCCATCTCCGGTGGGTGGAAAAATCCAAAAAATCCCCGTTCAATCCCTCTTTATTAAAAACCCTGTTTTGGGAAAAAGAACATCGAAACACTAGAGAAATTGGGCTGACGGTCACGAAACCTTTTAGTTTCTCTTCCCTTCGGCGAGGCCTTAAACTGAGCCCTAGGGGGACTCTGAGGCTTCTCAAGCCGGACACGGGCCTCTGACGATCGAAAACAGATAAGAAATCTCTCTTTTTTATTTTTAAGCTTATTTATTGCGAAAAAAATAAAAAATAAAAAACTGAAAAATCATCTTTTAACTCTTTTCTTTTCTTTTTTTTTATTGCTTTTTCGTCTCTATATTTCTCTGTGTTCAAATAAAAAAATTTCCACCAATGCAATGCATTCTATGGCTTTTATAGCCAATACAACTCATTTATTATACATTTATTATATTTTTCTACTGTTCCTATTGCCTTTACGTGTTTGTCTGTTCTTCTTCTTTTTTTTTTTTGCAGGTGCATCTAGAGTAAACCGACGGGACGAAGGCAATTGACTGTGACAAACCTCGAGGCACGAGTGTGTTGACGTGGGTGCGGCGCAAAAGGGGGTTAGTGTTTCTGATTTTTTCTGGAAACTGTTTAGATTTTTGGGCCATTTGGGTCATTAGAGTTTTCATTGTTTTGGGCCTGTAAATTTGGGCTTGACATTTTTTTGTAACTAGACTATTTTTTTAATTTGGACTTTATTTTTTTTTTTTTGGTTTAATTTTTTCTTTTATTTGTTTGTAATCTTGACCCAAGCTAAATTGAGCCTTTACAATTGCAAAAGAAAAGACCCAAGTAGAATAAATTAGGATTTATTCACTTATAACATTCATAGTGTACCATACCTTAACCCTGAATGGATGATGGATTATATGTGTGACTTTTATACTTTGATTTAAATATAAGCTTGAATCCTAATAGATAAGCAACTAAAAGTTGATGCGTTAGGTGTATAATTTTGCATTATATAGCATCTTCCATAATAGTGGAATTTATAACCAAATAAATGGTAAATGATATCCTCTCATCGACATTACATGATAGGTAGAAAGTAATGTGGTCATGAGTCATTTGTCTTAGTGATAAATGACTTAATTACCATTTGTTAGTAATTATCTTTTCATGAAGGAAGATATAACAGTTACAATTAGATAAAATAAGATTGAAGAGCTAAGTCATGATATTTTAGGAGAAAAGATTGTATGAAACAGTGATGCCACGTCATCTGTATCCATTTCCAATAGTTTTATGCCACATCAGTATTCTTATCCTAAATTTTAGGATTTTAATTTGGATTTGATTTTTTTCAGGATAAAAATGTTGAAATTCAAGATGAAAATGCTGATGTAGCATAAAACTATTAGAAAGGGATACAAATGACGTGGCATCACTGTTTCATACAATCCTTTCCCGATATTTTAGTGGTTGTAATTAATAGATGAAGAGTCGAAATTTAATTACAAATTATTTAAACTCATAGTATAAATGTCCAATCAATTCCCCACAGTGGCAAACGCAGGGGGGCTGGCATGGGCCCCGCCCCCCCTAAAATGAAAAATTGTTACTTAAGCCCTTAAATATTTTTAAAAATTTTAAATTAGTAAAGGTAAATTTACACTTTGGCCCTCCTAAAATTATAAATATTCAATTTAATCCTTAACAAATTATAAAGATATAAACTATAAAAAATTAAAATTTTATCCGGCTCCCCCCTAAAAAATTGTTCTGGCTTCGCCTTTGATTCCCCAGACAACCAGAAACGATAAATTACATAAACTTTTACCCATTAATTCCATAAACTCTATATTTGAAGTTTTAATACAATTTCACTTAGCTGCACGACATACACGTGCTTGTGAAAAAAACTTATTTCTCCATTATTTAATATGTAACTTCATAAGGCACCAAGCAGCCATTCAGTCAAGGGCAGAACACAACCCTGTAATTGGTCCCACCAGGGCAAGTAAATAAGCTTGTTTTATCATCTTGAGGGTAACTGTAAGCATCGGGGCATCTTGCCTTGAAGAACCTGGACAAATCCGTTGGGCCACAATTCCCTGAATTGCAACAATATTTATCCGTTTTGTAGACAGTGCAAGGGTTATTGCACCCACCTGGGGCTTTCAACTCATTAGGGCACTGACCTATGATATCAGCTGTGCATCGAATTACCCTGCTGCACCCGCCAGATGTTGGACTAAATTCCATGGGAACATTAAATCCATCAACCAGAGAGATATCAATGAAATCCAAGTTGTTGAACTGGTTTAATGCGAATTCAGCCAAGGTGTTTGGGGGTACACCATAGGCTTGGCACTGAAGTAGGCCCCCACAGTCACCGGTTTGGCATCTGCCTCGTCCGGCACTGTTGAATTGGCAATTGGTTCGACCCCAGATACGGGCTCCTGCAGTGCCAGCATTCACATTTAGATTCCAAACTCCGCCTCTGCTCAGCTCTCTGCCACCACCAGGAACGGCTGCTGCCCAGACCTTGTAAGGACAGTTGTTTCGAATGTTAAAAGTGGCAGCACTGGCCACCGTGAAGCAGAGAGCAACAAAAGAGATTGAAAAAAGAGAGAGGCTTTTGAAGTTCATCTTTTAAATTAGCTTTCTACTTGTATGTTGTGTGTTAGGAAAAGGTGGATTTATACAGAGTTGTGAATGCGGTTGAGGACCAATAGCTAATGTAATCATATAAATGTTAGTGGAAAAATAATATTGAAGTTAGGTAAAAGTCATATAGGACGAAACTTCCAAATTCCAAATTCTTAATTATCCTTTGTGGAATAATCTACAAATTAATGATTCTATGGCGGTAGATGATATGAGATGGATGTCTACAAATTAATAATCTACAAACTAATTTTCCAACAATAATAATTCACACTTAATAAAAACTTATGAACAATGACTTGGTTATGTCTACCAAAGATGACTAGGACCATAATAATTCACACTTAATTTTCCTTCATTTCTCTCTCCTTTTTTTTCACGAAAATTCACTTACAAAAAAAGCTTTAAAGTAGTCTTTTAATACAGCCAATCATTTTCTGTTTTCTCTTTATAATTTTATTTTTTTAAATAAATAATTGTAAACATTGAGTTTCAAATTCTTCAAAGTAGAGTGTTGTAATAAAGCCAACAATTTACTCTTATTTTTTATTTTTAATGTTTACTTTTATGAAACTATACGAAAAAGCATAACAAAAGTTATTACATAAAAAGTATTTGTTAAGTGTATCGGTGGTCCATTTGTAAGTGTAATGTGAATTCTATTAATTTTTTTTACTCAAAATTTCTTTTTTTACTTTGTTTAATCTATGCGTCTTACAATCTTATTTTAAAAAATAAAATATGATTTTTTAAGGAAAACAAAACATGAAAATTAAACTTTGGGTTAACTGTTTTTTTTCAATCACATGATTTTATCTTTACGATATAATGAAAGGAAAAGATGATATAGAATTTAAACCCGTATCATCTAAATACCACAAGTCTTCAATTATAATAATTGATAAACTTTTATAATGTACAAAGTAAAAAATGAAAAAAAAAAATGTTGTCCTAATATCCAATGAATTCACGAGTTCTAACTAGTATCAAGAAAAACAAGCTTTAAAAAAAAAAAGTTATGGATAAAAAATTATGTGAAGGGTAGCTCTCTTTTCCACTAAATCGTTCATTTTTGGGGGGAATTCATGTTCTTCAACACCTCACCTTCGTAATCAAATTTAAACCCATTAATGATGAATATCCATTTCATGGTAATTCATTTTTTAGGAAATGGAATCTGATTCAAATGAAGACTTAATATAGGAACCAAGGTGAAGGGTTTGATGGGAGGGAATACCAGGACAAATGGTGTCCTCTAGCTCTTTAGAGTGAAAGATTAAGGGTGATCCAAAGGGACCCTTTATTTCTCTTATAGGGTTCAAGTTTTAGATCCACTTTAATTCTCTTTAATGGGTTTTTTTTTTTTTTAATTTTTGAATACAATGATTTTTTGTGCATTTTTATCCAATAATCATCTGAAGAGCCAATATAATTGGCCTCAATTCAGCTTCACCGGGCTCCAAAATACCCAAATTCACAAGGAGGAGAGGGCCATACACTCCCCAACCTAGGTCGGATTCAACCTTTCGAACACGGCGCTTATCAAACCTTTCGAACACGGCACACACAATCTAGGATTCAACCACCATTAGGACTCAATCACAATATTCCACCCTTCCTTGGATGCTTTTACAAAGAGAACGAAGCTTAGCAAGAAACAAAATTTCATCAATCGATAACCTCTTCTTATTGAACACGAGCTCGTTGCGAGCCAACCAAATGGACCAAAGAAAAGAAGCGGCGCAGATGAACCACCATTGCTTTAACAAACCTGCAAAATTCACGTTAAATAGCTTAATTACATTTTAATTAATGGGTATACTATTGAAATTGTCACTACACTATGGTTCAAATTATGTTTCCGACACTCAACTCTCAAAAGTGATTATATATTATTATTTTTTGTCAACAATAATTTATTATTTTATATATTTTTAAATTTATATATATATATTGAATTGTTTAGATTTAGAATCAAATTGAGAACACTTGTAAATTTTGAGCGTTAATTTTTTAAAATCATGACTAAATTAATATAATGTGTAAAAGTTGTGGGCTAAATGACAGAACTATATAATGTGGGTGCTTAAATTGCAAACTTTTTATTTTGTGTGCCTAAAATAAAAATTTTTGATAGTTGGGTGACTATCTATGTAGTTTACCCATAGTATTATCAATAATATATAAATAACTTTAAAATATAAATCCTGAATTTTTTAAATGAAAAAACTTTGAAGAGTTTATGAAAATAATGATCTACTCTTATTTATAAGGTAAGTGAAAGTGTTTTATAGTTAACGTGAGATTGAAATTAACTTTTAAATTTTGTAAAATGCATATGAGAGTATGTATATTTTTATTTTATTAATTTATTTGTAAATTAAAAAAGCCCCAATATGTAATAAAATTTTTTATTGACGATAAATTACATAATAATTTTTATTTAAGAAAAAACAAGTAAACGTTAATGCTTATAAAAAAATTTAGATAAAAAAATAAACAGTTAAAATATTGTTTTACTCATAAATATTCTTTTTAACTAATCAATATTAATTAATTAAAAAAATAAATAATTCATGTGGAAAATCTAAGTGATTCGTTGCATATTGGGGTACTCTAAAATCAAAGTGATATGGGGTAACATCCAATCTAAAGAAATTAATAGATAAAGGAAAAAAATGTTTTGGATTAATTATAGAGAGGTCCTTAAGCTTTTGTTACAAGTCAAAAGAAAGTGCCACATGTCATCAATCAATTGGCTAATAGGTCATATTAAGAATCCGTTAGTAGATTAATGAAAATTTTAATGACAGTGACTAATTTGAATAATTATCTTAATTAGAGTAATTAAATTGAGAAAAAAACCCTATTTTAGAATGACCTTGGGTGTAGTTTACCCTCACACTTTTATGTGTGTCTAAAATTACTTATTTTTTTAGAGAGAAAAAATTCATTAATGAAAAAGTCACTAAACAAAAGCAAACACAAAGAGGAGACGGACTACTAAACCCAAGCCAACAGGCTCACCCCATACACCCAAACTTACCATCCACAATCCTCATTTGTATAAACATAAGACATAATTTCAACATTATTCAAAGAAGATGCAAAGGGAAAAACATCTTATTCCGTGTGGTTTGCATATAACAAAACCACTCACGCGAGTGAGTGGGCTGCCCTATTGGCCTTTCAGCACAAACAATCATGTAGCAGCGAGCCTAGCTCAGATGCATCAATTGTACACGCTTTTTTTCCATCAAACTACATACCCATAGTAGCCCAAAACGCATACAGTTTACCATAATATGGTGCAACTTTCGATAGTATGCAATTCTTCAAGGTCTAATGAAAAACAAGGGAGCCACTACACCCCAAAATCCCATTACAAAGCCAAGAACTATACTGACATAAAGCCAATTCACTTTACTTCCTTCATTGCTACTTCCATTATTTGCAACATCAGTTGGAATACCTTTTGAGGTGCAGTTCTTAGTGAGAGGAGGTCCGCAAAGATGATTGCCCACATAAGACAAGTTTTCAAAGCTTTGAAGCTGAGTACTTATTGGGATTTGTCCTGTCAAGTTGTTATAGGACACATTGAAGTGATTGAAGAAATTCAAATTGGAGAAACTTGGAGGGATTTCACCATTTAGTCGATTCATGGACAAATCAAGAGATTCCATTAACTCCATGTTGCCAATGGTGTCTGGTATATTTCCTGTTAGGAGATTTCCTGAAAAATTTAAAGACAACAGTCCAACGAGACTACCAATTTCTTTGGGGATCTCTCCTATGAAGCTGTTAGCTGAAAGGTCCATGCTGGTAACAAGTCCTAGTATGCTACCATATTCATCCTCTCGTCCTTTCAACACCAATAATGCTTTGAAAGAAAATTTGTAAAAATTTGGATGCGACAAAGAAACATAATTATTGGTTTTGATTTTTGTGGCCATTGCAATTAAATTATTGAAACATTTTGGAATAACTCCTGAAATGTTGTTGTTGGCAAGGTCCAAGTTTTGAAGAAATTGAAGAACACAAATTTTGTGAGGAATATGACCATTTTCGAAGGTTTATCAAAAAAGGATATGTATATCCCTAAGTAGGTGGGATTTTCCCTGTCAAATTGTTGTTTGCTAAATTTAAATAACTTTAAATTTCCCAATGATTCCAACAATCTGGAATTTCTCCAATGAGTAGATTTGTATAAAGGTAAAGAGCTAACATTCCCGTTAATGATGGATTACAAATTAATTCAGAAAGGGATCCTGAAAATGAATTATTTGACAAATGTAAAGTACTTAAAGTTGAGATTACTCTTGGCAATGGACCTGCAAAGCGGTTTGAACTCAAGTCAACAGAGTCTCTCACATTCAAATCTCTCCCATAAGTTGATTCGAGGAAAGATTTAAATATGCAAGTTGAGTGGGAAGGTTTAAAAGCCAAGTGGGCATGACATCTGAAATTCCTACCTGGAAGATATCCAAATAAGACAATTTCTTTTGAAATTTTAACCACTGGGGAAAATTTGGGCCAAGATGCCAATGACCCAATTCGATACTTTCACATTGAAATGGGGGAATCCAATTTGAGTTTGGTTCAAATCTAAGCCTATTATGCGATGCCTTTAGAGTTGTCAATCTCGTGAGATTAAAAAAATGGGTTTCGAATACAACTCCTTCCAATAGATTATGTCCAAAATCTAGAGTTTCCAAAGATGATAACTCCCCTGTGGATGATGGAATGGGACCAGAAAATTTTTTTTGAGCAAGGGACAAGTAAGATAGATTTTTAAATTGTCCAAGTTGATCAGTTAAATGGCCAGAAAGTTATTGGACATATCCAATGACTTAAGGAACCCAAACAACATCTAGACAAACTCTGTAGGATTTCTGATGTTCCACCTTCAATTTTATTATCAGAAAGATGAAGGTGAGTAACAGAGCTCAAGTTTCCAATGGCACTAGAGATTGTTCCTTGTAACTGGTTTGAACTAAGACTAAGGAACTGAAGACGGTTTAAACTATACAAGGAATTGGGTATGGATGAATTGAGATGATTCCAACTAAGATCAAGAACTTCAAGAAACGAGGTGTTCCCAAAGTAATCTGGAATTGGGCCTTCCAAAGAATTGCCACTAAGATCAATTGACACAAGACCATGAAGACTAAATATCGACTTAGGTACTGAAGAAAAGCGGTTCTGAGAAAGATCAAGAACAACCAGAGATTTTGTAGAATTAACACTGATCGGAGACGGATCATCTTCTAAACCACAATATGACAAGTGCAACTCTAACAAAGAAGGAAGTTTGAATGTTACCTGTACCCAATCATTTGCTTTACGAAGATCCGCATAACTCAAATCAAGGTACTGCAAGGAAGAAAGTGCAGAAACACATTGAAGACTTGTAACTTTGGTATCCCATCCGTGCATAATACGACCTCGAAGATCAAGATACTGCAACTTTGAAAGATTCCCCAGATTATGAGGAATTTCTCCCTGGAATTGTGCTTGAGAGAGGTTAAGATGTGTTAAACTCCCCAGCATACCCAAAAACTTCGGGATCTGTATGCTGCTAAAATTGTTATAGCTCAAGTCCAGGGAACTGAGATGCTTCAACTCCAGAAGTGAAGGATTTATTTCGCCTCGTAGTTTTGACCGCTCGTAAGGTGAAAGAGGAGCAGCCAAGTGCAGTTGGTGGACGTGGCCTGTTGAGTTATGGCAGACGACACCAATCCATTTACAGCAATCCCCACCTTCAACCCATGAAGATAGCCTGTTCGAAGGGTCAATAAGATGATTCTTGAATTTCAAAAGAGCTTCTCTCTCACTTTGGATGCAAAGCACGTTGGAATTGGCATGACAAATGGTTAAACAGATAGCGGGAATGAGAAGAAGAAAAGGGAAAAAGGAAATAGGAAGAGGAGTAGTCATGGTTGCAATTGCCATTGCCCGCAACTCCAAATATATAGACTAACAGATTATTGATGTAGCATATTAGCACAACACATAATATTTTTTTTCCTTGACTTTTGACTAAAATTTAGATACCTTTTTATAATTAGTCAAAAAAATTAAAAAAAGAACTAGATTAAAAAAAAAATTAAATATAAAGGGAATTTGTTATCAAATCCATACATATCACCGCGAGGAGAGTGAAGCTCCTAGAATGGTGTGTTATATTTTGTGTCCTATACTTGTTTTGGCATTTAATTTTATGGTTAACATGTGATGAGAATTACAAAGATAATTATAATGCATTAAATTTTTTCCCAAAATTTTAGAATTAGAATTAAACTTGAAAATTTTTGTAATTTTTGAGCCCTAATTTTTTTACACAAATCAAAGAGATACAACGAGGAGAGTGAAGCTCCTAGAATGGTGTGTTATATTTTGTGTCCTATACTTGTTTTGACATTTAATTTTATGGTTAACATGTGATGAGAATTACAAATATAATTATGATGCATTAAATTTTTTCCCAAAATTTTAGAATTAGAATTAAACTTGAAAATTTTTGTAATTTTTGAGCCCTAATTTTTTTTAAGAATTCATATTAAAATAACAAATTTTGTAACATATAGAGTTAAATATTTTGAATTTTTTATATTTAGGTTCAAATTAATAAAAATGTGTAAACATTAGAGGTTTAATTTTATTATTTTACTAATAAAAAAAGCCCACATTAGCTTAGAGTGACTAAAATATTTATTTTTGATAACTTTAATGACTAAATTGAAAAAATTAATAATTAAGTGACCAAAATAAAACGAAAAACATATTTAATTCTGTTGGGAAGAAACCGAACAACCGAACGGAAGCGAAACACAACCGGTGTTCTTTCTCTCCCTATAACTCTTGTCAAATATTATGGCAAGCACAATAGCACAAAAATATTTGTTCTCTAGCAACCTATCAACCACAAATCAACCAATGCAACCACAACAAAAATGATAAATAGAGACACCGATATTTTTACGTGGAAAACCCCTCTAAATCAAGGGTAAAAACCACGGGACTTTAGAGTCAGATTAAAAGCTCCACTATAATCAAATGTTCAGCTACAAGATTACAATATCAAGCCTACAACAAGCATTCAACTCTAACAAGGCTAACAATATGTAATCTTTAGCAAAAGAGAGAAAAATTGGAGAACATCACCAAAAACGTAGCTGCTGTAAAACGGGTATTTCTGACGCTACAGGACTCGGATGAAAAATCCGACCGTACAAAGTCAAGAACACCTTGTCGCCTAGTTGCTGTCCAAAAAATCAGCTCAATCGAACCACGGATGGAGCTCCGATCGAAGAGTTGATCACAGCTACTCCAAACTTGAAAAAATAATTTTTCTAGCTTCAAACTCTCTGTTTCTCACGTTTTTCTCTCCTTCTAAAATCTGATATTTGGCTCTCTGTAAAATGCTGCCCACAAGCCACGTTTAAGACAAAAAGAAAAATAATAAAAGACAAATAACATGCTTTTGTCAAACCCAAAAGAAAAAGAAAAAGAACTGTAGTATGGTGGAGTAGTTGGAAATCATGGCAAAAATTAAGGGCCACCCACATAGTGGGACCCTCACCAACAAATCTCCCCCTCCGACTATGTGGGGAATGCCTCCATACCGGAGATCAAACAACATGCTTCAAATTTTCCTCTTGGTAAAGCTTTCACAAGATATCAACACCATTATCATCAAGATGTATCTTTTCAAGCTCTAATGACTTAGCTTCAAGAACATCTCGTATCCAATGGTACCTCACATCAATATGCTTAGATCTAGCATGAAAAGTTGAATTCTTACCAAGATGAATAGCACTCTGGCTATCACAATACAGGATATACTTCTCCTGAGTAAAACCAAGCTCATGCATAAACTTCTTCATCCAAAGCATCTCTTTGCACGCCGGTTCTTCGCAATGAACTCGATTCGATGGTGGACAATGCAACACACTTTTGCAATCTTGATTGCCATGCCACGACTCCCCGCATAAGTGATCAAGTAACTCAAGTAGATCTCCGGAGTCAATATCTCCGCCATGTCTGAATCTGTATAACCAACAAGAACAGGTTTCTCATTACCGAAACAAAGTTTCATATTGGAAGTGCCACGAAGATATCTCATAATCCACTTCACCGCATTCCAATGCTCTCTGCCTGGATTAGAAAGAAAATGACTGACTGTACCAACGGCATAAGCCAAGTCTGGTCTCGTACAAACCATTGCATACATCGACTCCCACGGTGAAGAGTAAGGAATTTTCTCGCATCTCTTCCTTCTCCTTTTCTCGTGGAAGGACTATGCTTAACACTTAATCTGAAGTGCGTAGCAAAGGGAGTGCTCACCGCTTTAGCTTTGTCCATGCTAAACCTTTGAAGTACTTTCTCGATGTACCTCTCTTGTGATAACCATAATTTCTTGGCCTTTCTATCACGTGTCAACTTTATGCCAAGAATTTGCTTTGCTGGCCCCAAATCCTTCATTGCAAAGGATTTACTCAACTCTTGCTTCAACTTCTCAATTCTAGAAAGCATTCGACCAACAATAAGCATGTCATCAACATAGAGCAAAAGAATTATAAAACCATCACCAGAGAATCTCTTAACAAATACACAATGATCAGAAGTAGTCTTCTTGTAGCCTTGCTCCCCCATGACAGACTCAAACTTCTTGTACCATTGCCTTGGAGCTTGCTTCAAACCATACAAGCTCTTCTTCAATCTGCACACGTAGTCCTCTTTCCCTTGTGCAATAAACCCCTCTGGCTGCTCCATGTAAAGCTCTTCTTCCAAGTCACCATGAAGAAAAGCAGTTTTCACGTCCATTTGTTCAACCTCTAAGTCATAGCAGGCTGCCAAACTCAATATAGTTCTAATAGAGGACATCTTCACAACCGGAGAAAATATTTCTTCAAAATCAACCCCCTTTTTTTGAGTATAACCCTTGACGACCAATCTAGCCTTGTACCGTGGAGATGAAGACTTCTCTTCTTGCTTCAACCTGTAAACCCACCGATTCTTCAAGGCTCTTTTGCCGTTGGGCAGTTTCACCAACTCAAAGGTATGGTTTTCATGCAAGGATTGAAGTTCATCTTTCATCGCTTCAACCCACTGATCTTTGCATTCACTCTCCATAGCCTCTTCATAACATTTAGGTTCTCCCCCGTCAGTCAAAAGAACATATTCATCAGAGGAATACTTGACAGAAGATCGTCGATCTCTGGAGGACCTTCGAAGTGGAACTGTTGGTGGAGCTATAGGTGCTTGCTGTTGATCATTCACAACATCATCCATGGGAGCATCAAAGTCACCTATATCCTGATAGTCATCAGTAACATCACCATGCACATCATCCTGGATAGGACCTGGTGAAGAGTTTAGGGGAACCGGATTCACATCGATCAAATCACCACTGTCTTGTGAATTCGCTTTCTCCGTCTTATCAATGTCATCAATGGTCTGATCCTCAATGAAGACAACATCTCTGCTTCTCATGAGTTTCTTCTGAACGGGATCATAGAGTCTATAACCAAACTCACCATCCAGACCATAACCAATAAAAATGCATTGTCGAGTCTTGACATCCAACTTGGATCTTTCATCCTTTGGAACATGAACAAATGCTTTACAACCGAACACACGTAGGTGATCATATGACACATCTTTGCCAAACCAAACTCTATCCGCACGCCACCCGCAAAGGAACACTAGGTGACAAATTTATCACATGTGTCACTGTATTCAAAGCTTCAGCCCAAAATGATCCTGGCAGCTTAGAATCTGATAACAAACATCTGACTCTCTCAATCAATGTTCGGTTCATTCTTTCAGCTAACCCATTTAACTGTGGAGTCTTTGGTGGTGTTCTCTGATGTCTGATTCCCTGTCGCAGACAGTACTCATGAAACGGCCCTGTGTACTCGCCACCATTATCAGTACGAATGCACTTCAACTTCTTCCCTGTTTCCCTTTCAACTGATGCATGAAACTGTTTAAACACCTCAAAGACTTGATTTTTAGACTTCAAAGTGTAAACCCATAGCTTTCTTGAGCAGTCATCAATGAAAGTCACAAAATAAAGTGCACCGCCAAGTGACCTTACTTTTATCGGACCACAGACATCTGAATGGACCAACTCTAGCAACTCTGATCTTCTATGAGGAGGACGGCTTCTAAATGAAACTCTTCTCTGCTTTCCTGCTAGACAATGAGCACAATCCTTCAATGTAGCATTCTTCAAGCCCGAAAGTTGATTCTTTTTCGCTAAATGATTTAAGGCCCTTCTCACTCATGTGACTAAGTCGTTTATGCCACAACTCGGTTGTTTTGTCATTCACCTGTCACATTCATTCATTGTTTCGAGAAAGTCAAGCTTGTATCAAATATAAATTTGAGCTCTTCTTTCCTCGAGCCACAACCAAGGAGCCTTTAGTCAGCTTCCATTGCCCCTCACTGAAGGTGTTACAGAATCCCTCATCATCAAGCTTTCCTGCAGAGATCAAATTCAAACGGATATCCGGTGCGTGTCTGGCATCCTTGAGAGTTAACTTTGTTCCATTGTTACTCACCAAGTGAACCAAACCGTCATTACCCATCTTCAATACCCCAAAATCACTAGGAGTATAAGATGTGAAGAAATCCTTCCTCGACGTGACATGAAGTGATGCACCAGTATCAATCACCCAACTAGTCTCGTCACATGCTAAGTTGACCAAATTCTCATCACGAATGACCAACAGATCTTCACGAGTAGCAGTAGCAACACGCTCGGATTTTTCATTATCATTCCGATCGTGTTTATCACCACCTTTGTTCTCTTTCTTCCACTTGAAGCAGTATTTCTTGATATGGCCTTTCTTTCCACAATGATGACACTCAAGATTCTTGTATCTCGATCTTGACTTGCTTCGGCCTTTATCTCTACTCTTTCCATCTTTGTCTCTGTTCCTCCCCCTATTCTCGGTAACCAACACCTCGGACTGTGATGTAGAACCCTGAGATCGTCTTCTGACCTCTTCATTCAACACACCACTCTTAGCCAAATCCAAGGTAATAATACCCTTTGGGGCAGAATTAATGAGCGAAACCCGGAAAGTCTCCCAAGAGTCTGGTAGAGTAGCAAGCAACCAAAGTCCTAAAATCTCGTCATCAAATTTGACACCCATACCAAGCAACTGATTCATCACGCTCTAAAATTCACTCACATGGTCAGCTATAGACGTTCCTTCTCTGTATTTCAACGCCATCATTTTCTTCAGCAAAAATAACTTGTTATTGCCCGATCTCGAAGCATACAAGCTTTCAAGCTTTTCCCACAATGTTCGAGCATGTGTCTCCTGATCAATGTGGTTGTAAACATTTTCTTCAACAAATTGCCGAATAAATCCACACACTTGTTGATGCTCAAATTCCCATTCTTCATCACTTTTCGAATCGGGTTTTGAGTAGCAAAGACCCGGAAGATGCAGAGCCTTCACAAACAACAAGTCCTTCATTTTATTCCGCCAAAGTTGATAATTTGTGCCATTCAACATAATCATCTTGCTTGTATTAATTTCCATAATTATTTGACAGAATAACCGAGCTCTTGATACCAGTTTGTTGGGAAGAAACCGAACAACCGAACGGAAGCGAAACACAACCGGTGTTCTTTCTCTCCCTATAACTCTTGTCAAATATTATGGCAAGCACAATAGCACAAAAATATTTGTTCTCTAGCAACCTATCAACCACAAATCAACCAATGCAACCACAACAAAAATGATAAATAGAGACACCAATATTTTTACGTGGAAAACCCCTCTAAATCAAGGGTAAAAACCACGGGACTTTAGAGTCCGATTAAAAGCTCCACTATAATCAAATGTTCAGCTACAAGATTACAATATCAAGCCTACAACAAGCATTCAACTCCAACAAGGCTAACAATATGTAATCTTTAGCAAAAGAGAGAAAAATTGGAGAACATCACCAAAAACGTAGCTGCTGTAAAATGGGTATTTCTGACGCTACAGGACTCGGATGAAAAATCCGACCGTACAAAGTCAAGAACACCTTGTCGCCTAGTTGCTGTCCAAAAATCAGCTCAATCGAGCCAGGGATGGACCTCCGATCGAAGAATTGATCACAGCTACTCCAAACTTGAAAAAATAATTTTTCTAGCTTCAAACTCTCTGTTTCTCACGTTTTTCTCTCCTTCTAAAATCTGATATTTGGCTCTCTGTAAAATGCTGCCCACAAGCCACGTTTAAGACAAAAAGAAAAATAATAAAAGACAAATAACATGCTTTTGTCAAACCCAAAAGAAAAAGAAAAAGAATTGTAGTATGGTGGAGTAGTTGGAAATCATGGCAAAAATTAAGGGCCACCCACATAGTGGGACCCTCACCAACAGATTCACCATTTCTATAGTTTGTTCTAAATTTAAATAATTTAATATGCATATAGTAATATTTTATTATTATAATAAAACAATCCATGTGGCTTTAATTAATAATGATGTAAAATAATACTTATATACAGATGCACAAGTTTATTGTATTTAAATTAAAAAATATATTTCATTAATTCATATTTTATATAAAATATTTACACATAATTAGAGGTGTTCATGGGCCTGTGGCCCGAAAGCCCGACCTAAATTTGGGAGGGCTTGGGCAAAAATATAAGCCCAAAAAAAGGGCTTGGACAAAAAATAAGGCCCGTTTAAAAAATGGGCCGGGCCTCAGGTAAGGTATTTTTGACCCGGGCTAAGCCCGGCCCGAATTCACTAAATTACAAAAAAAAAATCTGCTATTTTTTTATTTTTGAATGTTATTTTCTTGTTGTTTTCTCCATATTTTACTACCATATTACTATTATGTTGCCACTATTTTATTGTTATTGATTGAATATTGTATAAAACTTATTTTATTGTTAATTTTATTATTATTTTAAAGGTATTTGTTAATTTTATTATTATTTTAGAGGTATTTGCTTGTTAAGTTACATCTATCTTAGTGTTATTTAAGTCTACATATTTTTTTAAAATTTATTTTCAATTTGTTAGGAAATATTTATTTTAATTTTTTTAGTATTTTTGATGTATTATATATATTTAAAAATTATATAAAATAATATAAAAATTCAATACGGGCGGGCTGGGCTAGGCCCGTGTTTTATCATTTTTATATAGGCCGGGCTTAGAAAAAATCTAAGCCTATTTTTTGGGCCCGGCTCAAACTCGACCCGGCCCAGCCCATGAACACCTCTACACATAATATAATTTAGTGCATATATAAAAGATTTAAACATGATATATTTTAATTCATTGCAGCAATAAATTATTCTATTCTATCTTAAAATATTATTATTATTTCTCTCTTTTATTTAATATATATTATTCATATAAACTTTAAACTTTTATTTTTTATGAATTTTTCAAATGAAGAAACTCTAAAAGCGGACAAAAATATATAGTGAAAAAATTAACATTTATTTATAGGGTAAATGTGAGATATAAGAGTGTTCTCTAATTAATTTAGATTTATGCCCTTATTTAAAGAAGAAAACTATTTTTTAAAATTTATTATTTTCTATATAAATTTAATCACTTTCTAAAATAAATCAAATTATATAAATGTAAAAAAATTATAAATATAGTTATTTCTCTCATATGTGCAGAAGAATAAAAAATAATATTTCTAAAATACACCACGAGTAAAAAATACTATCGCAATATATACTATAATGTCTTTTTATTGAACGGAGGAATCCTTCTTACACCTTCGAATGAAATAATTGCACATTTAAATTAAATCATGCCAAAAGTTAAAAGTTTGTATTATATATTTTTGCAATTATATTTTGAAAATATAATTTTACTTTTAAATTTGAATAATGTCAAAAATCACTCAAAAAAGAAAAAAATTTGTATTGTATATTTTTACACTCGAATGTGAGGCACATATAAACACTATGAAAAAGTGATGATGTGTCGTTTCAAAAAGGTCATAATACTAAGTGTCATTTTAAAAAGGTTATATAGTGTTGTTTCAAAAAGGTTATAACCTCAAAAAGGTCATAATACTAAGTGTCATTTTAAAAAGGTTATAACCTCGGAATGGTTGTAACACTAAGTGTTGTTTTAGAAAAGTTATAACCTTTAGTTGGCTAAGTGCATTGTATTGTAATCATCATCATTCATTTGCAAAGTTTCAACTTTTTGGTGGGTAAGTGTACTATATTGAAATCACCATTCATTTGCAAAATCTTAGTATTGTATTGGAATCACCATGAAAACTATATTAAATGTAACATCTTAAAAATTTGAGTATCAATATGTTGCTTGTCTTTGGTGTTAGCTCGAATATGATTTTTTTTTATGTGCTAAATATAGTCTTGAGAAGGCTCGGATTTACTTGGAATTAGAATCAATTTTAGTAAAAGAGTACTTTAGTGAAAAGGAATCAGGTAACCTTGGAGTTTAAGTTATTTAAGTGATAAAAGTTAGCATAAGATGAGCAAGTGGTAAAGGAGATATGACGCCATGTATGTTTGCTTGAGGGAAGAGGTTCGAATCCCTTGGTATGCATTTTTGTGACTAAAATTTTTGTTTTCTTTCACTCATCTAGCATGTGTCGGTCAAGCTATATTTTTGGAAGGATGGACTTTTGGTTTTATGACAAGGTGGCTAATGGATTAAGACAAAAATTGACATAGGAAAAGGAATCAATAGGATAAGGTAGGTAGGGGTACAAGTGGCTTAAATTGAGGAATGTTTTATGGGAAAGTAGAAAGAAATTATGGTATGGAGGAAAATATGGGAAAGTGGAAAGAAAGAAACAAAAAAAAAAAGGAGTAAAACGGGGAATATGTTGGCATTTTCATGGGTGATGTTTTAGAAAGTGTTTTTGGTCAACACTTATCCATTTTTGGAGAAGCAACACACGGCTTGGGAAGGAGTATTTGGGTAGCCAAATTCTTCATTTGTCATTTGGGAAAACTTTGGTGCTTGTTAGGCCAAATTCCTTTTAGCATTACTTTGTGTCATTTTTTTTCTTGCTCCAAACTTCTCTTCTCTAATCCATACCCCCATAACCGAATATTCTTTCTCATTTTTCCTCCATAGCCTAACCCTTCATCTCGTCTTTATCATTTCTTCCCATTCGTGTTGACACTCACTCCTTTGATCAATCGAGTTATAGTGGAAGGCCGGATTTTAGAATCTCGTAGGGAAGGATCGCGATTTTGGTAAGTGACTCTTGTGAGTGAGTACTTTTGGGCTTTTGGAACCTTTAAGATATCGATGCTAACTTTTGATCGAATTTATTTTTAGGGGGCAACGAAGAGTGGTTCTTTAGGGAATCCTAATCAAGGTGTGTAATCCCTTACTTTCCGAATACATGTTTGAAATGGGATGTGTAATCTCATGCCTCTCTAAATGTTTGCATGAAATGTTCTATGAATCGGTCACAAGATTAAAAAGCCGAAGACCAACATCTATGGCCACTCGGGTGTACGTATGTTCGAAGTGGTAATCATATTTTGTAACAAAACAGTTTTGGTTAACAGCAGTAACGTGATTTTGAAAAATCACCAAAAATAGTAGGAATTGAATTAGAAAGTGAAGGATATATGGATTGAAAGATAATCGAGTCTATTCTCTTATAAAAGAAACGGAGCAAGCAAAGGATTAGTATATTTTGAGATTTTTTAGATTTTTGTAAGACTGGTTCAGAGTGATTTCGAGATCCCCTGTTCTGACTTTGAAAAATCACTATAAATTGTAGAACAATAATTACAGGACATGGTTTGTATTATTAGAATCCTTAGTGAGTCTATTTTTATTTGGATCAAACGAAATCAGTATTTGGGTTCTGTACAATAAGATATCTGAGATTTTGTGAAGAGAGGTCAGAACTGTCAAATAGTGAAACAAGGGATACTTTGAAGAATAAACTGTACTAATTGGCTAAGCCAAAAATTCTGGAAACATTACAGTAAGAAGTTATATGAGTCTAGTTTCAGAGAAAATTTACGGATCGAAATTTCGAGTTTCCCAACTCGAGTTATAGTCATTTTAGTCAGTACGACGCAGATGGACAGTTTTGATTTTTATGCTCCAAATTAGTCATTAAGCCTAGGTTGCAAAAATTTCCATCATACCCTTGGAGGGTAAATTACCAAATTACCCTTAGTGGGTACGACATCGAATTATGAAAACGCCTTATGGGCCAAATTACAAAAATGCCCCTAATGAGCTGAATTACGAAATGTCCTTATGGACCGAATTCAGAAAATACCCTTAATGGGTCAATTTGATAAATTGCTATATGGGCCCAACTTGATAAATCGATAAATATGGGCCAAAATTGCTAGATCGATATATATATATGGGCCAAAATTTGCTAGATCGTTAAATGGGCTAAATTGCTATTTTGACTAACGGGCCAAATTGATAATTTGTAATATGGGCTTTTTGTTGAAATTTACCTTATGAATATATTGTTATGCATATATATATATACATGACCGCATGGGTTGGGATAATTGTGAAGAGAAGAAAGGCTGTTGCCAAAATCTAGTTCGATGGCTTTGCCACAAATATTTTTAATGGCTTAATGCCTCAGTTCGGTGACTTTGTCACAATCTAGTTCGGTGGCTCGCCACAAATATTATATTTGGCTTAATGCCCGCTATCGGTGTGTTGGCGGGGTGGGTTGACTTGATCCCCACGGTGTGTGTTGGTTGGTACGGGTGGTGTGTAGCGGATGGAAATTAGGTTTGGTTGGGAATTGCATATCACATGCATTTTTATATTTTATTTATATAATGCACATTTGTAAATGGGCTCAAGCCCAACTAATTGTTTAAATGGTTTTGGCCAAGTGAACACGGTAAGTGGGTTACACACTGAGTTCTAAGTAACTCACCCTTTATTCTTACCCTTCTCAGGTAATGACAATTGATGGAGGTTTGGGCCGAGGATGACTTCGTGTGGAGGCCATACTACGAATGATGAGTTATAAAAACTTTGGACTTCTTTTAAGTATTTTTATTTAAGTACTATTTTAAATTGCGGTGTAATAAGGCCTCTAGTATTATTTTTATGGATTTTTATTTGTGGATGGTTTTTAATATGTTTTAATTACTTAAATGGGATTGTTTAATTTTTATAAATGTTTTCTTAAACTTGCGTATAAAAAGGGGGTTTTTCTTAAATATCACCCACTCGTAAAATTTTGTGAAAACTCTTTTATAAATTCATTTCAACCAATTATTTAGATTTTCAACCAATTATCTCTCTCTAAATCAAATTGTAAACTCTTATGTTTTAAAATCATGGTTTTTCAAATAAATCTCGATTTTTGATAAACTCCGTCTTCAAAATCGTTTTGAAAAATTATTTTCATTAAAAGCATTGACGACTGGACGTAAATTCGAATCGCGTGGCATGCCAAGTCTGGTCTTAACGCATAGGTTGGGTTTGGGGTGTTACATTTTGTGGTATTAGAGCTAGTTTCAAAACTCGGCTGTGGTTTGGGTTCAACAACAAATTTTGTTTAAGAACTGTTTAAATTAGTATGGCACCACGAGCATCCGGCACCAAGTCAAGTAAGTATTTGTATATTAAATATTTATTATTGTGATATGACCATAGGAACACTCTAGAACTTCTAGTTTTAGATGTTGAAAACGGTATAGATTGAGACTATAGGAAGTGAAAACAACTTTACCTCTTATATCTCATAAAATATCGTTAATAAATACTGAAATAGTATACTGATTCATAAAACTTGTGATCAGATTAAACCGAAATACCCAATATGAGTACTAGAGGATGTGGACGTGGACGTGGACGTGGTAGACGTGGCCGTGGTAGAGGCCGAGGTGCTAGGGTAGCGTCTGAAGCGTCGGGTCTTATGCTGGAAATGGATGCACCTGTGTCACCTGGGAGTGAGATTGGATCTCATGATCATACGAGAGAGGATAATGCTTTGACTCGAGCAATGTTGCGATTCTTAGAAAGGGTTACTGGGGTTAGAACTGGTCCAGCAATCCGTGGATCAATCTCGGAACGACTTAAATCAAGTGGTGCCGAGGTTTTTAGAGGTGTCTCGGGTGTAGCTCCGAATGTTGCAGAATATTGGCTCGAGGCTGTAGAGCGGATTATGGATGATATGGAGTGCACTGTCGAGCAAAAACTGAGAGGGGCTGTGTCTTTGCTAAGAGACGAGGCGTATCAATGGTGGCTTACGGTTCGAGAAGGCACCGAGGCTGCATTGATTACTTGGGATTTCTTCAAAGTCGCTCCCAAGGAAAGTACGTCGGGACAAGTTATGTAGATGCTCGGAGGAAGGAATTCCTAAATTTGGTTCAAGGAAATAAGACGGTGGCAGCTTACGAGGCGGAATTTCTTCGCTTAAGCCGTTATGCTCGTACAATAGTGTCTACTGATCATGAGCGCTGTGTACGCTTTGAAGATGGGCTGAATGATGAGTTGCGGATACTGATAGCCTCACAACAAGTACGAATTTTTGCCTCGCTTGTGGAGAAAGCCAAGATAGCCGAAGAGGCTAAGAATTCAGAACGCCAGAACCGGGAAAGAGTTAGAGGCAAGAGGGATATTAGGTACACGGGCTCTACTAAAAGGTTCCAGAAGAGGCTCCGAAATGATGAGTCAGCTCAAGCTAGAACACCTGTAACTACCAATCGTGAGTCGAGATCTTGATCGATCGTGGGAAGCGACACCCCGGGGAATGCTGGAGGAAATCTGGTGCCTGCTATAAATGTGGTTCCAAAGACCATCAGTATAAGAATTGCCCTCGACGGACTGATACGACTCCAGTAGCTCGTAACCCTGATGCTCAACCAGCTAGAGGCACTCGGCAGCCACCGAGAGGCAGTGGACCAGGTCGTGGCGGTAATGGTGTTGGACGTGGTCAAGGTGCACCGGGTCGAGGAAATGGCTTTAGAGGTAACGCGGAGGCAAGACAGCCGGGGTTGGTCTATGCGGTTAGGCGTCGGGAAGATGGCGATGCACCTGATGTGATAACTGGTACGTTTTTCATCTTTGATGTACCATTCATCGCTTTGATAGATATCGGCCCACGACTCGTATGTTGCTAATGCCATATCTGGAAACCTGAATATTAGATCTGAGGTTACCGATAGAGAGATGACGGTACTTAGTCCTTTAGGACAGTCGGTAATTGTGAAGAAACTGTTTAGAGACGTGCCCTTAGAAATCCAAAGAGAAATATTTCTGGCGGATTTGATGGAATTGCCTTTTGGCGAGTTCGATCTTATTTTGGGAATGGATTGGTTGGTGAAGCACCGGGCGCAAGTAGATTGTGCTGAAAAGCGGATGTTGATAAGGACTGTGGATGATGAGGAGGTAGTTATGATTGGTGAGCGAAGGAACTTTTTGGCAAATGTGGTATCTACTTTGAAGGCAGAAAAGATGGTGCGGAAAGGGTATGGAGCATTCCTAGCCTTCATTAGTGCTTTGGATGCCAAGGAATTATCGGTGGAAGGTGTGAGAACGGTGAAGGAATTTCCAGATGTCTTTCCCGAAGAACTTCCGGGTCTACCTCCAGATCGAGAAGTAGAGTTTGGTATTGAGCTTTTGCCCGGAACGGCTCCGGTGTCCATTGCTCCTTATAGAATGGCGCCGAAGGAGTTAGCGGAGCTTAAAGCTCAAATTCAAGAATTGTTAGATCGGGGATTCATTCGACCTAGTGTGTCTCCGTGGGGAGCACCGGTTTTGTTCATCAAGAAGAAGGATGGGTCGATGCGTATGTGCATTGATTATAGGCAGTTAAATAAATTAACGATCAAGAATAGGTACCCATTGCCGAGAATCGATGACCTGTTTGATCAATTGAGAGGAGCTTCAGTTTTCTCCAAGATTGATTTGAGATCGGGTTATCATCAACTAAAGGTTAAAGAGGCGGATATTCATAAGACGGCATTACGAACTCGTTATAGACATTATGAGTTTTTGGTTATGCCATTTGGTTTGACCAATGCACCAGCTGCATTTATGGACATGATGAACCGAGTCTTTCAACCCTATCTAGACCAGTTCGTAGTGGTGTTCATAGATGATATCTTGGTATATTCGAGGAATGAAGAAGAGCATGACTCACATTTGCGCATTGTGTTGAAAATTTTGCGGGATAAGCAACTTTATGCCAAATTCAATAAATGCGAATTTTGGTTGAAGGAAGTGACTTTCTTGGGGCATGTGGTGTCAGCCGAAGGAATAAGAGTTGATCCTCGGAAGGTAGAGGCTGTGTTGGAATGGAAACCAGCGAGGTCAGTGGCTGAAATTTGGAGTTTCCTAGGGTTGGCTGGTTATTACCGGCGTTTTGTTGAGGGGTTTTCATTGATTGCCGCACCCCTAACTAAGTTATTGCGAAAAGGAGTACCGTATGTGTGGACCGATAAACAACAAGAAAGTTTTGAGAAACTGAAGAAGATTTTGACGGAAGCGCCAGTACTGATTCAACCTGAGGTTGGAAAAGAGTTTATCGTTTACTGTGATGCGTCACATACGGGTTTAGGATGTGTGTTAATGCAAAGTGGGAAAGTGGTGGCATATGCTTCTCGTCAGTTGAGGCCGCATGAAGTCAACTATCCTACTCATGACTTGGAGTTGGCTGCAGTGGTGTTTGCTTTAAAGATTTTGAGGCACTATCTCTATGGTGAGAAGTCGATCATTTATACGGACCATAAGAGTCTTAAGTACCTCCTTACCCAAAAGGAGTTAAACCTGAGACAACGGAGATGGGTGGAGTTGTTAAAAGATTATGACTTCTCAATCGAGTACCATCATCGGAAAGGCTAACGTGGTGGCGCACGCATTGAGTCGTAAGGTAGTATCGGAGTTGAGAGCAATGTTTGCTCATCTCGCTTTGTTTGAGGATGGCAGTCTACTAGCGGAACTTCAGGTGAAGCCTCCGTGGTTGGAGCAAATCAAGGAAAAGCAGTTATCAGATGAAAAGTTGGGTCCTTTAATGCAACAAGTTGAAAGTGGTATAATAGGGGATTTTGGATTGAACAAGGATGGCGTGCTATGTTTTTGTGGAAGAGTTTGTATGCCCATAGATTCGGATTTGAGACAAATGATTCTACGGGAGGCGCATAGTAGTCCTTATGCTATGCACCCCGGAGGAAATAAGATGTATCGGGATCTTCGTGAGCAATATTAGTGGCCAGGGTTGAAACGAGAGGTTACTGAATTTGTGGGGAAATGCTTGACTTGTCAACAAGTGAAGGCGAAACATCAATTACCATCGGGATTATTACAACCGGTAAAGATTCCTCTATGGAAATGGGAACGGATAACGATGGATTTTGTTAGTGGGTTACCCTTAACACCTACTAAGAAAGATTCTGTTTGGGTGGTAGTTGATCGATTAACGAAGACTGCTCATTTTCTACCAGTTCGTACTGATTACTCGCTGCAGAAATTGGCTAAGTCAGTATGTATCCGAGATCGTGAGGTTGCATGGGGTACCAAAGTGTCTATCATATCGGATAGGGATCCGTGTTTACATCACGGTTTTGGAAAGCTTTACATGAGGCTTTGGGAACAAAGTTAAACTTTAGCACGGCTTTTCATCCTCAGTCAGATGGTCAGTCAGAAAGAGTAATTCAGATTTTGGAATCGACTTCAGAGGTAGTTGGGAGGATTTCCTACCGTTGGCAGAGTTCGCGTATAATAACAGTTACCAATTCAAGATTCAAATGGCGCTTACGAAGCTTTATATGGTCGTAGGTGTCGCACTCTACTTGTTGGACCGAATTGGGAGAGCGGCGATTGTTGGGTCCCGAGTTGATATTTGAGATGTAAGAAAAGGTAAAGGTGATTCGAGCACGGTTAAAGGAAGCTTCGGATCGACAAAAGTCGTATGCGGATCTGAAGCGTAAGGATATTGAGTTTGCTGTGGGGGAGCAGGTCTTTCTGAAGGTCTCACCTTGGAAGAAAATTTTCAGATTTGGAAGGAAGGGCAAGTTGAGCCCTAGGTTCATCGGACCATATCGTGTGATGAAGCGTGTTGGTCAGATGGCCTATCGATTGAATTACCTCGGAGTTGAGTCAAATTCATAATGTTTTCCATGTTTCCATGCTGAGGCGCTATAGATCGGATCCGTCTCACATAGTACCGGTAGAAGAAGTGGAGTTGAGATCAGACTTGTCTTTCGAGGAGGAACCAGTGAAAATATTAGACCAAGATGTTAAGGTGCTAAGAAAGAAAATTGTGCCGTTGGTCAAGGTTTTATGGCGTAATCACGGAGCGGAGGAAGCTACGTGGGAGCCTGAGGATGCAATTCGACAACAATATCCTTACCTCTTCTAATCAGGTAAATTTCGAGGATGAAATTTTCTTTAAGGGGGGTAGAATTGTAACATCTTAAAAATTTGAGTATCAATATGTTGCTTGTCTTTGGTGTTAGCTCGAATATGATTTTTTTTTATGTGCTAAATATAATCTTGAGAAGGCTCAGATTTACTTGGAATTAGAATCAATTTTAGTAAAAGAGTACTTTAGTGAAAAGGAATCAGGTAACCTTGGAGTTTAAGTTATTTAAGTGATAAAAGTTAGCATAAGATGAGCAAGTGGTAAAGGAGATATGACGCCATGTATGTTTGCTTGAGGGAAGAGGTTCGAATCCCTTGGTATGCATTTTTGTGACTAAAATTTTTGTTTTCTTTTCACTCATCTAGCATGTGTCGGTCAAGCTATATTTTTGGAAGGTTGGACTTTTCGTTTTATGACAAGGTGGCTAATGGATTAAGACAAAAATTGACATAGGAAAAGGAATCAATAGGATAAGGTAGGTAGGGGTACAAGTGGCTTAAATTGAGGAATGTTTTATGGGAAAGTAGAAAGAAATTATGGTGTGGAGGAAAATATGGGAAAGTGGAAAGAAAGAAACAAAAAAAAAAAGGAGTAAAACGGGGAATATGTTGGCATTTTCATGGGTGATGTTTTAGAAAGTGTTTTTGGTCAACACTTATCCATTTTTGGAGAAGCAACACACGGCTTGGGAAGGAGTATTTGGGTAGCCAAATTCTTCATTTGTCATTTGGGAAAACTTTGGTGCTTGTTAGGCCAAATTCCTTTTAGCATTACTTTGTGTCATTTTTTTTCTTGCTCCAAACTTCTCTTCTCTAATCCATACCCCCATAACCGAATATTCTTTCTCATTTTTCCTCCATAGCCGAACCCTTCATCTCGTCTTTATCATTTCTTCCCATTCGTGTTGACACTCACTCCTTTGATCAATCGAGTTATAGTGGAAGGCCGGATTTTAGAATCTCGTAGGGAAGGATCGCGATTGTGGTAAGTGGCTCTTGTGAGTGAGTACTTTTGGGCTTTTGGAACCTTTAAGATATCGATGCTAACTTTTGATCGAATTTATTTTTAGGGGGCAATGAAGAGTGGTTCTTTAGGGAATCCTAATCAAGGTGTGTAATCCCTTACTTTCCGAATACATGTTTGAAATGGGATGTGTAATCTCATGCCTCTCTAAATGTTTGCATGAAATGTTCGTGAATCGGTCACAAGATTGAAAAGCCGAAGACCAAAGATCTATGGCCACTCGGGCGCACGTATGTTCGAAGTGGTAATCATATTTTGTAACAAAACAGTTTTGGTTAACAGCAGTGACGTGATTTTGAAAAATCACCAAAAATAGTAGGAATTGAATTAGAAAGTGAAGGATATATGCATTGAGATTTTTTAGATTTTTGTAAGACTGGTTCAGAGTGATTTCGAGATTCCCTGTTCTGACTTTGAAAAATCACTATAAATTGTAGAACAATAATTACAGGACATGGTTTATATTATTAGAATCCTTGGTGAGTCTATTCTTATTTGGATCAAACGGAATCAGTATTTGGGTTCTGTACAATAAGATATCTGAGATTTTGTGAAGAGAGGTCAGAACTGTCAAACAGTGAAACAAGGGATACTTTGAAGAATAAACTGTACTAATTGGCTAAGCCAAAAATTCTGGAAACATTACAGTAAGAAGTTATATGAGTCTAGTTTCAGAGAAAATTTACGGATCGAAATTTCGAGTTTCCCAACTCGAGTTATAGTCATTTTAGTCAGTACGACGCAGATGGACAGTTTTGATTTTTATGCTCCAAATTAGTCATTAAGCCTAGGTTGCAAAAATTTCCATCATACCCTTGGAGGGTAAATTACCAAATTACCCTTAGTGGGTACGACACGAATTATGAAAACGCCTTATGGGCCAAATTACAAAAATGCCCCTAATGAGCTGAATTACGAAATGTCCTTATGGACCGAATTCCGAAAATACCCTTAATGGGTCAATTTGATAAATTGCTATATGGGCCCAACTTGATAAATCGATAAATATGGGCCAAAATTGCTAGATCGATATATATATATGGGCCAAAATTTGCTAGATCGTTAAATGGGCTAAATTGCTATTTTGACTAACGGGCCAAATTGATAATTTGTAATATGGGCTTTTGTTGAAATTTACCTTATGAATATATTGTTATGCATTATATATATACATGATTGCATGGGTTGGGATAATTGTAAGAGAAGAAAGGCCTGTTGCCAAAATCTAGTTCGATGGCTTTGCCACAAATATTTTTAATGGCTTAATGCCTCCAGTTCGGTGACTTTGTCACAATCTAGTTCGGTGGCTCTGCCACAAATATTATATTTGGCTTAATGCCTGCTATCGGTGTGTTGGCGGGGTGGGTTGACTTGATCCCCACAGGTGTGTTGGTTGGTACGGGTGGTGTGTAGCGGATGGAAATTAGGTTTGGTTGGGAATTGCATATCACATGCATTTTTATATTTTATTTATATAATGCACATTTGTAAATGGGCTCAAGCCCAACTAATTGTTTAAATGGTTTTGGCCAAGTGAACACGGTAAGTGGGTTACATACATCGAGTTCTAAGTAACTCACCCTTTATTCTTACCCTTCTCGTGTAATGACAATTGATGGAGGTTTGGGCCGAGGATGACTTCTGTGTGGAGGCCATACTACGAATGATGAGTTATAAAAACTTTGGACTTCTTTTAAGTATTTTTATTTAAGTACTATTTTAAATTATGTGTAATAAGGCCTCTAGTATTATTTTTATGGATTTTTATTTGTGGATGGTTTTAATATGTTTTAATTACTTAAATGGGATTGTTTAATTTTTATAAATGTTTTCTTAAACTTATGTATAAAAAGGGGGTTTTTCTTAAATATCACCCACTCGTAAAATTTTGTGAAAACTCTTTTATAAATTCATTTCAACCAATTATTTAGATTTTCAACCAATTATCTCTCTCTAAATCAAATTGTAGACTCTTATGTTTTAAAATCATGGTTTTTCAAAATAAATCTCGATTTTTGATAAACTCCGTCTTCAAAATCGTTTTGAAAAATTATTTTCATTAAAAGCATTGACGACTGGACGTAAATTCGAATCGCGTGGCATGCCAAGTCTGGTCTTAACGCATAAGTCGGGTTTGGGGTGTTACATTAAAATTATAATTCGTTTGTAAAATCATAGTACTGTATGGGATCACCACAATGGCGAATTATTAAAATCTTAACATTATTGTGGCTAAATGTGCTATATTGGAATCACCATTCATTTACATTTGCAAAATCAATTTGGTAGTCTTAGTATTGTATTGGAATCATTATGGTAACTATATTGAAATGATTAGAAAAGTTTTAGGCTATTTTAGAACCAATGGAAAGGTTATTATTTCTCTATTTCATATAATGTATATTATTAGGTAAGCTACATAGATAGTCACCCATCTATCAAAAAGTCTCATTTTAGGCACCTAAAATAAAAAGTTTGCAATTTAAGCACCCATGTTATATAACTTGGATATTTTGGTCACTCATGTTAAAATCACAAATGACAAGTTAATCTGTCAATTAAAAAATTGGTATAATAATAAATTGAACTCTCAACTTTTACATATTATTGATTTAGTCATAATTTTTAAAAAATAACTTTCAAAATTTACAAATATTTTCAATTTGATCCTAATTTTAAAAATTCAAAGAAATATGTAAAATTCATAAATTTTTTTTTAAAATGTAATAAAAATTTAAATTTTATGTTAATAATATTAATATTAGATAAAAATAATTATATTAATATTAAACAAAATAAAAAAACCTCCCCCAGGTTGTCCTTCTCCCCCTCCCCCACCACTGTCCCTTTCGTTTCCTCATCTTCACCCTTCTCCTCACCTTTGCCATTGTCTCTTTGCTATTTGCCTCTCTTCTTTCATTTCCTCTAGTGGATCCGGTCACCATTACTGAAACTCTGACTCGAGATCCGTCCATATCATTTGGGACAAAACCGGTAATGGAAACAACGCTCATTCCGCTGCTGGTGATGATGATGGGACTAAGAGGCATGAAATAATGGGATTCGTTGGGATCCAAACCGGATTTAGCTCCACTAGTCGGAGACAGTCTTTGAGAAAGACGTGAATGCCTTATGATTGTTTTTTTTAACGGGCTTCATTTTTTTTAGAAAGACGGTTTTTGAGAAAGACGTGGATGCCTTCTGGTTGGAGAGGGATGTGGTGGGGAGGGTTTTAATATTAATATAATTATTTTTATTTAATATTAATATTAATATAAAAATTAAAATTAAATTTATTATTATATTTTTTTGAAAATTTATGTATTTTTATATATTTGTTTGAATTTTTTAGAATTAAGATCAAATTGTGAACATATGTAAATTTTAAGGGTTAATTTTTTAAAATTATGACTAAATTGATATAATATGTAAAAGTTGAGAGTTAAATTTCTTATTATACTAATTTTTTAACTGCCACGTCAGCTTACCATTTATAATTTAATGAGTGCTTAAATTGTAAATTTTTTAGTTTTGGTGTCTAAAATAATTTTATTTATTTTTATAATTGAGTGACTATCTGTACAGTTTACCCATATTATTATATATCAATAATATATAAATAACTTTAATTTAAATGAGGAAACTCTAAAGAGCTTATGAAAATAATGATTGACACCTATTTATAAGGTAAGTGTGAACTATAAAATTGATTTCTAGTTAATGTGAAATTAAAAAGTTATTAAAATGTATCTAAAGTATGTATATTTTTTATTTTATATTATTTTATTTGTAAACTAAAAAAATTTCTATTGAGGATAAATGACATAATAAATTTTATTTAAGAAAAAAAAAAGATAAATGGGGATGCTTATAAAAAAAATTTAGACATAAAATAAAATAAAAGATAAATTATTAAAATAATTTTTTTACCGATTATTTTTCTTCTTAACTAATCACAAATTTTTAAAAAATATTAATTAATTTAAAATATAAATAATTCACGTGGAAAAAAATAGGTTGTCCACGTCATTAGGAGCTTAAGACCTTATAATATATATGTGATATAATATATATTTAACTTTTAAGAATATTATATTATAAGGTATTCTCGATTGGGAAAACCCTAAAAATTTTATTCTCCAAACCATTTGTTTCATTTTGTTTTTGCCTCGCAACGGTATTAGCCTCTGGGCTAGTTGCTAACCGCCTTTTTCTACTACCCATCAACCCTCTTTTTCTTTCTTCTTCTTATTCACTTCATATGTCTTCTCTCTCTTTAGTTTACAGATCTACTTTATGGGTATCTTTGTTGCCTTCACAAGTTGTGATGGACAGATGACGATGTCTATCATCGTTGAAACACCATTGACCACCGATAATTTCTTTTAGAAAGTGGACAGTTCTTCGTAGGCTTCTTAATTTGTTTCTGTTTTGAGAGTTTCAGAATAATAAATGATTTCATGAGTCGGTTTGGACTTGTATTATCTCAAGTTTTATATGTTTTTTTGTTTGTCTTTCCCTTGTTTAATAAGTATTTACTTTTAGAAGTTTTTGTCTACTCTTATAGTACACTTTTTAGTCTTGCTTAAGCATGTAGTCTTGCTTTTGCAAGTAATTTTAGAGTTGACTTTGTCGTCGTCCCCTCTAGTTTGGTGGATACTCAATTCTTTTATCGATTTATGCCCGTCACTTTAGACCATCCGGGTTTGATTTTCTATTGTATTAAGTATTTGCAATCACTCCTGACATGTTATGCTTGATTTGTGACAGAGCCGATTGTCAACGTGCCATAATGTTCAATAGATGCCGAAGTTAAAGCTTTTGTTGTATTTAAGGAGCTTGTCATTTAATGCGTACAATAGGTGTTTGTTATTTTTTTCTCCGAATTGTATGGTTTTATTCATTAAATGAATTAACAAATTTCTCTTAAAAAAGAATATTATATTATAATTCAAATTTATTATTTATAAAATTTGTAAAATTAGGTTAACAAGTGCCCATGGTTATCACCGCAGAATAAGGGAGATGGACCTCTTTCAGAACATGGTGCATAAGGTGACTGATGCAAAATCCATATTTCGTAAATAACTACAAGAGTTAATCCAAAACAAGACCTCTATGGTTTAAGAATAAATTCAAATTAACTAAGTGATTCCTTTCATATTTGGGGTACTCCAAAATCATAGTGATATGGGGTAACATCCAATCAAAGTGAAATAGGCAGCACTTATTATAAGACAATCGGTGTGGTGGCTCCCTTGTTTTTAATTAGATCTTGGAGGCATGCATACTATCGAAAGTTGAATCATGTTGGTCGAAAGCTACATGTGTCTTGGGCTAATAGGTAAATAGTTTGATGAAAAGAAAACATGTATAATTAAGATTTGTGTATGTTTATAATTGATTATATAAAATTCAGATCTCAGATCTTATAATCAATAACTTTGAATTTAGATTTAGTACACAGTACATGATTGGTGTTTTTCCTTTTGCAACAATAAATTTCATTTCAAGCTTGTATAAATTATTGAAAGTGTGTTTTGATAATGTATGATTGTGTTTAATTGTATTTCAATAATGAAGATGTTGTTGGGTTAAAGAGTGCAATTGGGTGAATTTTTACTAATTTTTGTCTAGCTCATTGATTAACTTCAACAATTTACAAATCTAACATATCTTGTTAAATTTATGTGTTTCTAGAAAATTTTGTGAGGAATTCAAAAAATCATGCTGGCCTTTCATTTAGTAAATTTATTTTTTTCTTTCCCCATAGTGATGGGCATTATAGAAAAGCCAGATTTTAGGCAAAACAAAAACAAAAATAAAAATAAAAATGACAACATATTAAAATATAAAATTAGTACTAGACTCATAAGAGTATAGGTAAAAGTATTTTAGCAGTTGCTCAACTAAATCTCGGATTACATTTTGAGCCTTCTACGAAAATGGACAAATTAATCTAGGAACGATAGATGAATGAGTCTTTGTTAAAATTGTGATGTTAAATGTTTATTTTAATGTTCTATATATAAGACATAATAACAAATTTAATCCTCGACTTTTGTGTCTTAAGTCAACTCTCCATTGTAGATAAGACATTATTTTGTATTTTATATCACATTTACAAATAATTTTAAAACTATAAAATAATGTTTAATACATCATAAATTATTTCAAAAATGAAATAAACTTGACAAGGAAGTCTAAGTAGTGGACAAAGACTATGGGGTAAATTCAAGTCCCATGATATGACCAGCCTTAAAAATGAAAAGAAAGGAAAATGAAAATTTAGGAAAACATAAAATTTGAATGAGATTATTATTATTTTGGTTAAATTTATATTTTAATTAAATTAAATCAAATTTTGATGTATAATTAATTAAAAGTAAGCAAATTGTTGAGAATAAATATTGATTTAAATTGATATTATAATGGTAAAAACTTAATTTAGCATTTTTTATTGCGTTTTATTTAGTTCTCAAACTTTTATTATTTGTCAATTCAATTAAAATTAGATAAATAGTTAAGTGTTTATGCAGGATGTCAAATACTGATGCAGCATCATATGTTATAGTATGTGTGTACTTCATGTTATTTTGACATTATATTACTTAATTTCTCATCTTCGCAAATAATTTTGAAATAAAAAAAATGTTAATTAAGTCCTAATTATTTAATGAGAAGGGGTTTAAGTAATTTTTAATTTTATATAAAAAAAATATAATGAAAGAATATATAAAGTAAACTAAAACAACAAAATATTGTCCTCAGACCCAACGAAAGAACTTTCTTCCAAGAACCCAAATTTGCAAACTTGAATTTTCCACAAGAATTATTTTATAGTCCATTGAATATTTCCTTGAGCTTAAATTTACTTTAAAAAAAAATGTTTATATTGTGAATTGTGGTTAACATTTATATATTAAAATAAACAAAGTCTCACTCCCACGTCATGCTCTGTTTACTTGCTAATATTTTGTTCATTATATACAGTAAGCAAAGAAGAAAGACCCATCTTTAATATATTAAAATAGCGTTTTCATTAATAAAACTTATCATTTTGAAGTTGAGTTTATTTTTCCTTTTTTCTTTCTTTTAATCTTTGTTTTTTTGGTTCAATTGTCGAGTATTTCTCCGATTTGGTTGCTTAAAAGACTTGAAATTGTCAATTAGTTTAATAGTTGAGTTGATTATACTTCACATAATTTGTCAATAAATTTAATAGTTGTTGGCTTATGATTGATGGGGTTTTTTGAAGGTAATTTTCAGTCACTGTGCAATGCATGTGTATAGGAAGAAAACAAAAAGAAGGGCAATGTTCAAAGGATGAAAGAAGAAGAAAGAGAGATCAAATTCATCACAAAGCTACAATCAACTCTAAAAATAAAATGTTATTAAATATGTTAGTGAGGTTTATTATTAAGTAGCAACATTTTATTTCAATTTTATCTTGATTTAAATGGAGCAATAATTAAAGTTATTGTCAAACATTCCTTTAATACGAGTTCATATCATATTAACTCTATCCTTTACCCTAATATTATATATAAAAAAAGTACCTTATTACACTCTTGTAAATATAACTTAAATTTAAATTTGAAGTTCGGTTCAATTAATTAATGTAATATCTTTTAAAAATTTTGGACACTATAAAAGTATTACATTAGAAATTTTGATAAAGTAAAGGAGGAAAGCATGTAATTATCCCGAAATAAAGTTGAATGAAGTTGTCCCCCTTCTCTTGCAGCATCAAATGTTGTTCCATTTCTATGGGAATAAATGTCGTATTCATTTTATTTTTCAAACTTAATCGAATCTTACTCATATTCGTTATTATTGCACTCTTTAACCAAAACATTTTCATTATTTACATAGAATTAAACATAAGCATACATGTCAAAAAATTATACAAGCTTGAAATGTCATTTATTTTTGTAAAAGGGAAAACTTGAATCACGTGCTGAGTATTAAATTTAAACTCGAACTTTAGATTAATTGATTCATGTAATTCCTTTTAAAATGTGACATTTAATAGGTCTGACATTCGAATCCTATATAATCAATTACAAACACAAACAATATTTAACTATCTGTTGTTTTCCCATCAAGCTACCTACCCATAGTAGCCCAAAGACATATATAGCTTTCGACCAATATGGTCTAACTTTCGATAGTACGCATGCCTCCAAGACCTGATATAAAACAAGGGAGCCACTACACCCGAAAATCCCATTACAAAGCCAAGAACTATGCTGACATAAAGCCAATTCACGTTACTTCCTTCACTTCTGCTTCCATTATTTGCAACATCAGTTGCAGTACGATATGTGCTGCGGTTTTTAGTGAGAGGAGGTCCATAAAGATGATTGCCCATGTAAGAAAAGTTTCCAAAGCTTTGAAGCTGAGTGCTTGTTGGGATTTGTCCTGTCAAGTTGTTGTAGGAGACATTGAAGTGATTCAAGAAATTCAAATTGGAGAAACTTGAAGGGATTTCACCATTCAATTGGTTCATCGACAAATCTAGAGATTCCAATTCCATGTTGCCAATTTCGTCCGGTATATTTCCTATTAGGAGATTCCCTGATAGATTCAATGACCGTAGCTCAACGAGACTTCCAAGTTCTTTTGGGATCTCTCCTATGAGTCTATTAGTTGAAAGACACATGCTCGTAACAAGTCCTAGTGTGGTACTGTATTCATCCGCTCGTCCTTTCAGCACTAATAAAGTTCTCATACAAAACAAACTAGTGCGGGTAATCGACCACTGAAACATATAGCTATTTTGGTTGCTTTTGTTAGCCATTGCACTCAAATTACTAAAACATTTTGGAATAGCTCCTGAAATGTTGTTATTGCCAAGGTCCAAAATCCGAAGAGATTGAAGTTGACAAATTTTTTGAGGAATGTGTCCGTCAAAGTTATTCGATCGAAGGCTTAGAATCTCAAGTTTTGAGAGTTGGTCCCCAATCCATGTCGGTACACTCCCACTGAAATGATTGTCACTGAGATCAAGAATAATCAAACTCGTAGAAAGTTGCAACGTAGATGGTAATTCTCCAAACATGTCATTGTTACTAAGGTTTAGCACGGAAAGATTCAAATGTCCCAAAGAAGGTGGGATTTTCCCAGTCAAAATGTTGTTTTCCAAATTTAAGTAACCCAAACCTCGCCAATGATTCCAGCAATCAGGGATTTCTCCAGAGAGAAGATTTCTTTCAATGGCAAGACATTCCATCGGTCCCTCTCTTAATGAATTACAAACTAATTCAAAAAGCGGACCTGAAAATGAATTATTTGACAAAATTAAATATTGTAAAGTTGGGAATACTCTTGGCAATGGGCCTGTGAATCGGTTTGATCTCAAGTCAACAATTTCTCTCACGTTCAAGTATGAAATCCCTCCAGTAAGTTGATTACTTGAAAGATTTACATATTCAAATTGAGTGGACAAGTTTAAAAGCCAAGTGGGCAAGATATCTGAAATTCCTGCTTCGGAGATATCTAAAACAGACAAATTCTTTTGGAATTTCAACCATCGGGGAAACTTTGGGCCAAGATGCCATTGACTCAATTTGATAATTCGACATTGAAACGGGGGAATCCAGCTTGAGTTTGGTTCAAATCTCAGCCTGTTCTGTGATGCCTCTAGAGTTGTCAATCTGGTGAGATTAGAAAAATGGGTTTCTGATACAACTCCTTCCAATAGGTTAAACCCCAAATTTAGAGTTTCCAAACTTTCCAGTTGTCCAAAACATAGAGGAAAAGTACCATTTAATTGATTTTCTGAAACATCAAAGAACTTCAAAGATGATAACTCCCCTATGGACAATGGAATGGGACCAGAAATATTGTTTCCAGCAAGCGAAAAGTGAGCTAGGTTTTTAAAGTGCCCAAGTTGATCAACTAAATGGCCAAAAAGATCGTTATGTGCCATATCCAATGACTCTAAGCAATCCAAACAACATCTAGACAGACTCAGAAGGATTTCTGATATGTCTTGATCAATTTCATTGCTCGAAAGATTAAGGAATTGAAGATGATTTAAACTAAACAAGGAGTTGGGTGTGGATGAATTGAGTGAGTTCCTACTAAGATCAAGAACTTCAAGAAATGAGATGTTCCTAAAGTAATCCGGAATTGGGCCTTCCAACGAATTGCCACTAAGATCAATGGACACAAGACCATGAAGTCCAAATATCGACATAGATACTGAAGAAAAGTTGTTCTCAGAAAGATCAAGAACAACCAATGATTTTGTAGAATTGACACTGATCGGGGATGGATCATCTTCCAAACTGCAAGCTGACAAGTGCAACTCTAACAATGAAGGATGTTCGAATGTTACCTGTAGCCAATCCGTTGCTTTACGAAGATCCGCATCACTCAAATCAAGGTACTGCAAGGAAGAAAGTCCAGAAACCCATTGAAGACTTTTTGGTTTGAGATAATTACCTCCAAGATCAAGATACTGCAACTTTGAGAGATTCCCAAGATTATGAGGAATTCCTCCCTGGAATTGTGCATGAGAGAGGTTAAGATATGTTAAACTCCCCAGCATACCCAAAAACTTCGGGATGTTGCTACGAAAATTGTTATTGCTCAAGTCCAGGGAACTGAGATGCTTCAACTCCAGCAATGAAGAATTTATTTTCCCTCTTAGCGGGGAATTGTTCTCTGATCTATGGTAAGCTTCCCATTCAGCAACTGGTGCATCATAATGGGGCACTGGAAGAGGAGCAGCCAAGTGCAGTTGGTTGATATGGCCTGTTGAGTTATGGCACACGACACCGAGCCATTTACAGCAATCCCCATCTTCGACCCAAGAAGTCAACCTGTTTGAAGGGTCAACGAGATCATTCTTGAACTTCAGAAGGGCATTTCTCTCACTTTCAATGCAAAGCACATTAGAATTGGCATCACAAAAGCTAAAACAGATAGCTACAATGACAAGAAGAAATGGGAATAAGGTAATTGCAACACTTTCCATGGTTGCGATGGTACCAACCATTGCTTGCAACTCCAAATATAGTAAGCTTAGCTAAAACAAAAATATTGTGCACGTACATGAAGCACAAAGAAGTTTCTTCCAAATTTCCACAATGTATTTAATTGATAATAGTCTACCAGAAATTTCCAGTAATTTAACATTATTTTATTTTACATCTCACATCAATACATAATTTAACAAAATTATTGTCAGTAATTGCTTTGAAAGTTGCACAGCAATGGAAGAGATCGATGGGTTTGACTTTGGAGATAGGAAGGAAATTTCTTTTTAGACCCAAGCAAAAAATAAATGGAGAGGCACAATAAGTTCAATTGCTGTATAATTTTATAATACACGTGTTGATAAATAATTGGAGAGGCACAATAAGAGACAAAAGGATTGAGGAATTTTCTGACTTTAGGGTTCTTACTTACTATCGAAGGTTTGTAAATTTACATTTTCACACACTTGAATATATAGAAATATTGAAAAAAATATAAAAAATAAAAATCAAGAGTTATAAAATTTATTAAATTTTAATAAAATAATATAAAAACATTTAAAATTAGAAAAAAGTTATAAAAGTAATAAAAATTATAAAAAATTGTAAAAATATAAAAAAATTATAAAATATATAGAAATATAGAAAAAATTATAAATTTTTATAAAGTCAATAAGAAAATTATGAAAAAAATTGTAAAGAAATATAAAATTTATTAAAAAATTATAAAAATTATTGTACCGAAAGAAGCATTTTATAATTTTTTTATAACTTTTATTAATTTTTATTTTTTATCATTTTTTGTCACATGTCACGTTATGTTGCAATACGTGATGGCTTTAATTGAAAAAAAATCGGAGATTGTTACTTTTAATGGTCAATGGTTAAAATTAATGATTAAAGAACCTTTTTGATGCATTTTATAAATTTTTTTATGATTTTTATAAAATTTTACAAATTTTTTTTATGATTTTTATATTTTTTTTTCTAATTTTTAATAAATTTATGGGTTTCTAGTTACTGTTAAAGTTAATGGATTTCTAGACTTGCTTCCTTGCATTACCTTCATTTGAGTTATGCGGATCTTCGTAAAGCAATTGACTGGCTACAGGTAACATTCAAACATCCTTCATTTTTAGAGTTGCACTTGTCAGCTTGCAGTTTGGAAGATGATCCATCCCCTATCAGTGTTAATTCTACAAAATCACTAGTTGTTCTTGATCTTTCTAGGAACCAATTATCTTCATTACGTAAGTCGATATTTTGTCTCCATGGTCTTGTGTCCATTATACTTGAATTGGTAGGCCCAATTCTTATTTTAGAAAGTACATCTTAGAACTCCTCTATTTTTGTGACTTGGAATTGTATTTTTACTAGATTTTGGGCTGCGTTTTGCTGTGGCTTTTTCTAAACATATTTGAAACAGAAACATATAAATATGAATGGTGGATGAAATTGAAAGAAATTTTTGCAATGATAATTGCAAAAGAAAGGACTCAAGTAGAATAAATTAGGATTTATTCATTTATGACATTTATAGTATATCATACCTTAATTCTTAATGAATGATGGATTATATATGTGTGACTTGTAACCTCGATGTAAATGAAAGCTTGAATTTTAATAGATAAGCAACTAAAAGTTGATGAGTTGGGTATACAACTTCTACATGATGTAGCATCATTCCACAATAGTGAATTTTATAGCCCAATAAATAGTAAATGATATCCTCTCATCGACATTACATGATAAATGAAAAGTAACGTAGTCACGAGTCATTTGTCTTAGTGATAAATGCATTAATAACTATTTGTTAGTAATTGTCTTTTCACGAAAGAAGATGAAATAATTACCATGAAATAAAATATGATCATACTGGATGAACAAATTTATACTAAGAGGATTAAGGATATCTTACGAGGGTAAAACACTTATAACTAGGTCATTAGACCATACTTAACGAGTAGCTTTCGTAATGATATAATAAGGAAGAACACAATCATGATATTTTAGTGGAATACTTCATGACTAAATAATGTTATAATTAATAGACAAAGTGCCGGAATTTAATTACAAATTATTTGAACTCATATTATATATGTCCAATCAATTCCAACGCTAGCTCGAGACAACCGGAAACGAATTGAATGTAGAACCAATAATATGATAAACTTTATAAATTACATAAACTTTTACCCATTAATTTCATAAAGTCCATATATGAAGTTTTAATGCAATTTCATTTAGTAGCACGACATACACGTGCTTGTGAAAAAAACTTATTTCTCCATAATTTACTATGTAACTTCATAAGGCACCAAGCAGCTATTCAGTCAAGGGCAAAACACAACCCTGTAATTGGTCCCACTAGGGCAAATAAGTGTTCTTATTTGATTATCTTTAGGGTAACTGTAAGCATCGGGGCATCTTGCCTTGAAGAACCTGGACAAATCCGTTGGGCCACAATTCCCTGAATTGCAACAATATTGATCAGTTTTGTAGACAGTGCAAGGGTTATTGCACCCACCTGGGGCGTTCAACTCTTTAGGGCACTGCCCTATGATATCAGTTGTGCATCGAATACCCCTGCTGCACCCGCCAGATGTTGGACTAAATTCCATGGGAACATTAAATCCTTCAATCAGAGAGATATCCATGAAATCCAAGTTGTTCAACTGGTTTAATGCGAATTCAGCCAAGGTGTTTGGGGCTGCACCATAGGCTCGGCACTGAAGTAGGCCCCCACAGTCACCAGTTTGGCATCTGCCTCGTCCGACTCTGTCGAATGTGCAATTGGTTCGACCCCAGATACGGGCTCCTGCGGTGCCAGGACTCACTTTTAGATTCCAAACTCCGCCTTTGCTCAGCTCTCTGCCACCACCAGGAAAGGCTGCTGCCCAGATCGTGTGGGAACAGTTGTTTCGAATGTCAAAATTGGTAGCACTGGCCACCGTGAAGCAGAGAGCAATAAAAGAGATGGAAAATAGAGGGAGGCTTTTGGAGTTCATCTTTGAAATTAGCTTTGTATTGTATAGAATGTGTAAGGAAAAGGTGGATTTATATAGAGGTGTGAATGGGTTTAGGACCAATACGTAATGTAATAGGATAAATTATATTAGGATCATTCTAAAAAACATAGTTTTTAGGCATTAATAAAATAGTGGCAGGTCATTAAATTTTAAAGATAACAAAGTATTATTATACATTAATATCTATCTAACATCTTCTTCAACTAAATTTAACTTTGATTAAATTATTTAAAATAATTAATTTTTTAAATTATAAACAAACATCTTTTCTTCTTTTAAAAATTTTAATCATTTTGTTTTTTTTCCCATAGGTTAATATTTTTTTTGTGCAATCTTTCCATATCATTGACACAAATTTTGGTAACTATTTTATCTTGAACTCTGAACCCTGAACCTTGAACCATGAACTATGAACCTTAAACCTTGAACCCCAAACCTCAAAGTTTAGGGTTTGGGTTTTGGATTTGGGGTTCAAAGTTGAGGGTTCAAGGGTTTGGAGTTTGGGTTGAAGGTTCAAAGGTTAGGGGTTACGAGTTTGGGGTTTAAGGTTCAATTATTTGAGGTTCTAGATTTGGAGTTCAGGATTATAGATTCAAGGTTTAAGGTTTTGGGTTTGGGATTCTGAGTTAAAAAATTACCAAAATTATATGTTAATGACATGGAAAAAATTTATTGAAATATTATTAAATAATTGGAAAAGGGCCATGAATAATGTGATTGGAAAGATCCATAAAATAATTTCTTTTTGGATGACTGTATGATAATAATTTAATGTATTTAAAATACGATAATGTAGCAAAATTTTATTGATACCTAAAAACATTAGTTTTGACGATATGGATTTATATAAAATTGTGAATGCGGTTAAGGACCAATAGCTAATGGAATCATTTAAATGTTTGTGGAAAAATAAATTTGAATTTCCGAATTCCAAATTCTTAGTTATGCTTTGTGGAATAATCTACAAGTTAATGATTCTATGCCGGTAGATGATATGAGATCATTTATGAATGCATGTTTTAAATAAATATAAACCTACTCCTAATAAAATATCCTTACGAATTTAAATATATAAAAACAACTATGGAAAATAAAATATGTTTTAATCCTTAAATCAAAATTTGTGGGTCACATCTTTTTCACGTGAACTTAATTTTTCCATGCAAATTTTATGAATTCAGTTATAATTCGAATCACAATTTGTATATGTTAAAAATAATTAAAATTTATCAATTTAATAGTTTATTTTTTATTAATTATATGTCACATTATATGAAGATTATTAAATCTAACGTGTTAAAGTTTATAAATTACGAACAATTAAAACGAAGATACTTTGAAAGATTTCCTTGGCCAACATTAAAGACAACTTTCAGTTAGTGTTAAACCAAAAAAATGACCTATGCTACCTCCATAAATGTTGACCAACACCATCATAATTCACTTTTAGTCACCATGAATGTTCAACCCTTCACGAAATAGGACTAGGACAACAATAATTCACACTTAATTTTCGTTCATTTCTCTCTCTCTCTCTCTCTCTTTTCTTCTTCACGAAAATCATACAACTAATAATAAAAATTGACTTACAAGAAGCTTTAAAGTAGCCTTCTAATGAAGCTAGCCATTTTCTGTTTTCTCTTTATAATTTAAATTTTTTAAAATAAATAATTGTAAAAATTGACTTACAAATTCATCAAGGTAGATTGTTGTAATAAAACAAACAATTTACATCAAGGGATCTGTAAGCATTAATATGCTGGTTTATGTTGATGATTTGCTTATTTCTGTGAATAATTCCACTGGTTTGAAAACTTTTAAAGGATATCTCAGTTCTTATTTCCATATGAAAGATTTTAGTGATCTTGGTGTTTTGAAATATTTATTGGTGATAGAGGTAGCTCGTAGCTCTTTGGGGTTATTTCTTGGTCAAAGGAAATATGCACTTGATATTATTTCGGAGGCGAGTCTTTTGGGAACAAAGCCAATAGGATCTCCAATAAAGCAAAACATAATTAGCTCATGCTACAGGGACAATTTTGTCTGATCCTGAGCCGTACAGACTGTTAATGGGTTGTTTGATTTATTTGGCAGTGACTCGACCTAATATGGCATACTCGATTCATGTCTTATCCCAATTTATGCATAAGCTGAGGCAGGAGCATTGGGATGTGGCGGTGTGATTCAGATTGGGTTGCTTGTATGTTAACTCGAAGTTCGTTTACTAGTTGGCTTGTCTTTCTCGGACAATCTCCTATTTCCTGGAAAACTAAGAAACAACGTATTGTTTCCCGTTCTTCTGCTGAGGCTGAGTATAGGTCGATGACTTCCGTCACTTTGTAAGCTCAAGTGGCTGAAGACCTTGTTATTGAGCTTAGGTGTTCATCGTCCTAAAGCAATTCATTTATTTTGTGATAGTCAATCTACACTGTATATTGCACAGAATCTCATATTTCACGAGCGTACTAAACATATTGAAGTGGATTGTCACTTTGTTAGAGATGCAATCTAGGATGGGTTGATTGAACCTTTTTATGTTCTGACATCCGTTCAGTTGGCGACATTTTTACAAAGGCGCTTGGTAAACCACAATTTGAATATCTTCTCAGCAAGTTGGACATTTATTATTTGCATGCTCCAACTTGAGGGGGTGTTAGGATATTATTATGAGATATTATCTCTTAGCAATTTAATTCCTAATGAGATATTATAGGATATTATTATGGGATATTATCTTTTAACAATTTGATTTCTACATAACTACTATTGTGTATATATATATACCATCGAGGTCTATCAATAAAATTTAAGAGGTTACCCTATTCTGAATCGCATTGCGGATTGAGGGCTAGAGCTCTAGGTTGCTATCTCAAGGGGGAAAAGAAATTTTTATAAAATCAATACTACAGGCAATACCAACTTATGCTATGTCGTGCTTTCTTTTTCCTAAAGCCTTATGTGAGATGATAGAGAGCAAATTTGCTAGATTTTGGTGGCAGAAAGGTGCTGGTAAACATGGAATTCATTGGTGCCAGTGGAAGTTATTATGCAGGCCCAAAGAAGAAGAGGGTCTAGGTTTCAGAAGCATGGCTCACTTTAATATTTCCCTCTTAGCAAAACAAGGGTGGAGATTGTTAAATTTCCAGGATTCATTAGTAGCGCAAGTCTTTAAAGCGAAATATTTCAATTCGCGTCTAGGGAATTCGTGTTCCTATGTGTGGCGAAGTATTTGGGCAACTAAGGATACACTGGAGAAAGGGTTGATTTGGAAAGTAGGTACGGGTACGAATATTTCAATTACTAAAGATGCATGAATTCCAAATTATGTTAATGTTAGATTAATGTCCAGATTCGATAATTTACAATGTGATAAAGTAGCAGACTTAATCAACAGTAACGAAAGAGAATGGAACAGAGAATTGATTGTCAATACCTTCCTAGAAGATGTAGCAGATTTGATCCTCCAAATTCCTCTGTTGTTGGAACCCCGTGAAGATTTTCTGGCTTGGAATGGTGAATCGTCAGGTGAATTCTCAGTAAGAAGTTCCTATAAACTATTACAGAGCCTTGACCGTACAACTTATGCTTTACAAAACATCTATAGGGATTTTTACAGAAAATTATGGTGAATTGAAATACCCACAAAAATAAAAATTTTCATCTGGAAATTTCTTGGAACTACTTAACTAATAGGGTGAATATGACTATTCGAAGATTAGCAAACAATAGTTTGTGCCCTAGGTGTGGTGGTAGAGAAGAGACGATGAACCACCTTTTTCGAGAATGTCCTGTTTCAATGGAAGTATGGAGAGTATTATCAGATCTGGATTTGACAATAATCACTTATGTAGAGCTCGTTGAATGGCTTACCATGGTCTTGATATCTCTAACGCTAGAGAAAGGTAGAATTTTTTGTGTTGCACTTTGGGCCATTTAGGGGGAAAAAATTCTCGTTTTCATGACAAAACGAGTAGATCAGGTCAGGAGATTGCAAGATTTGTTAATAGCTATCTTAAAGAACTTGATGGAGTTAGAAAAGAATTTCAAAAAACCTCTAATGTGAAGATCAAATGGAGTCACCCATCTGGTGAGGGAGTCAAAATAAACTTTGATGGGGCTTTTGACGAGAGGAGCAAATATTCGGCGTCTGGGGTTGTAGTTAGGAATAGTAGTGGACAAGTCCTCATTTCAAGCATAGAAATTCACAGAGGGGTAGCTTTCGCTTTTGCTGCTGAAGCAATCGCCTGTCGAAAAGCAACCCAAATAGCACTCGACATGAACAAAGAAGACATCATTATTGAAGGCGATTCATTGACAGTAATAAAAAAATGCAAGAATACAAATCTTGACAAATCACAGATAGGTCCATACATCCACGATATTCACAGAATGAAACCTAGAGGTAGAAGATTAAAGTTTGAGTTTATTCCAAGATCAGCAAACAATCTAACACACATATTGTCGTAACCATTTTTTGATAAAACAGTAAATGACGCGGTCGACTCGATTTTTGAAAACGAGAAGGAAGGGAGTCGCCACCTATCTTTATTTGGGTGTGATCGGATCACCCTTGTTTTAATAAAACGCCTCAGTTTATTAAAACGATGTTTTTGGTCTACGAAAATTTGAGAAAAATGGGTTCGGAAGTCAATTACGTGCGAGGAAGGATTAGCACCCTCGACACGCCCGAAATTGGTACCAAACTGATTGATCAATGTCCTATTGTTGAAAACTTAGAAATGATTTGAAAATAGATACTTTTATTTCCAAAACTTGAAGGGATTGGAAGGGACGTTAAGACTCTCTTATTTTCGAAGAGATAAAGCATCATGTCCAGTAAGTTAGGGCGTGATACTTTAGACTCCCGAAACTAAGCTCGCCTTTTTAAAACTTAGTTTTACATCAGAAGAGGATCTTCCGTCATTTGTCAAACGAGAAATCAGAACCCAGTAAGTTAGGGCTCGTTTTCTCGAAGGTCCAAATTAGGAATATTGCCTCTATTTTAGAAGAAAGAAAAGAAACTTATCTCGAAGTGTCTAGATGTCGAGTCCAGAAGAAGTTAGTAGGCGACATTTGAATATCCGAGATTAAGTGTTTTTTTAATATTTAAATTACGATTTCAAAAGAGATATCCCGTTGTTTAGCTTTAAACGAGAAGAAATCGGAACCCAGTAAGTTAGGGCTCGATTCACTCGGATTGCTAATACGGGATGTCGACTTAAAACTGGAATTTGTGAAAAAAGGGATCTTCCATTGTTTAGCTTCAACGAAAAAAATCAGAACCCGGTAAGTTAGGGCTCGATTCTCTCGAATCGCTAACACGGAGTATTGGTCGTTATAAAAGTTGAGGTCTTGAGAAAAATTAACGTAAAAATGTGAAAACATGATGTTATGCATAAAAAGAATAATAAAAGGACACATATACGTATAAGTAAAGATAATATATAATACATTGGAAGTATTACGTATAGTAACAGTAATAAAAAATAACGATAATAATGATGATATATAAAAATAATAATGGCAATCTATGAATGAATTAGTAAAAATAAATAAATAAATAAAACTATATATATATAAAATAATAATATAGTAATAGTAATAATGATGGTAATATAAATAAAAAAATAGATAATAATGATAATAGCGAAAACAACAAATAAGAATTTTAATAAATAAGATAATAATATTAGTAATAGTAATAATAATAATAATAGTAGAAAAATAAAATAACACATAAATAATAGTAATAGCAAACAAACAATAGTAAAAATATAATGAAAATAACAAATAATAATAATAGTAATAATAATAATAATAATAGATATAAAAATAATGATGGTAACGATGATAATAAAACGATAATGATAGTAAAAGATAAATAAATTGTAAAATAATAATATAAATACTATAAATAGAAATTAGTAGTGATGATAATAAAAAATGATTATGATAAAAGACAAAGAAATAGTAGTACTAATAATAGTAGCATAGTATAGTAATAATAAAATAATAATGATAATAATAATAAATAATCCATAATAATGAAACTATTAAATAATAAAGAAAATAGTAAAAATTGCCAAATAATTGAAAAATGGGTTAATATTACATTAAAAACAGAAGTTTCGGGTTAAATTAGAAATAAAACCGAGGTTTGGGGCTGAATTAGACACGCGCGCAAACAGCGGGGGACCAAAGAGGTAATATTCCCCCCCACCCGAAACGAGCAGCATGAGGGGGGATCGAAATGCAAAAATTTGAAAAGTAATGGGCCAAATTAAAAAGAAAACAGAACTTGATCGCAAGAGCAAAAAAGGCGGAGGGGCTAAAAGTGCAATTAGTCCTTCCGATAAAAAACACGCGGATCCCAGGTTGGGGAGGATCGGATCGGGTCGGGTCTGGTAAAACGACGTCGTTTTGGGGCTTAAGGACGCCGGCCAAAACGGCGTCGTTTTGATTTGGCTATATAAGCCACTTTTTGTTAAAAAAATTCATTTCCTCATCTCTTTAAAAAAAAACTGATTCTGTTTCTTTTTCTATCTGCAGGTGGGGTGCACTTGGCCGGAATCCGGTTGTCGGACGTCGCCGGCGCCGTCGCTCACGCGGTGGCCGGAAAAGGTAAAAATTTGTATTTTTATTCTTTTTTAATATTCTGTAATAATATGTAGACATATATGCCGAAAAAAGAATGCTTCGAAAATAAAAGGGAGAGAAAATCACCTTTTTCGCCTCTGTTTTAGATTTTTAGTCGATTTTAGTGCCTTAATCTCTGTCCCTTTTCGTGCTTAATCTATTTGTGCTTGTATTCGAAGTCTTTATGTATAGTATTGATTCAAAAAAACGAAAAAAAGAGTCCCCAGTACAATGGTTTGAATCGGCTTATATAGCCCTGTATTTTACAAGTTGGTCTCCATTCTGTCCTATCTTGTTTAATGCCCTGAGGACTTTTGGCGATCTTGGCGGGCAAATGGACAAGACCGCAGTGTCAGAGGCAGGTGGCCGCCAGAGGGCTGAAGACAGAAGACCCTAGGTGCGGCGCACCTAGGGTTTGAAAATTCTGAAAAGTTTGTTGGGTTAGGGATGTAATTGGGCCTGGGTTGATGGGTTAGGTGGGTTGGGCAAAATTGGGCTTACAACACATATTAGCAACGGAAACTTTGAAAAGAAAGGAAGGGATTTACCTGATAAACAACGTTCCAATTTATGCAGTAGACTAGGCGAGAAACGATAGCGTGAGAGAGCCAGATTGAGAAGATGAAGAGAGGAGGAAGCAGAGGAGAGTTTTTCCAAATGGTAAAGCAAACAGTCTCAAGAAGCATTAAAACTCTCCTCGGAAATGATTTTCGCCATTAATGAAGAAATGACAGAAGTGATAAGAATGGACAGGCGAGAGGACGTCTAGGACGGTAGTTTTTTCAAATTCTTGCATTCTAGATTTTCTTAGGTTAGTCAGTCTTCGGGCCAAGACTTTCTGGGCCAGTTTTAATTCTTCATGTAATTTTTCTTAGTATTTTTAAAGCCCAATCTGATTATTGATTCAAAAAAGAAAAAAGAAAGAGATTACCCTGATCTTATTAATAACCAACAAATACATTTATTTTTCATACATTATTATATATTTAAAAAAACTATATTTTAATGTCTTCTACTATATATTCTAGGTTGAAATATGTTATTAATATCTTTAGTTTTTATAAATTTTAAATTTTAAAGTTAAAAATTTAATTTTTTAGTTTAAAAATATTAGTTCAATCATTATTATTGTTGGTAATTTTCATCAAAATTTATCAACTTAAAATTTTATTTTTTATTAATTATATGTCACATTATACTTATCTAACATGTTAAGTTTATAAATTACGAACAGTTGAAACGAAGATGCTTTGAAAGATTTCCTTGGCCAACAATGAAGACAACTTCCAATTAATGTTAAACCAAAAAATGACCCATGCTACGCTCCATAAATGTTGACCAACACCATCATAATTCACTCTCAATCACCATGAATGTTCAACCCTTCACGAAAGAGAACCAGGACCTCAATAATTCACACTTAATTTTGGTTCATTTCTCTCTCTCTTTTTTTATTCTTCTTCACGAAAATCATACTACTAATAATAAAAATTGACTTAAAAAAAAGAGCTTTAAAGTAGTCTTCTAATGAAGCCAGTCATTTTCTGTTTTCCCTTTATAATTTTTTTTAAAAATAAATAATTGTAAAACTTGACTTACAAATTCTTCAAGGTAGATAAATTTACTTTCTTTTTTTTTTTTCGGTGAAAGAAAACAATAGAGATAGACAACTAGTTACATGGGTATATTCTGAAATAAAACACTTTTAACTCTATCTATTTCTAGGATTTCTTGAATCTCCCTAGTAAGAAAATTAAGTATTTGTAGGTCTTCCTTTCTTCAAAAAGCCAAATTGACTAAAGCGTTCGCAACATGATTGTGCTCCCTATGTATATGTCTTACAAGCCACTAAACTTCATAACAAAAACATAACAAAAGTTATCACATAATCAACTACCGTGGAATTATTCTTTGGATCAAACATTTTTTGAAGGGTAGCTCCCTCAGTAGTGGAACATGAGTTCAGCTTTCTTTTCCACTAAATCCTTCATTTTTGGGGGAACTCATGTTCTTCAAAACCTCACTTTTGTAATCAAATTTAAACCCATTTTTGTAATGATGAATATCCATTTCATGGTAATTCATTTTTTAGGAAATGGGTTCTGATTCAAATGAAGACTTGATATAGGAACCAAGGTGAAGGGTTTGATGGTTTGACATGAAGTTTTATGTGGAAATTTCAGTGATGAGAGCAAAGGCACTAGGACAAATGGTGTCCTCTACCTCTTGGGAGTAAGAGATTAAAGCTTTCACAAAGAAAAATGTAACAGCTCTGAATAGGGGTGAGCGTTCGATTGAATCGAATCGAATCGAACGAAAAAATTTTGAGTTAATCGAGTTGACGAATCATATTTTATCATCCTAATTTGATTTGAAATTTTCTCGAATCGATTCAAGTGAGATGGAATTCAAATCGAATCGAATCAAATATTTATGTTCGAGTTAAATTTTAAAAAAATAATTTTGGGTTCTTGTAACTATTGTCACCCATCGTAATAAAATTTGTTCACCTTAACCAAATTTCTTATTAACTTTCATCACCAAATAATTTATTTATTAATCTTTTATATACGGGTTAGCTTTTTTGCTTGTTTAGTTCTTCCAATTATCTTCAGATCCTTGTCACTATGTATTTTGGAATTAAAAAATATATTAAATGTAAAAATGTAATTTTTTAATAAAAGTTATTTTAAAGATAAAATGTGAAATTGATATCAATATAAAATTTTAACACGAATATTTTATGGCATAATTAATAATTCAATTTTAATATAAATATTCAATATGACTAAACAATTCAATAATATAAATAATATAAAATGTGAAATTTAATTTAATAATATAAATAGTAGATATAAATAAAATTATTACTATTTATGTTTAGTGATTTTTTTGGGTAATTTTGATTTTTTTATTTGAGAGTAAAGGGTGAGAAGTAAAAGTTTAGGGGGAAAATAAAAAGTTTTGGAGAATAAAAGTTTGAGGGAAAATAAATAGGGGGAGTAAAATTTCGAAGGGAAAATATTAAAAAAAATTGGAGGGGGGATGGGTTTGGGGTAGGTGGGAAGTGATATGGGCAGGGAGTAGTTTTAGGGAAAAAGTGGGAGGGAGTAAAAATTTTGGGGGAAAATAAAAAGTTTTGAGGGTTTTTGGGAGTAAAATTTTGAGAAAAAGTAAATGGGAGAGTAAAATTTTGGTGGAAAATGATTTTGGATAGATTGAGGAGTTGGGATGGGAGGGGAGTAAAAGTTTTGGGGGGAAAGTGGGAAGGAGTAAAAGTTTTGAGAGAAAAGTAAAAAGGTTTGGGAGTTTGGGGTAAAAATATAAAATATTATAGTTTGATATTTGAATTATTCGAGTTATTCGAATTCGAAAACTCAACTCGATTCGAACTCGAAATTCAGAAAAAAAATCAAGTTGACTGGAATAACTCGAATCGTTTAACTCAAAATTCGAATTTTTTTTGATTTTTTCAAGTCAAATCGAGTTTTGCTCACCCCTAGCTCTGAGTTCTTATGAGCTTATCCTTCGACATATTAACAGCATGTTTGGTTGGGGGGAATAGGAATGCATTCCCCCCTAATTCGGTGGGCCCACCACCAAACCAACGTTTGGTTGGCTGTAATGCTATTACAGCCTGATTCCATTCAGGCCTTATTACGGCTAAAGGCTGTAATAGCCATTCCTTGCCCACATCTCTGAATAGCTATTACGTTCGGTATCTTTTTCCCATTTTCCAAATTTTGCCCTCCTTCATCTTCTCCTTCATCTGCCTCAAACTCTCTCCTTCTGTTTCACTGCAATTTATCGGTCCAACGTTGCTAGAGCAAAAGATGGACAGCATGAGATTTCTCTACAGCAACGGCGTTGTTTTCTTGCTCCTCCGATGCTCCTCCCATCACTGCTTTCCTTGAATCCCTTCCAAGTACTAAAACCCAAACCCATTTCCATCTCTTTCCATTTTGTTCTTTTTCAGTCAACCAAAAAAAATAAATGTTATTGAAAATTTACAAAACACTTGCTCCCAAAAAGAGGCTAACAGAGGAGCAGAGAAGGGCCGATCCAAAATGTCGAAGCGAGGTAAATTTTCCCTCATTTCCCCTCGTTTTACATCCCACCTAACAAAACCCCCCAGCGATCTCAACTATTCTTTTTCCCTTTTAATTTGCAACAGGAAGGGGAGGTAGTGCGGGGAACAAGTTCAGAATGTCGCTGGGTTTACCGGTGGCGGCTACGGTGAACTGCGCGGACAACACTGGGGCCAAGAACCTCTACATCATTTCTGTCAAAGGAATCAAAGGGCGTCTCAACAGGCTTCCATCGGCTTGCGTCGGTGACATGGTCATGGCCACCGTAAAAAAAAGGAAAGCCCGATTTGAGGAAGAAGGTGTTGCCCGCCGTCATCGTCCGACAACGCAAACCTTGGCGTAGAAAGGACGGCGTCTACATGTATTTCGAAGGTCAAAAACAATTCCCTTTGTTTCCCCCATTTTTTTTTATTTGCCTTTAATTGCTTCTTTTGATAATGGGGGGTACCCGATTTTGATTTTTTTTTTTTGGTTACTCTTTAATGGGAAGCATAGAGTAAAGGGAAATTGCTAGTTTTAAACAGCATGATGCTGTTATTTATCTATTGCATCGTGTTACCTGTCTGCTGGTATATTTGATTTAGTTGTTACCATGTAAAACTATTAGTATTTCTGTGGTTTTTTTTTTTTTGGAACTTAGTTTGGGTTTTTATCTATATGTTTGCAGATAATGCTGGTGTCATTGTCAATCCCAAGGGAGAAATGAAAGGTAAACCAACCCCTCTTCTTCATTCTACATACCCAGTTAGAATAATATTTGCTTGTTGAATTGTGGGGTTTCAAATGAAGTGTGTCAAAGTCAGATATGAAATTAAAGTACATGTTTGTGTGTCTAAATTCATTGTAGTAAAGAATGCAATTTAGAAATCTGGGTTATCTTCTCTAAACGTATGTTTTTGTTAGGTTGGTTCTGTCAGGGTCTTAGCCTATTGATTTGCAGTTTCAGTGGCAGAAAGTTATTTGTTGTTGCATTGTTGGATTTGATCTTTCAAAGCTCATTGCGTTCATTGATTTGGTAATTACAGGATCTGCTATCACTGGTCCCATTGGAAAGGAGTGTGCTGACCTGTGGCCTAGAATTGCAAGTGCTGCCAATGCTATTGTTTGAAAGGTTTCCATGGGTTTGTTTGCTACTGTAGCTTTGATGTTATCTTTCAATTACTTACAACGTGTTTTGAGAGATTTTGACTAGACAGTGTTACATCTAGTTGTCTAAAACTTATTTCTGGTTTCTTTTTATGGAATTACAACAGTTTTAGCATGCTTCCATCTTTCTTTTTCAGCTTTTAAGTAGAACTCAACAAATCCCTCTAAATGTGATTGACTTTTTGAACATCACAATTGTTCTTATATACCTATTTGCATAGTTACAATTGTTCTCTTCATCCAGAAAGCCTCGTAACTTGGGGACCCATTCTAGCATTCCTACAGATTTTGTTAAAAGTTGCTTTTGTTTCCTTGTTAGCATATAAATTCCTAGATTTAAATGCCATAAACTACTGTTTTAAATGAAGGGAAGTTTGGTTGACATTTTTTTTTTTACAATTTGGATGCTGTTTATAAGGGTTATATGTTGACCAAATGCTGGAATTAGCATACAAACTCCCTTGTTTAAAAAGCTTTGAGTTGCTGTTTATTGATTTTAATACTATGTATTGTTACTGTTTGTTGCTGTCTAAATTGAAGAGAAATTTATATTTAGTAATTTCTTGTTAGCAATCTACAGATATGGGTTGAAAAGATGGAAAATTTTCATGTTGAAATGTTGTCTAAATGCTAAAAATTCAGCATGCATATTCTGTTATTTTAAATGTTTTGAGCTGATGTTGTAAATGAAGTAAAGTGTGATTGTGGATTATTAAATTTGATTTTTGATTGGAAGTGTTTAATGTTGTCCAAATGCTGAAAATTCAGCATATAAATTCCTAGATTTAAATGCCATAAACTGCTGTTTTAAATGAAGGGAAGTTTGGTTGACATTTTTTAAATGAAGGCTTAGATAAGTCCTACCAGTTGAGCTTCCATAGTGTCTGCATGCTTTTTCTTTTTGGTTTTAAAATGGGGGTTGGGAGGCAACAGAGACTACTTGGAAGTATTTGTCAAGAATATACCTTGTATTTCAACTGGAGAGTATTTGTCAACAAAGTTGATTGTGCTGCATGAACTTGTGTTTGTTTCAGCCATGTGACAAATTTAGTGTGGTTCAATGAGCCATGTAACTTGCTATTATCCTTGTATCTTTGCATTTCTTTCAGTTTGATAAATCACATTTCTTTGCATGGTTTAAAATTATTTTTTGTATTGTAGCAAGTTATCAAGAAAGTACTCAATGTAACAAAGCAGCTCAAGGGAAACACTATAGACCAGTAACATAAAAGAGAAGCTCAATTACATCTGATCTAACAGCTTAATAATCAAGTGTCAGACTGAATCAATGTTTATTAATAATAATTTACAAAGAAGCCAACAAATGTCTCAACTCTTCAATTTGGTAATCTGAATAAATAAGCATCCAACAGATATATTTCATACTAAAATTCAACAAATATAGGGCATAATTTTGGATGCCTAATCTTTTTAAAATCGGTTCCCAACTTTTAACCTTAGAAACATAATGCTTAAATTACTTCTACCGTAAAATATTGGCTTCACTATTAAGTACTAAGTACCATAGTTAGCCAAACAATTAATCTTTCTGAATTTTCAATCAAATTCGAATGAGACTCGTAATGAATATTTTCAAGGATATATAATTTTGACAAAAAAAATACGTATGGTGTCCTCCTATTTTTGAGAAAATTTGAATAAAAAAAACTGCATTGATAAATGCTGGGAAAACCAATTTCTAAAACTAATGGAGGTAGATTTAATAATGAAATCATGTAACTTTTTGTTAATATATGAATATTATGCTTGGATGTGAAATATAATTCTCAAGTTAATTAATTACTTCTAATATTTTTTTTTGTAAAGTAATTAAATTATTTGTTTCAATAATGATATTTTAGCACATATATGTATTGTAGTTTAAAAATAATAAAATAAATTATATATATTTTTATAGTATTATATATTAAGATTTTTTAATTCATATAATAATAATTATATTAAGCATGTTATTAAATTATATTTTTTATTAAATTATATTTAATAATAATTATGTTAAAACATGATTAAATTATTTATTATTTTTATTAAATTATTTTCAATAATAACCTTATTAAAATTTAATAACAATAACAATAATCATTTACCTAACAAAAATTCTGCTAAGGGTATTCTGGTCATTTTAGTTTTTTTCCTTATGCTATTACAACATCATTCCATTCAACCAAACACAAGAATTCTATTACAGCTCTATTCCATTCCATTCAACCGAACAGTTGAATTACTTATTACAGCTCTATTACATTACACCTCTATTCCATTACAGCGAATCAAACGTGCCCTAAGAGTAATCCAAAGGGACCCATATAGAGAATCCCTTCTCTTATAGGGTTCAAGTTTTAGATCCACTTTATTTCTCTTCAATTCTTTAATTTTTTTAATTTAATCACTAAATTTTCCAAAATCAATTTTTTTGTCACTCTCTCCTTGATTGCTATTAGGTAAATAATTGAAAATTTATATGAGCTTTTTTTTATTGATTTAATAATAAATTTAGCCTTATAATTTACAGATTTTATTAATTTAGTTTTAAGTGGTTGATTCTTTTTCATCTTTTTCACAACAGATACTTCCTTTTGATTTAGCACCTTTAATGCCTTTGAATTAGCGCTCCATTAATGTAGCTACCAGCCTTGAATTAATATTTGCCAAAAACTCTCCTTGGCTCATTTTTAAGCTTAAATATCTTGTTTTTCTCTTGAATATGCTTCTTGCAACCTGTTTTTTCTCTCTCTTTTTTTTTTCTCAACAAAAAAATTATAAAATTTAGTCAAAGATATTAATACAATAGTAGTTAAATATATTTTTTATTAATATAATATTAGTGAAAGAAATTAATTTGTACATAGTTTATAGAAATAAAGTATTTTTCTTAATACCTTTCATGTCCGTTTTACTGTCCATATTCGGGGATATAGAAACTGTATAGCCCAATTTTGCCCGGGCTTACAAGCCCATTATGCCCAGCCCAATTTCAAACCTGATTGTAAAAACTATACTCCATTAAAACCCATTTTTTTACAAACCCAAAAACATTAGACCAAACCCAATAACACCTAAAAACCCTTAAGCCCAACTCAACCCACTAACCCTAACCCAAGTCAGAAAAAAAAAAAAAAAAAAAAATAGCCAACAAAACCCTAGGCACCGTCCCATCTGCTTTTGGCCACTTGCTCTGCCTCTGACGCCACCTGCTACCACCGACCCCCACTCAGCACCGCCCTCCACTTGCACCTGCAAAGCAGTAAGAAAGTGACAGAAAGCATTGTAAGAAAATGGCTATAAAAGCCGATTCAAGCTATTGTAACGGGGGGTTTTTTTTTTCAAATACAAAAAAACAGATTCACAATAAACTAAACAAATCAATACAAAAAGAGCAAACATTCGATTATTGAATCGCAACAGAACTGAGTTTTTCATTTTTTTCAGAAGGTGATTTACATTTTATAAACGGCATTCCTTAAGTTTTTTTTTCCTCTTTTGTTTTATCTATTTTATACGAAAAAGGGGAGAAAATCGAGTACTTGCCTTGGTCCCCTCGTCGTCGGAGATTTCTTTCTGTGTAAACGCCGACCATCGGCCCATGACGGCGATGCGACGGTGATGGAAGGAGCCCAATCGTCGGGCTAAAAAGAGAGGAAGAGAGGAGAGAAAAAGGAGATGTTGGCTGCTGATTTTTTAAGAAAACATTAGGGTTAAAAAATCTGATTTTTTTGGGGAAATATTAGGCATTATAAACACCTAGCAAAACGACGTCGTTTGGTTGAAAGGGTAGCTGCGCATGCTCCCTCAAAGGGAGATTTGCGCGAATGGCCCTTCTCTTTCACGGATTTGCTTGATTTGGTCCTGTTTTCTGTCTTTTTTTGTTCTTTTAATTTGGCCCCAAAACTTTGCTTTAATTCATTTTAGTCCGTTTAGCATTTTAACTATTTCTTTACTTTTATCATTATTCTATGTGCTTTTGGTTATATTAATATATTTCTCGTACTAATGTGTTATTATTTTATTTTAATACTATTTTGTTATTGTTATTGTTATTAAATTGTTATTAGTGTCGTTTTATTACTATTATCATATCATTTTTATTTTTATATTTTACTTATCCATAATCTTTATAACTGCAAACTTTGTTATATTTAATTAATTATTATTTTCTACCTTATTATTATTATTATTTTTATTTATATTTTTATCATTTTTATCTTTTCTACTATTATCTGTTTATTTTCATTTTCATTTTATTATTATTATTATTATTGTCATTTTTTTATTTTTTTATCATTATATATATAATTGACTACTATTATTATGTTTATTATTACTTTTTCATTAAAGTATCATTATTTCCTTTTTATGACTATTATTCTCATATTATTACCATTATTTTATTTTATTATTATCACTACTATTATTATGTTTATGTATATTTTGTTAATTACTATTATTATTATTATTATTATTATTATTATTATTTTTCTACCTATATCATTAATATTATTTTATCATTATCATTTTTTTACTTTTCGTATTATTATTTTTATTATTACCATTTTATTATTATTACTATCATTTTTATTATTTTTTCTTTTACTACTATCATTATTTTAAATTTATCGTTATCATTATTTTTTATTTTACTATTATCATTGCATTATTATTATCATCATTTTATCATTGAACTAATTAACTTAGTATTGTTACACACCTCATTCTTATTTTTATTACGCAACCTAGTTCTATAATTTATCTTTTTACCAAATCGTATTGCATTCACCTTTACCCGATTTATCAAGTTTTCAAACAATCAATATTCCATATTAGCACTTCGAGAGAATCGAGCCCTAACTTACTGGGTTCCGATTTCTCGTTTAAACTAAACAACGGAATATCCCCTTTTAAAATCGCCATCCAAGTTTCAAATAAAACATTTGTTCTCGGGAATTCAAAATGTTGCGCCCTAACTTACTGGACTCAACATCTAGATATTTCGGGATAAGTTTCTTTTTTCTAAAATAGAGGCAATATTCCTAATTTGGATTTTCGAGAGAACGAGCCCTAACTTACTGGGTTCTAGTTTCTCGTTTGACAAATGACGGAAGATCCTCTTCAAATGTAAAACTAAGTTTTAAAAGGCAAGCTTAGTTTCGGGGGTCTAAAGTATTGCGCCCTAACTTACTGGACATGATGCTTTATCTCTTCGAAAATAAGAGAGTCCTAACGCCCCTTCCAATTCCTTCAAATTTTGGAAATAAAAAAGTATCCATTTTCAAATCATTTCAAAGTTTTCAACATTAGGACATCAATCAGTCAGTTTGGTACCGATTTCGGGCGTGACGAGGGCGCTAACCCTTCCTCACACGTAACCGACTCCCGAGCCCATTTTCTCAACATTCGTAGACCAAAAATATTGTTTTAGTAAATCAAAATATTTATTAAAACAAAGGTGATCCGATCTCACCCAAATAAAGATCGGTGGCGACTCCCTTCCTTTTCACTTTCAAACCTCGAGTCGACCGCGTCGTATACTGTTTTATCAAAAAATGGTTACGACAGAAGCAAAGTATTAATTTGTAAATTTTTTTTGTTAGATAATTAGTGTATGCAATTAAATTATTTGTTTAATAAACAAAGTTGCTAAATGTTAGGATTTTTAATCTTTTGTTACCAAATACAGAAACTTTATTTTAGGATGTATACAGAATTGTACAATTATTCTCATTTATGATTTATTAAATTCAATTTTTTAAAATTATTAAATTAAATTTAGTACGGTGAATGTTACAATTTTTTTGGGAATTATTAACGGAGGGAGGCAAGCGGGCTCCCTAAAATGGAAATTTTTTTATGTAAGTTATTTATTATTTATAAAATTTTAAATTAGTAATGGTTAAATTACACTTTAGCTTTTTTAAAAATAATAAAAATTTGATTTAATCCTTTAAAAATTATAAAGATATAATCTATTAAAATTGTGAAATTGCATTTTTATTATCGTAAAAATATACAATTTAATTCTGGCACCCAAAAAAAATTTCCATCACTAAATTCATTATTGTGAATATTAAAATATTAAAAAAATATATTATTGATTTGATTATTAATTTACATTATTAATTTATTTAATTGAAACAACAAATTTATTACAGAATAAATATCTTATTTTAACTCAAAATTGTATTAATTAATTATTTAAACACATTAAATATTTTATCTTTAATAAACATCTTAATATTTAAGATTGTCACATGTAATTCATTTGAGTGTGACACAGAATATTGTTACCATAAATTGCATGCTTAAATTGCTTATATATATATATATATATATATATATATATATTCCTATTCTGTAATTTAAGATATAATACAGAGACTACTGATATAATACTTTTTAGTAAATTGCATTGCTTTTAAATGCACATGTGTCAATTAAAATGGTTTTGATTTGGGGGCCATCAAATTGAATAAATATTATTCCATTAAATTATTGGAAGAGTTTGGAAAAATTACTGTGCCAACCCATATTTTCTTTTTTTTTTCCCCAAATTTCATTTATTCATTATATTCTGTTTTCAGACCAAAAAGACAAACTATTTACTTTCTTTTTTTAAAAAATAAAATAAAATAGAATTACATCAAATCAACTACTAAGAATTAAATAAATGTTTTTTTTAAAAAAAATAAATGTTTTGTCTTGTTGAAGAGCCATAAATACAGAATAGGAAACACTTCAAATATCTATAAACTTGCCTACCAAGTAAGGTTTAAATAAAACAAAAGCTATTCACTTTTCTTGCACACCATTGCACTCTTTTAACTCAACAACATCTTCCTTATTGGAATAGAATTAAATACAATCATACATTATCAAAGCACACTTTCAATAAATTATACAAGCTTGAAATGCAATTTATTCTTGCAAAAGTGAGAGCATGAATCAAGTATTGAGTATTAAATCTAAACTCAAAGTTTAGATTAATCGATTCATATAATCCCTTTTAAAATGCGGCATTTAATAGATTTAAAATTCGAATCCTATATAATCAATTATAAACACGCACAAAATATATATTTTTTTTTCATCAAACCACACCCATAGTAGCCGAAGACATACAGCTTTCGACCAACATGGTCCAACTTTCGATAGTATGTAAACCTTCAACACCTGCTGAAAAACAAGGGAGCCACTACACCCCAAAATCCTATTACAAGGCCAAGAACTATGCTGACATAAAGCCAATTCACTTTATTTCCTTCACTGCTACTTCCATTATTTGCAGCATCTGTTTGAATAGCTTTTGAGGTGCAGTTCTTAGTGAAAGGAGGTCCGCAAAGATGATTGCCCACGTAAGAAAAATTTTCAAAGCTTTGAAGATGAGTGCTTGTTGGGATTTGTCCTATCAAGTTGTTGTAGGACCCGTTGAAGTGATTCAAGAAATTCAAATTGGAGAAACTTGGAGGGATTTCACCATTCAATTGATTCCTCGATAAATCAAGAGATTCCATCAACTCCATGTTGCCAATTTTGTTCGATATATTTCCTACTAGGAGACTCCCTGATAGGATGACTGTAGCTTAACGAGACTTCCAAGTTCTTTTGGGATCTCTCCTATGAGTCTATATTAGTTGAAAGACACATGCTCGTAACAAGTCCTAGTGTGGAACTATTTTCATCCTCTCATCCTTTCAGCATTAATAATGCTTTCAAGTAAAGGAAATTAGTACTGATACTAGACACTGAAACATATAGCTATTTTGGTTGCTTTTGTTAGCCATTGCACTCAAATTACTAAAACATTTTGGAATAGCTCCTGAAATGTAGTTGTGACCAAGGTCCAAGATCTGAAGAGATTGAAGTTGACAAATTTTTTGAGGAATGAGGCTATCAAAGTTATTCGATCGAAGGATTAGAATCTCAAGTTTTGAGAGCTTGTCCCCAATCCATGCTGGTACACTTCCACTGAAATGATTGTCACTAAGATCAAGCGTAATCAACCTCGTAGAATGTTGCAATGTAGATGGTAATTCTCCAAACATGTCATTGCTACGAAGGTTTAGCACGAAAAGATTTAAATGTCCCAAAGAAGGTGGGATTTTCCCAATCAATTTGTTGTTTTCCAAATTTAAGTAACCCAAACCTCGCCAACGATTCCAGCAATCTGGGATTTCTCCAGGGAGAAGATTTGTTTCAATGGCAAGAATTCTCATCGGTTCATTTCTTAATGAGTTACAAACTAATTCAAAAAGCGAACTTTTTTTTTTCGCTCGATCAAAGATAATACACAGTAGCCAAAAAACGAAGAAAGTTACAAACAACAAGAATCGACCACCCCCACAAAAAACCTACACCCAAAACAAATAACCCAAAGCTCAAATCAAACGACATAATTGTAAACCACTAAGGCCATCGCACCCCACAGGAACACAGCCCTCAAAAAGACGAAGCACAAAACATATAAAACCAACATCGTTTGACCAAGAAACCATTAGGCAGAATCCAGCAAATCCAAAACTGCTGAGACAAAACAGCAACCAAAACACAAATAAAAACTCACCACCAAGCCTTGTACATACCACGCCTTCTAATTCCTACAACCACCAGAGCAAACGCCAAATCATTTCCATTCTTTTCAGCAATCGCAAAACAGACATTGTCTATTCTAGCCAATCTTGTATCAATTTCCATGAAGAAAGGAAGCAGCACCCACGGTCTCAACCCTTTGTTCTCAATCTAGCAACATACCTCTTTAGAACCAAGATTAACCCTAAATCCTAAATCCTAAACCCTAAACCCTAAAAGCTCAAAAAACTTACTTGAAAATGAATTATTCGACAAAATTAAAAATTGTAAAGTTGGGAATAGTCTTGGCCATGAGCCTGTGAATCGGATTGAACTCAAGTCAACAACGTCTTTCACGTTCAAATATGAAATCCCTCCAGGAAGTCGATTACAGGAAAGATTTACATATTGAAATTGAGAGGACAAGTTCAAAAGCCAAGTGGGCAGGATATCCGAAATTCCTGTATCGGAGATATCTAAAACAGATAAATTCTTTTGGAATTTTAACCATCTAGGAAACTTCGGGCCAAGTTGCCATTGCCACAATTTGATAATTCAACATTGAAACAGTGGAATCCAGCTTGAGTTTGGTTCAAACCTGAGCAAATGGGTTTTTGATCATACAACTCCTTCCAATAGTTACACCCCAAATTTTGAGTTTCTAAACTTTCCACTTGACCAAAACAACCTGGAAAAGTACCATTTAATTGATTTTCTGAAACATCAAAGAACTTCAAAGATGATAACTCCCCAATTGACAATGGAATGGATCCAGAAATATTGTTTCCAGCAAGCGACAAGTGAGCTACGTTTTTAAAGTGCCCAAGTTGATCAATTAAATGGCCAAAAATATGGTTATGTGCCATGTCCAATGTGTTGGGAGGGTCCCACTATGTGGGAATCCCTCAAAATATGCCATGCTTTATGGCATTTCTCTTGTTTTTTCTTTATTTTTCTTTTGTTTCTTCTTTAATCATGTTATTTTGTCTTGTACGTGGGCTTTTAGGTAGCCATATTTTAATGTGAGAGAGAGAGAGAGCCTAAATCAGATTTGAGAAAAAAAAAAAAAAATAAAAAAGAGAGAAAAACGTGAGAAACAGAGAGAAAGACTTGAAGCAAAAATCAGTTTTTTCAAGTTTGGAGCAGCTGTGATCAACTCTTCGATCGGAGGTCCATCCGTGGTTCGATTGAGCTGATTTTTTGACAGCAGCTAGGCGACAAGGTGTTCTTGACTTTGTACGGTCGGATTTTTCATCCGAGTCCTATAGCGCCAGAAATACTCGTTTTACAGCAGCCACGTTTTTGGTGATGTTCTCCTATTTTTTCTCTCTTTTGCTAAAGATTACATATTGTTAGCCTTGTTGGAGTTGAATGCTTGTTGTAGGCTTGATATTGTGATCTTGTAGCTGAACATTTGATTATAGTGGAGCTTTTGATCGGACTCTAAAGTCCCGTGGTTTTTACCCTTGATTTAGAGGGGTTTTCCACGTAAAAATATCGGTGTCTCTATTTATTATTTTTGTTGCGGTTGCATTGGTTGATTTGTGGTTGATAGGTTGCTAGAGAACACTTTATTTTGTGCTATTGTGCTTGCCATAATATTTGACAAGAGTTATAGGGAGAGAAAGAACACCGGTTGTGCTTCCGCTTTGTTTCGGTAGTTTGGTTTCTTCCCAACAAACTGGTATCAAGAGCTCGGTTATTCTGTCAAATAATTATGGAAATTAATACGAGCAAGATGATTATGTTGAATGGCACAAATTATCAACTTTGGCGGAATAAAATGAAGGACTTGTTGTTTGTGAAGGCTTTGCATCTTCCGGTCTTTGCTACTCAAAAACCCGATTCGAAAAGCGATGAAGAATGGGAATTTGAGCATCAACAAGTGTGTGGCTTTATTCGGCAATTTGTTGAAGAAAATGTTTACAACCACATTGATCAAGAGACACATGCTCGAACATTGTGGGAGAAGCTTGAAAGCTTGTATGCTTGAGATCGGGCAATAACAAGTTGTTCTTCTTTGAAGAAAATGATGGCGTTGAAATACAAAGAAGGAACGTCTATAGCTGACCATGTGAGTGAATTTTGAGCGTGATGAATCAGCTACTTGGTATGGGTGTCAAATTTGATGACGAGATTTTAGGGCTTTGGTTGCTTGCTACTCTACCGGACTCTTGGGAGACTTTTAGGTTTCGCGCTCATTAATTTACGCCCCAAAGGGTATTATTACCTTGGATTTGGCTAAGAGTGGTGTGTTGAATGAAGAGGTCGGAAGACGAGCTCGGGTTCTACATCACGGTCCGAGGTGTTAGTTACCGAGAACAGGGGAGGAAGCAGAGACAAAGATGGAAAGAGTAGAGATAAAGGCGAAGCAAGTCAAGATCGAGATACAAGAATCTTGAGTGTCATCATTGTGGCAAGAAAGGCCATATCAAGAAATACCGCTTCAAGTGGAAGAAAGAGAACAAAGGTGGTGATAAACACGATCGGAATGATGATGGAAAATCCGAAAGCGTGTTGCTACTCGCTACTCGTGAAGATCTGTTGGTCATTCGTGATGAGAATTTGGTCAACTTAGCATGTGACGAGACTAGTTGGGTGATTGATGATCGTGCATCACTTCATGTCACGTCGAGGAAGGATTTCTTCACATCTTATACTCCACGTGATTTTGGGGTATTGAAGATGGGTAATGACGGTTTGGTTCGGTTGTTGGTATGGGAGATGTTCACTTGGTGAGTAACAATGGAACAAAGTTAACTCTCAAGGATGTCGGACACGCACCGGATATCCGCTTGAATTTGATCTCTGCAGAAAGCTTGATGATGAGGATTCGTAACACCTTCGGTGAGGGCAATGGAAGGCGACTAAAGGCTCCTTGGTTGTGGCTCGAGGAAAGAAGAGCTCAAATTTATATTTGATGCAAGCTTGACTTCTCGAGAGGCGGTGAATGTGATGATGAATGGCGGCTCAACGAGTTGTGGCATAAACGACTTAGTCACATGAGTGAGAAGGGCCTTAACTGTTTAGCGAAGAAGAATCAACTTTCGGGCTTGAAGAATGCTACATTGAAGGATTGTGCTCATTGTCTAGCAGGAAAGCAGAGAAGAGTTTCTTTTAAAAGCCATCCTCCTCATATAAGATCAGAGTTGCTAGAGTTGGTCCATTCGGATGTCTGTGGTCCGATAAAAGTAAGGTCACTTGGCGGTGCACTTTATTTTGTGACTTTCATTGATGACTGTTCGAGAAAGTTATGGGTTTACACTTTGAAGTCTAAAGATCAAGTCTTTGAGGTGTTTAAACAGTTTCATGCATCAGTTGAAAGGGAAACAGGAAAGAAGTTGAAGTGCATTCGTACTGATAATGGTGGCGAGTACACATGGGGCGTTTCATGAGTATTATTGCATGACAGGAATCGGACATCGAGAACACCACCAAAGACTCCACGATTAAATGGGTTAGCTGAAAGAAATGAACCGAACATTGATCGAGAGAGTCAGATGTTTGTTGTCAGATTCAAAGCTGCCAAGATCATTTTGGGCTGAAGCTTTGAATACAGTGACACATGTGATAAATCTGTCTCCTAGTGTTCCTTTGCGAGGTGACGTGCCAGATAGAGTTTGGTTTGGCAAAGACGTGTCATATGATCACCTACGTGTGTTCGGTTGCAAAGCATTTGTTCATGTTCCAAAGGATGAAAGATCCAAGTTGGATGCCAAGACTCGACAATGCATATTCATTGGTTATGGTCTAGATGGTGAGTTTGGTTATAGACTCTATGATCCCGTTCATAAGAAACTCGTGAGAAGCGTAGATGTTGTCTTCATTGAGGATCGAGACCATTGATGACATTGATAAGACGGAGAAAGCGAATTCACAAGAGCGGTGATGATTTGATCGATGTGAATCCAGTTCCCTTAAACTCTTCACCAGGTCCTATCCAGGATGATGTGCATGGTGATGTTACTGATGACCATCAGGATATAGGTGACTTTGATGCTCCCATGGATGATGTTGTGAATGATCAACAGCAAGCACCTATAGCTCCACCAATGTTCCACTGAAGGTCTTCCAGAGATCGAAGATCTTACATCGTGTATTCTTCTCGATGAATATGTTCTTTTAAGCGACGGGGAGAACACGAATGTTATGAAGAGGCTATGGAGAGTGAATGCAAAGATCAGTGGGTTGAAGCGATGAAAGATGAACTTCAATCCTTGCATGAAAACCATACCTTTGAGTTGGTGAAAGCGCCCAAAGGCAAAAGAGCCTTGAAGAATAGGTGGGTTTACAGTTGAAGCAAGAAGAGAAGTCTTCATCTCCACGATACAAGGCTAGATTGGTCGTCAAGGGTTATACTCGAGAAAAAGGGGTTGATTTTGAAGAAATATTTTCTCTGTTGTGAAGATGTCCTCTATTAGAACTATCTCGAGTTTGGCGACTGCTATGACTTAGAGGTTGAACAAATGGGCGTGAAAACCGCTTTTCTTCATGGTGACTTAGAAGAAGAGCTTTACATGGAGCAGAGCCAGAGGGGTTTGTTGCACAGGGAAAGAAGACTATGTGTGCAGATTGAAGAAGAGCTTGTATGGTTTGAAACAAGCTCCAAGGCAATGGTACAAGAAGTTTGAGTCTGTCATGGGGGAGCAAGGCTACAAGAAGACTACTTCTGATCATTGTGTGTTTGTTAAGAGATTCTCTGGTGATGATTTTATAATTCTTTTGCTCTATGTTGATGACATGCTTATTGTTGGTCAGAATGCTTCTAGAATTGAGAAGTTGAAGCAAGAGTTGAGTAAATCCTTTGCAATGAAGGATTTGGGGCCAGCAAAGCAAATTCTTGGCATAAAGTTGACACGTGATAGAAAGGCCAAGAAATTATGGTTATCACAAGAGAAGTACATCGAGAAAGTACTTCAAAGGTTCAGCATGGACAAAGCTAAAGCGGTGAGCACTCCCTTTGCTATGCACTTCAGATTGAGTATTAAGCATAGTCCTTCCACAGAAAAGGAGAAGGAAGAGATGCAAGAAAATTCCTTACTCTTCACCGTGGGGAGTCTGATGTATGCAATGGTTTGCACGAGACCAGACTTGGCTTATGCCGTTGCTGGTACGATCAATGCGTTTTCTTTCTAATCTGGCAGAGAGCATTGGAATGCGATGAAGTGGATTATGAGATATCTTCGTGGCACTTCCAACATGAGACTTTGTTTCGCAACAATGAAACCCGTTCTTGTTGGCTATACTGATTCGATACATGGCGGAGATATTGACTCGAGGAGATCTACTTTGAGTTACTTGATCACTTATGCAGGAGGAGTCGTGGCATGGCAATCGAGATTGCAAAAGTGTGTTGCATTGTCCACCACCGAATCGAGTTCATTGCAAAGAACCAAGCGTGCAAGGAGATGCTTTGGATGAAGAAGTTTATGCATGAGCTCGGTTTTACTCAGGGAAAAGTATGTCTGTATTGTGATAGCGTGAGTGCTATTCATCTTGGTAAGAATCCAACTTTTCATGCAAGATCTAAGCATATTGATGTAAGGTACCATTGGATACGAGATGTTCTTGAAGCTAAACTGTTAGAGCTTGAGAAGATACATACCGATGATAATGGTTTGATATGTTGACGAAAGCTTTACCAAGAGGAAAATTTGAAGCATGTTGTTTGATCTCCCAGATGGAGGCATTCCCACATAGTTGGAGTGGGAGAGATTTGTTGGGAGGGTCCCACATGGAATCCCTCAAAATATGCCATGCTTTATGGCATTTCTCTTGTTTTTCTTTATTTTTCTTTTGTTTCTTCTTTAATCATGTTATTTTGTCTTGTACGTGGGCTTTTAGGTAGCCATATTTTAATGTGAGAGAGAGAGAGAGCCTAAATCAGATTTGAGAAAAAAAAAAAAAATAAAGAAAAAACAAGAGAAATGCCATAAAGCATGGCATATTTTGAGGGATTCCCACATAGTGGGACCCTCCCAACACAATGACTCTAAGCAATCCAAACAACATCTAGACAGACTCAGTAGGATTTCTGATATGTCTTGATCAATTTCATTGCCCGAAAGATTAAGGAATTGAAGATGATTTAAACCAAACAAAGAGTTGGGTGTGGATGAATTCAGTGAGTTCCCACTAAGATCAAGAACTTCAAGAAATGAGATGTTCCTAAAGTAACCCGGAATTGAGCCTTCTAAAGAATTGCCACTAAGATCAATGGACACAAGACTATGAAGACCAAATATCGACATAGGTACTGAAGGAAAGTTGTTCTCAGAAAGATCAAGAACAACCAGTGATTTTGTAGAATTGACACCGATCGGGGATGGATCATCTTCCAAACTGCAAGCTGACAAGCTCACAAGTGAAATTGTTATTGCTCAAGTCCGGGGAACTGAGATGCTTCAACTCCAGCAGTGAAGGATTTATTTTGCCTCGTAGTTTTGACTGCTCGTAAGCTTCCCATTCAGCTGGTGGTGCATCAAAGTCAGGGGCTGAAAGAGGAGCAGCAGCCAAGTGCAATTGGTTGACGTGGCCTGTTGAGTTATGGCAGACGACACCGATCCATTTACAGCAATCTCCACCTTCAACCCATGAAGATTGCTTGTTTGAAGGATCAATGAGATCATTCTTCAACTTCAAAAGACCTTCTCCCTCACGTACAATACAAATCACGTTGGAATTGGCATGACAAAAGCTAAAACAGATTGCTACAATGACAAAAAGAAATGGGAATAAGGAAATTGAAACAGGAGTTGTCATGGTTGCAATTGCTTAGTACCGACCATTGCTAGCAATACTCCGAATATATAGATCAGTAAGCTTAGCTAAAAAAAAATGCATTTAAGTGATAATAGTCTATCGGAAGTTTCCTTTCAATGGAAGTAAGGCGGAACAGAAAAATATTGTCCATCAGGCACATGGAACTTTCTTCCATGATCCAAAGTTTCCAAAGTTGAATTTTCCACAAGGAGCATTTATAGTCTATTGAATTTCTTTTTATACAACTCAGATTCGAATTCAAACTATTCCCAAAAAAGGTAAACACCGGACCAATATACTACTGCTTGAGATTCAATCTGTTAAATTATTTCTCATTGGGGAAGTTCTAATTAACTGCATTAAAATTTTGGCCAGCTCATATTTGAACAATATATATTTAAATCTATTTATTAAAATGTAATTAAGCTATTTAACATAAAATTTTCAGGTTTGTTAAAGCAATGGTGGCTTACCTGCGCCGCTTCTTTTCTTTGGTCCATTTGGTTGGCTCGCAACGAGCTTGTTGGGATTTTGGACAAAAACAGTCAAGGTTCACAAAAGCTTGAGCAACAAGGCTCAATACTTGCTGTGCAAACAAGAAACAGAATTGAGCTCAAAGAACAAAATGAATGCAAGGAAATTAGAGAGTATTTGATGATGAGTTCTGATGAATTTCATTAACCTTGAATAATGGCATAATGCAAATACATATACAGACATAAGCTGGTAAAAAACATAAGCAAATTTTACCTAATCACTTACCTACCTCCACTAATTACATTGAAACTTGATAACCTATACTTGCACACTTGGTAAAGCTGATTTATCAGCTCAAATGTCAACAAAATTACATCAAGTACATTACCAACCTAGTTCTAAACAAACTAGGTTACAAAATGTTAATTTAAAGTAACAAAATCAGCAGCATTGTCTTCAACTGCAACATGCATGGCTCGGGCAGTTTGTTCTGCTTCTTGGCTGCTTCATGTGCTGCATGTGCTGCATGCAGGCCAACTTCAGCAGAGCTCGTGTTCAATAAGAAGAGATTATCGTTTGATGAAATTATGTTTCTTGCTAAGCTCCACTCTTTTTATTGGGTAAAAGCATCCAAGGAAGGGTGTATTGTGATTGAATCCCAATGGTGGTCGAATCCAAGATTGTGTGTGCCGTGTTCGAAGGGGGTGGGACCTAGGTTTGGGATTGTATGGCATGCTCCTCCTTGTGGCGTTATCAAGTTTACCGTCGATGGAGCAGCGCGCGGAAAATCGGAGCCTGCTGGTTGTGGAGGGGTTCTACGTGATCACAGTGGTGAGATTTTAGTAATTTTGTCAGGGCTTTTGTGTATTTTGGAGTCGAAAGAAGCTGAATTGAGGCCAATTATATTGGCTCTCGAAAATGCACAAAAATCATTGTGGAATCAGATTCTAAGGTGGTGATTTTGTGGTGTACAAGTAGACCATGCAAATATTGAGATTGTTTTAAATTGATAGAAAATTTTGTACGAGTTTGAATGTAATTGTTTTTTTGCATGTTTTTAGGGAGGCTAATAGTTTAACGAATGCGCTAGTTAAAGGAGGTATCTATAGATAATCAATGTTTCGTGTTTGTTTGTAAAACTCAATTCACTGTATTGCTCCGTTTGTTTGCACTTACTAATGTTAATAAAATTGATTTTGCTAAGCAAAAAAGAGAAAGAGAGAAAGTAGGATTCGAGAGAAAAACAAGATATCTAAGCTTAAAATTGACTTTAATCTTGGTTGGTAGCTACATTAATGGAGCTAATTCAAAGGCATTAAAGGTGCTAAATCAAAAGGAATATATGTTGTGACAAGGAAGAAAAAGATTCAACGTCCACTTAAAGAAGGAAAAATCGAAGGGTGAGCTAAAGGGATAATGATAGCCTTCCTTATGCGTAGGTCTGAGGCATTAGCTATCTTTTCTTCAACCCCAAACTTGGTCAAGGTGTGGGCTCGTTGTTCCACCTGTAGTTCCTTCCTTTTCTTCGCCAACTCCTCCTCCTTCCGGGCTAGGGTTTCTTGGGCTAAGTCTCGCTCAGTTTTGTACTTTTCAGCCTGGTCGCTCCAGTACTTAGCATCATTCTGGGCTTTCTTCTGATCGGCTTTTAGCTTCCACTCAACAGCCTTGACTCTGTCCTCAGCAGCCTTAACTCTCACTTCAGCAGTACTGGATGACCTATGTGTATTAATTTTCTAGAGTTTATATAAAAATATAAAAACCCTCTCAAAATAATATTTAGTTTGATAATTTTATAATTAAATTGAGATTCGAATTCTATTGATGGAGTACACCAATTATTCAATCAAACTTTTTTACCAATAAATAGATATGTAATATGGATTTAAATTATCAAATTAAAGAAATATTTTTCCCAACAAAAGTGTATATGTGGAAGAAGAGAAACCAAAAAAAAAAGAAAAAAATCAATTACTCTGCAAACTCTTTACTGTAGTATATAGATAGCATGGTACCGATCATTGCTAGCAACTGGGAATATATAAAGTTAGCCGAAACAAGAAAATATTGTTCACATACATTGGACCCATATTTCCAGAAAAGAAAAAGGCATTTAATTGATAGGCTGATGGATATTTCGTTTCAATATAAGTTTCTAATTAATTGCATTTAGAATTTGGGGCCCCATATTTTGACTATATACACCTTACCCTGTTTAGTAATTATGAAAAGAACAAAAACATAAAACCATCAAAAGAAAAAACTTAAATTAACAATTAAATATATAAAATCACAGATGTAATATGAATTTCAATTGAAGAAATAATCTTGAGCTTTCGGACAGAGGCGAGGGTAGAACAATTTTTTAGGGGGCCAAATGAAATTTTAATTTTTTATAGTCTATATCTTTATAATTTTTAAAGGATTACATTAAATTTTTATAATTTTAGGGGGCGCAAAGTATGATTTTACCTTCACTAATTTTAATTTTTTTAAAAACTTTAAGGGCTTAAATAGAAATTTTATATTTTAGGCGGACCGGGGCCACTGCCAGGTCCCTATAGATTCGCCACTGCTTTCGAAGAAGAAGAGAAATAAAGTTGACAGCCAATTTGGAAAGGAAAAAGATTTAGTAGAAAAATTTTAATATAATTTTTTAAATTTAAAAAGTATAAGGACTTGTGTCCTAAATATACAAATTTAGAACATTTAACCTACAAATTTTAACGTTATAATTTGACCTAAAAACTAATCAATCCAATGTAAAACATGAATAGGAAACCATAGTACTAATAAAGTGGTATTCTAATAAAGCCAGTCATTTTTATTTTCTCTTTATAATTTTATTTTTAAAAATAAATAATTGTGAAAATGACTTACAAATTCTTCAAAGTAGAGTGTTGTAATAAAGCCAACAATTTACTCTTATTTTTCATTTTTAGAGTTAAGATTAAAGTTTACTTTAATGGAATCGAATTCAAATGAAGACTTAGTACAGGAACCAAGGTGAAGGGTTTGATGCAAGTTAAATTATTGAATCAAAACAGATGGTTTGACGTGAAGTTTTTTTGGAAATTTCAGTGATGAGTGAAAGATTCAAGCTTTCACAACAAAGAAAAATATAACAGCTTTGGGTTCTTATCAGCTTATCCTTCTAACAGGATGACAAGTTAAAAGGGTAATCCAAAGCTACCCTATAAAATATATCTTCGTTATATAAGTGACAGAAAGCATGTAGAATATAATAAACATTAATCATTTAGGATATAGGATGTATTTAAAATTTGATAATGTTATATTATATTTCAATTTTATTATTTTTAAATTTTGTAAAATTAGGTTAACAAGTGCCCAAGGTTGTCACTGCCGTATAAGGGACATGAACCTCTTTCAGAGCATGGTGCATAAGGTGAATACTAGACTGATGCAATATCCATATTTCATAAATAATTCCAAGAATTAATTCAAAACAAGACCTCTATGGTTTAAGAATAAATTAAAATTAACTAAGTCATTGTTGCATATTGGGGTAGTCCAAAATCAAAGTTAGATGGGGTAACATCCAATCTAATGTAATGAATAGATAAGGGTAAAAATGTTTTGGATTAATTATAGAGATGTTCTTAAGTTTTCGTCAAAAGTCAAAAGAAAGTGTTATGTGTCATCATTCAATTGGCTAATATGTCACATAAACAATCCATTAGTGGATTAACGAAATTTTTAACGGTAATGATGAATTCGAACAATTATCTTAATTAGAATGACAAATTGAGAAAAAAAAATTCTGAAGTGACCAAAATAGGACAAACCCTATTTTAGAATGACCTTAGGTGTAGTTTACCCTTATAATTTTATGCATGTCTAAGATTACTAATTTTGTTTTGAGAGAAAATAAATTCATTTATGAGAAAGTCACAAAACAAAAACGAACACAAAGAGGAGAGGGACTACTAAGCCCGAGCCAACAGGCTCACCCCATACACCCGAACCTATCGTCCGCAATCCTCATTCATATCAACATAAGACATAATTTCAACATTCTTCAAAATAGATACAAGCGGAAAAGCATCCCATTACGTGTGGGTTGCATATAACAAAGCAGCTTAGGCAAGTGAGTGGCCTACCTTATTAGCACATTGATGAGTCCAGAAAAAAGACTGACGCTAAAACTAATCTTTCAGCACTAGACGATCATGTAGCAGTACACCTAGCTCAGATGCATCAATTATACATATTTTTTCCCGTCAAACTACATACCTATAGTAGCCCAAAACACAAACAGCCTACCACAGATTTGGTCCAGCTTTCGATAGTATGCAATCCTCCAAGACCTACTAAAAAACAAGGGAGCCACTACACTAAAAAATCCCAATACAAAGCCAAAAACAATGCTGACATAAAGCCAATTCACTTTATTTCCTCTATTTCCAACATCAGTCGGAATACTTTTTGAGGTGCAGTTCTTACTGAGAGGAGGTCCGCAAAGATGATTGCCCACATAAGACAAGTTTTCAAAGCTTTGAAGCTGAGTGCTTGTTGGGATATGTCCTGTCAAGTTGTTGTAGGACACATTGAAGTGATTCAAGAAATTCCAATTGGAGAAACTTGGAGGGATTTCACCATTTAATCGATTCATAGACAAATCAAGAGATTCCATTAACTCCATGTTGCCAATGTTGTTTGGTATATTTCCTGTTAGGAGATTCCCTGAAAAATTTAAAGACAATAGTCCAACGAGACTACCAATTTCTTTGGGGATCTCTCCTCTAAGACGATTAGCTGAAAGGTCCAAGCTAGTAACAAGTCCTAGTGTGCTACCATATTCATCCTCTCGTCCTTTCAACACCAATAATGCTTTCAAATAAAACGAGTAATCAATGAAATACGGTGTAGAAAGTTCATTATTGATTTTGTTTTTTGTGGCCATTTCACTTAAATTATTGAAACATTTTGGAATAACTCCTGAAATGTTGTTGTGGGCAAGGTCCAAGTTTTGAAGAAATTGAAGATCACAAATTTTGTGAGGAATATGACCATCAAAGTTGTTTGATCGAAGGCTTAGAACCACAAGGTTCGAGAGCTTATCACCAATCCATGCTGGTACACTTCCACTGAAATGATTTTCACTAAGATCAAGCATAACTAAGCTCCAAGAATTTCTCAACGTGGTGGGTAATTCTCCAAACATGCTATTGTTTCGAAGGTTTAACATACAAGGATTTGTATATCCCAAAGTAGATGGGATTTTCCCTGTCAAATTGTTGTTTCCTAAATTTAAATAAGCTAAATTTTTCCAATGATTCCAACAATCTGGAATTTCTCCAATGAGTAGATTTATATCAATGTAAAGAGCTACCATCTCCTTTAATGATGGACTACAAATTAATTCAGAAAGGGATCCTGAAAATGAATTATTTGACAAAAATAAATATCTTAAAGTTGAGAGTACTCTTGGCAATGGACCTGTAAAGCGGTTGGAACTCAAGTCAATAGAGTTTGTTACATTCAAATATGAAATCCCTCCGGTAAGTTGATTATAGGAAAGATTTAAATATTCAAATTGAGTGGGAAGATTCACAAACCAAGTGGGCATGACGTCTGAAATTCCTACATGGGAGATATCCAAAGAAGACAATTCTTTTTGGAATTTTAACCACAGGGGAAACTTTGAGCCAAGATGCCAGTGACCCAATTCAATAATTTGGCATTGAAATGGGGGAATCCAACTTGAGTTTGGTTCAAATCTAAGCCTATTGTGTGACGCCTTTAGAGTTGTCAATCTCGTGAGTTTAGAAAAATGGGTTTCTATAACAACTCCTTCCAATAGATTATACCCAAAATCTAGAGTTTCCAAACTTTCCAATTGTCCAAAACATAGAGGAAAAGTACCATTTAATTGATTTTCTGAAACATCAAAGTATTTCAAAGATGATAACTCCCCTATCAATGATGGAATGGGACCAGAAATGTTGTTTTGAGCAAGGGACAAGTAAGATTTTTAAATTGTCCAAGTTGATAAGTTAAATGACCAGAAAGTTGGTTATCTGCCATATTTAATGACTCTAAGGAACCCAAACAACATCTAGACAAACTCTGTAGGATTTCTGATATGTCTTGCTCAATTTTATTACTAGAAAGATGAAGAAATCGAAGATGGTTTAAACTATACAAGGAGTTGGGTATGGATGAATTGAGAGAGTTCTGATGAAGATCAAGAACTTCAAGAAACGAGCTGTTCCCAAAGTAATCAGGAATTGGTCCATCCAAAGAATTGAATCTAAGATCAATGGACACAAGACCATGAAGACTAAATATCGACTTAGGTACTGAAGATAAGCTGTTCCAAGAAAGATCAAGAACAGCCAGTGATTTTGAAGAATTAACACTGATCAAATATGGATCATCTTCCAAAATGCAAGCTGACAAGTGCAACTCTAGCAGAGAAGGATGTTTAAATGTTACCTGTAGCCAATCAGTTGCTTTAGAAAGATTCGCGTAGCTCAAATCAAGGTACTGCAAGGAAGAAAGTCCAGAAACCCATTGAAGACTTTCTGATTTGAGATCATTACCTCGAAGATCAAGATACTGCAACTTTGAAAGATTCCCCAGGTTATGAGGAATTGCTCCCTGAAATTGTGCTCGAGAGAGGTTAAGATATGTTAGACTCTCCAGCAAACCGAAAAATTTCGGGATATGTATGCTGCTAAAATTGTTATTGCTCAAGTCCAGGGTACTGAGATGGTTCAACTCCAGCAGTGAAGGATTTATTTTGCCTCCTAGGGCTGACTGCTCGTAAGGTGAAAGAGGAGCAGCCAAGTGCAGTTAGTGGACGTGGCCTGTTAAGTTATGGCAGACGACACCAATCCATTTACAGCAATCCCCTCCTTCAACCCAAGAAGTTAACCTGTTTGAAGGATCAATAAGATGATTCTTGAATTTCAAAAGAGCTTCTCTCTCACTTGGAATGCAAAGTAGGTTGGAATTGGCATGACAAAGGGTAAAACAGATAGCGGGAATGAGAAGAAGAAAAGGGGAAAAGGAAATTGGAAGAGGAGTAGTCATGGTTGCAATTGCCATTGCTCACAACTCCAAATATATAGACTAAGCTTAGCTAAAACACAAAAAATACATGAAGCGCAAGGAAGTTTCTTCCAACAAAATGCATTTAATTGATAATAGTCTGTCGGAAATTTGCTATCAAGGGAAATTTCTAATTAATTGCATTTAATTGTCCATAAAATGTAATATGAATTCTATTATTAAATTAAAGAAATGTATGCTATCAAGGAAGTTTTTTACAATACCCTAAAAGTCTATGAAGAAAGTCCCACTCCCACCTTCCTTAAGACTTTTTAGGTCTTAAAAGCGAAAGGATAAAAAAAAAAGAAGGAAAGAAAAGAAAATGGTTTAGAAGTTTCGTGTTGATTATTTGTTTATATCAAACTATAAAGTATAATTTTGAATTTTAAAATATCCTTTTTAATTGCTATACATTTTTATATATTTGGATTTTAATTTCGTAATTTTAATTGCAAGAATTTATTCCATATATTTTTTAATTTAAAATTTCAGGTTCAATACTTATTAACATTAAAATTATTCTATTAAATATTCACTTGGTAGTCCTATAAAAATAAAATTAATATTAAAAATTGTAATTAAGATTTTTTTTAAAAAAAAAAACACTCATTGAAACTCAGTTAAGTTTATGGAATAAATCTCACTCCCATGGTTTACTTGATACTTAAAAAAATTGATACATCAAAATAGCTCTCAAAGCATTTTCATTTAAGAAAAATCTACATTAAACTTGATAACGCCATAAGGGGAAGCTCAGGGGCGAAGCCAAAACTATTTTTTAGGAGGGCCAAATAAATTTTTAATTTTTTATAGTCTATATCTTTATAATTTTTAAAGGATTAAATCGAATTTTTATAATTTTAGGGGGACCAAAGTACAATTTTACCTTTACTAATTTTAAATTTTAAAAAAATTTAGAGAACTTAAATGACAATTTTTCATTTTAGAGAGGCCGGGGCCCATGTCAGCCCCCTAGAATCACTTCTAGGGAAGCGTGTCGTACAATTCAAAAATTATCTGGTTGTCACTTATCCATTAACTTTCATTATCTCCTTAACAAAGTAATGGCATGGGATGTTGGTTCAAAGGGATAGTAATTAAGTTTGTCTCTAAACTATAGTTCACATTTAGAATTTTTTTAACAATATTTCCAAAAAAAATCTATAAATTCATTATTTATTTGATAAATTATAATATTTTTAAAAATATAATTATACAAAAATTTAAAATTAAAAAAAAAACTCATAAAAATTACACAATTCCACGAGCACCCATTGGAAAGTTTACATTATGTTTTATATTATATTAGTTTCTTCAAACCAATTATATGTTATAAAATTATAATTAAAAATAATTTTTATAAAATTTAAAAGTGAGAATATTTTTAGTATGATTATAGGTGTCTTTATTTGTTTTACAATCAGAGTGTAACATCCCGAAATAAGGCCTAGGAGTTTGGGCCAACGAACCCTTAGTGTCTATTAAGGGCTGAGATTGATTGGTTAACAATTAAGGATTGATTTGCGAAAAGGGTAAAAGTTGGAGTACTTGAATAGTTATTTGTCCAAAGAGTTGAGGAAACAATTTCCTTCCTTAAATGAAACAGAGTCATGCATGTAGGACTTCTTCTGTCATTAGGAGACCCTTACATTCTAAACTACCCTAGTTACATATGAATTAAAACATTGCCAACAAAGGTCTTAAACCTATATCATACCAAAACCCTACCATTAGCCAAACCTTCATTGAATTCTTTCTCTATGTTTTCTGTCAAGTTTTTACAAATAAAAAACTAAGCTCATTTTTCTTAAAGGCTCAAGGTAAGACTTTGTTTCTCTATTGGATTAGACATTTAGAAGTAATTTTAGAACTTTTAAGAAAGTCCGCAACAAAGGAAACTAGGTTCACCAAAAGACTAGCATGTGTGAACCTAAGCTTGCTTGTGTTTATAAATGAGTTTTAATGTGCTTTGATTGTTAGTGACTTGTGTATATTTGTGAAGTTGCAAACCTGATAGAGCCGTCTACAAGCAAAGACAAGGGAAAGGCGAAGCTTATTTAAAGCTTTCAACAAATTGGTGAGTGTTCAGGGATCGCCACTTGTATGTGCAAACCATAGTGTTAATCAGATGCTTAGGGCCTTAACCTAAGTTTCGAAATTAATTTTTCTTTAAAACTCTGTTTTATTATTGTGTTTGAATATTTGCTTTTATGAACAATGATATGCGAGCTTTATGCTGCGAGCTGGTTATGAATAGTATTTTGCGAGCTCTTTATGTATTGTGAGCTCTATGTTTAAGTCAATGTTTTGATACTATAATTTTGTAACCGTTGGAAATAATGGCATGCCATAAGATTATGAGTACTCACCTTTGTGTTTTATGGTTTGGGAGAGAGGCCCTGGGACAAGTTAGAAAAAATAAGGGAATGGCGAGTTAAGCTCCATTCATTGAGATATACTGGTGTGATGGAAAGTGTTAGCTTAACGCTACACTTATGAGATATTCCAAACTCTTTTAGTCAAAGAGGGGAATCATAAAGAGATCCGCTTATCCAATAGAAAAAAAAAAAGCTAAGTGAATGAGATAGTGTTTTTCCAAAATATTATGTTTTACTAACTTATACTAATTGACAGAGTGTATCTGCGAACCAAACTTCGCGTAAGTATGGTGAACCCAGTTTGCAGAACAAAAAGCTTGACAAAACTCTTATTTAACTTATGTTTTTGTGCATGCTATGTCGTTTTTCTGTTCATTGACTGAGTTGTCCTAGTAGGTCTTGAACCGAACTGGCAGCAACTGAACCTGCTTGGGGTGTCGGTGACAATGGTTCTTCGATGGTTGAGCAATGAGAGAATTACACTCCTACTGGGACTCTACTAGAGAAATTAATTTTAGATTAACTATTTCAGAAATAATATTATTTTAATAGATTTAATATTAAATTTAATTTAATACTTATTTTAATAGTATTTTATTAATTTAATATTAAAGATGTTTATCTTCTAGATAATTATTCTATTAGCTTAATAAGATCTAATATTAAAGTGATTAAGTTTAATCATAGTTGAACTCTCTAAACTCTCCCTATATAAAGATAGCCTTGGGTTATTATTTTTTACACACTTGAATTCAGAGAAATTTGTAGAGAGAAAATTTTCTGAAGAAATTATTTTAGAAAATTTCTAGAGATATTTTTCTTATTTACAACTCGGTCTAAAAGTTTAGAGAAATTGTGAAATTACCCCATTGGTAATGTTTATGAAAAGTTTTCTAATTCGAAGTGAGCTCACACTCGATAGACGTGAGCTTGAGGATAACGGAGAAGACTACTAGGTCGAAGTGTTCATCCTAGACGAATAAAAAAGGTACTATTTGATTAAGTATTTATTACTTTAGATATAACAACCAAGTTCTTGTTTTAGAAAAAAAAATTAAAAAACTCTGGTTTTTTCCTAAATTTATTTTTCGCTGCATTTTTCGAACCCGATTTTCCAACATTGTAGGTGTCCCTTGATGGTCCAAGGACATGTCTTTTTCACCGATCTAATGGAACTACCCTTTTATGGTTTCAATGTAATCCTTGGAATGGACTGGTTAATTGAGCATAAAGCCAAGATAGATTTTGAATCGAAACAAGTTACTTTACGGTGAGGTGATAGGATGAAAATTGTTGTGATTGGAGAGCGAGCCCAAGTTTTTCTAACATGGTCTCGACAATTAGAACTAAGAGGATGATGGGAAAAGGTTGTAAAGCCTACTTTGTGTATGTACTGAATTCAAACAGTAAGAAACTAAGGGTACATGATATTCACACTGTTGTGGATTTTCCTGATGTGTTTCCTGATAAGCTACCTATTATACCACCAGATCGCAAAGTAGAGTTCAACATTGAGCTTCATCCTAGAATTGCGCTAGTGCCGATTGCACCATATCACATGGCACCGGAAGATCATAAAGAGTTGAAGCTCAAGTTACAAGAGCTGCTCGACAAAGCCTTTGACTCAATGTTTCTCCTTGGGGCTCGCCAGTCTTATTTGTAAAAAAGAAAAATGGTTTGCCAAGGCTATGTATAGACTACAGACAGCTTAACAGAATGACCATAAAAAACAAGTACCGACTGCCTCGAATCGACAATCTGTTGACCAACTTTGAAAAGCTACAATGTTCTCAAAAATTGATTTAAGATCAAGATACTACTAACTTAAAGTGAAGGAGTTCGACATTGAGAAGACAACATTTAGGATTTAATATAGGCATTATGAGTTCTTGATTATGCCCTTTGATCTCACAAATGCACCAGTGACATTCATGGACTTGATGGTTCCATGAATTTTTAGATCAATTCGTAGTTATTTTCATAGATGAAATCCTATAGTACTCGCGAACTGAAGGAGAGCACAACATCCATCTGCGAGCTGTGTTGCGAGTACTACAGGAAAAACAACTATATGATAAGCTGAGTAAGTGTTAGTTTTGGTTACGCGAAGTATCATTCTTAGGACATGTGTGGTTACGCGAAGTAGTATCATTCTTAGGACATGTGTTTCCAGCAAAAAGAATTCATGTAGACTAAAGGAAGATTGAAGCAATTGTAGAGTGGAAGACACCAAAGAGCATTATGAGGTTCGAAGTTTCTTAAGATTAGTAGGATACTATCGATGGTTTGTTGAAGGGTGTGTCGTCCCCTACACTTTGATTTTATGTCTTGGTGGTAGGCATGGTAAGCATCTCTACTGTCTCACTACTTTCCAGATTAGGCATACTGCCCAAAGAATAAGGCCCAGCTCGAGCCCTTCTATGACGTCCACCATGCCCTCGTGTACCACGACCTCACATACCATGTGTGCTCTAAAGTTCAAAAATCTTAAATTTAGCTTAGATTATTTTTAAATCCTAAGTCTAAAGTTTAGTAGAAGCACTTATCTTAAAGCAGAAATTCTTTTATTCTATAGTCTTTAAAGCTTAGCAATTTTACTAAAGTAACTACAGTAAGAGTAATTATAGTAAAAATTTTCTTACTTGGATTGGCGTTGGAGTCTCAGATTCTTTTTACGAACTCAAACATCAAAATTAATCAAAATTTGAATTTATTATTGTTAAAAATATTTTTCATGAAATTTTACCTAAAAATTACAGCCTGAGTTTTGAACTTGGCTCTAATACCACCAAATATAACACCCCAAACCCGTCATAGACATTATGACAAATCTTGAAGGTTACATTAATAAGTTGAAACTTTGGTCATTTATTTTCAAAATGTATCTTTTTCCGAAACTGAAAATCAGAGATTTTATAGAAACTTGCATCTACTCTTTAGTAAGAGAATTTGCCAATCATAAAAATGAATATGTGAAAATTTGAAACATCTACGTATAAAAATTTATTTTTATAAAATCATCATGCTATCAACTTTATTTACTTGCTTTGAAAAACGCATAGTCCCGATTAAAACTTTGTAGCAGAAAATTTCTTAGAATTGTTTAACCTTGAAAATTGATTGTTTAAGTTAAATTATTAGAAATTGTGCCAATTTTAACATAACTAATTAAAATACTCAACAAATCCAAAAACCAAAGTTAAAGTCCGAAAAATAGTCCAATAGTCCAAAAGTCCATAAAATCTAAAATAATTTTTTTTTGAAAGAGTTTAACATTGAAAAAGTGAACTGAGCTCCCAAGCACTGCCAAATCCTAAGTTTGAGGATTACTTGAAAAATATTTATCAAACAGAGTGAGATATAAAGCTCAGTGTGTGCCTTGGCCCACAAGCTAAAATCACAAACAAAATCATACTTAGATACAAATACTAAAGTAGATAGATAAAAAATTACACATGCTTAGCATGACATAATCAAACAGAATAATTCGACCTCCATCAGTTACACACTAACTCCGTCCAACCAATCACAGCAAATAAGGCTACAAGAACTCATCCATCCATCACATTATAATGTGGTTCTATGCCACTCAGATAATATGTAGCTATGTTGCCAGAATATATATTGTGGGTATAATGCTAGAATCTGATGGTCACTAAACTAACTATAATTATGACAAAGGCAAGCACACCTATCGAATAATAGTATAGCTATGGTCAGTAGGGAATATTGTATTGACGAGGACTAAAAGTACTAGTAATTACTAATTTTCTATTATTTAGCTGACAAATTGATGAGATTGTTTTTAATCTAAAATTAACTAAACTAATTTACTAAGTACGCAACAGAGAATGAATTAAGAAAATAATTGAAGATAACCAATGAGATAGACAATACCCAGGAAAGAATCCACCTATACTTCACTTATTATTCTGAATCTGAATTAAACGATTTATTCTTTTGTGTCTTAATTTGTAGAAATCCTTAAATTATGTTAATATCTCTTTCGAGAGTAAGAACAACTGACTCTAGGTTGATTAATTGAAATATCTTTCTAATTAAAACCCTTATTGTCATATTAACTCGATCTATGAATTCCCCTATTAGATTTGACTCTAATCCGGTAGATTTATGTCATCCTATTTCTAGGATTGCATGCAACTCCACTTAATTATGCTAGATCTAGTCTTAAATAAGGACTTTTGCTCCACTGAAATAAGCACATTGAACATGAGTTAATATCCTGAAAATATTAAAACACGAAATAAGCATACATAATTGAGAATAAGAATCAAGTATTTATCATGTAAATCAAAAATCAAATAATAAGATTCATCATAGGTTTCATCTTCCCTAGGTATCTAGGGAATTTAGTTCATAATCTTGAATGAAAACATCTCAAAATTAGGATAACAACAAGACATAAAGAAACTCAATAGAACTTCGAAGGAAATTAAATGGAGATCTTCAATCTTGAAGGAGATCCGCTTCTGAGTTTATTCCGATGACGTTCTTCGAGTCTTTTCTTTGGTTTTCTCTGTGTGCTCTCTTAGATCTTCTTCTAATTGATATTTATAGACTTTAGAATGCTCAGAAAGCCTAAAAATTGGGTTTTTCCACGTATTTGGGAATCAGGGTGCAATATAGACACGGGCTGGCACATGGATGTGTGGCTAGGCCGTGTGGATCCTAGAAACAACTCCATTTATCCGATTTTGGCTTGATTTTGGGTCCTTTCACTCTCCTATGCTCACCTAAGTATAGAAACATGAATTTAGAGGATTAATATCATCAAATTCACTAATTTACATAATAAATCATGCAAAAATGCATCAAGAATGAGATTAAAAACATGTTACTTTTATGGTTTATTAGAATCATATAATGCAGTAAAATTATAACAGCCCGTTTTTAGTCAAATAGGAATAGTGATTTTGAGACCACAAATCTGAGGTCAAAATAATTATTTTATTATTACTTTAATGTTTACAACATGATAGTGTGTTTATGTGAAAATTTCACTAAGAAATTGTATCGATTGAATACTTAATTTGATAAAAAGGACTAAATCGTGTAAAGTGCAAAAGTGATGTTTTAATAGTTAAAGGTATTAAATAGCTATGGAAATTTAAAGTAAAGGTCCTTATGTGGTAATTAGCTCATTTATAGAGTTAATTGACAAAGATGGACATCTTTTAATGGCTTGAAAGGTTAATTGATTAAGTCTAAATAAGGAAATTAGTTATAAATTAATATTAAGTAAAAGAAAACCAAAATTTGACTTTGTGCATCTTTCTCCAAACAGAATTTAGACTTAAAGAAACACCATAGATAGAGCTTCAAGGTTCGACCAACATCTTTTATGCATGTAAGTTATTTTTGACTCTGTTTTTAATGATTTCTATGTTTTTGAGATCGTTGCAGCTTAGTCTAGCTAGCCCAGGGACTAGTTTGCAAAACTGTTAAAGGTTTAGGATGTTTCCATTGATGAATATGTATAAGTTTTAATGATTGGTGATTATGAATGTTTGATAATAGTTATACAAATTTTGTAAAGTAATTTTTGAAAAAAAATGTCAAATAAGGATTTAATTGAGAAATATGAAAAGTTTGTGGGAAGTTGTGAAATAAATGAAAAATATTGGCTGATTTGTGTACTAGGAAAATTTAGCTAGCATGGATTGGTATTAAATTGTATGAATTTGTGATTTTATGAAATACGGACTAAATTGTAAAAGTTGTGAAATACTAGGGGCAAAAGTGTAAATGTGCTTTAATGAGTGTTTTGGATTAAATTGAATAGAAAGATTATTAAATAAGTTAATTTGATATTATATAGATCAATAAAAGCGAAATTCGGACTTAGATCAAAAAAAGAACAAGATTTTGGATTAATTTGTTCGATTCGCCGTTTTTGCACTCGAGGTAAGTTTGTATGATTAATAAGCTTAATGTTATGTGTGTTTATAAGCTTAAATATTATAAATGTGGTATTACGACACTGCGAAATCTATCGACAAAGCATTGAGACAATGAGGATCCCTGTTGAACCTTAGGAATAGATAGGATACTAGTGACATGTCATTAGGGGTTATTGTGATTATGTGATCCGAGTGCTAGTCCTATACGTCCTACTGGTGGCTGATATACCGACATGTGTTGTGGTTACTTGACAGCTTGTGTGAGCAACACCCTGTAGCTACGTCTTGACTGACAGCTTGTGTGAGCAGACCCATTGATAGCTCGAGAGTGAGCATATATGTGATATGAGATTGGGATATCATTGGCTATGTATGTGGCACTTCAGTGTGAGATTCCTGAGTATCCAATATTATTCTAAATGGTTCAACGGGAAAAGATGATGGTAAGAGGATATAAGCAATGATACGGATCAGCTCAGGTACTCGTTATAAGTTTGGCAAGTAAGTGATAATTGATAAGTTTATATGAAAAGTAAGTGAAAGTTGATGAATTTATACATGTTACCAATAATTATGGCAATGTGCAAATTTTTGAATTGAATGTATTACTTATGTTGTAACATCCTGGAATTTGGGGTTAGAAATTTTGAGGTTTGTGGTTAAGGTCAATGAGTGGGTTAAACATTTGGGTTCAATTTTGCATTTTAATGTCAGAATGGGCTTGTTGGTCTGGTGGTTAGTTGTGTGTTAGTGTATCTCTGGGTTTCGTGTTCGAATCCCTATGAATGTTTTTGTTATTTAATTGTTTTTATGTTATTTTATTTTGTCTTAAAAAGGGAAGTTAGCTTTTTAAATAAAAAAAAGTTTACGTTCTGGAATTCTTTTACTTTTCTTTTCCTTCTCCATCGTTCATCTTTTTCTGTTCTTTTTATTTTAATTTCATTTGCTTCTTTTGTTTTTTGCAACCGTCAAAGGAGATCATCCTTGTGCGTTTCGTTTTATTAGAGGTGCTGCTTTATATCGTGTTCTAAGGTGTGTGTTCTGAAACGGTTTAACTTTGGTTTAGAATTTTAGTGAAATTCGATAATGTCTTGTGTGTTTATGAAATTGATTATTTTAAGTATCATATTGTTATTGAATTAGATGGGATTCTGTATGTTTTGGCTTAATTCTGGGTTACTGGGAATCATCTCAACATTAAAATCACAAATTTCAGGCTGTTTTGGTGTGGTTTTGTGACCACACGGGTGGCCACACAGGTGTGTGCCCCACATGGGTGGCTCACACGGTCGTGTGAAATTGAGATTTAGGGGTTTTGGGTGAATTTTGGTGCCACACGGGCATGTGACCCACACAGGGTATGAGGTTTCCACACGGCCGTGTCACCTCTACTCTTTATTTTTGGCATATTTGGACAGTGAGTTAGACGGGTGGCTCACACGTGTGTGTGTCCCCTTCACATGGACGTGTAGACCCCTACATGGCCAGGGCACATCCACACGGCAGGGGCACACGACCATGTAGCCCTATTTTGCAGAATTTTTGTTTTGAGTCATAAATTGTCTATTTTATGCTTCTGTGTAATCCAACCCTCGGTCAAGCCTCGGTAAGTGTATTTGGGACTTGGTTTAGTTTGATTCGTATAAATATAAGTGCATTTATGGGCTTTAATTTTATTGCTCGTTTATGTGACGAATAAGTATGAGTTTATTATTTTTGTCACAACTGAACATTTGAATACAAGTGTGATTAAATCTGAATCTGTTCAACTGGAAATGCTAATGTCTGTTTCTATATAATATCTGTATAATGTGTGCAGTGTTGCATAGCATGAAAATTTTGGGATCTAGCTATGAAGAGAAGAAGACAGAATTAGCAGTTTTAATTGCGATACTTTTGTACAGTGGTTTATCACACTATACTATACGTATATCAGCTCAACTGTATACAGTTACTTAAGTGGCATAGTTCCACGTTGTGGTGTGTTAGGTGGATGAACCTATTATGGTTCTATGCAGTGTGTATGGTGGACGGGCCTACCATAGCCCTTATGTGGTGTGTTAGATGGATGAAGTGGTGTTTGGTTGGCGGGATTGGATTTTGAATTGTGCATCTGTTCACATCTAAATATACGTCTGTCTGTCAGAACATTTTGTTTGTTGTATGAACTTTTGGTTATTGACAATATAGCTAATGTCATGTAATATGATATGATTATTGCGTATGACTGAAAAATCGTTTCTGTGGTTTGATATTATTCTTGACATACCGATTGAGACTTTCATAAGTGATATTTTCATACATATGCTTGTCTGAATTATTTATTGTGTCACTCCGTCTGTTGTCATCTATTCATGTTTCAGACTCACACTGAGCTTGCATAGCTCATCTCTGTAGTGTCTTTCCTTTTAGGTACTTTCCATGTTTGGAGCTGGACTCGGTATACCGGAGGTCTCAGAAAGATATGGTTTGATTCGGTTACTTTTAAATCAGTTTGTAAAACTATTATATAAATTGTGGTACAAGTTTTTATGCTGTATTTTCGTAAGGTGTTATTTGGACTAAACTTTAGAAGCTGTGGATTTTATTTCCGAATGTTTGACGCTGGTTTAATCTTGTTTCAAACATAACGAACAAATTTGGTTTTCTTGGTTTGTATTAAAGTTTTTGTTTCAGATCACTTCGGTGATCAATGTAACCTCTGAGATTTGGTCTAAAATTCTAGGCTTGGTTTTGGGGTGTTACATATGTTCTTTAAATTGTGAATGTATTGGCAATTATACTTATTAATCATATGAGCTTACTAAGATATAAAGCTATATGACCTTACTAAGCTATAAAGCTTACTTTATTTATTTTTCCGTGTTTTATAGTGATTTCAAAGCTAGCTCGGACTCAGGGTTCGTCGGAGATCACTTCACACTATCCAACTATCACTTTGGTACTTTTGAGCTTATGTTTTGGTTATATGGCATGTATAGGATTATGGTCATTTTGATATGTAGTTTTGTAGTAAGTTTAGCCATTTGAATTGCCTTGTAAATGTCTAAGGTTTGGTTTGTATATATAGCCATGAGAGTTGGCTTAATTTGGTTAGTTTGGTTGTGCATATATATGTATGTGCATATGGCTTGTGATATGTGATTGAGGTTGGCGTTGTGATGCTTATTGATAGTAGGTGTTGTGGATGTCAAATGGTTGTCATTAGAGAAGATATATGCTTGTGAAATTGAGCATAATGATGCATGTTTGGAAATGTTTAATTTGTTGAATTGTATATGTGAATTTGATATAAATGTAATGGCCCATTTTGTGACTTGTGTGTATTGTGGATAATGGTATTGAATTAGCATGAATTAGGCTTGATTTAGTTGGTTTGAATGCCTATTTATGCTATGTTTTGGTGCCAATTGGGCTGATGTAGGTGTAAGTAAGTTTGGGTGGCAAAATGGCTTGATAAATTGTAACACCCCTTACCTGTATTTATTATCGGAATAGGGAACGGGGCATTACTGGAGTTTACAATTTTTTTTTACTCAATATAACCCCTTTATAATTAATCTAGTCTTCCCTGCAAATATTTAAACCGAAACTAATTCATACCAACCAATCCAATTCAACATATTTTCAAAATAGATCCATGCAAATTTATAAGATAACCTCATTACATACTGAAACTAGAAATTTGTTAGCCATACCAATGGCTGACCTTACATTCATTTCATATTAACATTTATTTTATTAGCTTATACATGCCATTCATTTCTAAACTAAAGTTTCTTTAAATACCGAAATACTGAGGTTGATAGTGTGATGAGTCTCCCACCGATCCGACCTCCGAGCTCTTAACACTACAAAACAGGGAAAAAGGAAATAGGGTAAGCACTTTGTGCTTAGTAAGCCCATGTAACAAGAATTATACTTACCTAGTATTTTCAATACAAGCAATAAACATTCATATACTCACTCAATGCATTATTACCCTAACATTCAAAAATTCAACATCCAAGTTAGTCGATTAATTTCCATATATCAATAATATACACGCCATGATTGATGAGCTCATCAATATCATGATTTCCATTTCCTTGTTATTTTTCCATATTTATCCCGTTAAACTACTCGGAATTTCGATGGATTTTTAGAGGTACACTTTAGTGTACAAATTCGGGTCCGTCAATTCATATTCATGTGCGCACATTTTCATTTCAGAGAGCACACTCGCATGAACCTCATCTTTACAATGGGATTACAGTCCGAGCTAAATCCTGTAATATAAACTCATAGAGTATTGTCGGGATTACGGTCCAAAGCTAAATCCCCCCGCAACGACAATTACTCTAATGAGCTTGGATCTGAATTACGAGTCGAAGCTAAATTGGACCTAATTCGGATTACCCGTCCGGGCTAAATCCATTTTCCACATATTCTTCGGGAGGGCTATATCAGGATAGGATCACCCGTCCGGGCTAGATCCTTTTTACCGTCAATTCCTTTTCAGAGATCCATCGAATTTTCCTTTCATCCAACTGGGATTTCTTCCCCTTTTTATCAAATATACCAATGTTTCATCAAATTTCATACAATGGACATTCAAATCATATTCATATCAATAACATACATTTCAAACATTTAAGAATATAATTCAAGTTACACGAACTTACCTCGATACTAGTTCGTTTATAAAATCTACTAATCCGAGACTTTTTCCTTTTCTCGATCTAGCTTCGTATTTGAGTTTTCCGGATCTAAATAAATAAATTCAATCATCAATTCAATACATTTCATGTTCACATGTAGCATTTTCTATAATTCTATTATTATTTTTAGCTTATTCAAAGCTGTCTACTTGAGTCACAGTCACTAAATTATTTATTTCTCGAGTTACAGAGCTCCAAATGAAGAACCGTTAATTTTCCCTGAAACTAGACTCACATTTCTTTATACCATAAAATTTCCAGAATTTTTAGCCTAGCTAATTAGTACAGTTTATTCATCAAAATTTCCCCTGTTCTGCTGTCTGGCAGTTCTGACTCTTCTTCACTAAAAATTAATTATCTCTTCATAAGGAAATTAGATGGTGTTCCCGTTTATTTCTATAGAAAATAGACTCATTCAGGATTCTAAATATATAAATTTAAGCCCCTAATTATTTTTCTTCAATTTTTTATGATTTTCTAAAGTCAAAACAGGGGAACCCGAATTTATTCTGAACCAGTCTTACAAAAATCTAAATATCTCAAAATACAGAACTTCTTTTATTTCCTTGTTTCTTTCATATGAAAATAGACTCAATAAGCTTTAATTTCATATTTTGTTCATCTTCTTATTCAACTTCTACAATTTATGGTGATTTTTCAAAGTTAGACTACTGCTGATGTCAAAAACTGTTTTAGTGTAAGCTGGTTATTACCATTTTTCCCCTAAACTTTCAATGAATGATAATTTCGTCCCTGCTCAATTAACCTCTCAATTGAGCTTATTTTTCTCAATTAACACTTTATTCTATCACTTTAAACTACTTTATAACCTTTGGAAATCATAATTTCAGTAATAGACTTTAATTCCAAACACTTTCATAATTAGGTCCCAAAAATCAATTTCTATTGAAATTACCTAATAAAATCATCTCTTAAACGAATTAAGGCTTAAATTTCATGCTATTTCATCATAAACTTACATAAACCAATCATGGTGGCTTTCAATTTCATCCATGAAATCAAAGACTAATGAATTTAATAGTAGGACCTAGTTGTAAAAGTCTTTAAAAACACAAAATTACAAGAAATAGGCAAGGATTCACTTACTTGGTGCAAAAATTATGATATACCAGCTTAGATACCCCTCCTATGGCGTTTTTAGCTGATGAGAGTGAAGAAAAATGAAGAGATTTCTAGATATCCCTATTTAGTCCTAGTTTTATTTAGCAAATTTTGTTATTTTCCCATTTTACCCTTATTTCTCCTTATCTTCTTGCTGATTTCATACCCTTGCCGTCCAGCCCAATTAGACCTTGGGTCTATTTTCCTTTTAAGCCCTCTTTCTTTTATCATTTAAACTATCTAAACATTTTTCATAATTTTGTATTTGTTACAATTTAGTCCTTTTTATCTAATTACATACTCAAACGTTAAAATTTTCTAACGAAATTTTAATACTATATTACTAACATTTTATAAATATTTATAAAAATATTTCCTACTCAATTTTATGAGATCAAGGTCTCGATACTTTGTATTTACCCAATTCCTTCAATAATTCCTTTTTCTAACTAACCACTAAATCGGTAAAATTTTTCTATCGATATTTTAATACGATTTTCCTATCATATAAATATTCATGCAAAAATATTAAAATAAATTTCTCTTTAAATCGGATTTATGGTTACGAAACCATTGTTCCGATAACCTTGAATTTAGGCCATTACATAAATAGCCTATTTTTGTCCACACGGGCAGAGACATGGGCATGTGTCTTAGCCTTGTGTGACACATGGTTATGTTACATGGCGGTGTGTCCCTTGGTGTTGCATTATAAACCAAGTCAATATGATCCACACGGCCTCACATACGGGCGTGTGATTTGGCCGTGTGGCATAAGTCAGTATACCCTACAGGTTTGGCACGGCCTAGCACACGACCTGGCACACGGGCGTGTGTGGCCATTTTTAGGACACACAGGCTAGCCACATGGACGTATGTGTTGGTCGTTTGACCCAAGTCAGAGAGTTACACGGGGTCAGACACGGGCTGAGACACAGTCATGTGCTTCCATTTCGAATGTCCACACGGCCTGCGACACGGGTGTGTCTTTGGCCGTGTAGACACACGGCCAGGTGAAATGGGCGTGTGTCCCCTATTTTTGAAAAAAAAATTTCTAAGTGTTTCAAAAGGTTCTAAAATTATCGGTTTAGTCTCAAACCACCCCGAATGCATGTTTTTGGCATCGTAAGCTCGTATTAGGGACAATTTGAATGTTGTTGACTGATAATTATATGAAATTTGAAAATGTATGTGAAATGTATGTGTAATGTATAATATGTTCGATAATGCTCCATAACCCTATTCCGACGTTTAATACGGACGAGAGGTGCTACAAAAACTGCCAGAATCACACTTCCTCCATCACATTCATATATCCCACCCCTAATGCACATGCAAAATCATACTAAAAGATCATGCATAAGCATTATAACATGCCATGCCTACTTATAAACAATTCAGATACATGTTTTTCATACATACGAGATAATACAACATATCATACAGGTAATCTTACTCAGTGTCTAACACCATTATCAAGCGAATGCAAATAAGATTTAGAATACTCACACACGGCCTGCACAGTGCCCAATAAATTGCACAAATTGGGCTCACACGCCATGTGGCCCACACACCGTACCACATAGTCTAGCACACGACCAACCAGACGCTCGTGTGACCCATACAACTTGGCATATGGCCAAACAGACGGCCATGTGGTGTCATCTGCCAGTTTCAATTTTTCACAATAATTTTTGCACATAACATTCACAACTAGACCCAATTAGCAACCAATATCGAAACCAAAACTTGAAATATTTAACCCTTAATAAAACCAACCACAAAACTAACATTTGGTCACTTACCCAGAAGAGGATTGCTTCCACTACAATCAATTAGAAGAATGAGTAACCATTGTAGGATCCACCGCTAAAGTAAACCCCAAAAAAATTATCAATAACGAAGATTAAAGAATGACTAAAACCCATATCTGTCACATGGAACCAAATTAATTCACATTATGAAGATTAAAGATTAAAGAATGCACTTACAAGACTTACACGAAAACAAAAAAATGAATTCCTCGCTCAAAACACAAAACCACAACGATAAAATGCCAGAAAAATGATAACAGAGAAACGAAAATAGAGGAACAAAGATTGAATTTGCAATTACAAAAACCAAACAAAAGAGAAAGGGAAAAGAATAGAGGAAAAATGATGGAGAAAATTTGCAGAAACAAAAATGATCAAAACAGAAAATGGGGAGAGAGTGGAAAGAGAGGGACGACAGAATAAAGAGAGATTTTAGGGATATTTTTTTATAATTTTTTAAAAAATAAATCAGATAAAAAATATTATCTAATCTAATTAATAACCACCTATCAGATTACTCAGCAGTTGAATTTTACTGAAACTACAAGTATGGGCAGCAACAACAGGTATACAACAAAAATTAATTTCTTTGACACACAAAAGAGTTCAAACTTGGGAACTAAGTGTAAACTAAAGCCTTACTACTGAACCATCAAACTCATTATTGCCAACAAACTAGCAAGACTAAAATATAAGCTACACGTGATGAGCCAAATGAAGAAATAAAAATAATACAAAATTTGTAAGGAAAGGGATTTGAATATAAAATCTCAGGCACATAAACAAAAACCATTAACCACTAAACCAAATAGATTTACTTGACATAATTAAGAGATTTAAATCTAAAAAATTTGAAGCGATACAATACCGTTCAAAAAGGAAGATTCAAGCCTGCAGGCACACAGAAAACATCAGCAACGCAAGCTTCCTTAAAAATACATAATTTTTTAGTTTTTAAGGGGCACATCGTCGAATAAAGTCCAATACCCAATACCCAACACCCAACGACAGCTTTCAAAACCTATACATTTATTCAAGCTGCCATCTTTATTTAACTCAATAATATTACGCCGAACCGTGGACATTTTATGAGTATGATGCAAGGAAGGCAGCCATGAAAGTTTACCCAATCCATATTTCACTACCAATAGTAATCCATATTTCACTACCAATAGTTTTCTCCAAAGAGAATTATGCTCTGTACTATATCTCCACCACCATTCGGTTAGTAGAGCAGAATTTTTATCTATGAGTTTCCCAATGCCTAAAGCACCACATCTTTTAGATTTAACAATCAACTCCCATTTCACACACAAAAAAGGAAAACCATCTCCCATTAATAGAAATGACATGGCATCATTGTTTCATACAATCCTTTACCATTAATACAAGTGACTTAATTTGATTAATAATAAAAATTAAATAACCTAATTTGATTAAATTAAATATTGATGATGTATATGAAAACTAATGTAAGTTTAATGATTTAAATTGTAAATTACTCATTGGATAAATTTACATTGAGAGTCAAAGCATAATTAGGCTATTAGAGATGAGTAATTGTCTTCATACATATTGTTTGAAACTTCAAGTTAATCTTACAAATTTCCATGCCTTCAATCCATTTTTTTGACATTATCTAATGAAATAATATTTTGTTTGAAATTAAGCATTACTCCAATAGTAGATTTGACCACCATTAAGCGGTTCAAACCATTTTATATTACTACTATGACCATTGTGGCCAATGGTTGCTTCATTGCTGATGTTTTGAATAGTTATGGAATACCCAAAACATTTTGTATGTATCCTATTGTTCATTCCTTTTTCAATTTATTCAATACTTCGTTTTTTGTATAATACAGCGATAAGAAGCTTTGTTAATGACATTATGTTTAATTTGCTTTGCCGATATATGGATTGAATTAATGTAGGCTGATCACTCGCTAAACCTTCCAATTATGTCCATATTATTATGCTAAGTATTGTTATGATACTTGTTATCACCGGTTCAAAATCCAAAGGGGTTCGGGTCGGATTCTATTGAGCTCACACATCGAGCTCACAGACCGAGCTCTTAGGATAATGGGTGTTCGCAAGATGGGTACTTGCATTCTCCTGTGAAATCATGCGTGAGATCTTGTATGAGACTGCATAAACACGTGTTAAGTTTAGAGTAGGATACTTGTTGATATGTATGAAACCTACTTAAAATGTTATACCAATGAACAGTATACATATCATATAAATACACAAACACCACTATCTAAGAGAGATAGAGAAAACACTCAACAAAATTTAGGTTTTAACTGGCTATGATCATCACGTGCTTCCCTTTGACGGGTCTTTTCAATTTCTATTGAATAAGTTTAGCTTTCACATGGAGCTTTCCTTCAATGAATATCTGCTTTTCTTCATCTTTGAGTTTTATTTTCCATCAATACCGATTACTGAATTATGAGTTTTGTAATAAATTTGGAAAGAAAACCCATTGCTATCTTTTATTGTTATAAATTAGGAATTTGGTGGCAAAGTAGAGTTGGAATGGCAAAGAGTAATAGGGCTGGGCTATCTACAGACTTGTTGACGAAGAGTTGTCATGGTTGCAATCGACATTGGTCACAACTCCAAATATATAGTGTAAGCTTACCTAAAACACAAATATATTGAGCACATACATCAAGCGCAATGAAGTTTCTTACAACAAAATGCATCGGAAATTTGCTATCAAGAGAAATTTCTAATTAACATCGGAAATTTGCTATCAAGAGAAATTTCTAATTAATTGCATTTAATTTTCCACAAAATGTAATATGGATTTCGATTATTAAATTAAAGAAATGTTATTAAGTTCAGTCAAACAAAATGGATGCCGTGGACCCTTAATTATTTCTTCACGCATAAAACAATATTAAATATATTACAATAAAAAAATCTAAAATTATAATAACTAAAGTAAATTATACGGCATCTACCCATTAATAGGCTTAAAAGTAAATTTGTTTTTCTTTTTTTTTTTTTTTCTTTTGTAGCCTCTTTTCCATTATTCTTTTCTGCTGTTACTTAATTGCTGCTATTCCATTTTTCCCCTTGTATTCGTGCACGGTGAACGAGGAGTAAGTTTCGTTTAACAATTTCTGTTCTTTTGCTTTGAAATTGTTTCTTGAACAAGATAGGAGTTGTGCTCATGCCTAATCTTCTTTCTTCGTTTTGATAAGCGCTCCTGTGTTTTCGATTAGGCGAAGGGAGTGAGAGTCTTATTCCTCCAGCAAAGTAGTTCTCGTCTTTGGTGTTGTTTTTGAGTGGTAAGTATACGAGTCTCGTTTTAGGGGCTGAATTTTGACAAAAGAATGTCAATTTGGGTGGGTCTTTGATGGTTAATTAATATGATTTGTTAATTGATTGTAGGTTTCATGAGTTCCTGATAGAGTAGTTAATCAATTATGTCATTAGGTGTGTGGAATTAACCCGAAACATCATTTAAAACGCGAGAAAATCACAAAATAGGAGATGTTTTCGAAATTGCCCCACGTTACACGGTCGTGTGGACATAGACATGTGGTAGGTCGTGTGGACCACACGGGCTAACTTTTCGGGCCGTATGGGGGCTTGTTGGCTAATTTTGAGGCCCAATTAGGTGACTCAAAAATTGAGTCCGTGGGCAATATGTTGGCCCAAAAAACATAAGTTTCAGTATGCAAACATAGGTTGCGTAGAAAGCATGTTAAGTAAGTCCGGCTAAGTATATTAATGTGATATGACATGCTTTATAAATATGCACATTAGCTATGCAAGCTATATGATTTGTGAGTACCACATGTGTTATGTTCCATATGAAAATATATCTATATGCATGCCATACGATTTATGTTATATGTATGTATGATATTATGCCTATGTTTTGGGGTGGGATTTGATATAATGAAGTTTTATATGGCAGCATTTACTACAACTATGGCGGCTAGAATGCAAATTTCTATTTGGCAGCTCAGCTGCATATTATGAGTGGCCTACCTCCACATATTAGTGTGATGGGATGGATATACTCTTGTAGTCCTAATTGATGTGTTTGGTTAGATGGAGATGATGTGTAGCGGATGGGGTAAGGATATGTTTTGTTATATGATATGCTCTGATATAAAATCTGGTATGCTATGATATGTAATAAGCTATGCATCTATATGAAATATGACACATTTTGACATATACTATGATTTGTAGGCCAAATTACACACTGGGTGTAAAGCTCACACATTTGTTTGTTTTGTTTCAGGTGATCCTCAGGCTTAGGATTGGATGGCGACTCTGGAGCTTGGTTTTCACGTTTTTGGGTTAAGTATGTTATGGACTTTCAATTTTATGGACTTTTTATTCGGACTTTTGGAGATTTAAATTTTTCTGGGACATTAGAATTTATTTTGGTAGTTGTTTTGTTAAAGCTTTGGTTTTTAATCGGAGTTAAAAACAAGATGACTAACTAAACTAAAGGTGAATAAGACCAAATTGCTATAATGTGTCCGCTGCCAAATTTTGTCGAAAATTGCTAGAATGTTTTATCTCGCAAACGATTAAAGTAAATTGGATTTGTTTTTAGTAAAACTATTAAACATGCTTTTTCCTCAAAGCACTCACGGGTTTTTGAGAATTGATACATTTTCAAAGAGTTATTCAAGTCGGTTTTCTTTATGTTGAAAGTGGGGTTTCATCAAAATTAAAAATTAATGTTTTCATGTACGATGTAACCTCCACAATTCGACAATAACGTCTAGGCCGGGTTTGGAGTGTTACACTGGGCTTGCTCGAGTGGATACGTTGGGAAACTAAAATAAATTTAAGAAAATTATAATTAAATTTTATCTATTTTTATTTTTAAATTATAAATTTTTTTGAAATGTCATTAAATAATTAAAAAGGGATAATGGATAATGTGGTGGGAAATGTCTATAAAATAATTTCTCCAACAAAACATATTCATACATTATCCAGGGGTGAAGCCAGGGGAGCTAGCATGGGCCCCGGCCCCCTTAAAATGTAAAATTATTATTTAAGCCCTTAAAATTTTTTAAAAATTTTAAATTAGTAAAGTTAAAATTACACTTTGGCCCCCCTTAAAATTATAAAAATTTGATTTAATCCTTTTCAAATTATAAAGATATAAACTATAAAAAATTAAAATTTTATCCGGCCCCCTAAAAAATTGTTCTGGCTTCACCCCTGACATTATCATAACACAATTTGATCCAATCTTCGAGAAACTATACCAACCTAACATGTCATTGCAAAAGGGAAAACAAGAATAAATAAAGAATAATAAATCTAAACTCGGAGTCTAGTTCAAATAATTCATGTAATCCCTTTTAAAATGTGACATTTAATAGATTTGAGATCGGAATCCTATATAATCAATACAAACACACAAACCTTAATTATACATGTGTTTTTTTCCCATCAAACTACATACCCATAGTAGCCCAATACCCATACAGCTTTCGACAAACATGGTCCAACTTTCGATAGTATGCATGCCTCCAAGACCTGATGAAAAACAAGGGAGCCACTACACCCCAAAATCCCATTACAAAGCCAAGAACTATGCTGACATAAAGCCAATTCACTTTACTTCCTTTACTGCTACTTCCATTGTTTGCAACATCAGTTGGAATACCTTTTGTGTTGCAATTTTTAGTGAGAGGAGGTCCGCAAAGATGATTGCCCATGTAAGAAAAGTTTTCAAAGCTTTGAAGCTGAGTGCTTATTGGGATTTGTCCTGTCAAGTTGTTTTAGGACACATTGAAGTGATTCAAGAAATTCAAATTGGAGATGATTGGAGGGATTTCACCATTCAATCGATTCATGGACAAATCAAGAGATTCCATCAGCTCCATGTTGCCAATTTCGTTTGGTATATTTCCTGCTAGGAGATTTCCTGATAGATTTAATGACCGTAGCTCAATGAGACTTCCTATTTCTTTTGGAATCGCACCCGTGAGACTATTAGTTGAAAGGTCCATGCTGGTAACAAGGCCTAGTGTGGCACTGTATTCATCCTCTCGTCCTTTCAGCACTAATAATGCACTCAAATGAAAGAGAGTAGTTCTGGTACTTATCCACTCATAAATATAGTTACTTTGGTTGCTTCTGTTGGCCATTGGAGTCAAATTACTAAAACATTTTGGAATAGTGCCTGAAATGTTGTTATGGGCAAGGTCCAAATTCTGAAGATATTGAAGATCACAAATTTTATGAGGAATATGGCCATCAAAATTATTTGATCGAAGGCTTAGAACCTTAAGTCTTGAGTGCTTGTCTCCAATCCGTTCTGGTACACTTCCATTGAAATGATTTTCACTAAAATCAAGCATAATCAAACTGGAATTTTGCAATGTGGATGGCAATGCTCCAAACATGCTATTGTTCCGAAGGTTTAGCATTGAAACATTTATATGCCCTAAAGAAGGTGGGATTTTACCGGTCAAACTGTTGCTTCCCAAATTTAAAAGCCCCAAATTCTGCGAATGATTCCAACAATCTGGAATTTCTCCTGAGATGAGATTTTTATCAATGTAAAGAACTTCCATCCCTTCCCTACTTGGTGAATTACAAACTAATTCAAAAAGAGATCCTGAAAATGAATTATTTGACAAAATTAAAAGTTGTAAAGTTGGAAATACTACTCTTCGCAATGGGCCTGTGAATCGGTTTGAACTCAAGTCAACAATGTATGTCACATTCGAATATGAAATCCCTCCAGTAAGTTGATTATAGGAAAGATTTAAATATTCAAATGGAATGGGAAGGTTCAAAAACCAAGTGGGCATGACATCTGAAGTTCTTGCATTAGAGATATTCTTGCATTAGAGATATCTAACATAGACAACTTCTTTTGGAACTTTAACCACTGGGGAAATTTTGGGCCAAGATGCCAATGACCCAATTCAATAATTCCACATTGAAATGGGAGAATCCAGCTTGAGTTCGGTTCAAATCTAAGCCTATTGTCTGATGCCTTCAGAGTTGTCAATCTGGTGAGATTAGAAAAATGGGTTTCTAATACAACTCCTTCCAATAGATTATACCCAAAATCTAGAGTTTCCAAACTTTCGAGTTGTCCAAAACATAGAGGAAAAGTACCATTTAATTGATTTTCTGAAACATCAAAGTACTTCAAAGATGATAACTCTTCTATCAACAATGGAATGGGACCAAAAATTTTGTTTCGAGCAAGGGACAGGTAAGCTAGAGTTTTAAATTGGCCAAGTTGATCAGTTAAATGACCAGAAAGTTGGTTATCTGCCATATCCAATGACAAGGAACCCAAACAACATCTAGACGAACTCTGTAGGATTTCTGATATTCCATCTTCAATTTTATTATATGACAAATCCATCTCCTTCAATTTGCACAGATATTCCAGAGAGGTTGGTAATCTTCCCTCCAACATAAAATTTGAAGAAAGATCAAGGTGACTAATAGAGCTCAAGTTTCCAATGGAACTCGAAATTGTTCCTTGTAACTGGTTTTCACTAAGACTAAGGAACTGAAGACGGTTTAAACTATACAAGGAATTGGGTATGGATGAATTAAGATGATTCAAAGTAAGATCAAGAACTTCAAGAAACGAGATGTTCCCAAAGTAATCTGGAATTGGGCCTTCCAAAGAAGTCCCGTTAAGATAAAAAGACATAAGACCAGAAGACTAAATATCGACTTAGGTACTGAAGAAAAGGCGTTCCCAGAAAGATCAAGAATAACCAGTGATTTTGTAGAATTAACACTAATCGGAGATGGATCATCTTCTAAACCACAATTTGACAAGCGCAACTCTAACAAAGAAGGATGTTTGAATGTTACCTGTAGCCAATCATTTGCTTTAGAAAGATCGCACCACTCAAATCAAGGTACTGCAAGGAAGAAAGTCCAGAAACCCATTGAAGACTTTTTGGTTTGAGATAATTACCTCCAAGATCATTAAATCAAGATAATGCAACTTTGAGAGATTCCCAAGGTTATGAGGAATTCCACCCGGGAATCCAGCTTGAGAGAGGTTAAGATGTGTTAAACTCCCCAGCATACCAAAAAACTTCGGGATGTATATGCTGCTAAAATTGTTATAGCTCAAGTCCAGGGAACCAAGATGCTTCAACTCCAGCAGTGAGGGATTTATTTTGCCTCCTAGTTTTGACCGCTCGTAAGCTTCCCATTCAAAATATGGTGCAAATACATCAGGCTCTGAAAGAGTAGGAGCCAAGTTCAGTTGGTGGACGGGGCCTGTTGAGTTATGGCAGACGACACCAATCCATTCACAGCAATCCCCACCTTCAACCCATGAAGATAGCTTGTTTGAAGGATCAATAAGATGATTCTTGAATTTTCAAAAGAGCTTCTCTCTCACTTTGAATGCAAAGTGCGTTGGAAATGGCATCACAAATGGTAAAACAGATAGCGGTAATGAGAAGAAGAAAAGGGAACAAGGAAATTGGAAGAGGAGTTGTCATGGTTGCAATTGCCATTTCTCACAACTCCAAAGATATAGAGTAAGCTTAGCTAAAACACAAAAATCATAAATGAAGCGCAAGGAAGTTTCTTCCAGCAAAATGCATCGGAAATTTGCCATCAAGGAAATCACTAATTGATTGCATTTAATTTTCCACAAAATGTAATATGACTTTCGATTATTAAATTAAAGAAATGTTATATAGTTCCGTTAAACAAAATGGATGCCGTGGTCCCTTAATTATCTCTTAATGCATAAAACAATATTAAATAAATTAAGAAACTAAAAAAATTTATAAGAAAATTTTATCTATTTTTATTTTAAAATTTTAAAGAGTTTACTTTTGTTTTTATATTTTTTTGGAAATCTTTAAAATTTTAAATTTCTAAATTTTATATATTTTTTAAATTTATAAAAGGTCACATATAAAATAAAATAATGTTAATGTAAATAAAAATATTGTCGACGTACATTAGGGACAAGGGATGTTATAAAAAATTTCCACAAAATCTAATATGAAATTCGATTATTAAATTAAAGAAATGTTATAAATTTCAGTCAAAGAAAATGGATGTTATGAAGGAAGTTTTTTACAATACCCTAAAAGTCATTGAAGAAAGTCCCACTCCCACCTTCTTTTAAGACTTTTTAGGTTTTAAAAGCAAAAGGATAAGAAAAGAAAGAAAAGAAAATGGAAGACATGGAATTTGAATAACATTATTTTTCTCTATGTTTGGCTATCATTAAGCAAAATTTTGAAAACGATTATTGAAAATAATGATTTTTTCTTGCCCTCAAACATTAATTGAAAATAAGTAAATTTATCTTTTACTCTGCTTTATTTAACTCTTAAATTTGTTTCTAAAGAAAACCATAAAACTTTTATATATATTAGCATGGTTTTCAAGTTTCGTGTTAAGTTGATTATTGCTCTAAGTCGCTATATATTTTACATTTGGTGTTAGTTTTGTACTTTTATTTTTAAGAATTTAATCCATATATTTTTTGAATTTAAAATTTCAGGTCCAATAATTATTACCATTATTAAATCTAATGGTGTAACCTTTGAATTTAAAAAAAAAAATACATCCACTTAATAGTTCTATAACAATAAAATTAATATTGAAAATTCTAATTAATATTTTTTTCTTAAAAACACTTGTTTCAACCCAACTAGGTCTATGGAATAAATCTGACTCCTGCTGTTTACTTACTATTTAAAAAAAAATTTGATTCATCAAAATAACTTTCAAAGCATTTTCATTTAGGAAAAAATCGACGTTAAACTTGATAACGCCACAAGGAGTTATCAAATCTAGCAGTTAACCAAATTTATAGCCATTTAATCGGTCAACTTGGGCAATTTAAAAATCTAGCTTACTTGGCCCTTGCTCAAAACAAAGTTTATGGTCCCATTCCATTGTCGATAGGGGAGTTACCATCTTTGATCCTTTGATGTTTCAGAAAATCATTTGAATTGTACTTTTCCTCTATGATTGGGACAACTGGTAAATTTTGAAACTCTAAAATTTGGGCATTATCTATTGGAAGAAGTTGTATTAGAAACCCACTTTTTTTATTTCACGAGATTGATAACTTTGAAAGCATCAAAGAACATGTTCAGATTTGAACCAAACTCAAGTTGGACTCCCCCATTTCAATGTGAAAGTGTTGAATTGGGTGATTGGTATCTTGGCCCAAAGTTTCCCCAATGGTTAAAGTTGTATCATTTAGATATCTCCTATGTAGGAATTTCAGATGTCATGCCCACTTGGTTTTTGAACCTTTCCACTCAATTTGAATATGCAAATCTTTCCTCTAATCAATTTAGAGGAGAGATTTCATAGTTGAATGTGAAGATATTGTTGACTTGAGTTCAAACCAATTCATAGGTCCACTGCCGAGAGTATTCCCAACATTAGATTTTTTATTTTTGTCAAATAATTCATTTTCAGGATCCCTTTCTGATTTAGTTTGTAACTCATCGGAAGAGGGATGGATGGGATCTCTTTACATTGATGCAAATCTTCTTTCTGGGGAAATTCTAGATTGTTGGAATCATCGGTTTTTGAATTATTTAGATTCGGAGAACAACAATTTGACTGGAAAAATCGCACCTTCTTTGTTACATAAAGATCTTAGACTGCTCAACCTTCAAAAAATAGCATGTTTGGAGAATTACCCTCCACATTGCGAAATTCTACGAGTTTGTTTATTCTTGATCTTAGTGAAAATCATTTCAATGGGAGTGTACCAGTATGGATTGGTGATAAGCTCTCAAAACTTATGGTTCTACGCCTTCGATCTAATAACTTCAATGACCATATTCCTCATAACATTTGTGATCTTCAATCTTTTCAAAACTTGGACCTTGCCCATAACAACAATTCAGGAGTTATTCCACCATGTTTCAGAAATTTAAGTGCAATAACCACAAAAACTAAAACCAATAGTGAACTTATTTCGTGGCCGATCCTTGGTCATTCATTAATTTTAGAACATTATTGGTGATGAAAGGGCGAGAAGATGAATATGGGACCACACTATGACTTGTTTCTAGCATGGATCTTGCTTCTAACAGTCTCACAGGAGGGATCTGTAAAGAAATTGCAAGTCTCATTGGGCTGTGATCATTAAATTTGTCAGGGAGGCGACATGGAGTTAATAGAATCTCTTGATTTGCCAATGAATCAATTGAATGGTAAAATCCTTCCAAATTTCTTCAATTTGAATTTCTTGAATCACTTCAATGTCTCCTACAACAACTTGACATAATAAATCTCATCAAGCAATCAACTTCAAAGCTTTGAAAACTTGTCTTACGTGGGCAATTGCGGACCTCTTCTCACTAAGAACTGCACCGCAAAAGGTTTTTCAACTGATGTTACAAATAATGGAGGTGGCAATAAAAGAAGTAAAGTGAATTGGCTTTATGTCAGCATTGTTATTGGCTTTGTAATGGGATTTTGTGGTGTGATGGCTCCCTTGTTTATAATCAGAACTTGGAGGTATGCATACTTTCAAAAGTTGGATCATGTTGGTCGAAAGTTGTGTCTTGAGCTACTATGGGTATTTAATTTGATGAAAAACAAAACATGTATAATTAAGATTTGTGTTTTATAATTGATTATATAAAATTCGAATATCAGATCTAGTAATTTTGAGTTTAGACTTTAGTACTCAATACGTGATTGGTGTTTTTCCTTTTGCAACAATAAATGTCAAGCTTGTATAAATTAATGAAAGTGTGTTTTGATAATGTATGATTGGGTTAAAGAGTGCAATAGGGTAAATTTTTACTAACTTTTGACCAGTTGATTAACTTCAACAATTTACAAATCTATCATATCTTGTTAAATTTATGTGTTTCTAGAAAATTTTGTGAGGAATTCAAAAATTCATGCTGGCCTCTCATTTAGTAAATTTCTTTTTTTTTTCCTAGTGATGGGCATGATAGAAAAGCCTGATTTTAGGCTAAATAAAAACAAAAATGACGAGAACCTCATTTGATGACTTGATAATTAAGAGTGTTCACCATATTAAGTGTGCCCTGAGTTTGAGTCGTACTAATTGCGTTTGTTGTTTAAGCTTTGCCCTGTTATTTTGACCTTCTATATATATATATATAAGGTATAATAACTGTCGAAACCTTTTTGAAATTGACCTTTTATTTTGAAACAAATGAAAATGGGAGTCGCCACCAATCCTTTTTATTTAGGTGTGATTGTATCACCTCAAAACTCATTTTAATAAAATGTTAGGCTTATTAAAACGATACTTTTTGGTCTACAAAATTCAGGAAATAGGTTCGGGAGTCGGTTACACACGATGAAGGATTAGCACCCTCGTGACGCCCAAAATTGGTACCTAGTAGGTTACTTGATGTCTTAGTATCGGGAATTAAAAATTTGAAGAGAATTTAAAGTACGATCCCTTTTTGTATTAAGACATTACTTAATTAAACTAATTTTCGCGAAAAAGGGCTTATTTTAGGTTAATCGAGAAGAAAGTATCATGTCTCGTAAGTTAGGATACTATGCCTTAAATCCTCGAAGATAAGAATAAATGCCACTAGTTCGTTACTTAAATCTTGTTTTTTATTTTTGAAATAGATATTCGACTATTTCGGTTTTAGAAAGAAGCCACATTCCGTAAGTTAGGAACACGACTCTTCTAATTCCAAAAATAATGAACATTTACCTCGATTTAAAATTTTTTCCTTTTTTATGCATCATGCAAAAACGAACGTAACATTTAAAGTGATGTGCATTTAACTTATTCGAGCATAATATAAAATGGATAAGTATATTTAAACACGGTTCGAGGCATGGTTGTAGCAATAATTGATGAGAATTAATTCAAAGTAGTGGGTTGTTGACCAAGTATCTTGGTAGAATATTTGTTAGTTCAGATTTTATTTTCAGTTTAAGTTGTTAGCTATTTTTGGGTTAAGATAGTTTTTTTGTAAGCCTATAAATATAGGCATTTATGCTTTGTTTTTAAACAATTCAGTGTTCATCAATAATAGAACAACTGTGATGCATATTGTAATTGTCTCTTTCACTTTTCCTTCTTCAACAAATTTGGCATCGGAGTAAGGTTCAATCTTTTAGGCAATTGAAAGAAAGTTAGGTTTGGGTCCATTGGGTATTTGAGAGAAACACCTTTTTGGGTCATTAGGAAACACGAGAGAAGAAAGTGTGTGTTCTTGGAATGGCATCAGCTGGTTTTTCTTCCTCTCAACCACTCATACCCATTTTCAATGGTGAGAAATATGAGTGGTGGAGCATCAAGGAGAAGACTTTGCTTAGATCACAAGAGCTATGGGACTTGGTCGAGTACGGGTTTTCTCACATACTTGAACCTGGTGAAGAAGAAGAAAAGAGATTGAAAGAAACCAAGAAAAAGGATGCTAAGGCATTGTTCATTATCCAGTAAGCGGTTCATGAATCTATTTTCTCACGAAGCAACCACATCGAATGAAGCATGGTCAATTTTGTAGAAAGAGTATCAAGGTGATTCAAAGGTTATAGTGGTGAAATTGCAATCACTACGACGTGATTTTGAAACCTTGATGATGAGGAATGGTTAATTAATTGCTGATTTTTTGTCACGAACAAGGACAATAGTTGGCCAATTGTGCTCTTATCGCGAACAGATTTCTGACGAGATAATTGTAGCGAAAGTTTTGCGAAGCTTGATGATAAAATTTGATCATGTTGTGGCTGCTATAGAAGAATCCAAAGATCTATCAGTTCTTTTTGTTGATGAACTAATGGGGTCTCTTCAATTTCATGAGGCAAGAATCAACAGATCAGGAGAAAAGAGAGAAGAGCGGGCATTTCAAGTGAAGGAGACATTCACAAATCAAGGCGACAATGACCATTCAGCAAACAATGATCGAGGAAGAGGAGGATTTCATGGTGGTTGTGGTCGTGGTTATGGTAGAGGCAGAGGCAGAGGAAGGAATGACGGAAAGAGCAATACAGTGAGCAAGGTAACATAAAATATGGCATAAAATGTTATCATTGCAACCGATATGTGCATATAAAAGCTGATTGTTGGTATAAGGATCAAAAAATTAACTTTGCAGGAGAAAGTGATGAGGAAAATAAGCTTTTTATGGCTTGTATTAATGCTAACCATAAGCCAAGTGATTTGTGGTTTGTGGACAGCGACTATTCAAATCATATGACAGGCACCAAATTCTTGTTCAAGGTGTTTGATGAGTCACAAAAGATAAAGGTGCAGCTTAGGACCAAAAGGGATATGCAAGTTGAAGGAAAAGGCACGGTGACATTTTTTACTAGCCATGGAGAAGGAAAAATTTTGGACAATGTTCAATTTGTTCTTGATTTAGGATACAATTTATTGAGTGCTGGACAACTAATGGCTGGTGGATCTTCTTTCATATTTGATGATGATAGATGTATCATCAAAAACAAAAAGTCAGGCAAACAAGTCCATGTCCACATGACTCCAAACAAGATGTTTCTGTTGGATGTTTCAAACATGGAGAACTTTGTTCTTGCTACAAGTGCAAAGGATGACTCGAAGCTATGGCATTTGAGGTATGGAAAACTCAATATTAAAGGCCTGAAATTGCTAAGTGGTAAAGGTATGGTTCTTGGACTACCAAAAATTGGCTCTTTTGATTTATGTGAGGGCTGCATTTATGGAAAGCAAACTAGGAAGCTATTTTCTCTTGGAAAAGCATAGAGAGCTACTGAATGTTTAGAATTAATTCATGTTGATCTATGTGGTCCTATGCAAACCGAGTCCTTGGGTAGGAGACGTTACTTCTTGTTGTTTATTGATGATTATAGTCACATGAGTTGGGTGTATTTTCTGGAAAACAAGTCAGAAACTTATGAAAAGTTCCAGAAATTCAAGGCTATGGTGGAGAATCAAAGCGGCTGCCATATCAAAGTTCTTCACACGGATCGAGGAGGAGAGTTTGTGTCCAAAGAGTTTAATCTGTTTTGTGAAGATAATGGCATTCGTAAGGAGTTAACAATTCCTTACATTCCAGAGCAGAACGGTGCCGCTAAGTGAAAGAACCGAACTGTTGTGGAGATGGCAAGAACATGTTACAAGCAAGGGGACTCTCAAATCAATTTTGGGTAGAAGTTGTGGCAACATTAGTCTATCTACTGAATCTCTCGCCAACAAGGGCTGTCATGAACAAAACTCTATATGAAGCTTGATGTGGCTGGAAACCCAAAGTAAGTCATTTAAGAATTTTTAGGTGTGCTGCTTATGCTTTGGTAAATTCTCATGCTCGTAAAAAACTTGATGAAAAATCTGAAAAATGTATTTTTATTGGTTATTGTACTCAATCCAAAGCATATAGATTGTATAACCCTCATAGTGGAAAGTTTTCAAGTAGAAGAGATGTAGTGTTTGATGAAAATGCAAGCTGGGATAAGGCTGTAGAGCAGGTACAACAGGAGATTTCTTTTCCCATTGAAGATTCTCCAGATGAAAAACAAGAGTCGGCACCAATAGCATTTACAACACTGAGAGAGTCTTCTGAAGAACTAATTCCACTAAGGAGATCAACAAGGGCTAAAAAGCTGAATCTAAAATATACTGATGGCACTTGTCGAAACCATTTTTAAATTTTTTATAAAAACGGGGTCGACTTAAAAAAATGAAAATGGGAGTCGCCACCAACCCTTTTTGCTTAGGTGTGATTAGGTCACCTTATAGAACGTTTTATTTTGAAACATTAATTTTGGCCTACGAAAACCTAAAAAAATGAGTTCGGAAGTCGGTTACGTACGAGGAAGGATTAGCACCCTCGTAACGCCCAAAATTGGTACCGGATTGGTTATTTAATATCCAAATGTCGAAGATTTGAAAGATTTTAAAATACGATCCTTTTATTCGAAAGAAAAACCAAGACTTACTTATCTCAAAGAAATAAAATACTACACCCAATAAGTTAGGATGTAGCATTTCAAAACTTCGAACTAAGTTTGCCTTTATTTGTAGAAAATTCTTACCTCGAGATCCTAAACATCATATCTAATAAATTAAGATATGACATTTCGAATTTTCGAAAATAAGTTTTGATTTTGAAATTTATAGGGTTTAAAAAAGGGAGGATACTTGATATCTTTAAGTTCTACGAGAAAAATTAAAACCTAGTAAGTTAAGGTATAATTTCCTCGAAGTCCCCCAAGTATCACGTATCGTCATATTTAAAAAGTCTTTGAATAAAATGCGTCAATTTAGCAAAATATGTTTTATAAAGGAATGGTTTGAATAAGATATTACCTTAATACATTATAACATATATATCTAATAGCAATTCACCGTAACTATAAATTATATGAACAGTTACTACTAATAGATAAATTAAAGAAAGAATAATATGAAACAATAAGTAATAATAGAATAACTATACTAATGCAAAACATACAAATAATAAATGAATAAAAAAAGATAAGCAAGTATAAGATTTAATGCAGTAAATAACAAAAGATAAAAAATAAATATAAAGCTTTACATGCATATAAGATAAAATAACAACATAGAATGAATTGTAATAGATATTGTAAATTAAGAAACATATGGCTTTAAATAAAAATGATGTGGAATAATAAAAAAATATGAATTATATAAAAAAATGAATTGATAAATGATGTGGAGTAATAAAAAATAATATATATATTCATAAAAAATATAAGTAAAATATATTGTTAAATAAATAAATAATATATAACTTTAAATAAAAATATAATAATCTAATACATATATACATAAAACTACACATTTAAGAATAAATAATATGAACAATATACGCAACTTGGTACAATATTAAGGATAAAATACTTTAAAAAATTATATATAAATTATAATATAATAATATGTAACATATATAAAATAGAAAAATGTGATATAATAACTAATATACATATTTTAAAATAATATATAATATATGAATAATTTTAAACTTAATAAAATAACTTAGTTATGAATAATAACTAGTAATAGTCTAATATATATATATATAAATAATATGTATATAAAATAAACAATCCATAAAATACTTTATTATAAATAAATTAATGTACATTATATAAAAAAAATCTAATACAGAAAATTTTTATAAAATGAAATAATTTTAATATAATGTTAAATTAATTTAAAAATGAAATAAGATAAAGATAGAAAGGGTTAAAAAAATAAACAAAGAAATAGGGATTAAATAAGTAAAAATAAAATGTAAAAGGACCAAATCAAAATGCGCGTTAAACCACAGGGACTTATTGGGCAATTATGCCTTCTTTCCAAAATGACTTGGTTCCGATTTTGGCCTTTAGCAGCCCGAGGACTCAATTGAAACAAAAGAAATAATTCTGGGCCCAATTGCGAATAAAGAAAAAAATAACTGGACGTAATTATAAAATTGAAATATGTGGAGGAGCCTATTGAGCAATTAAACCTTTTAACGAAAACACGCTGATCCTCCCCGGGTTTTTGGGTCAACGCGCGGATCCCTGCTCCGAACGATGTCGTTTTGTACTTATTTACTTAAGTAAAAACGGCGCCTTTTCTTCTTGCTATATAAGCAAATAATCAGCCCCAAAAAAAAATCATTTAAACATTTTTTTAAAAAAAAACAGAGGCCCTCAAAAAAATTCTCTCTGACCTTCGGTTTGAGGCCAAATTTCGGCCTAGGTTCCGGTGACGAACCGTTGCACGCGCCGCCACATATATATATGTGTATATATAAAAAAATATCGTGGATCGAAACGAAGGTAGTCTTCTCCCCTTGTTTATTTTTTAACAGTATGTGTATATATATAAAAAATAGCATGGATCGAAAAGGAAAAAAAATAAAACGAAATAGAATAAATCACCTCTTGTTATTCTCTGTTTTTTTTATATATATCTGTCTGCGTATATGTGTTTCTTTTACAAGTTGTTTTGGGGTTTATATAGCCCCGAAATAAATCAAAAAAATAGAAACAAAAACTGTTTTGCCATTTCTTTCCTTTTGCTGTGTTCTTTCCCTTTTTTATGCAAGCCAAAGGCGAAGATTCTGGTGACGGAGAGCTGTCCGGGCGTTGATGGTGGCGTGACCGAGGGCTGTGTTGAGGCTGCTTGCGGCACGAGGGAAACTTACGGTTTCAGAAACCCTTAGTTTCTGATTTAGGTCTTGGGCCTTTTGGGCCGCGTAGGTCAGTTGGGCTAGGTCTGTTTTGGGTGTAATTGGGTTTGGGGTAGAGTAGTGGGTCTATTTTTGGGTTTGGGGTGTAATGGGCTTCAGGCTGCAATTTGAGTTGTCTATTTTAGTGTTTAGTATTGGGCTAACCGGGTTTGTAATTGGACTGTAAAAAAATATTGGTTTTTTTATTTATTTTTATTATTTTTTGGTTTTTTCTAAATGGAACGGGCCTGGGCAAAATGGGCTGATTACAACACTTATGCATCCTGTCAATTTGCTCTAGCTGTTTTATATCCTCTGTATTATGAAGAACCTGCTGATAAGGAAGAATGGCAAAATGCGATGATGGAGGAGATGAAATCCATCAAAAAGAATGGAACTTGGGAGATGGTCGACTTGCCGGAAGACAAAAATGCAATTGGTTTGAAGTGGGTGTTCAAGACAAAATTTGGTGCAGATAGAAGCATCCAAAAGCACAAAGCTCGTCTTGTGGTGAAAGGTTATGCATAACAATATGGTGTTGATTTCAAAGAAACCTTCTCTCCAGTAGCTCAGTTCGGAACAGTGAGGCTTGTTCTAGTATTGGCTGCACAATTGCAATGGTCTGTTTATCAATTTGATGTCAAATCAGCATTCCTCAATGGAGATCTACAAGAGGAGGTTTATGTAGCACAACCAGAAGGTTTCATAGAGAAGGGCAATGAAACAAAGGTGTACAAGTTGAAAAAGGCATTGTATGGATTGAAGCAGACCCCTCGAGCATGGTACAACAACATCGATAGGTATCTTCAGAAGAAAGGGTACATGAAAAGTGAGAATGAGCCCATCTTGTATATGAAAAAAGAAGGTAAAAATGATTTCATCATTGTTTGTCTTTACGTTGATGATATCATTTGTACTAGTTCCTCTAACTTTCTTATTGATGAGTTTAAGTCTCAAATGAGGAATGAATTCGAGATGTCGGATATAGGTTTATTGCATTATTTTCTTGGTCTAGAAGTTCATCAAGTTGAAGATGGAATTTTTATCTCACAAAGAAAACTTGGTCTAGAAGTTTATCAAGGTGAAGATGGAATTTTTATCTCACAAGGAAAATATCCCAAGGATCTTCTTAGTAATTTTGGCATGCTTAATTGCAAGTCTGCAGCTACACCCATGAATATCAATGAGAAATTGTAGCTAGAAGATGGAGAAGAAATGGAAGATACAATGAGGTTCAAAAGCTTGGTTTTAGGTTTAATTTATTTGACTCAAACTAGGCCCGATATTGCATTTCCTATTGGTGTTATTTCTAGGTTTATGCAACAACCTTCAAAGGTTCATTATGGAGCAACAAAACGAGTCTTGCGGTACATTGCTGGAACTTTAGATTATGGCATTTGGTACTCAAAAACTTCAAATTTCAGATTGTGTGGGTTCACAAACAGTGATTGGGCAAGTTCTTTAGATGATAGAAGAAGTGTATCAGCAAATGTTTTCACTCTAGGTTCAGGGGTGATCACTTGGAGTTCTAAGAAGCAAGCTACAATAGCATTGTCAACCTTAGAGGTTGAGTATGTAGCAGCAACTACATCAGCTTGTCAAGCTATTTGACTAAGGAGAATGTTAGTCGATCTTCAACAAGAGCAGAAATGTGCAACAGAGATATTTAGTGACAACAAATCAACTATCTCCATGACAAAGAATTCAACATTTCATAGTAGAACAAAGCACATCGATATTCATTATCATTTCATTCGTGATTTGGTAGCAAAAGAGGAGATATCTTTGGAGTATTGCAGCACCCAAGAGCAGCTAGTAGATGTGTTAACAAAGGCTTTATCAAAGGAGAAGTTCAGCTATTTTAGAAGTCAACTTGGTGTCTGCAACTTTGAATTAAGGGAGAGTGTTGAGAATTAATTCAAAGTAGTGGGTTGTTGACCAAGTATCTTGGAAGAATATTTGTTAGTTCAGATTTTATTTTTAGTTTAAGTTGTTAGCTATTTTTGGGTTAAGGTAGTTTTTTTGTAAGCCTATAAATATAGGCATTTATGCTTTGTTTTTAAACAATTCAGTGTTCATCAATAATAGAACAACTTTGATGCATATTGTAATTGTCTCTTTCACTTTTCCTTCTTCAACAATAATAAAATAGAATGGAAGTATAATAGAATGCTTAGCAAAAATGAAGTTACTACACGAGTTCAATTATAAATAAAATATAATAAATGAAATAATAGTAGCGGTGGCGATAATCATGCATCATGAATAATATAACTATAATAATAATGACGACTTTGATTGGTAGCAATAAGGATAACAATGATGATCATAATACCATACTAGATATTAGAATAAATAAGATATCTCAAAAATAAAAGATGCATAGTTACAAAAGTAAATATGAATGACGTGAGAGTAATAAAAGAAATAATAAAATAAGAATAAAAGTAAAAATAAAACAATAACGATAATAATAATAAATGAGCAAAAAATGCACAAATAAAAGGAAATGCAAACAATATAATTTTTAAATATATAAAAAAGGTAAAGAGATAATAAATAAATAAATAAATAGAATAATATATATAAATCTATAAAGGGTTGAAATTAAATAAATAAAGGATTAAATCGGAATTAAAATGAAATTAAGAGCCTAAATTGTAATAAAATAAGGATTAAATTGAAATTTAAATGAACTTTAGGGGCGTAAATTGTAAATAAAAAGAAAGGTAGAATAAGGGACCAAAATGAAATGCGCTAAAATAGGGGCTAAATGGGAAATTATCCCAAAACTCCAAGACAGCGTCATTCCCTTGAGAGTCAGCATACGAAGGACCAAATTGAAAGAAATGTAAAATTATCAGTGCAATTTAAAAAGAACAAAAAAGACTTAGGACCAAATTAAAAAGGGGTCCAAAAATGGAAGGATCGGGGTGCAATTTAAAAAGAACAAAAAAGACTTAGGACCAAATTAAAAAGGGGTCCAAAAGCGGAAGGATCGGGGTCACAAATAGACCCTTGCCGCGAAAACACGTGAATCCTTGAGCGGGTCGAGTCGGTTTTGGCAGATCATGCTAGAAACGACACCAATTTGGGACTTATGAAACCAGGCCAAAATAATGCCGTTTCCACCCCCTATTTAAGTTAAAAATTTCCAAAAATTTTTCATTTTAGCCCCACTTTTAAAAAAAATTTGAAAACCCCTATTTTTTCTCTGAAATCTCCTTTCTCCGGCCATGGGTGCCGTCACACGTCCGCCATGGCCACCGGTCAGATGTGACGGCGACCGCCGCCTCTGGTGGCAGGAAAAATCCAAAACAACACCATTTTGCTCCCCTTTTTACTTAGAACTCCGATTTGGAGTTGAAAATGCTAGACTAAAGCCAAAAACTCAAAAAAAGAAAAAAAAAATCTTCGATTCCAGGTGTTCTCCATGAGCTTAGGCGAATTCCCAGGGATTCGACGACCTCTCGGATCGGAGAAGAAACCGACGATGACGCGAAGATGAAACGGTAGGTAAAGATTTTATTTTTATATTTTTCGAATCTAAAAAATAAAAGAGTAAATCACATTTGTTTTTAATGTTTGTATCTGATTTCCTTTTCTTTCCAAAAAATATTTCCCCGAATACAATCTCTTCTATTGCTTTTATAGCCATTACACACTGGTTATTTTATATTTTTCTATTTTTTCTACTGTTTATACTGCTTTTGCGTGTTTGTGTTTGATGTCCTTGTTCTTCCTTGTTTGCAGGTGTCCCTAGAGGGTCAATGACGAGGAGCAACAGGCCCTTGCCATTTTGGTAAAACGGCGGCATAAAGGGCAAACCTTAGGACGAGGAGCTTCGGGCAACGTGCCTGTGAAGGGAGGAGCAGCGCCAGAAACCCTAGGGTTTCTGGCATTATGAAAAGTTTTAGGTTTTTTGGGCCAGATTATTGGTTTGGGCTTGGGTTGATTAGTTTGGGTTTGTAAATTTTTTATTTTTATTTTTATTTCTGTTTGGGCTCGAGTTAAATTGTGCCTCTACAATAACAAATTCGACTCTCTATTTTTATGTCTTTAGTTAACTTAAACTCTACTATTTTATGTAGCCTAAATTAGGCTTCAAATTTTTCTTTATTGATGTGACATTAATTTATATTTATATCAGTTAACTTGAACTCTACTCTTTTAAGTAGGCTAAATTAGGCTTCAAAATTTTCATTATTGATGTGACATTAATTTATATTTATATCACATCTACAAATAATTTTAAAACTATAATAAAATGTTCAATAAATCATAAATCATAAATCATAAATTATTTCAAAAATGAAATAATTTGATAAGGAAGTCAAGTACTGGACAAAGTCTATGGAGTAAATTCAAGTCCCATGATATCACCAGCCAATTAAGATTTTTTAGGTCTTTAAAATGAAAAGAAATGAAAATGAAAATTTTAGCAAAACATAAAATTTATATAAGATCATACAATTAAGATTTTTTAGGTCTCTACCTAACGTGGAATTTAACAAGTCCTAAAATTCCTCAAGTAGCGTAGGTGAAGTCAAGTCAACAAAGTCTATGGAGTAAGTCTCAACTCGCTAATATTTTCTTCATTATATAAAGTAAGCAAAGAAGAAAAACCATTTCTAATATCTTTTTAATTTAATAGCTTTCATACCATTTTCATTAATAAAAATTATCTTTTACTCCGTTGATTGTGCTTCACTTAATTTTTCAATAAATATAATAGTTATTGGGTTATGGCTGATGGGTTTTTTAAAGTTAAATTTCAGTCATTGTACAATGCATGTGGGATCAGATATACGAAGGAAAAGGAAAAAGAAAAAGAATGGCAATGTTGGGCATGAACAAAGGATCAAAGAAGATGGAGAGATCAAATTCATCACGAAGCTACAATCAACTCTAAAAATAAAATATTATTAAATATGTTATTGAGGTTTATTATTAAGTAAAAGAAGCGATGATTAAAGTCAATGGCGAAGCCACAACAATTTTTTAGGGGGGACCGAATGAAATTTTAATTTTTTATAGTCTATATATTTATAATTTTTAAAGGGTTAAATCAAATTTTTATAATTTTATAGGGGCCAAAGTATAATTTTACCTTTATTAATTTAATATTTTAAAAAAATTTAAGGCTTAAATAACATTTTTACATTTTTGGGGGACCGGGCACTTGCCAGCTCCCTAGATTCGCTACTGATTAAAGTTCTTGACATATATTTATTTAGTACGGATTTGAACCATATTACATCCATCCCTTATCTTTAATATTTAAAAAAAAAAAAAACTTATTGCAGCGTCAAATTTTCTTCCATGTCTTAAAGAATTAGTTAATCAAATCTTACTCATATTCGTTTAGATTTTGTTAATCAAACTTAATTATTGTTTTAAATGGTTAAATGTAAACACATTATAATTGTTGAAACTATAAAAATGCTAACAGGTTACGATATATTTTAATTTTTTTTATGTTTATAAATGCACCTTATTGTACTCTTTAACCCAACAACATTTTCATTATTGACATACAATTAAACACACAATCACAGATCATGAAAGCTCTAAGTTCAAAAAATTGAACAAGCTTGAAATGCTATTTATTTTTGCAAAAGGGAAAACATGAGTACTAAATCTAAACTCGAAGTCCAGATCAATTGATTCATATAATCCCTTTTAAAATATAGCATTTAATAGATTTAAGATCCAAATCCTATATAATCAATTACATACACACAAACTTTATTTATACATATTTTGTTTTTCATCAAACTATTTACCCATAGTAGACCAAAACACATACAGCTGTCGACCAACATGATCCAACTTTCGATAGTATGCATGCCTCCAAGACCTGATGAAAAACAAGGGAGCCACTACACCCCAAAATCCCATTACAAAGCCAAGAACTATGCTGACATAAAGCCAATTCACTTTACTTCCTTCACTGTTACTTCCATTTTTTGCTACATCAGTTGAAATACCTTTTGAGGTGCAATTTTTAGTGAGAGGAGGTCCGCAAAGATGATTGCCCACATAAGACAAGCTTTCAAAGCTTTGAAGCTGAGTGCTCGTTGGGATTTGTCCTATCAAGTTGTTGTAGGACACATTGAAGTGATTCAAGAAATTCAATTTGGAGAAACTTGGAGGGATTTCACCATTCAATTGATTCCTTGACAAACCAAGAGATTCCATCAACTTCATGTTCCCAATTTCGTCCGGTATATTTCCTACTAAGAGATTCCCTGATAGATTTAATGACCGTAGCTCAACAAGACTTCCAAGTTCTTTTGGGATCTCTCCAATTAGTCTATTAGTTGAAAGGCACATGCTCGTAACAAGCCCTAGTGTGGCACCGTATTCATCCTCTCGTCCTTTCAGCACCAATAATGCACTCAAATAAAGGAAATTAGTACTGATACTCGACCACTGAAACATATAGCAATGTTGGTTGCTTTTGTTAGCCATTGCACTAAAATTACTAAAACATTTTGGAATAGCTCCTGAAATGTTGTTATGGCCAAGGTCCAAGATCCGAAGAGATTGAAGTTGACAAATTTTTTGAGGAATGTGGCCATCAAAGTTATTCGATCGAAGGCTTAGAATCTCAAGTTTTGAGAGCTTTTCCCCAATCCATGCTGGTACACTTCCACTGAAATGATTGTCACTAAGATCAAGCATAATCAACCTCGTAGAATGTTGCAATGTAGATGGTAATTCTCCAAACATGCCATTGCTACGAAGGTTTAGCACTGAAAGATTTAAATGTCCCAAAAAAGGCGGAATTTTTCCGGTCAAAATGTTGTTTTCCAAATTCAAGTAACCCAAACCTTGCCAATTATCCCAGCAATCTGGGATTTCTCCGGAGAGAAGATTTTTTTCAATGGCAAGAATTCTCATTGGTCCCTTTCTTAATGAATTACAAATTAATTCAAAAAGCGGGCCTGAAAATGAATTAGTTGACAAAATTAAAATTTGTAAAGTTGGGAATACTCTTGGCAATGGGCCTGTGAATCGGTTTGAACTCAAGTCAACAATTTCTCTCACGTTCAAATATGAAATCCCTCCAGTAAGTTGATTACAGGAAAGATTTACATATTCAAATTGAGTGGACAAGTTCAAAAGCCAAGTGGGCAAGATATCCGAAATTCCTGCATCCGAGATATCTAAAACAGATAAATTCTTTTGGAACTTTAACCATCGAGGAAACTTCGGGCCAAGATGCCATTGCCCCAATTTGATAATTCGACATTGAAAAGGGGGAATCCAGCTTGAGTTTGGGTCAAATCTCAGCCTGTTCTGTGATGCCGCTAGAGTTGTCAATCTCGTGAGATTAGAAAAATGGGTTTCTGAAACAACTCCTTCCAATTGGTTACGCCCCAAATCCAGATACTGCAACTTTGAAAGATTCCCCAGGTTATGAGGAATTGCGCCCTGGAATCCTGCTTGAGAGAGGTTAAGATATGTTAAACTCTCCAGCAAACCGAAAAACTTCGGGATCTGTATGCTGCTAAAATTATTACTGCTCAAGTCCAGGGAACTGAGATGCTTCAACTCCAGCAGTGAAGGATTTATTTTGCCCCCTAGCAGGGAATTGTTTTTTGATCGATGGTAAGCTTCCCATTCAGAAACTGGTGCATCAAAATGTGGCACTGAAAGAGGAGCAGCCAAGTGCAGTTGGTTGATGTGGCCTGTTGAGTTATGGCACACGACACCGGGCCATTTACAGCAATCCCCACCTTCAACCCAAGAAGACAACCTGTTAGAAGGGTCAACGAGATCATTCTTGAACTTCAGAAGGGCGTTTCTCTCACTTTCAATGCAAAGCACATTGGAATTGGCATCACAAAAGCTAAAACAGATAGCTAGAATGACAAGAAATGGGAATAAGGTAATTGTAACACTTTTCATGGTTGCGATGGTACCAACCATTGTTTGCAACTCCAAATATATAGAGTAAGCTTAGTAAAACAAAAGTATTGTGCACATACATCAAGCAGAAAGAAGTTTCTTCCAAATTTCCACAAAATGTATTTAATTAATAATAGTCTATCAGAAATTTCAAGTCAAATATAAACATCATTTAATACAAAATTAAATTATGTATCCATAGTGCTGGACTGAGATAGAGTAAGCTAAAACAAAAACATTGTCCACATCATAGGCAAGGAACTTTTTTCCAGTACCCCAAAATTCCAACATGATTTTTCCAAAAGAAAAAAAAGCTATAACTTTGTCAATTTTAATAAATTTGAACAAAAAAAAAAACAAAATAGAATTATTAATTGTTCACGCGAGATGCAATGTTGATATGATGTGTCATTGTTCCTAATTATAAATAATTTAATAGATTTAATTCTCACTTTTATAAATTCTATCAATTTGATATTTAAACACATATAATTAAATAATTATTATATATTATGAAAAAGTATAAAATGTAATATTATTTACATTATTTTGTATCAGCACATATTCTGTATCTAATACTTACACCTGAGTCCAAATAACATGATCCTAAACAATATTATTAGATTAGCGACTTGTGCTTTCAGGAATCAAACAACGAAAAAGGAAAAAGCAAAAACAAGATACAGTGGCCGAAAAACACAAATAACCACATAATGAATGACGACAGATTCTACTAAATTTAACTTGCAAAAATATGAACTTCAATTAAATTCTTTGCTTTTAAGAGATTCGTGTGTCGTTAAGCTAGTTGTGAAGCTTGCTAAGGAATGTGCTTTTGAGGAGATTAAGGTTAACAGTTCAGTAATTCTTGATGCTGAGAAAGCTAAAGTCGCCATGTTGACAACAAAAAAGTTTGCAGAAGCTTCAATCATTCTTAGTTTCGTGGCTATAAATTTCGTATTTAATAAGGTGCCTTTAAAATTTTGCATTGATAATATATAATAATATTATATTTTTCCTTAAAATATATAAAAATAATATTATATATTTTACTTTTTCATAATTATATAAAAATCATTTAATAATATATATTTATTTATATGTATTTAAGGATCAAATTGATAGGATATGTAAATATAGAAAACTAAATTTGTCATTATACCAATTAAAAAAAGACTATGTCTTCACTTTGTTGACCAAACATAAATTTTTCTCCACTAGCCCAAATTTCCAGCTTAAATTTTCCAAAAAAAAAGCTATAGATTTGTCAAACTTAATTAATAGAGCAATTGTTGACGCGAACAATTCATGTGTATTTCATATTATTTTGACATTATTTTATTTTATATCGAAATAATATCATAACATTATTTTATCTTATATTTCATGTCTTTAATGAAATAAAATAAAATTATAGTCAATTGAATGTTTCTTTTTCGGGAAGTTCTAATTAATTACTTTAAAATTTTGACATGTCGATATTTAATATATATACTATAGTAATATGAGGTTACAATAAAATATATATAGAGGTACTTGAAAGGTTCGCTTGTCCACTGGTATGATATGATTAGATAAGCATTCAATTTCGTTAAATGTGTAATAGATAACCATAGGCACATTTATGGGATTCTATTAATATGAAGTAGTCAAGCCTAAATAGACTCCTTATTGTTTTGAAAGTATGTTCAAATAAAAATAGTGTTCTCTTTAAAGCTCGGGTGGTCCTACTCAAGAAGTTAATACAGAATTAACCATGACACTTTGTTTGTTTTGGTTGAATACTGATGAGTCTTTGTCCCATTTGGTTGCTTAGAAGACTTAAAATGGTATACTTGTCTAAAGATAACGATGAATCAGTCATCATCAACCTGTTTATTGTAGTACTTAATTTGTCAATAAAATTGAATTGTAGTTGGCTTATGATTGGATGGGTTTTTTCTTTCTTTGGGACATAATTTTCAGTCACTGTGCAAAATGGGATAAGACACCTGATGATTATATTACCGAATTTGTATGAAATTGAATTGTTGTTGGCTTATGATTGGATGGGTTTTTCTCTTTGGGAGGTAATTTTCAGTCACCCTTATAACAGGATCTTCCTTCTTACACCTGGCACACACTTACATGTTCTTTTTGCATTTCATGAAAAAGGTTAAATTTTAGTTTTGATCCTTTAATATGTTTAAATTTATAACATATATGTAAAAAGAAGTGGAAAGGACCTTGCTTGTGACACGTGGCACCACTTACATGTTCTCTTTTTCTTCTTTTCATAAAAAAGGTTAAAATCCTGTTTTGGTCCTTTTAATATGTTTAAACTTAAATTTTAGGTCCAAAGGACATTCCTTTTAACACGTGGCACACACTTACATGTTCTCTTTTTTTTTATTGCATTTCGTAAAAAGGCTAAGTTTCAGTTTGGTCCTTTTAATATGTTTAAATTTAAATTTTAATTTATATATTTTAATTTTTAACATAATTTGATCATTATATTTTTAATATTATTAATTTATACTCTTTTTTTGCATTTTTTGCATTATAATATAATGGTCAAAATTCAATTTTGACATTTATATTATGCTAAAACTTAAGATTTAATCTATATACTTTAATTTTTATTTAATTTGATTCTCCTAACTTTATAATGTTGTTATTTAGTCTAAATAGTTAATTTTGTTAACTATTTCAATCAAAATGTTAACGTCATTTTTTCTAAAGAACACTACTCCAACAAAAATATTATTTTATCATAATGAGTTTGAATAGGTACTTTTAAAAAAAAAATCTTAATCGCTATTTTCAATATTATTTTTATTGTTACATGACTAATAAGGGAATTTTTTTTTTTGTTTCTAAATGTCACACTAGTAAATTTAGTAGTGAATTTTAACAATGCTGACTATCACACTAAAATTTTAAATTCAAAAAATAAAAAGACTAAATCCTTAAAAATAAAAGTAGAGGGCTGAATTCCAAATGTGTGATATGTATAAAGACTTAAAAATTAGTTTACTATTCAAATTTTTACTTGATAAAGCCATCTAGTAGGAAAAAGAGAAGGACCATGTTGGGTTTGAACAAAGGTGTTGTTGAGATTGATCATTTAAAAACAAAGATCGCGGTTGTCAATTCATCAATAGGGCAAGATTTATTTTTTAGATTTATAATGTCAACTTTTTATTTAAAATGTTGTCAATTTTGTTCTTGCCTTATTGCCCTCTTTAACACAATAACATCTTCATTACTGAAATACAAGTAAACACAATCATACAATATATCATCAGAGCATACTTCCACTAAATTATACAAGCTCGAAATGTCATTTATTCTTGCAAAAAAGGGAAAGCATGAATAAGTATCGAGTACTATGATGACATAAAGCCAATTCACTTTACCTCCTTCATGGCTACCTCCAGTAAGTGTAACATCAACCATAATATCATTTGTGGTGCATCATTTAGTGAGAGGTGGTCTGTAAATATGATTGTCCATGTAAGAAAAGTTTCCAAAGCTTGTTGGGATTTGTCCTCTTGTAGACCACATGGAAGAGATTTTAGAAATTCAAATTAGAGAAATTTGGAAGGATTTCACCGTTGATTAATCGACAAATCAAGAGATTCCATTAACTTCGTGTTGCCAATGTTGTTTGGTATATTTCATGTTAGGAGATTCCTTGACAAATTTAATGATAGTAGCCCAACGAGAGTTCCAATTTCTTTGGAGATCTCTCTTGTGACATTATTAGCTGAAATGTTTATACTGGTAACAAGTCTTCACTACAGGAAAACAGACTTTTTGCGGCGTTTTTTTTTTTTTTTTGGCCTTTAGCTTGGTGTGGTACTGTATTCATCTTCTCATCCTTTTAACACCAATAATTCACTCAAATATATTTATCATCCATTTTGATAATTCAAATATAGAAATAATTTTGTTATAACAAGACATGAACCGAGCAACAATTTTCATAATAAAAATAAAATTTAAATTAGTTCCTAACTGAAAGTACATAATTTTTAATTAATAGAATATTATATATTAAAATAGATGGAGACTGTATATTTATTTTCTTTTGATATTAAGATTTAAATTCTCTGCTATGCTTTTATTTATATTTTAACTTTTAATTTTATATTAATATAACATAGTAAAAATTATTTTAATCATATTTCAACAAAAAATATCAAATTAAGTTATCATATCATAATTTAATAATCGCATGAGAGGTCAAAAGTAGTGCATTTAAAAGAACAAAAAAAAAGAAAACCTAATCAACATCACTAAATATAAACAAGTCCTTACATTTTCATAATCTGTGTATGCATAATATCTTTCCTATTGCTTTAATCACTATAATAGGCCAATTTTATCCCGGGCCCAAATTACAAAAATAAAAGAAAATCTAAACCCAAAAAAAATAAGGTCTCAGTCCAATTACATATCAAGCCCAAAAACACTACCCAATTACAGCCCAAACGCAAGAAAACCCTAGTGGTCCAAATGGCCCAAAAATTAAACTCGGTTTCAGTAAAAAACTGAAACCCTAGCCGCATGCCACGTTGGCGCTCCTCTGTGCATGCCTCTGCCACCGCCACCGTCAGCCACTGCCACTGTCACCTGCAATACGCAACAAAACAAACACGAGAGAAAGAAAAACAACGGAGAAAAAAAAATAGAGATGAACCATTTTGTAATTCGGCTATAAAAGTCGCAACTGATACTTTGTAATTTTTTTCAGTCACAAAGGAAATGTAAAAAAAAAAAAAACACTAGAAACTTTAACAATAGAGATCAAAAAAATTGAAGGTAGTTTAGTTTATCTATTCATTTATTCTTTTTTTTAAAAAAAAAAAAACAAGTAGAGGCAAAGGTTCTTACCTGTCACCTCGTCTCCTGTCACCGTTGAGGGCTATCTCTAGCAATCGAACATTTCAGAACCCATTAGGATTCTAATGGGAGTCCGATGGATGCGGTGGGATCAAAGGGTTTCCTTCGCTTTTTTTTTTTTTTCTTTTTTTCAATTTTAGGAAATATTTTGTTTTAAAATTTGGGTTTTGAATGGGTTTGTTAGAAGAAGGGACTAAAAAGAGGCAACTTTTCTACTCCGATCGCCGAAGGCGATGGTTGCCATCGTCGGTGACCGGCGGCCACGGCGAAGCTGCGATGGACGGGCAATGGAGCGCATGGCCGGAGCAAGGGCGAGTTCAGAGAAAAAAAACAAAGCTTTTTCAGTTTTTTTTTTAAAAAGGGTTTTAAAATGTTTTTTGGTTATTTTTTAACTTATATAGGTATTGCTAAATGGCGATGTTGTGGGCCAAATTCCAGACGTCCAAACAACGTCGTTTTGCCCTCGACCCGCGTCTAACTCGACCCGAGGGCTAGGATCCGCGCGTGATGTGTCTCTAACTAATTACGATCACAAAAAAGGCAAGCGCACCTACCGAACAGTAGTATAGTTACGGTAAGACCGAAAATATCGTATCCACAAGGACCAAGAGTACTACTAATTACTATCTTTTTTATTATCTAGCCTAAGAATTGGAGTGATTTCTTTTAAAATAAACTTAATTAAAAACACAACAAAGAATGAATTGGGAAAATACTTTTAGACAACTTATGAGAAAGGCAATACCTAAGGAAGAATCCACCTAGACTTCACTTATTACTTCTGATTCATACGACTTATTCACTTGACTTAATCCGTAGAAATCCCTGATTTATGTTAATATCTCTTTCAAGACTAAAAACAATTGACTCTAGGTTGATTAATTGAAATTTCTTTGTAATTAAAACCCCTATTGTCGCATTAACTCGATCTATGGATTTCCTTATTAGATTTGACTCTAATCCGGCAGATTTATGTCATCCTTTTTCTAGGGTTGCAATCAACTCCACTTAATTGTGTTGATCTACTCTTAACCAGTGACTTTTGCTCCACTAATAAGCACATTCGACTTGAATCAATAATCTGAATTATTAAAACAAGAATAAACACTCATAATTAAGAATAAGAACAAGTATTTATCTTATAAATCAAATAATAATAAGATCCATCTTAGGTTTCATCCCCTTAGGTATTTAAGGGATTTAGTTCATACTGATAGAGGGAAACATCTTAAAATAAGAAAACTACAAAACATAAGAAAACCCAAAAACTTCGAGAGAAATTGATAGGAGATCTTCAGTCTTGATAGAGATCCTTCTTCCGAGCCGCTCCCTATGGCTGTCTTCGAGTATTTTCTGCTTTCTACCTAGCGTTCTCCTTTAGGTCACCCCCTAGGGTGTTTATATAGGTGTTGGAACACCTATCTTGGCCCATAAGTAGCCTTTTCCGAATAGAATTAAACTCGGGTTCGACAGGGGCACGCCCGTGTACGATGACTTAGGCCGTGTTCGATTCAGCTCACCACACACGGCCATGTGGTCTACCCATGTACGATAGTCTAGGCCGTATGGATTTCTGAGGTAGGCCCATTTGTCCCTTTTTTTCCCGTTTATCGTTCTTTTCGACTCCCCAGGCTCTCCTGAGTATAAAACATAAAATTAAAGGATTAGGAGCATCGAATTCATCAAATCTAATGAAAATTCATCCAAAAATAAACCAAGCATGGGGTCAAAATATGTATAAATTATGGTTTATCAGCTCATTTTTTATTAATGGTGTATTTGCACAAATGGTCTTTCCGCTTTTGCGGTGCGCTTCAGTTAAACCCTATCCTATTTTCTTTTTTTTTTAAAATTTGGCCATTCATTTTGATTTTTGATTCAATTTGCTCCTCAGACCCTTTGAAAAGGTGGACACCTAAAACAGTGTCGTTTCGGGCCAACACAACCCGCTTGGAGGTCCGCCTGTTTTTGTTTAAAGGGGGTATTTGTGCAGTTAGCCCTTTCATTTTTTATTTATTTTTTTAATACAGTTCTTTTTTATTTTAAATTTGTCCACATGATTTTGTTTTCGTTTCATTTCGATTCTTTATGAAACGGCGCACTTTGAGGACTGGGATTAATTTCCCATTTAGTCTTTATCCCTTTGCACGCGTTTTATTTAGACCCTATTTTCTTTCTTTTTTGGATTTAGCCATTCAGTTTTATTTTTTAATTTTTAAATTTGGTCCTTTAGTTTCAATATTTGTAAATTATTTTCCTCAGCATTTATTTATTTAAAAATTGGTATTTTTTAAAAATTGGTTTTTTCTTTTTTGTGCATTGTTTTGTCATTGTTATTATTGTTATCATTCTTATTATTGATATCATTATTTATTTTTCTTTGATTGATAATATTGGTATTAAAATGACATGTATTATGTGATTATTGTCATTATATGTATTACGAATTGCTTATTAGTGCATTTATATTGTCGTCAGTCATTAATGTAACATTTTATCCATACGTCATTTTTTAATATTACGTTAATTTTTACCCAAATAAGCAAAAATAAAATTTTCAAAATAAGGCAATATTTCATATTTGGGAGATTCGAGAAATCGTACCCTAACTTACACGGTTTCGATTTTCTTGTTGAACTCAAATAACCGAATATCCTTTTAAAATTAAAATACACAAGATTTCAAATAAAAATAAAGGCAAGCTTATTCTCAAAGGTTCAAGGTGTCGTGTCCTAACTTACGGGATGTGACATTTTGTTATCTCGAGATGAGAGGGTCTTTAACGTTTGTTTCAATTTATTCAAGTGATTTTTAAGTAAAATTAACATTAATACAAAGAGGGATCGTATTTTAAATTCTTTTCGAGTTTTCAACTTTTGGCATTAAGACATTAATTAATCAGTTAGGTACAAATTTTGGGTGTTACGAGGGTGCTAATCCTTCCTCGTGCGTAACCGACTCCCGAACCTGTTTCTCGAAGTTTGTAGATCGAAAATCATTGTTTTAATAAATTAAATTGCTTATTAAAATAATCAATCACATGGTAACCAGATCACACCTTATAAAAAAGATTGATGGCGACTCCCATTTGTTATTTTTTTAAAAATAAAAGTCAATTTCAAAAAAAATGGTTTCGACAATCACTACAATATATGTATAAAGGTTTATATTATACTTTAGTTAAATTACACCCGAATTCACTTTAAAATATGGTTTGTCATATTTTGATCATTTAATTTTTTTTAATTTAATCACTCTAATTAAAATAATTGTTCGAATTAATCATGACATTAAAAATTCTATTAATTCAATAAAAATTATTAATGTAACATATTAATCAATTGAATGATTCATAGGTGAATTTTTTTTTTGACAAAGCTTACATACCTCTCTATGATTAATCAAAACATTTTTTTTCTTTTTATCTTCTCTCCATAACTCAAAATGGAGAAATCAAAATAAGGCATCTCAAAGCTACCTGTCTTTCACCATTCTTTCAACAATGAATCTATGGCAACTGTTAGAATTGAGTGACCCGAATACTTATTAAAATAAAATATAGTAGTAAAATAAAATAAAAGTAAAATCCATATAGAACTAGGAGAATTAGGTCACCTTATTACACTTCATCTATTGATATTGATTAGAATTAGGTGTTTAAATCTTACTACACTCCTTCTATTGGAATATGGTTTTACAAGCCTATAAATAGACATAATCTACTCCTCTTGTAATTATTTGAATTTGAAATAGTGAATTATCTTCTCCTCTGCCCGTGATTTTTTCCCGAAAGGGTTTCCACGTAAAATATGTGTACTCTTTATTTTTATTTTTTCTCTTTTCTTTGCGATACATTGTCATTATCGACGCTATATTTTTTGCAAATTGGTATCCGAGCTCCCGGGTTGTTCATCTCAATCACAATAATAGCGTTTTTGAAGTATGAAATTCCGCTATTAGATCGTAAAACCAAATTCGTGTTGTGACAGATTAAGATGCAAGTAGTTCTTGTACAGATGGATCTGGAGGATGCCTTACTAGGGATATATAAGATGCCTTCGACATTGGCGGATGAAGAAAAAAGGGTGTAAAGATCGAAAGGCGTTAACACAGTTACATCTGCATTTGTTTAACAAAATTTTGCAAAATGTGATGAAGGAGAAGATCGCCACTGCATTATGAAGAGACTGGAATAAATATGTATGTCGAAACTCTAAACAGCAAGCTGCATATGAAGCAACATCTTTATGCTCATAATTTGGAGAAAGGTGCGTCTGTACACGAATACTTAATAGTGTTTAAAGAAATTTTCTCAAACTTGGAAGCCATAGAGGTTCAGTATGATAAGGAAAATCTAGGGTTGATTCTACTTTGTTCGTTGCCCCCGTCTTATTCAACTTTTAGAGACATAGTTTTATATAGCTGGGAGTCTCTCACAGTTGATGAGGTTTATGATTCTTTGACATCGTATGATAAGATGAAACATCTTATGATTAAACCCGACTCTCATGGAAAGTGTCTCATTATTCTTGAGAGACAAGACTGGAATATTGATGATGATCATGGAAGGACGCAAGAATGGAATTCTTGCGGCAAATCTAAGGGTAGATTGAAGTCTTCAAACAGAGGTAAAACTTGTAACTTCTACAAGAAGAAATGGCACATTAAATTTGAGTGCTATAAGCTACAGAACAATATCAAAAGGGAGGCTACAAATCAAAAGGGAAAACAACCAGAAAAATCCGGTGAAGCAAATATTGTAGAAGACTACAGTATGGTGGACTTCTAGAAGCTTCTATCAATAATTCTAAAGTGAACGAGGAGTGGATCCTTGATTCAAGCTACACCTTCTGTAACACCCCAAACCCGGTCCACGAGCCTCAACCGGATCTGGTATGTCACAGAGTAAAAACGTTTTGAAAAAAAATTTGGGTTTAAGTGCAAATCTGAAAATAATGTTGTAGTTATAAAACGGTGTCTTATTAAACTCAGGTGGGATTGATTTTTCTTTTATAAGCATGGTCGAGTTGAGACCTTTGAAAACATTGGATTGTTTTAAATTTTTAGAAACATCAGAGTTACCATTAACTTGGTAAATTTTGTTACCCGATGGTAACATCTTTTGAAAACGCATACGAGTAAAAATTTTGAAAACGTTACTTTAACCGATTTGCTTAACAGTTCATAAGTCCATTAGCAACATAATAGAAATAAAGTAAAACCAACTACTTAAACATCCAAAATAATAACTAGCGGCCATATTACAAACCAAACCGAAATTTAGTAAATACTAAACTTTAACGGTACGAAATAAAACTTCAAAACCGAGGAACAAGCATGGCCGCCTCGAGTCCTCTCCGGCTCCATCTCCGCGATCTACTCAACTGCGAAAAGACATGGGAAGGGGTGAGTCACCAAGACTCAGTGTATAAATCCCCAACCCGAAAATACAACTCATACACAAGGTATTAGTAAGACATGCAATTATGCAACCCAAACTAGCCATCCAAACTCCTTTTTCTACCCCGTGTGGTACCAAACCACTGGTGGTGCCAAACCACTGGTGACCGAAGTCACAAATATCAAATGATGGGGCCAACCCATCGTGTGGTGTATAAACCACCACGATGACCATAGGTCACAATATCAACATGTGGTACCCAACCACTGGTGGTGCCAAACCACTGGTGACCGAAGTCACAAATATCAACATGTGGTGCCAAACTACTGGTGGTGCCAAACCACTGGGACTTAGTCACAAATTATATCAACGGTGTGGTCAAAACCACTGGTGGTGCCAAACCACTGGTGACCGAGGTCACGCATATCAAATGATGGGGCCAACCCATCGTGTGGTGCCAAACCACTGGTGACAGTCCATAGAGATCATCTCCCTCCTCTCATCAATCCCACCATCATCATGCTCACATAACAAGTATCATGATCCCATATATCATGCATTCATATATAGCATAGCCTTTAACAGCATATGACAACATACAACATAGATCAAGTAATAGGGGACTTACCCGAAATCCAAGCTTATGCCCACAAGGCAAAGTTACTACATGAGAGGTTATATATATACATATATCATCGTAATAACAGTCTATACGAGTAAAGTGTGTAAGAGTTTACACACCTATTTAATCGGAGATCTAAAGAGAAATCCCGAATCTATCCGATATCACAAAAGTCTCGAACCGTATTCCCGTATTGCTCCTATATTCGGCCACTATAAGTTAGTATTAAAAGTCTCATTCGGCTAAACTAATAATCCCAAAGGATCAATCGCACCCAAAATGGAATATGGCCTTAGGCCGAACCTTTATTATTACTTACCAAAGAAGTCTGAAAATTCGAAAGCCTCCGATTTCCCTTTGGCCGGTTTCCCCCTAAAGCCATAGTGTACACTTGGTTACTCATAAATACCAAAAATGGCCTTGGGCCGAATATGCTTAACCATTTTTCCATACTTATCGAAATCCCAAAGTTGTCACTTGTCTTGTCGAGATCCCTTGAAGAACCAAAACCCAAAACGCTCCTCTAGCTTCTTGGTGTTGGCTACACTAAAAAAAATACATATTAAAATGGCCTATACCTATTCGACCGATCCTCCAAGACCTTAACCCATGTTTTCGGCACACTTTAAGGAGGAGAAAGAAACTCGATTACTAAAAGAATACTCATCTCTATTGGTTCCTTGAAGAGCCTAAGAGTGAAGAGATCCCGGCTATGTCTCCAAAGAGTTGATGAGGATGCTCGGCTACCACAAGGTGGAAGATGAACTTTGAGTAGATAGGGTGGTAGGTCCGGCCAAGTAAAAGCAAATGAATGAAGGAGTTTTGAAGAATTTTGGGTAATGTAGCTAGGGAGAATTCGGCCAGAACAAAGGCAAGAAAAGAAAGACAAAACAAGAAATTTTGGCCATGCTTTTGCTCTTCTCAAGGCCGACCATGCTCCCCTAAGCATGCTTCAAAACCGCCCATGAAAACCCCCTAGGAACTCCACATTTGGCCATCATCCCATAAGGTGATAATTCAATATTAAAACATCACCCATAAATCATAACAATTTTTAAACAAATTTCCCATCCTTCACTCCCATCTTCCAATAAATAAAATAAAGGAAATTCAACCCATACTTCCATCAAAATTTTAAAATAACAACCCATACTTGATTTCATCTATTTTGGAGCCCCATGCATGAGCCATCGCTCCCCTCCTCCACTTGAGAATAAAAAAATTAAAGCGCCCATGTCTTTGCTCCTGGGTTTCGAACCCCAGACTTGCTGAAAGCTCCCCACGCCTCCAGCCACTCGGCCACCTGCTCATTTCATGACAATATACCATCACAATTTCTTTTAAACACTCCCCTGCTGGTTCCCTTGCTTAGCACTAAAAACAAAATAAACGTCCTTGCGCTCCCCTCTGGACTCGAACGCGAGTCCTCACGCCGCAGCCCTCCTAAAGCGCCCTTAGCCACTCGGCCAAGGCCTCCATTTTTGACATGACTCGTCAAAATTTTCTTTTAAGCTATCCCTTGCTTCAACGCCAGAAACCAAAAATTAAAACACTCCCAGCGTGACTCGATCTTGGGTCCCTTCCACCAAGGCCCCTTAAGTGGCGCCCCACGCCACTTTACCAATCCAAACTTCATGCCATAACTTTGCCAAAATTATATCTAAAGCCTCCTCACCTGGCTTTTTCCTCTCAAGCAGTAAAAGGAATTTTAGCCCTAAACCCGACCTATCCCGGGGTTATGACTAGGCCCTATAACAAGCATAACACTCCATCTCTTCGAGCATATACATGAAAATAATTTAATAAAAATTTTTACCCCTATCTCGGGATATTACACCTTCCATATGAGTCCTAATCGGGATTTGTTTACAACTTACGAAACAGTGTCTGAAGGTGTTGTTTTGATGGGAAATAATGTTTCGTGTAAAATCGCAGGTGTTCGAATGATTAAAGTTAAGATCCTTGACGAAGTTGTTAGAACACTTAGTGGCGTGCGACATGTTCTAGAATTGAAGAGAAATTTAATTTCATTGAGTACTCATGATTCAAAATGGTACAGATACACAGCTGAAAGTGAGGTTTTGAATATTTCTAAAGGTTCCTCGTTGTGATGAAAGGTAGAGAAAGAATGCCAAGTTATATGTTTTGCAAGGTTCTACTGTTACTGATGATGCTGTTGTCGCTTCCTCTTCCTTGTCAAATGATGATCTTACTAGACTTTGGCATATACGCCTAAGGCATATAAGTGAGAATGTCATGGCAAAATTGAGCAAAAGAGGACTTCTTGATGGGCAAGGAATTTGCAAACTGAAGTTTTATAAGTACTACATTTTTGGGAAGCAAAAGAGAGTTCAATTGTAACACCCCTAACCCATATCTATCGCCGAACAGGGTTACAAAGTATTACCAAAATTTAAAAAACAAATACAGATAATTCATGTCTTTTACTATTTATAACCGAATCCAAACATATTCAATTATATTGTCCCTTAAATGGACCCTCGAGGCCCAATATATATACATTAGAAACAAGTTGGGACTAAATCAGGAACTAAGGGAATTTTTTACAAAATTTCAAAATTTTCCTAAATGCAGGGGACACACGCCCGTGTGAGTAGGCTGTATAGCTCACACGGCCAGGTGACATGCCCGTGTCTCAAGCTGTGTGGGCATTTGATGTGAGGCACACAGCCATGTCCTGGCCCATGTCTTTGCCCATGTAACTCTCTAAATTACGTCACACGGCCAGCCACACGCCTGTGCGCATAGCCATGTGTGACACACGGCTGAGACACATACCCATTTGGATAAAATAATGCCATTTCTAAGCCTTATTTCTAACCCAAACTTGTCTTCCACCTTTATTAATATTTCAATATATTCACTAACCAATTTAAGGTATATAAATCAAGCTAATAATCAAGCTTTATGCATGATAAGTTTGCTCATACATTCTAGTATTCATCTTACCTTTTTAATCATATACTTATTCAAACATAATTTATACCTAAAATACTATCTAAACATACTCACAACCAAGCATAATATAGCCTCGTGCATATATACATTAAACATATTATCACTAGCCATTCCAATGGCTAATTACAATCCAAAACATTTACATGACCTCATTTGTCAATATTAGCCTATACATGCCATTATACCAAAATAAGTTTTCTATTTATACCAAAATGAGCTGGAGGATAGTGTGATGATGCTTCGGCAGATTCCCAACCTTATGAGCTTCTGAGCACTATAAAATAGAGGAAAAAAAACCTAGTAAGCATTTAATGCTTAGTAAGTTCGTATAACAGGAATTTAACTTACCAACCATGTTCATTTTAAATAAGCATATAAATAACACGCATCCAAAGCATATTGGCCAATTTCCTAAACACATACACTCAAGCAAGCAAGTTAGTAATGAATTTCAAGTACTTTTCGAGTAGTAAAGATGAGCTCATCATATAAACATTTCATGTATTTCCCATTAAATCTTATGAAATATCGATGGACATCGGGTAGTACACATGAAGTGTACGTATCTATAGTCTGTCAATACATATTCAGGAGTGTTCATAAGAACACTTAAATAGGAATCATTCTCTCGAGAAATATAATAGAATGCTCATGTGAGCTATGTAACAAGAAGCTTATCCGGGCTAAATTAGGAATGCTCATAAGAGCCATAATCAGGAAGCTCACAAAGAACTTTTAATCAAGAAGCTCATGAAGAGCCTATCGAGAAACTGACAAAGAGCCGTGTAACAGGAGCTCCAAATAGCCATATATCAGGAAGTTCAAGCGAGCTATATCAGGACGCTCATAAAGGGCTGCGTTTGTGTCCGTAACATATACAGGATCACAAATGATCATAAACAGGACGCTTACAAAGAGCTGCAGTAGTCCATAAAACATGCAGAATTACTACCTATCAGGATGCTCGCAAAACTATATAACAGGAAGTTCAAGCGAGCTATATTAGGCTACTCATAAAGAGCTACATTTGTGTCCATAACATATACAGGATCATAACCAATCATAAACATGTCGCTCACAAAGAGCTACGATAGTCCACAAAGCATGCAAAATTACTACCTATCAGGATGCTCGCAAAACTATATAACGGTAAGCTCGAGAGGGCTAATAACAGGATGCTCGCAAAAGCTATGGTGTGTCTGTGATATATGTTAGATCACAACCAATCGGGAAACTTACGAGGCTTAACATTTTTTCGGGCATGTCGATTATATAATTATTTTTCATATACATAAAAAATTTGTAATTCACATATACAACATTTAAATCAAACATGTAAATATACAAGATTTAGTTACACGAACTTACCTTGTCACTTGTTCGTATACGAAACAGTCACTAATTCAACACTTTCTCTTTTCCATGATCTATCTTCGTATTTGAGTTATCCAGATCTATATGAATGTATTTAACATCAGTTTAATAAAATTCACATTCATTTCCATTCAATTCACATCTTAGATAAAATTACCATTTTGCCCCTATACTTTTCATTAATTCCAACTTCGTCCCTAAGCTCGGAAAATGAAATTCATGCAATTTAATCCTTATTCCAAGCCTAATTTAATTTTTTGTATAGCATTTAGCCCAAGTAATTCACAAAATTCAAAAATTTCCATGAATTTTACTACTTTACAAGTTAGTCCCTAAATCATAATTTCATGAAAATTCCTTTACAAAAGTTGTTTATCTATCAACAACCTTTCATTTTCTACCATCAATTTCAGAATTTCAGCATAGTCATCCATGTAAAAACTTTGATACTTTGATAACTTTACAAATTAATCACCAAAATAGATAGATTAGGTTATTACGATTTCGGAAATATAAAAATTACTAAAAGCGAGGCTTGATTACTTACCTAATAAAGCTTACTTAACTTCTTTTTCTCTTAGCTAGGGTTTCCATAAAAGTAATTTGGGGAATATGATGAAATAAGATGATATTAAACTATTATCATCTTTAATTATTTCTAATTTCTAATTTAGTCCTTTTGTTTTCTTGAATTTCCATGGATGAGTCACCATAAATATCTACTAACTTTTATTAATGATCTATTTGTCTTATAAGGACATTAAATTTTGAATTCTATAGCTATTTAATCCTTCTAGCTACTAGAATTAAACTTTTGCACTTTATGCAATTTGGTCTTTTCCTCCTAATTAAACTTAAAATCAGTAAAATTTTCTTGTCAAAATTTTCATACGTCTTTCCTATCATAATTCATACCATGTAATAATATTAAAATAAATTTTCTTTTTGACTTGGATTTGTGGTCTTGAAACCGCTATTCCGATCTCACTAAAAACGGGTTGTTACATCGATTCACCAAAGGAATCCATAACACCAAGGGAATGTTGGAGTATATTCATTTTGATCTGTGGGGGCCATCTAGAGTGCCTTCGAGAGGTGGAGCTAATTATATGCTAACATTTATTGGTGATTTTTCCAAAAAAGTTTGGGCGTATTTCCTAAAGCAAAAAAGCGATGTGTTTTCTACATTTAAGTCTTGGAAAAATATGATTCAAAAATAGACAGAAAAATAAACAAAACATCTCCGTATAGACAATGACTTAGAGTTCTGTTTTGATGAATTTAATGAACTATGCAAGCCACAAGGGATCGTGAGACACTTGACAGTTCATCATACTCCACAACAAAATGGTGTTGCAAAACAAATAAACAGAACAATCATGGAGAAAGTTCGATGTATGTTGTCGAATGCTAACTTACCAAAGTTGTTTTGGGCCGAAGGAGCTTTTACTGCATGTTTTTTTCTTATAAACCAATCTCTATCAATTGCCATTGAGAAAGACTCCACAAGAGGTATGGTCCGGTAATCCTACTAATTATTCTGATTTAAAGATCTTTAGGTGTCTAGCATATGCTCATGTTGATAATGAAAATTTGGAAACGAGATCTATTAAATGTGTTTTTCTTAGTTATAAAGCTGGTGTAAAAGGGTATAAGTTATGGTGTCTTGAAAATAAAAACGTTATGATTAGCAGAGATGTTGTTTTTTATGAAACTGCTATGCTACCTAACTTATCTCTTAAAGACTCTTCCAATAAAGAACATCAAAAGCAAGTGGAGCATCAGATTAATCTATAATCTACAACAGAGTCGACTCCTCAAGCTAGTACAGAAATTCAGAATAGAGTTGCTTCTTCACCGTAATACTCTTTGCTAAAAACAGAACTAGAATAGAGATTAAAAGTCCAAAGAAGTATGCCGAGGCTGATCTAGTTGCTTATGCTTTAAATGTGGTTGAAGATGTAGATGCAAACTAAGAACCATCTAACTATTCTTAGGTGGTTAGCTGTGAAGACTCAGAAAAGTGGACGTTTGCTATGCAAGAGGAGTGAACTTAAGATCTTGTGAAACTTCCTAAAGGTAAAAAGGTTGTTTATTGTAAATGGGTGTTTAAAAAGAAAAAGGGGACTCCAGAAGTTGAAGAACCCAAATATAAAGCAAGGCTTATTGCAAAAGCTTATAGTCAAATTCTAAGAGTGGACTTCACAGATGTGTTCTCCCTAGTTGTGCAGCATAGTTTGATTCAAGCTTTGCTTGGTATTGTGACCATGCATGACTTGGAGCTTGAGCAGTTAGATGTAAAAATTTCATTTTTACATGGAGAACTTGAGGACGATATTTACATGCAACAACCAGAGGGTTTTACAGGCTTAGAAAAAGAGGACTATGTTTGCTTGCTGAAAAAGTCCTTTTACGGTTTGAAACAGTCATCAAGATAGTGGTAGAAGAGGTTTGATTCCTTTATGACTTCTCACGATTTCAAAAGAAATAGCTTTGACAGTTGTATTTACTTTAAGAAAAACAGTGATGGTTTTTTTGTATATCTACTCCTTTATGTTGATGGCATGTTGATAGCAATGAAAGATAAATGAGAGATAAGAAAAGTCAAAGCCCAACTAAGTGAAGAATTTGAGATGAAAGATTTGGGACCAGCAAAGAAGATACTTGGTATGGAGATTCTCAGATATAGAAAAGCAAGTAAATTGTACCTAAGTCAGAAGAGGTACATTGAGAAAGTTCTTTCAGGTTCAATATGTAGAGTCTAAGCCTGTTAATACTTCTTTAGCAACCAATTTCAGACTTCATCGACTTTGTCTCCACAATCAGATGATGAGATTCATCGACTTTGTCTCCACAATCAGATGATGAGATTGAGTACATGTTGTTAGAAGTCATCAACATCAGCACATTAGCATATTGATTGAGTCAATGCTATGTTTGCCCACATCTCCAATAAACTAGGAGGAGTTCTAGTTTTTAGTAGATTAGTTGCAGAACATTGTATACATTACTGCTCATAATTGTTGCTATTTTTTTGCTTTTTGTTAGCTAGGTTAGTTATTATTTTTCCCTATTTAAGCAATGTATTAGATGTAATTTTTTTTATAAAATAACAAAATTATCTTCTTCAGCAGTGCTCATGTTTTACAATATGGTATCAGAGCCAGGTTGTTAGGGCCATTTTCTTAATACATTTGTGTTAAAATAAAGAATGTTGAGAGATTAAACACGTGAGGAAAGAGAATAAAAAAGAGTAAGCTCCATTTGTGGCTGGAAAGATGAGTGATTTACAGGTTATTAGTAGGATCAAGAAGCTGAACAACCAAAACTACAACTCTTGGTCAACTTGCATGATGTCCTATATGCGAGGTCAAGATTTGTGGGAGGTTGTCAATGGAAGTGAAGTTCTGCAACCAGAAAATGAGGATGCAAGTGGTACATTGCGGAAGTGGAAGATAAAGGCTGGCAAGGACATGTTTGCCTTGAAGACAACAATGGAAGAGGATGTGTTAGAGCATATTTGAAATGCCAATACTTCCAGTGAAGCTTGGGATATATTGGCCAAGTTATTCTCAAAGAAGAATGATACTAGACTTCAACTTCTAGAGAGTGAGTTGTTGTCCATAACTCAATGTGACATGACAGTCACTCAATACTTCCACAAGGTGAAGACGTTGTGCCGAGAAATTTCTAAATTGGATCTTCAAGCTCCAATCGGGGAAATCAGGATGAAGAGAATAATTATCCAGAGTATAGAAGTTTTGTTGCTGCAGTACAAGGGTGGCAGACTCAACCATAACTTGTTGAATTTGAAAGTTTACTTACTGGACAAGAAGCTTTGGCTAAACAGATGGGAGGTCTGCCACTCAAAGGTGAAGAGGAGGCATTGTATGCCAACAAGAGCAAGGTTCTATGTGCCAATAGAAGTAAATAGAGCTCAAATCAGCATGCTACTGACAAAAATAAAGATGAGACAAAAGGGAAACAAGATAGAAAGAATACTCAGTTCAGGGAAGAGCCAAAGAAGCCTTTCAATAGCAAAAGAATTGAAGGGAAATTTTACAACTGTGGGAAGAAGGGTCACATAACGAAAGATTGTTGGTTTAAGAAGAAGTCTGTTGAAAGTAATGCTGTTACTTTTAAAGATGAAAAGAAGTGGGATGCTGAGGCACTATTTGCTGTGGAAGTAGAGGAGTTAACTCTATCAGCAACTGTATCCAAATAGATTGACTATAAGAAAGATTGGATCGTCAACTCAGGTTGCTCAAATCACATGACAGGGGATAAAGAGAAGTTGCAGAATGTGCTGGAATATAAAGGAGGCAGAGTTGTGGTGACTGCAAACAACTCAAAATTACCAATAGCCCACGTTGGTAAAACGGTAATCTTTCCTCAAAATTCTGCTAATGATATGTTACT